>FR997726.1:3632402-6132402 GCA_905475445.1 Ochropleura plecta
ATGTCAAGAGGGAACCGAACGAACGAGACCAATGGCAGGCTGCGTAAGCCAAAAGACACCTATCCAGTGCCAGATAATGAGCAAGGTCGCCAAATTGCTACAAGAATGGCGCCAACATTTGAACGTGACAGCTAATATAAAAAATATTGGAGGATCACGGCGGATGAGAATTTAATTTTGGAGGAAAGATAACTCCAATATTACTTGTTACTAGCCTTAAAAAAATCGAGCTATTTTGCTAATTATCTAAAAGATCATATATTTTTATAATTGAATCAGCTGAATATTTTTCGAGATTACCAAACTTAATATTGTCGAGCGCACCTTTACCCGTGATGAAGAGTTCCGGAACAGCAAATTCGTAATAAGCTAGGTAAGCTTGCCAAGAATCTACCTAGAAAAATTTGGAAAGGAATCCTTGAAATTTTGTCGTAGGTACCTACCAGAAAAGTTATTTCAGCTGTTAAAATATTTAATTGACCTGAAACTGGCATAATCTTTAGCTGTTCTAGTCAAATGCGAGTCAAATGGAAGTGCAATGTGGAACATTGCGAATGTAAATACTTGCATCGTACCATACATAATCAACAAGTGTTTCGTTAAAAATAATTTATTGTGGGCGCATATTGAAAGGACATAATTAGTCTGTAAGATTTTAACTATGAACACGTAACGCCCATAGTTTCCGACGGCATACAGTGAAATGTGTTGTTTAAAGGTGAACAATGTTTTCAGTGTTCTTAGTTACGGCTGTGATAAGTAAAGAGTAGTCAACATAATACTGATAGCTGTGGTGCATTATTTTCAGTACGCGGAGGATGATTCTGTATTTTTGATACTTGCTATATTAGTACAACAGTACAATATAAACATTAGAAATTAATTAATCTAGCTTTTGTTTCGTGTAAATGTGTTTAATATTGTGCTGATATAGTATCATCAAGAGAATCAGCCTTTTAAACCAGCCGATTATAAATCCCCGCAGTTATTAGAAGTTACTAATTTGAAACATTATTTTAAGATTTCTGATTTGAAGCCAATCCAAAATTTATTTTTTTAAGAAATGTTTTCCCACCAAAATTACACAGCCTATATGCGCTTTATTCAATTGAATACGGATTTCGCATATAGAGAGCTGCTAAATATTGTTTCAAATGTTTTTATTTTTAATTTGTTATTGGAGTGGTGGAATGAAATAATGGTGTGGTGTCCATTCATGGACAAGATAAAGACTGTTTTTATTTAGCGGTAAAGTTTTGTTATATAAAAGTTTCAACATTGGATTCTCCTTCAAAAGTTTATATACCGTAGGTTAGAGTTCAATGTGCAAAGAAGTGTCAAATTTTACGTAACGTTAGTTTTAGATACCATTTAAAATAGTCTGTTAAATGTATAAGTACTTTTATATTTTGTAAATACATGTTTAAGAAATAAATGTTAAATATTTTATGGAGTTGTGTATTATTTTATGATAATGTTCGGATATTGGGGATAAAGGAAAGGCGCTACATTCAAACGAAGATTTTATGTAATTAATTATCATAACATCTTTTATTCTCTAGTATTATTTTAAATTTTACATGCTTAGTTCAAACATTGAGAAGAAATAATAATATTTAACATCTGGATAATATACAGCTTTTCTATTTACGATCCACTTAGCGTTAAAAAAATTATATTATTATATATATTGCAAAATATTCCATTGTTACATCGAATACCTTACATAAAAACATCCGACGGGGGAGCGGGACAAGCCAAGGTGGGTGCGATCACAAGGAGTGGGAAGTACCAATCAACTAGCTTCATAATATGGCAAACGATAGAGAGTGCGCTTTTTGTTCACCATAACAAAATATAGCTTTCACTTAACATTAACTATTATAATATATACACAGACGCTTCTCTACGGGTTGATATAATTAAGATTTTTTTATCACAAAGATTTTCATCTAATATACTACAGAAACATTAAAATGTTGGAGTGCATTTTGTTGTTGTATAAATCCTTATGTATATACATTTGCTGGGCTGCCATAATGTGAATTTTAAATCTACAACTATTTCAAATCCTACGTAAAGGTACTATTTCATTTAGTTATGACGTTGAGAGGAAGAAGACTAGATGAAAGTACTGTTTTCAATAAAATCCACAACAAAACGCACTCCAACAAAAAGATATTAAGCAATTAATTTACAGTTTATTAAAACCAGATCGAAATATTTACATAATCTATTTGACACGAGACCGACACTGTCGCTCTAGTCGGGCTGCGAACATGCTCAATATTTCATATTAATCTACATTTGATTCAATAGAAAAAATCATAAAATCTTCTTACAATTCTTTTTATACAATACAAAAATAATAAAATCATGGATTAAATAAAGCTGTTAAAATATATTTTCTGTGTGTTAATAACTATGTGTATTTGCCTTGAAGGCGTATTATTGCAACGTATTTGACTATAATCTAAGTTTTAAAGATTATGCGTAAAACACTTAAATTTTTAAGTAGTAGCTCAGTGACAACCCGAACTCGCGAAGCTTAATGCAACTACAAAGAAACTAACTATAAGGCTGCACGAAATAGGAAATCAATAATTTATAGAACAAGTTAATTGAGACGACTATTCGATATGTACTTGTTAGCTACATAGCTCACTTGGATTCGAATAAAGATAATAATTTTATCTGTGAAAAATAAATGACTCATCATTAAAAGTGCATTATTAGTTGACAATCGAGTGTAATTGACACGTAATATGCAGTGAATGTTGCCAGAACATTACACTTTACAGACCGCAAAAAGCACACAATCTAAATACAAAGGGGTTCACACCAATGTTCTGGAACCTATGTATGAAATTTTGAGCAAAATTTGGATGAAACGTCAGACACTGGGCATTATTAACGTAGTTTAACTACATATAGATTTACTCTAAATTGCAACAATATCCACAGATTGATTTACCTAAAAAATGGGGCAAATTCCACTAATAATAAAGACACCGATCGAATATTGACCAAAAGTCAGTGCCTGTTATTTAACAGAAAAGCACAAATTTATCTAAAGAACTTTAAAAATATGTTCCCTGTCGAAAGCATTATTGCATAAGAAGCTAATTATTGCGATCAAAGTCACAGACGAAATCATGGAAGTAAAAATGATCCACTAAAGCGCATCATTGGACATCAACTACAAATATCAACACGCAAAACTTGTTTGATACTCGCCGAGTATAAAACGCTAGAAAATTATTTGTAATGAATAAGATTTAAGGCAACAATCGCACTGCGAATATTAAACAGCAACCTCAGCGATGGCACTCCATCATTTTTTAAGTGCTAATGTTGCTTCTTGTTGTTGTAAACTAAAACTAGAATCCCTAGTCCCTACGGAAGCCTATCTAAATATAACAAACAGAATATTTTGCAAGTGCCTGCACATAGCTTCCTTAGATCACTGGGTACTTCGGTGATAAACACTATTTTAGCCCGAGGTTGTTCACAACATCGATTCGTTGTTATTATAGAAGTATTTACAGTTGGCAGTATATTAACAATTGCAAATATTAGTACATAACATTCAACTGTATAAAGATAGCTGTAATTATAAATATCTTTAATTACAGAATAAAATGGCAGAATGTTATTATACATCTTAATTTTGAACTCTGCAGTTTAGTTGTTACAAAATAAAGTAAGGTGGCTGTAAAGCCCTAAAGTGCAGAGTTGAAAATGCATTTGTTAAAACTTTACACTTGTTAACATTATGCTGCATAAACAATGTGTTACAAACAACTGGCAAAATAACAACCAACTCAAAAATCGTTATCTCAACGACCACATCAATACTCAATGCAAATTATTGCAAATTCCAGCACAAAATGTACACAGTACATATCTCACCGAGGCCTCTACATAATATGTTGATTTGTAACACATTGTAAATTCGGGTACAAAGATATAACTCATTAACAAATAGCACAAAGTACTAACAAGTAATCTTTAGAATCTGCTTTCATTATTTGCTGTCAAACCAAACAGGTATTTTATTAGTACTAATAATGTGATTGCAATTTATATCAGTCAATTTTCAAGACCTCGTTTATCCAATTTGGATGCAAAAGCCACGCTTAACTAAGTCTTCACCCACGACACCACATTGCAACTCTGCATTTTAATTATACATATTATACAATTTATATTTTTATTATGAACAATTAAGTCCATGTATAATACTTGAAACATAACCAATAAATATTCACTTTCGAACTCCGCAGAGAGCAAACTGCAAGGTGGCGTCATGGACAAAGTTTCAGAACACTATTACCCAGCTGCCTCAACAACATTCGTCCTTGTGATGATGGATCAAAGAAACCAATCTTTGCACGATACGCTTCACTTAAAATATAACACAGATTTAACCTCTAGAGATGGCTAATGCGACAATGCGTACCTGTTGAAACGACTCTATAGACGTGAAACCTCTAACACTAACAAGAGAACTAGGACGAGCCCTCGGACCCCCTAAGTATGCTAGAAAAAACAAATAATAAAAACAACTATAATTTACTTAAACATTATGCGTACAAAAATTCTAGCCATCGTTCCCTAACGCATTATCGAATTAATCGATACAAAATAAATATATCAATAAGATACATAAACATTGTACATATATAAAAATCTTTCATACCATTATACATATATTATATACTTTACCAAGTAGGTTCCCTATATTATATTATCTTAACTCTCCTATATACAATATGTACAAAGGGAAATAAAAACAATTTGTACTTGCAGAAAAACCGTGGGAAATAAAAACGTAGAAGTAAAACGGAAATATACAATATGCGCGCATCGCATCTAACGTACACTTGCACTCATAGAAAAGATTATTTATGCTAGTTTTATATAATACAGGCGACGGGGGGTTAGTCCGTCTGAGATTTACAAAAATAATGTTTTACAGTGTGCCACTGCCGACTACCTGTCGCCCCGCTTCGTACCGCCTGCGCCATCTGCCGGACAAAGCATACCAGCGTTTAGAAATGACAACACTATACTCGTATAAAATAAAGTTTATTTAACATGCCAACATAATATCTCTGTGAACAAAAAAAATGTACAAAACAAAATACAACTCTAGTGATTTCATAATTTCTACGTATTAACAGTAGGATACCATACCACACATTACCCTATGTTTTACTAAAAGTATGATTATTATGATTACAAACCAAATGCTTTTTCTATAAGCAAGATCCAATAAGGATGCATATTTATATGAAGCATGGTTGTGCCATCACCTAAACCTACTGTTACTATTGGTTACAATGATTGAACTCATACACCCCGCCTTCCCCACTTTAACCCCTTTACTCCTGTTTTATAACCATAAGTTGTACTGTACATATTATTATTCCATTGATTATCAACAGGGTGTCCCATTTGCTCCAAGGTTCTTATGTTTTGTCCCCAAGGGTCTTCATGACAGTTGGATGGCGCAAAAGATGGTCCTGCATGGGTTCGCCTGTCATGTCCCACTGGGGCTTCAAATATGTGTTGGGTCACACTGCCAGCACCGTGCCTCATAACGTCGTTATGTCTCCAAGTAGACATACCGGTGTTTTCGGTAGGTGGTCTCGCCTCTTCGTCGTCCGGTAACGGAAGACCGAATTCCCGTCGTAACCGCGTGCTGAGGTTCTCCCGTTGGCGCTCTGAAGCTGTAGGCTGGGCGTCGAAAACACCTGCACAAACAACAATACGCATAAAACAATAGGTCAAATTATAATGAACTGTATGTATTATTTATATTTGGATGGGCAAACATATTTATTTAATTTAGAGTTGAAATAAAATTGCTTACATAATAAACACGTGGGCCGTTCTGATTTTAATTAAACTCCATACCGCTTCAGATCACCCAAGCTTACTGCGTAGTTATATGAATAATCAGAAATCACGAACACCCATACATTGTAGCGATGACAAAAGCATTTTATGGGACATGGACCTTTGAACGAATACCTTAAAACTACTACTACATTTGCATCACAACATAACATTCCAATAAACCTCAGTTTAAACATTCTAAAATTACTAAAAACGAAAACAGTAACCCCATTCTACAATCGTCACGTTTACCGCGATCGTGGGCTAAAAATAATGAGCTGGTGCACTTTACGAACCAATTTACCACCGTCATAATGATTATAATAAGTCAGTGCAATAAGATGTTGTATAAGTAAATATAAATACAGAATGGGTGTCAGATTATCTCAGCACGCTGGCATGTGGGAGTAAAATAAAAAAAAAACCTCGTATGAATATTAGTTAGAATTCTGTGCGGCGCAGTATTGTGTTTACACTCGTAGCCAAGGTCGCGACGGTAATGATTTTAGTCTTTATTGCTGAGCTCCTCGCTCGCTCCTACATGCGCCGCTAATGTTATTGCTTTGTCTCAATCATTTAAACACAGCTTCTGTTAGTTTTATAGAGATGCTTGGCTCCTTGTTGATGTACAAAATTATGTGAATCATTTAGTACAGCGATCATCAACCTTACAATAATATTTGCATAATTTTGTTTGAAGGGCCTCTCTCATTTTGGCGGACTTATTGGTGCGAGTCGTTCGACCTTGTAAATGTTGGATTTAATTATATTGCCAGCTTCTTTTTGCCTTAACATTGAGGAATAAAGCCAACAAATAACAGCTCCAACCCAAATAAGCCTCTTGTACGCAAACGCTTTACGAATAAAACTTATCTACCTAATTTTCACAGAATATAATTGGTGGTCTTGGTTGAAGAGGAACTGGGCTGGTACCACATGTCAGAGCAACAATTAGCCATAATTCACTCAGTGGACACTAAATTCCAAGAAATGACAACAAGGAAGGACAAGAAGGATATGGCTGGAAGAGCTAGACTATTTATCATAAAAGTGAACGGAGTGAAGGGAGGCCTCTTTGCCCTGTAGTGGGACAATAAATAAATAAATATCTTGGGACAACTCACACACGGCTATCTGATCCCAAGCTAAGCAGAGCTTGTGTTATGGTAACCAGACAACCGATATACATACTTATATAATTTATAAATACATACATATTATAGATAAATCACACCCAGACACAGAACAAACAATCATGCTCATCACACAAAGTTTGTCCTGGGTGGGAATCGAACCCACGACCTCCGGCTCAGCAGTCAGGGCCACTAACCACTAGACCAACAGGCCCGTCAAAATACAATATAGGCTTATAATAAAAATGATTGCAACTACAACTTCCATTTCAGATTGCTTCTCTCGACGAATACACGCGCATAATAATATAGATAAGGTTGACACGAGCAAAGTTGCTATGGAAATACTTGACATAACAACTGTGAAATGCCGTTATCAATGAATTTAATACAAAAACACACGAAGCATCGATAAACTGGGGTCGATTATTGCATAACGCAGTCGCAACGTGTACCTAAACGAGTATGTTTGCTTAGTATATGTATACTTATATTACCTATGAATGTACGTACAATACTGGTCCATAGACTACTTTCAGTATAATTACTGTTTTAATAATGTGTTGGCTACGTTTAGTTAGCTAACTGATCAATAAAATACGCAAATACGTTATTCATTTCAAATGTACTAGTTTCGTACTTACAGCACAGATTACTAAATAGCTACTACGTAGCAGATACATCACTCCAATACAAAAAGGAAAATACCTACGCTATAATAGCCTACAAAATCATAATAATAATACCAGCTGTTTGCAGCCAAAAGAAATGCACCATAAGTACGCACAAAGAGAGTTGAGATTGTATTGCCCGCCGCGCGACCAACGTGCGGGCGCGTCATCGAGCGAATGTGCTAGGGTTGTACGTATGATGAATTGATGATAATGATAATAAAACGAATGTTGTAGAATCAAATATGTTTCAGTTTAATAAAATGACTGATAATTTTTTTCCTTCCCTGAATTCACGATTATTAAATTTTATTGTGGAAAATATTCTAAACCGCGTAAATAATTTTAATAAATAATCGAAAGGGAAACAGGAGCAAAGTGGAGGTAAATCAATCAATTTCAAAATTTCCAAGATGGTACTGCCCGGCCGATCCATTATTACGTTGTCAAAATTATTTAAAAAAGTTTCTTCTAATTCTTCAATTTATTATTAAAAGTTTCTGGTGGCACTTTAAGCCCGCCATAAAAAGACGAATCCTTATTATAAGCTTTATACTGCACAAAAATTACGTGGTTTCGGCATTTTGAAACTCAGCGCGGTAATCGTGACGTGCGAGCACTCAAACAGGCGTGCGACAGCCCACTGTCAGTTGTATCGACGGCGATACACGAAGCGGTAGGCATAAAACGCGTGGCCTTGAGCGAGTGACGGACGCCTGCTTACAGCCCATTATTAACTTGGACATTCTAGAGATAGATCTTTTTATATTAACGTGCCCAATAATTAATGACTCGCCCTATGCCCACCAGTGGGTGAAGTCAGGCTGCGAATGACCATTGACTATCATTGATTGATGATCCCAGTTAGAAGGATAAAAGTGGCTGATTCTGCCGAGCCCCTTGATTTAAAACATTAATCAAATGTTATTTCACTTAGAAGATGCCATATTACGGTAGCTATCAACTTTATAGATAGGTACACCTTGAAAACATTTTAGGCAAGACACCATGTAAAATTGCTTTTACTTTTCCGGTACGATTTCTCTTTGATCTTCTACACTCTATGGTTTATATTTCCTTTCGAAAGCACATTCACGACGGAAGCGAAACAAGGCATGTTGCTATGAACAGTACGGAACCCGTACGCGGGCCAATCAACCAATTGAATCAATTGCTTGAGTGCCCCACTTGACGCTATAATTGCCGACAATGCGATGATGCGGATTCCTTAATCATATCGTGAATTTTATTGAATCCATTAGAATATTTATATTGGTTTTTATGTTGTAACTCTTGTGGATTCTATACAGGCTGTTTTCAAGACCAACTTTTCAAGTTCTAGTAATGAGTAACCTTATACAAGAAGTATTTGAGGAAGTGGCGTTCTGCAGTTTATGTCTACTTCTTTGGCAATAAGATGTTATATAGGGTTGAACCTCACCTGGCAGAACGGAGATGCACTTTTCCATCGCTCCTATTCTTTTCTACCTAAATAATTTGCTAGAGCGAGAATCAGAACGTACTGCCGATCACATGCAAAGAAAGAGCGATTTAGTGCTGCCATATGAGTTTCAACCCTTAAAATCAACAATATAACTTGTGATACGGTGGTATTAAGAACTACTATTGTATTCTATTGTATGTAAAGGTTGGATGATGTTTTTCTAAGCAAACAGTGCCACTCTCGATGTCTGAAGTTATGTTAGCCTAGTATGCATGCATGATATCTCACCTTTAGGCGTTTGCTCGGCGGCGAGTTCCCGATGTAGACGCTGCTCCAGCTCGTCGGCCGCGGCCTGCGCGGCCAGGTCCAGGCGCTGCGGAGACAGCGAGGCGGCGCCCGAAGACTCACTGGACCACTCGGGTGCCGCCTCGCCGCCCGAGCCTGCCTCGCCCGCTTCGGACGAAGAGCCCGCGCCCTCCTCCGTGCACCCGCCCAGGTGCCGCTTGCGGTACTCCGTTATAGAGAGCTGCACATTATAAATAATCTTACTTTTGCCCCTCGTGAAATGGAGATTTACTAATTATACTGCCTGTCCTTTCGGCTATTAGAGGTGGTGTTGTCCATAATGTTAGGCATCTTACGATGGGAGGACTATATCAGACTAGAAAGCAAAAAGAATGGTTCCTAAAAACATTAAAAAACCGCAAGTGACAATGAGAGTACCCGAGAATTTTAGCATTATTAAATTATGCGTAAACACGACTATGCCCGTCTGTATTATTATTACACCTACATTCCATTGTTTGCAGGGACCCACATTTATGCGCAGTTTTTTTCGCACACAATTTCATTTGGTGAGATGTCAATTCAGATGTAAAACGGAACACCGATCAAAAAATCCTGGCCAAATTCCAAAATTAAAACTTACCAACCTTCACAAACCATATTCATTATCTGAATAAGTGTGACCAGCATTTTCATAGTAATTCGTATTCATTTGACAATCTCAGTTAGCGCAATTTCGAAATCGAATCCTCGTGAAGCCCCGATAGCTGTTCTAGCGTTAGAATAACATCCGTCGCCATATCGGTCGATGCACTGTTTTGAAACACTCGAGATCGTCACTTTGCTCGAGTGGAGATTCTTTAATCTATACTATGTATACTCTGTGATGCAGATAAATTGAGTTCGGAAACGCGCCACAAGCGAAAGTCTTTAACCTCTAACTTTTACTGCAGATAAGGACCGATTAAGTTATGTAAATAACTAGATATCAATTATACAATTTCTCTGTATACAAACACATTGAATGTAGGCTTTCATAAAAGTCCACGTTTGCACGAATATCACGTGGACATCATTTTTTAATATTATCTAATCTGTGACCTTGATCTGGTTTTACGTGTTCTGACACAACAGTTTTGGATTTTTTATTTGTGGGTAGGCAGATAAAAATTCATTCACAGCTTTCTGTTCTAGTTAAGGAAACGATTAGCCTTGTACAGCAAATGCGCAGATTGATTTTTGAAGATAATATTACCTTGCTTGCCCATTCTAAGATGGGCGATATGAGACAGATTTTTGATCCTGTCTAGTGAGTGGACTATTTCGAGAGGTATTTAATCTGCAAAGTAAAGATATGAATACAAAAAGCTCACTCACCTTCCTTCTTACAGGTTTAGGTTTTTCTACAGGCGGAGGGTTCAGTCTGGGGTCGTTGGTCCGCGGGCAGTACGGCTTGGCGAGCGGCTTGGGCGATGGAGCCAACAAGCCCGCTTTACTGGAACTGCTTAGCACTCCCGATAATATCACACTGTTATTTGAGTCCATATTGTTCACTCGCGTTAATATCTCCTGGACACTCTTCAGTTCGTCCACAGGCGTAATACTGTGCTTGTCAAACAAACTACTATCTAAACTTGTAGTCCTATCTATTGCACTCTTTATTATAGACATGTTTGGTAAATTTTCATTTATTGAACTGTCCCGGTCGCGGTCCACATTGAACGATTGAGACATGTTGCTGAAAATACCGGAGAAGAGTCCCGTTGAACTAAAACGCGACGAGAATGGTAGAGTTGAATTCTCTAACACGGACGGCCTGTCGATTGAGAAGGGCTTGTCAATTTTCTCGGGCTTTTCTACTGCGGGCGATACAGGACATGCGGCCTTCACCGGCTTCATGGGCTCTTGAGGCAGGGGTATCGCTTCTGGCGGCGGTATTACAGGCATCGGACTCGGCTCTTCAGGCAGCGGTATGTTTTCTGGATTGGGCAAAGGTATTGACTCGACGGGCGGTAGAGGTATGTTCTCAGGAAAAACAATTATTTTGCCATCACCATGAGCATCGTTAATTTCGTCGTGAATGTCTCCATTGATCTCTATTGGTTTTGACGTGTCGTTTTCAGTCCTCAGCTGAACGCTGATCTGATCGTCCACCATGTTAAGATCGAAGTTCAGATTCACTTTCTTCCGTTTCTCTTTAGGTTTCTTGTTTCTGCTTTTGAGTATCTGTATGTTTTCTGTGTGAAAGGAGTGTATTTTCTTCTGTATGTCATCCATCTCGTCACGCTGCGGCGATGAGTTCCCGCTCGTGTCAGCTGACTGGCAGCTGTTCAATTTGTCGCTTGGGCTCTCAATTCCTTTTACGTCGATATTACTATCCACAGACTCTTGTATTTTTGGTTGCGCAGGTATCGTAGTATCAATTTCCATCGGTACCACTTTATTGTAATTACTTTCATCTATTTCAACATTATTATTATTTGTTTTGATGTCGTCTGGTTTGGGTATTGGTATTTCAGGCGGAAGTTCTTCTTCGGGCGTCGGGACTCCTATTATTCTCCTAATGTTCTCGCTGTCATGAGGGCCCTTGATGTTCATGTTTAATACGTCATTGTCTATATTGCACTGGTCGTCGGAGCCCTGGCCGCTGTCCGAGCGAGTTCTATCCCTACCGTATATACTATCCATAATATTTCGCACTTTGTATTGCCTCGTCAATGCTTGCGTGTCATCTTTGACGGGCGAGTCTTCCGACGTTAAAATAGGCGAAGTTTCGTCATTACACTGCGTAAATAAAGTTTTTGGGTTAGTCACTTTGGTTTTTAGGTTAGTAACTTTCATGACAACAATCTCTAGAAGACAATTGCAAAGCTACTTACAGGCACAATAGTGTTCTGTTCGCAAGATAGCGATTCTCTCGCTAACCGCCTCTTCTTCAATGGTGTCACCATTTCGTTGGGGGGCGATTCTGAAACAAACACATCTAAAATTCAAAATAGTAATACATTGTTCAATGAAATAAGAAACAAATATGCGAGGTGCAAAAACAAACCTGCAACAGGCGAGTCACTCTCCTCACTGATTGCTTGTCTCAACCATCTCTTCTTGGCACTGTGTTGCGGTATGATTGGCTGGACTACTTCGGGTACCTCCGGCGGCGTACTCCTCGTTATTCGCTTGGCTTTTTTCGGTGGCTTATTCCGATCTCTCCCAGGAGTTCTGGGGGGAGAGGCTCTACTATCCTCTTCGTGGTCTAAATCATGACCACCACTTAAATCGCCAATCATCGTCGATGCGACTCTAACCAAGCTCTCTAGGGACGGCGCGGACACTAAGGTAGGTCTGTAAGGGGACCTATAAGGCGATGGCGTCCGTTCAGGCGACCTCCCTATCCATTCTGTAGCCATTGTTTTTTTGGTTTTTGGTAATTTGAAGGCGGATTCCACTGACCCAACAGCTGCTTCGACTAATAGACAAGCAGAGCTTAACCCCAGTTCCTGCAATGTAAAAGTACGATGTAGCCAATTCTACGACAGAATAAATTTGGTACAATGCAGTCAACGAGTTTTTCATCTAATTTGAGTCTAAATGGGATCCAATAAGATGTTTTAGAAATCTTATCTGGGGGTTAAAAAAAACATGAAAGTTCACATACCTGACGACACACCTCATGCGGGGGCCCATCATTGGTCCGCTCATGGTCCAGGCTGGGCGGAGGCAGGGCACTGTCCCGCCTGGCCGGCGCAGCTCGCGGCGGCGTCAGTGGCGTAGGCGGCGCTTCGTCACCTGACGTCACCATGTCGCTGTCAGCAGAGTTCAGGCGACGCCGGTTGGACTGTGATGTCGTACGGGCACGGCCTTTGCGCCTACACACAAATTAACATAACTATTGTTATAATATTGTGAGAGATGAAGCAAAAGCCCCTTGAAATAAATGAAAATTATTGGTCATACTTCTAGAAAATGATGTTATTTACTTTGTAATCACCGGTATGGAATATGCATGTATCTAAATGGCGTATAAAATGCATTCAATGTAGTAACTAGGTTCGCTAATATCCTAACCACGTTTTGCCTCTAAAAAGAAATATTATTTGTAAAATAAAAAATACACGATAAAATCAAGAGGGCTATGTCCAGCATCAAGCTGTAACATTGAATTTATCATCAACATAAAATTATTGCAAATATAAATAGTAAACAATTTTGTTATTAAACAATTACCTCTAGTCTAATTTTATAAAGTAAAAAACTTTATTGCATAATGCTTTAATCACATTTCAATCTATATATTTATTACCAAGCACCTGCAAAAGTATTTTTCTTTTTATTTGTTTTATTGAACACTAAACTACATTTACCTCCTGTAATAGTTGTTTAAAATTGGAACTGCCAATAAAGAAAAAGATTTGTCACTATGGTAAGAATTATAGTAAGCAGGAATGTAAAGAGACAATGTGAACTTACTTTTTCCTCTTTTTCGAAGTGTTGTGAACTTCTTCGTCTTCATCCTTATCATTAGCATTGGGGTGAGGATCAGACTCTCGTCTCTTTTGTCTTTCTTTGACTTCCTGTTTGCGCTGTTCAGCTTTTTCCATGCGTTCAAACGCCTTCATAATAGCTTCCATTTTACGTTCCTCGCGCGTCTGTAATTTAGATACAGGTTTAGAATTTTGTCTGGTCCCAAGGCTAGGTGGTTGAGTTTCGATTAAGCTTTTCGAACTAACCAATTTCCTCTTTTCTTTCTCTTTGTTGTTGTTCTGTATTTTATCTTGAGAATCGTCTGTTTTGTCGTCCATAGAGTCTTGGTTCACGCAAGTCGTTCGACTGGATCTTGATGATCTGTCGTGGCACGCTGACTTAGCCATGAACTCCCTTGTCACTGGTCTATCTTCTTCTATTTTCGGTTCCTCTTTAGGTTTCTTCTCTTTCTCTTCAACTTTTTCTAGTTTCTCCTCATCAGAATACACAGGCTCCTTCTCTTGTTTTATTTCTTTTATCTCCTTTACTTCTGCTTTCGGGATGACGACTGGTTTTGGTTCTTCGACAGCTGGAAGTGGAATAAGCTCGGGATGTTTTAATACCTCGAATTTCTCTTCAATAGGTTCTGTTTCACAGAAGTCTGGCTCATCTATTTCTTCAGGTTTCATTTCTTCTTTGGCTATCAGATCTATTTCAGGTTTTATATCTTCTACTATTGGCTCAGGTTTAGGTGGCTCATCGAAGTTCAAGGCTATTACAGCTGTTTTGACAGGCGACAGTGGCGGGTATTCGTGTTTTATCTGTTGTGGAGATTTCTTTTCTGATTTTATTATGGGAATTTGTGGAGGGAATTCTTTAACCGGTGTAGTGACGAGTGGCGCGAGAGGTGGAGAGACTGGAGATGAAGAACTGAAGCATCTATTTCTACTTCTCTTTTCCCTGAGTGGGTAGTCGACGCTCTTTCTTGACGCTAGGGTATTGAGGCCGTTCACTTTGCAGTGCTTCGGGTTACCGCAAGCGCACGGCTGTTTGCTGCCATCAGCGTCGTGACCAACAGTTATTTCTGTGTTGGACTGGACAACTCCAATGCTCACTAAATAAACATGTAATGTGCCTTTTACTATACAATGTTGTAATTCGGCATTAGGCTTACACGATCTTCGAACAAACCTCGCTTCGTTCCCATACGTTCTCGTGTCTATACATATTTGTGTGTTGTCTTTCGGCAGTCTGTAGAAGAATACAAAGGGACCAGGCTTTTGGCTCCCTGCTCTGGCGGAATTTTGTAGTTGTGGCCTGTGCTGGTTAGACAACATGTACTTGCCTCGTAGTTCTATTACTGGCGTGTTTTCTTTCAAGTCCTTTGTTGCAATTAATATCTTCCCACCAGCGTGGGGCACCGTAGTACATAAATGCGCGTTCATAGCATACGTCATGTTAGGAGTATTGCCCAATTTACTGCTGTACTTCATTATCTTAGCCCTCAACTCTGGGCTGTAATGGTTTGTAACGGCTAATTCGTAAGAATCCTGGAAGTGCGATTGATTAGACATGGTGGAGCTATATTTACTTCTATTCAGCAACATTTCTTTTTTACGTTTAACTCGTTTTTCTGATAGTTTTCTCTTGGTACCTTTTCGTACAACCTCTGGTTTCTTAGGTCTCTTCGGTCCTCGCTTGGGTAACACTAATGATGGTTGTGGCAATGGTGGAAGCACTGGGAGATTGGAGTTGTAAGTAGTGACACATGAACCACTTGTGTTGGTGTATGTGGTGACGGTCAGCAATCTTTTTCGTCTTTGTCCAGGTAGTCGACTGTTTTCAGAAGAGTCAGTATCAGAGCCACCAAGAGCACTAAGTTCCTCCCTCTTTCTCATTTGTATGGCACGAGCGTGACGTCGGTCTATGGGCCGCGGCATGCACAGCTCACACATGTACGCGTCTGGTATATTCTGCCTGTCAATGCCCATACAGTCGACGTGCTGCCATTCGCCGCAGCGGTCACAACAGATCATGTAACCGTCGTCGTGTGTGAAGTCACAGATGCATCGAGTCTTGCCCTCCTCTTCGCCTTCTGGAGCAGTCTCCGTATCGCTACCGCCTCTGTTAGCTTTTCTGTCTCCGTCTATAGATGATATCACGGAGGCAGCGTCGTCGTCAGGTGGTGGGGGTGGCTGTGGCTTATAAGTTACTGGCGCCATTTGTATTGTAGACACAGGTATAGGTGTTCCAACAACACTGGTAGGCACTGTCAAAGGCATTTCGTATGAAGCAGTGGACATGATTACAGGTGAATTACGTTTTAAAGGGCTCATTGGTGATGTAGTTAATGTGGGTGAAATGATAGTGGGAGGTGGGCCAGTGGACACCGGTGTTGTGGGTGGTGTGGCTGTAGGCTGCTTCTGGGCAGGCTGGGCGTACGTGTGGTCCAACATCACGAAGGCTAAGGGCTGGAAAGAGTACCTCCTTAGTTCTTCTGAAAGGTTAGGCCTCTCCTCCATGCCGATTATGTCGTCCTCAGTAAGTAGTGTTGTTTTGTCGCCACTGAAACAAAGAAAAACGAATTTAGCACTCATTCATTATGTTCTGATAGTCCATGCTCTACTGACTAATAAATATTATTTTTTAATCAGGTGTACTCACACAACAATCCTTTTCTGATTTACAGGTTTGACCTCCACTGGCTCCTCCGGCGTCGGTGGTAAAGTTGTTGTGTGATTGATTGGTGTGGGACTTGGTTGTAGCATCAATTTGGGTTGTGAAAGTGACTGCAGGATCTGGGCAGTAAGCTGCTGGTTTGCAGACACTTGTGACACTGTGGATATTGGATTATCTGCAGGTCCATATGTTTGAACATATCGTAAATTAGGAGTAGACCCTGATTGCACATAGTGGGGACCCTTTGGTAAACTTGTACTAATTGGAGCAGTTGAAATTAAAACTGGGCCACATGGAGACTGTAATACCAAACGCTCGCCTTTAGGAGGGAACTTTGACAGAGGCAGTGATTGGCTCTTATGTGTAGGACTGCCGACTTTCTGAATAATTTTCGATGCATTAGAGTCCACAACTCCATAGCTTGGCTGCTGGCTTTTGTATGTGACGCTGGCGACAGGCCAAGACTTTGCCTCAGACTTGTTAGCTGACCCAGTCTGTTGTATTATTTTAATTGGCCTTGACTGATTCTTCTGATTAGAAACTTGTCCAGAGCCCTTAGATCCCTTAAAAGTATTGACAGATTTTCTTCCAGAATGTACAGACATCTTATTAGGTCCAGAGACAACACGAGATAGAATATGGCATTGTGTGTTGCCTGAGGAGGCAGCAACCATAGCATTTAGATTAGCACCATTGTTTACCTTATTCAAAGATTTACTCAAGTTTGTGCTTTTACTAAATGTATGATTGTAGGGCACATTCTTTATAGGGCTATTGTTCACAACATTTGGCGATAAGGTGGAGCATCCAATCAATGATTGATTCTTCTGGGGTTTAGAGCAAAGAACTGAGTTACTCAGTTTGTAAACATGATTTTGTGTGCCATATACTGGACCAATTTCTTTCCCAGTTAAGTATTGCTGGTTATAGTTTGGATTCTTCGGAATAGATATATTACTTAAAATCTGAACTTTGGATGTCTTGGGTCGGCTTACAAAGTTAGTCTCTGTGACTATATTTGATCTTCTTGTTTGGGCTGTGTCATTAACATAACTCTCACTGGTGATTATGATTTGTGACACACCAGCTTGTGATCTATCATCATCCATCTTAGGGTCATTTGTAACAGCACTGGTTGCAAGTATTGTAGGCAGCCATAGGGTCTGGTTTCCAGATACATCTTGGACATTCTGTATAGATGTAATGTTTCCAACAGCTGCATCAACATTAATTGTAAAGTTCTGAGGCAATTTAGTAACATTTTGAACAATTGCAGTGCTCAGTGGTGCTTGTATGAGGGTTGCGGAGTTATCTAAATAATTGCCATCGTTTGAATCTTCTGTTTCTTGTAATATAGGGTACGCTATGCGCCCTACATTATCTATGGCTTCTTCAAACCTCACAATGCCAGAGAGGGAATCCACAGACATATCTGTATCACAGTGTTTCTCAGCAATGTGATACTCAACTTCTTTGTCTACTTTGTGCACAGATTTAATTATACTTTCAGGGTGTGTGGAGTCAGGTTCAGGATCACCTTCAGTGGGAGACAAGGGCAGGGCCCTCAACACAGGAGTTCTCACACTAGATACATTCATATTTGTTAATTTGTGATCCAATTCATGTTCGTAAACATTTTCACTGGAGGTGGTCGGCCCGTAATCCTATAACAAAATATAAAATCAAATTAATCCTTGTGGAATTCAGTAAATGCAGACATTGCACATCATTTCGAATTTGTAATTAAATGTGACACTTCTGCATAATGTGCATGAATAAACATTTCAAATTATACATACAGTGTTGCTGGTAACTTGTTTTCTAAGCTGGTAATTGTGTTTAAACTAAAACATCCAGTTATGATAGTGTACTTTTACTATGATCAAACCAAGAGATTTCAAGATACAATCCATACAATGACTTTCTTAACATATAATCAACATAATTTAGAGACTATCAACAGGGGCTGTGGAATGACAATCATATCAAATGCCCTCATTTACACATTTATAAAACTTGTGGTAACTTCCTCAGTAAATATATTTAGAAACAATCTCACATTACTCACCTAAAAGCTGTAAAACTAAAACTTAATAGGATATCAATGAATACACCTTTCTTTTCAAATCTTTATTTATTACAATGTCAAGGTCCTGAAAATGGGTAGTCTGTAGTATTATTTATTTAACTATTTTTAAAACACACCTATGTAAATAGTTAAGGAATGATTATGAAGTTCACTCCCCTCACTCATATATTTAAAGAACCAAGTTTTATGCACTGTGAGGATAACTAGTAGGTGCAAGCAGGATTTATGATATTGTGTAACGTAATAGTGGTAAGTGAAGTAGGAAAGCAGTATAGGAACATGATGTTATTGGTTACAAAATCATAATATTTACAAATATAGAGCTAAGTGACTGGCTAGGTGTCCATGTCAGCAGGACTGGTCAGGGACCTTGGTGGTGGGTTTTGTATAAGTAAATATATTCTACTTACTTGCCGGGCCGCTGATTCGTAATCTGATGTAGCAGACATGCTGTATGTACTATCATCTTGGGTCAAACCCGAGATGACGCCTTGGAGTGCACCTCGGCCCCCAAATTATTTCATGTGACTGCAACCGAAAATCTACTCTTTACCCATATATCTTCAAAATTATCAGGTATACGTGTGATGTACACCATAATGTTCTTGGTAAAATATTTTTAGTCCACAAATAGGATACGACCGCCGAGGTCATTGTTCCACAAAATGATTTGAAAGTCACTTTATTTTGTTCCCTACGAGAAAATATAAAGAATAACACTAAAATAATGCATAATAAACGTAGCAGCAATGGAATAAACGCTTAAAATAAGCGAATAGGTTAATCCACTGCCGCCATTATTGTAGCACGGAAACTGAAATGTCTCAGTAATAAACATCAAAAAAAGTAAACACTATACTCATACAAGAAATTTAACTTGGATATATCAGTAGTATACTGATACAATCGAGATATTTAGCTATGAAAAACCACTAAATCCCCTTAGTAACAAAGACATGAGAAATGTAAGTACATACGAAAATGAGGTTTGTATATTTATATCACCTCAATAAAGTAATAATGACTTACTTGTAGCGATATCATGTGTAATAGCGGTTTGTATTATGGAATAAACTAAATATTTATAGAAAATGACAACATCACAATAGTTAAGCAGTATGAAATCCAGATGTAAACACTTTTCGAGAAAATACTGAAGGAAACTTGTACTGACCTGTATATGAGCAAATTTGTAACACCTAGGGCTTAGCGAAACTATTTCCATCAAATAATTGCATAGCACGTAATAAATAGGCCTCAAAGTCCGTAACTACGACCAAAACATTCACAAGACTCGAAGATGGCGGCCATTGCATTTTCTTGATACAAAACAACGGGGGTTTCATGAAACATGTCGAACTACTAAGTACTTCCGGTCAAATGTGTAAAAAGAAGTCTAATAATTTTTTCAAAGAGTTAAATGAAAATTTTGAGTATGTTATAAAAATATTAAAGAAAAATAATTATTTTTGTATCTTTATCAACTCTGTTAGCAAATAAATTATAACATTTGAAATAAATAAAGTAATTCAAATGAATAACTATTGTTTATGGATAGAGTTAAAAGACATTTTTTTGTACTTTTTTATTCCATCTGAATAATAGACAAAATGATTCTAATTATGAACGCGTTCTAAAATAAGGACTTACTATGCAGTCTATGGATTATAAATAAAAAAGTTATGATTAGTTTATATGTTTGTTACTCCTCCGGAAATTAATTAGAAAGCGCCGGGATTAATAATTTAAAGATATTGTGAACATAAAAAACGTTTCGAAGTAGAGACTTGGGTTAAGCAGCTGTTTACGCGGCTCATTTATTTTACTCATCAGCCCCGGCTCAAAGTATGTGTTTCCAAATCCAGAATTTAAAGGGCTACTTCCTCACTTAAAAGAGTTATAAATACGCTGTCAACTGGATTACCTCAGTTGTCCTAAATCCCATTTCACTCCCAAGAAAAGAGTTCTAAAGCCTGGTAAACAAACAGTTACTAAAAGCGCGGCGCGCGACCCAATAGATAATAGGTAAAAGCTATAGAGTAAATAAGACTAGAGTACGCATTGACCGAATATCCGCAAAAAAAAATCTGCCACTTTTTACGGAAAGCGGGATAAACACACTATAGAAATTTGACGTTCATACAAACAGATATGAACCCTATTGCTACAAACGCACACGAAACAAAAGCATCCACACAATAAGAAACTCATACGCAATGACTAATTAGTGTGTAAATACACAATAGGGTATTTTACTCTATATGAAAGAAATTCTAAAAATATACAATTCAGATAGCTTAGGCAATAAGCAGTCGGAAAATGTTAAATTTAGTTAATAAAATAACTAAATAAATTTTAAAATTGATTTCAAAATTTTCACTTTTTTTAGTCTGTTGTTTTACTAAGCGAAACAGTGTCCGCCATGACTATTACGTCATATGGTCATGTAAACAAAAAGTGACAACTGTCAACTGAGCAACTATTACTATTTTTGTACTAAAAAAACTTTACATTTTAATTTTTATTGAAATAATAGTAATAATACCATGGAAGAAATAAATACTATCATATAATAATACCATAAACTATAGTGAAATATACAACTAAACAGAAAGACTAATAACAGCGCATTTGTTTACATGACCAACTGACGTCATGACCACAGAGTAACATGGCGTCAAGCGTATTTGTGATTTTACGCGCGAAAATAGAAATTGTAAAATTGAAATGCAGTTTTATGGCAGTTATCGATTGAATAATTCTTTTTTGTATTTTTTGGTGTTTTACTAGGACCCTAGGATCAAAATGAGATACTTTTTAAAAATGGGTGTAATACCGTATTGGTCTTTCATGAATAAATGAAATAAGGTTCAGACTGAGGTAAAAGGCCGCGGTCGCAACCGTTCTTTTTTCTTTTAAATACCGTTGCCCCATTCTAGGAATTTCTTCTGTATACTTTTAAGATCGCAGGAGTGCAGGTGCGGATTCCCAGTCCGATCACTATGTACGGCAAGCCTATCCCCTGGGAGAAGCAAGCCAAATGCTTAGGTGTCATTCTCGATAGCCACTTGTCCTTCGCGGCACATATCAAAGCGGCTCGTTCGCACGCTATGCGTTTGCTATGGGTAAGCTTCACTTCTTAATCACGGCAAAAAGCAAATTGTCACTTAAGTGCAAATTGCGTTTATACACCGTGGTCATCCGTCCCATCATGACATACGCATGTGTCGTGTTCGCCCACGCAAACGCGTTTCCTTCATAAGATGCAGACCTTGCAAAACTGATTCCTTCGTAAAATCACGGGAGCCCCCTTTTACGTCCGTAACGATAGTCTACATTACACTTAAGAATCCCCACCGTTCGTTCAATTCATGAAATGCCTTTCCAAGCGCTTCTTTGACTCCGCGTTAAAACATCGCAACCCCCTTATCGCATCGGCCGCTCGATACGATCCCTCGCGAATAAGTAAAATTCATCGTCCTCGACATACCCTCGTCACTCCTGACGATGCTATAACCCTGCTTTAGGAGAGCAGCAGGAAGACTAGCAGTCTACGAAAATTCAGACGCAAAGTGCCGCCATTCCGTCCTCGGCGACGAGGCCCGTCGCGACATCTCGGTAACTGCCCCACCTGTCCCTTGCTAGAGCTAGCCTGCGCTGCTTAGACATTAAGTTCAAACCAGTCCCAAATTAACATCACTCAGATCCAGCCTGTCCCTTGCTGTCGTCCCTCAGCGACGCCCTAAGCCGAGGCCCATACCCCACAGGGGGTGCCCTTAGCGTGTAGTCGTTCAGTTTTTACCCTGGCTGGAGGTCTTAATTTTAAGGCATCCACAGGATTCGCCTGGTTAAGCAGACGGCAACCTCCTAGGTTTAACTGCGAGATGCCATTCCTAAAAAAAAATAAGGTGCGGATTCAGTCTTAATAAAGGTTGACACTGCATTTCTACAAAAGAGACGGTATCCATCCCCGCGATTCCACAGAACTCGAAATAGTCCTCAGTGCTCCTCGGGCTTAGATTTTATTTATATCATTTATGGTCGACATTGGAGACTAATGCAAAATAGTTCAATCATAATTTATTTTTCATTGCAAGAGTGAGTGAAGTGAGTTCGAAAACTTTGCACCCCACTTCGAATATGTTGGGATTTTAATTTGGTTTTGTTACAATTGTTTGCGTCGGCTTGTGTGCAAAGCGAGATCGTCAAACGTAACAACCATCTTTAAATTAAAGTACCTTTTTTATTTTGTTGTCTTTGGCACAAAAAATTAAATAAGTATTATGATTTTAATTAAACCATCATAGCAATTACCCAACTATGTTGAGGTCAACTTCCAGTCTAACAAAAAGCAGCTGAATAGCAGTATTTTACATGGAGCGACTGCTTATCTGACCTCCACCAGCTAGTTGGTTGAAACACTGACTATCTGTAACGACTGTCAAAGATTTATAAATTACTAGCTTTTGCCCGCGGCTTCGCTCGCGTTAAATTCGGGTAAAACAGTTCCCCTTTCCTGATTTGCAGGTACCTGCTACCTGTAGTTTTTGCCCTTGCGCCTTTTTTATTGTTATAGCAATGCTAAGATTTTCCTTTTCTTCCCTCTTTCTCCCTCATTCCCCATTTAAAACAAAAAAGTTAGCCTATGTCCGTCACCAAGATCCCAACTATCTCTGTACCAAAATTCATCAAAATCGGTTTAGCCATTAAGGCGTGAAGACGTAAGTGACGTAACAAACAAACTCACTTTCGCTTTTATAATAGTAGTAAGAAAAGCCGAGAAAAAGCGTAACTTACTTTCCGAAGCACGGAGGAAACTAGGTATCTTCTTTCTTTATCATGGGGTTAGCACCTAACCTGGTGTCTGAGTTCCTATGCCACCCATGAGCCTCTGACTTGGTTATCATGCCGTCAAGCAATAACTCTCAGGCACGCTGGATTCCTCACGACGCGACGTTGCTTATCAACTTGTAGTCGTTCCCAGTCACAGTTTTAACCTAACGATTTTTTTAATAAGTATTTATCCTAATCTAAATAGTTCAGTTCCGGGTAACCTACTAAAACAATCTCTTTTTTCTATTAATGTAAGTCGTTTCTGGCCCCATTTTTTTAAGAAGAAGTATACCTAATAAATAAGTATACCAAACGTTTATTTTCCGAAGATTTATATTATCTGAATGAGATATTTTATTATCTGAAGATTGTTTGCTGTAATAAATCATTTGATTAAAGACCAAATGCTATGGCATTTGGTCTTTAATCAAATGATTTATTACATGACATTATACTTGATAATATTTTGCCAACTAAAAATTTGCAAATAAAATTATGCATACTAAAATCATACGAAATATTTCAATGGTATAAAAAGGTTGCTAAAGTTTATTGGGTAGTGTAACTTTGTCAAAATCTTTTCGGCAAAACGGTAGGCACTCAAATAACAGGTGTTTTTATTTAAAAGTAAAGGACAGGCAGCTAATAAAGATCTAGGGCCTTGGCCCTCTAGTCGACCTGGCTTTGCCGTCTCCTTAGTGATGAATTCTCTAAGCGGCTGAGTGGTTACGGTAATCATTCTCGTATTAGTAACTGATAACTCCATAGTTTAACAACAAAAAGCATGGAAAAAGTCATTACTGATTCCATAATTGCACGAGATAAGTGTCCTCAAGTAACGTAAATTCTACTAAGGTAAAAAAAGAAACAACTTATGATTTCTAACTAAAATTGTGTGTTTTTAGCCACGAGTCGATTGGTGATGGACTATCGGGTATCATAAATATTCTATCGAACTAAGAAAATTTACTTTCGTTTCTTCACAGTTTAGTTGTTGGAATGGTGACATGTGAAAATAGTTCCAAAACGAAAGTGGATGTTATGGTGGATGTAAAGAACTAAAAGTTATGGAAACGGAACGTACACTCCCCACTATTCTATCACGCCTATATCCCTTCCTGGCAACCCTGGTAGGGTTGCCAGTTTGTGGAAAATTTCCCAAACTGTACGGAATCTCAAGTCGATTGGGGGTTAGTTGGGGATTGGCCATGATAATGTGGGAAAATGCGGGGATTTTGACATCTTATTCTATATCTTATGTAAATATTTCATCATTCATTGGGCATGCTTAATTTTTTTTTAACCATTTATTCTTTTAACATTAGCCGTGCCCGATGTTTTTATAAACTAATTTCATAGAATCGTTTGTGATAGCACAAAAATTGGACGATGAGTGTCGAGTTCATGCTTTGCTGGATTTTCATCAACATGGGCTTGAAGTCAATGCCGATCAATATGATGCTGAATGTTACTGGGCTAAAGTGTTTCGCTTGAAAAACGCTACGGGAATAATACCTACCTGTTCCCAAACATAAAAAGTTATTTCGTTGTTGCTAATACTGTCTTTTCAAATGCATTGGTCGAGCGCAAAAGTGATCTTAAAAATTTAAAAACTGCAAACCGCAATCAACTAAATACTGATACTGTTGTCATTTATGGCTGCAAGCGAAGGGATTAAAAAACTGAGCGGCAGTGTTAAGTTTAACCCTTCGAACCAAATGCTTTCCACTAAAAACTTGAAAAATAAAAAAACATTATAAGCAATAAAAACTATCTAAATAATTGAAAATCTTATAAAACTTTCAAGGGGAATTAGCTCATTTTTGTCCCCAATTTGGGGAATCCGATCCGGATTTGTGGGGAATGGGATAAATTAGCATTGGCAGCCCTGCCTATTATTACCCTATCACGCTCGAAATGTCAGGCACACGTTTTGATTGAGTTGAGGTTATGTTGTTGTGAAAATTAAATGTAATATTGACCACACCATCTTACAAATCAAAAACCCTATTAGTTCAAAATGAGTGACTTTTTATTAAATGACACAGACTCTGAAGTTGATTCAGATGAAGAAGTAAGTACTTTCAAGAAATTTGTAAAGTTGATTCCGGCTAACAAAACATCTAAAAAATTCTGTAAATTTCTTCATTTCTATGTTGTAGTTGCAAGAAGCGTTCGCCAAAGGTTTGTTAAAGCCTGGCCTTAATGAAGAAATAGAAAGGGTACAGAAGAATTATGTAAATAACGTAGCTGATTTGAAAGCGAAACTTAAGGATATTCAGTTAAAACTGCCATGGATCGAGACTTTAGATTTAGTGACTGCTGTAGCACCTATGGCTCCTGACGTAGCCATGCAAATGCAGGAGACAGCACAGAGAAGAAAGTATGTATATTTAATTAAAATATGGATTGCTAAATGTTTCACAACATTGCACTTGTTGATATTATTTTATTATTCATCTTGTTTTGTCCCATCTGTCACAAACAATCCAAATCTACAATACTATAAATCAGTAAATATAATAAAAAAATAGTATTAGTTTAATTTAATTGGAGGATTGATGTAGGGTGCTTAACAGTGCTTAACAGGAGGAACGTACGATAAGAGAAAACACAAGAAGAAAGGATTTTAAACATAAAAAAGCACCGAATTTAAACATTGCCAAGCATTGCACCAGATACCAAGCAGTAGAATTATTTAATAGGTTACCATCACATTTGAAATTATTAATTTATAGCTTTAACATATTTAAAAATAATCTAAAAGCCTTCTTATTGGAAAAATGTTTATACTCTGTAACCGAGTTTATGTCAAATGATTTATAGTAGGTAGTTAAATCTAATCCAATCTACTAAATTATTAAGAATTCACACAGACATTGTTGGTTATATTTTTTACTTTTGACATACTATTTTATACATTATTTGACTTTTTATTTTAAAACACTTTGACATTAGGTATATTTTAATCAATTTGACATTTTATTTTAATCAATTTTACTTTATATTTCAATATTAATTTAACATTAGATTGTACTTGTCTTGTTGCTTACTTATTTAAATTTATTAATGCATGCAAAAAAAAAAAATGTAATTTTCAACACAATGCAAATTGTTACGAATAAATGAAATGAAATGAAATTATCCTGTTACTAAGAGTAATCAAAAAGTGAAAAGGCCTGCCTTTCTTTATCTGTCTAATCACTAATTCCAAACCTTTAATCAATTAAGTTAAAATTATTGTCTCATCATTAGCTATGACAGTAGACATCTAAAGCTGCCAACATCATAAATGTCATTTTTCTTTTTCTTAGTCATTCTGAACCGATTTGGCGTAGGTCTCCTTTATATTCTGCCATTTATCTCATCTTGCACCATGTGAGGTTTTAAATAAACACGCAAACGTTTTACAAACCATAATATATTTTATTATATATGACACAACTGTTATTTTAGGTAACTAAGGCAGAAGGCCTTAACGACGTGCGGTGTCACTACAAGTACTGAGTGGCCAGTACTCACACTCCTCTTCACGGCAACGTCGTGGTCATCAGGAGTTCAGGATACTCCTAAGCCATTTCGCAGTTTCAACAGCCGCGGGCCGGCTAGGGCTTTGGTTAGGATGTCTGCTTCCATATCTTCAGTTCGCAGATACCTGACCTTTATCGCTCCATCCATTATGCAATTTCGTATGAAATGCATTTTTAAATCAATATGTTTAGACTTAGACGTGACCATTGTGTTTTCGCTTAACTTGAGCCCGGCTTGGTTATCATTTAATATGACTATACTGTCATAGTTGGCCCCGAAGTCTTTGAACAGATTTTTCAAGTGAATAGCCTCTTTTGCAGCTTCAGTTAAAGCGACATATTCCGCTTCGGCAGTCGATAGAGCCACAGACTTTTGTTTCTTCGACATCCAGCTTATGGCCGTTCCAGCATATTTAAAACAACAGCCCGAAAAAGATTTCCGATCAAGTTTACATGAGCCCCAATCAGCATCAGCCATGCCATGTAATTCTTGACTAGTTTTTCTGAATGTGAGACCAACACTTTTTGTCCCCTTTAAGTATTGCAGCACTCTTTTTGCACACTTGAAATGCTCTTCTCCATAACAATCATTAAATTGGGAGAGATAGCTTATGGCAAACATTATATCGGGTCTAGTTGCTACTGCCAGATACATTAGTGTACCAATCAAATTTTTGTAGGGCAAATCGTTCCTTTCACCTTTTACTCCTTTTTCAAGTTTAAGACCTGGTTCTAAAGGTGTAGACGTGGTCTTGCAATCTTCCATTTTGTACTTTTTAAGGGTGTCTTCTATAAACTTCTCTTGGTTAAGGTTGATATCATCACCTTTATATGCAACGTCTATCCCTATTAACCGTTTAGGTGTTCCTAAGTCTTTTATTTCAAATTTCGTATTTAACAGGTCTTTTATTTCTTTTAGCTTCTTAGGACACGAATAGGCAATTAGTAAATCGTCAACATATATGACTATTATTACTTTAACTCCTCTTTTCTGTAGTAAGTATAGACATGGGTCAGCTTCTGATGCTCTAAAACCTATGTTCTTTAGTTCTGTGTCGAGTTTCTTGTACCATTGCCTCCCTGCCTGTTTGAGTCCGTAAAGAGCTTTTATGAGATGACAAACTTTTCCTTTTGGATTGTTTTTAATGTCTTTTAACATTCTCTTTGTTTTGCTGTACAAAGTTCCATTTTCTTGTTTACTTTCAACCATGATTTCAGTGAGGTATTTTTCTAAATAGTCAGGATACTTCATTACTATCTTTTCGTCTAGTTCGCCATTTAGGTACGCCGTTGTAACGTCCATCTGGTTCAATTTTAAACCTTCTTCAATGGCTATTCCGACAACAGATCTTATCGTACTCAGTTTAGCTACAGGTGCGAATGTTTCGTTGTAGTCGATTCCTGGTCGCTGAGTGAAGCCCCGTGCTACAAGTCTGGCTTTCTTTGTAATACTGTTGTCGGGTCCAATTTTGTTCCTTAAAACCATTTTGTAATCCACTTCTTTCATGTCTTTGTTTTTATTTTCTATTTTCCAGGTTCCGTTCTTAACATGTGCTTTAATCTCAGCTTTTATAGCATCATGCCAGTATTCATCATCTTCATTCTCATCGGATATATATGATATATCCGAGACTACGTGATTTTCTTCACTTTGGTCCAGTACAAAATCTCTGGTCCACGCAGGCGGGTGTCTCGCTCTTTGTGGCCTCCCATTTTCGGATATTTCTGGAACCTCTGATGCATCATCGTAAGATTCTGTTTCATCTGCTGAAGAAACTTCATCCTGCTCATTTAAATTTTGTAACGTATTTTCCTTTTTATTTTCCGTTATTTCAATTTCTATTTGTTTTCCCTTTTTATTATTTTTATCAATTTTGTGTTGTTTTCCACTGATCTGAGAGTCTTCCGTTTCTTTAATAAGTTGATCATAGTTTTGACTTTCTTCGAAGTACATCTTGTCTATGACTTTAATGTCCCTGCTTATAACTACATCATCTTCTGCGGGTATGTACACTCTGTAAGCCTTTGAGGTCTTTGAGTACCCCATGAATACGCCTTCTTTGGCATTCTGGGTTAATTTGCCTCGTTTGTTCTTTTTCAAAACAAAGGTCTTCCTACCATACACGTACAGATGATTTCCGCTTGGTATTCGGCCTAACCATTTCTTGAACGGAGTTTCACCATTGAGTGCTTTGGACGGGCTACGGTTGATGAGGTAGTTTGCGGTTGCTACCGCTTCCGCCCAGAGCTTTTTAGGTGCATTGGCCTCTATTAGCAGACATTTGGCTTTTTCTATTAATGATCTGTTTTTTCTCTCGCTAATCCCATTTTGTTGAGGGGTGTAAACAGTGGTCAATCTTCTTTGGATGCCATGCGATTTGAGGAAAATATCAAAATCCTTGTTGCGGTATTCTGTGCCATTGTCGGTCTGCAGGTTCTTAATCTTCTTATTATGGAAAGTCTCAACTTTATTTTTATATTCTTTGAAAACATTGAATACGTCACTTTTTCTTTTAATGAAATATATGTGACAATAGCGACTATAGTCGTCTGTAAAAGTAACATAGTACTTTGATCCTGCTAGTGTTTCACATTCGAATGGTCCGCAAACGTCGCTATGAATTATTTCCAGGTTATCAGTTGTGTATAGACCATCATGTCTTACAAACGGTAATCTGGATAATTTACCTTTAATGCAGGCCTCACAAAATTCCATGTCTTTATCATTCAAATTTAAGCCATACATAAGGTTATCTTTCGCCATCTTCTTCAGATCTTTTTCGTTAATGTGGCCGAGTTTGCGATGCCATTCCATAATGTCACTGTTATCTTTTGGTGTATAGTTTGCAGTTTCTTTTAGTTCAGGTTCAAAGTAATAAAGTCCATTTTTCTTTCGAGCAGTCAGTATCCTTTTGCCGGTTTTTTCTACGACGATGGCTTTCTCTTTATGAAAAACGACCTTATGTCCTCTGTCCGTTATCTTAGCGACGGATAAAAGGTTTACTGATATATCGGGAACATTGAAATCAAAGCCTTGTTTATCGGTACTGATTGTAACTCTTCCTTTACCTTGAATTTGACTCGTATATTTTTCTGATGCTAACTTTAGGGTGCCATTTTGAGGGATTATGGTTGAAAATAACGATTCATCACCGCACATGTGTGATGAGCAGCCGCTATCTAGACACCAGACATTTTTACCAGTATCCGAATTTACGATATTAAGACAAAAGTTATAATTACATTTGTTTCCGTTATCTTTCTTCTTACCCCAACATGTCTCGATAGTGTGGCCTTTCTTTTTACAGCTCTTGCAGTACAAACTTTTTCTGTTTTTCTTGACATGATATGCTTCTGAGCTATCAGGCTGTTCATTTCCGCTCCTTGCTTGGTATTCTTCCAGAATCTTTACTTTTAGATCTTCAGGATTAGGAAGGGCGTCTCGAGATTCGATGGCTATTCTAAAGTTCTCAAAATTTGTCGGCAAACTATAGAGAAGCATTATACTAAGCAGTTCTGGAGGTATTTTAATATCCATGTCTGCGAGTTTGTCTACGATGTCCATGAAGTTATTTAAGTGGTCATGTATATCTTCCCCTGAGGTCACTCGCTTTAGAACCAACTTTTTCAATAGGGTAGCTTTCCTCGCAGGTCCACTACTTTGATAAGTAGCTTTCAACTTGTCCCATACAGCTTTCGATGTCGTGCAGGCTTTAATTTGTTTTAATTCGGACGGTGACAATAAAAGTAGGATTTCAGCTCTTGCCTTCAAGTCCTCTTTGTTGAACGCCGCTCTCGCCGCCGCATCCGTAGCTGGTGGTGATATTTTTGTGCCGCTTACTATGTCCCAGAAATCATTTTTGACTAGGATTGCTTGGGCATGCAAATACCATGTGTCGTAATTGGTTTTGTTTAATAGTTCTACGTGCCGATAATTCGTAGTTGATGCCATATTCTTTTTATGCAATCAACCACGCTCTGCTACCAATTTGTGAGGTTTTAAATAAACACGCAAACGTTTTACAAACCATAATATATTTTATTATATATGACACAACTGTTATTTTAGGTAACTAAGGCAGAAGGCCTTAACGACGTGCGGTGTCACTACAAGTACTGAGTGGCCAGTACTCACACACCACTTGCATCCATGTTGACCCTGCAGTTATCATTCTAATCCATACTTATTAATTTTACAGGAATCTAAAAGAGAACAGCAAAGGTCAACAGAACTATGACCCAACTCAAGACCCTGTCCTCAATGAGTTTAAAAGAGAGAACCTCTTACATAGGCAGGCGCAGGCTGCTGTTATTGAAGGTATCAAGAACCTGAAGGATCTTAAAGTACCTACGAGAAGGTATGATACTTGATTTGGTATTTTGTGCCTGCTTTTTAAGTGTTGCTAGCAATTAATGCAAAGGTGTGTCTTAGAGAGAATGTGGAACCCAGGTTAGAAGGAACCCAGGTTGTGTTACAACGAACTGCTATTTAAAGGTAAGGTAGGCAGTTATTGATAGTAATTGGTAGTTTGTGCTGTAAAATACCAGTATTTAGCTGCATTCAATAGGCTGGAAGTCTGGGCAAAGAAAGAGCTGGGTGTGTCTTGTGATATTGTTAAGTTTTTTTTTAACACTTCAAACTGCAAGGTCTTGGCAGCTTGAGATTGTCCTCGTCCAATATTAGTCTATGTTTTTTGGATTGACATGCAATGGTGACTTCCAAATTTCAATTTATCAATGATTTTCCAGGTTTGATCTGTACTTTAACTCCATTTACTAAGTAAAACTCAAACTCATGCATTTATTTCAATTTGACTATTACAGGCACTTTTGAATGTCAAGAAACAAAATGTTGAAGCTACAGTCCCGGTCACAAGACATAATAACTTGTGGAAGCACTGTAGTTGCCCATTCCAAAGCTTTGATCTCTATGGAGAAGAATGGGCAAGAAACTCCATGGACACTCTTTTAAATTAGAATATTATTACAAAATCGTATTTACATCATTTGTGTTGAGATTATACAAATATGTGAGAACATTGTAGAAAGATATGCACAGTAAAAGCACCCAGCATAAAATAAAAGCCAAATTAAATATAAAATCTAAATGAATTAAAAATGAACCATGGCAGCTAAAAGATGACCAGTCCCAACTGACAGCGCCCGTTCACAAACATGACATAATGGATCAGCCCCATTCGGCTCAACCATTATTAAGGGAACTAAATGACCCGACACACCTGCCACCATCAGTGAGATATTTAAGTGAGCATGACACTATTAAGAACCAGGGCATTGTCAAGTCAATTATCATTGACTTGACAAAGCACTCACACATGGGTTTTATAATTATACATTAATTTACATAATAGGGTTATTAACATTGTGTACTTCTCCATTAGTTACTGGCATTCTTTGACGCATTTTTTTCTTACTTACAGACCCGATGACTACTTTGCAGAGATGGCCAAGTCTGATGATCACATGCAGAAGGTCCGCAAGAACCTGATGGCGAAACAAGCAGCACAGGCTCGCACAGAAAAAGTTAGACAGCTTCGAGATCAGAAGAAGATTGCTAAGAGAGTTCAGGTAGTTTGAATCTTTTACCAATGGTTTATTATTGTTTACTTCATGTTGGACTTCTTAGGGAGAATAAAGTATAAACGTAACTTTATTAAAATTTAATAAAGTTGTAACTTAAGGGACAGATGTGTTTTGGGGAGTTTGTTTCACCACTTCATCGCCTCAGCGAATACATTATTAGTGTTGAAGGGTAGGCGTTTTGTAGAACTATTTTGAAAAAATGCTGACTCACTATTTCAAAAATCATATAGATATTGTCAATAAATCACTTTTGATTTTATGTATAATAAAAAAGAATAGTGAGAAAGATGATATGGAATGTTAATGGGATGTGATGTTCAAAGAGGGAGAATGTAAAAAAAAAAAACCTTTTTCACATTGTGCACAAATACAGCTAGGAATATCTTATTGTAGCATTATTATAAATGCGAAAGTTTGGACGCATAGACTTGTTACTCATCCACGCCGGGATGTCTGAATAGATCTGGATGAAATTTTGACACTGAAACAGATAGTCTGGAATAGTACATAATTATACTTTTTATTCTGTTGTATGATCCGGTGGTAAGATAATCGAACTCCATGCAAGTGAAGTTGAAGGAGTCAGCAAGTATCTTCTAAAATTCATATTTATATGCAGAAATATTCATATTTAAATGTAAAAATGTCGTACGACGTTTTTTAACACATTTGCGAGGAAACAGAAAAAAAAAACATTTTAAATAAACTCAATCTGTGAATGCACATTGTTGCTTCACGCCATTTTAACAGCGAGCTAGCGCAGCCTACTTTCGAATTAGTTCGAAATTTGAATAGCAACAGCGCTAAGCGACAAAACCCTTTATATAAATTAAAAAAAAAAGAAAAAGAATAGCAACAGCGCGCTGCTCACTAGCTGGAGTCGTGCGGCGGGGCGATCAGTTCCAAATTTGAAATGGCAAATAATACTGTTATGGAATTTGTATGGACTATAACTTAACTATTTGCTTTGATAACACACGCGTTTTTTATGACCCTCTTTACATATTTAAAACCGGTGGAATTACATCAGCTTTACGAGCAAGGGTGTTAAAAAAGCTGTATGCAAATTAACTTTTAAAAGTTCGTAACCACTATTTAGGGGAGACTAAATCTGTACTAATATAAATAAAATAAACTAATACAGTACTGTTAAATTTCTCGGGTATTACTTTTTTTATTTATTTGTATATTGGTATAAGTTTTCGAAAACAAGTAGTTATTTTTAGATATAATTTTTGCACCCTATCACAATGTTGTTGTATTGCACCCAAAGGTTGACTGCTAAGAAATGTGTGGTATTAAATCGGCCTGTTCCACTATTTTACATGATGTTTAAATAAATAAATGATTGATTGCACTTTTAGTCATATATCTTATACCTTATGTGTTAGGGGTTTGGCTCGAAATAACATCCATACATCCTACCACACTATCGGATTCATATAACTATGTACTGTTTTATTATGATGAGATAAATAAACCAAATTTATCAATATTCTAATATAACTATTACATAAATAGTTATTTCTTATCATCTTCCACAGCATTTCAACCACTGCTGGTAGTAGGCCTCTTTTGGCCTGTGCCAAGCTCCATAAACTTATAATTAATTAATTTCCAATATTTTTTTTTTATTTCCAGACCGACGCAAGGCTAAAACAAGCCGCAGACAAGAAAGAAATGTTGGAACAATTAAAACGTGTACGAAAAGGAAAATCATCCGACTTAGGTTTCCTAGATGACAATCAAGGCAGTAACAACAAAGGCAATAAAGGCAAGGATGGGAAAGGACCACAGAATAAGGTCAATAAAAGGCGACAAGCGAAAGATAAGAAATTCGGTTTTGGCGGTAAAAAGAAAGGCGGGAAACTGAATACGAGGGAGTCTTCAAACAATTTCGATGGTTTTAATGGTGCTGCTCCACAGAAAAGGCAGGGCAATTTCAAAACGAAATCGTTCCAGGTCAATAGCAAGAAGAATGCTAGGCCTGGCAAACCTCAGAGACCTGGAAAATCTAAAAGGAAGAATAATAAGAGATAAGGAATAATTTAGTTCTAGAATAAATATTTTGCTTACAATAAGAATGGTTGTTTTATTTAAATTCCTGCATATATGGACCGCTGTTCGGGAGGGGTGTTGACGCCAGTCGGCTAATGACCAAGTCTTCGCTTCACGTCACCACACCCCTCCCGCACCGCGCAGCTACCTCAGACAGGATCTCAGTTAAGCGGTTCGTCTATTTAGAAGCATAATTATGAAAACAAGGATGTACTAAAATCGATATATGTACCAACAACGCCCATTATGGTGTAACAGATATCCTTTTCTGCAGTGGAACATACTAACAGACATTTTTTTTTAAATTCGCGTTATTATTTCTGGACTGTCTCATTGGTTTAGTGGTCGCAAGTGCGACTATGAGGTCCTGGGTTCGATACCGGGCATTGTTCATCAGTCATTTTTTTAATAGCAGGTACACCTCTTGTCTGTTGTTATTATGTATTTTTATGTAAATAATTAACTTAAATAGTTTTTTTTTATGGCAATATAACAATCTGTGATGTACTGAAATAAATTAAAGACTCCCGGCCAGGGCTACAAACTACCTTCTAAACTAGATGATGGTATAACACCAGAAAACATTCTATCTCCAAGGACATAAAGGGAATCGCTACACATTAAAACACAACATGGCTGATATGATATAAAACATTTATTATTGTTGTTCTACCACTTGCGGCCCTTGCCCTTCTTCTTCTGCTGCTGCTTGCGCGACCAGGCGCTGTCGGCTTGCTTGTCGACGCGCGGGGACTTCGCGGCCGAAGCGGCGGCCGTAGGGGTCGGTTGTTGCTTGCTCATGTCACTGGAGGGGTAGAACAAAACTTAGTACACTAGATGAAAAAAAAACTATAGAAGAAATCATGATAGTATATGTTGTGTGAAGTTGCTGCAAGCTAGCGCGCAAATGTGTCGGTACTCGTACCTCACTTCAGTCCAATAAATACGCTTGGTTCGAACGCACGTCTTTTATTTAGCAGTGGCGACGAGGATTAAAAATATTAAAAGGAACTTTTTCGGTGCAGATTAGTTCATATAGTGTCGTGAACAATGTCGGTGGGCAAAGTCAGAGACTGATGTGAAAACCGGTAATTGGTCAGCATATGTCGAGCAGCTGGAAATGTACTTCATAGTCAAAAACTACACTACGTCAAACAAAATAAATGTAAAAAACATCACGCCTAGATACCCTGAAGAGGTGGACAGACGTATGCTTAATAGAACACCCACATTTCACTAGTTATGTTTAAGTTCCACATCCACATAATAAGGGGAAAGTATATTGTCATCAACTGGGCTCACATCCAGACTTCTTTATATTAAAAAAAAAAAAAAGTTGCCCTACTCTAGGAATTTCTCCTGTATCGTGGGTGCGTTTACAAACATTTAAACTCACACACACAAACAGCCAGCCACTCTATTATTGCTACTGAGAAATCCAGATGAGAAAACCGAAAAGCACTTTGCCTGACCCAGGAATCGAACCTAAAACCTCATGTTCAGTAGTCACACTTGCGAGAAAGACCAACGTTTTTTGTTGTTGTTCTGAAATGCATCTCAACCTATGAGGTTGTTATAATAATAATAAGTTTATTGATGCTTCAGTTTACATAGGGGTTTAGTGTTTGGAGCCTCCTTTTAAGCAAACAATGCCTGTGTTAGGAGACTCCGCTCTTCCATAGATTAGCATTTATACTTATTCTAGTTTCGTAACTTAAAATTTTAAAAAAAATATATATAACATAAATTTTATAATAAAAACTACAGATGTTAGTGAGGTACCTATGTTTCAAGTTTAATCTTCTGTGCGTATTGTGTGTCTAGAGAGTGTATGTGAAGGTGTGAGTGAGGGTATATGTAAGAGTATATGTGAAGGGTAGAGAGTTTGTGAGAGTGTATGTGAGAGTGTACTTGAGAGTATATGTGAGTGTATGTGAGAGTGTTGTATTTACTACTTTATGTGCTCCAACAGTGCCTCTGTGTCATCATATGTAAGTGTTTTTATCCAACTGGTTAGTGTCTTCTTAATTTCATAAGTCTTTTTTGTGTTTATGTTAATAGTTTTGTTAATTTTGTTATAAAGTTGTGCAGACCGTTTATTCAATTGCCTACTGGCAAACACAGTTTTAGTATGTGGAATTTGTGCAACGTTGTCAATCCTCCTTTTCCGTAATAATTTTGGATCATATGGTAGGGTTTTGTGTTTTTTTAAGATAATAAGATTGTTGTCTGCTTAACCAGACAATCCTGTGGATGCCTTGAGAGTAAGGCCTCCAGCCAGGACAAACTAGACCAATGAGGCAGTCAAACCATTATATTATACATAAAACATGTAGGAAGCTATATTATTTTTATGTCTTTCTTAAATGATGTTTAATTTGCAAGTAGGTTTTCACAAACACCTTTACACGTTTTTTTTTAAAAACTAGATGAGGCTGGCATTTCGTACCCGACTACTCTGAGGAGAAACAGCCGAAACAAACTCAAGAGGTCATAGTCTCTTTTAAAGTCCAGACAAAAATCTTGGTCAACTTACATGTCTTGATCTATAACATACAATTTTAGTGTGACTATTTCGCCAGTGTGTTTGCACAGCTATGGTGCAATTGCTTTGGTCATTCACTCAAAGTATTAAGGAATCTAGGCTAGCGGCCAAGTATAAATGTAGATACTCAATATGGGTATATTGAGTATCTACATCAGCCTAGCTATCGATTTAAATACCCTGATTACTTTAATACCACATTTTTTTACGATTTTGATTTGTAAGACAAAAGGTAGGCAAGAAAGGAGACAGAAATTGCACTTTCGATTTCGATGGACACATAAACCTCTCAAGGACCGCTATTATTTACGTCAACTATCCGTCAAGCACCGCCGGGCGGGCTCTTATCGTAAGCGTAATCTGATTTTAAGACTTATCTTTACTACAAATACAGTTTTAAAACGGTCGGGGTTTGGTGGCACAAATTTGTGCCAGCGGGACTCTAGATGTTAAAAGTGCAATTTGATTGTGTTTTAAATTTTTGTGATTATGCTGTTAAACTTACTATTGATCAGTAGCAGTCGTGGACATGCCCTGACTGCCCTTAATGACGTCACGCCGGACACCGCGACGTTTCCGGTACGCGGTACGCTCGTACTTCGGTAGCCATCTGTTGGTAAGAAGAACATAACATGTGAATACATATGCAACAATTTTTTTTACGGATGGGAAATAATCGTAGAAACCACCCATGTTCCTTCTATGTGTTTCATGTCCCTTTAGATTCCGGGGCCGCGGAATCTCTTTCGAACAACCTGCAACCTCGGCAGGTTGCAACTATTATATTTAATTCGTATCGGAATGGGGAAACAGGAACGAGACAATCGCCGCTCCCTGCATGCGCATAGAGTCGTTAAAACCTTTTTGAGATATACGACCTCCTTAGAAGACAGTGCGTCTGTCGAGAGATGCGAACTTCACGTCCCTGCACACTTAATTAACCCTTAAAGAACACCCGCCACCCGAATATGAACTACAGTGGTAAATCTGGAAATCTCTTAGCCGATTGTGGACAGACATTGGCCGTTGTAGATATAAACTGGGAAACATCGAATATGGTCGAATTCAATCCATCCCAAACACAATCCCTTCCAATGTGCAGTCCCTTTTCAGGATATGCCCTTTCTCCTGTCCTGCATATTCTGCACGATCAGTTGCATATTTCAACGTTTAAACAAAGCAGATGTAAGAGCTGTGAAGGTGGCTATATATATATATATATTTATATTGGTCCAACACAGCATGAGTTTCATTGTCACGTTAAGATGAGTTACAGAGATAACTTGAGAATTACAGATAATATTAGAATTATAGATAATATAAGAATTACAGATAATACAAGAATTATAGATAATATAAGAATTAGAGATCATATTATTCTTTACATTAGATCGCCAACTAGCACTCGTTATTGTGATTCTTAATTTTGAGATTATAAAACTATCAGTCTTGAAATCGGTAAGTAAATAAGGTCATTGAAGTCACTACTTGTATATAGAAAATAAACGTAAGCGGACATTAGAAAATAATCACAGTGATGATGTTTTAGGTACATACATACATACATACTTAGTCGTGGATGTCAGTTAAGGTGTTGGTCACTTGCTCTATGTAAAATACTGGTATTCAGCATGTGGTTGCATGAAGAGAAGAAGCTGACCCAAACAAAGTTGAGGAAAGGCTAGGAAGACGACGATGATGATGTTATATTGTGATAGTATATTACCTCTCTGGATCCGGAGGTTTGGACAGGTCTGCGTTGGGCGGCAACTTCGTCTTACGCTTGCGTTTCTGTTTCTTCTTGCCCAGGAGTTCCGAACCAGGCGTTCTGTTAATATTAGAAAAACAAAAATGATTAAAGTAGTTTAAATCATGACAACGCCAAATAAGGTCTATTTTGTTATGCTCCTACAAGTTATAGTTTATAGGGAAATAATCAATTTGGTGATTATTTCATTTTAAAAACGTAATCAGATATCATGCTATAGCTAAGTAGAAAATGTATGGTTATAGTAATTACCCAGGCGATTGTTCCTGTTTGCTTTGTACGGTTTTCTTCACAACCTTTGCTCCCATCATCCATTTCGATGATTCTAAAGCGTCTATATCGATCTTGGTCTGAAAAAATATAATTTAATAGTTTTACATATATTCGACGGGCCTGTTGGTCTAGTGGTTAGTGGCCCTGACTGCTGAGCCGGAGGTCGTGGGTTCGATTCCCACCCAGGACAAACTTTGTGTGATGAGCATGATTGTTTGTTCTGTGTCTGGGTGTGATTTATCTATAATATGTATGTATTTATAAATTATATAAGTATGTATATCAGTTGTCTGGTTACCATAACACAAGCTCTGCTTAGCTTGGGATCAGATAGCCGTGTGTGAGTTGTCCCAAGATATTTATATTTGTACGGTCAAGCAACCGCACATTGTACTTTGGCCTAGTTAGAGAACTGCAAATTTTGTTAATTTATAAAATGTAATACAGTCACGTACTCAAGTACGTCAGTCTTCGGTAGAATATCGAGCTCGCGTAACATTTAACATTTTAAACATTTTTTATAACATTTTTACATTATTTTCTTTTATATTATTTTAGTGCATTTTTCGTATTAAAATACCTTTTTGAACATTAACATTTATTTTATTAACATTCAACATTTACTGTAAGGGTGCTGCCCTTACATTTGGTCCTTCGAATTAAGTGTAAAATCAGTGCCGTGGTATATTTTCACTCGCGGGAACATTTTGAACATTAGACTCGAACATTAATCAGAACATTCAACAGAACATTAAAACACAGTGTGAAGAGTGAAAGTGAGAGTACGCAGAACGAGGTGAAGTATAAGCAGCAGGCAGGTGTAAGCAGCGAATCCGGTGAGCACGTTCCATTTTACCTATTTTTCTGAAATTTTGGATTTGTGTACCGAGAAACAACAATGTCTTCGTACGATGCTTTACTTGATTCTCAATCTGCCAATCTTAACTCTATCAAACGTATAAATGAAAACTTTAAGAAAGATAGCTCAACACGTAAAACCACTCTTGAGTATCACGATGAAAGACTTCAAAAGCTGGAGGAGTATTGGAGTGAATTTAAAAACAACGACATCCAATTAGCCTTATTTGAAGGCAAGAAGTCTGGACCTTACTATGAGAGTCGTGTTTACGAGCGTTTGGAACAATTATACGAGGAGACGAAGATTATGATAAATAAGTCGAAACAAAGATTACTGGCGAAAATCGAAGACGACGGATTTACTTCGTTCACTCAGTCACAACAACAAGAAGAAAGGTCAAGTGCTCAAGAGGTTGTTGAAGAACAACGGGAAAGCGACGAGATCGCGGAGGATGTGAAGAACACGAGATCAAATGAAGAGTTAGTCGTTGATCAACGGACTAGAGATATGATAAATGAGCAGCGGTCTAACATAAAGGCGTTTGAGCGAACAGTACGTAACATGGACATTGAAAATTTGAAAGAAAAGTGGCAACTTGAAGATAAATTGAGGTCAGTTACGCAACGTTGGGAAAAAGTCGATACCACGTATTGGAAGCTGGACAACATATTAGTCAACATGCAAGCATTTGAAAGTGACTATAACAGACTAGAACGGCTGTATGAATTCAGTAAGGAACAAATTAACAAGAAGATTTGGGATAACAAACACCAAGAAAAATCCACGCCTCAAATCGAACTTCCGATTTTCAGTGGCAGCTACGCCCAGTGGACAACATTTAAGGACTTGTTCGTGGAAATTGTGCATCGTAACACTTTCATCTCTAACGCTCAAAAAATGCAACATTTAAAGGCGAAGTTAAAGGGAGAGCCTGAGCGATTAATACAGCACATGAACATTAGTGCTGACAACTACGAAGCCAGTTGGCGGATACTTCAACAGAGGTACGACAATAAGAGACTGTTATTTACTTACCAAGCCAACATGTTACTGAGTCTACCCAGCATACAAACCCCAACGGCATCACTACTGAAAAGAATGCATGACACGACCATTGAGTGCCTCCAGGCTATTCAGAATCTGAAATACGATACTACTAGTTGGGACCCTTTAGTGGTTCACATTTTAATGCAAAAGCTAGACGCAGACACATGCCAGTCCTTCAAAGAATCCATGGAAAACCCAAGGGAAATGCCATCATTAAACGAGTTCTTGAAATTCATCGAAACCAAGTTCATGTCAATGGAATCGGGTACAAACCCGAACCGCCCTCGGAACGTTAACAGTCAACAGCAAAACACTCAGCCAAAAACAGTACATAATGCAACATACAGCAAGTCTAAGGCGCAACAACAGACCAGTCCAGGTGGATCTAAGAACATGCCGAAAACATTCCATAACAAGCAAACATCTCATCATTCTTTTATAACTTGTCCTAAATGTAACAAGCAACACGGTCTCTATAATTGCAGAGAATTTTTAAGTATGTCACCAGACGAAAGGTTAAAAACCGCTAACAACCTACATGTATGTCTAAATTGCCTGTTTAGTCATAACGGCGAAAAATGCACGTCGGAAAAAAGGTGCAAGCACTGCGATGAGCCGCATAGCAGCATTTTGCATGATGCGATTGGAGTTGCGAAATCAAGAACCAACAGACCTAATGTAGGTCAACAAGTAAGCACGCATTTAGCTCATGATAACTCAAATGAGGTACTTCTAGCCACTGCCCAGGTCAAAGCAATAGCCAACGACGGAACTATGGTCATTCTACGCGCTCTATTGGACCAGGGCTCTCAGGTTAGCCTCATTACAGAAAATGCTGCGCAAAAATTGCAATTAAAACGAGAGCGGATGAGCGCGGTGGTGTCAGGTGTTGGGACTTCAGCCACCACCAACTGTAAAGGGGTTCTCCATCTTAAGTGCCAAGCGATATACAGCAATTTCAACATTAACATTAACGCACTTATTATGAAGAAAATAACAAACAAACTGCCGAGTAAGACAATAAATAAAGATAGCTTCGAACATTTACAACATTTGCAACTTGCTGATCCAGATTTTAACATATCCCAGGATATAGATTTACTATTGGGAGCCGAGGTATATTCTGAAATATTGTTAGAGGGGCTAATAAAAACAAACACGTCATCCGTCATCGCACAACAAACATATTTAGGCTGGATAGTATGTGGTAATTACAAAACATTCAATTGCCATGTAATTGTCAACAACATTCAGGATCTTGCCCAATTCTGGGAACAGGAGTCTCTGCAAGAGGAAAAAGAAGATGTCGACCCAGACAACAAGTGCGAACAGCTGTACAAAGAAACAACAACACGACTTCCTGATGGACGATACCAAGTTCGTCTTCCCCTCAAGGACAATTTTATTGAACAATTAGGAACATCAAAACCACAGGCAATCGCTCAATTTCAGCAACTAGAGCGAAGAATGGTTAAAAACCATGCGTTTGCAAGTAATTATAAAGCCTTTATGGAAGAATATGAAGAAATGGGTCACATGGAAAAAGTCGATAACAACACTGGGAACAAAAACATGGAATATTATCTTCCACATCATGGGGTAGTGCGGCCAGGTGCGATCACAACTAAACTCAGAGTTGTGTTCAATGCATCGGCAAAAACAAGTACAAAACGCAGTCTTAATGATTTAATGGAGGCCGGGCCAAATCTACAAAAAGATATCTTTAGTATTTTGCTGAAATGGAGACAATACAAATATGTCTTAACATCAGACATTGAAAAAATGTACCGATTTATAATGGTGCATCCTGAACACCAACCTCTTCAGAAAATAGTGTGGAGGGATTGCCCACAGCAACTGCTAAGAGAATATCAACTATGTACAGTAACATATGGTACCAAGGCCGCTCCATTCCTAGCACTCCGAACACTTCAACAACTAGCAAGAGACGAAGGTGACAAGTACCCTGAAGCAAAAAACATCCTACTCAACCAATTTTTTGTTGATGATGCGTTATTCGGAAAGGATACCATAGATAAGGCCCGAGACACAAGAGACCAACTTATACAGTTATTGAAGGAAGGAGGGTTCAATCTCAGAAAATGGTCGAGCAACGAACGTCAACTGCTAGAAGACCTGCCAGAACATATGATTAGTCCCGTCAGTTTAAGCTTTACAGAGGCATCAGCGTCCAAAACGTTAGGCTTGGCATGGGATCCAAAACAAGATGAATTTATATTTTCAACCACACTAAAAAACAAAACCGACACTGAAACCAACAAGAATTCGTCAAAACGGCAAATCTTAAGCGACATTTCAACAATTTTTGATCCATTGGGGTTGCTATCCCCAATAACAATCAAGGCAAAAATCTTATTCCAACAGATCTGGAAGTACAAAATTGAATGGGATGATACTGTTCCAGATGGAATAGAAAAGGAATGGAGAACATTAAAAACGGAATTAACAAACATGCAACCTTTCAAAATAAACCGATGGCTTGGATTAGAAGCAAACAAAAATTGGGAATTACACGCATTTTGTGACGCATCAGAAAAAGCGTTCTCGTGCGTAGTGTACAGCAAGATTACAGAGGGAGAACATCAACAGATTACATTGGTTGCGGCAAAAACAAAGGTCGCTCCAATACAAAAACAACAAACACTTCCCAGACTTGAGTTATGCGGTGCTCAGCTGTTAGCTCAACTGGTTAAGAAAATAAAACATTGCTTTGATAAGCCTAACATTAAAGTAACAGCATGGACGGACTCGATGATCGTGCTTGGCTGGCTGAAGGGAGATGTCTCGCGATGGAAAGCCTACGTCGGACACAGAGTTCAAGAGATCATATCTGTAGTGCCCGCAGAGAATTGGAAACACGTGAGATCTGAACAAAACCCGGCCGACTGCGCGTCACGTGGACTACTACCGTCTCAGTTACACAACTTTCCTCTGTGGTTTAGTGGACCGGAATGGCTTAACAGTGAATTCATTCCTGAAGCACATGACATGATAAAGATGCCTGAAATAGAACTAAAAAAGGTGCATGCAGTTACGTCACAAATTACGGAACACAAAAACATCAACTTTATAACAGAATTACTTAACAAGAACAGTTGTATTATGACTATAATACGCATCGTAGCTTGGGTGTCGCGTTTCATAACAAGGACGTCGCAAAACAATCGGCACGGGGAAGCCGCAGCTATGAATCATCCAAACATTAATGACTCGCACGCGTCAAAACAATGTAATTTAACACTCTTTGATATTCGATGCGCTACTAATATAATAATAAAACATGTACAAAACGAATATTATGAACAAGAAATTAATGAATTAAAGGCTAAAGGAAGAATAAGCAAAAATAGAGGACTCCAAAAACTGTACCCTTACCTGGATGAAAATAACATTTTGCGTGTCGGAGGGAGACTAAAGAATTCAAACTTACCAGAAGAAACAAAACACCCAGCTATCATCCCAAAAAACAGCAAACTGGCGCATCTCTTAATTGCTCGTGCACATTCTACAACACTGCATGGTGGAGCGAGGCTAACTATGGCTACATTGAGACAGAAATACTGGATCACAGGTGGAAATAACACTGTTAAAAAATACCTGCAGGACTGTGTAAAATGTTGTCGCTTCAAACCATCGAAACAATACCAATTGATGGCTGACCTACCCAGGGAGAGAATAACACAATCGCCACCATTCTACCACACAGGAGTGGACTTCACAGGGTTTGTTAACGTTAAATTAAACAAGGGCCGGGGCGTCAGAACGAGTAAGGGTTACGTCGTTGTATTCGTATGCATGACAACAAAGGCGGTGCATTTAGAACTTGCATCAGATTTATCATCTCAAACATTTATACTGGCTCTTAACCGCATGATCGGACGACGAGGATGTCCGAGACATATTTATTCTGATAACGGAACAAACTTTGTTGGAGCCGAAAGGGAGTTAGCAAAACGACTGCATATTTCAAAAACATTTAACAACGACACCTTATCGAAAAAGAGTAACGAGATGGGGATAGAATGGCATTTCAACGCTCCAAGCTGGCCGACTGCGGGAGGACTTTGGGAGGCTGCAGTTAAGTCTATGAAATATCACCTAAAGCGTGTCCTAGGAGAGCAAAAGTTGACATACGAAGAGTTTTTAACACTGCTTACACAAATAGAAGCCTGTATGAACTCTAGACCACTTTGCCCTTTAACTGAGGACGTGGACGATATTGACTACCTCACACCTGCACATTTCTTAATCGGCCGACCTTTAACATTCTTGCCAACAGAAAATATCGAAAATCAAAACATCAACATTCGACATAGGTGGCAGTTATTAGATAAAATGAAACAAGGGTTTTGGAGAAAATGGTCATCAGAATACCTTCAACAACTTCAAGTTCGCAGTAAATGGTTAAACAAAACAAACAATTTATCATTAGGGGATATTGTCTTAATTAAAGAAGATTGCCTTCCTCCTGCGAAATGGGCACTTGGCAGAATACAGGAAGTTCACCCGGGGAGAGACAATCTGGTCAGAGTTGTGACGTTAAAAACTAAAACAGGACTACTAACAAGACCAGTAACAAAATTAGTAAAACTCCCAGTAACAGAATCTCCTATAGAAGTACCTGACACCACCACCTCCAATGATAAAAGCTGCACTGAAAAACAAAAGACCACAACAAATAACACCAACAGGAAACAACGTTTTAAATCAAACAAGATAAGCTCCAGCCTGCTATGCATCCTCGTAACATTGCTAACATTATTTCAACCCACAAAGCAGAGCAGTGACGGCATAAATGTTACACCGTTTGAACCAAATAGAGGAGTGTATTTTGACAAAATCGGCAATTTGCAAACCGTGCACGATGACTGGAAGATTGTAACATATTACAACATGACAACATACTGGCAAGGCATGGAAAATATACATAGAGTTGTGAAACACCTAGGAGAAAGGTGTGAGCAATTTGCATACCAAACATTGTGCAAAACCATCATGACTGAATTCAAACAGGAACTCAACGAACTTGATCATAATAACTACATGCTGGAAACTCATCATGGGCAAACAAGGGGACGCGTTGCCCGAGGTCTCGTCGATGGAGTAGGTTACCTTGCAAACAGCCTATTCGGCGTGCTAGATGAAAGGTTCGCAACACAATATAAAAAGGACATAGAAACATTACATAATAACAGAGATCATTTATTAAATCTGATTAAAGGTCAAACCTCAATCATTGAAGCACACAATAACATTTTAAAGAGAAACGAAGAGGCGATGAACACTCAGTTCAATCTATTAGAGCAACACCTTAACGCTACAGAGAACTATCTGAAGAAATTGGACGAAGCTGTTCAACAAGATGAAGCGTTGAATTACTTTAACATCATGGCTTTAACAAGTTCAACCATTCTGTCCAAACTCCGTCACATACAACAGATGCTCTTAGACACAGCTATTAACATACACCATGGTCATGTAGACACCAGACTTTTACCGCAGAACCAACTCTTTCAAGAGCTTAACATTATCTCTGGACAATTGCCACAACAATTATCGCTACCCGTTGACAACATTCAAAACCAATTAGCTGATATTTACAAACTACTAGAAGTAAAATCTAGACTGTTTGATAATTATTTCATCATCGAAATAACATTACCACTAACGGGTGACACTCCATTCACTATATATAAAACAGTTCCCATTCCGATGATCAAAAATAACAACCAGTCAATTACAATGAAAACAAGCTCAGAATATGTTGCAGTAAATGTGAGAAAAGAGACATACATGCAGCTAACAGACAGTGACCTGGAAAATTGTATTAAAATAGAACCAAGGACATATGTATGCTCACTAAACAAACCAACACGCAACATGCGAAATCATCAAATTCCATGCGAAATCGGAGCAATAACAAATATTACATTATCAAAATGTATCTACACATCCGAGTCATGCAACAACAAATGGACGCCATTACAAAAACCGAATACCTGGCTCTATGTCTGCTGCACGGATTGTCAACTGCAAATCATCTGTGAAGGTCGTATGACTACGAAGGCAATACGGTCAACGGGAATTTTAGAAGCCAAAGAAGGATGCATAATTAGAAACAACGAAGAAACATATTATACACAACTTTACTACACAAACAAAATTTACGTCAACCCGGAAATACCGCTGATAGACCTAGATGACATCAACAATTTAACATCGGTACAACCGCTTGACTTATCAACAACCCAACATAATACGCATTTTGTGAAAAACGATTATGAAAAACTTCATAATTCGTTGAAAGAATTGGAAGAAGAGACAAAACAGACTGAAATGTCGCAACACGATGTCCATCAATACATCGTTTCATACTCTACGATGGGACTTCTGATCCTGTCAATATTCGTCGCGGGAGGAGCCTACGTGTACTGTAAACGCTGCGGCAAGCTCGCCGTCAGTGACGGCGCCGGCGCGCCAACCAGATCAGCGCCACAGAAGCCACCAAGAGCTACGGCATCTACCTACGCGACGCCTCATGATTTTAACATTTAACTTTATTTACATTAATCATTTTATTTACATTTCTTTTTATTCCATGAATTTATTTACATTGATGTTATATTCTTTCTTAATTTTTACTCTTTTTGCCCCGCCAAGATGTACGGTCAAGCAACCGCACATTGTACTTTGGCCTAGTTAGAGAACTGCAAATTTTGTTAATTTATAAAATGTAATACAGTCACGTACTCAAGTACGTCAGTCTTCGGTAGAATATCGAGCTCGCGTAACATTTAACATTTTAAACATTTTTTATAACATTTTTACATTATTTTCTTTTATATTATTTTAGTGCATTTTTCGTATTAAAATACCTTTTTGAACATTAACATTTATTTTATTAACATTCAACATTTACTGTAAGGGTGCTGCCCTTACAATATTTATTTATTATATAATATAATATCACATCGTCTGATAGGTTAGGCAGGGATATAACTTTTTTGTTTCTAATTTACGGAGGTAAGTAAAGTTATGTATTCAATTTTTTACTTGTATGTGTATGTAGGTCGCATTTGGTGTATGTAGGTCCCGCACGTGCACGTACCTCTAGCATGTGTAGCGGCGGCAAGGTCTCGGCGAGCTGCCGTGCGCGCTGGGGGTCGGGCTGCGCGAGCGCCTTCACGAGCCGCGCCAGGCTGCGCCGGTCCCCGGGCGCGGCCCGTCCCGCACGTGCACGTACCTCTAGCATGTGTAGCGGCGGCAAGGTCTCGGCGAGCTGCCGTGCGCGCTGGGGGTCGGGCTGCGCGAGCGCCTTCACGAGCCGCGCCAGGCTGCGCCGGTCCCCGGGCGCGGCCCGTCCCGCACGTGCACGTACCTCTAGCATGTGTAGCGGCGGCAAGGTCTCGGCGAGCTGCCGTGCGCGCTGGGGGTCGGGCTGCGCGAGCGCCTTCACGAGCCGCGCCAGGCTGCGCCGGTCCCCGGGCGCGGCCCGTCCCGCACGTGCACGTACCTCTAGCATGTGTAGCGGCGGCAAGGTCTCGGCGAGCTGCCGTGCGCGCTGGGGGTCGGGCTGCGCGAGCGCCTTCACGAGCCGCGCCAGGCTGCGCCGGTCCCCGGGCGCGGCCCGTCCCGCACGTGCACGTACCTCTAGCATGTGTAGCGGCGGCAAGGTCTCGGCGAGCTGCCGTGCGCGCTGGGGGTCGGGCTGCGCGAGCGCCTTCACGAGCCGCGCCAGGCTGCGCCGGTCCCCGGGCGCGGCCCGTCCCGCACGTGCACGTACCTCTAGCATGTGTAGCGGCGGCAAGGTCTCGGCGAGCTGCCGTGCGCGCTGGGGGTCGGGCTGCGCGAGCGCCTTCACGAGCCGCGCCAGGCTGCGCCGGTCCCCGGGCGCGGCCCGTCCCGCACGTGCACGTACCTCTAGCATGTGTAGCGGCGGCAAGGTCTCGGCGAGCTGCCGTGCGCGCTGGGGGTCGGGCTGCGCGAGCGCCTTCACGAGCCGCGCCAGGCTGCGCCGGTCCCCGGGCGCGGCCCGTCCCGCACGTGCACGTACCTCTAGCATGTGTAGCGGCGGCAAGGTCTCGGCGAGCTGCCGTGCGCGCTGGGGGTCGGGCTGCGCGAGCGCCTTCACGAGCCGCGCCAGGCTGCGCCGGTCCCCGGGCGCGGCCCGTCCCGCACGTGCACGTACCTCTAGCATGTGTAGCGGCGGCAAGGTCTCGGCGAGCTGCCGTGCGCGCTGGGGGTCGGGCTGCGCGAGCGCCTTCACGAGCCGCGCCAGGCTGCGCCGGTCCCCGGGCGCGGCCCGTCCCGCACGTGCACGTACCTCTAGCATGTGTAGCGGCGGCAAGGTCTCGGCGAGCTGCCGTGCGCGCTGGGGGTCGGGCTGCGCGAGCGCCTTCACGAGCCGCGCCAGGCTGCGCCGGTCCCCGGGCGCGGCCCGTCCCGCACGTGCACGTACCTCTAGCATGTGTAGCGGCGGCAAGGTCTCGGCGAGCTGCCGTGCGCGCTGGGGGTCGGGCTGCGCGAGCGCCTTCACGAGCCGCGCCAGGCTGCGCCGGTCCCCGGGCGCGGCCCGTCCCGCACGTGCACGTACCTCTAGCATGTGTAGCGGCGGCAAGGTCTCGGCGAGCTGCCGTGCGCGCTGGGGGTCGGGCTGCGCGAGCGCCTTCACGAGCCGCGCCAGGCTGCGCCGGTCCCCGGGCGCGGCCCGTCCCGCACGTGCACGTACCTCTAGCATGTGTAGCGGCGGCAAGGTCTCGGCGAGCTGCCGTGCGCGCTGGGGGTCGGGCTGCGCGAGCGCCTTCACGAGCCGCGCCAGGCTGCGCCGGTCCCCGGGCGCGGCCCGTCCCGCACGTGCACGTACCTCTAGCATGTGTAGCGGCGGCAAGGTCTCGGCGAGCTGCCGTGCGCGCTGGGGGTCGGGCTGCGCGAGCGCCTTCACGAGCCGCGCCAGGCTGCGCCGGTCCCCGGGCGCGGCCCGTCCCGCACGTGCACGTACCTCTAGCATGTGTAGCGGCGGCAAGGTCTCGGCGAGCTGCCGTGCGCGCTGGGGGTCGGGCTGCGCGAGCGCCTTCACGAGCCGCGCCAGGCTGCGCCGGTCCCCGGGCGCGGCCCGTCCCGCACGTGCACGTACCTCTAGCATGTGTAGCGGCGGCAAGGTCTCGGCGAGCTGCCGTGCGCGCTGGGGGTCGGGCTGCGCGAGCGCCTTCACGAGCCGCGCCAGGCTGCGCCGGTCCCCGGGCGCGGCCCGTCCCGCACGTGCACGTACCTCTAGCATGTGTAGCGGCGGCAAGGTCTCGGCGAGCTGCCGTGCGCGCTGGGGGTCGGGCTGCGCGAGCGCCTTCACGAGCCGCGCCAGGCTGCGCCGGTCCCCGGGCGCGGCCCGTCCCGCACGTGCACGTACCTCTAGCATGTGTAGCGGCGGCAAGGTCTCGGCGAGCTGCCGTGCGCGCTGGGGGTCGGGCTGCGCGAGCGCCTTCACGAGCCGCGCCAGGCTGCGCCGGTCCCCGGGCGCGGCCCGTCCCGCACGTGCACGTACCTCTAGCATGTGTAGCGGCGGCAAGGTCTCGGCGAGCTGCCGTGCGCGCTGGGGGTCGGGCTGCGCGAGCGCCTTCACGAGCCGCGCCAGGCTGCGCCGGTCCCCGGGCGCGGCCCGTCCCGCACGTGCACGTACCTCTAGCATGTGTAGCGGCGGCAAGGTCTCGGCGAGCTGCCGTGCGCGCTGGGGGTCGGGCTGCGCGAGCGCCTTCACGAGCCGCGCCAGGCTGCGCCGGTCCCCGGGCGCGGCCCGTCCCGCACGTGCACGTACCTCTAGCATGTGTAGCGGCGGCAAGGTCTCGGCGAGCTGCCGTGCGCGCTGGGGGTCGGGCTGCGCGAGCGCCTTCACGAGCCGCGCCAGGCTGCGCCGGTCCCCGGGCGCGGCGCGGGCGACGGCCTCGTGCGCGCGCGCCGCGTCCCTCCCCGCGCCCGCACGCGCGTGCACGCTCGCCGCCGCGCGCCACACGCTGATCAGGGACGCGAAACGCTGACAGAAAGTACTAATCATTAAATACTACTCAGAAAATATGAACAAAATTGACACAGAAATCAAGTAACAGATAAACAAAAATAAATTAGTCGAATTGGGAACCTTCATTTTGTAGAAATCGAATAAAAATTATATTTAGATTTGTTTCTTCGAATGTTGAATCACAGCCACATCATTTACTGAATCAACATTGAAATGAATGATTTGATCAAGATTATTTTTTCATTTAGTCAATAAAAAATATAAAAAAAACATGAACTGATACCAAAATATCCTATATAGTTTACGACATACCTCACTATATTTCCCATGTTTAAAATATATGTAAATGAAGCTCTTTTACACTCCATTTAATTTGAATCACGCGCTCATTATTTATAAAACATACGTCAAAGTACTATCTGTGGTGGCAGCACTTTTTCCTCTATGTTATTATGGAAATCATCTATGAAAAGATTCTCTCTGGTTTTGAACAATTGAAACGCTAGCGACTCTGATTATCAGAAATAATTTAAGTTACGATTGTAAAAGACTAATATTTGAAGCAATAGCTTTTAATGTTGTTTCTCTTTACAGGTTAGTAATATTTGTACCGAAGTGTTTAAATAAGTTGTATTTTCAAATATGATTTGTGATGTTCCTAAAAAATAAATTTCTCTTTACAGAGCAACAACCTTAGTTTTTGTTTCAATAAACCACATATTACAAAACAACATTAATTATAGCTGTTGTAAATGATGGAAAAGCTTAAATTTGAATTCGTTGTGAAACCGGCTGAAGATCCGAAGACAAATGTGATCTGCTTAACCTCAATTATGAACGCCGGTAACAACAAGTTTTTAATTCCGGAACAATTCCAACCAATGAGACAGCATACAGAGTTGATGAAAACTCAAACCTTTCAAAAAGTAAGGGCTACATTGCAAAGAAGACACGAAGAAAGACGAGTATGGATATCATTAACACCAGAATTACGTGAAACATATGCGGATGAAGATGGAAATATGCAGTTCATGGGATATCTGCTGGAGGAGAGTACTACTAAAACTCAACAGGTTTTAACGAATGAAGTATCAACAGAAACTCTTTCAAAAATCCTGGAAAGTTTAGCTGAATCGAAGAAAGAATCAAAGCAGTCTAATTTAAAGAAGTTATCTGAAAAATTAGTAATTGAAAAATTCACAAAAAAAACATCAAGTGTAACACAGTGGATGGATATCTTTGAAGCTGAATGTAATCGTATAGGTATAAATGATGATATTGAAAAGATACAAGTTTTTCGGTTATTTTTAGAGGATTCTTGTCAAGATTGGTATAATTCCATGCTTATTAAATACACAATAAATTCAGAATGGTGTAATTGGAAGGAAAAATTTTGTGAAACATATGTGGACAAAAGCTGGTCACCAATAAGGTATGCTTTTTTATTTAAATACAGGCAGGGTACATTACTGGAATATGCATTAAAGAAAGAAAGGCTTCTGTTAGAGGTAAATAAATTGCTTGATAAACATACTTTAATAGATTTGATTGCAATTGGGTTACCAAATTACATAGCAGATGAAATTGACAGGGATACATTGAAAAATACTGAGGATCTATTTAGTAGTATCCGGGGCCTAGAACATTTAATAGATAAAAAGATGACGGGGAAAAAAATAATAGATTGGGAAAGTAAGACAAAAGAAAAAAATTTAAAAGGTCAACCATGCAGAATCTGTGAGAAAGAAAAAAAAGGGGCTCGGTATCATCCGGAATCTTTATGTTGGTTTAAAAATAAAAATGATAATCGCTCAAAAAAAGAATTAATTAGAAGTGTTAATAATTCTGAATTAGAAATGAGTTTAAATGAAATAGATCCAAAAAACTAATTATTCCACCATTAATCAAAACTAAATTAATAATAAATGATTCCATAGAAACATTTGGGGTTTATGATTCAGGATCAAATGTAAGCATAATTAATTCAAAATTATTATCTTTAAAAAACAACCCAAACAACAGTAACAGTAATCAAGCAAATTTAAAAACGATTAATGGTGTAAAAAAGTCTATGGGAATAGTAACATTAAAAATAAAGATTTTTGAAATAGAAAAAGAAATGAATGTTTTTGTCATAGACGAACAAAATTTTGATTATAATTTTTTAATCGGATTGGATTGCATAACATCTTTTCAACTGATTCAAAATGAAAACTTAGAGATCACACAAAAAATAAAACAAAAAAATGATAACATTCCTGGCTTTACAGGTGACAAAATCGAAAACAAAAACTGTTTTGTTGATGAAAATAATGTTAAAGAATTAACAATGAAAGATAATTCCTATGTTAGCGATAAGTGTCAAGTTAACTTTAATGAACACATAGATGTTACAAACTTCAACATTACAGTAAATCATTTAGACAGTCAGCAACAACAAAAAATTGATGAATTAATAAGCAAATATAACTCACTATTTGCAAAAGATAAGTATGATGTAGGCTCAGTGAAAGGCTATGAGGCACATATTGATTTATTAGTGGATACCTATTGTAGCAAAAGACCCTATAGATGCAACTTTGAAGACAAAAAAGAAATAGAAGAGCAAGTTTTAAAATTATTACAAAATAAATTAATTGAAGAATCTTATAGTCCTTTTGCAGCTCCAGTAACTTTAGCCTATAAAAAAGAGGAAGGAAGAAAATGTAGACTATGCATAGACTTTCGCGATTTGAATAAAATAGTAGTTCCTCAGTCGCAACCATTTCCACTTATAGAGGATTTAATGATAAAAACGAGAAATTGTAAATTTTTTTCAACCTTAGATATAAATTCCGCTTTCTGGTCCATACCTTTAAAAGTCGAAGATAGAAAGAAAACAGCTTTTGTTACTCAAGAAAATCATTTTCAGTGGACTTGTCTACCATTTGGTTTAAAAACTTCACCTGCAATATTTCAAAGAATACTAAGTAGCATTATTAGAAAACACAAATTATCCAATTTTACAGTTAATTTCATCGATGACATTTTAGTTTTTTCCCAGACATTCACAGAGCACATTCAACATTTATCTTTGCTATTGGAAGCTATTTCAAAAGAAGGTTTTAGATTGAAGTTTTCTAAATGTAAGTTTGCACAGGACTCGGTAAAATACTTGGGCCACATAATAAAAAATAATACCGTTACTCCATTAAAGGATAATTTAATAGCCATAAAAGAATTCCCTGTTCCAAAAACAAAGAAAAATGTTAGACAGTTTTTAGGGAAAATAAACTTCTATGGAAAATATATACAAAACATATCAATCATATTAGATCCTCTACACAATTTGTTAAGAAAAGACCAAAAATTTATATGGACAGAAGAATGTCAAAAATCTTTTGATACAGTAAAAAAACTACTTTGTTTAAAACCTATTTTAGAAATATTTGACCCGAATCTTCCTATACATATTTATACAGATGCTAGTATTCAGGGATTAGGGGCTATTTTGAAACAACCACAAGAAGACGGAGAAGAAAAGCCATGTGCATATTTTTCGAGGAAATTAAATGACAGTCAGAAAAGGAAAAAAGCTATTTATCTAGAATGTTTAGCAATAAAAGAAGCGGTAAAATACTGGCAACATTGGCTCATAGGAAAAAAATTTAAAGTATTTTCAGACCATAAACCCCTAGAAAAACTGAATATTAAGGCTAGAACAGATGAGGAACTAGGAGACCTCACATACTATTTATCACAATTTAATTTTGAGGTGATATATTCACCTGGAAAAGACAATTTAGAAGCAGACAGTCTAAGTAGAAATCCAGTATTAGAATCACATGTAAATCAGGAAGAAATTTTAAAAGTAGTGAATTTTATTAAACTAGAAGACATTCAAAACGATCAACAGAAAAATGAAGAAATAAAACAGTACAAAAATAAACTTATATTAAAAAATAAAATATACTTTAAAAAGATAGGAAAGAAAAACAAAATTATACTTACTGAAGAATTTAGTAAAAAAATAATAAAAAATGTACATGAAACTTACTGCCATATAGGATTGAAACAAACAGAAAATAAAATAAGACCATTCTTTGTAGCAAAGGATTTAACAATTAATATAAAAAAAATATGTGATAATTGTCAAATATGCATAAAAAATAAATCTAGAACTAAACTTAAATATGGCTTGATGTCTCATCTGGGTCCCGCTACTTACCCGTTTGAAATTGTCTCTATAGATACCATTGGTGGGTTTGGTGGCTCCCGCTCTACTAAAACATATCTACATCTTCTGGTTGACCATTTCACCAGATATGCCTATATACAGACATCAAAAACCCAAAACGCAGATGATTTTATAAAACTCGTTAAAAAAGTTATTCCTGAAAATAAAATTGGAATGGTTCTATCAGATCAATACCCGGGCATAAATTCTAAAGAATTTAAAAGTTTTTTAAGGAAAGAGAACATACCTATTATCTTCACTGCAGTGAATGCACCTTTCTCAAATGGATTAAATGAACGGTTAAATCAAACGTTAGTAAACAAAATAAGATGCACAATTAATGAAAAAAATGATAAAATAGCTTGGACGACTATAGCTCATAAATGCACCCAGAGATATAATGAAACCGAACACTCAGTAACAGGATTTTCCCCAACTTATTTAATGGAAGGAAAAGTTATAGATATCTTACCAGATGAGTTAAAAAAACATAAAACACAACATGAATTATTGAGAGATAGGAAAATAGCTTTGAAAAGAACTATAAATTCTCACAATTATAATAAACAACACTTTGATAAATCCAGAATAAATCACCAATTTAATGTAGGGGACCTTGTTTATGTGGAAAATGGTAACCGATTAAATAGGAAAAAACTAGATGAATTAAAAATTGGACCTTATAAAATATTAGAAAAATTATCAAACTCAATTTATAAAATTGATACGGGATACAAAAAGTTAGAATCAAACTTGTTTCACATTACAAAACTGATACCAGTACCGGAGCAGTTTTGTATATCTGGGGGAGGGAGATGTAAATGAAGCTCTTTTACACTCCATTTAATTTGAATCACGCGCTCATTATTTATAAAACATACGTCAAAGTACTATCTGTGGTGGCAGCACTTTTTCCTCTATGTTATTATGGAAATCATCTATGAAAAGATTCTCTCTGGTTTTGAACAATTGAAACGCTAGCGACTCTGATTATCAGAAATAATTTAAGTTACGATTGTAAAAGACTAATATTTGAAGCAATAGCTTTTAATGTTGTTTCTCTTTACAGGTTAGTAATATTTGTACCGAAGTGTTTAAATAAGTTGTATTTTCAAATATGATTTGTGATGTTCCTAAAAAATAAATTTCTCTTTACAGAGCAACAACCTTAGTTTTTGTTTCAATAAACCACATATTACATATACAAAAACACATTGAAGTTATTTGTGCAAAAAGAGAGCAAAGTTAGTTTTTGCTGCGAGTGCTGATTTTAAGTCCCGAGCAAGCGAAGGACTGTAAGATTGAATCACGAGCATAGTGAGGCATTTTAAAGTAGAATCCTGAGCAGTTACGAGGAATTCAAAAACACAAGATGTTAATAATTGACTCTCACAGTGAGCAAAATAGCATTTTGCTCGCTGTTTTCACACGGCAATTCTTATTTGTAACCCTACCTCATCATTGTTGTAATGCTCATACACGTCCGTGAACAGCTGCGACGCCTTCTCGAACTCGTTGTCAGCACACAACAACGTACACAGCACACCGATCACGCCCGGACGGTACTTGAACTCGCTCTCTTCTAGAAGTTTCACTGCACCCTTGCGATCTCCCTGTTACATACAACAAGACAGTTACAAACACCCTGATCGACTCTACCTGAGAACCGTAAAAATATTTGTTCATTTTTCTTCTTTCTTTGATCGTCGATCGGCTCATATTATATACATCAGGGTATTGCCGGGCTTGCGGATTGTTTGTAATACCGAGGCTCCGGAACACAAAGGGCAAAAAAATAAATATGGATTGATTTTAGTCAGTACACTACCTGCAAGTTATTTGATGATAAACCATCCCAAAAAGATATAAATAAATATAATAAAGGTTTTTTTTTACAGTTGCGACGTACAAAGGTTGGCGTCGTAATGTTCTACATCTTTCCATAAGGCCCATAGCCTATTTCTTTATAATTTTATTGTTGTAGGTCTACTATACAGACTCTTTAGTTAATCCTTACCTGCGCCAACAAGACCTGCGCAGCCGCCAGCGCGAGGTTCCCTCCTTGCTTCAGTAGCAGCGCTACGGCTTGTTGCCTCTTGCCGTCCTTCATGAGAGAGGAGGCTTCTACTAGCGCCGCGCGACGCTCTCCGTTGAACTCACGGACTAACTTCACACAGCATTGCTTGCAGAAGTCGGGCTAGAATAGAGAATATACATGGTTTTTTTTCTTTACAATCACTAAAAAACATTACAACAATCCAAGAAATTATTTTTAAATAAAAGTTTCTTTGACACAATATGGACTTTGACGTCACTACCCGCATTATGTGAGACGATGCGTTTTGAGTTTGCGTTCCGTTTTCCTGAAAACGCGCAATATAAAATAATAAATTGTAAAATAATAATGGTAAAATTATGATTAATATAATAATTGTACATTAATAATAAAGTGCTGTATATAAATCAAGTATATTGACTTGGCTCGCGAGGTTGTCGACATGTGAGATGTGGACTTAGCGATCATTGTGCCGATAGTCGTATCTGCCAATGGCTTAATTGCCAAGAGCCTCGACCAACACCTGAGAAGGCTCTCGTTAGGCAGCTGGATCAAGTGCTTGATACAGAAAGCGGTACTCCTGGACACGGCTCGTATTGTTAGGAGGTTCCTTTCTTTGGAGCCCTGACCGGTAGCTTGGACCCTGTTCCCGATACCGGTGGGCTACTATTTTTATATTTTTAAATGTTGTTTTTTTTTTGTTTTTAAGAAATATTTAAAAAATTAATTATATGTGAAGAAAAGAATAAATGAACGAAGTGCTGTATTAGAAAATACAATAAGTGTACCACATTGTTTAATGGTACAGGAAAAATCATTTAAAAATAAATCAAAAGGATTTTTTTTTATATATAATAGCCTATCACGGAAAAGGAATAATGTAGCTTTCTACTGGTAAGAGAATGTTCAAAGTCGGTTCAGTAGTTCATGAACTTTCAATCTTTTCCTCTATACGATATTAGTGTAACAATTCATGTGGCAATTCAATTAAATGTAGTATAGTAATCTTTCAAAATTGTAACATGTACCGGATATTACTCTATAAAGTCTGGTTCATCAAACCTATCAGACAGTTGTGATTTTTGATTGCGACACGCATCATTCATCATTGTGCCTTGTTTAGTGTACACACGACGGCACATCAACCTACACAACACCATTTTAACCTGATCTCTCTACTATGTTGTGCGATCCGTAGTAGAGAGATCAGGTTATAATAGTTTAGAATAGGTTGACCTGCCGTCGTGTGTACCAGTTACACATATTTAGAATAGTTGTACTTCACACATACCTGGTTGGAATAGATAGCGAGTATGGCCTGGTTGTAGGTGATGGCGGCTCGCTGTCTCGAGTTCAGTTTGTGCTCTAATCCGTCAGCCGTTGCCGCTTTCATACGCTTCCGAGAGTCGAAGACGTTGGTGTCCCTGGAAAATGAGAAAGGTGTTTTAATAATCCGTCGTGATCCGTCACAGGGTATCCTAGTATGGACTCCAGTCTCTCACAAAGAAAACATATTTTTTTGCATTTGTTACAATGTTATTCTTATATTTTTGTATTTATTAGACCTCTAGGCCAATGTGTACCTTTGTGAAGAGAGAAAATAAAGATTTATAATATTTGTGTTTTTGGACTGCTAGGATATTGAAAATACGATTTATGTTACCCTATACTATCACAGTGCTCAGTAAAGGTTACTTCAATTAATTCAAGAAGATCTTTTCCTGAGCCACTGTCAACTCCTTGAACAGTACTCAAGGAGTTGACATGATGCCTTGATCCAACATCATCATCATATGCTCTTTTCTGCAATTATTTGGTGTCTCCACAGAATGTCTTCTTTCATACTCCTCTATAACATAAATTTATTGAAGTAAAGTTCCCCCCCCCCCCAGTCGTCTTTATGGTTCAATACCTCAAAAGGAAAAACCAGAACCCTTAAAGGATCAATTTGTTGTCTATATTATGTCTGTTCGTCCGTCAAAACCCTTAATCTCGGGAATTTGTGAAAGTATCAAGTGAAATTCATGACCAGAGGGCTGGCCTGTTTATTGCACAAAAAATAAGCATTGCCATCCAACGCGGTAATGCTGCCAGCCTTCTGGGCACTTTACCTGTTAACTGCGATACGGAAGAATTTTTTGACGCCCTGTAATTTTCCATTTTTTACTTGTATACAATATTTTTATTAGTGAAATGAAAACTATATACTCAAGTCTATGGTGCCTTGAAGCTATGAAAAAATCAACTCTTTAAGTCTATGCAGACCAAACTCCTATCACTCTCAAATTAAACACCGAACATTTGCCCTGCGTGTCACTCTCATACAACGTTGTAACTGGCCAAATACGTCTCACACACAAGAGACGTGAATGCCACGATAGGTAAAAAAAAAAAAAAGTCTATGCAGTCAAAAGATATGGTCGGTCAATGTCGCAATTTTGTACGAAACCCTCGGTGCGCGAAGGTTACAAAAAGGGTTACTTAAGTTACCTATTAATAACAACAATGTTGTTGCTAGCAATAGCGACAAGCGCTTGGTCGCTCGGCTTGTCCTTCAACACATTCTGGTAGATGGATGCGGCTTCCTTCTCTTTGCCCATCTGTTGCAGGCAGTATGCTTGTTGCACCCTGTGGAAAGAATAAAGATAATATTTTTAAGTTCTTTGTGTTTGCTATTTTTAGTTCTATATTTTATACATTAACTGCTGCTTAAAGAATGCTTCAACTGAGCCCTGAGAGAAAGAGGTCCTCAATTTGTTGGAATCTTTTCTTAGGTATGTTCCCCGATTACTTGAAGTTACTTGATCGTTTTTTTTTTTCACTTTTTAAGTTGGTTTTATTTTTGGAAAAACCATTGCTATCTTGCTTACCACAGACTTCAAAATGAACAAAGGACATGTTAGATGCGCTTGGGGCGCAATTCAGAACGTCAAAACCACACAATATAGATTTTCAACTCTTAACTTTATATTGAGAAATGAAAATCAAGCACGCGTATAGAGTGCTTATATGTACCAGAGCTAAGTGCCAAAATAGTAAAATCTCCCAGTGCTGCATAATGCAAAAAGTAACTATAAAAGGCAGTTTAGTTTCATTCAACTGACCTAATAATAGCAGCTTCCTCCTTCGCCTCTTCCTCAGTCCCTCCGTCTTCAATCACACTCTCGGAACAGGCGTGTTCAGCTTTCTTCAGCACGGGCAAAGCTTCGTTGTACTTGCCGCGCATAGCCAGGGTGCTGCCGGCGTTATATGACAGCTCGTACGTGGTATCCTCGAACTGGGGGAGGTCTGATGACTGGAAGAGTGGTTTGAAAGAATGGTTGGGTTTTGTTTAAAAACTGGATCGCGCAAAAACTGGGTACAAACTCCAGGACAGTAGTTATAGAGACTATAATTCTAGACATAAAGATATATAATAGGAAATCATCACGATTTTGTTCTGTCATGAAATGTATTATTTGGGGTCGGCGCAACACGTTTATTTTCCATTCTCCCCTTTCAATTGTCACATTATCATTTACTCCATTTTCTTTCATATCATTCCTCACGACCTCTAGTTCGTTAGTTCTCGAAGTCTAGTTCTCAAGACATTTTTTATGGATTACGACAGGTATCAAAATCTTGGTCTTAGCAAAAAGATAGAGAAGATTTGTTTTCAAAACATTAAATACCTAATTAATAAAGAAAGCATACCAAAGGGTTTGGCAGGGCAGTTGATGATAAAAGTTCTTCCAAGTTCATGTGAAAAATGTCTTGTGCACATTACACAATAAACAAAAAAACAACTTACAGGGTTGAGCGCAGCAAGGTTGGCCACAACGGCAGACATATTTGCCTTCCTCTCATCTTCATAGTCATCGGTGGTATTCTTCACAATGTCACGGTACAAATTGTAGCAATCCTGGTACTGTTCCAGACGGTACAGAATTTGAGCTCTGGAAAGGTTTATTTTTATATTAGATTATGAAGGCAATGATGATATGATGGACGAAGAATATGAATTGAATGTGAGAGGGTCCTTTGCATTCCATGATGTGCTGTGATTAATGTTCTTTTATTTCAACTAGATTAAATAATCTGTGTCTCAAATTTTTGCTAAAATTCATTGCTTATGCTTACCTTAATTCCTTCAAAGCAGTTGTCAGCTCTGGAGCATTATCAACAGTCTGCAGTGCATCCTTGGGGCAGTTGAGACGGTACTGAGTGTATGCCTTCTCAAAGTGCAAGTCGGACGCCAACGCAGCATTCTTACTGTTGTTGAGTACCGCAAGTGCCTCCTTGAAGTTGTGCAGTTGGATGAGGCACACTATCTTGCAGTGGAATGCCTTCTGCTCATTTGGAGCTATTTGAAGGACTGAAATGGTGGAAGGTTTTGGTGAGTTCATTATGGGGATATTTATAAAGAACACTTAATAACTATACACAGGCTTTTCAATTTATAATACACTGTGTGTAAATAAAATATAATAGAATAAAACTGGCATTTATTCCGTTTTCTTTTTTAATTTAATGACATACTTTTGAGCTACCTACAGAGTTTAAGAATACTAAGACGGATGTAAGAGAGTATTTCTACACTTTGATATCCAAAAATTGTTAGACAACTTACAGAAATACAGTCCATAATATACTTTTATTTATGCAATATGAAAGTATGATGCAAGTTATTAACAGTAAAAATACGCTACATTTGTGATAACATATGGATTGATTACAAAGTTTGTAATTGAACACAAACCAGTTAAACAGGTTACCTGTTACAGATAGTTATGGGGTTTTACCTAAAATGAGTACTCAAAAGGACATATGGATAGGAGAGAAAATAGACATGTTTAGAAGTACTAATAGTGGTTATCTGTTGAATATTAAGTAACTTAGTAACCATGACACGAACTATAGGAAACACCCAAATTTAAATTATTTATAAACATTCTACTCTAAATAGGTATAAAATATCACTTGTAAATCGTCATAAAAGTATAATTTAATAAGATGTGTATGATGAAGACCAGAAATACAATTGAAATCGAAAGTTATATGAAGAGATAGGACTGGAAAGTGTGATATCTTATTTCGTCATTTATTAATGAACCATGCATACTTTTTGGAAAATATTATAGGTATAGATTTATTACCTTTTCCTGTTGCTTTTAACGCTCTATCATAGTCACCACTTTGGCAGAATTTATTTAATTCAATATAAGCCTGAACAAGGTTATTCTCCTTGTTGGCTGACATTTTTTTGACAACTTGGCATGACAAACGTCAAATCGTCATCATTTCGCTGCGTTCAGTTTCAAGCATGGTAGATAAACAATGTATTAAAACCAGGGCTTTTGCAAATAAAAAAGATCACACAGGATACTCAGCAATCTTGCTATCTAGTTATATAAATTTTAGAGAATAGTTTGAATTTTAATACACAAAAAGGTGAAAAGAAAAGGCACATCGTCAAACTACCAAATCGAACTGATGTTTGGCGCAATAATTAAAAATATCGACTACTTAACATAACGCATGTATTCCCAAAGTTTAGGCAGAGGCATATAGAATAGAATATTCATTATTATGTACACCATACAAATAACATAATTAGGTACTGAAAACAATTCACACATGGTGACATAATGGGCGATCTTATCGCTAAAAACGATATTTTCAAGACAAACTTTGGATGGATTACAGGAAGACGGAGAGACAATACTTCTGGTAGTGATTGGTAAATCATTTACATACCAATATACATACATACACTGAGCAAATACAAATATATATAACTATAAAATTATCATTTAAAAACAGCAGAGAAACCATAAACCATATGGCATATAGTACTTACCTACAATTGAATAGGTAGGACATGTAATATACCTACATACATCGGTCGATTCATCAGGCATAATAACCTTGACTGCACGGTACGCTTACTGATATAGTATATAGTGTATGCTGGCACAGCAATAGGTAAATGGTTTTAATAATGGAGGAGTACAATAGACCTACTGCAGTTTACAAACAAATCGGTCCCTGGTTTCTATAGATATAGGTAGCTTTTCCTTCTACATTGGATGCCAAAAACTTTGTAAAAAATACACAAAATTTAAAACACATAAACGTTGAACGAACAAAGCGATGACAAAGTAAATTCGGCCGAGAGTTTTATTCAAAAGTATAAAAAGAATGTAAAGGAAGCATTGTGCAAGTTGGGGCGCTTACGCGGGCGTCGTGTGTCGAACTCATCAAAGTTAGACTTGCGGAAGTTCCAAGACCAGCCATTTTGTTGCTAGTTTTTGAACGTCGAAAAATTGAAAATTGTTGCTACAAGTTCTTAGAATGTGGGTCATGACGTGATATGCGGATGTGATTGGAAAACATTACCAGCGCCTTGTGGTAAAAAAATACAACAAGAGTTTACCTATCTACAAGAGGATCGCAATGAGATGAGAAAAACAGGCCCCAAATATATTGGTAGGTTAGAATTGAAAATGCCAAACTGCTTAAGAGTACCTATCGGTAAGCAAATATTTTGGTATTTTTATAGAATCTACAAATTTTATTGCTAGCATCTAAAATGTCTTGTTTCCGAGAATCCCTCGATTCTAATTATTGCAGCTTACATTGCATTGCTGAGTAGTCTGGAGACTGGCTTTATATCTACTTTGATAGCAATGGTCTCGCCCAAATTACGTTTTAATTAAACAAAACTGGCCAACGTAGGTACTATAAAAAATACATAAATGGCTACAAACCGAAATTCTAAAGCAGCGGATCTACTTATGTACAGACAGACATCTAAATAAATCTGTTTGCTAACTTAATAAACGGCTCAACTCAAACCCCATCAGGCAGCGGGCCAAATCCAAACACAATCAAAAATTATAGCACCCTGTTACTCGATCCTAATTAATCACCCCAAACAAAAACAGTGAGAAAACTTCACCATAATAACGGCTTCAATGTCGCAGCCTCGCAGTCCGAGGATGTCGCAAGACAAACAACGTTAAAGTAACATCTATTGTCGCGGCGTCCGACGACCAACTCGACTTTTAATCGCATTACTGGAAGTTGCCGCGAACTTCAGCGCGAAGTTTCGTATTGCGATCCAGATGAAGTCGGTACGATTGTGGTTTCTAAAGTAATTTCTATTTGGTGGAAGCTAGTAATTTTTAATCTAGCTGTCTTTAGCGGTTGGTGGTTGTGTGTATTGGCGCTTTCTTTTACCAGCTAATAATTCCTAATCACATTTTGAATCGAAATCTGTATAATTTGATTTGTCTGTGGAATGATGTGGCATCACCCAGAGCTATCATCAGTCATCTCATCCTGAAATGGCTAAAGGTACCATCAAAACAGCAGTTACAAATAATCCTTACTAATATTATAAAAGCGAAAGTGAGTTTGTTTGTTTGTTTGTTACCTCTTCACGCTTTAATGGCTAAACCGATTTTGATGAATTTTGGTACAGAGATAGTTGGGAACCAGGAGACGGACACAGGCTATTTTTTTCCAAACTAGGTTTTGCCCGCGGCTTCGCTCGCGTTAAATTCGGGGTAACACAGTTCCCTAGCGCCTTATTGATTTGTAATAGCAACGCTAAGTTTTCCCTTTTCTTCCTTCTTTCTCCCTAAAATCCCCCTTTTTTTTAAAAAAAAAATAGCCTATGTCTGTCTCCTGGTTCCCAACTATCTCTGTACCAAAATTCATCAAAATCGGTTTAGCCATTAAAGCGTGAAGAGGTAACAAACAAACTCACTTTATAATATTAATAGTAAGGATACGCGTACGCCGCACGGCTTACAACAGTTACAACTATAGCAAAAAGAGTCGTTACAGCTTTTGGTCTTAATTTTTTTCGTCTAGCCCCCTTTCGCAACGCGCGATAAGGAACTTCGTTTCAAAAAATATAATAGTTAAAAAAACAAATTAGAAAAACAAAACATAGTACTGAGAGTAGCAATGGACTCCAAGCAACGGGAAGCAGTGATCAGGAATCTCAGCTCAGTGAGCTCAGCTCAGCAAGTTCTGACCCATAGCTTTTTCTTTCTGTCTTAAAAAAACCCTGCCCCACACTAGGAATTTCTCCTGTATCGTGGGTGCGTTTCCAACATTTAAACTCACATACACAAACAACCAGACCCGAAACAACTACCTGTAGGCCATACAAATATTTGTTCCTTGCGGGAATCGAACCCGCGACACGCAGTCAATGTGCCAACCGTGCCGTCCGGATATAGAGTATAGATAGATATACATATTATATTATATTTTATGTAAATACATATTATGTATAATTATCTCAAGATTCGTCAAACATTAAAATGTTATTAATATGAGTATGGCCTATAATATATATGGCCTATGTTATATAAACAGCGGCCTGGGCTGGATTGAGGAATTGAAAACGAGGACGTTTTGTTGAGGACGTAGGTTGTGGGACGAGTGTGTTGTAATGACGAAGAATTGGAAATGAAACCGCGAAGTAAGCGAATTGTATACTTTACAAGAGCAAGATTTCTCCTGACTTCTAATTTATTTAAAGAACTGTTTTTTTTCTATCATATTCGCAAAAACATTCATCATTTTCCTGCCCTTGTCGCATTCTGTTTGGGGTCGGCGCAACACATTTTCTGCTTCCATTTGCAAAAACATTAATGGAAAAAATGCAACTGACCTGACAAGCCTGGTTACTTATATCTTTTACTGACTGTACATTTATCACAAGTCACAACACAACTGATTGATACTTAATGATACCAGCAGGCGGACTTTCTCCATATTATAATCTAAATTTACGGTCTCACCAAAAATCCATAACGATTCACCTTACGTCCTTATGTGGAGCATCACTTACTAAATTACACCACGCATACTCTTGTAGAATTAAATCGTTTCAAGGTGAAAGGGGGCCGTATTTTATCGAAGCCCGCCTGATAAATTGCGCGAAATTCAATTTAAACGGGTAATGTTTGTGTCCGTATTACAACGTCACTCGACGCCCGCCTATAAACTCTGTTGGTCCACTGAACAATTGAAATATTGTACCTTCAGGTACCTCGGTCCATAAAAATATTGGAGTAATTGTACGGGTCGTGCCACTGAATCGTAGAATCTATTGGAGTATGTGAATTTTTTAAGAATGTTAAATGATTGGTAGATTTTTCTCGGTTGATAATTTCGTTTGTTCTATTTATGATGGAAAAAGGTTAGTTTGTTTACTCCGTTTACCTACTGTTTATAGTATCTTGAAGACCATAATAACCACAGTATAACACAAGACGATAACAATTTTGTTTTTGAAATATCATGCATGACCACTGCACTCTACAGGGCCGCACTAGGACGGAACTGGGTGCATTCATTATTAATATTGATCTTAAATTTTGAAAGTCTTATAATAAAAATCATCTATCACCTAAAAACTCAAGATAAGTTTTACCGACGAAAAGCATGTTTGCCTAGACACTTAAGTATTCAAATTACCCTTCATTTACTATACGAGTGCCCCCTGGATAATGTAATGGATTAATGTACAAAGTTTTGTGGTCTAGTACGGCTTAAATTTCTTCATGTCGCGCTATTAAGGTTTATTTATGTTCTCATAAAAATTGTAACCAAGGGACCTATGTACAACAACTGTCATCCAACTTTACATGAAATTTGTCAATATAAATCCTCCTTGTACCGACTAATTTTCGTGCAATACGCAAAGGGATAACAGATTAGAAAATTCCGTTAGTCTAAAAAAGGTTGACCCATTTGTTACCACGCGGGACACTTTTTTTCCTGACAAATTGCCTGAAAGTAATTTTAAGCCCAAGACCAGTTATTTATGTACATTACTTTAGCTTTATGTTCGTTCAGTAGCGTGTAGATATTCATTTGTGTTCTCTAACAGATAGTTGGTTCTACATCTATGAATTGGTATTTGCGGTGTAAATAAATTCATATTTAAGACAATAAAGAAGCAGGTATAATGGCTAGCCTTGATTTAAGTGCCTAGGTATTGGTACCTATTTTAGGGTAGGTACCTAAGAGAAATTATTATCTATTAAAATTAAGATGAGGCGTATATAAGTAGGTACTAGACTTCAGTCAGCTAATACTGAATTAAACCCAGCTCGAATAACACAATACTATACTAGCTAAAGTGGTTGAGATATAAGTACCTAATTGCTTCTAAGAACCTAGAGATAGAAACATGAAATTGAAAGGCTGGAAATGATTAATTTATATATTGTATTAGATATTGGGTATTCGAATTTAGACAAATTTAGTGTGTAGAGCATATCACTAAGCTAGACAAAGGTTCTAAAGTTTCTTCTCTGTTTGAAGTTTCTAAATTATACATAGTTGTCGGCTGCTAAAATAGTTCAGACACTAATTGTTTTTATTCAACGTTTCCTATTCCAAACCACTACTAACATCTAATTTCCATTTTCCAAGGCACACCGAAGTATTTCGCTCAAAATTCAAGTATTTAATTTCATGTGCGACATTTCTCGTCTCATTACAGTAAATGAAACGACATCGGATGCATGTGGATGATGATTTGACGCAAATTGGACAGGTGTCAGGAATGCTTGGCGGCGTGGAGACGAGGCTGCGATCCTTAGATTCTACTCGTCGTTAGTAGTATACTAGACTTAACGAGTTTGGTTCTCGAGGTGGGTTAGGGTTGGCATGCGAGAATGTGTTTTTACAAATAATTTTCTAGTTGCAATATACCTGGTATGGTTTGGCGTCAACTTCTTCTAACTATTTTATTACACCCCAATTTATGACCTCAAGTAATGAAACTTGCGTCTAGCGACACGTGCGTTTACTGGTTGTTTCACGTAAGTGCCGTTTGTTTTCTCCACTGCCGTTATCCTTACACGCGTGTTGCTTTTCATAGAAACGCGTGTTGCGTCAGTAATTAATTGATTATTTATTATATTGCAGCACGTGGCAAAGCAATTTGCATAGGACAGCAATTTAAAAAAAAACTCTGTTTCGTAAAATTTCTGTCTTTAATCGAATCATGCCAAGGTTTTTTTCTAGCTATAATTATATAAACACTGCGGAAAAACATTTTCGTATTGTTGTAAAGTTTATTTATTACATGCGGTAAAAGTGCGATTAGGTACTCAGTTTGGGAATGTATATTTGACTAAAATAAGAAATACTTTACTTATATGAAATACTTTCACCGAAACCGCATGCATATTAACTCACTAACGCTAGCAAGCATTAGTAATGATAGCAAGCATTACTAGGAGCGCAGAGATTACTAGCGCGGTCAATTCCCCGAACTTTCCCGTTGGCGTATAATCCGCTCTTGGTTCCCTGTGCATTGTGAAACGAAACATTCCGAATTGCCAATGGAGTTACAATATTGTGCGTGAATACTCATTAAAGAGGTGTACATTATGATAGTGCTGCAGCATAAATTCACAAGCCAGTGGGTGTTTTGTTTGCGAAAGTCGGGATGCATGCTGATTTTTGCCTTGATAGTTGTCTAATACGGCAACTCTGACCATTGCTAATTTCTTCTTCTATTTAGGCCCTGTTAACGGATGCGGGTCAAGTAATTCGTAAGATGCGATTTACATCAAAGTAGGTTACGAATAAAAAGTCTTGTATAGAAAAAAAAAATCTACGCCCACTTTGCTAACCCTATTGAGAATGGGATGTCAGTAAACCACCTCTAGAGTCGAGCCGACAACGATCGTTCGCTATTGCCTAATAAAGGCCCGGTCGTATGAGATTTCAATTTGGCGGCTCAACTGGGCTTCATTTTGCGAAGCACGACACGTTTCGAATATTATTAATGGGGTGGAAAGAGAAAGTACGAATAAGGGGCGTTAGATAAATTTTGTGTTAACAGAAATGCATGAGCGTGATTGGAATTTTTGGAGTAGTTTCTCCTGTGATCCAATTTTACAATCACTTTGGACGTTTGAACAGGGGTTTTGGGGTCGGGAAATGATCAAAATAACTTGGACTTGGGGGAAGTGTCAGACTTTTACTGACTAAAACCCACCCATGTTCCTTCTTCGGCCCCGAAACATAAAGGGCAACCTATATGCCCGGGGTTGCGACAGTCGCTTTCTCTCCATGCCACCATGAGATCGGAGGTGTGTTCGGTGAGCGGCGATTTGCCGCGGTAGTGGAGTTTTCCCCGGTGTAGTGCCTCCACGCGCCACTTGTACAGGCGTGCAAGGACTATGACCTCCAGATCCCATGGTGGCAGTACGACATGGAGGCTAGTCGCCTCGCCGGAGATCGTGTGGTAGCTCCGGTTCAACCTTATGTCTACCACCTTTTGGGGCGCATTCAGGTAGTGGGCGGCACGCTACCCCAAACAAACGTACACACCAGGGCCCCGTAAAGGGCCATGGACCGCACCTTTAGCCAACCTTTGATCACAAAGGAGGACACTGCTGTCGAAGATTTAAAATTCTGGGATAACTACGTTTCTATTTGTCAATTTTCTAAGGTCATAGCCACATAATTTAAATTGATTCAATCGTGCATTAATATGTAAAGAAGATAAATCTTATTGTTGAGTCTAAAACGAACTGCTCACTTAGTAAAGCCAAGATAAAGTATTGCTAGATTTTTGATTTACGTAGACTATTTCAATTTCGGCCGAGCTGACTTTTAACCGTCAATAAATCTTCATGTGTTAGAAAAAGTATTGAGCAATTTTATTTTTATCTAATTTATTGAACGCATTAGAAATATTTAATGGACCATTTACACAAAAAAAAAAAAGATATTACATTTAATTCAACCTAGGATTTTTTTCGCCATATCTTCAATCTTCTTGATTCTTGTTTTTGACCTGATCTGCCTAAATGGTTTCTACACATATAGTAAAAAAAAAAGTGACGAAAACTGGGTAAAAAAAAAACTTTCAAATTATCAAATCGTAGAAATATGAATAATTCAAGAACGGAAACGAGATCATTGAGTCTCGTGCCTAAAGACAGCACTATTGTCTCGTGTTCACACAAATCCGTCGTTGTGAAGTGGGTAATACATCAAAACGTGACGCGTCAGCCCGCGGATTCTAATCAGCAGAAGATAATGAATCCCTACCAGTGCAGTGTGAGGTATGATGTAATTTATGGCTGTTGGTACAATCTATATCAGATGTAGAGTTTTAATAATATGGTGTTTAAAACGAGGAGATTGTTCTGTGGAATATTTTTACAGATTTGAAACAAACAAAAAAGTACTTGTGTAAAATTATTAACTGTTGCTCCTTCAGTTATGATGTTCAAAGTTATATGCAAATATCAATAATGTCTTTGAAATAATATGTCTATCTCAAAACTTAAAATCTGTGAGTCAAATCTTCAGTGAAATCATAATTATAAACTTTTGTATTCTGAAGAACAAGCGGATTGTCTTTGAGGAACTAATTGTGTTGCATGCATTGGGGGTTCAATTGAAGTCCTAATCCTCTCCCTTTATTAAGATATAAGCCTAAACAATATATCTGCAAAAGATTCACAGACTTGACACACGATTTAAAACAGAAGTTTTCGCAAATTCAACAAAAAACCTTTCGAACATTTGAATAGCGTGCATTAAAGCCAAATCCTCATTGGAATCGAGCCTAACCGTTCAATTATAGAGATCGGCTCAGAGCTGGGTTCTTGATCGCCTACATCTAGATTTGATTCGTTCTAACTAGACATCACAATCCGTTTACCGCATCCGACTATTGAAAAGTTTTCTACAATGGCCTCGCATTTTTATTAGGTTCTAGAATTTATAAAATTATGGTGATTTCTTCTGTGACTAAAATTGTTTAAGAAAAGTATAATGCTTGCTATAGTTAAACCTTTCGAATAAAAGCAAGTAATAGTTTTATTGCTACTTTGAATGAAAGTCTGAGATTCTTTAGAAAATAACAATAAGTAAGGCCTGTACAAGAATTTCAAAAAACAATCAGTTTAAATAAAGGTAAGCTTATTCGTCCGCGTATCTAACTTTTAAACCGTATGCAATTTTTCTACGTCTACTGTGGAGGCGGCCCAGTGGGTTAATTTGGCCGATATCGGTGGTGCGCGGTGCACGGCGTTCAGTGGGCGATCGCACGGAAAATTGGTCTCCTTCTCCATTTGATTATGTACCAAGATCCCTTGCGAGTATTCAGACGATTCCCCGTGAAAAATAAATTGGACAACATTTGAGTCGGGTGGGGAATTTTTTAAAAGCTGTTATTCGAATCTAAATTCTGTACACGAACCTGTTTTACGCTACAGTGAGTAGAAATTATAGAAATGATTAAAAAATCATGGAACTGGTAACCATTTTATTCTTACACTTTCCTGTAGTACAAGCAAGTTATTTCATAGTTTTGGGCGGTAGGTATTTTGAGTATAAAAATGGAACAGAATTCATTAGCTAAGTATCTACGTTCATTAATTAATTACTAACACTAGATTATGCTACTAACACTTAACGGATTATATTAGTCAGAATCATTAATTTAAAAAATATTCAGTTGCCGTCATAAAAATATGTAAACCTTAAAACAAAGCACTTTAAATTAATCACTACTTAATTCAGTGTTGGCAGATAAAAACAACACCGAATCCACTATGAAACACATAAAGTTAATAAACAGCTGAAATGCCATTCATTCACCAACTGCCGGATAGTTACGCTATCGAATGTATTTTTAAACCGGGTTTTAATTAAATGAAACGTCGAACCTTTCTGCGCTGTGAGATCGCGTTCAATCAATTACAGGGCATACCATTAGTTCTGCTCACACGCTTTAACTAGGTCCTGTGAGCTGTAGGATAGATCTTGGCAATCAAGGCTTTAAGTGCTTGTTGCTGCAATCTACGTGTGTTCCTCGTTAGAAAAACTGAGAATTTATTAGTGGAGTTAGGGAGATTTTTGTCATTGACTAGCTGCCGCCCGCGGTTTCGCCGCGTGATATCAAAAAAAGAATTCTATGTGTTATTCCAGACTATAACCTACCTCTGTGCGAAATTTCATCAAGATCTGTTCCACCGTTTTGATGTGAAAGAGTAACAAACATCCATCCATCTATCCATCCTTACAAACTTTCGTATTCATATTATGAGTAGGATAGTTACTATAGGCACTGAACCTTATTTGAACCTTATGTGTTCATAAGCTTTCGCTTTTAAGTTGTACAAAACTTTACTTTAAAAAAAAATTGTACGAAAAGAATCAATTGTGTGTAATATCATGAAAAATGCACACAGTTGCCTCCCTAATTCGGCCCTGGCTAAAATTATAAATTCTTCGTCAGCCTTTTTTGTCTTGTGACCATAACAGGAAACACTGTTATTCCATATTTCCAGTATTGTATTAAGCCTATAAGGAGGAATTAATATAAAAAAAACAGCAAAAATTAAATGTTTCAACTCAAAATACTCCACCTACTTCTACTGAAGTAGGTATACTATTTAGCACCGAAAAACTTTTTTATATTGAACATTTTATATATCTATTATTTACAAACTACAAATAGACATAAACTAATAATAAAAATATGTTCAAATATAAAAATGGTAAAATAATTACGCGAGCGTCAAATGATTTGTCATGCGGACAACGTTTTGGCGCTCTGTAATTATTTTTGCTGTCAACAGGAAAAGTGCCCAGAAGGCTGGCAGCATTGTTGCATTGGATGGCAATGTTAATTCTTTATTCTTTGACCTTTATATTAATTTAGTTCAAAACTATTCTCGCTTCCGTTCGCTAGCACAAAGCTAGGTAGTGGTAGTCAACAGAAAATGAAAGATAACGCGATAAACTATGACTTTCGGAAACTTCACAATCGTAAATCTCGACTTACACGAAGAATTACAGGCACATTATGCATGCACAATCTCTTAAAAAGTGTAGTGGTGTCTGATGTAAACAGGTCCTGAATTGCAGCTCCCGACTTTTATTAAATACAAAAAAAAACTGTACATAGATGTACACATAACTATCAAAGGGGGGTTCCAAAATTGTTCACATTTACTTTATACGCGATCGACTTCAATTTATCAGAGATGAAAACTTGCACTATACCTACTGGGAGCGGGGGTTTAAAATGACCGCTCAAGCAGAATCAGAATAGGCTTTTTTTTGGGGTGGGGAATCATCGAATAACTTCCCTCGCTCTGGGCGGAGCGGGGAGGAGTGTCAGACTTGTACTGTCTAAAACCCACCCATGCATGTTCCTTCTATTGCCCTTTACGTTCCGGGGCCGCGGTATCTCTTTCGAACAACCCGCAACTATGTACATATTTATATTGTGCCGCAACCCCGGCAATCAGAAAAGGTTAATAATATGAATTACGAAGTGACAATAAATTTCACAATACTAACTGCATCTGTAGGTAACCATTTTAAGAATTTTAACGTACCTACCTAATTCATATTATAATCCTATTGTGATTCTGCTAAAGCGGCCTATTTAGAACCCCAGTTCCTGTTCAGCAGACGTAAAAATACATGTTGTATTTTAAAAAAAATGCTCGTAGCTTACTCGACTGTCGCTGTACTACGAGAGTAGGTAGCCTGCAGTGCACCGGAAAACTTTTTACCTATTATTTTATTTCATAACAGTCCTCGGTTCTATTCCGTCTCAACAATAGCGAGCTAGCACAAAGCTAGCCAGGCAACAGAAACAGACAGGTTACACGGTAAACAATGAGTTTTGGAACAGTTAACAGTTGGGTAAGTTTCCCAATTAGCGGCCTCATGATTATGACGAGCGCGACCTACTCGCACTGCCAGTATTGCCACGTGATAAATTGTTTTCACTATAATTGTGTCTGTTCTGCAAATGAATTTTACTTGTTTGTGAGGTGTGATGTTTTGGATGCGATAATGATTGGATTTGTATTGTGTTCTATTTCTAATTTTAAAGGTGAGGTTCCGGGCATCGGGCGCCGCGAGACTACTCCCGGCCGCCGTAGACGCGGGTTTGTGGACGGTGAGCAATGGATAGCTCACGGTCCGTCCCTCTATTGACGACAGGCCATGTGAACGGCGCGTTCGTGCTCCACGCGCACCTAAAAGAGTTGTCAGCAAAGCAGAGAGGCCTGGCAAGGCCACTGCCTGCTGGGGTTGCGGGTTGTTCGAAAGAGTTACCGCGGCCCCGGAACACAAAGGGTAAAAGAAGATATATGGTTGGGTTTTAGTTAGTAAAAGTCTGACATTCCCCCCGGTGGGAGGGAAGTCATTTGATGATTTCCCATCCGAAAAGAAAAAGGTATTTAGGATGGAAGGGACTCACAAACGGTTACGTGATCTGAGCTGAAAAAAAATTGTTTTCTACCTACACTTTAGACTACACTGTATGGAACAACTGGTTTATTTTTAAATGGATGGTATTTAAAAGTACTTCAATTTATTCCCATTTCATTTACCTAATTTTACCTGTGTTCCACCAAATATACTGAATGTGCACCAAAATATGTTAATTAAAATATGTCATAACGAGCATCAGCGCACTACAATAAAAAAGTGTTATATCTTTATCCATTTTCTATTAATGCAAGTCGTTACTGGTCACAGTTTTAACCTAACCTAACCTACACATTTTTTTAACATTCAGGAAAGAATATTTGGTGCACGATCAGTATTTTTGGTGAACACAAAAATATTATCCTTTTTAAATAAATACTGAAAAAAATAATCATGATGTGTCTTGTTCCACCTCCTTTCTGTGCCACTCTTCGTTGGTCTGAGAAAGTCTCAACTATCTTACCCACAATCTACTGATTCTTCCAAGATGTCGTGATGAGCCAGGTAGTGATTTTCCCTTTTGTATATGTATGTAAATAAAATTTGGATTTCGCGGACCTAGTTCTTCATAAATTCTAAGAAAATATACCTACTTTAGTTGTTATTATACCGCCGGCATAGAAACTTAGTAACGCAAAACTTCTTAGTCCTTCCTTCCTAGTTTCTCAAACCCATCTAGGTTGTTTACACACAAAATCTTATTCAAGCTCACGAGGGCGTCGTGTGGAGCACCGAGCACCGGGCTTCCCTAATAAAGGACTGCTACTCTGTTCCGGTATGACGTCTCCGGATCACATTATAACGTTGGGATTCTGGCTCGCTTGCAAACAAACTCTCATCTCCTGTTTGTAACTAGGGTCTCTTACTATTTGTGGCAGTCGAATTTCGGTTACCATCGAGTTTGGTGTAGTAAATATATTTGTAAAAAAAAACCGGCCAAGAGCGTGTCGGGCCACGCTCAGTGTAGGGTTCCGTAGTTTCCCGTCCGTCACAATAAGTGTTCCCACTTATGAGTTTAAAGGTGGAGGAGGAAATTATTTTGTACAACTTTTTGTCTTTTTTGTACAAAAACTGTTGTGTCAATCAAGTTCAAAATGATTTTCCTAGAAAGTCCTTATAAAGTTCTACTTTTCAGATTTTTTTCATATTTTCTAAACTTATGGTTCAAAAGTTAGAGGGGGGAGGACACATTGTTTTTTACTTTTGGAGCGATTATTTCCGAAATTATAGACATTATCAAAAATGATTTTAGTAAACCCCTATTCATTTTTAAATACCTTTCCAACAATATATCACACGTTAGGGTTGAAATAAAAAAAAATACACTTCCCACTTTACATATAGGGTGGCTACCCTAATAAAACATTTTTTTCCAATTTTTATTTTACCACTTTGTCGGCGTGATTGATATACATATTGGTACCAAAGAACAATGGCCAGATTTCTATAGGAGCTGGACTTGACTTTTGTTTTTCATGTCCCAAAATAAACCATAGTGAGTTTGGTTTGTTTTTATGTTAAAAACACCATCCTGTTTGAAAATCATATCTAAATAGCCACGATTTTTTATAATTTCCTCATCAATACTTTGAGGTTAGAATCAACAAGTACATTTTACCAGACTCGACGCGGTGCAGTCTAAAAGTGTAGTTAGTATTACTAATTGTATTCAATTGCAGTCAACAACTATTCAGAAAATCGTGATAATTATAGTCTTTGATTAAAAACTCATTTTAAAAGCGAAATGAATCGCCAAAGGGTGCGTTCCGAAACAACAATTCTAAATAATTTCGAAAATGTTGTGAAAACTAAAATAAATAGATAACTTTTTTTTGTGGCCACTTAAAAAGATATTTCTTGTGTATTTTAAGACCATAAAAAATAACGGTATTTTTCATATATATGGCATATTGGGACGCCATCGTTTCGTAGTCTGGTACGATATGGCCATCATTCTTTCAGCTTTCTAGTGCTAACGGTCACAGAGATTAAGCGAGGACGGACGGACGGACGGACGGACGGACAGACAGACATGGCGAAACTAAGGGTTCCTAGTTGACTACGGAACCCTAAAAAGAAGCAAAACTTGGAGGAGATCCCAGTTTTTGAAGGTGATAGAATTGATAAAACCATCTTAAATAATTTAGTGTGACTATAAACTAACTAAAATATGTAGAAGTCCCAAAAATTTAAAAAAATTACAGGGCGTCAAAACTTCATCTACATCGCTGTGAATTGGAAAAGTGCTCAGGAGGTTGGCAGCATTGTCACGTTGAATGGCAATGCTGAATCTTTGGCCAAAACGTTCCGTGTATGAAAATGTGTTATTATCACATCCAGATTGCAACTTGAAGTTTACCGAAAGTGTTCCTTTTTCTTAGTTCAAGGTTTTAATTAACTGCTGTGTGTGTGCTGTTTTTTTTTCATATTAGGATTTTTTCTGTAGGTCATAAAAATATTTATACAGATTTCAGATACAGCCTGTTAAAGAGTTAGTTCTTGTCAGTTAAAAAACTCTTGAGATATACTATCGGTGATTCCCCCCAGACAACACATGGTAGTGGTGCTGGCACTTCACATAACATTACAATGCATAGTCTTTTGTCACTTTAGTGGGGAGTTACCCGAGAATTTGTACAAGTCGAGCGAAATATTTGTGCTCAAATTATGCTAGCACAACAAGAAATCTGGATTTATTCAGTGACGAAAAAGAGTGTAGCTGCCGAACGTGCAAGATTGGTGCTGGTTTTGTTTATATTTTTATAATCACGTGTCTTGTAATTTCGGATACACATTATGCGCTTGCCTAGGTTGGTCTGTGGATGGGTGACCACCCGTTACATACCGAGTTTCCTCCGTGCCTCGGAAAGCACGTTAAGCCGTTGGTCCCGGCTGTCATTTGTAGATCTTTGACAGTCGTTACAGGTAGTCAGTGTCCCGAAAGTCTGACAACCAGTCTTACCAAGGGGTATCGTATTACCCAGTAATAACTGGGTTGTGGAGGTCAGATAGGCAGTCGCTCCATGTAAAATACTGATATTCAGCTGCATCCGGTTAGACTGGAAGCCGACCCCAACATAGTTGGGAAAAGGCTAGGCAGATGATGATTATGCACTGCAGTGCAGAAAATGGTACTTTTAATTGCGTAGAGATAGAGAAGGACCTTATTTTTCGTTGCCAATAAAACATCTTAATGTCGTGATGGCCCAAAGGTTAAGCGCCTCGTCTCTCATGCATAGGGGTTGTGGGCTCAAATCTGGGCAAGTTTCAATGAGACTTTTCCAATTAATATGTATTTTCTTTATTTCTTAACACATCACAGACATCAGTGAAAGAGTGTTAGCAAAGTTGGACTTAATGCTCACTGCTAATTAATTTAAGTCTGAAATCGCCAACCCATCTTGAGCAAGCGTGGTAATCAATGGTGCCTTCTCTGTTTGCGAAGAGACCTTTGTCCAGCAGTGGGCCATTTATAGGCTGGTTTTAAATTCAATTATTTTTAAAACATCGAAATGTGTGAGAAGGTTTGTGGGAGACAAAAGAAGTCAAATGAACCAAAACACGCCTATTTTTGGTTTTTCTGCTTTACTTTTTTTTTACCTTTGTTTTCCCGCCACAATCAAGTAAGACACATAAGTACTATTCGGCGAATTTAGGTTCAGACTTCAGGTAATGGTAATATTTTTCCAAACAATGGATTCAATTTTCTTAATCAAGAATATTCGAAGAATTTCGAAACAACGAAAACAAAATAAGCCGAAGTATTTCACAGAAATATAAAAAGGTCATTTGCATTTCTTCCTTCTGTTTGGAAGTTCCATAACATCTAAGTATAGGCGATGTGCCGGTGGAATTAAAAAAAAAACAACGTTGAACTGGACCTTCGTCAGCTGTCACTGGCGTGGGCTCCCGTTCGAAATTTAATTTGCCGCCATATTACTTAGGAGTTGCCATAAAAGAGGCTATACCTGCTTTCAGTGGTAAAAATTAAATAAATGTTCAGTTAATATTCTTTTCTCCACTTTTTGTAGTGGTTGTGATCTGCCTAGCAGTTTCCTAAATGTTTTGGGGAATGCAATATTTTACATAGAGCGACTGCATATCTGACCTCCACAACCCAGCTATTATAGTGCTGGTTAATACGGTACTGTTAGGACTAAGCTATTTACTTTGAATAAAATGCGCATATAATATTTTTAGGATTATAATTTAAATCATATTTTAATTTACACGTCACACTTTTTCCTCAAACCTACCATTCTGCCATTACTTATTCTATATTTAAAACGACCTGAGAATTTGAACGTTATGGTAAACCAGCCAGCATTGGTTAGGTTATAAAACCTCTTACAGTACCTTAGTGAGACCACGTATAGACTGTCAAAGATGTAGACATGACAACCGGGACCAACAGCTGACAGAAAACAGATTACTGTTTTCCAAGGCACGGAGCAAACTAGGTATAGGTGTTACTTAAAAAGTTATAAATATTATTGATGCTGGGTAGGTAAGGTATAATCTGATTTAAACCTACATAATGTTTCGTCTGGAAAGTTTCCCAAAGCAGGAAGAAAGTTATCCAAAGAAAATAAAAGCTTCAACTTATTAATCATTTAAGAGTTGGAAGTAAGTTAAAATCTGCGAAAAGTTCGTTTGATTTGAAAATATCTGTTTATAGATACACGTGTTTGGTTTCCTAAAGGTACGAATGTTTTTTAATTGAAAATATGAATAGAAGAAAAGAAAATAATATTTGACTTGCACAGGACATAATAAATAAAATAATATAAAAACAAAGGGACGCTGGCGCAGGCATGTTCGTTGACGTAGCATTCCGTTAGCGAAAAAAACAAAATAATCATCTTCGGTTCTGGGGTAAGGGTCTTTAATTCTACTTTTACATGCTTTTTCGTATTCTTAACTCAAACTTTGTTCATATTAAAACTTTTAAAATAAAATACAACAAAATTCTTAAATTTCATCCTGGGGGTTTAATAGATGTAGAGGCTACACCAAAGCCAAAACCACTCGCTGCTACGGCTCGTAGCCTCGTAGCAGTCGTAACTAATGCACGATAATATGCTACAGATACAGTGTTCTACGAAATAATAATTTGGGTATTTTATGTCACAACTTCGTAAAACCGAACGGACTTTTGACATGGATACCTTTGATAAATAATATGTAGTTGTATGGTATAACGGGCTGGTGGCCGCAACTCCACGTCCAAGGCGCGTATTTTACGTACGGGACGCACTGAAATATTTTTCAGTGTTGTGCAGTGCCCACAGTCAGTCTGCTGTGGGCGGTTCAATCGACTTGATCGCGCCGTAAGAGTGTTGTTGCTGCTTTATTACCACAATTGTGCTCTTAAATCTATTGCTTGAATAGATATTAAAAGACGGAGGTGGAGCCACGAATATATCACTGAAACCCAACACAGATTAGATCTCATGTGTCTCTGGAGTGGGATTGGGCCCACTCTAGAATTCAGCACCACATTGACATAATGAGGAAAAAAAATTACTAGACTTAGTTACCCCGACCAGTTAAACAGCTTTTCCGATCTCACTAGTATACAACTCGCTAAGCATTAGAGTTCATAATATAACTTCTACTGAGCTCTAATTCGATATATTTCAGCATAGCCTGTGCTACAGTAAAGGTAAACTAAATTAGGCTATTTATCTGGTGTAGGTGCCAACGGAGTTAAATTACGTCAACAGCTAATCCCAAACTAAGCCAATCTAGTCGTTTCCAGGAATTTACAAAATACTCAACTCCTTGATTGAATTTGGAATTTTCGAATGATATGGGTAACTTGATGTTTAAAGTCTGTGAAGGGGGACAGTTATGTTAATTAATGTATACAGGGTGTAACATAATAAACACAAGACCTCTCGTCAGATGTCTCAGACCATGAAAAACCTTAATTCAATGACGTTTTACGATACGTCATGATGATCAGCTGATCGCAGGAGTGACTATAAAAAGTAATTTTATTTTCGAATATCGCGAACTGTTAGATCAAATATTTTTTTATCTCATGGTTCGAGCGAAACGAATACGGGAACAATATATTTTTTTAAAGAAAATTTGTTTCCACCAAGGTTGATTGAGCTCATATGCTTCCAACTCCTGGGTCCCAATCCACCATGCGGGACTAGAGTTATAGTGTGGGTTAGAATATGTCCGGTTTTCGAATTTTTGGTTCTTGGGCATTTCAGTTTGTTTTTTGCGTGCACATAAAATCAAAATCAATAATATTTCTCAGAAATTGGCTATTCACGTGTTATAGCCAAGTTCTGAGAAATATTGTTTTGGTTATATTCTATTACTTTATCTAATTCAAGGTGATATCAAATCAGAGGGGCCTGCCAGGGCCTCCGCCTGCCGGGGTTGCGGGTTGTTCGAAAGAGATACCGCGGCCCCGGAACGTTAAGGTCAATGGAAGGAACATTGGTGGGTTTTAGTCAGTACAAGCCTGACTCTCCCCCCGCTCCGACCAGAGCGGGGGAAGTTATTTGATGATTTCCCACCCCAAAAAAAAGCATGATATCAAATCTACCTATTTCTATCACCGAATTCAAAAGTTGTTCAAATTGAAAGTTGTAAAGCAAAATACACAGTTTAAACACATCGAGTAAAATCGATTAAAACCAGTCTACGGAGTCTAATACATTCCACGACTGGTGAAAGTTGTGGCAACACAGTTGATAGCCCTTTTGGGACCTCAAGTGTATTAAAAGTTTAAATTGTAAGTGCTTTTGAGTTTTATTTATGTCTTAGGCTAACGTTACAAAACGTTGTACTCCTTTGGATCAACTAAAGTTAGAAAAGCGAGGCCAAAGAGAAACAGTTTTAATTGAATTCAAACAATTGCATCAGCAAATTTGAGTTTGGAAGGAAATATTAACAAAATGTGAAAGCTGGATAGTCCTTGTTAATTAAGCAGAATTCTCTTTAATAAGTAAGTAGCTATTTAAGGGCTAGCTACTTTTTAAATAAATAATCTGCTAGGACTAGCCCTAGTTAAATGAGGACAGGTTTAATTAAAGATAACTCGCACAAAACTTTTCGTATTCAAACAGTGGCGGATTTACAAATTTGCCGCCAGTAGGATGTACAATTTTTGCCGCCCCTACTTACCTTTGAAATTCAATAGGTACGCTAGTTTAGTTCAGAATCACTTATTTACATTTATTCTGAAATCGTAACTTTATGGTTTGTGTTCTATCGGGCTGTATGGTCGTTGTATCGTTCTCACCACGTCGGCTCTTTCCCATTATTAGAATGATCGTGAACTAGGGGACAGTTATAACCGGTTCTAGATTATTATTGCAAAAAATAAATAACCAAATTTGCCGCCCCCTGGAATCTGCCGCCCTAGGCACCAGCCTACTCAGCCTACTGGTAAATGCGCCACTGAAAAATTAAAAATTAAATTACTTTTGAATTATTAAAAAAAAAATCATGATTTCAACGTACCTACTGTCGTGGAAACGTCCGAAAAACGCACGGATTGTTGGAAGTTAGTCAATTAAACAACACGGTAGGTATTCGGTATATATCCTTGAAATCCGAAACGCCCTGTAACTTCCAACGTGCGACGACAGGGAGCTGGCTTCAAATGAAATATTCCCAGAATAATTACATTTACGGCGACGAATTCCCGAAGTCTGTGTATATTAGACGCAGGGCGCAGTTAACACAAAATTATGCGCTTAACGGCCCTTCTGTAACTCCGGTTCTTATAAACACATCAGGCTAATCTGACTAACAGATCTCAAGTCTTAAGTCGTTAATTCCACTCAGATTTGTCTAACCGCACAATCAGGAATTCAACAACAAATCTTGAGTTATAGCAATTACCATGTAAATTTGCGAAGTTCGCGAAATAATTTAACGCGGTGTAGTCGTCGGATTCAAAACAATTTATATGTTAATTCTGTAGATATGGACTGGGTTCTGTACACAAACGAATTAGAGCCGAATGCTCCCGAACCACGAACAAGCCGGCACGTTGTCAATCGTAGAATCGTCTACTTTATTGAGATGAATACGTACACCACGATCTGTTTAAATAACTTGTATACTGTTTAATTTATTTATAACTAGCTTTTGCCCGCGGCTTCGCTCGCGTTAAATTCGGTATAACACAGTACCTGCTACCTGCAGTTTTTGCTCTTGCGCCTTATTGATTTGTAATAGCAACGCAAAATTTTCCCTTTTCTTCCCTCGTTCTCCCTCATATCTCACTTAAAAAAATAGCCCATGTCCGTCTCCTGGTTCCCAATTATCTCTGTACCAAAATTCATCAAAATCGGTTTAGCCATTAAAGCGTGAAGAGGTAACAAACAAACAAACTCACTTTCGCTTTTATAATATTAGTAAGGAAGTAAGGATTTAATCCAGAACATGATTCCATATAAAATTATTAGTAAAGCTTAAAGCTAAGTTAGTACTTTACAAGTACTAAATCATCTAACTACATTAAAAAGGGCACCACTTGAGCTGTGTACCTTATTCCAATTGCACTCAATAGGAGACTCAACCCTTTCCAAAACGGTGTTTAGAAGGCCATTGGAGCTGCCCCGCCCACGACTCATCAGGGAGGCCACTCTCTTGCACCATTGCCCTATAGCAATCGGTGTTAGCTTCCGCAAACAGTCCCGACGAACTGCAGTAACGCGGCAACCCCATAAGCATCCTCAACCCATTTTTATAGAGGACCCGCAGGGCATTGAATGCCCTCTGCGTATAGCGGTGCCGCATGACGTGAGACGGCTACCGTAGACGCGGGTACGGTAGCAATGGGTCCGGGGTGACCGTCCGTCCGGCCATGTCGACGGCGCGTTCGTGATCCACGCACGCATCAATCAGATATCAGCAATGCCGAGGCGCTGTCAAGGTCACTTCCTGCCGGGGTTGCGGGTTGTTTGAAAGAGATTCCATAGTCCCGGAACACAAAGGGATAAAGAAGGAACATGGATGGGTTTTAGTCAGTAAAAGAGAGAAGGGGAGTGTCAGAACACTCCCATCAAAAAGCTAGCTCCTAAGACCTCTGATTTTTGGATTTCATGTGCGTAAAAACGTTATTTTATTGCTTTGATGAATAAACACATCGTGAGGGAATCAAACGTGCCTGAGAGATATTTCTCAACTGCATGTAAAATCAAGTCAGCTTAAAAAGTCTGGCACCAGGTTAACCACTGACTACACGAAAAAGAAGATATACCTAGACACACTGCCAAAATGAGCGATGGCCAAAATAACTGCTGTATTTATACAACAGAAGACACTAGTGTAGGAGTTTATATAAAAAAAAATAACTTTAATTCTAGCCAAGCAAATAAGATTAGTATGGTATCATGTATTTAAGTCGTAACTTCGTAAAGTCAGCCCACAAAAAGGAAATTATCCATTTATAGTATTCCACACGAAAATGTTTCCTATTCGTGTGACAGTAACTATTTATGTTTAAGTTTGGACTAGCTTGGAAACAGAATGTGTCCGGGTCAGCGAAGTTAGAAAATGTAGCTATGCAAGGTGTGTAGGTCCCGGATTAAATCCAGGCAAAACAATAATGTTGCTCTAGACGGGAGAGGAAATTAACTTTAGACGTGTTACTTTGTTTTCAATAATTCCTGCAGGGTAAGTTGATTAAGTTTAATTTCTAAAGAATTCCACTGCATAAACAAATTACTTTGATCGCTAGGTTCTTTGAAATCAGTTTTGCAGGTAGAAATATAAACTTAACAAAATTTTATAACCTGGGAAACTCTACGACATTTAAGTTTAACAACATTGAACAAAGGATTATCGGTTCCGTGTCAACGAAACCGACCTAAATCGACGAACATGAATATTTTCGAGCCATTTGCACACCGATCAGCACAATAGATTGGGTGGCAACGTTGCGGGCATTCCCTAGTATACCACTAACGTTATTCGTCCCTGTTGGTGAAAAGCTTTAGCGAGTAAGCTCATCAATTCGGACCGACAGAATCGTGTTGGTAATTGAAAACATAGACACCGGGACAGTGATAGCCCATACGAGAGAACACGCAAATATACTACACAGCATTTAATCGAATTCAAATCTGCAACTGCGTTGCAATCGAGAACTCGCTGAATCAGAATCGATTAAGCTCGAAATTTCTCGTTAATCGATTTAGTCGGAATCTTGGGAGTTGTCGAAGTTCGCTGGCGTTAGTTAATATTCGTCTGATTGTATAGTATTAAAGGGTAACCGTTCTAACGCCGATAGATTTCGATAATGACTTGTGCAGAAATTCTTTTTGGTTTCAAATATGGAATGATTGTGGATCAGAATATTTTTGCCTTCACCATGATTGGTGAAGGTTTGTTCTTTTCTTCGGGTAAAAATATTTGAATGACCTTCGATATTTCTGAAGGCACTCGATCGTAAAACGGTAATGTTTAGAGGCCCTGTCACAAGCATGCGTTATTAACAACGTGAATACTACTCAAATAGTATTTTCATATTAAGAATTAATTCATATCTATGGATGATCCTGATTGTTCTTGTTATGAACAATTTAACTGAAATGCTATTGAACTGCATTTTGGATAATATAAGCTACTTAACGTTCAAACCGAGTACTCGTGCTAGGGCGTTTTTTGCGGATGGGAGGGAGTGTCAGTCTTGTACTGACTACTTACTTACTTAATCTTTATTGGGACAAAAACACACAGGGCAAATTATATTGCGTACGTAAATAGCTGCATTAGTTGCAAAAACTGTGTCGCAGCTATTATCGCCCACCTCCAAGAGGGAGACAACAGCGTTTCAGATCTATAGGTAAAATTGAACAAAACAAACTAAGTAAAATAGTAAAAATGACAATAGATAATGCCGGAGTCTGTATTTCCTGATAGCTATAACCTGGGGGTCTTCAAGTCAAGAGTGAATAGGTTATTTCTAGGTAAGCGTGCTTCATCGTCGACCACATCATCACTTACCATCAGGTGAGATAGTGGTCAAACGCGAGCCTATCACTAATAAAAAAAAAACATAGTGTTTAGTGTTATACATGTGGGTGTATTGTAAGAGAGTGTAATGAGTGTCTGTGGGATGTATGTGTAGAGAGTGCTTGTTGAACTGACCCACGAGCACACTCTACGCTACATCTATGTGGTGTTAATGTCTACGGGAGGGAAATTTTAGGGTTTGACTAAGTTCTCCAGTTCTTCGTATGTGAGATTATGAAGCCATTTGTTAATATTTCTTTTGAAACAACGGAGAGCACTAAGCACTTCATCTATTCTATTATAAAGCACAGGCGGCGTCTAAAATCCACCCATGTTTCTTCTTTTGCCCTTTATGTTCCGGGGCCACGGTATCTCTTTCGACTAGGGCCTCTGTGTCTTATTTTGTTGGCATTATAATCAAAAGTTTTCCCTCTGTCTTAATATAAGAAACAATTACAGCATACGTTCTTGGAGTCTCCGTTCATTCTGGGTTGTTCTTGGACAAACGCCAGTCATATGCAATACATCAGGTCAGCCACATACAGTATGCTCCTTGTCCAAGAGATTTGGCGGTCATGCCAGTTATGATAACGTTATCTTAGATCTTAGTTATTACGGCATATAAGGTGACAATAGCTTTGAAAACATTTCGTATATGTCTGACTTACATCATCTGCCTAGGCGGTTGGGCTCGGCTTATTGTCTAACCTGATGCGGCCAGTGTTTTACATGGAGCGACTGCCTATCTCACCTGCAAAACCCAGTTAGTTAGTACTGGGAAATATGATACCGCTTGGCAAGACGGGTTGTCAAGCCTTCGGGCCACTGACTACCTGTAACGACTGTTAAAGATTTGTAAATAACTGCCGGGACCAACGGCATAGTGTGCTTTCCGAGGCACGGTGGAAACTCGGTATGTACACGGTGGTCATCCATCCACAGACCAACTTAAATGATTTACAACAGAGTTGAAATGAGCTTTTAGTAGCCTAGGCCATTTTGCCAACACAATACATTTTTGACTTTGAGGGATGCGCTAGTACCTTATCTCTCCCACTCTAGTCAAAAGGGTTATTTTTTAAATTGCAATTCATTAATAATTGCCCACGGCCCCTTAAAAATCAAAACCATTAAGGTCAAGATATATTTTAAGTGTTGCTTGCGGGCTAAATACTTGGATATAAGTTTTGATCGATTAGATACGAATAGCTCTTATGCCAGAAGCAGAATAGCGAAGACTCCTAGGACTTGTCTTTTTTAGGTTTCCAATTTGTTATAACATTTTTTTAGGTTTCCAATTTGTTATAAGTGAATATTATAAGCGAAAGTGAGTTTGTTTGTTACCTCTTCACGCTTTAATGGCTAAACCGATTTTAATGAATTTTGGTACAAAGATAGTTGGGAACCAGGAGACGGACATAGGCTAATTTAAAAAAACAAAAGTGGGATGTGAGGGAGAAAGAGGGAAGAAAAGGGAAAACTTAGCGTTGCTATTACAAATCAATCAGGCGCAAGAGCAAAAACTGCAGGTTTGCTTGGTGTGTTATACCGAATTTAACGCGAGCGAAGCTGCGGGCGAAAGCTAGTCGTTTTATAAATTCCCCAAAGAAGGGCCGCTTCCCAGTAATTACATTTATTTTGAATATTAAATGACCCTTTTCAGTTTTTTTTTATTATAATTTCATTGTATTTTTATCAACAGAATTCCGGAGAGATTTCAGCTATGTCCGTAAATACTGAGGGGCTAAATAACAAGGGAATTACGCGGTAGGATTTTTCCATTATTAGTTCAGGAAATACAAAAAAAAAACAGTATCCGTTTGACTTGTCATTATTTTGCTTACTACAGACTACTAGAGAAACAATACAGAGAAAAATCTTTGTCAGACTAGCAACTGTGCAGTCCCACTACCGTGCATGTTTCTTTTTTTCTAATTTGTGCTATTCAAAAGGGTGTAGAAGCTGTAGCTGGCTCTTAATATCTGAAACAATAAAATTATAGTGATCTTAACTCTCGTAGGTTAGGTAGCGTTTAGATTAGAGCTCTCAGAAATAAAATAACCGTGGAGAGACTGTATGTTGACGGTATTTGTATTGGCTGTCATTTAATTTTGTCTGATGGAGACATTTGCGCAAAGTTCTGCGTGAGAAGTACCGCCGCCATTTTGTTTTCACAATTGCAATTTCAACAGCACTTTCCTACCAATGTTATTTAAGCACTGAAAGATTGTAGCACTTATAGAAAAGTAATGTACTTGTCTTTTTAATTGGGCACTACTAAGCAGGTCACATACATTCCTAAGATGAGTCAGATGGGCCAGTATCTTCACACAGTGGGTTCCTGAAGACGGTCGTCGTCCCTGATGCAGGCCCAAGAAACGTCACAATTCGGGCTCGTTCCTGACTAAAGGCAACACACTGAGAGAGTTGGAAAGAACTAGGAGGCCTTTGCTTATGTTAATGGGACAGAATAGGCTAATAGTTATGGGACAGAATAGGCTAATGGGCTAGTTATGGCAGAATATGATAGTTATGGGACAGAAAAGGCTAATAAAAAAAAATTGGCTCACCGCAATAAAAGTTGCCAGGGACATCTGATTAAAAGGCCCAGCTCTGAAGACTACAATCTTCTCAGTAGAGAGTCCTAGTAGCGCCACTTCCTTTTGTATCTTCTTATTAGCTACTGGCCAATTGCTTTCGAAAGTACTGTAGCTCACAAAGGTGCTCTTAAATTAAAAAGTTTTCTGATTAGCTAGAAACATAACTTGGTACTTAGATAAGTTAGTGCTTAGTGGTACATACCTATCGAAGTTATTGTTTATGATATCGTCGTTGAAGTTCTAACACTACGTAAGTCAAAAATAGTAACTTTTCAAGAGAGAGAAATATATCGCATAATTTTGTATAGATACTTACTATAAAAATACCAATGAACTGTTTATGTATAGTTTATTATAGCTTTACCTAATGTAGAAACAGGCTAATAACGATGCTCTCCGATTCTTTAACGAATGGCATCAAAATGTCAAAACAGCCAAATAGACGTCAACGTTCGACGTTACGTAGAACTTCAACAACGATATTGAAAGAAGTTAAGACCACAGACCAGTTGTGCCGCGTATTAAAAAAAACTTGTAAATAGAATCAAAAATGCAAAATATGGCTTGTGGACTCTTGAAACTTGAAATGTTGCTGTTCAACACTTTGTACCTTTGGTCTAGATATAAAGCACCAAAATAACAAATAAATAGGATAAATATTGAATTACACTTTAATTCCTTGATAGACTTGTTAAAACTTCCAATGTTCACGAGCTTACGAGTATTCCCGTTAGTTCAAACTGATGCGGATGCGGATATCTAACAACATGTCAAAATGTAAGGAAAATGGTAAAAAAATTACCTCAACAGTAACTTCATTCGCATACCAGTAGAAAAGCAGGAGTTGGATCAAACATGCGACCACGAACATGATGCTAGATACAAGCATAGCGACATCGTTGTCAATCTGCACAGAAAGAAGTAATAAGTCACTTGGTATTAGTAAGTAGGTACTAGGTCAAGCCCGCGGTTTCGCCGGCATAGAGTTTAGTAACTGTCCCACGGGGTCGTACTATCGGGATAAAAAAAAACCTATGCGTATATCCAGATTATAAATAATCTTTGTGGCAAATTTGATCGAGATCCGTTCGGCCGTTTTGGCGTGAAATGAGTTACAAACATCTAGACATCTACATACATATATGTACGTACATCCTTTCAAACTTTCGAATTTATAATATTACTAGTAAGTAGAGAGATCTAGAGGTTCAGTAGCAGCAATTAAATATCGCACATTAAAATACGTACAGTCAGCAAAAGAGATAAGTTACCAGGCTCGTCAGAAAATTAAGAATCCATGATTGTTTTTGAAAAAAGTTAAATATATATTTGAAAAATAAAATAACCTAAAGCGAAGGACGCTTTAGGTTAATTTTTAGTTTTTATTTTATTATTTAGTTAAGATCTCGTTATGTTGCGGTATAACCTTATAGCTTATTGAATATTGCCTTTTATGTTCTCAGTGTGGGTCATAGGACTCCTCTTTGTCCACGAGGAGTCCACGTACCTAAGGGAGGGCCTGGTGCCAGTAGGATGATGTTTGACTTATTTTTTTTGGTCCATGGACATGCAGGTATCCTTCCCTATCCCCGAACGTTTTGTGAGAGGTAATTTTGAAATAAATTACCCAAAGCGAAACATGCATGTAACTCATACAGAGATATTTCCTTACCTCAACAATCTGTATGATATTGACGCCAAGGTTCACTGAAATAACCACCAAGTACACGAACATCACCGGCGATATCAGCGCGTTGAATATATAGGTATAACTGAAACATCATAAAACAGGCACAAGTTTAATTATCAAACATTTCCATATCTCTAGGAGGGCGAGCTGATTATTAAATTTTTCAACGCGTAGTAGAACTTAGAAGAAGCAGATTTTGATGCTGTCCAAAACGAAAGATTGCTTTCATCACAAATATCGGGCCTTATCCCACGCAATTTGACGCAATGAATAGAATCAAATATTCTTTATTACATATTATGTGCATCTTACAAATAGCATAATTACAGTAAACATTTTACAGAGAGTGTCATAATGGGCGGATTAGAAGAAGACGGTGAGACAATACTGTAGGTAGTTTGTGGTGTTGGTGCACAAATCATAATCGCTGATCACACGTCGAAGGTCTTTATAATTTGATAAAGGGCTTCTTGGGTAGGTTATTGCCTCAACATAATACTTACCCGACCAACGTCGTATAAAAACGATGACAATCCGCGATGTTACGATGGCTTTCATTTAAATTCACAGCGTCAATCATCTTCCTGCAGTACAAACAGGTGATTTTCAACTGCCCAGCAAAGAAGATCATTATAGAAACCACGAGGGTATCCCAGCCAACGACGTAGGCACTAACAATGTGACCCAAGACTGTCTGGATCGACATCGAGATGTAGTAACCAGGCGGTTCCTTATGAAAAGGAGTGTAGCCGTCAAATATATTCAAATATATGCTAGTCCCATTCACATTTATTTGATTCTTCTGATAGGGCTCACTAAAAATGCTGAAGTTTGAGAAGAAAGCGAGGGCCCAAAAGAAGTATGACACCTTCCGATTCCTTTTGATGTAAGAATGAATTATTTCGTCATGCTCCGGGTCGTTTTTAGCTAACTGTCCCCGTTCTACTGAAGACATGTAGCCAATGAGATGCTCCCACTTCTTGTAATCCTTCTGAAAGAAACAGGACTTTAGGATGCCCATATGAAATGGAGCGTATTGCAGGATCAGTTTGAGGGAGGCTGAGTTGAATTTGATGAAGCATCTCAAGTACTGGCTAAAGAAGAATGTTATGGTGACATAGAACATTATCTGTTTGAAACGTCCGATTAGAGATTTGCGGTTCGGGTGCCAAAGGCCAGTAAAACCTAGCAGTTTCAGATGTGGCCCTATTGAAGGATATTCGGGATCTTCGAGAAATTTTAATATGTTTAAAATCGAGCATTTATTCGACATTTTGGAAACTTGTGACCGCTCTGAAATACTTGTACTAAATGATACTACAGTTCCTTATAATTGGCGTGAGAATTCGTATGTGAAATGCAGTTGTTACGTATATTTAGTAGCGAATAATAACAGGGTGCTTTTGCCGTTCAGATTTTCTATTAAGAATTCAGCTCTTCGTCGTATGTAATTTCATATCGCTTAATTACAATGTAGGTACGAAATACGGAATTTCATTTCGTTGAAGACGTGTGTTATTTTAATAAATTGTTTTGAATATTTTTTGGAGTGTTATTAAGTACCTACACAAAAAAAAACAAAACTAAGTCAAAAATAATAGATGACAGTGGTGACTGGGTATATACCTGGTAATTAAAATACCCACTGTTGAGCCTTTTATAAAAAAAATACCTATCTAACCTGCAATAGCCGCGTTACTGAACAAAATGACCAAACATTAATACTTTTTGCGTAATTGAATACGTAATCCACACTGTGCCATAAATCCGTGCCAAAGTAAACTATTAGCTTAATGTGCATTTCTGTCCATATATACGTAGAGTAAACAGTGGGTGGCCATTGCCAGAATAAACAGAAATAAAATAATAGATCGATGGTAATGATCGTGCTTGAATGGGACTCAATAATTATGTCGATAACATGATAAAACCGGGGACCCTAATAACGTATGATGCAGATGGCCGACATGAAAACTATTTCCAGTAAAACTAAAGGCGAGTATTACGGTGTTATTTTGGGAATACAGTTCAGATCATTTAAAGATATGGAACTTGCGTCACCATACCTGAGCAGACACTGAGCATAATCTTATCAGCCACGATCGATTCTCGGCAACTCCCATCCAGCTGCTACCAGCCGACTAGCGGAGATCGACATTCCACCGACAAGCGTACCGAAACTATAAGGCTACCTTTTTTTGCGGACAGGAAATCATCAAACAACTTCCCCCGCATATTATGAAAACGTTCCTGCTTTGGAGCGCACTGTGGTATTTCGTATTCCGTCATGGCAAAAGGTAATTATCATTTGGTAAAATAATAAAAGTGATACAAGCGCTAGTAGCCTCATAGCTCCTGCCCGAGTTGCGGGTTATTCGAAAGAGATACCGCGGTCCATAAAGGGCAAAAGAAGGAACATGAGTGGGTTTTAGTCCGTAAAAGTCTGACACTCTCCCCACTCCGCCTAGAGGGAGGAGTTATTTAATAATTTCCCATCCACAACAACAAAAAAGGGAGAGCTTACTATAGAAAAGTGTAGATATCCTAGGTGGAAAGTAAAACTTTTCGAACTTGTTTCGCTCATGCTACTGTTTCGAGTGTCCTTTGCGTTCATAAGGTTTTCTTTATAATAAGCAGAATTAGCATATAATAAAGGACATAAGAAAATCGAGGGAAATCCTGCCTTTTCGATTGATGGGCTTTCCTATATAAATTGCCAAAGTTACTCCTTGTCCTCGTATGAATTGACAAACGAAAATGAAAACTAGAACTTAAGACTAACCCCACACTGTGGAGACTGAGAAAGAGCTGGTGGCGACTATGTGCCTATTAAAATTTGGGGGACTCTTTAGGAGTTCATAATGATGAAAGCGTTTCGGTTATTTAAATTAAACGTTGTAAAAATTCAGCAGCAATAATACCATAAGCATTATTTTAAGCCTTTTAAATATTTTCCACCTACTTTATGTTGCTCTTTTAACGACAAAACACTGTCCGCTCTCACAATATTTTAATGTGCATGCCATAAAATATGACGTAAAGTCCGAGAATAAAATTAAGCTTCACCGTTATAGTCCCAACAGTCCGGGGGCCATTACTGCGATGACAAAAGGGTATTGAAAGATTGAAATAATGATATTGAATTGACAAGTTATACGTACCTACTCGCAAGGGGGTGTTAAAAATAAAATATTATGATTGTTTTTAAATAGTAGTGGAACCTCTGCTAACCAAAATCAGTGAGTAAAATATTGAGTTTGTGGGCCTCATTTTCTTATATTTAGCCTTCGACCAAAAAAAGAGGGTTGTTATAAATTTGAATTGGTTATGTTTGGCTGTCTGTGGGATCATAGATCCATAGGTAGGAAGACGAAAAGGGACTCTTCCTGTTGCGCTCTACCGTGTCCTTCTGTGAGATGACGTCCTCGCAGTAACATGCTACCACCTCCTGTGAAATTCTGTGCCCCCTGGGGAGATATTTTATTCCAAATCTGTTTTGATTTATTTGGGCACATGAAGTAACGCCTACAGCCGGAGTTGCAAGTTGTTCGAAAGAGATACCGCGGCCCCGGAACATAAAGGGCAAAAGGAGGAACAAAGTGTGTTTTAGTAACAGTCTGGCACTCCTTCCCGCTCCTACGAAGTTATTTGATGATTTCCCTTCCGCAAAAAAAGTAACGCCTACAATAAAATTAGTAGCAAACATGTTTGGGAGTTGGTGCTGTCTTTTTACTAGAATACGGCAAAGCCCAAAGGAAGGGTTATGTATGTCGGTATGACGGTGAGCAATGGGTAGCTCACCGTCCGTCCGTTTATTGACGACCGGCCGTGTCGACGGCGCGTTTGTGTTTCACGCGCGCCTCAAAGAGATGTCAGCAGAGCAGAGGGGCTTGCCAGGGCCTCCGCCTGCCGGGGTTGCGGGTTGTTCGAAAGAGATACCGAGGCCCCGGAACGTAAAGGGCTCTCCGCTCCGCCCAGAGCGGGGGAAGTTATTTGATGATTTCCCACCCCAAAAAAAATGGGTTATTTATGATTCGGATTATGACTCGGACCGTACAAACATAGACTGCTAAAGTCTATGTTTGTACGGTCCGAGTGTCATAGTTATTCATGTGAATAAAATAAACTGATGCTACATCTGAAAAAGTAGGGCCGCTCGACGTTTCTTTTGTTAAACTATCGAGTGACTTGGAATGTCAAATAAAAACGTTTAACATTTTTCGAAATTAATTTATTAACTTTAAAATGTTTAGTTTTTTCTTTAGGTTAATCGGGCAGCCATTTACTACGTATAAATGGCTTAGCTCTGCCTAAAAAGAATCATTGTTTTGCTTTATATAAATAAAACACAGTGACTAAGTAAACAGCTATCTAATATAGAGGAACAATGAAAGTGTGTCTATTTCCGAAGTTTTAGTAAGAATCCCAGTTGAATGTTAAGCCTGTCGTTATGTCCAGATAAGATCGCAGGCGGAAATTAAGCGGAAATTGTATTTGTTTCTTATACAGCGACGATGTCACAATAAAGGCGATATCCTTGCGACGCTGTGTATAAATACATGTTAATTTTCTATTACAATAACTAGACAACTAACTAGCTTACATGGATAGACGATAGTTTAATAATAAAGGGATTCTTTGTACACCTTTGAACAACCTAATGACAATTATTTATTTTTGCACCCACAGCCGATTCACGACTACAGACTGTACATGCTTATGTACTACGGGCTGTCTTGGCGCGTGTCCCACAACTTACTTTAGTGCAAACACTAATGTTAATGTTTTTAGAGAGAGTTTTAGGGGTTATTTAAATTTTCTGAGTATTCTAATATCTGATAAACTTTTAATCAGAATTTAAAATAAATCTTTACGTGCAATGAAACGTAATATTTATGACGCGCGGGTGCCGAACGCGTCTGTCAAGTCAATTTTAAAATTTTTAAAATTTGACGGTTACTTTGACTGTTACGCGGACGAAAGATTTTTAAACAACGCTGTTTTTGAAACGGAGTTTTAATTAATAATTATTGAACAAGCCTTGTGATTCATGTGACGTGTAGGAACCGTTACAGTTATTGTTGAAGTTTTGGGCAGTTTTGCTAGTGATTTCCTAGTGGCAGGCGTCTTTGTTCAATGAGAAATATTAAAAGTATTGTGGTGCTCTAAAATGGTTAGAATGGAAAGAGCCCCAGTGAAGGGCGGGCAGAACCCTTCGTCTACCGTCTTAGCACCATCAAAGAGTGGATCAACCCAAAATATGGCTGCAAATGTCAAGGTTGTTGTGAGAGTCCGACCTCTAAACGAGAGGGAAACAGAAATGAACACACGTATCGTGGTAGACGTTGTGGACGATAAGATGTTGGTGTTCGACCCCAAAGAGGAGATCCGACCTTTTTTCTACCAAGGAGTCCAACAGCCTAACAAGAACTTTTTAAAGCGCCCCAATAAAGAGTTGAAGTTTGTGTTTGATAACGTTTGTGGGCTGAGTGCGACCAACAAGGATGTGTTCGAGACCACCACGAAAGATATCCTCGCTTCTTTGATGGAGGGCTACAACTGTTCCGTGTTTGTGTATGGGGCTACAGGCGCAGGGAAGACTTTCACTATGATTGGTAACAAAGAGCATCCAGGCATCACTTATTTGACTATGGAACACCTTTTTTACACAATAAACTCTTTTGAAAAGGAGAGGGAGTTTGATATTGGCGTATCTTACATAGAAGTAAGTAGCTTTCAAAGTATTTTTAAGGTTTCTCAAAATAATTACCAGTGTCTGCTCTGGTAATTAATTTGAGAAGCCTTAGCAGTAGTTTAACAACTTTTCTATGTCAAACATGAGAGCTATTTTGTTGTTGTTTTGTTTTCATTAACCATGCAATAGTTAGATAGTTTCCGAGTAAGTTTGACTAAACTTTGTTTCTTGTGAATTAGAAATAATTAAGTAGGAGTACATAAAGTAGTACATAAAACTATAACAAAATAATGAACTTTATCAATAATATTACATTGATTTATGTCACAAGATGATTCGTTTTTTTCCCTAAATCATACATGTTTTATAATTATTTATTGGGTGATTGTCATTATAATTACCACTTCCTAATATAATAAAGCCTATATTTTTCAATTGAAAGGTGTACAATGAAAATGTATATGACTTACTGAAACCATCAAGCACCCCACTGCAACTGCGAGAAGACTCAAAGTATGGTGTGATGGTGGCAGGCCTGACACTAAACAATATCAAGACTGCGAGGGAACTCCTCAATATGCTGGAGAATGGTAACAAGAACAGGACACAGCATCCCACTGATGCAAATGCTGAGAGCTCCAGGAGCCATGCAGTTTTTCAGGTTTGTAAATTTAGTTTACTGAACTTTTTGGGAGCAACTCATTATTGACTTCTGGCAATAGAAAAGAATATACTTAACAAGCTTCTGGCCGTGACTTAGTCCGCGTGGCATAGTTATTTTCGGCTAACGCTAACTTGAACCCATGTGATAAATTGAAAAAAATATATCTTTCTCCCCTTTTCTTCCCTCTTTCTCCCCCTTTCTCACAGCCTATGTCGGTCTACAGGGTCCCAACTAGCTCTGTACCAAAATTCATCAAAATCGGTTTGGCCATTTAGGCGTGAAGACGTAACAAACAAACAAACTCACTTTCGCTTTTATAATATTAACAAGGATTGCCCACTTAAATTAAAACACAACTGTTTTACATATATTGCTAATTCTTTGATAACATTGGCGGTCTCATCGCTGATAACTTCCAGACAATCTACTAATTGGTTGTCTTTACTTATGTCATGTTTACAAGAATGGTAAATTGATCAGAGGATTTCTTTTGTAGTACTATCACATACAGCCTGAAATTTAAATAAAACCTGTATTATTAACATTGTATGCAAGTATAAAAGATTAAGGAATTTCAGGTTAGAACAATCACCAAGTGCCTAGCCTTGCCTTAACCATGTTGAGTGAGATAAGTACTTCATTTAAAATACTGGTATTCAGCTGCATCTGGATAGACTCGAAGCTAATTCCAACATAGTTGGCAAAGGACTAGGAAGCCATTTTGTTTTGTGAGAATTTTGTGGATGAGAAATCATCAAATAAGTTTGACTAAAACCCACCCATGTTCTTTCTTTTACCTTTTGATAAATGATGTTTATTTTGCAAGTAGGTTTCCACAAACACTTTTACACGTCTTTTTTTTAAATTAGATGAGGCGGTGTTTCGTACCCGACTACTCTGAGAAGAAATAGCCGAAACAAACTCAGAGGTCATAGTCTCTTTTAAGGTCCAGACAAAATGAACCCACGACCTCCGGCTCAGCAGTCAGGGCCACTAACCACTAGACCAACAGGCCCGTCGACATTGATCATATCATTATCATTTCCCCTTTTCTTTTTCAGGTATACGTAAAAATGCGTTACAAAACGAGCAGTCAACTCCGCATAGTGAAGCTGTCTATGATAGATTTGGCGGGCAGTGAGCGCGCCTCCGCGACCGGCTGCGTCGGCGACCGGTTTAAGGAAGGAGCTAATATCAACAAGAGTCTACTGTCTTTGGGCAACTGTATAAATAGGCTTGCTGATGGCAGCAGTTATATTCCTTATAGGTAAAGTATTGTTTTAAATATCTTTTAGATCCTCCTAATATTATAATATGCGAATGTTTGTATGGTTGTATGGATGTTTGTTATTTTTTCACTTCAAAACGGCTGAACGGGTCTTGATGAAATTTGGCACAGAGGTAGATTATGCTGTGGAATGACACATGAGATACTTTTATTCGATACCACGCGGGCGAAGCCGCGGGGGCCTGTAGTAAGACATAAATGGGTGAAAGTAAAGTAACTTAATTGAGGATCTAGGAAGTATTATAATAGAAGAATCTCATGTCTCATACATACTTCTATTATGTATATGCTTCTTTCTCTCGCCATTGTCTTCTAGTTTGAGAGCTAGGGTTTGAATAACTCAATGAATACTTGAACTGGCACATGACACATGAGATTCTTCCTCTTGACACTGGCATGACAATTTAGCTTTGACTATGTACTGTTTGATTATGATGAGATAAATAAACCAAAACCAAGATTTTCCATAAACAAAAAACCTATAAGAGGTGCCTTGTTTAGCACCGCTGTATATATACATTGCTATATAATAAAATACACAAACATAAATTCTTCCAAAACTTCCAGAGACTCAAAATTGACACGTCTACTGAAAGACAGTCTCGGCGGCAACTGCAAAACTGTCATGATCGCCAACGTGTCCCCTTCAAATGTTAGCTATGAAGACACATACAACACGCTGAAATACGCAGCCAGAGCCAACAAGATACAGCTCAGCATTAAAAAGAATATCGTCGACGGAGATATGAGGCTGTCGCAGTACGTCAAGATTACTGAGGAGTTGAAGAAGAAGGTTAAGGAGTTGGAGGCGAAATTAACGCTGTCTAGTGTTAAGATGGTGTCTAGGGAGCCGGATTTGGCTAAGGAGAAAGGTATGTTGAAGTTTTGATTTATTACAAGCTTTTTTCAGTACACGTTTATGCGAAAAACGAGCTCGCATTCTGTCACTCACGAATAGTTGTAAGCAACAGAATCTGTGTTCATGGGGAAAAGAGCATAGAAAGGAGAGAAATGTCAGGATGCCAAAAAAAGGTTTTAATTGCAATAGTTCATGCACTCGTAATATACTTTAAATTTCTTTGTGTCGGTACCACCACCAGACACCTGAAGGCCTTTTTTTTTTTCGGGTTGTGTTCGGGAAGTCATCCAATGACTTCCCCCGCTCTGGGCGGAGCGGGGGGGCATGTCGGACTTGTAGGTACTGACTAAAACCCACCCATGTTCCTTCTATTGCCCTTTACGTTCCGGGGCCGCGGTATCTCTTTCGAACAACCCGCAACCCCGGCAGGATCTGACGGCCTTGAATAAGGATTGGGCGTGTTATTTTCAATATTGTCCTGGTAAGATAAATCCCACTCACATTTGACTTGGTTAACTACCCAAAACGTATCATTAAAATATTTTTGTAATCTTTCTCTAGCAAAAAAAGAATGGCGCAAACGCATCTCAGAAGAAGAGGAGGTCTACAGTCTATTGGAGTCAAAGCTGCTTAGCTTGATGTCACGTCAGCGAGTGCTTGCGTTACGTCAAAGATTGCGCACGCGCGCCTTCTCGCACGTTGCTGATCTTGCGCATCGGTCCTCTTCTGAGGCTATGGAGCAGGTAAACTTTTAGGCTAGGAGTGAATAGTCTGACTAATTTAAAGCTCTGACTAAACTAAGCCAAATAAAAACGGGATGCGGGACGAAATTCGCTTAGGCCGATTGCGTTTACTATTTCTTTTTATTGGCATCTCACAGGTCGACCGGACTATCCTGTGGGTGCCTTGAGAGTAAGGCATCCAACCAAACTGGTGCGGATAGTCGCGTGACTTCTCGATCATTCAAACTATCTTCGTTCATTCTCGCGTCCAGCGTTCTCTTGGACTCTGTATGGCCAGAGATTAATATCGCTAAATTATGCTATATAAGTTGATTATTGAAAGCTGTAATGGTCTGATTTCCAGAATTGCCAGAAAATTCGGATAATGTGATGGATTATAAAAGCATAATATTTTAATTGATTGAATATATTATCCTTTCTCCAATCTAGATGTGCACTGAAGAAATACCAAGACAAGAGCGCGCAGCCGAAAATTACATGAAACAATCAGTAAGTCTAGACTCCAAAGTAATGGCCACCTGGACGAAATGGGAAGAAAGCAAGAAGAAACTACACATCATCTGCGAACAAGCGCTTTCAGACTGCCCCGATTTGACCGACTTCGTTGACAAAGTACAATTGCAAAGTGAACTACGACAGATCAAGGCCAGAGACAATCTGAGGCAGAAACTGTTGTCCATAGAGAATGATGAGATAGAAGCCTTCACAGAATACATGAGTGATATGCCTACTATGTTGAAGAAGTTGTATTTAACGCTAAAAGGGTACGACAAAGCCCCACCAGCATTGACATCTGAATATCTAGAGATCATGAAGAAAGCGAAATCAGCCAAAGGCATTACGTGGTCGGATGATGGCAATGAAGGTGACGCGCACTTTAAGTTCATCTCAACGCTAGATCTACAAAAACCTTCCACAACATTAGAATACAGCTTCTCCAAGAAGGATGACGTTAACGCTACTGTAGACATTATAACTGACAGTGAGGACCTCACTGACTTAGAGAATAAGGAACCTATAAGGTTATCAGCCAAGAAACGCAAAGGCACGCCGATCAAACTGCCTAATAACGAAACTATTATAATAAATGACTCCTTGGAGAGTTTGGACACAACAAGAAACTTGAATTCTGCAAAGAAGATTAAGAGGGAATATGACATTGCAGCTGATGTTGAAAACTATGGGGTGATTGACCCTAAGGACTTGAATTCGACGTTTGTGTTGACTGGGAAGATGGAAGCAGCATTGAAGAAGCCTGTTAAGTCAGAATTCAAGATGGAACACATTCCAGTGAAGAGGGGATTGACGGATAGGACCAATACTATGGCGCCGAGGACTATCAATTTCGGTGATAAAGGTATGTAATACTTAAGTGGAAAAAAGACACTTTCCCATCCAAGTATTTGTTAATATTAATATATTTTCTTTGTTTTTCTTGTGCCTTACCAAGTTTTTTTTAAACCTGTTTCCAAATTGATGCATTTGATGATGATAATAGAATCCTATGGGCTGGGTAACTAATTAATTTCAAAAACACATTTTGTATTATTCTGTGCAGCGAAAATCGTGAAGCCGGTAGTCGGCAAAGCGATACCGTTCCGAAGGCCGCCGGTGCAACCGAACCCGCAGCAAACGAAGGGCTTCGGCTTCGGGTCCAGCGTGCCGAGAGATCAGACACAGAAGAACGTGCAAGGTACATGTCAATAGCAATCTTATGCATGTTGGAATAGAGGCTTGTTTCATTACTTAACTCAAGTGATCTCTGATCTGATAAAATAGTTATGCTAAAACAGACAAATTGTATCGTCTAATCTCACTCTCAATATTCAATCACACTGACAGCGCCTTATATTGTAGTATTAAAGGCTATTTTCACAGTGAGGTGTGTTGTATTATAAATCTTGAATTTGTATCACAAAACTTGATATCACTTTTCTGTTAGTAGTGAAACAGGGCATGAAGTTTTTGTTTGTCCTGTCTTTGTGTGTGTTGTAGTAATGAATATCCTACTCAAATGTCTGTTTTTACTAACATTAGGTGTCACCTACATAAATGTCTAAATAAAAGCAACTAAAATTTTCAACAGTGCCCAGTACCCAGAGCTCAAACTCCAACAGTGGGATAGTATTTAGGCACATGTATTGGGGGTGAGCCTATTGCATATCAACCAAGTCTAGATTTGTACATTTGTCGATTTGTGTAGGTTAATACTAGTCATAACCATGTGAATGTCCATAATATTAACCCACTAACAATTCCCTTACATGTCGTGTCCATCTGTGTGCCGTATAACAAACTAATAGACTCAATGGCTCGTGGGAAGACGAATGTCACTCAAAAATCAGTCGGTTACAAAGCAGTGAGGGCGCGGGACAGGTTCCAGTCACATCCCTACTCCAGACCACCAGCTGTCAACAGGAAATGACGGGACCAAAGCCAAGAGGAGTGTACAAAGTAGATTATATAAAAAAGGTTTGTAATCTCTGTGTTTTTAATTAAGGATTTTGTTTGATACTAAGCTGATTTTTAGACATTAGACTGTTTGTATAATCCTGTGGTGTAAATTAAAAAATATTGATTTAAAATGTTTAATTTACTGCTGTTTCAGGATTGGTTTAAATAAAATAGAACATGAATATTAGAAATAGAGAATGCTCCTTTAAAATCTTTGAGAATGTCACTTGGTCACAAATAAACTAGGTAACTAATTAATATGTCACAAAAATGTGTCTAATTGCTTCAACATTTTAAATAAACATTTTATGTAGCCAGAGCTTATGAAGTGTTCACACCAAACGAATAGTCAGCCGGCGAAACGAACGTCAAGTTAAAAATGTATGAGAAAACCAACGTTATTCTCAGACTATCCATTGTTTTTCTCAGTCGACCGCCGGCAATACGCTTTGGTGTAATCGCAGCTTTATAGAAATAATAAATACACGCGTCAGTTGGTTCTTAATTACAGTTAACACAAAACAATTTCACAGAGTACTAGATATTAGAAATTCGAATAACATTAGTGGAAATAATACGTTTCGGATTCAATATGTACTTAGACTTGATCGTGTCTACATCGCGAAGTTCGGACTAAAATTTAATCTAAAATGAAACTTTGTTATTGGATACGCCAGAATTATAGAGTGTGTCGCTTTGATTAGACGGTCGAGCTAAACGCTCTATTTGGTTCATTCAGGATTGCTAACACTTTGTGGCAACACACTCGCGTTCAAAATACATGTAGAAAATCAAAATTGACTTAGTAGATTTTATACCCAGTACATAGAAAAATGTCATAAAATAAAGTTGTGCCTTTAAAACTTTAATTTATTAACTAATTCAAATATTGACATTTAAATGCAAAAGCACATGTGAAATTTATGAGAGCTTCCATGTGTATGCTAATTTTTATGCACAAAAATTTAGTTTTACACATTACATGTGTTGCACGGATAAATAAACATATTGTGTCGTTTTTTTGGCACGCTTTTGTATTTTCAGTAATATTGAATTTTCGTAAAAAAAAATATTTTTTGGAAAAAGACCCGATTTATTGGTCATAAACAATATTTCTATAAAAATTAGAGACAAACCTTCGACTAAACTTCGACTAAAGCAATGAAAAAACCATTTTCATACTACTAAGTATTCTTTCGTTTTCTTGACGTGTTTTCAAAAACTTCGTTTCTATAATTTTTAAGTGTAGATTTAACACTAGTTTTAAAATATTGCTTTAATATTTGTAATGATTTTGTAAATGTATTGATGATTTATTAAATGTATTATATAGGAATTTTGCTTTTTTATAACTTATTGTAATGTAACTTGACATTTTTGTGAAGACTTGAATAACTGGACTTAAAATTGACAGCTAAATTTTGGATAAGGTACTGATATTTCCACTGATTAAGCTGTGACTTAATTCGTGCGATATATTCTCAGTACCATTCACATTAATTCCCAAACACAAAGAAATAGCGTTTTCGTGATATATTTTGAATGTTTTCAACCGCTATTTCCATAACTTTGTTCTTAAAGTATCGCAGCAACTCGATAATGAAATCGAAACGAAAGTATTTCATACTTTAATAGATTCCGATAACATTTTTAAATGACGTCACTAAAGAAAACGATTCTTGCCGATACGACTTTTGTATGGAATATTGTACTAACTTAGATTACTTTTGATACATTGATTGTTTTTCTATATTAACTTTTTATTTTCTTTTGTAAATGAAAAATTTCTCGTACCTACTAAATACCTGGTATTTAATAACTAAATAATTGTTAACCGTAAAAGAATTGTAATTAATGTTTAGATTTTTATTAATATAATAATCATGTACCTATTACTAATGACTGAATTACTTTCTAGGCGTATTGTTTTCTAAGATTGAATTTTAACTAAGAAAATGTGGAGGTTTAATTAAAGAGATTTGAATATTACGTGGTAATTTGTTTCTTTCTGCATTCGACTTTTTCATCCTCATAACTATTCTGTGTTTGCAATTTAGTTTCTATTAAGGTGAAAGCTCCAACCTACCCGCGAAATTCAAATTTTCTTACGTTTTTTGCAATTTTCAGGCCAGTGCTAGGTTGTATGTTGATTAAAATATTATTCGCGGCTGTAAGACGTATGTAATTATAGAATTATAATCATCAAAATCACCAATACAACCCTCCAAGTTCATAAAGGCGTAGGAACAAAAAAAAAACAGAAAAAGTCTTTCCTACAGCTTTATGAACTTGGAGGGTTGTATTGGTGATTTTGATGATTATAATTCTATAATTACATACGTCTTACAGCCGCGAATAATATTTTAATCAACATACAACCTAGCACTGGCCTGAAAATTGCAAAAAACGTAAGAAAATTTGAATTTCGCGGGTAGGTTGGAGCTTTCACCTTAATATGGACTAGAATTGTTTATGGAAAAATGTCCAACACGAAAATTTTGCTCTACTACTTTCGACTTTTGACTGTTGACAGTTTGGATCTGAATGTTGATGGATGGGGAGAGAGAGGAAGGCCAAAGAAAAGGTGGATGGATTGTGTAAGGAATGATATGAAGGAGAAAGGAGTAAATGATGCCGTGGCGTCTAACAGGGGAGGATAGAAGAAGAAAACGTTGCGTCGACCCCAAATAGAATGGAGCAATGGCAGGAAAATGATGATGACAGTTGACAAAATTGTTAACTTTTAATCATTCTGGAATTAATATAATTTTATATTTGAATAAAGTTGATATTGGTTTCATTGAAAATTCCATCAGTTGGAAATAGGCTCGAATACTCGCATGGAGTATAATAATTAAGGCCTCATTGGCCGTCCGTTGTGTTCAGATGCCATTAGAAAGGTACAACTCATAGGCTACTGGCATTACCTATATTTCATCTTACTAGGGTGAGTTCACATAAGCTGAGCAATCCGCTAGCTTGAAAATAGTGCTTTGTATAAAAGCTTGACTATTTTTATTGCTTTTAAATGTTAAGTGGGTCTAATCATCGACATTCTCCTGCCTTTACCCTATTTTTTTGGGGTAAGAAAGAAAAGGGGTCGGCGTAGCATGTGTTTATGAGACTAAATAAAAAATAAATATACATGTTAGGTTACATATTAACACAATATATTCTTTTAGAGGTTTCCTCAATAAAAAATAATATTGCATAGGTAAGTACATAGTTCCATACCGTAATTGGTGTTATTTAGAACACGTAAAACAGTAATAAGTCTTCCTCTTATTGAAGCGCGATGACTTACTCAACAGAGTGAGTCATCGCGGACTGCAAAAAAATGCAGTAGGTATCCGTAAGTATGGGATGCGACATGTCGAGTACACCGTTTTACCTCTTGAAACTAGAACCCAGCCAGTTCCTCTTCACACAGACACTCTCGTGACACTCAACACCCCATAGTTACAGTTGTATGTTAATTTATTCCCATTTTTGACTGCGTTCCTCTCCACTGTGATCTGACCCGTATGTAGACCCCATTAGATCCGGGTGCACTCCGGTACAGGAGTCTAATTACGACGGGTACAAATTGAAGGCTTTGAAATACACCCCGGCTTTCTACATGCCTTCCGTACCGTGCAGCTAAGTTCAAATGAGATATTCGATTCCAAAATTTGCACATACACAACTGAATTTAGTAGATAGCGGCTGAAAAGGTGAGCTTTCGTGTTTGAGGTTGAATTGAAATTTTTGTGAATGGGGACTCGCAAATTACCTATGTGCTTCTTAGCTAGGTGTGGATTTCTGCGATGTTTTAGGTGATGATGGTCTAGGACAAACATAATCAACTGTTACATGACTTATCTGGGAGCACAGAGTTACAGATTACTAAATAGCTACTACGTACGTACAGAGTACATTTCTGGGAGTTAATTTGAACATTGATATTTTTGAAATGCGAAAATGTTGGTTAGCTGGTTTCGGCATTTAAAGTAAGATTATTTTAATGGTCAGTAGACTTAACAATATCCGTTGTATCCGTACAGCTGTGTGTATATTGAATAATACCTTGGTCTAGGGATGACATCAGTCAGTCAGTCGTTACAGGTAGTCAGTGGCCCGAAAGTTATAACCAGTCATACCAAGGGGTGTGTCCTGCGTTTCCTGTTATTTGTCCATTGCAGGAACTAATGGATGCTACCTACTGAAAACGCCAAACTCGTGACTTAGTTCTGGATACAATTTAGATTGCCATCGACACGCTAAGAAGAGCAGAGACAGCTGCATCCGGGTAGACTGGAAGCCGACTTTAACTGGAACTTGCAAAAAATTCAGTCATTTAGGCAGATGATTGTGACCGTTGATTTACCTTTTGAAGGCCATTGTCACATATGTGATAAGCAAGCGCGTGCCCTGCAACATATTTATGTCGTTCAATATAAATATGTAAAAAAAACAGGTAATTGAGTTTATGCTCTGGCGTTCAAAAAATAATGTTGTTGGTTCTAATGTTGGTCATGGAAAATGTTAAGAAGGTAAAACACCTAATTCTATCCCAAAAAAAGTTGCACAGCAACGTATCTTCGACTATAATAATTAAAAGCGATGTCACGTCTCGATTCATTCCGCGCTCAGTGCCGAAGGTAGGCAAAATAAAAAATCCGGGAAAGGTGTCAACAAAAACGCGTCGAACCCTGAACGAACCGCAAATGAATTGATTCGACGCAATCAATTTTTTCCCGCTCTTCTAGCTCAGGGAGCTAGGGTACATACCGACTCATTCACTCCCGCTTCGATAATCGGTCAATCATTCGGTCTCACCGTTCAGTTAACTGGAAAATTGGTAATTAGGTATAGGTGATAAAATGTGGGAAGTGTGCTGTTAGGAGATAAGCACGGTCAAGGGCAAATATCCAGAAAGGTCTCTAATTTGGGATAGTTTTTTTTCTATACATCAGCCTTTTTAGGGTTCCGTAGTCAACTAGGAACCCTTATAGTTTCGCCATGTCTGTCTGTCCGTCCGTCCGTCCGTCCTCGCTTAATCTCTGTGACCGTTAGCACTAGAAAGCTGAAATTTGGTACCAATATGTATATCAATCACGCCGACAAAGTGATAAAATAAAAATTGGAAAAAAATGTTTTATTAGGGTAGCCACCCTATATGTAAAGTGGGAAGTGATTTTTTTTTTAATTTCAACCCTAATGTGTGATATATTGTTGGAAAGGTATTTAAAAATGAATAGGGGTTTACTAAAATCTTTTTTTGATAATGTCAATAATTTCGGAAATAATCGCTCCAAAAGTTAAAAACAATGTGTCCCCCCCCCTCTAACTTTTGAACCATAAGTTTAGAAAATATGAAAAAAATCTGAAAAGTAGAACTTTATAAGGACTTTCTATGAAAATCATTTTGAACTTGATTGACATAACAGTTTTTGTACAAAAAAGACAAAAAGTTGTACAAAATAATTTCCTCCTCCACCTTTAAACTCATAAGTGGGAACACTTATTGTGACGGACGGGAAACTACGGAACCCTACACTGAGCGTGGCCCGACACGCTCTTGGCCGGTTTTTTTGGTTATGAAATGACAATTAATATAAAATTCAGTAGGTTCAATAGTCCACTACGTTAGAAATCCGACCTCGGACTTTTGCTTGCAGCTATTTGCATGAAACTAATTACATATCTGAAGAATACCTATCTACGCGATCTACCTACCAATACCTAGAAACGCGAGAATACGATCTGCTGACTAGCCTAGACACACATGTTGACTAGCCTCTTCGGTCATTTATATGACCGAAGAGGCTAGTCAACATGTGTGTCTATGTAATCATAGACACAAATTTTCCCCTAAAGTCACATGCATAATAATATACTACTCTGTCAAGAAAGTACCGGGAAAAGATCAATAATACACAAAATGTCTGTTATTCATCCAAATTTATTTTATCACCTTCAAAGTATGCTCCTTTAGAAACGATACACTTGCGCCTACGAATAATCCATTCATCAAAACATTTTTAAACGCTGCTTCCGGAATTGAGTTCAGTTCTCGCCGCGAATTCTCCTTTATGTCTTCTATCGATTGAAAACGGGTGCCACGAAGTGTGTGTATTTGTTGAGTGTTTGGTCAAAAATTCGTTCACAATGATAGCCTTATGCGAGGGCGCATTGTCGTGGTGCAAAATCCAAGAATTTTCTTTCCACAAATCTAGCCTTTTTCGTCGAATTTGCTCTCTTAAACGCCGCATAACGCTCAAATAATATTCTTTATTTACCGTTAGACCTTCCGGTAAGAATTCAGAGTGCACAACACCGCGATAGTCAAAGAAAACAGTCAACATGACTTTGACTTTTGATCGACGTTGGCGTGGTTTTTTCGGTTTCGGTTCAGTTGGAAAAAAAAAAGTTGCGCCGGGAAAATGTATCCATTAAGACAGACCATGTGAACGCTTGGGTTGAATACCGGGCTAAATTGGAAACTATAGTTTTTAAAAACTCTAATGGGATCAAAGCCAAGAATGTACGCTGTATTGAAGGTTACATCACGACATTAAAATCATTACGCGATATTTGGGCCGAGCTAAGTGCTTGCGGTTTTCAATATTTAAATTTGAGACAATTGAACCAAGACGCACTCGAAAATTTATTTGGAGTGATAAGACAGCACAGCCCTACAAACAGAAACCCGACTTGCTATTCTTTTATAGCAGCCCTTAAAACGGCTATAATTTCAGGAATGACAGCTCCACACAATAGGGGGTCCAACTGTGAAAAAGATTTTAGAAATCTTTTAACAGATTTTCACAAAGAAGTTTTTGAGGACCCCGAGAATAAAGAGGAGCTGCCAGGAAAATGCATCAGTGATACAATAAATAAGCAAGTTGGGTTGGGTGAATCTGTTGCTGCTAATTACTCTAGTCAGGACATTCCTGTGTTAAGCATCCCAGAGGAGTTGGAGACTATTGAAACAGACTTAACAGAAATTGAGCAACAACCCATTGTTTATGTCAGTGGATACATTGCTTCAATCATTTTAAAAAACATCAAATGTGATATTTGTGAAAAATGCTTGAAGATTGAGGATCCCGATGATGACCCTATGTTTAATTATATAAAATTAAGGGAATGGTGGCCAGAAAAAATATCGTTAACATATCCCACAAAACAACTGTGTAGGTTGGTTGAGGCAGCTTGTAAAATATTTGAAAATGAAGTATTGCCATGTCTGCATCATTTAAATATTTGCCAATTAACAATGACTCTATTTATCGCCAACTGTGATGCTACTTTCATTGTATGTGAAGAGCATAAAAATAAAATAAAAAATGGCATATACCATCGACTGGCTCTTCTATTAATTAGAAGGCAATGCCAGCGCATTAATAAAAATATAGTTGTAGAAGAAGAAACCGTTGCTGACTACAACAAAAAAGCTCAACAACAAGGCATCGCAAAATAAGTCATAGCGCGCACTGGTGACACAATGTAATACATGATAAATAAAAATTCTTGAGAGGTTTATGTAAAAACCAGCTTAGGTTAAGGTTTCTTTCACACATGTTAATTATGTACCTAGGTAGGTACTTAAACTTATGATCTGAGTTAATCTTCAAACGCCTGGGTGATCCCAATAGAGGGATATAATGTTAGTAACACATAAGCGCCACCACATGCGGGTGGAAACTGTGTCGAACCTTACTAAATACATGCAAGCACTATCACACTGAGGCTAGAAAATGCTAAATATTAATTTCCACACTGGAATACTATTGACTTAGCGCTATCACTAAGCCGATAGACATGTCTATATCTTTATGTTGAATTGCACACTGAGGGTAGACGATGCTAAATATTAATTTCCACACTGGAATACTATTGACTTAGCGCTATCACTAAGCAGATAGACATGTCTATATCTTTATGTTGAATTGCACACTGAGGGTAGACGATGCTAAATATTAATTTCCACACTGGAATACTATTGACTTAGCGCTATCACTAAGCGGATAGACATGTCTATATGCTCGTGAACGGGTGCTGTCAGTTGGGATTGGTCATCTCTTAACTGCTATGGCTTACATCTTTATTTTTATTATTTTTAACTACTGTTTTATATTCATCTTCATTGTGATCACATGTAGAATCAACAAGAATAATGTAACCAGGATTTTGTAAAAACCTAATTTAAAAGAGTGCTGTGGAGTTTCTTGCTCGTTCTTCTCCATAGAGGCCTACCTCCGTTTTGGAACGAGCAACTAGCTTCATTTTTCGGACTAACTGACTGACTTCTTGACAATTCAAAAGTGCCTGTCTAATTGAAATAAATGTTTTGACTTTGACTTTGAAATCAAAAATGTTATGTCTGATGTCAATGTCATCAAACAGCTTACAAAAATTAATAAATGCTGAAATCATATAAAACAGTGTTTTATTTTCCATTTTTCCAAATAAATTACAATTTTGGGAGCCTCACTAGCACATAATGTATTTCATCGATATCGATAAGTAAATATCGATATAATATATTATAACGTATTATATACGTTTCACATCTCTATCCCTTCAAGGCCATGATTGTCACTTGTCAGTCTGTGCAGTGGTCTGTGCTGCTTAGAATTTTCAAGTTGGTAGCCATGTTTTTTTTTATGTGGTTGGCTAAAGATGGTTAACAATTTCTCACAACCGAAATGTTCTAAGTTCCGCCTCTTACCTGTATTATTTACTCTATGGGCGCCATCGCGCCACTCCGAAGCTTGTTGACTAGTTTGCATGTCAAACTCGTAAACCCACGTCTCGTCACCAGTAACAATGCGTTTCATGAATGTTGGGTCCGAACTGACTCGTTCTTGCATGTCCTCAGCGACTTTCATGCGATTGAGTTTTTGGAGAAAATTCAGATCTTTTGGGACTAGCCGAGCAGCAACATGTTTCATACCCAAATGGTTAGTTACAATGGTACGGATCCACTCGTGAGATACAGAAAGTTCGGCGGCTATCTCTCTCAGAGTTGAATGGGGATTTTCAGTCACTATTTTCTTCACTTGTGCAATGTTAACTTCAGTTGCAGACGTTGACGGCCTACCAGAGCGAGGCAAATCTTCCATCACATCTCGACCGCTTTTGAACGCTTTGAACCACTCATAGGCACGAGTTTTTGATAAAGTCGATTCACCGTAAGCCTTCTGTAACATTTTCAGTGACTCCGAACACGAAATTCCATTGGCGATGCAAAATTTAAGACAAACTCTTTGTTCGATATTTTTGTCCATTATGAAATTCGCAATACACACTATAATGATATTACTAAAACCAGCACTGTATTTAATATAAATAACAGATGCAACTCAAACTCCGCGCCAAAATAGAAAACAGTTGTGCCAATCTAACAACTACAAAAAAAACAAAAATTTTAATTTGGAACCATAAACAAATCATCCATTCCCGATACTTTTTTGACTGAATGTATACCTAACAAAAGTACTCTGTGGTCACATGTTTTAGGGGGCAAGTTTATTGCTATCAATAGGGCACTAACGCAGATTCCAGGCTGCTGCTACGATCTGAGAAATTCCCAATATGTGAGCATCAAAAAGTTCTGTTGTTGTATTATAGTAGTACCTACCTATATTTGCCTAGGATAGGGGGACTAGGACTAGTATGGGTACCTATACTATTATTCTCACAATTCTTTGTAGCATTGTGAGTTGGACTTCCCAGGGGAACAGTTTCGTCGTTCACAGATCACTACCCCCATCTGAAAGTAAACTTCCCAAAACTTCGTCTGTTTGTATTCTTTTTTACACGTGTGGGTTTGTTGTTCTTTCCAACTCGGATAGAAAATACGGGCTCAAGAGGAAGTATTACTTTTTAGTTTTTAAATGTATCGACAACTTGTTTGTAGGTACGTACATTAAGTATATGGGAGATTTCCAAATACAAATCTTAACTAATCTCAAGAATGTCAAGTGAGTGATATGAGAGATTTCCAAGTGCAAATCTTAACTAATTTCAAGAATGTCAAGTGAGTGATATGAGAGATTTCCAAGTACAAATCTCAGCTAATCTCAAGAATGTCAAGTGTACGCATTGGCGATATTGTTCCGACTAAACTAAGTTACAGCGCGTAGTTCATTGGACAAAATGCAACCCTTGTAATTGGTAGTTAATACGTTAAAATAATTACCTATGGCCAATAGGAACCGTTAGTTTTAGTTTTTGGATTTAGTTAGTTGTAGCCAATAAGATTCTGTTTTATCCTAAGTTATTTAGTTAAGCTTTTGTAAATAAATTCATTCAAACTTCTGATCTGGAGTCTGCCTCATCTCTCTGCTACCATACCCGTACAAGTAAGTGGAAGTACAATGTTTTCGCTGGAAGCGTTATGGTACGAGCGCTTAGCTTTAGCACACTGTGAAGTACGCCCACTGGGCCTGATAATACCTTGCTGATTGACTGGCTAATTAATATGAAAATAAGGCATGAGATAGAGTTACTTTCAAAATCATACCTACCAAAAGAAACAAGGACGGAAACTCCATTGTTTTGTTGATGGAGATGAATAATTTGTGAAGGTGAGATCTGAAATAGTAGGTACACTTTGATTCAAGTGAGAATACTTTGTGATTGCATTTGAGGTTGGAAACACACGAGCTATTAGGCGTTTCCTCCTGAATCAAAAACCACGTTTTTCAATACACTTTCAAAGAATACATTTTGATTCAATTGAGGAAACTTCGCCATTGCAGCCGAGGCGGATGTAACACACGAGCGGTTTTACTGTTTTATTTTACAATTTAATAATTAATTAATGACTCGGTTATTATAAACAAGTGCAAGCCAGACTCGCACACATAGTCAGACTCCTACCATTTTTTAAACACTCATTCATACTAAACACTCGACCGCAAAACGAAATTTGTTATTTGATGAAATTGTCTCACATTTAAAAAAAATTAAATATCTGTTGTTAACAGTTTTGTGTTGAATGTTTTTTCCGAAGTTTTTTTCTTTCACTCCAGAAATAAGAGGACAGGGTGAATTAGGTTGTGTGTTCGTCATGGAACAGTTATGGGATTGCAGGTTGAACTTCTGTTAAACTAATTCACGTTGTTGCTTTATCATGTCAACAGTATTATAACCGACCTACACAAAACACTTTCTCCCTTCTAGCACTAAACTCATTTTGGTACAGTCTCTTGTGCTTCCCATTATCGACTATGCTGATGTTTGTTATTCTGATCTATCCCAGGAACTTCTCAATAAATTGGATCGTCTTGTTAATAATTGCATTCGCTTTGTGTTTGGCCTTCGTAAATATGATCACATCTCTTCCTTCCGTACTCAGCTTAAATGGCTGCCTATACGACTCAGGAGGTCCCTCAGATCTCTCTGTATGCTGTACTCTATCATGAATGATCCGTATGCTCCTGATTATTTAAAAACTTATTTTAAAATGTTGGGCAGTTCTCACAGTCGTAACCTTCGGGCTTCCGAAAATCTACTCCTTCAAATTCCTTTACACCGCACCGGTTTTATGTCCAAATCATACGTAATTTCAACAATAAAGCTTTGGAACGCGCTACCTTTTGGCATTAAAAAAGCAGAAAGTAAATTTATTTTTAAAAGAAAAGTTCGTAACCATTATTTATGTCCGTCTACCAATTAAAAGTCATAGTAATTACTGTTAAAGTTCTCGTTTTTATTTATTTTTTTAAATGTATTTATTAGTTTATTTGATATGTATATGTGTATTAGTATCCGTATAAAAATATACGTTTTCGTTAACAAATAGTTTTAGATATAATATATATTTTATATAATTTTTGTACCATGTGTGTATATAATTTGTGTGTGTTGTCGTATTTTACCCAAAGGTTGACTGGTAGAGAATGCCTTATGGCATTAAGTCCGCCTATGTACCACTATTGTACATGAAGTTTAAATAAATAAATAAATAAATAAATAAAACATTCTTTGGTATTGTTCGTCGTGTTGTTAAGCTCCTTGAGTTATGAATCGAGGACTGGACAGGTCACGGTTCTTTTTTTCACATTCCTCATGTAAGTTGACCAAGATTGGAGCTTAAAATAAACTATAATCTCCGTGAAGTTTACTTTAGCTGTTTCTCTTCTGGGTAGTCTTCTGAGTACACAGGACTCATTTAGTTACTTTAAAGACGTGTGAAGAGTGTTTGTATAAACCTATTTGCAACATAAACATAAGTTCTGATATTTAGGTATCATTAACTTTAGATATGTTAGCAACACCTACTACCTGATTACTAATACTAATTATTAATATTGAACTCGATATGGAAAAACGGCTTATTTTTTTATTAATAATAGATTTTTCACTTAAGAATACAATTCTTAAAAGGCAGGAGTCCAACGCGTTGCTTTGCCCTGCGCGCGCCTATGACACATGTCAAGTTGATATTGTCAAAGTAGGATTGCATCGTGCCGGCCGTGCCACAACCGAAAAGCCGAATAGTCTACGTGTTAAGTGGTTATTACTGAAATTATTTTCATTTTAAATAAATAATACAGGTAAGTGAGCTTAAAGCTTTGAAACAATAATATAAGCGACCACAATGTTATGTATTTTAGGTTGTATTCTGTCAAAGGTTAGGTTAAAATTAGGTAAATATGTAACTGCTGTTGTATATATTCCGAAATAAACGTGCTTATAACTTTACGGTTAAATTCGTATACCAAGAAAATTATCTCTTTTCGTCTCATTCAATAAATTCAGGACGTTTTTGATACTACTAGTGGCATCTATTAGATATTTTCGTAACTGTCTACAGATTTTCCGCGGTTTTAACGACTGTTTGTCTTTTCTAAAAATACCAATAGGAAAATATTGGCTTGGTTTTTTTATGCTCGGGCTACGATCAGCCTTATAATTAATCAGTGTAAGTTTCAAATATAGGTACTGATTAAATTTTGTGTGGATACATTAGTGACGCCGATTTTTATTTCGTTTTCCTGTATAGCTGAAAACTCTACAATGAGTTCACCTAATTATGCAAGTAAAACTAAGTACCCTGTCTACAAAATTTGGAAGCAACAATATTTTTATTGATTTAAAGTTGCGCGGCAAATATTTGAAATGACCTTCATATATTGCATCATGCTGTGCATCGTTGTATACCACATTATATACCGCCAGGCGAGTGACTATCGCTAAACTACTAGCGTAGCGTACTAGAAACTTTTTAGGTCAGCATACTAAATTGTACCATCCAACATACACACGTGTGAAATGTGATAATTAGTTTTAGCAATTCAATTACAACAATTTTTTACGCCCTTAGTCGCGTTTCATTCATAGCTACCTACGCTTAATTTGTGTATAGAATTAAATATTTTCATTTTTGCATGCATTCTTTTATTGGTTACAACTGTCGCCAGCAGATGGCGTTGATTGCTAGGGGCGCGTTATGATTTTCGCGGGAAATTTGTATGACGTCAGAATTTACGATAGCTTGTCGATGCTACAAATCTTTTGAAATTCAGTATCAATAAATTTAACTAATTGACTCTTATCTGCATTCTGTAGCATAATATTGCTTCCTGGTTTTCCCTTATTGAAGGAAACTTAGTACCTACCTACCTACTTGTAGAACTTATCTTTTCAAAGTGCGCTATCGCTCGATTTCACACATTGCAATTTTCATACATGAATTAATTTCATGCAATATTAAAAATACTTTTTTTTTCGCACAATCGTAGGCTGGTATTTAGCACCTGCATTTAATTTAAAAGTATTGCAGTGAAGACAATCATTAAAGGAATTTACATATAGTGTTATCAGCTTAATTCAGAATCGCCAAAGAAATATATTTTTATAATACTAGCCTACGTTGTGTCCCAATGCTGGGCATGCCTACACTTTCTCCATCCACACCTCTTTAGTCTGCAATCTCTAGCCATGTCAGCCCCGCAAACATGATCTCAGTCAAAGAAATCTGTGGCACTCTTTATTCGAATGAACAAAACCGGTTTTTTATCAACTCTACATTATTGAGTTCGTTCAATGATGCGATGTATAAAAAATCTCATCCTGGTTCAAATCGTGATGTTTCTACGACCGCACGATCGTCAAATCTCAATTTATTTGGAATACGATATTTAATTCATACTTATACACTATTTTCAATACGAAAGTATCTTTCTGTGAGTCTATCTACTTTCTTACGCCTTTGGATTACGCAGAAATAATCACACAGGTAGCCCATGACCTGGGTACTTTTTATTCCTGAAATAAGATTTCTATGGGATATTTTCCAAACGTCTTTAAATGATGTTAAGTAACTTCAATTCAACGATTGACATTATCCAATACAACTAGTTCAGATTTATTTACTTATTTAGGTCCGGTTGTTCGTACATCACAGTAAAGTAAAAGTCAAAATTTAACTGTTGTCAATTTATACCACGGTTAAAAAAATGACGTTGGTTATCTTCGCATTCAGTTGCCCAAAAATATTTTACGCGGCGGTTAAATTAGACAAGGGTTAAAAGTGTTGTCAGTACAATTTCGTGTACCTTCCCTTAACTTTCGATGGGTAATATTTTTTCGACTGCCAACCTTGTATTAGCTGACATGTTGTCATTGTTGTTTTGAAAGAAATATTACTTTTTTGTGATATAAGTTTCAGTATTTTTTTATTTCTCTTGCGTTTTCTTAAAAGAAACTCGACTATTGACTTAGATTTTTGTTAATACGGAAGTAAAATACCATTTTACACCTATTAACTACAAGTGTATTCAGAATGGACGTTAAATCAAAGTAAGTACAAGTGCATGTTATTTTTTAGCAACCGTGGTGTTTTTAAAACATGGATTTTGGTTCTAAAATAATTGTTATAACATATGTTTTGTTCCAGGGAAAGAGGGTCTAACTTTTCAAGTAATGAACTTGAACTGTTTAAATGTTTAATTGATAAAAACAAACACATATTACTGTGTAAGAAAACCGATGCCGTTTCTCAGGCTCAGAAAGAAAAAACATGGCTTAACCTTTACATGGAATTTAACGCAAGTAGCTCGAGACACAGAACAATAAAACAATTAAAATATAAATTTGATAATATGAAAAAGTGTGCACGGAAAGTAAGTAGTACCTATTGCTTATGTGGTGGTGTTGTTAAAATTACCAGTTCTTCATGCCTAGTTGATTTACATAGACGAGTTTTACCAGTAACCTCCCTCTAGGCAGGTCTAATGCCAAAGCATTAAATATTAATGAATATTAAAAAGCATTACATATAATTATTTGTAGGAAGCAAGTAAGGAACGTCAAGAACGGCGAAGGACTGGAGGAGGTCAAATACCAGGCACATCAAACAGTGACCACCCCGACAAAGACTGGATGAGATCTTTGATGGTTTTATCTGCTGATGGTCTGGAATCGACATATGATGATGACGCCCTACCTGTGGTATGCACCTCTATCTGTACTAAATGTGTGAATATTTTTAGTTTTTCAAACTGTTTTAATGTCAAAATCATCATCATCATCATCATCAGGCTATATTAGTCCACTGCTGGACATAGCCCTCCCCTAATGAGCGCCATAGCGCCCTGTCTTCAGCTTGCCGCATCCAGCATCTGCCTGCAGTCTTTCTTAGATCGTCATCCCAACTGGTCGGAGGGCGTCTTACACTACGCTTGCCGAGTCGCGGTCTCCACTCAAGAACACGTTTACCCCAACGGTTGTCGGTTCTTCGTGAGATATGGCCAGCCCACTGCCACTTCAGCTTGCTGATTCTTTGAGCTATGTCGATAACTTTGGTTCTCTGTCGGATGTATTCGTTGCGGATTCTATCCTTCAGAGAAACTCCGAGCATAGCTCTCTCCATAGCTCGCTGAGTGACTTTGAACTGATGGACCAACCCTGCCGTGAGTGTCCATGTCTCGGCTCCGTAGGTCATGACGGGTAGGACGCACTGATTGAAAACTTTCGTCCGTTATACGTTGCCAGGGTCAGATCTTTGTGGCAGCCTGCCGTAGCCCGGTGATTCTTCGCACCCCCTGCCCCGCCGTTACCATGGCCGCTGCCATGGCCAGGAAAAGCGAGGCGGCCGGGATCTGAGGGCCATCTTTTTAGTCGTGCCATCATCGAGGGGTAGTGCCCATAATCCCCACGCTGGGCATGCGGGTTGGGGATCGCAGTTTGATTGTGGGTTTGCTGTGCAGGGGGCGCTGCTGCCCACCCCCCGGTTTTGTGTCCCTTAGTCGCCTTTTACGACACCCGCGGGCAGAGTTGGGTTGGTGCTATTCTTTTTAGGCCGGCACCACAAGGCCCTTTTTTTTTTTTTTTTTCAGGTGGGCATTCATCCAATGACTTCCCCCGCTCTGGGCGGAGCGGGGGGGCATGTCAGACTTGTACTGACTAAAACCCACCTATGTTCCTTCTATTGCCCTTTACGTTCCGGAGCCGCGGTATCTCTTTCGAACAACCCGCAACCCCGGCAGGCGGAGGGCCTGGCAAGCCCCGCTGCTTTGCTGACTCTCTTTGAGGCGCGCGTGAAACACGAACGCGCCGTCGACACGGCCTGTCGTCATTAGACGGACAAACGGTGAGCTACCCATTGCTCACCGTCCACAGGCCCGCATCTACGGTGGCCGGAAGTCGTCTCGCGGCGCCCGGCGCCCGGGGCGTCTCCCGCGGCGGCTGGGTTGGCCTGATGTTCTCTCCCTCAAACGCCCGGCCACCTCCTTTGCTAGCATTACTGCTTCGCAGAAGGTGGTGACCGCTTCCCATTCCCTCTCGCTCCGGACCATGGCCTGAACCAGGGCCGGACGCGAGAGATCACCGCCGCCGATCGCCACCACGAGGGCACGGCGGTGCTCCGCCCCGCGCTGGGCAGACCGCCACTGTGTGCTCCACCGTGTCCTCCGGGCGATCGTCACAATGGTGACACCCGGGCGTTTCCTCCCGCCTGATTATGTGCAGGAACCTCCCGAAACTTCCGTGTCCGGTGAGGACCTGCGTCAGGCGGTAGGTGAGGACGCCATGACGCCTCTCCAGCCACTCCTCAAAGAGGGGACTTACCGCCGCTATTGTGGCGTGCCCTACCACACGGCCCTGATGTCAAAAGAAAGCAACAAAATTACAATTATTTTCCTATGTATGTTGGACGGCTGGAATATTGGCCGATCAGAACCCTCTTGGTGATAGATGTAGACTTTGAAAACTCTCATCACCACTCTAATCAATTAACATAATTATAATGTTTTACTTTTTAATAGAATGTTGGACCTACTGGTAGTGAAGGAAACCTGGCACACCTAGCTCATCTGGTAAAGTTGACTTTTTATTTACTTTTTTTATTTGCTTGCCTTTGCTGGTATAAAAATCTTTGTGAATTATGCAATGTTCATTTTATTTTGTAGAATGTTGATGACATAGAATCACATTGTGTGATGACACCGCCAGCAAAGAAGAAATTGGAGTGCATAGGAAACTCTCAGGTAATTCTTATAATTATTTAAGCTTCACACATTCACATAACAATTTATTTGTCTATGATATGTAGAAGTATTACACAAAATAATATTTGTTTGTATGACAATCCACTTTATGTTAATTTATGTTGTTCAAAAAAAATAGAACACTAATAAAATTTATTATTCAAAGACGTATAATTATGCTTTTGTGGAATAAAGGGATTTTTAAGTTTTTATTTATTTGTTTTAGGATGTGCTGCTACTGTCTCAAGATTTTATTGTCACACAACCAATAAGTACACCAAGCCCATCAAGCCAATTTAAAATGCCCAATACTGATGTGGTAACATTAATCCCATCTGGAGAATTGGAGAATGTTGTGAGTATCAAGGTGATTAATTTATTGCGTGCTTAATGGAATATCTCTGCATTTTATATTATTTAACAAATTTATTTATTCTGTTTCAGAAATCCGTAATAAAAGATACCGGTGCTCCTGGGGGTTTATTAAGACAGCCTGTGTCATCACCCTTAAAATGTAAGTAGACATAATAGAAAGTGTTGTCAAGTGTCAGTTGGGGTGGGATGATGAATATAAAATTGTTTTTTTTAGGTCGGAAAAGAAATGTCGGAGCTACTCCTGTGTCAGTGAGGAGATCCATAAAGATGCTGAGTGAAGAGAAACTTCACTGCACTAAAGAAAAGGAAAGAGTAATTGAAGAATGTAATAGCCGTGCAGCAGACGAGCATAGAGAAAAACTAAGACAGTCACAAGAACTGCATGACCAACTCATGAGACACAATGAGGAACGCCACCAAAAAGAAATGGAACTACTTGATTTAAAAATAAAAATTCAAAAGGCACAGTTTAAAAGATTGGTTTAGGTTTATTTCATTTTAAATCTTTTGTATTTTAATTTAAATAGTAATTAGTATAAGTTTAGTACATTGTACTAGTATAAATTATAGTACAAATTAAAAGAGTCTGATAAATGATTTTTAGTAGTAATTACTTGTTCCAAAAGGATACATATTCCCTTCATAAATATAGGAATTTATTAAAGCCATTTGTCCTTTGTGCCTCTGATGGATATATTATAGATGTACGCGGACCATATAGTGCCACTACAAATGATGCCACCATAATGAGTGATTTATTAAACGAAACTGAATTTAATGATTTTTGTAACTGGATGGGATGCTGCTCACATGTTATGAGCATTATTTGGTACCTTAGTTACGCTTGCCATGAAGGTATGACCCGACCTGCCCCTTTCTTAGATAAAATAATATTAAGAATCAATTAGGTACCTACCTACCTAATTATAACAACAATAAAATTAATGTAAGTTCCTGCAAAAACAAAGTTGTTTTATTTACCCACACTCAAAACTGCATCAGCACTTCATCATTCATCATCATCAAACTATTGCAGACCACTGATGGACGTAGGTCTCCTAAAGCACCCCACTGAGTAGGTACAATTTTCATGTCAATTTGCTAACTTAATGATAAGTAAAACACTACAAAGATATCACCAGCTATCTAGAACATATGCTTTTTCACCAAAACAATGTTTATGTGCTTACACGTAATAATATTTTTTACGACATAACCTCAAAAATAAAACTGGTTAAAACTTTTAGGTCCCAACTCCTAAAAATTTAAGAATTTCAAAAGGGCTTGCCTATCGTATTGACTACCAATTGAAACAAAAATATCCCAAAACACGATATTTTATTAGGGGTACTAAATTCCCATACAACCCTGCCGTTCGCCTTTGTTTACTTAATAAAAAAACATATGTTATGTATTATGTAGCAGCTAATCTGTCAAAATATGTTGAGATTAATTCCGCTCTAGTACTATCTTGATAGTTTGGAGCAGTTTCATGAACTATGTCCATCTCCTCGTAAAGATCTACTAAATCTGGAGGTTGTTCCTCATTCATCTTCCGACAAATGTTGTGCAGAACAGCCGTTGCAACTATAATTGCTTGCATATATTTCAAATTGACCCTCAACTTTGATCCGATTGCAGGGAATCTTCGTTTCCAACATCCAAATGTCCTCTCAACCACATTTCTCGTCCTTATTTGACTTTCATTATACAGATGCTCTCCTGCTGTTGTAGGGTTAGCTAGAGGCGTCAAAAGAAATGACCTCAAAGCATATCCTCTATCACCTAATAGCCACGTATCACCAAATTCCCCATCTTCCATTCTGCCTTTGATGTTGCTTGAGTCAAATATGTGACTATCGTGACTTCCTCCGGGCCATCTTGCAACAATATTTTTGATGTAACAATTGGCATCAGCAACAACTTGAACATTCAGTGAGAATGAGTCCTTTCTATTGCGGTAATACTCTGCATTATCGCCACCAGGTGATTGGATGTATACATGTGTGCAATCTATAGCACCTATAACTTTTGGAAAGCGGCTAATATTGTAAAAGTTGTTTACAGTGGCTATCCTCTCATCTTCATTTCTTGGCAAATAAATAAAATGGGGTCTAAGTTTCGCTAACTCCTTGCTCACAGTGTGAATAGCTCTACATACTGTTGACTTGTGCACTCCTTTTGAATCCCCAACACATCTCAGAAATGATCCAGATGCGTAAAACTGTAGAGTTAACAAGACTTGATCTGCAGATGTAATTGCATTGTTTCTGAAAAAAGTGAATGAACAATACATCATTAGTTGTTAGGTACTTATTTAGAGGTTTTACTATGAAACTAAAAGATTGTTTCTAAAACCATACCTATTAATGTATATGGATAAAAATTGACTCACCTCCTGGTCAAACGTTTGAGACGCGAATCTAATAAATTTACAAGCACTCTAGCCAAATTCCTCGACACTCTGTAGCGTGCTCTAAAATCTATTTCCTCCCATAAAAAAAAATCAGTTCGTGGCCGAAAATTTCGTTGTCTTTGTCGGACTACTTGTCCAAATATGAATTCGTCATCAGAAGAACTCTCTTCATTGATTAAATCCAAAAGAAAACGCTCCGATCCCATTTTAAACGGTATTCGCAAAGAAATATTTTGTAATAACCTAAAAACTGTTACTGTTAACTTTGAATTCTACTAACGTCAAGATTTAAACCAACCCCACCCTGTCGGTAATTTTGACCGCCGTTAAATAGGTTATTTGACCGCTCGTTAAACTAACCGCTCATTCAACAACGCTTTTTAAATTTGTCCCCCGGTTAAATTTACTTTAACCGAAACTTAACCCTAAAGTTGACGTAACCGAGCTTCGAGCAACCGGACCTTAATCTTTATATGCAACAGCAGTAAATAGAACGCCTTATGTCAAAATAATGCCATAAGGCGTTCGCTACCAGTCAACCTTTGGGTTAAATGGGTTAAATACGACTACATTGTGAAGGGATGATGAAATATTATATTTAAAAAAATACGAAAACGAAACTATTTGTTTTCGATAACTTAAATACTTATACAGATGCTAATACACAAATTTAACGAGAATTTAAATCAAACATTTTTCACAAGATTGGCACGCGTCGCAGTTATGCAGACGAGCGTTTAATATAATTAAATTAAAATTTAAACGAGCTAAAATATGTTTTTTTTAATCACTCTTGTATAGAGCTTTGGTAGTTTTGGTAAGTGTTGTTCTTGTGTACATTTTATAGGTCCTGTGTTTAATAGGACAGTGTCCTTATAATGCGGCGGCACGTTGGCGCAATGGCTGAGCGATTGACTGCTACGCTGCTGTCGCGGGTTCGATCCCTGCAAAGAAAACATATTTGTATGGCCTACAGGTAGTTGTTTGTAAACGCATCCACGATACTGGAGAAATCCCAAGTGTTAGGCAAAGTTTAAAAAAATCACTTTTCTCTGTTCTGTAGTGCGTTGCTTAGTATACGAATTGCTATACCGTTATTTTACCGAAATCCAACTAGACTATTAAAAAAACTAGAATAGCAGTTATATTTGTATTTTTACATTTTTGTTAAACGTTTTTGCGGGTTCTCAAAACTTGGTACACTTACTACTGACGTTGTTGTGGCTACATGTAGCTGCAGTTATAATATTATAATATTTAGAAGCAATGATGTGGATGCAACACTTATTGCATCAGCAATTATACGGCAGACAATGATGCGTACGGGAACACCAGCGCAAAATACTAGTGTGCGTTAGGTTCGCGATTTGCTTCAGTATTAGTACTCTTCTTATGCATATTTATGATATGCATAAGAAGAGTACTAATACTGGAGACGTCAGGTAACAACTAAATGCATAAGAACCTCTTTGCTAAAAAACTTAAACTAAGCAAATCGCGTTCAGTTGACAAACAGTTGAGGAATATGAACATAGTGCAATATAGCTCATCCGATAAGTTATTAGTGTGATAATATATAACTTATGTCCTTCCTGAAGTTGAAAGCTATCTCCTTGCCAAATTTAATTACGATCTGATCAGCCGTTTAGTCGTGAAAAGTTAATAAACAAACAGAGTTACTTTCACATTAATAATCTCTTATCTATAAATTACGTGAAAGCATGCATATTATGCAAAATTTCAAATCAATTCGGCCAAGGAATCGCGTTCTTCTATACAAACGATGCCCGATTAGAGGTTGAATTTTGTAAAATCCCGTCTTAGCGAGAACCTATGTACGTCCTAAAAGGGGATCGTTTTAAAACATGAGACTCCTAACACTTGTAGTTTCTGAAATTTCGTGATGACTGAGTCAGTGATTTTCTCTTTTATGTATAGATTATGCTCGCAGGAACATAACTGTGATGTAACATTTAAAGTTGATCTTGTCAAAACTAAGTGAGTCACGATTTTACAAAAGATCTATCTACGATCCATATGGGTCTCCTTTATGGTCAGAAAACACCTGAATCAATAGTTGAAACTAATTTTGAATTGTTGATAGGACAAAGCCAATAACACCGAAATCTGTATCGATCTACCATTTTTATTAAATTCGTTATCGCCATGCTTTTAAAGTCAAGTTCTTTGTCAATATCCACGATAACACGTTAATTTTTTTATTAAAAAAATAACCACCTCAAAACAGGTTGAGAGACATCCGGGTCACGGTGACCTAATTTCTATAGCCAAAAAACAATGTAAACGACTTACTTTATTTAAGGCAAATACTAGGGTATTCTTCTTAAGATGATAATGTGGTAATCGATTACTTTTCTGTAGACAGTATTAAGCTGTTTGGTTGATAAGGATTATCACTTAACAACAACTGACGCTGTCTGAAATAGTAATGATATTATGTAACGCAGCCGTTTTGAATAATCGTCGAGATATAGGTAGTTCGTTTATGAATCGGACCTCCGTTCGGACAGAGCTCTTCTTGCGCACCATCCCTGATTCAAATCAACGCCACTGGCCGAGTGTAACCCAATTTGATAATAGAATTTGGACGTATTTAACTCCCGAATCTAGTGGCCCAACCGACACTTCAATTCCACAAGTAATATTTGAATTAAACCGGAGACGATTCAACGCCCCTGGGGAACAGTGTCGCCAAAATAGGGTACTGGTCCCCGAAATGGGCTGGCGGCCTCAACACGGCCCGTCTTGTCAGGGTTAATTGATTTATGTATTCCACTCCCGTAGGCTTAGATTAATAGATTTGTTGCTTAAATAATAATCCGTGATGAATTTAGAATTGGCAATTTAAGTTAGTATGGAGATTCGTCGTTATTGTTGTTCCAGATTTATTATCCGGGAATTGGACGAGATTTGTTGGTGAGCTAGTCGTTGTCAATTGCTTTTTGATGGATTGGTTTATTTCATAATAAGGGTTATTATGATTTTCATTATAGATAAGCTATTATATAGTATACTATTAAGTATTCAATTGTCGACAGTATCAATTGAGTAGCCCATAAAATATCAATAGGGATTGTTTTATTGTATTAAATGTCTGAAACATCAGTAGAGTCTATTTATACTATGTTTGTTTAACGATTCTATTTATCTATGGTTTGAAATGCTGTTTACTTCAAACCCCTGATAGAAATTAATAGCAAACAATCCACGTCCTACACTATTTTCAATTTGCGGTAACAAAACACACAGTTGGGCTCTTTGTTAAAGTGAATCAATGCTTTTAAAGTGAACGTTTAGTAACTCTAAGTTAGCCGACTCATCCTTATCCTAATGCTCTCGTTAATGGTTCAAGTTTCAAGTTAAATTTGGTTGCTTAATTAACTCTATAAGTTATCGGTTCTCGGTTCATTGTAAAACTAATGCAATCTTCGGGTTTTGCAAAAGAGCTTTTGTAACTTATTTAACTGGTTTTTCATCTTTTTTTAGACATTTGTACCATCATTTTGGCATATTGTAAATGCTTAACCAACATAACTCCTGCTTAGACGTTTTTCTTCAGTCGGGAGCTGCCCGACTAACGTTTTGTGTACTAGGCTATAAACGCTTAAATCCATAAACTTGTTTATCTAGCAAAAAAAACAGGTTTCTTTACAACTTTGCCGAAGTTTGTTTATTAGCTAGTGTAGAGGACTTCATTAAAACTTTCTTTAGCCTTTTCACTGCATAATACGTCGTTAAAAAGCTAGGTAATCGCCTTGAATAATTTCCTGTCCATTGACTTAGTAATTTGATAGCCGTTACCAGGTAAATTCTCACTGTTTCGTGTTGACAGGATAATGACAGAGAATTTGCTTAATGATATTTGTTCGCAAACGCGAGGAGTTGACGCCGGACGGTCAGTGGTTGTTTTATGAACTCGTTTCTTTTTTTGTACGTGTTGTTAGAACTTAATGACCCAATTCGAGTTCAACCGATTCGATTAAAATTGGTTGTTTCCGCCCGAATAACATGGTATGAATAATATTTCATTAAACCATTAAAATTTTTCTTATTACAGATCCAAAATGTGTGGAATTTGGGCGTTGTTTGGCGTGAGTGAAGACTTATGTCCATTATGTACGGAGAGCTTCGTGAAAATCCGTCACCGCGGGCCCGACGCGTGGCGTTTTGAGGCTGACTCTCGGGAACCATTCGCAATATTTGGCTTCCGGCGACTGGCCATTGTTGACGGTCTTCACGGCATGCAGCCGATGAGATTGCATCTCTATCCTCGCACAAACCTCATTTGCAACGGAGAAATTTACAACTGCAAGCGGCTAGAAACACAATTCAAGTTCCCATTTGAAACAGAGTGTGATGTGGAGGCCATCACACATCTTTACCATAACTTTGGTTTTCAAAAAACTGTGAAGAACCTCGACGGTGTTTTTGCATTTTGTCTAATGGATGGTGAGAAGAAGAAAATCTGTGTCGCCCGTGATCCGTACGGCGTCCGCCCTCTTTTCGAATACTGGGATGAGGAAAGGGGTGTATTAGGAATCTCTTCGGAAGGCAAAGGTCTGATTAAGTTAAAACAAAACGGCAATGGCAGTGCTACTTTAAGGCAATTCCCGCCGGGTCATTATGCGCAATGGAGTATATTAGACGATGGTAAAGTCAAACTTGATTTTATCGAGCGATACACGTCAGCCGGTATGCCACCAAACTTCCTGCCGTACGTTCCGGAGGCAGATTTAGAAGGCAAGAGTGTAGAAGAGAAAACTGCGCAACTTTTAGAAGCTGCGTGCGAAAAGAGATTAATGTCAGACAGACGTATTGGATGTCTACTTAGCGGTGGGTTAGATTCTTCACTTATTGCGTCCTTAGTAGTAAAGCTAGCTAAAAAGCATAACTTACCATACAAGATACAAACATTCGCTATAGGTATGGGTGATTCCCCAGATCTGATTGCAGCTCGATCAGTCGCCGACTACCTAGGCACAGAACATCATGAAGTACAGTTTGACGAAAACGACGTAAAGGAAGCGTTGGACAATGTTATATATCATTTGGAATCTTATGACATAACCACGATACGTGCTAGTTTGCCTATGTATTTGCTGTCCAAGTATATCAAAGAGAAGACAAACACTACTGTTGTGTTCAGCGGGGAGGGAGCAGATGAATTAGCCCAAGGCTATATTTACTTCAGGGATGCTCCTTCTGAGAACGTTGCACACGAGGAAAGCTTGCGTTTGCTCTCAGACATTTACTTGTACGACGGTCTCCGAGCGGACAGGACTACTAGTGCATTCAGTTTGGAACTACGTGTACCTTTCTTGGACATTCAATTTACTAACCACTACCTCAGCCTTGACCCGAAACTGAGACAGCCCCAAAACGGCATAGAGAAGCATTTACTTAGGAGTAGTTTTGCTAAAAGTGGATTGCTGCCCGACGCGATATTGTGGCGTCACAAAGAGGCCTTCAGCGACGGAGTTGCGTCTGTAAAAAAGTCGTTGTTTACTATTATTGGGGAGGTAATCGCTGAAAGGTCGATAGAGGAGAATGTTGTATATCCAGGAGTACAGCCAAAGACAGCCGAGTCGAAATATTACCGGTACGTGTTTGAGAAGTCGTATCCCGGGCAGCATGTATTTACTCCGTATTATTGGATGCCGAAATGGGTCGCCGGGGTGTCTGATCCTTCGGCGAGGTTTATAAAGCATTATACGGCTAACTAAAGCAATTTTGTGGCTGTACAAAGTTGTCGAAAAACTTAATTTGCGGCAACCGCATACTTAAGTTGAGCATAGCCTAAAAATGTTTTTTTAAGTCAATTGTGCATTGGATTTGTACCTATTTTTCGACACAAACAATCTTCGATTTTATAATATTCACAGAAGGTTTGGTAACACTACTGGAACCCTTTCGTAATTTGGACCCACCTTATTTTTAACACCAATGACACTATATCTAAACAGTAATTTCATATGAGTTTTAAAGGTATTCCTATTTGGGAATTACAATTGAAGTGTAACGAAGTCTGTTAACTCCCAATAATTGTCTTGCGGCGCTCCGTACAACTTGGCTCTCATTATCCCCAGGACTATTTCGAGCCTCTCCGGTTGGTCTTAGAGTAAAGATAATCTACTTTTGATGCTAATCGTTTGGGCTGTATTGAATGTGATTGCTGTAAGCATTTGTTTTGTTTTTTTGTTCACATTTTATGTACGTACGTTTGTGTATATTTGTATTTTTAAAATACCTACATACCGCATTTTATTGCAAATTCTTCGGTTTTGTAAACCTAAGTGTACACTGGTTTATATGCTATAGGATTTTAAGGAAAAGTAAGAATAGAAGAAAACATGATTATTTGGCTTTTGCGACAAGTACACACAACATTATATTAAAAAAAACTTAAATATAACCACCACGAAAAAAGTTAAATAAGTATTAAAATTGCAATGGTTTTATTAACTTTGATTAATTTGTTTATCGACTCAAATGTTTGTTTTTAGCTTGTACTTTATTTAATATCAACATTGTGTGTACCTCTTTTACTTTTATTAAATGAATTCATTTGTCTACAATGCGTTTCTATTACCCATTTCAACCAACCATCTATTACTTATACTTTTATTTTTGCAGTCACATCACATTAAAAATGACCGGAAAGGCTATAAATGAAGCTTTTACCAAAATTAAATGCTGTTATTGACCAGTGCATCTACCGTCCGCACAAGAAAATATTGCCGCTGCAATCATTTCCAAAATATTTGACCTACATCCTCTATGGCGCACACATTGTTAATAGTTACTAATGGCCAACAAAAGACTTAACGAGATTGACTTCTCGATATAGGTAATAGACTTTTTTTACGGTTGGGAAATCGTCAAATAACTTCCTCTGCTCTGGGCGGAGGGCGGGGGGGGGGGGTGTCAGACTTTTACTGACTAAAACCCACACATGTTCCTTCTTTTATCCTTTATGTTCCGGGTCAGCCGTATCTCTTTTGAATAACCCGTAAACCCGGCTGGCGGTGGCCCTACTTTGCAGTATATTATTAGAACCTAACCTATTTAATATCATGAAAAAGAATGTGAGTTGGTTGGCCTTCACTTCTTAACTGATGAACAGACCTCGATGGTATTTGGTAAACAATGGCCATGGATAATGAGAGAGAGAGTTGCCCTTTCCCATCTATGTTAAGGTCGGCTTCCAGTCTTACCGGATTCAGCTGAATATCAGTAGAACAATAGGAAAACTGAACGTTCCATTGTGATTCCACTCAAGGTGAACTTAAGGTGATCGATTACCTGCATGTTAGTTTATAGTGAAAGGAAACGGTTGATATTTTAGTTTAAAAATTTTGCAAACATATAGTTTCAGAAATATTTTATTAGTTAGGTACTTACTACTTAATGAGGTTGAGTTTACAATTGTTTATGAACTTTTGAAAACAAATGGGAACACTCAAGGGGGCAACTCGATATGTTAATGGTGGTCATCCATCTACGGACCAACCTAGGCAAGAGCGGTTTAGCTTCAAAATCGACCCGACCGGCAGTTAATATTAGCGACGAGCTCCTCAACTTCCCCAAGATGCAAGGGGTACCGTGCCTAAATAACAGAAATAGATAGGTAGGTAATAAAAACTTCATCTTAATAAACCCAAAAATCCACAGCTAATTAATCAACACCAGCTAATCAAAGGAATCAATAAACGACACGCAGACACGTTAATAAGAAAATGAACAGAATTCAACATGGAATCGCAGTCCGTAGACTTTCACTAAAGAATCCGGCAAGTTTCCCGGGCTAATGGAACGGATTCCTATAAAGGTCGGAAGCAATCCGGTGTCGGATGCCGACCGGAATGCCGATAGACCGGCGTAATTAAAACTGCCACGTATTTTAACTGATATCCTGCCACCTGGATTGTTAGACCGGGAGATCTTGCGGAATATATTTAATTGTCCTATGAGATTGTAGTTGTTTTTTTTTTTGTTGGGGCTCATACTTTAGTTAATAATGTTTTAGGCTCATCATCATCATCTGTCGAGCCTTTTCTTAAGTATATTGGGGACGGATTCCAGTACAACCGGATGAATGCCAACAATTTACATGGAGCGACAGCCCTTCTGACCCAGAGGTCAACCAGTCTTAAAAGATTAAGGTTTAATGTGCTTTTCGAAGAAAAGACGAAACTCTCTAGATAATGGATGGTCTATCGAACTAACCTAGATAAGTGTGGCGTAACTTTAAAGGACAAACCATACAAAATTATTAGGTAGATAGGTATTAAAGGGTTATAACACATAATGTATACTTATATTAAGAGAGACACGTACGACAAGTGTCCGAATCACAACTACCGATATAGCGCGTACAACATGCAGCTTTACTGAAATACTGAAGAAAGTAGATAAGAAAATGTTTTGACAGCTTCAAAATTTTCTAAAGAAATTATAGTTATTTTAGGAATCGGTATTTACAGTTAAAAATGGGAATAGTAGGTACGTTCTTACAGTACGTCCCTATATACATTAATGGGATGGTATTTTAAACACATTTGCATTATTACGTTTTTATGCACTTGGAATGGCGATATCGATGGAGACCCATTTTACCTACGAGTAGGTAGGTACTGATAAGTATAGAAACCATTTTGAATTTTCTATATTTTCGTGTGACAAGTGAAAAGCAACGAGAAAATAGTAAATAAGTATTTTAATAAAACATTCTTGAACGACTACAATTTTATTAGTTACCTACTAGGTTTTTTTTAAAAGAACTAGCCTTTAAACTTGATTGTATTTATGAAATCATCACGGGAAACGTAAGTATCAACAAAAACGGATTACCTGTCACAACTATTTAGTTAAAAAAAAACAATGTCAAGCTCCCAGACTACCGAAGAGTTTTCTTCCTCTAGGAATTCGGCTCTATCGCGCAAGCGAATAGTTGTCGAACATTATTCGGAACAATTGGAACGGTAAAATAAATCATTGGGACAAGTATTTTTCTTGTAACATTCATAATTTTAATTAATTCAAGGATCGAAGATACTCAATATGCACAAGATGCTCTTTGGTAATTTGATTAATCTGCGTTAATAGATTTCAACGTTTTAATTTAAATGTATTTATTCATTTATACGTAATATAATAAATAAGACTACGTTCTATGAGTTTGGACATTTCTCGATCTCTTCGAACATAACATGTTCACTTTCATGGCAAAAGAGACTTCACGGGAGGCACCTAGGTCTTTTTTTCGTATGGGAATTTATCAAATGATTTCTCCTGCTCTCGAGCGGGAATGTGAAACTTGTACTGTTAAAAGCCATCCATATTTCTTCTTTTGCCCTTCGTGTTCCGGGGCCGCGGTATCTCCTTCAAACAACGAATACGCCATCGATACGGCAGGTAGGTACCTAGGTCTTGCGTTTACTATGTTGTATAATTGGCTGTTCTTTAACTTTAGTAAACCTGCTTATAAGTTTACTTATTTAGTTATAGCCTTTTTTTTTTTTTCGGGTGGGAAATCATCCAATGACTTCTCCCGCTCTGGGCGGAGCGGGGGGGCATGTCAGACTTGTACTGACTAAAACCCACCCATGTTCCTTCTATTGCCCTTTACGTTCCGGGGCCGCGGTATCTCTTTCGAACAACCCGCAACCCCGGCAGGCGGAGGCCCTGGCAAGCCCCTCTGCTTTGCTGACTCTCTTTGAGGCGCGCGTGAAACACGAACGCGCCGTCGACACGGCCTGTCGTCAATAGACGGACGGACGGTGAGCTACCCATTGCTCACCGTCCACAGGCCCGCATCTACGGTGGCCGGGAGTCGTCTCGCGGCGCCCGGCGCCCTGGGCGTCTCCCGCGGCGGCTGGGTTGGCCTGATGTTCTCTCCCTCAAACGCCCGGCCACCTCCTTTGCTAGCATTACTGCTTCGCAGAACGTGGTGACCGCTTCCCATTCCCTCTCGCTCCGGACCATGGCCTGGACCAGCGCGAGAGATCGCCGCCGCCGATCGCCTCTACGAGGGCACGGCGTTGCTCCGCCCAAGCTGGGCAGACCGCCACTGTGTGCTCCACCGTGTCCTCCGGGCGATCGTCACAATGGTGACACCCGGGCGTTTCCTCCCGCCCGATTATGTGCAGGAACCTCCCGAAACTTCCGTGTCCGGTGAGGACCTGCGTCAGGCGGTAGGTGAGGACGCCATGACGCCTCTCCAGCCACTCCTCAAAGAGGGGACTTACCGCCGCTATTGTGGCATGCCCTGCACGGGGTTGCGACAGTCGCTCTCTCCATGCCACGATGAGATCACACCGGAGGTCTGAGCAGCAATTTGCCGCGGCAGCGGAGTTTTCCCCCGGTGTAGTGCTTCCGCGCGCCACTCAAACAGGCGCGCGAACACTACTTATCGCCTCCATTTAGTTATAGCCTTTGGAAGAACTTACAAAAATAAAGTCTTTGTTTGGAAGAACTCGAGTTTACATAATTTACGTAGTATAGTTATATAAAACTTTTTGAGAAACAAACATCAATCTATAAGTTACAAGGAAAAAAATACTAAAAAGATAGGTATCTAAAGCTCCGGAATAGGGATTTATTTTCGAAGAAACACGTCTCCAAGTACTAATAAGTATGACCTTAGCGTCCTATAAGGTTTTACGCGAACGTTTCACCGCGTTACGAAGATTAGATCAATTTTATATCGCCGCCGTTACCCGGGTGACACCTGGCGTGCTCGTAAACCATATGTCGTATTCACTGACCGACATTTTGAAACTGTTTTATGGTTCGAGCGGTGTCATTTTTTTTTTGTGGCCACGATATTCAGCCGAGAATTGTTTTCTTTTTTTTTTCGATTTTTCGAATTTGGTGTAGATGTTTTAGTTTGATGCGTAACATTTACGTTTTTATAGCTTTTAATATTTTTGATCTCTTATAAAATATGAAGTACTGTGATTGAATGCATGTTTGCTTTAAAAATTGTATTGTGTGCTACCGTTTTTTTAAGAGCTGTAAAATTGTGCCGTTTTCAGTGCTATTTGCTTTTTATACATTTTTTAGAGTACTGAAACAATCTTAAAAGCACCAAACAAACAATTCTGTCTAGACAAGTAAGTTATCTACAAATATAGAATCCCTAATGTGCAAAAGAAAATGATACACGAACTGATCTGTCAAACGCACTATAGATTGATGTTCGAAGGAACACCCGTGTGGGTGGAAAATTCGTCTGAAAGTACTGAAGCCGATGTTTCGTGTTACACCTTCGGGACATACAAACTTCAGTAATAAATGCGTGTAAAATAGTTTTTTTTCTTCTTAACTTCGCAACATAGCTTACGTAACAGTATAACACTTTGTAAACAGGTGTTTTGCGTAAAAAAGGAACTGGTATCTTTCCTTATTTTTGATGAAAATGTTGGTACTGAGTATTCCAGTAATTTGAGCGGACTTATCAGAGAGGCAGGCTAGTTAAAAAAGCCTAACTAGGAGTTTGTAAGTTGTGGTAAATATTGGGGTAGTTATTTTGCAAGATATTGATGCGATCTCTACTTGGGTCTGGGGGGCGCATTCTAAATTAGATCTATTTAGCCCCACGGTATTATAAGTATTCCTCACTATTCTTGAAGATATATTTTGCTTTTACCGATACAGAATTGTAGCGATTCTACATGTCACAGTCGCCTACTGGGAAATGGGAGCAATTTTACTTCAAGTTTATTTAGTTTTTGTTGTTGTTTAGCTTCTTAATTATTGATACTTTCTGAAATCGACTTGCAACACTTCCGAAATGTTTAAGAACCTGGTGGCGAGTTGTTCGAAAGAGAAACCGCGGCCCCGGAACACAAAGGGCAAAAGAAGGAACACTTAAAAAGTATGGGTTTTAGTTAGTCCCAAAAACAAAAATGGCTGTCTAAGTAACGAACATATTTAATACTAGCAGATATATTAATTTAAAGGGGACACATTTTGTTCAGCTAAACATTTTTCAGTCTTTTTTTACCAAAGTATTCGTGAACAAACAATTACATTATCAATAAAAACCAGTAGGTATGATTTGAGCAATTTTCAGTCAATTCCCCATCGGGCCCTGAATGAGGGTTCGACCCTGAAATATGTGAGGCATGGACGCTGAAAGTGATTTTAAATGGTCGCTCATTTTTTTAGATATTTCGTCCTTCGCTGAAAAATGTTGATGTTCTTATTTAGGTACCTTGTTCCAAATAAGTTGAAACGAAATCGTTTAGCTTCTTAGGAATGTGATGGGGAGAGATTAAACGCATGTGACTGAAAGATTTGCGTAGCTTTAGCTTGTGCTTTCCGAGACACGGAGGAAATCGATATGTTATTATATACCGAGTCGGTTGTACATGATGCCGCCGTTATGCGTCCGTGGATGGGTAACCTATTGGTGAACGCCCAACCACGAACTGACCTAGGCATACGTAGCTCAACCTTTAAGATTTACACGAACTGCGGTTATTATTTGGCAATGAGTTTCTGTCTTCTTTTTCCCTAAACAAAAAAAAAAAAGAAAAAGTGATATGGAGGACGAGAAGAACAAGACGATGTAAAGACTTAAATTAAAGAAAAGAGGATGAATGAAATACTTATGATTCCTTATTTCCATCCTCAGGATTTAATGAACGTAATTTATACGCTATTGGCGTACCCACTGATCAACATATTGAAATGGGTTATAATTTTCCCGATTCCCCGGCAAAAAGCTTTTTGCACATTTCCAATTATAATTATGTTATATCGGAGTGCGTTAATATCAAAAATTAAGGCGGTTTCATCTCTTCCATTAATATTAAACACCAAACAAAAACGCAGGCTTGTTTTGACATCTCTGGTCATGTCGTAATTGTTTAAAATGTTCTCCCGCCTACCATATGTCGCTCTTTTGTCCAGAATATACAAAGCGAATAAACAGGTTTGACCTTAGTTTGTCCTATATTTGGGAGACGGTTCGTCTTAACACACGAATTTACTATATAATATACACAAATGTAGGTAGGTATGTAGATACTAGATATGACTATTAGATGTCCATTTAGGCTATTGAGTGTGGTGTGTCCTTTTTAGAAGATTTAAATAGGGTAGTTGACACCACCAATCAATTGATATACTTTTTATGAGCTGTCAAAACGCGCTTCCCCCATAGATTTTCTACGAGACTCGCAACCGATGACGTCACTAAGTTGTCAAGTCAATGATGCAACTATTTATTGATTTAAAAGCAACTAAAAATCGAATATTAAAGTTATTTTGAAATGAATGGAGTTCTCAGGTCTAGAATAAGGTGTTCTTTCAGAAATATTGTGTTTTTAAAATATTGGTTTATTAGGTACTCTGAATTTTATAAATTTTGAAAGGTTGTCTTGAAAAGATCGCTTTTAGCGATAAGACCGCCCATTGTGTCATTAATAAGTTGTATACTGTTATTCTTGTAATATTGTATGGTGTACATAATAAAGAATATTCTATCTATCTTTATTAGTTACGAAATGGATTCGTGATTTGAAATGAATCCATCTCGGTACTATTAAGCAGAGATCGGAATAAGTACAGTTTACTTGTATCTACATAGTTTAACAGCCTTATTTTGGAACTTTAAAAAACATTGGACTTTATAGGGAGCTATTCTCTAAATGTTAAATATTTCCTTGAAATTTAGGCAAATAATTAATTGTCAATTTTGTTAAAAAAAAAATGCCATTCCTGAACTACAGTGATTATTGAAAGCCAGAATCAATAGTGCCCACCACCAGCAAAACGCGCGCGCAAACGAAGTCCTGGAGAAACAATTCATTAAATTAGTTGTAATTAATAGTTGTAGAACGAAATTCATCAGAAAAGAATAGCGAAGGACTAGGACCTCTGCCTATGCCTATGGACTAGGACTAAAACCTATAAGGACCTCTGCCTTTTCCGATTTTTGCTAATAATCCACGACACACTCTATTAGTTATCTAAAAGCTCATAAATAAGCTTTTAGAGGTATTTTCTCTCCCTATATACTTTCGAAAAGACCATAACTATAAAATGTATCTCAAAGTTGACTCAAAGACTGTTTTCTGCCTTGTAGGATGTGCTGTGTAGCTGCGCAGTTCATTTATTGGCCACGCCTCTGTGCGTGGCTATCGTTCGAAGTGAACCCTTTTCTAGCTTTCATTTTCATACAAAACCAAGCTAAAAACTTCTTGTAGCCAGTTGTATAGCTACGTGGGTTAGGGTATGTCGCCCATAAGACTTCTATAGTCTGTTTTCAGCCTATCACTGGCTAACACAGCGCTGCCTGTAGCGTAACAAGCTGCTTGTTTGTAATCCTGTGGGAGCCATCACTCGACGGGAGGCGATATGGAGCTACTGGACCACCTTTCATCAATGTACGGGTATAGTATTTAGTGCAACACGTTGCTGTTTGTACCTTCTTAGGGGCCGTTTATTAATCACGTGATGTTTTTTTGGCTTTTTTAACCCCCCCCTTCCCCTTGGTGATACGTGGCGAGGTTTAAGACTACGAGTTACAAGTTTTTATTTATAAAATACAGGTATAAGTATCATCTAGTTTTATCATAGAAAATTAGGGACTAGATTGTGGATGGGTGACCACTCGTTACATGCCGAGTTTCCTCCGTGTCTCGGAAAGCACGTTTATCTGTTGATCCCGGTTTTCACTTGTAGAACTTTGTCAGTCATTACAGGTAGTCAGTGTCCCGAAAGTCTGACAACCAGTCTTACCAAGAGGTATCGTATTACCCAGTACTAACTGGGTTGTGGAAGTTATGATAGGCAGTCGATCCATTAAAGACAGTTTCAGTGTCCCGAAAGTCCGCCAACCAGTCTTACCAAGAGGTATCGTATTACCCAGTACTAACTGGGTTGTGGATGTCTGGATAGCAGATCGATCCATTAAATTGCAGCGGTATAACTGCTGCAATTTAATTTAAAAAATGTTTAAGCCCTTACTTTATTTAAAAATCTTGACTCCAAGTAAAATAAATGGCAAACACACCTCTACACTCAAAAACCGTATGCGCCGCGCTAAATAAAATGTAACTCCCACCGCGAAACGTAACAAAGTCGGTAAATCTAATAATTTATTTTTCCGTGTAGCCACAATCCGTTATTTTATTAGCTTGCAACACTGCCGCCGTGAGGAATTAAAATATTTATGTTCATTGCCTCGGGCCCGTTTAGGGGAACATGGCCATTGGAATTATTTTACGGTTTTAAGTGGCCCTTCCTTTTTAGTATTCAGTGCGTTCGGGTTATGATTAGCTGTTTCTATCACTGGCTCTCTTGAGGTTTGATTAAAGGAGCTTCAATCGGGTTTATCAAAGAGAATTTGCAAGGAAAATATCATTTTTGTTTTAAACTTTTTTCACAAATAGAATTTTAATCGTGAATTCCTAATCCTCCGATTAAAAATCTTTGGGTGAAAAAAATGAACATCAGTTAGTTTCACTTGTTTGTTTCACGAAGAATACCAAAAGTGTACTTTTCTGAAAGCAAAACTGGCTGATATCTTCTAGTGCAAGTTTCAAGAGCTTAGTGTCAGTCGACGCGAGTCCTTGCGAAAGAGTTATAACTATGCTCCTCAACGGAGTTGGTCAACAACTTCTCTGTACTTACTAGTTTCCATGCCTAGGGTATTTTTTTAATGAATTGGACTGTTGCGTTTTATTACACGTTTTTACTCGTTTTATTACACGTTATTTAATTGAATGTCAAGCATCCATCAGCATTTTTCATTCCAATTTTTATTAACGTAAATTATCATTTAATTGAATGACAAGCATCCATCAACATTTTTCATTCCAATTTTTATTAACGTAAATTATTTATTGACGTTTTAATTAAAACATTGAGCTAAAAAGCGTAGAGGTGCTTAATTTTGTTTAAATTATGTCGTTTATGTAAACACCGCAATAAAACACCGCCGTAAATGAAATATGGAGTTTTTACCGTCTATCAACGTTATATCAAGATACCTAGTGTATAAAATGCAGGTATACAGTTGTTAAGATACTTTAATTTACATTCCTCCTTCAAGGGGTGTAAGTTAAGACACCTCAAGGAAATAAAGAGGTTACTCGAGCGAGTTATCTCACAGAGAACGTGATAAAATGCTGATTATTTAAAAAAAAAGAACTGATTTATTCCACTTTATTCCACACACAGACCGCATTTTGAAGTCAACGTCTTTCCACAAACTTTTCGCGCTTAAAATTAAATTATTTATGTGCCCTACCAAAACGAATAATATATATTTTTTGTCTCTGGAATTTAATATTTTTCATTTTAACGTGTTTTATGAGTCGCTCTTATTGAATTTTGTTGCTGCGTTATTTTTGATTAAGCGCTACGCTTTTCCCGCGTCTGGGGCTTGTGAAATTTTAAATATTCGGTGTGGGAGCGTTTTGGCGCGGAATTTTCTTATTTTATTCATCCGTACAGGTGTGTTTGTTGAGATGTTATGAAACGCTGCACTCTGTACGCATATTTTTGTCGGCGATGATATTATTTTTGTTGTTGGTTCGTATTTTTTTTTTCTTAAAGCTTGTTGGCTTTTGACGAATGTTTTGTCAACGTACACGTTACGGTTGTTTATTTAGCAAAGGATGCATGAACAGATATTATTATGTTCAAAATGTCGCATCAAAAAAAGACAAACGCAAATTGAGATACTCTTAGAAGCTAAGTATGGTATAATTTGTAAAATATAAGTTTGCCAATTGGTAAGATAGGATAGTGTTTCAATAATAGTCTGGTATAGTATTATAATTTTGTTTATTCAATTTTACATATATTTCATACAATTTTACACATTCTTATTCAAAACAAAAAATAAAAATACAAAAAATAGTAGTCCACTGTTATCGGGAAAAGGGTCCGAGCTACCAGCGGTGAAGGCTCCAGCGAAATGAACCTCCTAATAATACGAGCCGCCCTTGATCTAGCTGCCTAACGAGAGCTTCCTTGGGTATTGTTCGAGGCTGGTATTTATTATTATAATTGATTCACTTTAAATATTTGATAAAAGGTACATTAGTCTTTACAAGAGAGTCGTTTGTCTTGGTATGGACATGTAATGAGGAGGCACGAAGCGCATTTGACTAAAAGAGTGATAAATATCAATGTTGATGGATGGATAGGGAGAGAAAGGCCAAAGTAAAGATGGATGGATTGTGTAAGGAATGATAAGAAGGAGAAAGGAATGAATGTTGCCGTGACGTCTAACTATCTTTAGGCCATACAAATAATCGTTCCATGGGGATCAAACCTGCGACACAGAGACGGCGCAGAGGTCTTTGAGAGGGGTTTTAAAACCAATCCTTACTAATTGATCCGGCTGCGTAACTCCAACTTCTACATCAAACTTGGCAGAGTCTCTCATAATTCCATAACGAATTTCATTAATACGGTAATGGATTACTTAAGTTCCCTCAAAGGATTGAATATGACGCAGAGTTCGATGAAGATGTTAATTTCCGCAACTTTTGTTGCTTGAGCGTGTATCCTTTGTTTTTCAATATCCGGCATTGTCTTTAACGTGGGTATCCGTATCGGGGTAACCATGCAAATATGCTCGGTTTTCTTTTGAGCATTTTTCTGCCATGCGCTGAGATAATGAACTTGTTTTAACGCTCTTTTTCTTTAGAAACCGCGGAATAAATGACCTTTGATAAGCTATACTATCAAAGACCGTTTGATACTTGAGTGTGTTCAGCAGTGGATGTTTATAGACGGAAATTATCGCCGTGAAAAGCATTCTACAGATGATCTCTTAACGTTCAATTTTTTTTAAAATATGTTTGCGATTTTCCCTGTTTTTTCTTGTAGAAACAGAGGCTAGCACGAGTGCGCAGTATAAAACATGGTGAAACATGATCATGATGATGATTTTAAATCGAAAATACAATTATCTTATAGAACGTTAGTTAAAATGTTTGCAACAAGCACAATCAGTATCGTCCATAGATACGATCAATTCTTAAAATTATAAACAATAAATGTGAAACAAACAATATTTTTAGGGTTCTGTACCTCTTAAAGAAAAAAGCGGAATACTTATTGGATCACTTTGTTGTCTGTCTGAACGCGTGAAGGTTTCGAGTTGAAATTTAAACCATAACTCAAGCATGTGGTCCCTATGAGTTGTGTTTTTTTTAAATTAGTTTATGTCGCAAGTTTGTACGGAACCCTCGGTGAGCGAGTCGAACTCGCTCTTGACCGGTTTTTAATTTCAAATCGACGTATTTACGTATCGTGTACACCCTCCCGAATTGTTACTTAGATCTTACAATACGAATAAACGTGAAACTGAACCATTTTAAATTGCATCTTAAAAACAAACTTGATTGAAAAGGCATACTACTCTATCTATGAGATTTTAGATGATAAAAGCATAAGATAAAACTGTCCGATCAATGTATGATTCTATTTTGTTTATGAATCGGTTTTAGCAAGCAAGGCAAAACATAGTGACACAACATAACTTACTAATATTATAAAAGCGAAAGTGAGTTTGTTTGTTTGTTACGTCTTCACGCCTAAATGGCATAACGGATTTTGATAAATTTTGGTACAGAGATAGTTGGGACCCTGGAGACGGACTAAGGCTATTTTTTTAAAAATGAGGAAGAAGGAGGGAAGGAAAGGAAAAACGTAACTTTGCTATTACAATAAATAAGGCGCAAGGGCAAAATCTACAGGTAGCAGGTACCTGCAAATCAGGAAAGGGGAATTATTGTGTCACCCCGAATTTAACGCGAGCGAAGCCGCAGGCGAAAACTAGTATACCATAATTACTTGTTTCACAAATAAATAACTTTGAAAACGGAATATACAAATCCCGAAAACATCCTACTTCCTACTAATATTATAAATGCGAATGTTTGTGAGGATGGATGGATGGATGGATGTTTGTTACTCTTTCACGTCAAAACGGCTGAACGGATCTTTATTATAGTCTGGAATAACACATAGGATACTTTTTTTCAATTATCACACGGGCGAAGCCGCGGGCGCCAGCTACTTGTATATAAAAAGAGCTTTATTAAAACCTCATCAATTACACAAATAAAACGCAAAGGTAAGGATCAACACCTTTATTTCCAAACCGGGTCACATACAACCGCTTATTTTGTTACCCGATTAACTTATCAGTGGGTTCTGTACAAAAGAATCACCCTTACCTTACCTACGGGGTGAGAAATCACCCTTCGCCTTTTTTCTTAAGCGAGTCGAGTTTAATTACATTTGTAAATTAAGCAATGGGACGGGGCGAACGTGCGCTGATTCCAGATAGGGTTTAATACAAGAAATAGAATCTTTTGTTCTTATAGCGGTCGGATAATTTGGTGCGAGACTGGCGTGATTATGGTGGCAGTCATTAAAGATTTGAGGCGAGACTGAAATGTTATCGGTTTTGTGAGGGTTTTACAAATGGCTGCTTTTGTGTTTCGTGTTGATTTTAAAATTAAAGCTGAGCAGTCAAGCCTTTTTCTTTCGTCAAACTAAATTGGAATGGCTAATTAGTTTGCATAAGCTCACACCTTTTTTCCATAGGAATTGACGCAATCAGCTAATCAAATTATGTGGAAAATTAGAAATAGAAGATTTTCCAAAAGTCATAAAATAAAAAAAAAATGTATTTTTTAGTTTCATGGTCTGAGATATCAGGAGAGACATATCAGGAGAGGTATTGCGTTAAGTATGCTACTCGTAGATATATCTGGGCAGACAAACTTGTGAAAACCGACTTCCAATAAAAACACAAAAAAAAGGAAAATTACTTCCGGAAGTCGGCGGTAAAAAAAGTGATGAAAACTATAAAGTCACCGACTTCTATAAGTATAACTATTTTCCACTTTTTTTAAGTTTTTATTTCAGCCTTTTTAGTTGTGATATTTATCTGTGTATAGTATATTTTCCACTTCTTTTTTAAGTTTTTATTTCAGCCTTTTTAGTTGTGATATTTATCTGTGTATAGTATATTTTCCACTTCTTTTTTAAGTTTTTATTTCAGCCTTTTTAGTTGTGATATTTATCTGTGTATAGTATATTTTCCACTTCTTTTTTAAGTTTTTATTTCAGCCTTTTTAGTTGTGATATTTATCTGTGTATAGTATATTTTCCACTTCTTTTTTAAGTTTTTATTTCAGCCTTTTTAGTTGTGATATTTATCTGTGTATAGTATATTTTCCACTTCTTTTTTAAGTTTTTATTTCAGCCTTTTTAGTTGAGATATTTATCTGTGTATAGTATATTTTCCACTTATTTTTTAAGTTTTTATTTCAGCCTTTTTAGTTGTGATATTTATCTGTGTATAGTATATTTTCCACTTCTTTTTTAAGTTTTTATTTCAGCCTTTTTAGTTGTGATATTTATCTGTGTATAGTATACTAGCTTTTGCCCGCGGCTTCGCTCGCGTTAAATTCGGGGTAACACAGTTCCTCTTGCGCCTTATTGATTTGTAATAGCAATGCTAAGTTTCCCTTTTCTTCCCTCTTTCTCCCTCACATCCCACTTTTTTAAAATAAAAGTTAGCCTATGTCCGTCTCCTGGTTCCCAACTATCTCTGTACCAAAATTCATCAAAGTCGGTGTAGCCATTAAAGCGTGAAGAGGTAACAAACAAACAAACAAACAAACAAACAAACTCACTTTCGCTTTTATAATATTAGTAAGGATTTTCCACTTCTTTTTTAAGTTTTTATTTCAGCCTTTTTTTATTTGTGATAATTATGATGGTATCTCACACAAATACTTATCAAGTATTAATTTGCGATAAAAATTGATACGGGGAATATTCCCTTTCGGTTATAAAAATAATTTTGAAAATGAGCCCACAATTGACAGAGATATCGCGTTACAGACATACAAAAAACAGTCGAATTGAGAACTTCTTTCTTTTTGAAAGTCGGTTAAAACATTAAGTACTCGGCAAGTGGTAGGTATCCGTCCAAAGTGCGTTGTTGCAAGTAAATTTTTAGATTGTTCTTCTTGTTTACATAGAAGTATAAATAAAATGAAGTCCTTCCGCTGTCTGTTCGCTTAGATCTTTTAAACTCCTCAACGGATCTTAATGCAGTTTTCAGCAACAGATAGAGTGATTCAAGAGGAAGGTTTATTTGTATAATATTAGTATATTCGTATCTACATTGCACCCATGTGCATCCGGGGTGCGTCGCTCATCTTATCTTACTTCTTACTAATATTATAAATGCGAATGTTTGTGAGGATGGATGGATGGATGTATGCATGGATGTTTGTTACTCTTTCACGTCAAAACGGCTGAACGGATCTTAATGAAATTTGGCACAGAGGTAGATTATAGTCTGGAATAACACATAGTTTTATATAATTTGAGACTTGGTTTGATAAGAGAATATTGAAACCAACAATAAAAGCACGTCGAAACCAATTTATAAAATTCCTGAAATGTCTTCAAACCGGGAAGCCGTGTCTTCGTTCCCCAGGGTGTCGTTCTATTGACAAATTCGACGAAAGCTGCGAATTATTTTTGGGTTCGATCGATCAATCAGAAGAATTTTACATGTACACTTTGTAGTTCGTTGGCAGTTCCTGATATATATGTGTGTGACGTAAGTTCTCGGCTGTATTCCCTGAGGACAAGGTAGAAGGAAGGGATGTACGAATGTGTTTGGTACATCCACATTTCGGCTGCTATGTTAAAATCATAGACAAGACGGGGCGAACTTGTCCTGTTTTCTCTAAATAGGTAAGCATATGATAGGCCGTGTCGACAGCTTTTTCGTGTTCCACGCGCACCTTCAGGAAATGTCATCTAGGCAGAGGGGCCAACCAGGACCTCCGCCTACCGGGGTTGCGGGTTGTTTGAAAGGGAGAAGGAATATGAGAGGGTTTTTACCATTAAAACTGATGATTTCCCTATCCACAAAAAAGAGGTAAGCACATAATGTATGCAGGTACTTGACATATTCACATTTCGTCAGTTATGATTGATTCCCATGCAATACCGTACTTATGTCCAAGGTACCAGTCCAAACATCTTTAACAATTAATTATTTACTAGCGACCCGCTCAGCGGTTTCACCCGCTGCTCACCTCCTAAGAGTCATAGCGTAAAGTATTATACATATAAACCTTCCTCTTGAATCACTCTACCTATAAAAAAACCGCATCAACATCCGTTGCGTAGTTTTAAATATTTAAGCATACATACAACATAGCAACTGACAGACAACGACAGCGACTTTGTTTTATACTATGTAGTGATAGTGATAACTTGATAAGCGACTAAAGCCCCGTTCCAATAAACAAAAACGAGTCGTTTTGCTTACGGATAGTATGATTTTGACATAAGTCTCATAGAACTTAGGTCAAAATACTACCATCGGTAAGCAAAACGAGTCGTTTTTGTTTATTGGAACGGGGATTAAATGGCGGGATTACAAAAAGTATTACCGAAACATATTACAAAAAGTACTACAGCGCCATCAACCAACCAAGTTATCCGCGACTTAAGGCTTCGATATTGACAACAACTGCAGTGGCTAACTAGACAAAGCTCGTCTGGTCTGAGGATCCTCGCTTTTCTATGGGGGATGATCAACGTTACACCCTGATCCTCGTAACCCTAATACAGGGGTGGCGAACCATATGGTTCAACGAGCCATTTTTGCTACAGAAATATTCAATGAATTCATAGACGTCAACAAATAATTTTACCATGGTAATTATTGAGAAAATAATTAAACTAAATACTATCGACTCCAAGTCTTTATTTACTACCTAAATACATTTTTTACTGTGTTGCCAATGTAGAAAATATAACCTAATCAGAAAGGTGGCCAGCCGTTGAAATCGACTTTCGCCAGCCAATATCTTCCAATGCTCTTATACCTTCAATTACATTTGAAGAAAACACAAACCCAATGACAAGCTGGGCTCAAAATAAAAACAATAATATCGAACAAACGTTTGGCTCCAGTATTTTATTTTATTTGAAGAAATGTGAGAACAGATCACTGACGGCACGAATCGTGTCACTTTCACAAAATATATTGTTCTCTGTTTATATTCGTGTTGTTTTGTGACGAATCGATGGGCCGCAGTTAGTAAAAAGGCGTAGGTAACTTTTGTGATGTTTTGACAATCCTTAAGCTATCATTTTGTCAGATAGGTAGGTTATTTGGCCTGGCCTATAAATAGTACAATTTGATTCAAGTGTGGAAACTTTGTCATTGCGGCTGAGGTGGGTTTAACGGGGTTATAGAGCCGAGAACAGCAGTGATTCAGTCTCACGAGAATCGGAGAAATTAAATACTAAAAACAAGTACTTTTGTCACTAATCAATATGAAACTATGATTTAATTTGTTTTTTCCCCGCGCTTTGTCATTATTGTTATTAGCAAATTATTTTATAAATGATCATGTTTGTTTGTGATATCCTGTTGATAATCACTTGTTTTTCAAATTAAATATGAAGGCCAATAAAAATATGCAAATCTACGAAAAAAAAACACCGCCTAGTTTTTTTTTGTTATCTTTTCATTTCTTTACATATTTTTTATATTATTACATATTTCTTATAAAAATAAAATATTATTCTTGGTGAAATCAGAAAAAAAATAAAACCCTCGCGATAAATGAAAAAATACCACTCGTGTGAAATATATTGCACGTTGAACCTAATTGTAGTGCAATAAGAGCTAATATCCGAGGAAATGTATTGAAAAAGATTTAGCGTACAATTTTAAGTGGTTTCGCTTTTTCAAGTTTAGCAAGGCAAAATAAACGAGCCTTACATATTACGTGTATATTATGAAAATCAAACGTCGTGTTCGTAGGTCCTTGTCGCCAATAGGTATTTCATCGTTTACACTATTGATGGTTCACCCTAATACTGCCGTGTCTGTGGATGGTGAGCAATGGGGAGCTCACCGTCCGTCCGTCTATTGACAACACGCCGTGTCTACGGCGCTTTCGTGTTCGACGCGTGCCTCAAACAGATGGAGCTTGTCAGGACCACTGACTGCCGGGGTTGCGGGTTGTTCCAAAAAATACGAAAATATTAAATAGATATAAGGGCTCAATGTCAAAACGCGTTGTTGGTTCATATCACCATCATAAACCGTCTCAATTGATTGCAATCAAAATGCTCATTAGTTCTACCGCGTTGGCCTAGTGGTCGCAGGCACAACCGCTGAGATGAACTCCTGGTTCAAATCCGGTCGGACAAAATGGTATTGGATTTTTCCATGAGGGATTTCTCAGTAGCAGCCACGTTGTCTGGATTTGAGCCCGGTTGATGACAATTTGACGACACGGTTGGCGCAGTGGCTGAGAGATCGACTGTTGCGCTGCGTGTCGCAGGTTCGATCCCCGCACGGAACAAAAATTTGTATGGCCTACAGATAGTTGTTCCAGGTCTGGCTGTTTGTGTATGTGAGTTTAAATGTTTGTAAAAGCACCCACGATACAGGAGAAATTCCTAGTATTCCTGGTGTAACGTTTAAAAAAAGAATAGGCTTGCCTTTATAACAACGGGATTAAACATAATTAAGGAAAGGAGGTTGTACCTACCTCTTACCTTAGTATAGGCATAGTATAAAGAGGGGAAGTACGTTATCTTCATACAAACGCATAGCGCGCGGCTTGTATGTGTGCGCCGCATAGATATGCGTCGCCACACGCACACTAAACAAAATCTCGGCTCCTTTCGAGGTGCGCCAGTCGGGGCTAACACTGCACGAGGTTCGCGCGTCACGGCTTTTCGGCACCGCTAAACGAATAAAAAATGTCTGATAACCGCGGGAGAAAGTATTGCTGTGTGTTTGGGTGTCTTAATAATTCATCAATTCCAGAATTGTCTCAGTTCAAATTACCTATTGAACAGGAAAGGTAAGCTACTCACTTATTCTAGCATAATTCAATTTTTTACTTCATAATGAGATACCTACCTACTGACTTCTTTTTGTTGTATTAGCATATTAGTTTTCTATCACACAGAGGAAGTAGAATAGAATAGAATAGAATATACTTTATTGCACACCAAAATCTACGAAACAAAACTGTTTTACAAAAAGATGTTAAATCTATGGTTACAATGGCGGTCTTATCGCTAAGAAGTACCGCGAGTTATCGCGAAGTAGGTAGGTAGGTAGGTCTACTTTCCCACTAGAATGTTTGTACTTTTGATCTGTCAACTGATTTACCGCTATTGCTTTGTTTACGTTTAGTTGTGCCGATTTCTCAGTATTGTAGGTATATTAACTAAGTACCTAACTACCCACAGTTATGAAATCGTAATTAAAAATAAGTTATTGACTAATTTTAAATTATATATATACATATAAAGCAAAGTTCGAATCATAACAACAGATTTGATTATAGTCTAAGAGACAGGCAGAGAGTAGACAGACAGTTTTGAATGTTGTTTTACGGTGTTTTTTGTTTAATTATAATATTTTAGTCACTTTAAAATAAAAGTAAAAAATACAACTTCTCGACCCTTGCCAATTTATAGGTACTGAATTAAAATTTAGCTAAAAGTGACAACCCTATGACAGTAGGCAATTATATCGCGAATTGGGCCGGAGATAACCTACTTCCCCTCTATTTACTTTGGTATAGGTAGATCTCCGTCTTACTCTTCAAGGATTACAAGCGTTATTTCATGTGTGATATTTTGTTATTATTTCTGGAAGGTAAATTAAACCTATTCAGTTTATACAATGCCAAATGCCACGTTATAGTAATTGCCTGTCAGAAATCACAATACACAGTGAATCAAATTGATATGAGATGAGACAGTTGATTAAATTGAACGGGCTATTGGAATCACGAAGGTCGGTTGCATCTTTGTTTGACGACACGGTTGGTGCAGTGGCTGAGCGATCGACTGCTGCGCTGCGTGTCGCGGGTTCGATTCCCGCACGGAACAAATATTTGTATGACCTGCAGATAGTTGTTTCGGGTCTGGGTGTTTGTGTATGTGAGTTTAAATGTTTGTAAACGCACCCACGATACAGGAGAAATTCCTAGTGTAGGGCAACGTTTTTAAAAAATACAGATACAGATCTTCACAGATTCTTAGAGGCCCTACTGGAATGAACGGAGACTCGAATAATTTTAGTTCTGTAGCGCCATAATGATATCTATCAGAAACATTTTCTCAGAGACCTATTTTGTGTCGGAACTATTAGAAAGGCCACATTCGAAAAATCTGTTCCGTCATGCGTTTTTAGGGTACCGTTCAAAGCGGAACCTTTATACGATCACTTTATTGCCCGTCTGTGTTTGTCTGTCTGTCAAGACTCTTTATCGCGGGAACGCGTGCGGTACCGAGTTGAAATTAAAACTATGTAATCAAATCTGTGGTCTCATGGAGCTGTGAAAAAATGAATCCTCTGAGTTTACGGAGTCAAAAGATAACAATTATGTCACAACTTTGTACGGAATCCTCCATATTCCACAACTTTTCTATTCTGTGGGCCTAACCACAGAGAATCCTGACCACACATGTCTTTCCGAGAGCTTAAAAAACTAAACAGAACCACGACTGATGATATTTTGGGTTGAATATGAAGGAACATATTTCATTTGGTGCAACATGATGACAGAAGAGAAAAAGTGTTGCCAACACAATGCACACTACAATATTAATGGTTGCGTTCCGATTTACGAATAACCAAACTACCGATTAAAATTTCTGTTAACAGCTGCAATGCCCAATGACATTGAAGTTTCAACAAGCCTATTCAATGTCCATACTGAAGACAGGCTGTTTCCTTTAATGATAACAATAAGAGCACTTAATGAAGAGCTCTCAATTAGTGTCGGAGCCGGCCGGCAAACATGTCGGACACCCTGTTCTCTGTTCAATTCTTGTTAAGAGCGACCCGCGCGTTAACTCTTGTAACTGAGATCTTGTGTGTGGCCACGGAAAGAACGGGAATTAAGTTTCGTTAAAATTTATGGATGGAATTGAGACTAAATGGATTTATTTAATTTGTAAGTAACTTACAGTTCGTACTATACGACAATGAGTAAATGGAGTTGGAGCAGACAAATACAAGATAAAGACAAGGTTTAGCTTTATTAAACTTTGTCTTCTATAATTTCATGTAAGTACAACTGACTAAAGTTTGTGGTTGAGTCTTTGGTTGATTGCCCACAATTTATGCGCAATATTATATTCTTATTTTAGAAGAATTATGATGAACTTAGCAATGACTAAGAATTATACATAAACATTTTTGTTTGATTATGCCGTATTTTATAATACTAATCAGGATTTTAAGTTAATGGAAATATTCACTTTTTTACCGAGTTTCTCTAAAGAAATAACGTTTTGGAAATGGAGACTTTTTTTTTCTTCTTTGGCGACTGAGCCGATGTCGACTATTCTGCCAAAAATGGAGACTTGTTAGTTAGCTTTCTCCAACCAACCTCTTGACCAACATCTTGACAGTTAAAAAGTGCCTGTTAATAGTTCAATTGAAATGAATGCCTTAGCTTTGAGTTTTGCATCTTATGCCAAGCTAAGCCAGCAATTATATAAACCAGAGTTTGTTATTTCGTTCACCCACCAAACACACCACCTTGGCTTTTTTTGCGGATGAGACATCGTCAAATAGCTTCCTCCGCCAGAATTGTACTGATTAAAACCTACCCATGTTCCTTCTTTTGCCCTTTGTGTTCCGAGGCCACGGTATCTCTTTCAAACCACCCGCAACCCCGGCAAGACTACCTTGGCTTACCTGAATGCTGACAGCAGCGTTAAAGTGGAAGCAATTTATATCAAACTAGTTTTTGACACAGTTCCCCTTTCCTGATTTACAGGTACCTGCTACCCATAGTTTTTGCTTTTGCGCCTTATTTATTGTAATAGCAAAACTAAGTTTTCCCTTTTCTTCCCTCTGTCTCCCTCATATCACATTTTTTTTTAAATAGCCTGTGTCCGTCTCCAGGGTCCCAACTATATCTGGACCAAAATTCATCAAATCAATTTAGCCATTTAGGCGTGAAGACGTAACAAACAAACAAACTCACTTTCGCTTTTATAATATTAGTAAGGATTTCAGTACCCGCTGTTCTCGTGGCCCCCCACGGCCTGGGTTCAAGTCATCTGAACGGAGATAATGTGTCGGATCACCGCCTGATTAATTCCGTCCCGGCAGACACCCGACGTGCTATGTAAACCTTATGACAAACTAATTAATCTACCCTCTGTTTTATATGTAATTATGTTTCAAGAATTTTTGAAATAATGAAAGACAAATATTTCGTTTTGTGACATATAGAATGACTAGCTTTTGTCCGCGGCTTCGCTCGTGTTAAATTCGAGGTAACGCAGTTCCCCTTTCCTAATTTGCAGGTACCTGATACCTGTAGTTTTTGCCCTTGCGCTTTATTTATTGTAATAGCAAAGCTAAGTTTTCCCTTGTCTTCCCTCTTTACCCTCATTTCTCAGTTAAAAAAATATGGCCTATGTTCGTCTCCAGGGTCTCAACTATCTCTGTACCAAAATTCATCAAAATCGGTTTAGCCATTTAGGCGTGAAGACGTAAAGAACAAACAAACTCACTTTCGCATTTATAACATTAGTCAGGAGTAAGAGTGCTTGGATAATATGGTTAGGAAGCCTGGTGTTTGATGACCGTTCACTGCTTTCTTTGGTTTAGTTGAGTATGGCGTTCTAAGTACGATTCCGGAGTCGGGCAAATTTTAATGGGTTTTTTCATCGGGGATTCTGCGTTAGTGTAAGCCATTTAGTCTAGATTTGTGACCGGTCGATGGTAATAAGCTTGCTCTCTTTTGCATAGGACTGTAACATAACTGAAGAAATATGTGTGTACTATTAGGTACAATATTCGTATATTGAAAGGCAGAATGTACACACGACGGCACATCAGCTTATACCAAACCATCCGTAGCAGAGAGATCAGGTTATAATAGTTTAGAATAGGTTGACCTGCCGTTGTGTGTACTCTTGAGCTAAGACTAAGACTCTTGAGCTTTTGTTAGCACCTTTTTATAATACCTACAATCAATTAAAAACTTCTTATTCTGATTCATCTCTGCCATACCTGTTAGGGATTGCTGGTGTCATGTTATTTTACGAGGACGGTAAGTAGAACTGATCTACTTCAGAGATCCGCTAATGAAATTAAGCTTGTACACCAATATTTGGTATTACAACACATTTTAGGAATGGGTTCCCTCTATCTGGCAGAATCTTGATGCTCCGAAATTTATTTGGCATAACACACTTAGCATATTTTTCTTTAAACGAATATTTTAAAGGCATAAAAATTATTTGATATAATTATCGTTTGGAATAATGTTTAAAACTCCGAATTCACAATTGCATAGTTTTAAGATGGCAGAATTACATTTAGTATAATTACGATTGGCAGAGTTCAAATTTCGCATAATATCGTTTAGCATAATGTTCATTTAGAGCGACGAGTATTTGGTATAATTTCACTTTTCATACTATGCAGATGGCAGAATTTAATTAAGAATAACTTTAAGTCTTTAAACTGACATGGTCACTAACATTATTATAAACGGTTAAAACGGGATATTTACCATGTTTGTTATTTATTTTGAGTTTCCAATATTTTGTCGTGAACCGATACAGTGAGTTACAATAAAATTGTTTACAAAAACATATTAAGGCAAAAATAAGATATTTTTGAAATTATATAGAAAAAAGGCATAATTTTTAGTAGGTTACCCGGGACTCAACTATTAAGATTAGGTTAATTTGTCCAAAAAAAAATGCGTAGGTTAGGTTAGGTTAAAACTGTGACCCCCTACACACGAGCCGAGCGAGCGGAGCGAGCGGTGCCGCGGCAGCGGCCGGCGAGTGCCAGTAACGACTTGCATTAATAGAAAATGAGATTGGTTTTAGTAGTTTACCCGGAACTGAACTATTTACATTAGGATAATAATTACTTATGGAATTAAATGACATTATTTCAAATTCAATTAAATAATAGTTAAAATAAATGATATTATTTTAAAGAAATAAATAATGATAAAGATGATTCTAACTATAAACTTTCTGCGATATGACAATTCTGCCGTTTAATGATATCGATATGAAATATATGCCAAAAGACGATTCTGACTGTGAACTTTCTGCGAAATGATGTTTCTGCTTTTTAAATATTATGGATATGAAATTTATGTCTAGAGATGATTCTGACTTACAAAATTATGAGTTTTGAATGTATGATAAATGAGTGTCTGCCAAACAATTTTCTGCGAAATGAAGTTTATGCTATCCGTTGTTATGCAAAATAAAATTATGAAATAAAAAGTTCTGCTATAAAGGGTGGACCCGTTAGGAATACTAGGTAATAAATATTTTAACACGATCACTCTTCAATAGGGAAACTTCTAAAAGATGTCAGTCAGACATGTTTATTTTATACTCATATTTTTTTTCTAAATAAACATTTTTGTTAATAAGTCGTGACTGCGCAATTTCTAGTCTGCTCCATATTATATTGAATATACTAACATATTTTTCAAAGTATTTGTTGTTACTTATCTAATCTTGATGACATAATTATACTATCTGATTCTAGCTCACAACTGCAGATCATGATTAAGGACTTACAATCGGCTAGCATCTAGTTGGGCTAGAAATTAATCTATCTAAGACCATGATACTGACTAACAGCTACAAAAAACAAATTAAAATTAATGAAAAACCATTAGAATACGGAGATAAATACATTTACCTAGGAAAAACCATTAGCTTTGGGAAAGAAAACAACGAACTAGAGATAGACAGAAGAGTACAGCAAACATGGAACAAATACTGGAGTTTGAAAGAAATTTTTAAAAGTAACATGCCCATAGAACTGAAAGCTAGGACTGTGAACTCGAGCCTACTACCTTGCCTGACATATGGGTGTCAGACATGGAAATTTACCTCAAAAGCCAGGCACAAAATTATAACCTGTCAGCGGGGAATGGAGAGAAGCATGCTCAGAGTCAAAAATATAGATAAGATCAGGCACACAAGAATTAGAACAACAACAAAAGCTATTGGTGCTTTGAACTTCGCATTAAAAGCAAAATGGAGATGGGCCGGTCACGTAGCCAGGCTCACGGATAAAAGTTGGACCTACGCAACCACCATATGGAGAGGTCCGCTAGGCAAGAGAAGAAGAGGAAGACCCTGTTTGCGCTGGGACGACGAAATAAAAAAAATCGCTGGCCCGAAATGGTGGCAAACAGCACAGGATAGAGATAGATGGAGATATTTGGAGGAGGCCTTCACCCAATCTGGGGACCTCAATAACTGGCTAAATAGCAGTTATAGACACTATTATAGATAAAAGTAATATTAAGTAAATATTATACTAAGAAAAGTAAAATAGTAGTTTTGTAAATATGAACATTTTATTATTAGCTAGTTAAAAGAAAGAATCTAAGAAAAGTTAAATAATAGTAGTTATAAGAATAAACATTTATTATGTAGATATAAGTAATAATAACATAGTAATCTAAGGAAAAAACTTTTTTGTAAGTGAGGTCAAATAAAGGCTTTTTTATTTTTATTTATCTACTACTTATGTTTTTGGATGACAAAATAATAATAAGTTTTCAAACCTTAAAAAAAAATTAAAAGATATATCCATCTAATATAGTAAAAGCGAAAGTTTGTGAGGATGTATGTACCTATGTTTTATACTAGCTGCGCCCTGCTGTTTGACTCGCGTGGTGATAGAATATACAATATTTCTTTATGAATTGTAACCTATGTGTTATTCTAATATGTAAAGTTTCATCGAAATTGATTCAGTAGTTTTTGCGTGGAAGAGCAACAAACATACTTACATACATCCTCACAAACTTTCACTTTTATAATATTAAAAAAAAGGATTCTATCACAACGCGAGTGAAACCCAAGGCGCAACGAGTAATTAATATTTATTATGTTGAAAATTCTGTCTATATTTTCTTTTGCTAAGTTAAACTCTCCAATACCCACAAAATCACACCATCTTACCTTCTAAGCTCCCTAGCACCTCTCATGAAACTTTATGAAGATTACCCACCCACTGAAAAGCCTAGTTCAACAATATCCATAAAACGGTTTCTGTGAGAGTAAACTGATCAATGCAGACCGCACTAAACAAAGCAGGTATCCTCCGGGAGCAGTATGTATGAGGAATAGGTTGGCAGGATTCTGTGAGCCAAGGTTTGATGGGTTATGGAGGTAGAAGAATTGGAGGAGGTAAAATAATGGTGGAAAAAGTTAAAATTTACTCTATTTTCAAGTAGAATATGGCTTTTATAGATTGGCAATCGGATATATGTCTCTTTGAGATCGCTCCTAGTGCCGTGAGCACAAAAAGTTTACGTATCATTGCTACGCCGCTACGTCGTAGCTGGTAAGGTGCTACGCAACAGTGACTAGCAGTCGTAGCATATAAGCTACACTGGATCACGTCTTGTGATTCTGTCACTAGCAGTGTTTTTTTGAGGTTTTCTATTGTAAACTCCTTTTAAACAAGTTTATTAAAATCATTATGTATGGCTGAACGATAATCGATGGACTAGAGAGACAACACAATGGACAGGCCCACTAGAACAGGGAAGAAGAGGAAGACCAAATGCAAGCTGGATAGACGAGATCATAAAAGTAGCAGGTACTCAATGGTCATGAGTGGTAGAGAATGGAGAGCACTGGTCATCTCTGGAGGAGGCCTTTACCTTTCATGGAGAGGGTTCTTGATAGCAAAAACCTTGGAATAATAATGATAGTTAAAGTTATAATGATAATTCTTGTTTAATTAATGAAGTCAATAACATTTATTACAATTAATTATTCAATCTATAATCATTTCTAAATTAAACAATGTAAATAATTTAGACTAAAATATTGTCATTGTTTTAACTCATGGATAGCAAAAAATAAAAGGCATATTTATTTATTTATAAAAAATATTGATTCTTATTACTAACTTCCTCTAAAATCTTCCTAGTTCCTTGTTGAAAGGCTGTATATTTTTAGTTTGATCCATCGCATCTCCCGTAGGCTCAATCTGTTGAGCGGACGAGGGTCGGCATGGCAAGCTTTAACATAACAAATTGGCGAACTGATCCATCGGCCCATGTTACACTCGTACCTCTATGCTGATTTTTCAACACTTCGACTTTGTATTTATTTGTCGGTTTTAATAAGATTCGAGTTGATTTATTGTTTTACATTTTGTTAATTTTTTTTTGCGGCTCGTTCAATCATGTCTATTTGTTAATAGCTATAGAATGATGGATTTTAAAGTATACAGGCTGATTTTTTCAAGGAGGCGTGGATAGCCAATTCGAAACTGATCTGAAATTTATCCCTATTGAATGGTATAAAATACAGCGTGTGTTCAGTTCCTGGCTTTAATTTTTAAAACTCTAATAATGCTGTTTAAATTTTCATCAAAATTGGGTTCGATACTCCTTTGAGTATTTTTCGGTTATCCACATAGTTTTGGATTTAGCTTTCCACGCTTACTTGCAGAAAACAGCCTGTATAGTGGAAGGCAATAAAAACGTTTTTATCTGTTGAAATTTTATTCATTTATTTTTTTACATTTTGTTTAAAAACATTTAGTTGTAAAGAATCATGTTTTGAACTCACCAGCGACTGGTGCAACAGAATTCACAAGCAATTCAACGCTCAAGTGAGAATAAATTAAAAATTTTTAAGCGCGCGCGAATTCACTAATGAAAGTTTTAAATGACCGACGAAAAACAAAAAAGTGACCTCGTTATTACGATTACAATTTTTTGTTTGCAGTTGAAAAAATATATTGTGCAGCGTTCAAGTCGGTCGAACTGTGAGCATAGAGCGCAGCGTGGAGTTTGTGCTGTTTTGTGGGCACCGGGCGCGGGTGGCGCTGTGCACGAACTTTTTTAAACTTTTTTTTTTACAAATCCGGCCAAAACAATAGCCCGCGAATTTCATAAAAGGGTCCCAAAGCGTCAACAACGTCCAGCACAATAGGGAGCGATTTGAACAATTAATCTTCGAGACGAATCGAACTTTACCAAGTTGTTCGTAATTATTAAAACGCTGTGGTTCTTTTTTTTGGAAAATATTTTCGGGATTTTCTTGTACAATGATGATGAGGGTCGAAAGTAGAATTAAATATCATCTTCGATCAGGAAGTTAAAGTTTCGAATCAGAGGAGTTATGAATAAAGTTGGTACATTGTTAATGAGAGTGGGTCTCTTATAGCGCATGCAAGATTGACGAGTTCATTTGTTAAAAGAAAGATTATGTTGAAATTAACATATTTTTATACTCTATTTTATCTCTACGTATGGTCTATTTTATCGGAGCTTTAGTAGATGTCTGTGTGTTGTTGCGATAACAAAACTCATAGAATATGAAATCATCTACCGATGCATTATCAGGCCCACGATGATTTCACTCACACACCGTTATCCTCTTTGTGACGCGGCCTAGTGCGGGTTGATAGATGCCTTTGGAGTTTTGTTTCTAGAACGTATTGATTTTTTTACATCGTTTTTCTTCACTGTTATTAGAGCAGAGTAATTGAATAAATAACTCAGAGCAAAGTACCTACCCCAACGTTCGAACTCATGACACAAGTCTAGGTCGGTATCACCAGGCTACAACTATGATAGCCTAGTGATATGACCGTGGTATGCCAAGTAATAGGTCTCTAGTTTGAACCCAAGATTCATCTGCGTTTTGTATAACTAGCTTCCCCCCGCGACTTCGTCCGCGTGGCATAGTTACTTTGGGCTAACGCTAACTTTAACCCGCATGATGATCGAAAAAAAAATATCTGGCTCTCCCCTTTTCTTTCCTCTTTCTCCCCCTTTTCTCACTTTTTTAGCCCATGTCTGTCTCCAGAGTCCTAACCATCTCTGTACTAAAATTCGTCAAAATCGGTTCTGCCATTTAGGAGTGAAGACGTAACAAACTAACAAACAAACTCACCTTCGCTTTTGTAATATTAGTAAGGATTATCACTTGCTTCGGTAAAACATAATCACGGTTATGAAACATCTCTTCCTATCAATTTGTACGCCACGATATACGGCTGAACATGTTAGGACTTTTTGTATCATTATTATCTTGCATACAATGTATTGTAATGAAGGAGAAAGGAGAAGATGATCTCGAGACGTCTGACAGGGGAGAATGGAAGAAGAAAACCGTGTTGCCCCGATCCCAAATAGAATGGGTCAAGTGCAGGAAAATGATGATTATGATGATGCAATGTATCATGTACATCGTGTTTAAACAAATAAAATACTTACTTACTTAAGGAAACTGTCGTGAGGAAACGAAAACTATCATTTTTTTTTGTAGATGAGTATCGTATGAGAGTATGTGGGGAGTGTCAGACTTGTACTGATTAAAACCCACCCATGTTGCTTCTATTGCCCTTTATGTTCCGGGGCCGCGGTATCTCTTTCGAACAACCCGTAACCGTGGCAGAAAACCAGCTATCGTAACAGATGTTTCTCGACAGCATATAAAGGTAAGTCAGAAGCTCATGGACGGCATAAAAACTGACACAACTACTAAAAAAACCGACAAAATAAAGCACAAATCATTGTTTTCACTATACGGAAATCCCCCAAAACTAAACCCAACCATAAACCAAACAAAAATCGACTCAAAAACAAAAAATGTTGTTCTAAAACAGATTAAACATTCCTGGACCCTTTTACATCCCACCAGGATGGGCCATGTCCAGCGGTGCAATTACTTGCGCCGTACGAAACGGGGATCAGGCCAGACCCAACTTGAATACGGAATAATGTAAATGTGAAATTGAAATTATATGGAAATGTATAGCGACGGAGACGGGTTAGAGGCTCTGAGGAACTGGGTTGGTTTTCATTAATAAGTTTTGATTACTGTGAGGTTTTTCGGTTGTAGGTTTAAAGGTATGGTGATTTTAGTGTAAAGTTTACGGCACGGTTGAGCAGTGGCTGAGCGATCGACTACTGCGCTGGGTGTTGGAGGTTCGATCCCCGCACGGAACAAATATTTGGTAGCTGTTTCAGGTGTGGCTGTTTGTGTATGTGAGTTTAAATGTTTGTGAACGCACCCAAGATACAGGACAAAATCCTAGCGCGGGCAACGTTTTTTATTTAAAAAAAAACCGATTTAATGGTTACGTCCGTTTCACTAAACAGGCGCTTTGGTTGACAAAACCACAGCTGCGCACAATTACAGCAGCCATTACTGGCCACGGCTCTTTTAATAAACACGTCTTTGTCTTAGGAGTCACAGACAGCCCACTGTGCCGAGCCTGCATGGAGGTAGACGAAACAGCAGCCCACGTGCACTGCCCAGAGGTTGCCCCATACAGGGCAAAGTACTTCAGTAACCCAGGTACTCTTCGCGAGATCGTCAGCAACACCAAGGCGCTGCTGACGTTTCTCGTGGAGCTGGGGTGGATCGAATAATATTTATTTATTTATTAAAACTTTATGCACAAATAAAAAACTGTACAAAGGCGGACTTAATGCCTTAGGCATTTTCTACCAGTCTACCTTATAATAATGATAATATTCCCACCCATACGCAAAATACGCGCCTCAGACGTGGAGTTGCGGACATCAGCCCGTTATACAATACAATGGTTCCGTAGCTGAAAAGGAAAAATAGAAGCCTTATAAGATCACTTTCTTGTCAGTCTGTCTGTCAAAACTCTTTCTCTCAAGAACGCGTGGAGGTATAGAGTTAAAATTAAACCAATATACCCAATTCTGTAGTTCCTTGGAGCTGTAAAAATCAACCCTCTAAGTCTACGCAGTTAAAAGAAATGGCCGTTTCTGTCGAAAGTTTGTACGGTGTCTCAGTGTGCGAGTTCGTCTCGCACTTGGCCGGTTTTTATTTTAATATCTGAGTTATATTACATAATGACATTACGGGTATTGGTCCCGAATGAAAAGCTAAGGGTGTAACCTACAGAGGGGCCTGCCGGGGCCATCGCCTGCCGGGGTTGCGGGTTGTTCAAAAAAGATACCGCGGCCCCGGAAAGTTAAGGGCAATAGAAGGAACATGGGTGAGTTTTAGCCCGTACAAGGCTGACACTTCCGCCCACTCCGCTCAGAGCGGGAAGTTATTTGATGATATCCCATTCGCAAAAAAAAGGTGTAACCTACAGTACATACATATTATCCAGTTCTATTTAAGTCCCATGAAATGGTGGTCTAGATCAGGAAAAAGTTCTATATCCGCTGCATCTTGGAAATTCATGTCTACCGGGATAAAAATGTGTATCCTATGCATTAGTCCAGATTATAAACTGATAACTGGTGTGACAAAATTCATCTCTATCTGTGCCGTAGTTTTTGTGTGAAGCATTAACTGATATCCATACTCATATAAAAAGAATTAATGCTCAGCGAGAAACGTTGATAGTCCTTTTCTAACTCTAATGCTACTAAAATATATACACTATAGAAACAAAGCATTTTTCAGCATCGACATACTTGAAATAAATTTTAGAACATTTAACTATAGTCGTTCCCTTGTTTCGTGTCGCTTTTGAATGGAAATATTTCCTTTATGTAAAACAGAGAGCGATGAAACCTGTCCACTGAAGCGTACTGAAACTGAGACTCGATCGACCAATAGGATTACCACGTTCACTCTGCTCATCAATGTGATGTGATTATACTGGAATCCTATCGATCGCTTTTTGTTTCCTTGTCTTGACAAATGAGCATCAAATTGATATCTAAAATAAAACCGGCCAAGACCGTGTCGGGCCACGCTCAGTGTAGGGTTCCGTAGTTTCCCGTCCGTCACAATAAGTGTTCCCACTTATGAGTTTAAAGGTGGAGGAGGAAATTATTTTGTACAACTTTTTGTCTTTTTTGTACAAAAACTGTTGTGTCAATCAAGTTCAAAATGATTTTCCTAGAAAGTCCTTATAAAGTTCTACTTTTCAGATTTTTTTCATATTTTCTAAACTTATGGTTCAAAAGTTAGAGGGGGGGGACACACATTGTAAAAACAATGTGTGTCCTTTTGGAGCGATTATTTCCGAAATTATTGACATTATCAAAAAATGATTTTAGTAAACTCCTATTCATTTTTAAATACCTTTCCAACAATATATCACACGTTAGGATTGAAATTAAAAAAAAAACACTTCCCACTTTACATATAGGGTGGCTACCCTAATAAAACATTTTTTTCCAATTTTTATTTTACCACTTTGTCGGCGTAATTGATATACATATTGGTACCAAATTTCAGCTTTCTAGTGCTAACGGTCACAGAGATTAAGCGAGGACGGACGGACGGACGGACGGACGGACGGACAGACAGACATGGCGAAACTATAAGGGTTCCTAGTTGACTACGGAACCCTAAAAAGTAAAGTCTGTTCACTTATATATTTTAAATCACTCAACAGATTTGAATGCAGTTTGCAGCAATAGAAACAGTGATTCAAGAGGAAGGTTTATACGTATATACATATTATATAAATATCCCAGTCTACGCCGATGAAACCGCGAGGTGCAGCTAGTAAAACTAAAAATGATTAAATATTTGCACATATTTAGATGTGTGTACCACCTTTACAATATTCGCTGCACAATGTCGTATTTTGTTTTTTAAATCATTGCGTTTTCTATGCTGAGCTCATATGCTGAACTGGACTCCCATTTGGTGCAACCTTGATGTATGTATTAAACGCATGTGTTGCGTCTAAGTGTCTAATTGTCTATGGGCCAATCTAACATGTATCTTTTTTAAACTTTGTTTTTTTTCTCAGCTTGATTTGTTTGTGTCCTGTATTGGGTCTTCTATTCATCAAATAATTGATTTATCTATCTATCTATCCATCTATCTTGGAATCAATCTGCCTTATTTTGCCCAAATACGTTTAGTCAAATACCAATATTTTACAATGGCTGACCCAGTTACTGAGTAAAACAATACGCCTTGGTAAGTCTGGTTTTCAGACTTTCTGACTGCTAACTACGTCCTGTCAGCTGTCGATAATCTACGAATGACAGCTGGGCTAACAGCATAACGTGTTTTCCGAAATACGGATGGATATCAGTATAGATAGCCACCCATAGTCAAAGTAATTTATTTGTTGAAAAAATGTAATCCTAGCTGGTGCCTGTGGCATCGCCCGCGTGATATAAAAAGTATCCTATGTGTTATTCCAGTCTATAATCTTCCTCTGTGCCAAATTTCATCAAGATCTGTTCAGTCGTTTTGACGTGAAAGAGTAACAAACATTTGCATTTATAATATTAGCAGGATGATGCATGGCACTCGTATATTTGTATTGTGTGACTACGTTTTGCTTTGCAAGACTCCTATTTGTTTTTGCAGTTGGTAAATCATCGAATAACTTCCCCCGCTCTGGGGGGAGTCTCAGACTTATACTGACTAAAACCCAAATATGTTCCTTCTATTGCCCTTTATGTTCCGGGGCCACGGTATCTCTTTCGAACAACCCGCAATCCGGGCAGGCGGTGGCCCTGGCAGGCCCCTCTGCTTTGCTGACATCTCGGAAACAAGACTCAACTTGCTTAAGCTTTAATCAAGCATGGTTGAACCTGTTTTCGCCCCACTCAAATAAGTATATTTAATTTATGAATTTGGTTTTACGCGTTACAGAAAACTATTTGCTGCAGAAGGCAACTGCTGACGTATAGTCAGCCACTAAAATCTCTGGCGTTATTAATGTCTCTCTCTAACTAATGTATCGTCGTGATTACAAAGTCGTTTGTATAATTAATTTGTCTGAGTGTACCTGTCAAATGACTTGTGATTAATTGTAGTGTGTGTTTTATTGTTAAGTTATTGTAATTATGGTAATTTTTGTCGTCCTCTACCTCTTAAAAGTTATGAGTGAAATTTATCATCAGCCTACATCAGGGGTGGCCAATAGGGCACGCCACAATAGCGGCGGTAAGTCCCCTCTTTGAGGAGTGGCTGGAGAGGCGTCATGGCGTCCTCACCTACCGCCTGACGCAGGTCCTCACCGGACACGGAAGTTTCGGGAGGTTCCTGCACATCATCGGGCGGGAGGAAGCGCCCGGGTGTCACCATTGTGACGATCGCCCGGAGGACACGGTGGAGCACACAGTGGCGGTCTGCCCAGCTTGGGCGGAGCACCGCCGTGCCCTCGTGGAGGCGATCGGCGGCGGCGATCTCTCGCGTCCGGCCCTGGTTCAGGCCATGGTCCGGAGCGAGAGGGAATGGGAAGCGGTCACCACCTTCTGCGAAGCAGTAATGCTAGCAAAGGAGGTGGCCGGGCGTTTGAGGGAGAGAACATCTGCCCAACCCAGCCGCCGCGGGAGACGCCCATGGCGCCGGGCGCCGCGAGACGACTTCCGGCCACCGTAGATGCGGGCCTGTGGGCGGTGAGCAATGGGTAGTTCACCGTCCGTCCGTCGATTGACGACAGGCCGTGTCGACGGCGCGTTCGTGTTTCACGCGCGCCTCAAAGAGAGTCAGCAAAGCAGAGGGGCTTGCCAGAGCCTCCGCCTGCCGGGGTTGCGGGTTGTTCGAAAGAGATACCGCGGCCTCGGAACGTAAAGGGCAATAGAAGGAACATGGGTGGGTTTTAGTCAGTACAAGTCTGACATGCCCCCCCGCTCCACCCAGAGCGGGGGAAGTCATTGGATGATTTCCCACCCGAAAAAAAAAAAAAAAAAAAGGGGTGGCCAATTTGAGTAGGTACTTAGTACCAAAATCTATTGTTTACGAACGAAACCCTAAGCGATCTGCCAATGACATACTTCTTTAAATCCTTACTTAATATTTATTATTATAAAACCGAAAGTGAGTTTGTTTGTTTGTTACGTCTTCACTTCTAAATGGCCAAACCGATTTTGATGAATTTTGGTACAGAGATAGTTGGGACCCTGGAGACGGACATATGCTATTTTTTTAAGTGAGAAAAGGTAGAGAAACAGGGAAGAAAAGAGGAGAGAAAGATGTAACTATACCACGCAGACGAAGTCGCGGGCGGAAGCTAGTTTTTAATACAACAGTAAGTATATCATTTTTTATTTGACGGTGAGCAATGTATAACTCACCGTCCGTTCGTTTAGTAACGACAGGCCGTGGCGATGGCGCGTTCTTGTTCCACGCGCGCCTCAAATAGATGTCAGCAAAACAGAGGGGCCTACCAGAGCCACCGCCTGCCGGGATTGGGGGTTGTTCGAAAGAAATACCGCGGCCCCGGAATATAAAGGGCAAAACAGGAACATGGGTAGGATTAGCCAGCAAACGTCTGACACTGACATTACCCATCAGCAAAAAAAAAGTAGAGTTGAAGTTTAGAATACGATTTATAACATTCACCACAAAAAAAAAACTATCTAAACTAAAGTATTAAGAGTACTTCCCCTTCAGGGGGCATTACAAAATTCCACCCTGTATAGTTCAACAGCTTTACGATTATGTAGCGATTAAATCAAATTGTGAGATTTTAAATTTAATTTTTTTTAATTTAGTCCATTGAAATGTTACATTTTTTAGGCCTAACCTTGCGTTTTTTAGAGGACGCAATTTTATTTTTTTAATGTGTAAAGGGGGTCAGTGTAAAGCTAAAACCAAGTTTGTGGGGTCGCCACTCTTGTCCCACGGCCGCCATCTTGAAAATAGGGGTTGAAATGGTTTTCACGATATATCTCTTAAACTATTTATTTGATAAAAAAAAATTGTTAACATTTTTTGTTGCAAATTAAATTCTCTACAACTTTGGTCCAGTAACTTTTTGTCGTAGAACTATAAATAAAAAAGTTATAAGCGAAAATCTTCAGAAATTCGAGAAAAAAATTATTAGCTATTCTTACAATAACAAAGGTTAGGAATAATAATAACAATAGCAGGCAGCTGTTCTTTTGTTCCCTCATGGTCACTTGGGTATTTTCTACCTGAACAGTATTCTCAGTAACAGCCATGACATTTAAAATTATTTTAAAAATCAATAATTGTTAAGTCCTGTTAAAGAGTGAAAAAGAGCATATAATTATTTTTTAATAATATTGCAAAAATTATAATTAAAAAAATTATAGGTAATACAACGTAAATAAATAAAAAAAACAATAACTGATGATAAAAAATAATATGTCATCAGTTATTGTTTTTTTTTATTTAATAATAATATTTTTTAATAATATTATTATTAGCACACACGTATAATATAGGTATAGTTAAGAGTACTGAAAAATAGTACTGACTTCGGAGCGCTGTAAAACCTTAGCTATTGACTTAATGAAAAAATTAAGCGAATGAAAGTTGTTTCTTAAAAAAAACGATCTACAAAAATGGTCAGATATCATTTTTTCGTAAAATGATAAAAAAAAGTTACATCAAAAAATATAATTTTTTTCTCGAATTTCTGAAGATTTTCGCTTATAACTTCTTTATTTATTGTTTTACGACAAAAAGTTACTGGACCAAAGTTTTAGAGAATTTAATTTGCAACAAAAAATGTTAACAATTTTTTTTTATCAAATAAATAGTTTAAGAGATATATCGTAAAAACCATAACAACCCTTATTTTCAAGATGGCGGCCGTGGGACAAGGGTGGCGACCCCACAAACTTGGTTTTAGCTTTACACTGATCCCCCCTACACATCAAAAAAATAAAATTGCGTCCTCTAAAAAACGCAACCCCAAATGTAACTTTTCAATGGACTAATTACGTTGCGCATTTCTTGGACGTATTTATATTGTTTGCATTGCCGCGTTCTACTGGTTGGCCAGCCCTGGCCTACAGCAATCCTCTAATCAACAGCAGTTCACTGAACATAAGACTTCTCTAGTCGTACCGACCATCATCTCGATTCTCAATAATTCTCATCCATCTTCTACCAACTGCCCTGTGAAGTTCAATGCGAACAGCATAAGGCCGTCCTTCTCACATTATTTTTGCTAATTCACGATGTTCCTATAAGCACATAACTAGTCATCGGTGTAATTATGGTTATTTAAATGGAGTCTCATTGAAAACCTGAATACACAATTCGAATACACACCTACCCACCCAATTAGGGGATATTATATAATCATGGAGGTTGGATAATGGGAGAAGGAATATGACATATACGATATTTTATACGTTTTACCTACGTTGGGAAAAGTCTAGGCTAATTAATGAAAACCCCGGGATAGCGAATGTGTTTCTTAATTCTTTTTTTTATGTTTGCAGTAATATGTTTAATTTAATAAAGCATCGTTTCTTAAAAAAAACACACGTCAATGCTGGCAGGGAAGAGGGGTAGCCTTAAGCCTCTCAAAGTATCAAAAAGGGAGTAGGCGGACTATAATATTTGCCTTAATATTTCACGTGATTTAAGAATGGCCCTTTATATACCGAAAAGACAGTGAATCCCAAACTCGTGTAACAGACGAGAGAAAAAAATAGTTTTACGCATTTATTAATTCAACTCAAAATAAAAGAATGTTGTCGGAAAGTTGAAATTTTACTACGCCGTCCGTTTCCTCGTATCTACATTTGAATGTGCGCATATCAGAAGTTTTGGCGTCCCCCAAAAGTTACACAATACGGATTTGTGAATTTGATGTTTGTGACGATGGTCAGGACACATTATACATATTGTACTTATTATAGGGGCTTTTTACGCGTGTTAATATTTAGTTTTGGTTTATTTAATAAATAAATAATTAAAATTATTTAATTCAGATGTCAGAGATCCACAATACAATGACCACCAGTTACGTACGGAGTCTCTTTCGTGCCTCGGAAAGCACGTTAGGTTGGTCCCGGCTGTCATTTGTAGATTTTTGTCAGTTGTTACAGGTTAGTCTGACAACCAGTCTTACCAAGGGGTATCGTATTATCCAGTACTAACTGGGTTGTGGAGGTAAGATAGGCAGTCGCTCCATGTAAAATACTGGTGTTCAGCTGAATCCGGTTAGACTGGAAGTCGTTTCCAACAGAGTTTGAAAAAGGCTAAGCAGATGATAATGTTGTAATGAACACGCCTGTTAGATGCCTTGCATTGACTTTACACAACTTTCCTATTTCTAAGCTCTATTACAACATACATATTTTATAGGTATATCAAAAACTACACTAATTTAATTACCGAATGATACATACCTATTATTTTGTCAAAACTTTTAATAATCATCCATTTCCCTATCCGCTTGCCCAAAACAATCCTTCCATACATATGCCCATAGTCACGACAATCTTGTTTTCTGCGGTCGTACGGAGTATAAAGTTTGGAGGGTCCCTCAGCCCTCCCTCGGCCTCCGGAGGTCGGAGCGAGGATAACTAAAGACATATCGACTCTTATTTAGTTTATTGGATGGGTTTTCTGAACGTAAACTTAGTTTGGGATAACATAAGGCCCTTGATCCGATCTTCCTTGTTTGTATTTTTAGTTTTTTGCTCTGTTCAGTGTTTTGGTTGTTGGGTCTTATTTATTTTTGAAGAAAAGATTATCTTAGCAAAGCCTATGATCCTTTTAAGGGTACCGTATCTCAAAAAATGTGATTGCTTAAAGCTGTGAAAAAAACAATGCCTTTAAGTCTACGCAGTTTTGTTTAAAGTTTACGAGTCCAACTCGCACTTGACTTGGCTTTTTTATAATTGAAATTATATTCATAAGTTCCTAAAGATCGTAGTAGTATAACTACAAACAGCTAGAACTCGGGCGACTTCTCAAGAAGGTTTACATAATCATCTATTCCTTTCCCAATCAGACGTGTGTTCGTAGAAGCGATCGGCGGCGGCGACCTCTCAAATCCGGCCCTGGTTTAGTCACCGTCCGTCTATCTAGTGACGACAGACCTTATGAAAGACGCGTTCGTGTTCCACGCGCGCCTCATAGAGATGACAGCAAAGCAGAGGACCCTGCCAGAGTCATTGCTTGTCGGGGTTGCGGTTTGTTTTTAAGAGATGAGAGAGAGAACATGGATCGGTTTTAGTCAGTACAAGTGTAAAACTCCCTTCCGCTCCGCCCAGATCGGGAAAAGACATACGATGATTTCCCATTCGAAAAGGAAACTTCAGATGTGTTTTTTTTTGGGTTGGGAAATCATCATAACCCCGTCAGGCGGAGCCCTCTGCTTTGCTGACATCTCTTTGAGGCGCGCGTGAAACACTAACGCGCCGTCGACACGGCCTGTCGTCGAGAGGGACGGACGCTGAGCTACCCATTGCTCACCGTCCACAGGCCCGCGTCTACGGTGGACGGGAGTCGACTCGCGGCGCCCGACGCCCGGGGCGTCTTCCGCGGCGGCTGGGTTGGTTTGAGGTTCTCTCCCTCAAACGCCCGGCCACCTTCTTCGCTAGCTTGACTGCTTCGCAGAAGGAGGTGACCGCTTCCCATTTCCTCTTGCTCCGGACCATGGACTGAACCAGGGCCGGACGCGAGAGATCGCCGCCGCCGATCGCCTCTATGAGGGCACGGTGGTGCTCCGCCCAAGCTGGGCAGACCGCCACTGGACTTCAGACGTGTGTCGAAGCAATTTAGATTACCATACGCAGACATTAGTATTAAAAAAAAACTGTCAAACCGCAAATTGACACTCTTGCACAGTGTTACCACAACAATTGCCACTCGTAAATTAAGTGAACAACATAATCAATGATTCCAATTACAAATGAAGTAACAGAATCAGGTAGCTGTTCAATATTAAATGAGCTGTTATTTTACGGTTCTGTATCAATTGATAATGACGTAATAATAAATTATTTTGGGTGACAGCGCTGTCCGTTTTGTTATTATTAAATGGATATTTTAATATAGAGTGGAGCTTTACTGGGAGCGAGTCATTGTACCTTTGCCGCTTTTTTCACAGTCATTTCGCATTCATACATTATTGCCACACTGTTAAAATCAAAGTGCTATAACATTGTTTGTGTGACGCTTTTTGGTTTGCTGACACAGATTTTTTTTATACAAACAGGCTTGCGTTTGGCTTTAACTCGCATGATGTGAAGCAATTATGCAGCTAGGGTTGGACGCTTGCCCTAAGGAAACCGGTTCCGAGATCTAGATTAAAATAACGACGGAACCTGCCAGTCTGTGTAATTCACTACTGACTTCTCTGTCAGCAGTGAATTACACAGACTGGCAGTATTTACAAACTCATTTGTTTTTGAGCTCATTGTGTTAGCATTAGTGTTCGTTGTAGGAAGTTTTTGGAGTAATCATTTATATTCAACATTTTGCGAGCTCAGTTTTATTTCTAATTCATGTGCCATTGCTGGTTTAAAATAAATAATGGGTGTCAAAGTAGCCTTGACAAAGCCGAAAGGCACATATTTTTCTCCTCAATGTTTTTTTTTGTCTAGTTCGTGCCTGAGAATCTTTTAGTTGCGGAGATATTGGGGATTCATAGTTTCAACTTTTTCACAATAACAAAAAAAAATGTCATAAGTTTACTTTAAATATCTCCTAATCCCCGTACTATGCAATGCGTCCATTAAAACAATGTTTTGAGTGCGTAACATTAAGTGCGCAAAAATAAAATTTGCTTCCCAGTAAATATTTCTTACGTAAAGTAACTAAGTTTCGATGTATAGTATGCATGGTAAACGGCTTTGCAAAGAGTTCTTTTCCACTCTATATAGAAATCGCTGACAGCCGCCCCACACGTCGACCAAATTCGCCCCCACCCGAATATAATTGAATGGGGTATTAATTTACCTAAAATCAGATTTCATTAATTAGCCAACTATCCTTTGTCTCATCGGGTTTAACAATACGCATTGACGGCTAAATTAATTAATTGTTATTAAGTAAGACATGCCATTTATCATGATTTTCATAAAATTCTATACTACACAAAGGTTGTTGTTGCTATGGATATTGTCTATTGTTTACGGTGTTTTGTCTGTGTGTAATTTTAAACGAGTCTTTGAATAACTGATCTTAACTGTCAATTGTTTTGATGTTGTTCCTTTTTCAAATAGAATCAATCACTACTATGAAGAAATTAGAGAAGAGAGAAGGTCCCCATCCTACTATTCTTTAGATTTTTCATCGAAGCAAGTAATTATACAATCCTTGTCCTAACTAATATTATAAAAGCGAAAGTGAGTTTGTTTGTTACCTCTTCACGCTTTAATGGCTAAACCGATTTTGATTGTTTTTTTTAAAGTGGTATTTGAGGGAGAAAGAGGGAAGAAAAGGGAAAAATTAGCGTTGCTAAGGCGCAAGGGGAACTGTGTTACTCCGAATTTAACGCGAGCGAAGCCGCAGGCAAAAACTAGTACGCACATAAATCCAAAAAACACCGGCCAAGTGTGAGTCAGACTCGTGCACCAAGGGTTCTGTACAAACTTGCTACATAAACTGCCTTATCTTTTGAGTTTTTAGAGGGCTGATATTTTCACAGCTCTAAGGGACCACAAACTGGAGTATATGGTTTTAACTCGATACCTCGTTCCCGCGATAAAGGATCTTGACAGACAGACAGACGGACAATAAAGTGATCCTATAAATGTTACGTTTTTTCCTTTTGAGTTACATAACCCTAAAAATCAAAGGTGCATATATTTTTTTTGCATATGGAAAACCATCATATAACTTCCCCCGCTCTGGGCGGAGTGGGGGGGAGTGTCAGACTTGTACTGACTGAAACCCACCCATGTTCCTTCCATTGCCCTTTACGTTCCGGGGCCGCGGTATCTCTTTTGAAAAACCCGCAACCCCGGCAGGCGGAGGCCCTGGCAGGCCCCTCTGCTTTGCTGACATCTCTTTGAGGCGCGCGTGAAACACAAACGCACCGTCGACACGGCCTGTCGTCAATAGACGGACGGACGGTGAGCTATCCATTGCTCACCGTCCACTGGCCCGCATCTACGGTGGCCGGGAGTCGCCTCGCGGCGCCCGGCGCCCGGGGCGTCTCCCGCGGTGGCTGGGATGGCTAGATGTTCTCTCCCTCAAACGCCCGGCCACCTCCTTTGCTAGCATTACTGCTTCGCAGAAGGAGGTGACCGCTTCCCATTCCCTCTCGCTCCGGACCATGGCCTGAACCAGGGCCGGACGCGAGAGATCGCCGCCGCCGATCGCCTCTACGAGGGCACGGCGGTGCTCCGCCCAAGCTGGGCAGACCGCCACTGTGTGCTCCACCGTGTCCTCCGGGAATAGGCGCATGCCTTGGGTTCGAATTAGTCAGTCCGACACAGTCACAGCACAAGACTGTCACTGCCATGATCCTAATGTTGTGCTACTACAATAATGCTAAGAAGGCACTGTCATAGTAATTTAGTTAATCATTAAATCCGATATTAAGAAGACAGTTTAAAACGAATCTATGACCCTAACTTGTTAGCTAGACACAAGTGCACTTAGTTTAATTAATTAGTAACGTACCTACTGGTACTGGCGTACCTACCGCCATTTTACGGCTTGGGTCCCTATTAAACTTTAAATATCAAACATTTGGCCCTACGTTACAGCACAGATGTTACTCTGTAGTCTTGAGTTATGGGAGGTAGCGGGTTGAACCCGTTCTAAGCCAAAACGCTGAAATGCTAACAATAATGCTATGCTTAATAATAATGTGCTTGGAGTCTGTTCCCGATACCGGTGGGCTACTATTTTTTGTATTTTTGTTATTTGCTTTTGAATAGGGAAAAATGTATGTAAATGAATAAAAGATCAAAATGCTATGTAAATGTAAAATAAAATATTGTAATTACAATAATTCAGAACAAATAAAAATATAATAATTTAAATAAGTAAGGTTTTTATGACTACCCCATGAGAGAAAGGTGTGAGTTTATTTATGTATATATAAGAAGTTCTAATATGGTAAAATCAATACATGTAATGAAATGACCTTATGTAAAGTACTGGTATTCATTCAGATGCTTCCGGTTAGACTAGAAGCAAAAGAAAAGTAAAAGTAAGCAGCAGATCTTAGTTGAGATTAACCATCAATCAACGGGAGAGATATTATTGGTGAGCATGTGTGAATGCAGAGCGATCAAACGCGGTACCAACGGCTTAGGGCTGCGTTTTATTTTATATCAGCACGTAATCACATTTTTCCATGCATCAATATAGATCAAGCTGCCGAGCGCATCGCTGATGCTGCCGCGAGCCATACCGCACTGTCTCTCGCAATCGCAAATAACGTTTCTGAACGAAATACAAAGCATGCAATGCATGGAAAACGCAATTCCGTGCTGGTACACAAGGTCAACCATTTGTTTAACCTACCACGTGTTTTTCCAAAACGCACTTTGAATATAAGACATTTAAAGTAGTCAGTAATTTCAGCACGTTAAGCCGTTGGTCCCGGCTGTCATTAGTAGATCTTTGACAGTCGTTACAGTTTTAAAGAGTATCGTATATCTAAGTTCTTAAATGGGTTGTCAAGATCAGATAGGCAGTCGCTCCATGTAAAATACTGGTAGTCCGCTGCATCCGGTAAGACTGGAAGACGACTCCAACATAGTTAGAAAAACGCTAGACAGATTATTTATTACATTTGGGAAAACATTTAGCATAAAAAGTGTTGACTTAACATTAAACTTAACAAATATACTACGCACAACATTTTCCACAGATTACTCTATGACATAATGCAAACTGTTAGCAAACGTATTCGCAGAAGTAACAAACAAAAAGAAAGAAAATAAACAATATTTGTACGTAATGTATCATGCAAATCTAGTCTATACATTCAAAAATGATGATGACATTTTTCAGTAATCTTGTCTGAAGCTGACAAAGTCGTATATATTAGGAAGTAGTTTACCTAGTACATACATATTAGTTTTACATACTCTGTATTGTACCACACGACAAGTCCGCAGACAAGTTGCGAACTAACTACGGCAGCTGCAGTGGCGTCAATATATTTGGATTTTACATCGATAGGTACCCTAATATATGAAGGAAGTATTGTTAGCATAACACGCGCCCTCTTTTAGTAAACAACTCTTAGTCATAGGAGTCACAGACAGCTTACTGGGCCGAGCCTGCATGGAGGTAGACGAGCCAGTAGCCCACGTTTTTTTACACTGCCCAGAGGTTGCCACATACAGAACAAAGTATTTCGGTAACCCGGGTAATCTCCGCGAGATCTTCAGCAGCACCAAGACGTTGCTGGCGTGTTGGAGCTGGGGTGGATTTAATGATTTTCCCACCCCTACGCGAAATACGAACCTTGACGTGGAGTTGCGGACAGCCGCCCGTTATACAATACAAAACAATTCTAAGTGTAATGCCGCTAAAATTTGAATTACCGGCCCCTGGTTGTTGAAGTAGGAATTTATCTATCTATGCAATTAGCTTCGCATAAAGAGATTCCCATTAATTAAAAACAATAGTAACGAAAATATTGAATTTCGTATAATGAACGAATTACATCAAATATTTTGATTTCACATAGGCCTACATGGACACTTATAAAACGTCGAGAAAAGGTGAACGGTTCGGGTTGGTCGTTTCCTATGGAGAAGAACGGGGAAGAAACTCCATGGTTACTTTTTAAAATCATTTGGTTTTTACTCCAGCTAAACAACTCATAGTACGCATTACTCTTAATCATTTTTGTTTTACTTAAACTCAAGTAATCCTTAAGATGAGATTGACAAGTTTTCAACATCAAATTCAAAATTCAGAAACCTGTGTAAATAATCATTTATTCTTCTTCGAAATAGGGTTTTTTCATATTCAATCTAACGTGTAAGCAAATACAAAACACATTGCCTAAATAGTTGTTTTTGAATAAACAGCTTCGGATGAAAATTCTTAGAAAGAAATAACTTGTAAACCTTAAAAAAAAACATGTTCTTTACGCGGAAACAGTTTAAAAATACTATTTATTTGAAATTAAACTAACTTTCACAATTAAATAAAGTAAGATAATTAAACTAACAAAGAACAGACTATTAAAGGGCATCATAAAACTTGACCTCAACGCTGTCAGCTGGTAATGTAGAGACTGAGCGCGTTACCACGTTGTATAACGACACTTAGCCTTAGGTAAAGGAAAAAGACAGCTCTTGGGTCATCGGGAGCGTCAACTAGGCGATTTGATAAGTTATTTAAAAGGCTATGAGCACTCGGGTCCCACAAACGTCAGTTTTTTTACATTGCAAACAAAAAAACTCGACGTACGGGCGCGCACCATGTTTACACACAGTGAATAAATTAATGAACTCAAAAGAAAAAACCAAGCAGATACTAGATTAAAATTGCAATTAAAACTATACCTGTTTCCTACAAAATTTTATTAGAACTCATATTTACATAGCCCGTTTAAATGGGAGTTACGATACGTTTTTTCCCAGTAATGGTCCAGTTTGGAGCCCGTTAGTGCTTTTTGCTAAAACAACAGAGCCTTTTATGCATAAAATAGGAATTTTTGCTTGTAAGTTTTTGACGTTACATCCCGTTTTCGGAGCTTCAATAGACAAAGCTGAATGAAAAACATGTAGGGTGAAGGACATTGTTCTCCGTTATCGTTATTACAAATATTTCGACTGAATGGTTCGAACACTGACCTTACAAAAACGAACATTAATCGACGCATGTGATCCCTAACATTTCTTTATTTTTCTTTTAGTCGTTTTAAATAGATTAATAGTTAAAAAATTGGTTGTTTGTAAAGTAGGTTTACGATCGAGATGTTTACGTGATAACTAAACCCCACGAGCGCGATCGATCGCGCTCGTGAGGCGCGATCGCGCTCGTGAGGTTTTGGTGTGACACAAGTTTCTGAACATGTCACCCGACTAAAACGATTTTAAAGACGTTATCACGTCAAAAAATACAAAGCTCTTTTATAGTTAAACGCCAGTAATTGAGTTAATCTTGTGATGAACACAGTTAATTTATTAATGGAATTCTCCTTTTTAAAAGACAAAGAAGTCTGGGAAATACAAGAAGAAGAGATGAAATGTCCTGCTAACATTTTTAGGTTAGTAGAATCATAGCATAATGTATGAAGAATGAGCACGAACCTTGTTCATGATCACATTGGTATTTAGTAGTATCTATCGATTCTAGGACCAGGTTTCGACTTAACAGTGTACTGTGGTGTTCGGGGCTAAATAATAGCAACCGCTCGGGTTTATCTTAACGTAAACCGTGCCTGCCTACGGTTAGTCTGTGGATGGGTCACCATCTGGTACATACAAAGTTTTCTCCGTGCCTCAGAAAGCACGTTAAGCTGTTGGTCCTGGCTGTCATTTGTCGGCAGTCTGACAACCAGTCTTACTTAGAGGTATCGTATTACCCAAAACTAACTGGGTTGTGGAGGTCAGGTAGGCAGTCACTCCATGTAAAATACTGGTATTCAGTTGCATCTGATTAGACTGGAAGTCGACTGTAACATGAAAATGGGAAATGTTTGGGCAGGTGATGATGTGTACCTACACGTATTAAAACTGAAAATACTGATCTAAAGAAATACCAACTATGCTAGAACAGTCGACAATTGGTACACTCCCCTTCCCCTACAAACTGAAACCTATGGCCCCTTTGAATGCTGTGCTGTAGAAATTTTTGATTTTATTTCTGTACGAAGCAAACAAAGAGCTGGATTCACGTATGAGCATTTTTTTTTGTTTTAAATAGGTGCCTGTTTCCAATAACTGGGTCACAGGTGTCGGGTCTCGAATCTACGATGCAATATTATAATTATGCATTTTGTGCACTTGTGTTAAAGCATGATTTTGAAGATAATGACCTACGCTTATTATATTATTTAGGGGTTATTTTATCCTCACTCTTGTGAAATATAGGTGCGGATAGATCAAAGAGATTTAAATGACATAAAGAGCGTTTATTGGGATCATTTTCAAACACACCTGACAGGTGATAGTGTGACATAGTACTGACGCTTGCACATCAAGCTACTACAATCTGTCAGATTTCTTTGATAGATTTTCGACTTTATTGCTAAAGTATTAGGTTCAAGGTTCATTGGGAAACATTGACAGTTTCGGGTAGCTTGACCTGCTGGCGTCTGTACATAACGATTTGTTATCATGACGTTTGGCCGCAATTTTATTTGATACGTACTCATCATTTTCCTGCCCTCGTCCCATGTTACTTGGGGTAGGCGCAACACGTATTTTTCTTTCTTTCTCCCTTGTCAACCGGCACGCTATCATTTACTCCTTTCTATACTTCCGTTTTTTTCTTTTTGTAGGACGGTTCCCTTATTGGATGTCCGTTATTGTTGTTCGTCTGTCTGTCTGTCAAGATCCTTTATCTCAAGAACACATAAAGGTATCGAGTTAAAATTCAACAGCTCAACTCTATAGAGTTAAACTATAGTTTATGCTGTGAAACAATCAACCCTCTAAGTCTACGCAGTCAAAAGATATGGCTGTTCGCTCTTGGCCGGTTTTTTCTTTATAATTTGACGTTAGCCAGACGTGAGGTCTTCGTTTGTTCCCTTGTCATATGATACAAACTACAGAAATGTTAGAACATCTTTGTTTTGTCTATAGTAAAAGTAAGTTTGTTTTGAATGGGCCTTGTAAAACACAATAATTGGCCACCCTTGCACAGACGAGACCGACTAGGGTTCAGATGCGTGGTTGTCACGTCTTGTGGATGTTAAATACCAAAGACGTTCAAATATTTACGATTTAATAGACGCGACAAGACGAACAGTATTGTATTCCAATAGTTGTTACTACTTGGTAACAAATCGTTCCGTCTACTGTCACACGCCCACTTGTCAGGTAGCATTCGTGTGTCAAAATCTAAAATGTTTGGGATCAAAATGTTTGTATGAAAATATTTTTAACTAGCTGGCGCCCGCGGCTTCGCCCGCGTGATATAAAAAAGTATCCTACATGTTATTCCAGACCATAATCTACTTTTGTGCCAAATTTCATCAAGATCCGTTCTGCCGTTCTGACGTGAAAGAGTAACAAACATCCATACATCCATTTATACATCCTCACAAACATTGGCATTTATAATATTAGTAGGATGTCCGCTCTATAAGTCTTTTTTAATCCTTTTGCGAGTGATAGACGGGTCAAGACGAACAAAATCGTAATCCAATGTTACTACTTGGTAACAAATCGTTCTATATAGTGTCACACGCCCACTTGTCATGTAGCATTCGTATGTCAAAATCTAAAATGTTCGGGATCAAATTTTTGTATGAAAAGCTCTGGCGATTATTCAATTCTAGCTTTTGCCCGCGGATTCGCTCGTGTTAAATTCGTTGTAACACAGTTCCCTGCACTGTGTGTTTGCTACCTGTAGTTTTTGCCCTTGCAAAACAATCAATAAGGCGATTGTAATAGCAAAGCTAAGTTTTCCCTTTCCTTCCCTCTTATCAGTTAAGCCATTAAGGCGTGAAGACGTAACAAACAAACAAACAAACTCACTTTTGCTTTTATAATATTAGTAAGAATTAAGGATTTTCAGCACATATCATGTACAGAGCTAGACTTTATGACTTTAAGCAGTCTATACCAGTCCTCCTTTGATCTTAGATCCTTTTGTTACCAAAAGTTTACGTATTGATGTGGTTTGTCAATATAACATAATTATTTCGAATGAACCTTCTCCCCTCTTACTTGTCCATCATAATAACTTCGTTAGCAAGCTCTCACTTCGCTAATTTAATGAGGAAGCTGCCTTGCGTCAAGCACAGAGCATCTTGATGAGTATGTAACTGAAATTTCAACAAAATTGCAATATTTTGTACAAGAAACTGGGACAACTTTGTATGAGGTGTCTATTAGGTACGGAAAGAAACTTTACTTATGTTTTACAGGTTTTGTATAATTTGCTTGATTTGTTAAAAAAAAAAACAATTTAAGGCAGAAAGTTGCTACCAGCCTTTTTAATTGAGCTTTAATTTTGTTAAATATTTATACGTCGCTAACGGTAAAACATGATGATACAAAAGTGAGTTTGTTTGTTTTGTCTTCACGCCTAAACCGATTTTGATGAATTTTGGTAAAGAGATAGGTGGGACCCTGGAGACGGACATAGGCTATATTAAAAAAAAAGATTGAGATATGAGGGAGAAAAGGGAAGAAAAAGGAAAACTTAGCATTGCTATTACAATAAATAAGGCGCAAGGGCAAAAACTACAGGTAGCCGGTACCTGTAAATCAGGAAAGGGGAACTGTGTTACCCCGAATTTAATGCGAGCGAAGCCGCGGGCAATAGCTAGAACTTTATAATTACACCTTTTACACCTATGTTTAATAAAATTAAAACCTTTGACTTTGATTTTTGTTATAGCATAGCATTGTTTCTGGAGGCGGGAGTTGAGCTGCACTACAATTTCAAACTATTGCAGCTATAATCGTTACTTATATAAATGTGATACAGTTTTTTTCATTTGATCGTTAGCGGAAACTCTTTGAAAATGTATTCATTGCCATATTTTAATACCTACCTAGATTAAGAAAATTATGGCACATTTTGAGTGAAAATAAACTATTCTATTCTAAATTGTTATTTGTATTTGTTTGATTCCCAAATACAGATTTTATTTTTATTGTAAAGTATTTTTTTCGTGACATTATTTATTTATTCATATAACAATTTGCACTGTGTTTGAATGACATTAATTAACCGTAAACTTTTCGGCTCTGTGCCCTGCTAGAGAGCGGACGTGTGTTGAACTTTTCCAATTTTTATCGCAAAAAAATAAATACTGTACCGGGAACTATAATCCTTATGGTCAATCAAAGCTCATAGTGTTAACATAATTTCTCTTTGCATCGATTCAAGTCCCCGAGTGCGCGCGAGTGCCCGCGAGCCCTCCTTCACCTCCGCGCAAACAGTACGGTCGTCATAATTGCTGTCCTGCTTTATCTTCATATCGTAACTTTCGTGTTCTTAACAACTACCGATAAAACTGTGTACGTACTAGTGTGCTTACCTCGGTGTCTTACTGTGTTAATTACTACATATTATCGCATTTAAAAGTACTCATCCACATTATCGCGATGCAATGCACACCACCAGCAACGGGAGCTAAGAACAACAGCATGATGAGTGATATATCAATGTCAGACTCAGATATTCCTAAAGCAGTATGCAGTGACGACAACATAAACAGCCAGTCACGCCGTAAACGACTTCGTGGTGACTTCTCTCCCAATGAGTTGCTCGAGGAACGCAATTTGGAGCTAAAAACCATGCTAAAAACCTGGAAACAGGAACAAGATGACCATATGCAGAAATTGGTGGAGCAACAAACTTCGGCGCTGGAAACACTCGTTGCTGAGATTAAAATCCTGAAAGCACTAAATTCCTCAATACAAACCAGTAACGAGGAGATTCGGGCATCGGTAGACTTTATGAACGAAAAGTTTGAGGAAATAAGACAGCAAATGGAAACTTTGAAGAAGGAAAACCTAACCTACAAAACCTGCATAACCAATCTAGAGAGTAAAGTCGAAGAATTACAGCTGTCATCTCGTTCATCGGATAAAGACACGAATGACAAATTATACGGGCTGGAACTAAAAATTGAGTCGCTGGAACAGCAAGCTCGACTCAATAACATTGAGATCTGCAACCTGCCTGAGAAACGGGACGAAGACCTTCTCGGGCTCGTTGAAAAAATCGGTGCTGCCATCAAGTGCCCAATTTCTCGCCAAGAAGTACTAGCCGTTCACCGTGTTCCCCACGCACGTACACAGGGAAGTGACAAACCGAAAAACGTAATTGTGAAACTATCCTCACGCACCCTTCGCGACAATGTGTTAAGTGCTTATCGTCTGGCTAAAAATGTTACGTCCGATCAAATTGGTATGTCGGGAACCCCCCGTAAAATGTATGTTAACGAGCATCTCACTCTTTATAACAAAACCTTATTTCGTAAAAATCGTGAGATGGCTGGGAAACATAATGTTAAGTATGTTTGGATTAGAAACGCAACTGTACTTGTTAAAGCTACCGATGGCTCTAAAACATTTGCTGTACGCTGTCAAAATGATGTTAATAAAATTGCACAGTGCTCTCATCAGAATGAATAGTTTAGTTTTTTGTTATTTTTGCAGAAATATCTTTTTTAAACAAAAACTTGCACAAATTTATTGTAAAACAATAATTAAAACGCATATTGTACGCCATCAGTGTGCCCTAATTTTTATTATAGTCATGGAAGTCGATTTAATTTCACAGGTTTGTAATGTTTCTCGCCATTTGTGTTTTTATACGTACAACATAAACGATGTCGCTATTGATAATAAACCACACATATCCATAATTAGTCTACAGAACTTGTTATTTAAAACTCGCTCATTAGCTAATGAGCGAACAACAGCTGTTGTTATTACTCATAACCATCTTATCCATGTACTCGTATGTAATTCAACATTATACCGCTACCCACTACGAACAGAATCTAAGTTTTTAAATATACCTGAACCTAATAATATTAATTTCCCTTTTTTTTGCTGTTTACTCCTTTTGTATTTAATCTCACGCAATGCTTAGTAGCAAAAATTTATCATTTTTTTATCAAAATTGCAGAGGAATCCGCACTAAATTGCACACACTTTACACCAACATTCTCTCTTTGTCGTTTGACGTGATCATACTAACTGAGACATGGCTAACACCTAATATATTGGACAAAGAATTCATTGATGATCGCTACTTGGTTTTTAGAGAAGATCGTGACCGCATTGCATCAAACAAGCGCGAGGGTGGGGGTGTTCTGGTAGCCGTGCTGCGCGGGCTTCGGCCTGTTAGGATATTAACGCGTCCCTTTCCTACTGGCATCGAACACGTTATGATCCAGGTGCCCGCATCGCGCTCCAATACTTACCACGTAATTAGCGCCGCCTATATACCACCACGTACGCAGGACGATGTTTACTTGTCGCATCTGTCCACTCTCGAAAATATTATTATGGCTTCCTGTACAGAATCGTTTTATATAGCTGGTGATTACAATTTGCCCGAAATTGAGTGGTCAGGCAGTACTAGTCATTTGAGTACTCAGTCACATAATAATGCAGGTCGATTTTTACTGGATTTAATGGCTATTACGAATGCTACACAATACAATGCAATTAAAAATAATTTGGGCCGTGTTTTGGACTTATTTATCAGCAATACCGATTGCCAGATACAGTCCGACATTTTACTGTTGCAGCCTGATAGTCATCACCCTCCATTTTCTGTTTTAACCTCCCTGGAGACCCTATTCACACCTATGAAGCGTCATTCTACAATAAAATACAATTTCTTTAAAGCTAATTACCAAGAAATTAATGTCAAGCTAAATAAAGTGAACTGGGATGAACTGTTTCTTAATCTATCCAGTCAACAGGCCGTAGATGCGTTCTATGACTACATATATGGAATCGTCAGACTGTTTGTCCCACTGTCACGCCAAAAATCAACTGCATTTCACGTTTGGTTTAGCGCGTCCCTAATTAAAACTTTTAAAAATAAAGAACGCGCGTGGATTAGATGGAAAAAACTACGTAACTTATCCGATTTTGAAAAGTTCTCCATTCTGCGTAAACGCTTCAAACTACTCTGTGAACAGTGCTATAGTAAGTATATGCAAACAGTTGAAGAAAGCATACCTATTAACGTGAAACACTTCTGGACGTACATCTCTAACCGAAAGAAAGGTTCTGGAGTCCCAGCCAATATTCGGTACAAAAATAAAACATCTAACAGCCCCGCAGAGATATGTTCACTATTTTCTGATTTCTTCAACTCAGTATACGAGCCCTCAACCTTTGACCCCAACACCTGGACACCCCCACAAACACTTGACGAGAACTCTGTATGCATTTCCGATATTTACCTTGAAAAAGGAGTTATATATAAGGCAATTACATCATTAGATCTAACCAAAGGAGCTGGTCCGGATGCCCTGCCTCCATCTTTCTTTAAAAACACTGCACATACCATTTGTGTCCCGTTACATATAATATTCAACAAATGTCTAAGGGATGGGGTTCTCCCTTGTGTTTGGAAGAGGGCTTTTATCACGCCTATTCACAAAAGCGGTGACAAAGGAAACGTTGAAAATTACAGGCCCATATCTATCTTGTCCACCTTGTCTAAGCTTTTTGAGGGTCTGGTGCACAGTCACTTATTTCCACACTTAAATCACCTTATTATACCTGAGCAACACGGTTTCGTTAAATTCAAATCCACTACCTCAAACTTAATCATCTTCACTCAATTTCTGTTTGAAAACATGGACATGCGCACTCAAGTTGATGCTGTTTACACTGATTTTCAGAAGGCCTTTGACAAGGTGGACCATAAATTGCTTCTCGATAAAATCGCTTTTAATGGCATAAGAGGCAATTTGCTCAGATGGTTCGCTTCGTATATTTTCCGTAGGACTCAAAAGGTCGTCATCAATGGATTCGAGTCTGATTCTGCTGTCGTCAAATCAGGTGTTCCTCAAGGATCCGTTTTAGGTCCACTGCTTTTTATCTTGTTTATAAACGACATAAAATCTTGCATTATTAATTCCAAATTCCTAATGTACGCCGATGATATTAAAATGTACAAGGCCTGTGCGAGTACTCGGGATTGTATGCTATTACAAGACGACTTACACAGGCTTTCCCAATACTGTCTAGTCAATAAACTACACCTTAGTCTTCCAAAATGTCACTTCATTTCTTTTACTAAAAATAAAAATACTAATAATTTTTCATACACATTGAACAACACACAACTGAAAAAAACTGAGTGCGCGCGTGATCTCGGCGTTCTACTTGATAGCAAATTACATTTAGACTCTCATATCGATAGCATAATTAACAAAGCCTTTCAGATGTATGGCTTTGTCATGCGGTCCTGCAAAGACTTCAAGAAGCCTTCTACTTTTCTTTTCTTATACAAAACACTAATTCGTTCTCAGTTGGAATATGCGATACCCATTTGGTGCCCGTATTATGATAGATACAAGCAAGCTATAGAAATGGTCCAGAAAAAATTTCTTCGTGCTATGCACTACAGGTGCTTCCGTGCAAGGATTCCGTATGCAGATTTGCTAAGCCACCATAGGATATTGAACTTGGATTCTAGACGTTTACTGATTATGGTTATGATGCTGTACGGTATATGCAATAACAAATTTAATTGTACCGAACTCACGAATAGACTGTGTTATGTTGTACCTAGATCTGTTAATCGGCGGGAGGCACGCGCTCCTCGGCTATTCTACACTGCTCGATGTAGAACAAACGCCGGGGTGCGAGCTCCTATCCGCCGACTTTTAGAAACTTATAACTCATTTTTCACAGATTTTGATATTTTCGCGCTGTCGCAATCTAAATTTAAAAGACTGGTTTCACAATTTCTTGCAAGTCGCCAATAAATAGATTTCTTTTCTTTTGTCATCGATTTCCTACAACTTGTCTGTATAATATTTATTTTTTAAATGTGTCCTTCTTTATATAACACGCGTTCGTTTTCATACTCCGGTGTCACTCCGTGGACAATAGTGTGGGTTATACATTTTATAAGTTTTGTAATATAAGTACTTTTTGTTAATATTGTAATGTATAACTGTTTTTTGTCCCAAATAAATAAAATAAAATAAAATAAAGTAAATAATAGTCGCACATTAATTACTTTGTATGTTTATTTATTTAGTGTATTAATATATTACCATAGAGGCTCGCGGCTAAATAATAGTAGTTACTCAGGTCGAGCTTTAGGTTAAGCCGCGCTTGCCTAGGTTGGTCTGTGGAAGGGTGACCACCCGTTACATACCGAGTTTCCTCCGTGACTCTGAAAGCACGTTAAACTGTTGGTCCCGGCTGTCATTTGTAGATCTTTGACAGTCGTTACAGCTAGTCAGTGTCCCGAAAGTCTTTCAACCGGTCTTACCAAGGGGTATCGTATTACCCAGTACTAACTGGAGTATGGAGGTCAGATAGGCAGTCGCTGCATGTAAAATACTTTTTTCTGCTGCATCCGGTTAGACTGGAAGCCGACCCCAACGAAGTTGGGTAAACGCTAGGCAGATGATGATTAATATATTACAATAAATTTGGTGTCAAATAGGATAAAATGAAACAAAAGAACTTTACAATAATTTTATTAAGTCCAACAAAGAATATTATTATTTGTTATTGTGATAAAAAGACAATTTAGATATATTTTAATCGACCAACACACCATCTATTTGAAACTACTACTTTCTACCATTTTTTTTATTGTTATGTCTTCTATCCTACTGCTTAGTAAAAACGGTTCCTCTCAAAATAATCATACCAATCTTATATAGGCGAAAGTTTGTATGTATGTATGTTCGTTTCTTCTGCACGCTCAAACGGTTTAATGTAACGGTTAAATTCGGTGTTTAGATTAAATCGATTATAGCTTATAAACCGGATTAACACATAGGCTACTTTTTTTAGAGAATCAATGCCCCATACTTAGGAATTTCGCCTGTATCGTGGGTTCGTTTACAAACATTTAAATTCACATACACAAACAGTCAGACCCTGAACAACTATCTGTAGGCCTTACGAATTAGCAGAGGGACCTGCCAGGGCCACTGCCTGCTGGAGTTGCAATATGAAATAGATACCGCGGCCTCGGAATATAAAGAGCAAAAGAAGAAGCTTCTTTTCGGGTGGGTTTCACACTTTCCCATCTGGATAAAAATATTTGTTCCGTACGGGAATCGAACCCGCGACACACATCGCAGCTGTCGATCGCTCAGCTACTGCTGAGCTGTGCCGTTTTTATTTCGGTCTACAAGGGAAAGGGAAACCGAGGGGCGTAGTTATAGGCCGCGGTCAAGGACGTGGCCTACAAGATCAAGAAGGCCTCCAAATTTAAGGCCGTGGGCACGGCCGCGGCCACTATAATTGCGGCAGCAGAGGCCACCTTCGCGCCCCCTCCTGCGTCGGACGAGGTGGCCCAACTGCGGGCGGAGGTGGCCCGTCTGACGGCCGCCACGGAACTCCTCCTAGAGGAGAACCGGAGGCTCCAGGCGGACCTGGCCGGTCTCCGGGGAAGGAGGTCCCCCGAAACACCCGAGGGGGGGCAGCAGACGGCAAGCCATGCCGTTCCGGTTGAGGATCGCATTCTCAACCTGGTTCGGCAAGAGATGGCTGCCTTCCAGGCGCGGTTCTCCGTGCTGGAGGGCATTGTTCTGCGCCCCCCCGTGGCGGCAAGCAAGGGTCCGGTCACACCAGGTGGGGCCACGGGGTCGGCAAAAGGGGGCTCGGGGACGGCAAGACGGGGTCCGGGGTCGGCTTCATACTCGGCCGTTGCGGCTGGACCGAGGCCATCAGGCCAGTCCAGTGGCACGAACCCAGCGGCCCCTGCAAAGCCGACCCCAGTAAAACCCGCGTCGGCCCCGGCAAAACCCGCGTCGGTCAGTGCGACGCCAGCCCCTGCAATACCGGCGCCCACCTCGGCAAATCCGGCTCCGGCACAGCCAGCGCCGGCTAAAAAGAAAAGAGGGACACGGAAGGGCAAGGCGAAGGCACCAGCGCCTGCCACCATCGCCCCACCACCTGAACCCCAGACGGCCGAAGCCGGATGGGAAGTGGTCGGGCAAAAAAAGAGAAGGCGCAAGGCGGCCAAGGCTGCCCACAAGAAGGCGCAGAAGCAGCGGCGAAACGTCGCGGCTAGGCTTCGCGCCCCAAAGACCGCGGCTGTGGTGGTCACACTACAGCCGGACGCGGAAAAAAGGGGCGTTACCTACCGCGACGTGCTCGCTAAGGCGAAGGCGGCGGTGAATTTGGAGGAGTTAGGGATCACCGGGGGGCTCCGGCTACGTGTCACCGCAACGGGGGCCCGAATGCTGGAGATCCCCGGTGCCGCCAGTGGCCCGTCCGCAGACGCTTTGGCTGAAAAGCTCAGGGCGTCCCTTGATGCGGACGAGGCCCGAGTGTCCAGGCCTGTCACGTGCGCAAGCCTGCGCATTTCAGGCCTGGACGACTCTGTGGTGGAAGAGGAGGTGGTGGCTGCCGTCGTCAGGACTGGTGGGTGCCCTGCCGACCAGGTGAAGGCAGTGGGCACCGTGCGTCCAGACTTCGGGGGCATGCGAACCGTTACGGTAAGCTGCCCCGTGGCGGCGGCCAAAACAATCGTGGAGGGCCGAAGGCTCTTGGTGGGCTGGGTGTCTGCGCAGGTGAAACTGCTAGAGCCCAGGCCTCTGAGGTGCTTCCGCTGCGGCCAGCCCGGTCACAAGGCCGCGACCTGCGACGCCGCGCCGCACTGCGACGCATGTGCGACGACGGCCAGGCCGGCCGATCACCGGGCGGGAGGCAAGGCCTGCGCACCACCCGCCAAAACCAGGGGCAGGGGAAGGTCCTCCACGACCACCACCACCAACGCCGCCGCCACAGCCGTCGCCGCTTGCGCCGCTGCTGCCGCCGCTATCACTGCCGCCGCTGACGCCACAGCGGCGGCAGCTGGGCCATCAGAGGGGGCCCAGGGGGGGGGGCTGATATGGAGTGCCAATAACGGCCCCATTACGCCTCCTCCAGGCGAATATCAACCACTGCGCCTGCGCTCAGGATCTCCTGCTCCAGAGCATGGCGCAGTGGTCGATTCATATCGCCGTGGTCGCTGAGCCGTATTTTGTCCTCCCTAGGGACGACTGGGTTGAGGACCTGAGCGGCTCAGTGACCATAATTTCGTCGGCCGCCGCCGGTACCCCGTCCTTCGAGGGTGTCAGGAAGGGTCAGGGGTGCGTCGCAGCACGGTTCGGGGATATAGTCGTAGCGGGTGTCTACTTCTCCCCGAGCCGAACTCTCGCCGAGTTCCACAACTCTCTGAGGGAGTTGACCGTCGTCGTCGGTAACTGCTCCCTCCCCGTACTAGTGCTCGGGGACTTCAACGCCAAAAACTTGGCTTGGGGTTCTCGCTGCACGGATGTGCGGGAAAGGATGGTGGAGGACTGGGCACTGGAGACAGGCCTGGTCGTCCTAAATCGGGGTTCTGTTCCCACGTGTGTGCGGATGCGGGGCGAGTCGGTGGTGGACATCTCGTTCGCCAGCCCCGCTCTGTCGCCGCGTGTCGTCGACTGGCGCGTCATGGAGGAGGTGGAGACCTACTCCGATCACCGGTACATCCGGCTCGACGTCTCCACCCAGACCTCCAGCGCGCCGGTCCTACAGGCCCCGAGTGGTCCGCGGTGGGCGCTCAAACAGCTGGACCGGGAGCTCCTCCTGGAAGCCTCGATCGTGCAGGCCTGGGTGTCATCACCGGACAGGCCTGCCGACACCAACCACGAGGCAGACTGGTTCTAGGAGGCCATGTCTGAGATCTGTGACGTGGCAATGCCCCGAGTCCGGTCTGGAAGCGCCCGGCGTCAGGTGTACTGGTGGTCGCGCGAGCTGACGGCACTGCGAGAGGCATGCGTCGCTGCGCGACACCTGTACGCCAGGCACCGCAGGCTCCGCATTCGAGCACCGGATGCGGCAGCCATCGAGGCGGAGCTGTATGAGGGGTACAGAGCGGCGAAGACCGCCCTCCTAGAAGGTGTCTTGCGGGCCAAGGATCTGGCCCGCGAGGAGATGCTGGAGTCTCTGGACGGGGATCCGTGGGGGCGCCCATACAAGATGGTGCGGGATAAACTCCGCACCAGGGCCCCCCGCTGACGCAGAGTCTCCGGCCCCAACTAGTTGAGGATGTGGTGAGCGCTCTGTTCCCTTCGCGAGGGGAGCATGCTCCTCCGCCCATGGCTCCGCCGCTTGCGGTGCCACAAGCGGACCACGAGGACAACGACGACGACGACGTTCCGGAGGTGACTGGGGTAGATCTGAGAGCGGCGGTGGGCAGGCTGAAAGCCAAAAACACCGCCCCGGGACCCAATGGCTTGCATGGCAAAGCCTGGGTCCTGGCCCTGGAGGCTCTCGGGCCCCGACTACTAGAGCTCCTAAGCGCGTGCTTGGAGAGAGGCCAGTTCCCACTTCGGTGGAAGACGGGGAAACTGGTCCTCATACAGAAGCCGGGGCGCCCTGCGGACTCTCCGTCCGCATTCCGGCCCATTGTGCTGCTCGACGAGGTGGGCAAGCTCTTTGAAAGAGTAATTGCAAACCGCCTCGTCGGGCACCTTGTGGGGACGGGGCCGGATCTTGCGGAACACCAGTATGGTTTCCGCAAGGGGCGCTCTACGGTGGATGCCATCATGCGCGTGAGAGCCCTCACGACGGGGGCTGCAGTGTCCAGGGGTGGGGTTGTCGTGGCGGTGTCTCTCGACATCGCCAACGCGTTTAACACCATGCCTTGGGGCTGCATCAGGGAGGCACTCCAATACCACCGGATGCCGACCTATCTTCGTCGTGTGGTCGGGGCATATCTGACGGACAGGGCCGTCATCTACCCCGGTCGCTCTGGAGAGTGGAACCGGTGAGAGATGTCGTGCGGTGTCCCACAGGGATCGGTCTTGGGGCCGCTCCTGTGGGACATCGGTTACGACTGGGTGCTGCGCGCCGACCTCCCCAGCGGCGTCAGCGTGGTTTGCTACGCTGACGACACGCTCGTTCTGGCTCAGGGGGGGTCGCACCAGGCGGCGGCCGACATCATGACGCGCGGGGTTGCGGTAGTCGCAGAGAGGATCCGGCTGCTGGGTCTCGAGGTGGCCTTGCACAAATCCGAGGCCATGGTCTTTCATGGCCGCGGAAACACGCCACCGTCGGGATCCCAGTTGACGGTAGGAGGGGTTCGCATCGGCGTCGGGTCGACGATGAAGTACCTGGGAATCGTCCTCGACAGCCGGTGGAACTTCGTCGAACACTTTCGACGTTTGGCTCCCAAACTCGAGCGGACGGGGGCTGCTTTCAAGCGGCTCCTGCCCAATCTGAGGGGGCCAAACGCCTCCTGCCGTAGGCTCTATGCCGGAGTCGTGCGGTCCATGGCCCTTTACGGGGCCCCGGTATGGGCGCGTTCCTTAGGGCGGCGCGCCGCCCACTACCTGAACGCGCCCCAAAAGGTGGTGGCCATACGGCTTGTCCGGGGCTACCGCACGATCTCCGGCGAGGCAGCGAGCCTCCTTGCCGGACTGGCACCGTGGGATCTGGAGGCGATAGTCCTCGCGCGCCTGTTTGAGTGGCGCGCGGAGGCACTACACCGGGGGGAAAACCCGCTGCCACGGCAAGTTGCCGCTCGGCGGGCAGACCTCCGGTGCGATCTCATGGTGGCATGGAGAGAGCGACTGTCGCAACCCCGTGCAGGGCACGCCACAATAGCGGCGGTAAGTCCCCTCTTTGAGGAGTGGCTGGAGAGGCGTCATGGCGTCCTCACCTACCGCCTAACGCAGGTCCTCACCGGACACGGAAGTTTCGGGAGGTTCCTGCACATAATCGGGCGGGAGGAAACGCCCGGGTGTCACCATTGTGACGATCGCCCGGAGGACACGGTGGAGCACACAGTGGCGGTCTGCCCAGCTTGGGCGGAGCACCGCCGTGCCCTCGTGGAGGCGATCGGCGGCGGCGATCTCTCACGTCCGGCCCTGGTTCAGGCCATGGTCCGGAGCGAGAGGGAATGGGAAGCGGTCACCACCTTCTGCGAAGCAGTAATGCTAGCGAAGGAGGTGGCCGGGCGTTTGAGGGAGAGAACATCTGCCCAACCCAGCCGCCGCCGGAGACGCCCAGGGCGCCGGGCGCCGCGAGACGACTTCCGGCCACCGTAGATGCGGGCCTGTGAACGGACGGACGGTGAGCTACCCATTGCTCACCGTCCGTCCGTCGATTGACGACAGGCCGTGTCGACGGCGCGTTCGTGTTTCACGCGCGCCTCAAAGAGAGTCAGCAAAGCAGAGGGGCTTGCCAGAGCCTCCGCCTGCCGGGGTTGCGGGTTGTTCGAAAGAGATACCGCGGCCCCGGAACGTAAAGGGCAATAGAAGGAACATGGGTGGGTTTTAGTCAGTACAAGTCTGACATGCCCCCCCGCTCCACCCAGAGCGGGGGAAGTCATAGGATGATTTCCCACCCGAAAAAAAAAAAAAAAAAAGGGGCGTAGTTATAATATAATTAGCTTCCGCCCGCGACTTCGTATGCGTGGTATTGTTACTTTGGGCTAACGTTAATTTTAAGCCGCGTGATGATTGAAAAAAATATCTTTCTCTCCCCTTTTCTTCCCTCTTTCTCCCCCTTTTCTCACTTTTCTTTCGCCGTCTCCAGTGTGCCACCTATCTCTGTACCAAAATTCATCAAAATCGGTTTGGCCATTTAGGCGTGAACACGTAACAAACAAACAAACAAACTCACTTTCGCTTTTATTATATTAGTAAGGATAGTCTCATAATTACTCAAATATGTACCTGTAAACATGTGCATAATTATCGCGGAGATATCAACTATAAACTACCTACATACAGCTTAAGCGGACGAGCAGCTTCCACGTAAAGTATCATCTGCTAAGCGTGGCGATCATAGGATTATACTGCGAACAAACTTCAACAAAGTTGGCTGAGCCAATTTATGGGACTGACTAGTAACTTACTGACTACATTGTTGCAACTTGTGATTAACTTGTAATTAAATAACGTGCATTAGTGTGTTCGCTTCTTCCTTAATTGTAATAAATGTACAGTACATGGGTCTTTGGACAAAAATTAGCCGTCGCCAAACATCGCTGTTGTATTATTACATAATATATTTATTTATTAAAACTACATGTAGGTACATCTAAAAAAACATTGTATTAAGGCGGACTTCATTGCCTTGAGCATTTTCTACCAGTCAACCATAGGGTGGGGCAGAGACAAAAGCATAGTAGATAATGCATTGTGACAGAAATTAAAGTATTATTATAAATACTATGTACTTTAATTTCTATACTAAGTATGAAAAAGTGACCCATCTTTACTAGATAACAAACCAGAAGACAAATATCTTTGTGATATAGGTACACTATTGTATACGCACGTACACACAAAGCTAAAAGCTCATACCCTAAATTATTTCCCTTCCGATTATAGTTTTTTTTTAAAGCAGCGGATGAATACCACAGATAGTTTAAATATATATTACTCCTTAACCTCTGGTCCCAAAGCCTTATCAATGCCAGTATACACGGTAGCACACACCCTCTTGCAGCCTCGTTTGAACAGCATCACCGACTTGCCCAACACTAGTAGTTTCTGCGCCTTTCTGTGCTCGCTCGGCGGTGCTTCTCGACGGCGCTTAGACCGGCGGTGAAGCTGTATCTCAACTGCTAAAGATATTGCTGGAAAACAAACGTATGGTGGTCACAGTCAAAGTCAAGGTCAAAGGTTTTATTTGTTAAACATTAAAATGAAAAATGTTAAACAGTAAATATGAAGTATAGGTATCTCCATGTTTTACCGTAAGCGGCGTACAAATATATAACAAAATTAAAGTTCAATTACAAAATGACCCAAAGGCTGGTTTTTACTTTGGCCAGAGGCTTAGCGTTGCCATACAACGTGGCAACGCGGCCAGTCTCTTGGGGAGATTGCCAACTGAAAGCGTTGAGGACGAATTTTTTGACGCTATTTTATAATTTATTTATAAGTTAGGTAGTAAATTTAATTTAATATTAATTGAACTATTGTAACTCTTATTTTAACAAAATAATACCAAAATAAACAATAATTACAAAAGGTAGTAAAATAAGGCAGCATTCTGCCTATTTTATTGTTTTGTTGGTTGGTATCAATCAAGGCTCGTTTAGAGGTAGTTGTGCAAGCCGTTTCTCTGCAAACGAACTATAAAAGATCAGGGAAGGTTGTCTGCTTTGCTGACATTATGTTCAATTTGGCAAGTTAGCAAGTGAACGTTGCTTTCTATAGAATATGGTTTTGGTATGTTGAACGTGGGATTATAGCAAGTGAAAAATCAGTTAGTTGGTGGTTTTCTTAATAATTTTGCCTCTGGAAGGTATTTGATTAGTTTCAAAGCAGACTGCTTTTATTACGAGATATGTAACCGACGAAAAAAGAAGGAATTTTCCAGCTGTTTTTTTTTCTATTTATTTAAATAGTTCTAATATGATTGTTTGAATTTTTAATTGTATTATATTTATATTCACATAAGAACTACCTGCTAACAGATGTCCAATGCCGAGCAAACAGAAAGCTCCTCTCAACATCCTTAAAGAGACGGGCTGCAAACCTTTTGTGGATTCCCCTTGTGGCTGCAAACACAAACTTGGATAATAAATCAACGACAATTCAGAACTTATTGTTTAGAACCCCTGGAGGTTATTTTAAGATGTCAATGTCACCTCTAAATTAAGGACAAAATATAAAATTGAAGATACTGTGATGTACTTACTAGTGTTTGCCCGCGATTTGGCACTCGTGGGATTGGAAATTGACCAATAACTGGATTAAAAGGTGTGGGCAAAGCCAGGTCCTGGTTTAGTTGTGTGCCATTTACGCAATTTGTTACACCGTTAAGACTTGAAAGGTAACAGATAGATAAATCAACACACAGACAGAGATACTTTCGCATTTATAATATTTCTGTGGGATGTGCTATAAATTGTTTGCTCGATATTTTTGTATCGGGATATATGATATCGCTCTCCAAAACTCCATATTCAGTCAACCAAGAAGGATTTAATTAAGAATTTACGTAAAATAAAATATCAAATTGAAATATTGAAAATTTTGATGGGTAATTATTATATGTAACAACTGTTCGTAATTGTGCGGCTAATTTACTGTTAAATTATTATTTTATATTGACGATTTTACGAAGTACTACTCTGTCAAGAAAGTACCGGGAAAAGATCAATAATACACAAAATGTCTGTTATTCATCCAAATTTATTTTATCACCTTTAAAGTATGCTCCTTTAGAAACGATACACTTGCGCCAACGAATAATCCATTCATCAAAACATTTTTTAAACGCTGCTTCCGGAATTGAGTTCAGTTCTCGCCGCGAATTCTTCTTTATGTCTTCTATCGATTGAAAACGGGTGCCACGAAGTGGTAATTTGAGTTTAGGAAAAAGAAAAAAGTCAGCAGGAGCCATATCTGGTGAATATGGTGGTTGCTGGATGGTATTTGTTGAGTGTTTGGTCAAAAATTCGTTCACAATGATAGCCTTGTGCGAAGGCGCATTGTCGTGGTGCAAAATCCAAGAATTTTCTTTCCACAAATCTGGCCTTTTTCGTCGAATTTGCTCTCTTAAACGCCGCATAACGCTCAAATAATATTCTTTATTTACCGTTAGACCTTCCGGTAAGAATTCAGAGTGCACAACACCGCGATAGTCAAAGAAAACAGTCAACATGACTTTGACTTTTGATCGACTTTGGCGTGGTTTTTTCGGTTTCGGTTCAGTTGGAAGGCGCCACTCCGAAGCTTGTTGACTAGTTTGCATGTCAAACTCGTAAACCCACGTCTCTTCACCAGTAACAATGCGTTTCATGAATGTTGGGTCCGAACTGACTCGTTCTAGCATGTCCTCAGCGACTTTCATGCGATTGAGTTTTTGGAAAAAATTCAGATCTTTTGGGACTAGCCGAGCAGCAACATGTTTCATACCCAAATGATTAGTTACAATGGTACGGATCGACTCGTGAGATACAGAAAGTTCGGCGGCTATCTATCTCAGAGTTGAATGGGGATTTTCAGTCACTATTTTCTTCACTTTTGCGATGTTAACTTCAGTTGCAGACGTTGACGGCCTACCAGAGCGAGGCAAATCTTCCATCACATCTCGACCGCTTTTGAACGCTTTGAACCACTCATAAGCACGAGATTTTGATAAAGTCGATTCACCGTAAGGTAAGCCTTTTGTAACATTTTCAGTGACTCCGAACACGAAATTCCATTGGCGATGCAAAATTTAAGACAAACTCTTTGTTCGATATTTTTGTCCATTATGAAATTCGCAATACACACTATATATGATATTACTAAAACCAGCACTGTATTTAATATAAATAACAGATGCAACTCAAACTCCGCGCCAAAATGGAAAACAGTTGTGCCAATCTAACAACTACAAAAAAAACAAATTTGGAACCATAAACAAATCATCCATTCCCGATACTTTTTTGACTGAATGTATACCACTGAACACATTATTACTAAATAGTTAACGTTATCAGTGCTTGATGTGCTTATAGTTGTTGTTTTAATTTACTGTATTGATCTTATTTATTTGATACATATTCATCATATAATTAAATTAATTACTAAATATATACAACCTATAAATGTACACAAACTAATAATAAAAATATATACAAGTTAAAAATGGAAAATCACAGAGCGTCAAAAAATTTTGGTTGGTATTTTGGTTTACAAACATTTAAACTCACATACACAAACAGCCAGACCCGGAACAACTATCTGTAGGTCTTACACATATTTGTTCCGTGCGGGGATCGACACGTAGCGCAGCAGTCAAACGCTTAGCCACTGCACCAACCGTGTTGTCAAAGATAAGATAAGATCGAAACTATCTACTCAAAATTGTGGTCTTGTAGTTACCCTTGTATTTGAATACTCGGTGTTCACACGCAACTACCAAACACGGCACAATTTATAAACACACAATGACATTAATTTACAACCGATTTATGATCTAAAATAAATTTAATGTTTATAACTTTCCATTCAAAAAGTAATAATTTTTTATCGTCATCCGAAATTTTTTTTTTTGAGTTGTTGTTTATGTGTGCGATATGTGAATTTATTTCTCTCCTGTTTGCCATTTGGAGCATCTATATCACTTTAAGTTGAATTTTCAATACATATATTTACTATGGAAACACTGATTCACCTCTGCTAATTTTATGATAGCGAAAGATAGATAATTAACGCTAACATCGTCAAGTCTAGCATATCCTTACTTCCTTACTAATATTATAAAAGCGAAAGTGAGTTTGTTTGTTTGTTACGTCTTCACGTAACGCCTAAATAACTAAACCGATTGTGATGAATTTTGGTACAGAGATAGTTGGGACCCTGGAGACGGACATAGGCTTTTTTTTAAAAAAAGATTGAGTTATGAGGGAGAAAGGGGAAGAAAAGGGAAAAATTTGCATTGCTATTACAATAAATATGGCGCAAGGGCAAAATCTATAGGTAGCAGGTACCTGTAAATCAGAAAAGCGGAACTGTGTTACCCCGAATTGAACGCGAGCGAAGCCGCGGCCAAAAGCTAGTAAATAATATTTTCAAATCTACATACGGCTTGCGATGAGGTAGCTGTTGACTCCCCCATAACTTCACCACCCTGCTTGTCGCTCTCGGTGACCGGGTCCGACCTCCTGGCTTGTTCTGGCAAGTTCTTATACTCGTCTGTTGTCATCTTCGCTATGATGCCAGCTTCGAAGAGTGTCATGACCCTTAAAAACGGATTAAAAGACTAGCTGGCGCCCGAAGCTTAGCCCGCGTGATATCGATAAAAAAATCCAATGTGTTCCAGACTATAATCTACCTCAATGCCAAATTTCATCAACATCCATTTTCACGTGACAACGTGGGTTACAAATATCCATACATCCATCCATCCTCACAAATATTTGCATTTATAATATTTGTAGGATTTGAAATCATTAGACTGCCTCGTTGGTCTTGTGGTCGATTTCCGGGTAAAGTGTTATTGGGTTTTTCATTAGCATTTTTTCAGTCTGGATTTGTGCCCAGTTGATGTGTATGAGTTATCGTGTAGCTCGACTCATTACTCAAAGAGCTCCACGACATACGGATATTGTCTATTTCTGTAATCCTCTGTCCAAACTCGTTGAGTAGTTCTTGCGTTAAAGAGTAACATCCATCCATCCTTCCATCCATCCATCTATCCATCCATCCATCCATCCACCTCCCCATTCATCCATCCATCCATCTACCTCCCCATTCATCCATCCATCCTCAACAAACATCCGCATTTATAATATCAGTAGGATTTAACTTACACATTGTTAAAAGTTTCCAAATAAGGACATCCGATTTGTAAAGCAATCGCCGAGTATCGTGTGTAAAGTTTTTCGCTCAAATGAAAGTTGTGAGACCCTGAAACAAAATGATGTTTTCAACTTCCTTGCCGCTGAATTTTGGGACGGTTGTCCACCGCTAATTACGCTTCAATATCCGTACAGGATTACTTTACGGGCACTAAATGTAACAACTGTCAAAGATCTACAAATGACAGCCAATAAAGTGCTTTCTGAGGCACGGAATTATTAATAAAATCAAATGATAACAACAAAAATCAAACATTTAGGTATTAGCTTACTACCTTAGAATTATAACTGCACTAAAAAAGAGGGATATCTTTAAAAAAAATCTAATCATTAGTACATCGTCTTTGTTGCTCTCAAATCAGACACTTCTTTAGAGAACAGCACTAGTTGTTACGGCTACATTTTTCACGTATTGTATTAGCTACATCTTTTACATTAATTAGTGTTATGGCTGGTGAAATAATACTAGCGCAATAATAGTTCTGTCATGGTAACCAATAATATAGGAGATTATTTATTTAAACTTTTTCTACAATCGTGGTACATAGGCGGAGACTTAATGCTAGAAGGTATTCTCTAACAGTCAACCTTTTGGGTAAAATACGACAACATTGTGATAGAGCACAAAAATATATTTAATAAAATATATAAAACCATTTGGTTTCGAAAACTTATTTAATCTAATATATCAAATTCTAGTGCCACAATCTTCGTTCCCATACTGCTCCGGAACCACTGGACTGATTTGTATGAAATTTTGTGTGTATATCGGATACATCTGAAAATCGGCCAACATCTATTTTATACCCTTCTCTAGAAAAGGAGCTGAGCAGCGGGTGAAACCACTGGGCAGAGCCAGTATACTTATACGGATGCTAACACACAATTACATATGAATGAAACATTACATTTTTGTCTGCCGGAAGAACATAGATAGTTACCGAGGCACATACCAAATCTCTCAGTGTCATAGTAGAGCGTCTCCCTGCCGCCTAGAACAGCAATTCTTCTATGGGACAACACTAGTCGCACGCCCACTTCAACGTTGCGCACGCGTTGAATTCGCTGGCGACGCATCAGACTGGCGAGACGACCGTATACGCCTGTTCCATTCTGGAGAAAGAAACTACTCAATACTTCACATATTGATGGTTGAAAGGAAAAACGATTGCCAATCAGTAAATTCGACGGCACGGTTGGCGCAGTGGCTGAGCGATTGACTGTTGCGCTGCGTGTCCCGGGTTCGATCCCCGCACGGAACAAAAAATTGTATGGCTTACAGATTTCTGCTGGGAAAACAAACAATTACACTCTATAAATGATTAAAAAAAGTTGTACAAAACTAGTTATGTACAACTTATCTAGGTTAGTGTGCAACTAACTGCGTTTTCTACGTTTTTATAATTAAATTGGAAGATACATGCACAATATTTAAAAGCTTGATTGCTTGCTTTATTTAACACCATATAAAACAAAATCTATAGAAATAAATGAGTTTAGTTAATCCACAAGGTTTTTATTTATTTATTTGAACTTCATGTACAATAGTGGTACATAGGCGGACTTAATGCCATAAGGCACTCTCTACCAGTCAACCTTTGGGTAAAATACGACAACATTGTGATAGGGTACAATACATAAAATATCTAAAACTATTTTTGCGAAAACATATATTTGTTTTTGATGATTTTAAGGATGTCACTATATTCGCATTTAAATAAAAGCATAGACAATACATGTATACTTGTATAGTGATAGTTTCAATAAGATTCATGTACAATTTGAAATAATCAAATATCAGAACAATAACATCGGATCCATCATCGCGTCATGGAGCATAAAAAATGCGTAAACCTGAAATAACAAGCTTATCGCTCGCTCGAATTTGTGCAAAATCAGAATATGCACGAATATATTGACTCTGATACAAATATGCAGGACACAATGTGTGAAACGAAAGTTAATTAAAAAAAAGGAGATGTTAGTTTCATAATTTCCTAATAATATATGTATTGTCACTTTTAACTATTAATAAAGTTATTACAAACAGTAGTGGATGTTTATTGAAAATTTAAAAACCCCACTTAGTTTAGACGAAAATGTTTGCCAAGAGAAGTCTTACTGAATTTACCAGAAACTAGAGTTATCATATCATTACGCCTGTAATCCATAGCGGGTTATGCAGAAATGCACCGAATACTTCCACACACTACTATACTATATCTTTAAGTGATAATCGATTTCAACGAATAAAAAAACTGTTCTACTATTCACTGGCCATCATCAGTCAAAAAAGTTGTCAAGAACTTACTTCCAAAATAGCCAACGAAGAGCTATGACTCTCCACCACCAGCTCGTATCCATAGTCCCTCATAGCTTCCTCCAAGGCTGGCAGGGTTCCAATGGGACGTTCTCTTGAAGGTTTAGCTATTAAACTGGTCAAATTCGCCGAGTACATGTCACCGATGACGTAGGTAGCACCTAGGGAGATTAGCACGGACACCAGCCGGGCCTTGTGGGTGCTGGATGGCTCTTTGCTGGAAGCTGTAAAGAAAAAAAAATACGTGTGGCACTCGGGGACTACCACGGTAAAGCTATTGCATAGCATTTTTATCAACTTATACAATAAATAAAAATATCTACCTAAATATAATATTTTAAAAGTACTTTCAATAAAAAAGTAGTCGCAAAAAGAAAAACAAGACCCTGGGTTTGATCCAGCGTACTGCCGATAGCCAATCCGAATCTCTACTAAAACCCGCTTATAGAAAATCAAAACATAACTGAGCGTATTCGTAATGAAAGTATTAGGTTTTATTTTTGTTACGGAATTTCTTGATTCGATCGCCGTGCTCAAAGCCCGCGATAAATGCTATGCAATAGCTTAAAAAGGTAAGACAAGCTGCAGTTTAAAATTCTCGCCAAATTCAAGTTTGTCATAATACACATAAATAATTTTTGTGTCGTTTAATTGATTGTGGTCAATTAAAATGACAGTATCTGGTCAATAATAATGTACGCTGCTTTTTTAGTTGTATAAATTTAAAAGTATTTCAGATAACCGAGCGCCGTGCGCCTTTGTTTAGGAAATCATCGTTTAAAAAAAAATATTGGCATCTCGTAAGTCAACCTTTGAGGTTATTAGGTGCTCAACTGGATTATTCTGCAGATGCCTCTAGCCAGGGGTCATCGAATAAACGTTTGCGTTTGTTTTTATATTAAAGCACGGCACGGTTGGCGATTGACTGCTGCGCTGCGTGTCGCGGGTTCGATTCCCGCACGGAGCAAATATTTGTATGGCCTACAGGTAGTTGTTTCGGGTCTGGCTGTTTGTGTATGTGAGTTTAAATGTTTTTAAACCGCACCCACGATACAGGAGAAATTCTTAGTGTGGGGCAACGCAAAAAATATTTGTTCCGTGCGGGGATCGAGCCCGCGACACACACACAGTCGATCTCTCAGCCACTGCGCCAACTGCGTCGTCAAAAATGAATATAAGACATGTATTATGAAGTTAGTTCTTACATTGCCTTAAGAACAGCGTCGTTGTAAACCAGCAGCAACTGCTGAATAATCCCAGCTGATCACATTTACGTCGTTGCCATAGCGACGGTGCAGCGATCACTATCCAGAGTGCTGGACCCGTCACTAGTAAGGTTGCCAAGACAAGGGGCCAAACCTGCAACAATCAAGATCAGAAATGTAACGAGGTATTTCAGCCAGTACTTCAACAGAAGCCTGTGATATGGAGTGGGTTGGAACCCACCACGCGGGCCCAGGGTCTGGTTTTACGGATGACACATGTCTTTGGCAAAAAGATGTGGCGTTCTGTGGATTCTGCCAATCCCCTTAGAATAAGGCGTGAGTTTATGTATTTATATTTATGTGAAGTACTTAGCTGTATTTATAAAATCAAATGAAAATCTAGTTGATAATCTGAAATCAAAAAGACATAATATGTTAAAAATATCTACCGTACCACATGAAACGGCCCAGTTTGATAAAAGCTTACAACTACCAAAGGGCATCAAAAATTTACAAAAAGATACCTTTTGATATTATGAGCACCAAGAAACTTCCACTATTCAAATCCAAATTCCGATTTTTAAATCGATAAAGCTTACTACACGATCCAGGATTTCTTACATTATTGAATGTTCGGAATTTTGACATTGTTATTTACTTACTATAAGAATTTAAATGTTTGAAATACATGATACTGTACTATAATGCTTATTAAATTATTGTATGCCTTTTTGGTAGGATATCATGGAACTTCAACTAAAACTTATTAATACCTATGTCCACAATAAAAATATTTTGATTTTGATGTGTACATGTCTTCAAAAATTCCCGTTTTCAGGAAACTTCCATAGCACATTCCACAGTTCAACTAAATTATTCAAAAAACAATATTAGACACGCTAAAAACTGCTAGATTCAAAGTAAAGGTTTCTAAAAAGCTTATTTGAATCAGTTTTACTTATCAACTATCGAGCAACTCAAGTTGACCAATAGGAAAGAATAAAAAAAATGTCGCAATGTTGACGAGCATGTGCAGTGCCCTGCCGTCGCTATTCAGCTGATAATGGTGTACCATATCAGCTGAATAGCGACGTCACATTCTATTTACGAAAAATAAATCCTTACTAATATTAAAAAAGCGAAAGTGAGTTTGTTTGTTTGTTACGTCTTCACGCCTAAATGGCTAAACCGATTTTGATGAATTTTGGTACAGAGATAGTTGGGACTCTCGAGACGGACATAGGCTATTTTTAAAAAAAGATTGAGATATGAGGGAGAAAGAGGGAAGAAAAGGGAAAACTTAGCGTTGCTATTACCATAAATAAGGCGCTAGGGCAAAAACTATAAGTAGCAGGTACCTGCAAATCAGGAATGGAGAACTGGTGTTACCTGAATTAAATGCGAGCGAAGCCGCGGGCAAAAGCAAGTAAATAATAAAATCAAATCAAATCATTTATTTTTGCAAACATGGGTAATTTTTACATAGATCTTTTCGTATTAATAGGTTCTCCATATTCTACCGTCTTATGGGCATGCAAAAAATATTAATTTCCAAATTTAAAAGAGCAAGTTATTTAAAATTAAATATAATAAATTGATTCAAACAAATTTTACAATTGCAAAACAAAAAATGTCAAACTAATAAAGAGCACAAAAATATTTAATTACTAATGTCAAATAAAATGAATAAAAATGTCAATCAGAAAAAATATAAGATAAAGTAAATAAAAAAATTACAGAAAAATAAAATAATAAATGTCAATCTTTCATCGATTTCATTTTCATTCATTAAAAATACAAGGCATCACAAATAAATAAAAAAAAAACAAAAATTACCTCCCACTGAAAAGGCCTAATAATCGCCAGGGTCTCGCTCAGCTTCGCGGGAGCATGGGTGAGGAAAGCCCCCGAGTCTGCCAGAGTCATGAATGAGAACTCGACAGCTTGTAGTCGCTCCCAGGTCATAGTCACATCGCCTAGGAAGAAATCTGCTTGCTGGAAAGAAATACATCTTGTTTTAAACGTTAGCTACTAAAAGCCGGAGACAAATACTTGTATTTGGTAGTAATCATACATACATAATAACAAGCGCACGGGTCGCACTATAGGTTAAGTCGCTGTCTAGGTTTGCATGCTTTTTTTAACGTTCCGTACTTCAAAAGGAAAAACTCGAGAGGAGCTCGTGGCTAAATAATAGCAGCCGCTCAGTTCGATCTTTAGGTTAAGCCGCGCTTGCCTAGGTTGGTCTGTGGATGGGTGACCACCCGTTACATACCGAGTTTCCTCCGTGCCTCGGAAAGCACGTTAAGCTGTTGGTCCCGGCTGTCATTTGTAGATCTGTGACAGTCGTTACAGTAGTCAGTGTCCCGAAAGTCTGACAACCAGTCTTACCAAGGGGTATCGTATTACCAAGTTTTAACTGGGTTATGGAGGTCAGATAGGCAGTCGCTCCAAGTAAAATACTGGTATTCAGCTGCATCCGGTAAGACTGGAAGCCGACCCCGACATAGTTGGGAAAAGGCTAGGCAGATGATGACTTCAAAAGGAAAAACAGAAACCTTACTATACAATAAGGGTTCCGTTTGCTGTCTGTCTGTCTGTTTAATTTAAACAGTATACATCCTTTCTTTAAAGAACAACGTTGCCCCACAATAGGAATTTCTCCTGTGTGTGTTTACAAACATTTAAAGTCGCAAATACAAACAACTACCTGTAGGTCATACAAATATTTCTCAGGTCTGCGGTCCCTTTGTGTTGTGGAAAAATCATATCTAATATATATCATCTAAGTACGTAGTCAAAATATATAGCCAAGTTTTTACGGAACTCTAGGTGCGCGAGTCAAACTCGCTCTTGGCCGGTTTTTTAGTTAAGGATAAGGTTGGAGCAGAGTTTGCCATTTTAGGAGAATTCTGAAAACTGTCATAAACCACCGCACGGTTAGTTTTTGGGGGCTAAAAGTGGCAATTGCTTTCAAAGCGTTGCGCATGTCTACAATGATTTTCACAACGCTTGACAGTTCCATACATATTCGACTTTTCTATGAACGTATATCGATCACTGCGAGCTATAAATACGAGTTACGTATACTAATTGGATTTGTTAAGGATTCAGGTTCGTGACTAACTTTAAGATGAGTGAAGTTTAATTAAAATAACCTATTTTTACCCGACATCAAAAAAGGTTCTATGATTGACCGTATTTTTGTATGTATGTTCACCGATTACTCCGCCAACTGTAGACCGATTGTCAAAAACCTTTTTTTTAATTCTAAATGGTATACATCCGAGGTGGTCCCTTATCAATTTTATTTATATTTCTTGGATAATTTATGAGTTATCGTCTATCCTTACTAATATTATAAAAGCGAAAGTGAGTTTGTTTGTTTATTACGTCTTCACGCCTAAATGGATGAATTTTGGTACAGAGATAGTTGGGACCCTGGAGACGGACATAGGCCATTTTTTTTTAAATGAGAGAAAGAGGGAAGAAAAGGCGAGACAAAGCGATTTTTTTTTTCGTACATCACGCGGTTTAAAGTTAGCGTTAGCCCAAATTAATTATGCCACGCGGACGAAGTCGCGGGTGGAAGCTAGTATTACATATTCTTTCTTTTGTCTGTATGCAAGATCTGTAAACTTTTATTAACAATGAAAAATGAATACATACACGATAAAAAATCGTGTGAGATATCATCATACCATGACTAAAAATGCCGAAACAAAAAACTCTTTTGCAAAAAAAAAAACCGAATTCCAAAAAAACACAACGAAACAATCAAGACCGCCTTCAGGAAGTAAAGATATTTTCCACATTTTAGTTATTTTTGGAAGTCGTTTTTATTTTGATAACTAATATCTTTAAATAAAACATCAAAAATAACTCTTTAACGTTATCAAAATGTTGAAAACATACCTAGAATTGGCAATTAAATGTTCAGTATTGTTTGCAAAGCTTTTATTTCTTTGCGAAATTATTTTCTTAGTATTGTAGCAAAACTTACACGTTTCCAGATCAGTCCGAGAGTACCCTTGAAAGTTCCATTACTTGAAATACTTGACCCCTGGCTTCTGTCTGGCGGGTCGTAGTATTTATACCTGGAGGAAAATTAACTTTAGATCTAAAGATGTAACTTTTAAATGACCTTGACCAACTTTAATTAAGCGAGTGTTAAAGGTAAACTCGTGTAAGAATTTCATTTGTATCGTAAATAACGGCAGGAATGTAATCCTGCTATTGTTTTGGACTGTTGAGGTAACTCGTTTTGTGCATTTAGGCGTATTATTGTACTAGCTTTTGCCCGCGGCTTCGCTCGCGTTAAATTCGGTAGCGCCTTATTGATTTGTAATAGCAACGCTAAGTTTTCCCGTTTCTTTCCCCTTTCTCCCTCATATCACACTCTTTTAAAAAAAAGTAATAGCCTATGTCCGGAAAGTCCCATTAAAATCGGTTTAGTAGATTCTGAGATTCAATTTCCTGCCTGCCCCCTAAGTTCATCGGCGTGATTATTTATATCCCAGTTTACTCTCCAGGTGATACTGAGTCAAATAAAAAAAGTCCCGTCAAAATCGGTCCAGTAGATTCTGAGATTAGCCCGGACAAACAGACAGACAGACAGACAGACAGACAGACAAAAATTTTAAAAATTGTTGTTTTGGCTTCTATTACGGTAATTAAGATCTTCAATGTACAGAAATCGATCTTTTACAGTCTTATTATATGTATAGATTATAGAAGTCGATTGCAATCATCATAGAAATTGGATAGATCAGTAGGCCTTCCATGACGTCTTAAAGCAGAACTTATTCCACTGAGGGAAAGAGATGGTGCTAGACACCCTGTGTAGCTCTCTCTTTCCCTCAGTGGAATTAGTTCTGCTTAAAGACGTCATGGTAGGGTAGCAGATCTCAAGTGCGTATGCGGCGTCTCACCACAGATAATGGGCCACATCTTGCACCACATGCCCGATCACCTGCGCACATGATGATTTATGTACTGCATCTATCAGCGAGGTACACGTGGCTGAGTTATTTGCTAAACACGTCTGCATTTTTAGGGTTCTGTGCCTCAAAAGGAAAAAACGGAACTGTTAGTGGATCACTTGTTTGTCTGTCTGTCTGTCTAGACTGGCGTAGAGTTATCAAGTTGAAATTAAAACTATATTCTCAATTCTGTAGTCCCTTAGAGCTCATCAAACAGAAACAAAAGAAATTCAACCTTAGTCTACGCAGTCAAAGATATGACCGTTTATGTCGCAAGTTTGTACGAAACCCTCGATACCGCGATCCGAGTCGCATTTGGCTGTTTTTTTTGGAGTTTACTCCCTATGAATCGATTTTCATATATAAGGCGCCCGGTATGAGAAAAATCCGAGGGGTAAAACCTACTAAAGTAACGAAAATGTGTCACGTTTTTGGTGCGCACCTTTAGTGCGCAACTTTCTAATTTGGCTGTGAGTGTATTAAGACGTACATATGGTATGCTGTATAGGCGACTATACCTATATACTATATGTTATTGGGCTTGTTTGTTTCTATCAGTGTCGATGTATTTATATTGCTATTTTTTTTCATTAATTTGTGAATTTACCCTTTCATATGATATTAATCTTTTTTCAGTTGAATAAACTCTTTTTGCGTATGGTTAGATACTCGTACTTAAGGAGTAAACTCCAGTCGTGCGTCGGAGCTGACACACACACTTTTTTTCTGTTGGTAACTCATTAATTAACTTCTTCCGTCCTGGGTGGAGTGGGAGGGAGTGTCAAACTTGTACTGACTAAAGCCCATACATGTTCCTTCTTTTGCTCTTTGTGTACCCGCTTTATCACTTTCGAACAACCAAATTTCTTCCTTACTTGAAATTCAGTTTCTTAGCTAAAAGAGCCAGCAGTTTGTCGTCACGTCCTCCGGTAACTGTGATTGTGTTATCATTGTTGTACTTCACGAAATGCCACGGGGGTGCCTGTGAAAACATAAAGAGGTTATAAGAGGTGTTTGGTATACATCTTGTAAATGGTGGTACTAAAATAGCCATATTGATCGACAGGATTATAAAACAATGTATTGTCACTAATTCAAGTGTTTCTCCTTTCTGTATAATACGCCTGTTCCGCTGGTTTGGCGGTTTGGACTGTTGAACACCCGTCCTTTTATTATTTTTATTTATTTTGTTGTGATAGGAAATCATCAAATAAATATCTTCCCCCGCTCTGGGCGTAGCGGGGCTCTCTCATTTCTCTTTCATATCATTCTTTACACAATCCATCTTTTCTTTGGCCTTCTTCTTCCTCTTCATCCATCAAGATTCAGATCCATAAATCTTTTTGTCACATGCGCTTCGTCCCTCCTCATTACGCGTCCAAACCAAGACAAACGACCGTCAGTTAGAAATTACAACATACATGTAGCACAGGAACTTCGAACACTCTGCCTTTGAAGTCATCGTAGACCTTATCAGGAGGTGGCAGCACAGGAGACTTGTACAGGCTGCCAGCCCACCAGTTGACCAGAGTTAAGTGGTTCAGACGATCTGAGGTGCCCTGGTTGTAGTAGATGCGGAACCTGGGAAAATAATATATTATAGAATGTGGCAAAATATGCTAAAATTGTTTTTTTTTTCAATCTAAGATATAAAATTCGAGCCACAATGTTCGTCCCCATACTCCTCCGAAACGGCTCGACCAATTCTTATGGATTTTTTTATGCATATTCAGTATGTCTGAGAAGCGGCTACTACTTAACTTTCAAATCCCTCTCCAGGGATTTGAAATGCTCAGTGGTTGAAACGGCTGGGCACAGCTAGTAACGTTATAATAGTGTTAAAACGAGAAATTCCTAATGTAGGGCACTAGGAATTTCTCCTGTATCGTGGGAGCATTCACTAACATTTTGAACAGCCAGACCCGGAACATATATCTGTAGGTACGGTAAGTTTCGTATGTCAAGAACAGAATCGAGCTGTGATTGACAGTGGCAGCGTTACCGAGCGCAAAAAGCGAATCAGGAGAAGGGTAGACCGTTTCGTCTGCATACTCGAGATGTTACATTATGTTGTTTCCCTTTATAAGGAATCAGGTGTTGATTCTTCATGAGATTTTTCAATTAAACAGATGCAAAACACCCACAAAAAGAGCTAAAATTGAAACAAGATTGCCATCTAAATTGACACTAACTCTACAAAGCACCTTAATCTCATTTCGAAGAATAACTAAATTAAAAAACAAATCTTATCGAGCAACATTTACACGTAAGCCAAATCCCTAACCACAATGAAGAATGACAGATTCGTTGTAAGCTACTAAAGCAATAAGCTTCTCAATGTTTTCTTCGGCGCTTATAAAATATCAGGGATTTCGTGGGCATTCTTGGGCCAAGTCTCAATCGGCATCTCAATCGAATTACAAGGCACGTGATTGTCCAAGACTTTGTATTCTTGTGGAGCTATTGAACTTTAGGGGGGGAGGGGGAGAAATGTAATTTTTAGACATACCCCTGGGTGGAGTGGTGGGCAATCAGTTGGTGCTGTTCGTACTGGTAGAGACAAAAGGGTTCATGGTCTGTTCTTATTATGTAGTTATGAAAATTTTGATGAGACTTTTTGACAATGAAATATACTATACTAGCTTTTGCCTGCGGCTTCGCTCGCGTTAAATTCGGGGTAACACAGTTCCCCTTTCCTGATTTACAGGTACCTGCTACTTGTAGTTTTGCCCTAGCGCCTTATTTATTGTAATAGCAATGCTAAAGGACTTCAACCAAAATGGGCTAACCGGTGAACAGCTGTAGTGGGAAAAAAGAAATTCATTAAAAATTTAGTAATAATATTTAGTAAACATTGGTTGCTTTTGGGAGTGTCAAACTAAATGATATTAAAAACGATTTAAAAAGATTTTAAATTGATTATTGGTTGTGTTTGGTTACAGTTGTTGTGCAACATGGCGGGATGCATTGAGTTAGGGTTGCCAGAATAAAAACTCGATATTCGATATTTCGATTCGAGAGCTTCAAAACATTAAAATGTTTGATGGAAGACCGAACTTTATCTAGCCGTTGGAATATTCATCGTTCATGTTGGAATAGCATCATAATCATCTTAACCTCACACAATAAAGAAAAATAGTTTATGTAGAACAACATTTTTTTTGAGTGTTAAAAATCATTAGCTTGCCTACGCAACGTGGAACAAACCAAGAAAGTATTTATCGGGGAAAAGAATGTAATTAACATTATAACAATTGTAATAAACGTTCGTAATTGGTATTTCGTCTTCGTTCATTTGGGTTTTGTCCCTCATGGTAGCGAGTTTATTAACGCGTGCTTTTCTTGAAGATTCTAATTAGAATGCAGCATGGGCCATACCCAAAACAATTACGCAAAGCAAAACAGCATAATAATTATAATTTGAAATCGATTCCTTAGGAATCGATTTCAAATCGTATAGTTCGACTGATACCTGGTTCAGAGAACTGGCAACCCCAATCGAACCGGTGATCGATTGTCAATGTCAATTTCATTCGCTCTGTGTTCGTGCTCTTGTTCGAATATTATTTTGACTTTGGATATTTTTGACGACTTACGCTATTCAAAACTGATTCTGATGATTTTTCACTTAACGACCCCTATACATATTATATGAAGATCAAAATCAAGGCATACAAGCTATTAAGCATTATTGCTGCAATTGCATATTTATTTTAAAGTGTTGAAGTTTTATTTTTTATATTATTAAACAATTTGATACAAAACTTTCTATTTATATGTTTTCTATGTACTCTAAGCCACTCACTAAAATCAAAAATAGTGCAATATTTTTATGTTCATGTTCAAGCCCAAACGCCATACAAAGTGGTTGATGTCCTTTTAGCTTTTCTTCCCTCTTTCTCCCTCATACCTCAATCTTTTTTTAAAAAAATGTCCTTTTCCAGGGTCCCTACTACTCTCTGTACCAAAATTAATCAAAATCGGTTAAGCTATTTAGGCGTGAAGAGGTAACAAACAAACAAACTCACTTTCGCTTTTATAATATTAGTAAGGATTATTTCTGTTTGGGGTAAGGTACCCGATAAGAATGTTCGTGTTTGATTGATCCATGTGCCACGTTTGTGAACGGGCGCTGTTACGTAAGTACGTCTCTTAGCTGCCACGATTTATTTTGTTTTTGCTTTTACTCTAGACGCTCTTAATGTGCAAATGTGCTATGTAAAAAGCAAAATTGTTCTTACATATATATAAACTCAACATAAATGATGTTACCATGATCTTGTCTTCTATCTATACATATAATAAGACTGTAAAAGATCGATTTCTGTACATTGAAGATTTTTATGAAAAATTGTTACAGGGGGTCTTAATTACCGTAATAGAAGCCAAAACAACAATTTTTAAAAATTTTGTCTGTCTGTCTGTCTGTTTGTCTGTTTGTCCGGGCTAATCTCAGAATCTACTGGACCGATTTTGACGGGACTTTTTTTATTTGACTCAGTATCACCTGGAGAGTAAACTGGGATATAAATAATCACGCCGATGAACTTAGGGGGCAGGCAGGAAATTGAATCTCAGAATCTACTAAACCGATTTTAATGGGACTTTTTTTTATTTGACTCAACATTACTTGGAAGGTAAAGAAGGATAGAAATAATCACGCCAATAGACTAAGGGGGTAGGCAGAAAATTGAATCTCGGAAACTACTGGGCCGATTTTAATGGGACTTTTTTAGGGTTCCGTAGTCAACTAGGAACCCTTATAGTTTCGCCATGTCTGTCTGTCCGTCCGTCCGTCCGTCCTCGCTTAATCTCTGTGACCGTTAGCACTAGAAAGCTGAAATTTGGTACCAATATGTATATCAATCACGCCGACAAAGTGGTAAAATAAAAATTGGAAAAAAATGTTTTATTAGGGTAGCCACCCTATATGTAAAGTGGGAAGTGTTTTTTTTTAAATTTCAACCCTTACGTGTGATATATTGTTGGAAAGGTATTTAAAAATGAATAGGGGTTTACTAAAACCATTTTTTGATAATGTCTATAATTTCGGAAATAATCGCTCCAAAAGTAAAAAACAATGTGTCCCCCCCCTCTAACTTTTGAACCATAAGTTTAGAAAATATGAAAAAAATCTAAAAATAGAACTTTATAAGGACTTTCTATGAAAATCATTTTGAACTTGATTGACACAACAGTTTTTGTACAAAAAAGACAAAAAGTTGTACAAAATAATTTCCTCCTCCACCTTTAAACTCATAAGTGGGACACTTATTGTGACGGACAAGAAACTACGGAACCCTACACTGAGCGTGGCCCGACACGCTCTTGGCCGGTTTTTTATTTGACTCAGCATCACTTGCAATAATCACGCCAATAGACTAAGAGGGTAGGCAGGAAATTGAATATCAGAAACAAAGTAACTATGCCACGCGGACGAAGTCGCGGGCGGAAGCTAGTAAAAAATATGATTTAAAAGTGTGTCCATGGAGTTTCTTGCCCATTCTTCTAGACTTAATCGAACATTTAAATTAATAGACTGAGGCTCAGATAGGGTCCTGCCGGGGTTGCGGGTTTTTTGAAAGAGATACCGTAGCCCCGGATCGTAAAAGGCAATAGAAGGAACATGTGTGCGTTTAAGTCAGTACAAGTCAGACACTCCCCCACCGTTCCACCCAGAGCGGAGCTGCTTGCTCAAAACCTAATAGACGCAATGTGACAAAAACGTTTGTGTATATTGTTTGGTTTTACTCTAATGTTATTAACTTGATTGGTATTTAATGTGATGTAAAATCTATCGTAAATTTTCTTTGCGAAAGGATAATAAGCATTTTGTCTTAGCCTGTACGTAAGGACTAGAGTTTAAGAGCGCCAACTTTCATAGTGTGCACGTATTCTTTGAGACACACTTTATTGTGTTGACTGTTTACTTTCCTCCTATGCTCCTTCATTGGGTACCAAATTTTATCTTCTTGGACGCTTTTGGTACGTGAAGGTAGGGATGATCGTCAGTTTTTATAAGCTTTCTCTTCTTTTATTCAATTCAATTCAATTATTTTTTGCTTCTCACATGTACTTTACAAGGTCTTAAATAAGAATACAGTTCACATGGACCCTGTCAGGCACATTTTTTTTAAAATAAGTAGAAAGTTTAAATATTAAAGTCAATATTTAAACTTTTTATTAACTTTTATATAAATATTAATTAATAAATTTATGATAATATTCATGGTAATATTTATTTAATTATAAGCATCAATGTCGCAGGTAAAAATATAACTACGCCCGCTCTGGGCCTAGGCCTAGGCCTGGAGGGGAGTGTCAGACTTTTACTGACTAAACATCCTTTCCCTTCCTTTGCTCTTTGTGATCCGGGGCCGCACCGCACACAACCAGGACCCCGGCAGGTAATCATCAAGTTTACTTTCCGATTACCCCTTTTATAGATCATTCTATTTCCATCAAAACACATCAACGTATTTAGCTGTTCTCTATTTACAATTATGACAAGCTAAAACACCAACCAAAGGTCCATCCATTAATATTATTATTAAAACGTCAACATGTCAAACGTTTCACACGGCCATTTGTTTACTGAATTATGACGTCACTACTCTCTATGGACACAGTGTAAAGATAAACAGTAAAACAGTTACACTCATTTATCCGAATATGGTCGACTCTAAAAAGGAAGGATATAATATATTTATTCATTAAATGCACAATGTACAAAAAAGTTACACGCTAGGCTTATAACTAGTGAGTACATGACCCTGTTAGGGCGCAGCAAAATGACTTATAACTAATAAAATTATATTGCAGAATATATCACGTATGGTAGGAACTTTCACAATATTATATTACTTAAACTTATATCTAGCCATAAACAATATTCATTAAACTTATATCTAACCATAAACATTTAGCACATACATAATTATATTTTAATATTCTATTTTAACTTTGGATCTTCTATAAATTCTTGGATACTATAGTAAGCTTTATCTAAGAGCAATGACTTTAACCGGGCTTTAAATATTAACAATGTTTTTGTGGACCGTATATTTTCAGGCAATTTATTGTATATCTGTATACTTCGGTATTCTGGGCTATTTTTATACATTTGGAGTCTAGGTGCTGGTAAAATTAATTTAGTTTTACATAATAGTTATATATATATATTTTTCAAACTTGGTTCCACCCTAGTCATTTCTCCTGTATCGCGTTCATAAACATCTGAATTCACCTACACAAACAGCTAAACCCGAAACAACTATTTGTAAGGTCTGGAACACAAAGTGCAAAAGAAAGACCATGGATAGATTTTATTCAGTACAAGTTTTGACTCCTCTCACAGCAGGAGGAACCATCGCATGATGTCTCATCTCTCGAAAAAAAAATGTTCCGTGCAGGAAACGAACAGCGCAGCATTTAACTTAGCAGCCACTACATCAACCGTTCTTCTTCTTAATATTTTTTTTATAAGATGCTTTTTTGTTTTGATTGAGTTCAAGTTTTCACCTTTTTTGTGATATCAATCACTAACCTCTGCGGTTGTCAACTAAACTTTTTAATTCATAGAACTTCATACACACCTTACCATCGTCTTGATGACACACTTCCGACAAACTCTGGACTATACGAGTACCTGAAGCGAGTTTAGAATTTGTGTGTATAAGCCCATTCATATAATTTCGTTAAATTCGGGGTAACACAGTTCCCCTTTCCTGATTTGCAGGTACCTGCTACCTGTAGTTTTTGCCCTTGCGCCTTATTGTTTGTAATAGCAAAGCTAAGTTTCCCTTTTCTTCCCTCTTTCTCCCTCATTTACCACTTAAAAAAAATAGTCTATGTCCGTCTCCAGGGTCTCAACTATCTCTGTACCAAAATTCATCAAAATCGGTTTAGCCATTTGGGCGTAAAGACGTAACAAACAAACTCACTTTCGCTTTTATAATATTAAGTAAGGATTACATCACGTCTCCAATCCCAGGGGAGTTAGGTAGAATTGTACTGGTAGTACAGAGTCTAAGAAATGTGTAGCGGAAAGCCAATAAGCTTTTGTCCAATCTGGGAATCGAACGCAAGATCTCACGCTTTGTTGTTCACACAACTCACGAGACCAACAAGGCAATCCAATTATTTATTTCCATTTGAAATACTGAATGTTATTATGTCCACTGTGTAACAGATATTGCATTAACTAGTGAACGTATTAAATGGAACGGAAACCTATGTTGAGCACTAAAATGAGGATATATTGAGTGTTACCAGTTATTTAATGGCGGGAAATGGCTATTTAACAAGCAGCAATAAGCCACTTTTGCGGTAGTTCAGGGTTTTTTTCAGTAGATAACTCTGAAAAGTTGCTCATCAGCTTAAAAATTGCTCAGAAAAAGAATACAACTTATGAATAGAATAAAATAGAATTTAAATATAATATAAGGCACCTAAATAATGCACTTAAGTTGTCTGAATTAGCATTAAATCCTGTATTAAACAAAATGCAAAAAACAACTACAGTACTTTCAGAAGTTATTATGTCTTGTGACTGGGACTGTAACAGCATATTTTCTTGTTTTCATGCCTTTCAAAAGTGCCTGTAATGGTCTAATGGAGATAAATGCTTTGAGTTTGAGTTTGAATGAAGAGAAAGAAAATAACATGTCATCTCGATTGTAATCCCTAATAGATTAGACAGAGGTGTACCTTATAGACTATAAGGTTATAGTACTAATATATTTCGCCAGTTTAAACAGTGTCACAGTGTCTCAGTGCGTCAGTAGCCTAAAAGTCTGGCAATCAGTGTTACCAAAGGATATATATATTACCCTATGTACTTACAGGTTTGTGGATTGTGTAGGTCAGATAGGCAGGTTAAATACTGGTATTTAGCTGCATCCGGTGAGACTAGAAGCCGACCCCAACACACGTGGGAAAAGACTAGGTAGATGATTTTGCAAGTTTGTGGACTCCGTGGTTTCCACGGTAAAATACCAGAATTTGTCTACCTGGCTATCTTATCTCTGCAGTCCAGTATCGATGAAAACAAAAGTAGGAAATGATAAATTATGTTTATTTTGCAAGTAGGTTTTCACAAACACTTTTACACGTCTTTTTTAAAAACTAGATGAGGCCTGTGTTTCGTACCCGACTACTCTGAGAAGAAACAGCCGAAACAAACTCAGGTCATAGTCTCTTTTAAGGTCCAGATAAAAAAAATTGGTCAACTTACATGAGGACTATGCATATTAGTGTCTGAAATGATCTTTTTATGAAAGCACCACACGCAAGCGCACACAAGCGTGAGTGGACTTGTCCAGTCAGTGCAAACATTTGTTAGTTATCGTGTAGCTCGACTCATAACCCAAGGAGCTCAACGACACAACGAACAATACCAAAAAAAAAAACTTTTGTGTAGGTCGCGTATAGTACTCAAACTACCAGACAAAAAATCCTCCTCTTTAAAAATATACCTTGATATAATTTAAGTCACGATATTTTTTCCACATTCCGTACTGGAAATGCGTCGACGCGGTGTATATCGGTAACTCAATTACATGGATGTAGGTAGACAGGTATCAACTTATTCAATTATTTAATTATCGGCTCATCAGCATTTCCATTATGCTCTAGTACAGGGGTGGCAGAGCTTTTAAAATTCGTGTCAAGTTTGATAAAATGTTTTAATCGGGATTAACGCGCTTATGTGATTCATCTGCCTAGCCTTTTTCCAATGCTAAGATCAGCTTCCAGTCTTACCAGTAGCAGCCGAATTTTATATGAGGCGACTGCCTATCTAATCTTTACATTACAGCGGGATGAAATGGATTTCTTTTTTTGCAACTTTTATAAACATCAGTAGGCTAACTTATTCCACTGAGGGAAAGATACAGAGCTATACAAGGTGTCTAGCACCATCTCTTTCCCTCAGTGGAATAAGTTCTGCTTTAAGACGTCATGGTAGGATAGCAGAAAATAGTTCCCAGTTTTGGAACCTCGACAGTAGGAATATCATTTCAAACCAAGATAGGTACAGTGCACAGTGCCGAGACGCACCCACTCTGCACTGGACTCTGTATCCCACGACACGACACGAAGCAGGAACACTGCCAGCGTAATAGACCAGAATTTCAGCAAAGTCTCTATACATAGAAAGTACTTCTTGCTTTCAATTTTGATCAAGATAATTTCCTGGTGAAAATGTTCAGTCAAACCGATACTGACAAATTGCACCTGTGAGACTGCAACATTTCAGGTTGCAGGATAGTTGTATCCTGAAGTTTTACCAACCCTAGTACTGGATTTATAACGGCCGGTATATTTATTTTGACTCTGTTTTGCGTACAATGATTTATCGTCGACGTCATATAGGAGTAATATAATTACGATAATGTGTTGTTGATAAAAGTGTTCAAATGTTACGTTTTGTCTTCATTCGAAATTCTATATATATATTATAATATTATAAATGCGAGTGGTTTGTGAGGATCGATGGATGGATGTATGGATGTTTGTTACTCTTTCACGTCAAAACAGCTGAACGGATCTTGATGAAGTTTGGCACAGAGGAAGATTATAGTCTGGAATAACACATAGGATACTTTTTTTCGATCATCACGCGGGCGAATCCACGGGCTCCAGCTAGTTGTTGTTATAAACTTTTGGAAAGACTCAAAAAAAAAAACTCAGAGTACTGTGTTAAACAAACAGTCCAGTAACATACATTTTAACTAAATGGACTGTAGTTGCTCATTCCAAAATCGTAGATCACATGGAGAAGAATGAGCAAGTAACTTCATGTTGTCCGCAAATTCAAATCGGAACCGCTATAGCAGTGTAGTGCAGGCCGGAGCAAAGCCACTGGTTGCTATACCTAGCGCTACCGAAGACTGCAGCGGCAGAGCAAACACTCATTGCGACATATTTTTTTATTAATGGCATCTCGCAGTTACCAACCTAGGAGGTTGTCATCTGCCAGAGCAAAAACTTACAAACAAAGCAAAAATTTTACGACACGGTTGGTGCAGTGGCTGAGCGATCGACTGCTGCGCTGCGTGTCGCGGGTTCGATTCCCGCACGGAACAAATATTTGTATGGCCTACAGGTAATTGTTCCGAGTCTGGCTGTTTGTGTATGTGAATTTAAATGTTTGTAAACGCACCCACGATACAGGAGAAATTCCTAGTGTGGGGCAACGTTTTTATAAAAAAATAAAATAAAAAAAAGCGACTACACGCTAAAGGCACCCCCTGTGGGGTACGAGTCTCGGTTTAGGGCGCATTGGGGAGGGAAGGCAAAGGGACAGGCTGGATCTGAGTGATATGGACAAGGCCTCCCCCTCACGTCGTGTTTCTTAATACTGATATGATAGACCCGACGTGAAGCAATCTTTTGCTTGACGATGTTACGCCATCTGTGCCTGATCTTGGCATTTTCAAGTAAGTCGTGGAGCTTTGATTCGTCTATCTAAGTGGACTAAGACACCTCGGACGCTTGAACTTGTTAGACAAAGCATTGATGGACAAAGCAATATCGTGAATGGAAGTTAACATAAATTAGAATGAAACAATTGAGATAAGAATCGGGTTGATGGCTATTTATTTTTTTATTAGGTACTCAACTCGCTTGCGTTTAGACGCAACTTCCCTGGTGTAAAACATTGAAGCGCAATGCAATGCATCAATTGAACTTCAAAAAGATCATTCAGTTAAAGATCTGTAAACAAAAACGCTGCCACTAAATTCATCAGAGTGGTAGTTCGCACAGTAAAATCTATGGTGCCTCACATCCATGCCTTCCGCTTTCATTTCATTAGAGAAAAATTGTAATATCCTTACTACATAATATTATAAAACCGAAAGTGAGTTTGTTTGTTAGTTACGTCTTCATGCCTAAATGGCCAAACCGATTTTGATGAATTTTGTTACAGAGATAGTTGGGACTCTGGAAACGGACGTAGGCTAAAAAAAGTGAGAAAAATGGGGGGAAGGGGGAAGAAAAGGGGAGAGAAAGTTATTTTTTTTCGATCATCACGCGGGTTTAAGTTAGCGTTAGCCCAAAGTAACTATGCCACGCGGGCGGAAGCTAGTAAAAAAATAAAACTCACACACTCTCTCTGGGGTTGGTGATGACCGCAACTCTCATGGCTTCCTTGATAGTCATCAGGAAGGTTTCGCTAACCTCTCCGTACGGCCAGTAGAAGAAATACAGTATCATATTGTGGATCAGGTTGTTCTCTGTCAGCTGGAAATATCAACATTATTATGCGTACAGTAAATATCATATCATCTTTCACTTTGTTTGTAGAGTACCAATATGCTTAATTATAATTTAAAAACAATGCAGTTCATTTCAAATTTCAATGACTATTTTATTGATTATTTATTAATTATAACGACATGATTTTTGACGATAAAACTACTAATTTATTATTTATTCTGTAAATTTGCATGCCGTAAGGTAGAATGTAGCGGAAACTTTCAACTATGTACATATCATCTTATATGTGTACCTACATTGTTGCAAATAAATATATCTGAATCTGAATCTTCTGTATGTTAATGAGTTAAAGACTCAATGAGATTTAGTTATGTTAATCTATACTTTTTCGGGTGCCGTCGGCTATCTTCGTCAGGAGTCCGGCGCCTGCGCTGGCGCTGCGCGGGGTTACAAGAGGGGCTGCTAGCATACCTCACTTCACCAGCGGGAACAACCGACGACACAATTCGCACACTTAGAAATATAGTGACCTAATCCAAAATATTATATTTTTGACTTTCATTCAAAAAATGACCTAAATAACATTTAATTTCAACCATTTTATAAATGAAAGTTAAAAATACAAAATTTTGGATAAGGTCACTATATTTCTAAGCGTGTGGTCATGACCTAAATTAAATGTTACTGTTAATTTAGGTCATTTTATGAATGAAAGTCCAAACTATGAAATTACTAAGCGTGCGACATGTGCGTTTACTTTTCTAACTCTGTATATCATTATTTTCGATATACGTTCTCAGTTTTACAGTCCACTATTTTTTTTTTAAAGGCCATTTAAACACCCAAAAAAGACTTCTAAACTAATATTACGAAAAGGCAAAGTTGGTTGGTTAGGTTGTAGCTGAGGTAATCTATGGATTTACTGGACCAATTTTGAAAAAAAACTAGAACCGGCCAGACTCACAGAGGGTTCCGTAGAAACTTGCGACATAATCGACCTTAACCGTTGACTGCGTAGACTTATGCCCCGTTCCAATAAACAAAAACGACTCGTTTTGCTTACGGATAGTTGTATTTTGACATAAGTCTCATAGAACTTATGTCAAAATACAACTATCCGTAAGCAAAACGAGTCGTTTTTGTTTAGAGGGTTGATTTGTTGACAGAACAAATGAACCACATACTTAAGTATATGGTTTTATCTCGATACTTTCACGCGTTCCCGAGATAAAGGGTCAACAGACAGACAGACGGACAACAAAGTGATCCTGTTAGGGTTCTGTTTTTTCCTTCTGGTGTGCTGAACTCTAAAAATAACAATAGGAAGCCACGTTTTTTGTGAGCGTCATTCTACTTTAATATTATAAACGCGAAAGTTTGTATGGATGGATGGATGTATGGATGTTGGTTACTCTTTTACGCAAAAACTACTGAATGGATCATAATGAAACTACAATAATATAGCTTTTACATCAGAAAAACACATAGTCTAGAATCCATAAAGATATATTGTATATTATTCTATCACCACGCGAGTGAAAAAGCGAGGCGCAGCTAGTCCTTCATATTTTTTTTACAAAACCCAAACAAACAGATGTTGGGCTATCCACAACCGGTAACCCAGCTAAATGGGCGTTAAGTCCAAGTAAATTATTATTCAGAATAAATAATGTATGCGATGTAGATTAAAATTGTGTGTTGAATGGCCATACAGTTTCAACTGCATGCTTTAAATAATGTTGCCAGCCATTAATAAAATCGAATAGATAAACAATAAGTGATTTATTAATGCAGTCAACGCCATCTTTTTAATTAATGAAAATTGTGGATTTATTCATAATGAAGTGTGTTGTGATATTTATGTTGAATTCTGTTTAATATTTATTATTTACCTGATATTCAGGAAAATTCACTTAAAACGCGCCTTGGGAATAAATATCTTCATTTACTGTGTTCAAGTAACGAATAGAGAATATTTTCTATCAACATGTTATACTATATACACACATCAAAAGTATCTAGGGATCAACATATATTTTTGCAATAACTTTTCTCCTGATTGATATTAATTAAAATTTTCTTTAAGAATTCATCAAATAAAGTGTTTTCGTTTGTCACAGTAACGATAAACCAAGTCACCTTTGCATTAATAAAGAAATTTGCCATTTTCCTAATAAAGGGATTTTTGACATTTGAACCACTAACATTAAAGTTCGAAAAAAAGACTGAAATAACAGTTTTCTTTAAAATTTTATTGGGTAACTTAAACAATTAATAATCCGTGTTTCTACCGCGAACACTAACAACACAAGAACATCGGTTTGGCATACTCAAAATGAGTTCATCCAAATCACGCTGTGGAATGGCCGCCCATGTTCGTTGCAACAACAAAAAAAGGTCTTCTTGCGACTGGATACCCTCCATATTCGGCAGAGCTCTTCTCTGTAGCATATCCCATGCATGCTCAATCGGGTTCAAGTCTGGCGACTGAGCAGGCCAGGGCAGGACATTGATGTTAGCTGCGGCGAGAGTCTGTCTTACAACTCTTGCGGTGTGCGGTCGTGCATTATCATGCATTAACTGAAATAAGGGACCGATTTGCACTTGTAGAGGAACGATGACGTCTGATACAATCGTCTCAGCATAAATTTGAGCGTTGAGGTTGCCTCTGATCCAAATCAACTCAGTTCTTCCGCCGATCCAAATACGGCGGGTATTATATATATATATACATACCATGATGGTTCCACCACTATAAGGATGGACTTCCTGGCAGGATTTTAATCGCTGTTGGCGTCCAGGGGTCCTCCAGTGTCGTATACGTCTTGTATCCGGTCTCATACCAAAACGAGACTCATCAGAAAAGCACACGAAACGCCATTGTTCTTCTGCCCAATTTCTGTGTTCAAGAGCCCATTGATATCGAATCCTACGATTGTGCATTGCTATAGGTGGTACCATTAGCGGTCTTCGGGAATGAAGGTTCACTTCATGCAAGCGGTTTCTGACTGTTTGGTCGCTAATTAAGTTCCCTGAAGAGTGATGAAGCCTCACGGCTAACATCATGGCGGTTATTGTTGGAGCTCTTCGAGTTAAGATTTGAATGTATCGGTCTTGTCTCCGTGTGGTGCAGCGATACCGTCCTCCATGGCGCTCAGCCACGGTACCAGTGCTTCGGTAACGTGTCCAAAGTCGACTGATAACACTCTGACTTGTATTCAGAGCTAAAGCTACAGTACGTTGCCGGGAACCAGCTTCTATCATTCCCACGGCTCTGAGCATTTCTTCCCTGCTTAAATGACGTCGCCGCTCCATAATAACGTTGGTTTTAATCAGTAGTAGGGAAACAGTAGCACTAATAATGTCTTCAATGCGTTGTATGTTTTTATAGGGAAAATATTGACAGCTTATTTTCATCTTTTACTCGAATTTGATTGAGAGTTCCTGATTCAAATTATGAAATGCACCAAAAAGGATCCATATAAATTTATAAAATCATAAATTTATTACAAAGCCACATCTCAATCTCAAGAAATCCGCATAAAAATGCTTGATCCCTAGACACTTTTGATGTGGTATATGTATTTTTACAGGCTTGTAATTGCGTATATATCTTTTATACATATATATATATATATATATATTATATGTAAAAGTTTATATCATTCTATAATTATTTAAGTTTTTAGTGTAGCACAACAGAAAAATAATATCCTCATTTGCTTTCTTTTAAAATTTTTCTTTTTCTTTTTATTTATATTATTTTTAATTATTATTTCAATCTAAGCCAGATTACCTGTAAGAAAACCCAATTCTGGGTTAGGCTCGCTATTGTACATAAACTTATTATTGCAATTTGTGTGTGTGTTTTGTATGCAATAAAGAATATGATTAAGAATAAAACTTGATACATTGCTAAGGCGATAATCATACTTGTTTGATAACTATTGATGACTATCTAACACACGTCACCACTTGACCGCCTGCTTGACTGCAGTGTAACGCCAATACGCCAAAGTATCGTTTGAGAGTCGCCATAGATAGACACGTCACAATGAGTTATTGAGAAATATTGATAAAAAATCAAAATCAAAATCAAAATATTTTTATTTTACATAGGCCTACATGGGCACTTATAAAACGTCAAGAAAAGATGCACGGTTCGGGTTGGTCGTTTCCTATGGAGAAGAACCGGCAAGAAACTCCATGGTTACTCTTTTAAAATCATTTAGTTTTACAATGTTGTTGTTGTTACAGCGTTAAAGAATTGGTGAAATCGAGTGCTAACGACTAAAAGACTACCTTTATTTGGAGCGATGCTTTGTAGATACCTCCACAGCCCGTTCATAGATAATTTACTCTAATTTTGTATCATATATATATAATAAGAGTTATGTACAATAGTTCAATTAAGAGTATTAACATTAAATTAAATTTACTACCTAACTTATAAATAGTGTCAAAAATTCGTCCTCAATGCAGTCAGTTGTCAATGTCCCCAAGAGACTGGCCGCGTTGCCATGTTGTATGACAACGTTAAGCCTCTGGCCAAGGTGACGGGACGGGAAATGTCAACCAAACGTTTTGAAATTTCCTTAAAAATGCTGTGAGCACAAGGACCCCACGATCCCAGAGTATGTATACTACTATAAATATATATCTAGATATAATACGAAATAAACAAGGTTGCTGGTAGATTGCATTGCCAAATATAGATGATGAGGCAAAATTAGAGCAATCACAATGTCTTCATACCCATCTTTCTGGGGTCAATCATTTCACCGTCAGTCATTGTACTCGAATCCTATTTTTCACTAAAAACTGACAGAGAGCTGAACTTTATTTTGAGTAATTGTTAAATGTTTCATGTTCTTTACCTCGTATAGAATATTCTCGCATTCATACGGCTCGCAAAGAATGAGGCTGGTTCGACGGTCTGACACGTCCAAACCTTTTTTTAGAAACTTGTAATACTGGAACAAATTAATAATGAGTAATATTAGGCTAGGACCTAAACGTGAATAATATCCTTGGTATTACTTAGATAAACTTCCAAATGGTTATCTTTTTCTTTTTAGTATATTATAGTCCTCCTGGCCGTTTTTGGCCACGACGGTCAATCCTAGTGCCATCTGCGCGGGAGATATTATCCTTACTAATATTATAAAAGCGAGAGTGAGTTTGTTTGTTACGTCTTCACGCCTAAATGGCCAAACCGACTTCGATGAATTTTGGTACAGAGATAGTTAGGACTCTAGAGACGGACATAGGCTATTTTTTTAAGTGAGAAAAGGGGGAGAATGAGGGAAGAAAAGGGGAGAAGACGACACAATTCGCACACTTAGAAATATAGTGACCTAATCCAAAATATTATATTTTTGACTTTCATTCAAAAAATGACCTAAATAACATTTAATTTCAACCATTTTATAAATGAAAGTTAAAAATACAAAATTTTGGATAAGGTCACTATATTTCTAAGCGTGTGGTCATGACCTAAATTAAATGTTACTGTTAATTTAGGTCATTTTATGAATGAAAGTCCAAACTATGAAATTACTAAGCGTGCGACATGTGCGTTTACTTTTCTAACTCTGTATATCATTATTTTCGATATACGTTCTCAGTTTTACAGTCCACTATTTTTTTTTTAAAGGCCATTTAAACACCCAAAAAAGACTTCTAAACTAATATTACGAAAAGGCAAAGTTGGTTGGTTAGGTTGTAGCTGAGGTAATCTATGGATTTACTGGACCAATTTTGAAAAAAAACTAGAACCGGCCAGACTCACAGAGGGTTCCGTAGAAACTTGCGACATAATCGACCTTAACCGTTGACTGCGTAGACTTATGCCCCGTTCCAATAAACAAAAACGACTCGTTTTGCTTACGGATAGTTGTATTTTGACATAAGTCTCATAGAACTTATGTCAAAATACAACTATCCGTAAGCAAAACGAGTCGTTTTTGTTTAGAGGGTTGATTTGTTGACAGAACAAATGAACCACATACTTAAGTATATGGTTTTATCTCGATACTTTCACGCGTTCCCGAGATAAAGGGTCAACAGACAGACAGACGGACAACAAAGTGATCCTGTTAGGGTTCTGTTTTTTCCTTCTGGTGTGCTGAACTCTAAAAATAACAATAGGAAGCCACGTTTTTTGTGAGCGTCATTCTACTTTAATATTATAAACGCGAAAGTTTGTATGGATGGATGGATGTATGGATGTTGGTTACTCTTTTACGCAAAAACTACTGAATGGATCATAATGAAACTACAATAATATAGCTTTTACATCAGAAAAACACATAGTCTAGAATCCATAAAGATATATTGTATATTATTCTATCACCACGCGAGTGAAAAAGCGAGGCGCAGCTAGTCCTTCATATTTTTTTTACAAAACCCAAACAAACAGATGTTGGGCTATCCACAACCGGTAACCCAGCTAAATGGGCGTTAAGTCCAAGTAAATTATTATTCAGAATAAATAATGTATGCGATGTAGATTAAAATTGTGTGTTGAATGGCCATACAGTTTCAACTGCATGCTTTAAATAATGTTGCCAGCCATTAATAAAATCGAATAGATAAACAATAAGTGATTTATTAATGCAGTCAACGCCATCTTTTTAATTAATGAAAATTGTGGATTTATTCATAATGAAGTGTGTTGTGATATTTATGTTGAATTCTGTTTAATATTTATTATTTACCTGATATTCAGGAAAATTCACTTAAAACGCGCCTTGGGAATAAATATCTTCATTTACTGTGTTCAAGTAACGAATAGAGAATATTTTCTATCAACATGTTATACTATATACACACATCAAAAGTATCTAGGGATCAACATATATTTTTGCAATAACTTTTCTCCTGATTGATATTAATTAAAATTTTCTTTAAGAATTCATCAAATAAAGTGTTTTCGTTTGTCACAGTAACGATAAACCAAGTCACCTTTGCATTAATAAAGAAATTTGCCATTTTCCTAATAAAGGGATTTTTGACATTTGAACCACTAACATTAAAGTTCGAAAAAAAGACTGAAATAACAGTTTTCTTTAAAATTTTATTGGGTAACTTAAACAATTAATAATCCGTGTTTCTACCGCGAACACTAACAACACAAGAACATCGGTTTGGCATACTCAAAATGAGTTCATCCAAATCACGCTGTGGAATGGCCGCCCATGTTCGTTGCAACAACAAAAAAAGGTCTTCTTGCGACTGGATACCCTCCATATTCGGCAGAGCTCTTCTCTGTAGCATATCCCATGCATGCTCAATCGGGTTCAAGTCTGGCGACTGAGCAGGCCAGGGCAGGACATTGATGTTAGCTGCGGCGAGAGTCTGTCTTACAACTCTTGCGGTGTGCGGTCGTGCATTATCATGCATTAACTGAAATAAGGGACCGATTTGCACTTGTAGAGGAACGATGACGTCTGATACAATCGTCTCAGCATAAATTTGAGCGTTGAGGTTGCCTCTGATCCAAATCAACTCAGTTCTTCCGCCGATCCAAATACGGCGGGTATTATATATATATATACATACCATGATGGTTCCACCACTATAAGGATGGACTTCCTGGCAGGATTTTAATCGCTGTTGGCGTCCAGGGGTCCTCCAGTGTCGTATACGTCTTGTATCCGGTCTCATACCAAAACGAGACTCATCAGAAAAGCACACGAAACGCCATTGTTCTTCTGCCCAATTTCTGTGTTCAAGAGCCCATTGATATCGAATCCTACGATTGTGCATTGCTATAGGTGGTACCATTAGCGGTCTTCGGGAATGAAGGTTCACTTCATGCAAGCGGTTTCTGACTGTTTGGTCGCTAATTAAGTTCCCTGAAGAGTGATGAAGCCTCACGGCTAACATCATGGCGGTTATTGTTGGAGCTCTTCGAGTTAAGATTTGAATGTATCGGTCTTGTCTCCGTGTGGTGCAGCGATACCGTCCTCCATGGCGCTCAGCCACGGTACCAGTGCTTCGGTAACGTGTCCAAAGTCGACTGATAACACTCTGACTTGTATTCAGAGCTAAAGCTACAGTACGTTGCCGGGAACCAGCTTCTATCATTCCCACGGCTCTGAGCATTTCTTCCCTGCTTAAATGACGTCGCCGCTCCATAATAACGTTGGTTTTAATCAGTAGTAGGGAAACAGTAGCACTAATAATGTCTTCAATGCGTTGTATGTTTTTATAGGGAAAATATTGACAGCTTATTTTCATCTTTTACTCGAATTTGATTGAGAGTTCCTGATTCAAATTATGAAATGCACCAAAAAGGATCCATATAAATTTATAAAATCATAAATTTATTACAAAGCCACATCTCAATCTCAAGAAATCCGCATAAAAATGCTTGATCCCTAGACACTTTTGATGTGGTATATGTATTTTTACAGGCTTGTAATTGCGTATATATCTTTTATACATATATATATATATATATATATTATATGTAAAAGTTTATATCATTCTATAATTATTTAAGTTTTTAGTGTAGCACAACAGAAAAATAATATCCTCATTTGCTTTCTTTTAAAATTTTTCTTTTTCTTTTTATTTATATTATTTTTAATTATTATTTCAATCTAAGCCAGATTACCTGTAAGAAAACCCAATTCTGGGTTAGGCTCGCTATTGTACATAAACTTATTATTGCAATTTGTGTGTGTGTTTTGTATGCAATAAAGAATATGATTAAGAATAAAACTTGATACATTGCTAAGGCGATAATCATACTTGTTTGATAACTATTGATGACTATCTAACACACGTCACCACTTGACCGCCTGCTTGACTGCAGTGTAACGCCAATACGCCAAAGTATCGTTTGAGAGTCGCCATAGATAGACACGTCACAATGAGTTATTGAGAAATATTGATAAAAAATCAAAATCAAAATCAAAATATTTTTATTTTACATAGGCCTACATGGGCACTTATAAAACGTCAAGAAAAGATGCACGGTTCGGGTTGGTCGTTTCCTATGGAGAAGAACCGGCAAGAAACTCCATGGTTACTCTTTTAAAATCATTTAGTTTTACAATGTTGTTGTTGTTACAGCGTTAAAGAATTGGTGAAATCGAGTGCTAACGACTAAAAGACTACCTTTATTTGGAGCGATGCTTTGTAGATACCTCCACAGCCCGTTCATAGATAATTTACTCTAATTTTGTATCATATATATATAATAAGAGTTATGTACAATAGTTCAATTAAGAGTATTAACATTAAATTAAATTTACTACCTAACTTATAAATAGTGTCAAAAATTCGTCCTCAATGCAGTCAGTTGTCAATGTCCCCAAGAGACTGGCCGCGTTGCCATGTTGTATGACAACGTTAAGCCTCTGGCCAAGGTGACGGGACGGGAAATGTCAACCAAACGTTTTGAAATTTCCTTAAAAATGCTGTGAGCACAAGGACCCCACGATCCCAGAGTATGTATACTACTATAAATATATATCTAGATATAATACGAAATAAACAAGGTTGCTGGTAGATTGCATTGCCAAATATAGATGATGAGGCAAAATTAGAGCAATCACAATGTCTTCATACCCATCTTTCTGGGGTCAATCATTTCACCGTCAGTCATTGTACTCGAATCCTATTTTTCACTAAAAACTGACAGAGAGCTGAACTTTATTTTGAGTAATTGTTAAATGTTTCATGTTCTTTACCTCGTATAGAATATTCTCGCATTCATACGGCTCGCAAAGAATGAGGCTGGTTCGACGGTCTGACACGTCCAAACCTTTTTTTAGAAACTTGTAATACTGGAACAAATTAATAATGAGTAATATTAGGCTAGGACCTAAACGTGAATAATATCCTTGGTATTACTTAGATAAACTTCCAAATGGTTATCTTTTTCTTTTTAGTATATTATAGTCCTCCTGGCCGTTTTTGGCCACGACGGTCAATCCTAGTGCCATCTGCGCGGGAGATATTATCCTTACTAATATTATAAAAGCGAGAGTGAGTTTGTTTGTTACGTCTTCACGCCTAAATGGCCAAACCGACTTCGATGAATTTTGGTACAGAGATAGTTAGGACTCTAGAGACGGACATAGGCTATTTTTTTAAGTGAGAAAAGGGGGAGAATGAGGGAAGAAAAGGGGAGAAGAAGATATTTTTTTTCGATCATCACGCCGGTTAAAGTTAGCGTTAGCCAAAAGTAACTATGCCACGCGGACGAAGTCACAGGAGGAAGCTGGTAGTGCATAAGTGTGAGCGCAAGCACAGGTGCACTTAAAGTTTTCTTCACTCTCAAAGTCCGATGAGACGGCTATCCGATATTATCGGAGAGAGATCAGGCGCAAGACCAACGGTTTAACGTGCTTTCACAGAGGTACCCGTGCTTCGGTTAGATCGGAACCCCTAACTTGAAGGGTTTTTTCATATGCTTAGTGTCTAACCTGCTTTCGGAATTTGTAACCTGACAGATGCATTGCTAGGAAGTTTGTTCCGACACTTCTTCCCAGCTAAAACACTAGGAAGTGGCGAAAGGCGGGCGTTTTGGGGGACTGTCTCTTGTAATGCTAAATTTCAAAAAGTTGTCATTATCATCATAATTTGAATAAATAGAATAGATTTTTTATTTTCCCTCAAAAAGGTACATTCTTTGGTTCACGTCATATTATGTCAAATCAGATTTGTAACCTTTGTGAGAGCTGGAGCCTATGATGGGTTCGGTCAAATTACTTTTAATTTTATTTGCGACACATTGGCCTGTGACTTAGCTTAACATTGCTGTTTAGAAATATCTCTCAGGCATGCTTCCTTACGATGTATTCCTTCGTCGAATCAAGTGATAATTAAAAAAAAAAACTAGTAATAGTCATGTCTGTACAACCAGTAATAACTACACAGAGGTCTATTTTAGGTATTAACAGTCTCGTGTTTATTACTACGACTATATTTGCTGTTAATAGGGAAATAGTCCAGCATTCCGGAATTTACAAAGAAACTATTGTTGGAATATCAAGTAACACACTGCGCGATCCAGGAATTGAGCTTTAAAAACAAATCTTGTTATATTTCAATTTATTTCTTTGACATGAATTATTTTTCTCGGAAAATAATATTCTTTGTGCCTTCTGTTTTCTAGGAAAAAAAACGAAAGATATGCTTTTTACCTTTTGTTTGTTTTCTTTTGTTGCGATGTCCAAATTAGTAGTCAGAACATTGTGTTCACTCAACATCCAGAGCAGTTCAAATACGTCTTGTGATCTGTCAAATTAAAATAGATTTTAGTGTGCTAGTTCTAAGGTTTTTTTTACCAGGCTCACAACAAACGATTCGTCAATCAATCATTTCATTTTCAGGCATAGATTAAAAACACAGCACAAAACAATAATAATTAAGTGTAACCAACTAAAATATGCACAAGTACCAAAAAGGGGAAAACAATTACAGGACTTCAAAATGTCAATAGGAAAAGCGCCCAGAAGGCTGGCAACTTTGCCACGTTGGATGGAAATGCTGATTCTTTGGCCAAAATAAAGGCCAGACCTCTGGCCACGTGAAGAAAAACAAAACGATTTGTTAATGATTTTAGAATTCCGAACCTCAAAAGAAAAAAAAAGAAACGAACCTACCTAACTAGACAGTTTTTTTTTTGCTTTTAATTTATGCACAATTATTTTATACTCTTTGCTGTGCCCCACAGGGTCCATAATTGTACCTTAGCTTTAAGCCCATTGTAAGATCTTCACACATTATGGAATACAAATAACGATATGACTATTAAGTTACTAACACTCCATAGATCTTGTGTGTCGGAAATAAAATAAATTCTATTCTATTCTTAATTCTCATAAGAACTCTCACCTGATACTCGTAGAATTTCCCCTGACTATTGTTATACTCTTTGATGGCAACGCTTCAGCAATATCTTTGACAGCTATAGAGAAGTCTTTCGGCAGTCTCGTCAGCAGATCTGATGTCACATCACGGATGTCAAAGAATCCGAAAACCGTGTTTACAAACAGGAATATAAGTTGGACTTTATGTATAAGTTCCATTTTAACCAGAATTTGGCAGTGCCCAAAAGGGCACATAGATATATTTTGACAGTTTTTTTTTATTTGTTATATTTATTTTTATTACACGTACTGACGGTAGTTGCTTAAACAAAGGTAAATACTTCTTTTAATGGTATAAATTTGCAGATTCAGTTAATTTCTCAGGAAAACTGGAACTCAATAAATAATTATCTTAAACTATAAAGCAATAATGTCTACTCGATTAAATGCCGTGTCCAACTATTGAGTTCGGTGGACTGGGTCGCGACTAATTCCCTCTAATATCTTATGATATTACTTCTTATGTTATATTTTAGGCAAAGAGTAGTGTTGCAGACGCGTCTATGGTCTTACCTATTATATTGTTTATATATATATAGTGGCTGAGGGATCGACTGCTGCGCTGCGTGTCGCGGGTTCGGTACCCGCACGGAACAAATATTTGTATGACCTGCAGATAGTTGTTTCGTCTGGCTGTTTGTGTATGTGAGTTTATGTTTTTTTGTAAACGCAACCACGATACAGGAGAAAATCCTAGTGTGAAGCAACGTTAAAAAACCAAATAGATGTAGTTATTTTATAAAATGGCGTAAGATTAATAATAGTTTATCATACTTTAAAGGTGTCTTGCGGTGATTTTCTAACACACAAATGTCTGGCATTGGAGGAGGTGCATCATCATACTCATCATTTTACTCATCAGACTAGATGGTATTACATAAAGGCTTATGTAATATCATATAGTATCGCTTTATAGTATTAGCATTAGTTTTAGCACACTTTGTGCCAAAACCACCACAACCGTTTTTTCATATTTTTAGGGTTCAGTACCACTAAAACCTCAAAAGGAAATAACGGAACCCTATAGGATCTCTTCGTTGTTCGTCTGTCTGACTGTCGAATTGGAATTAAAAGAAAAAAACAACCCTCTAAGTCTACGCAGTCAAAAGTTATGCCCGCTTATGCCGTAAGTTTGTGCGGGACCCTCAGTGCGAGAGTTCGACTCTCACTTGGCCGTTTCAGTTTATAATTGAAGCAAAATACATTTAAGTTCCTAAGGATCATATTAGGTGCCGCTCATTTTTGCTTTTTGTACATAAATGTACTATTTTCATCCAAGCTTTTCTGTCCTCTCTATTAATTTAGCAACTCTTTGTCCGTGCAACGAAGTATATCGGGTCCCCTCCCCACGGGCCGGCGTGGATTGGCATTTGACGAGTAAAGTGGCTACTTTTCATCGGAAGGGCCCACATGACCGATGAGTTGAAAGCTTTACCGTGTTGCCTTCCACATTCAACACCTTTAGGCTGAGGGTTGAGGGATGAGGTTATATGTGAGTGACGCAGTTTTGAGATATTGTCCTATGATTTTATGATTAGACCTAGTATTTCATTCCAGAGTTTCCATGGCAACCTTTTTTTTGTCAGATTGTAAATCATCGAATAACTTCCCCCGCTCTGCCGCCACTTTTACTTACCGAAACCTAGCCATGTTCTTTGTTTTGCTCTATGTGTTCCGGGGCTACGGTATTTCTTTCGAATAAAGCGCAACTTCGACAGGCAGTGGCCCTGGCAGGCCCCTTTGATTTGCTGACATTTCATTGAGCCATGCGTAAAACACTCGCGCGCTTGTCGTCTCTAGACGGACGGACGGTGAGCTACCCATTGCTCACCGTCCACAGACCTGGGTCTAAGGTGGCATACAGTTGAGTTGCGTGGGCGTCTCCCGTAGCGGTTTGCCATTAAATTGGGTAATTACTTCTCACAATAAAACGATGAACGATGGGAATTATTTCTTATCAATTCAAAAGAAAGTGAGAATAAATTAATTGTTTAGATTTTGAACCGACTCAATCGACCAGTCAAAATATAATTGGACTTAATTTAGACTGCCTCGTTGGTACAGTGGTCGAGCGACTGGTTGGTCGGCCGTGTGTTTGATTCCCAGTTAGGGCAAAGTGTTATTGGGTTTTTCCATCAGATCTTTTTCAGTATCAGTCAGGGAGCCTGGTGTCCAGTTAATGGCAGTTGGCTCACCCAACAATTGACACATGACTTAATCAACAGCGAAGGGTGGGCGTTTTGGGAGACTGTCTTGTGTAATGACGTTCAAAAAGTGCTGATCATCTGCTTAGTTTGAATAAATGAAACTTTTGATTTTGAAACATAACTGGCGAAATGTGAGTATTCTTTTGCTTTTTTTAAAAAAACGTTGCCCCACACCAAGAATTTCTCCTGTACCGTGGGCGCGTTTACAAACATTTAAACTCAAATACACAAACAGCCAGACCCGGAACAGCTATCTGTACAAATGGCCATACAAATATTTGTTCCGTGCGGGTATCGAACCCGCGACACGCAGCGCAGCAGTCGATCACTCAGTCACTGCGCCAACCGTGTCGTCAAATTATTGTATTATGTACACCTCTGTTTAACTTTTCTGGGATAATAGGCGCGATGTTTCAATTAAGCCTGTGCTGCCCAATTTTGGGGCATAACCGCTTTCACATTTTCTATATCGCTCAATAGCCCCTATCCCGAGCAAAATCATGAGAAGTAAAAAAAAACCTAAAACAAACAAATGAATTTCATTTGAAATAAAATACACACAAATGGCGGCCACTTGGATATGAAAAATGTAAATATTTACAACGTCTTATTTAATTTATTCCTTGTTATGGTCTAGATTAAATTTGCCTACCTAGGGAAATCACAAAGTAAAATTTGTTAAGTTGCCCACAATATTTCATTGTGTATTCTTTTAAATTAAGGTGCTTACTCTGGAACATGTTTCTTTTGATGAACAGCTGTTTATTAAAATAGTCTGTTTCTTTTCCTTAATACATCTGAGATCATTACGGCACCTAGTTAGTGCACTACGTGCAACCCCGTTAACTGAATAGTTTATGGTAGACTATTCAGTTAACGGGTTTTGCACGTAGTTCGAAAAAGATACCGCGGCACCGGAACACAAACGGCAAAAGAAGGAACATGGATGGGTTTTAGTCAGTAAAAGTCTGACACTCCCCCCCACTGTGTCCAGAGCGGGAGAATTTATTTGATGACTTCCCATCTGAAAAAATAGATCATAGACTCTTGTTAGGATTCAGGCATTACGTGCTACTGGGAAAATTTACCTACGCATAGCGTTTTATGTTTTGTCTTATTGTTTTTTTTGCGGATGTGACGACGAAACGATTGTACCATAAGCGACCCGAATGTCCTCTTTTGGTATTGTTCGTCGTTTCGTTGAGCTCCTTGAGTTATGATTCGAGCTACACGATAACTGATAAATGCTTGCACTGACTGGACAGGTTCACTTAAATCTGTGTGATGCTTTCTTAAAAAGACCATTTCAGACACTAGTCTGCATAGTCCTCATGTAAGTTGACCATGATTTTAGTCTGGACCTTAAAAAATACTATGACTTCTGAGCTTGTTTCGGCTGTTTCTTCTCAGAGTAGTCGGGTATGAAAATAAACATAATTTATTACATGATGACAACTGATTAACAGTTATCATCTGGAAAAAGCTGAATAGCAGATACCAACTTTCTGAGTCTCAGAGAATAATCGGTATTTAATGTCTGTGGTCACCCATCCACAGTCAAACATAGACAAGCGCGACTAAACCAGAAAATCGACCGAAGCAGGTGTTATTATATAGCCAAGAGCTCCTACAAGCACGATAGATGTAAACGAAATGTCTACTCTGTACAAGAACTACGAAATAGAATGAAGACACAAAGAGGTATACCTCTAACCAAACACACTTAAAGTTGAACACAAGTTACACAGTATGTATATATTACAAGCGTTGAGAGAATGTTAGCATATTGTCTACATCGTACAGCCACTCACATTTGCCTAAGTCGCCTCAAACAAATTGTTTCAAACGTGGACTGTCGGACATTGATTGTGTAGGAAGTTTCTAGATACTGGTGGATGGTTTCTATTAAGTGTGTTGGTTTGTTTGTTTTTGGAATAGTTCTGTAATAAGCTTCGACAAACACAACTCAAGTTATAAAGCTACAAGGATCTTTTGGCGCTCGAACGATGTTGATAGTTCGAGCATTTTTAAGTTAAGCATTTTTGTAAAAACAACAAGGCGATGGTAGTTTTGTTAGCCAAGATTTGATGATGTCATCAAAGCGGCTGGTTGTTGCAGTTCCTTGACTAAATAGTATTTAGGTCCTTAAAATGGAATAAGTTGCAAATATATTTAAATCGAATGGACTGACCTATATTTTTTAATAATATATCGTGCTTAAAAAAAGTAAAAAGGATTGTGTATAATAGTTTGTTTTTGGCAACCGTGTGAATAGACCAAACATTAGGTACTTTATTTGTCCAATCGCATTTGAAAACAAAACAAACACGAAGCCGCATTATTATCAATTAATTATGAGGACGCAGTATATACTGTTCATGTCCATGTTTATAATAATTAAAACAGAGAGTGAAAATATTTAATTAAGTTTACGAAAATTGCAATAACATCGAAATTATAAACAGTGTTCATTATTTGCAGCGCTGCAAATATTTTAAATCCGGAGATACAATTTTAAATCCTTATGATATCCCAAATTTATTAAATTGTAGGTATTTGAATATTCTGATTTCTGGGTACTATGTAACAGGTACAGCAATAAAACGCGTTATACCTTATAAATGTGTAAAATATTTATTCGAATTTTTGTACTAAGAGGTAGTACTCTACTTAAAATGATACATATTCTACAAACGATGCACTTTAAAACATGAAGTAAATTTATCATCTTATTATATTAATTTGTAAAAGTATCACGCCATCTATTACGGTGTTGGGGAAATCACACGCAATGCTATAATTTTTAGTCTGTTGTATTTCAAAAATTGCGTTTTAAGAATATGATCGGCTACAAATAAAACTAAAGTTTAGTTAAAAGTGATTTATTTTTCGATCGAATAGTACATACTTATTTCTTTTTTAATTAAAAATATTACATTTAATCAGAAATGAATAAAATAGGAAATTATCTCACAACAATCAGTTAGCTGTGAGTCTTCTTCAATTATATCAAATGTTTTTCAGCTCTTTATTAAAAACAGCATTGAAGTGTTCCAAAGAATAACGCGTATGACGTACAGATAGCAACACTCTAACATGATTTTTGCAATTAATAAATCTCAAAAACACATACTTTAAAATACAAAAAAAAACAGATAATTCTGTCCTCACAACATCTTCCTTCACAAACAACTAGAAATCTTTTAAAAGCATTTTAAAAACAATAATAAAATTGTTTATTCACTTAATGAAGTAGTAAAAAAAAAGGTGTCGGGTGGATCGTTTATTCTCGGGTGCAATTTAACTGTAGCTAGGAAATGGGGTAGAGGTGCTAGTTGATAGGCTAGCTATCTGTCAAGCTAGCACTTGTTGGAGCGAATAAAATCAACTTTTTTTTTTTTCTGTTGCATTTATCAGCGAGTGGTGTGTTAGAGTTTGTTTTTGTCTAGTTCTGGGATAGGTTATTGTTATAAGTCATATAGTGTTTTCATCATCTACATCAAACCCTTTTTAGGGTTGCGTACCTCAAAAGGAAAAAATGGAACCCTTATTGAATCACTTTTTTTTATACGTTCCCATTCCCTCTCGCTCCGGACCATGGACTGCACCAGGGCCGGACGCGAGAGATCGCCGCCGCCGATCGCCTCTACGAGGGCACAGCGGTGCTCCGCCCTGGGCAGACCGCCACTGTGTGCTCCACCGTGTCCTCCGGGCGATCGTCACAATGGTGACACCCGGGCGTTTCGTCCCGCCCGATTATGTGCAGGAACCTCCCGAAACTTGTATCCGGTGAGGACCTGCGTCAGACGGCTTGGGGTGCTTTAACCGTGGGTGCTTTAACAAACATTCAAACTCACATACACAAACAGCCAGACCCGAAACAACTATCTTTAGGTCATGCAAATATTTGTTCCAAGCGGGTATCGAACCCGCGATACGCAGCACTACAGTCGATACTTCAGCCACTGCGCCAACCGTGACGTCACTTTACCCTTTATGTCGGGAACGCGTGAAGATATCGAGTTGAAATTACATAAACAACATACTCAAGTCTGTAGTCCCTCTGTGCTGCGAAAAAAACAATCCTCTAAGTCAACGCTGTCAAAAGATATAGCCGTTTATGTCGCAATTTTGTACGAAACTCTCTGTCTGACTCGGTCTTGGCTGGTTTTTGACTCCTCCCGCAGTGGGTCGAGCGGAAGGGAGTATCAAACTTGTACTGACTAAAACCCATCCATATTTATTTTTTTGCCCTTTGTGTTCCGGGGCCATGGTATCTCTTACGAACCAAAAAGCAGCCCCGACGCGCAGAGGCCCTGACGGTCCCCTCATATTTTCCGATGCCATCATCATTTTCCTGCCCTTGTCCCATTCTATTTGGGGTCGGCGCAACACGTTTTCTTCTTCCATTCTCCCCTATCAGACGTCATGGCATCATCTACTCCTTTCTCCTTCATATCATTCCTTACACAATCCATCCATCTTTTCTTTGGCCTTCCTCTCGTTCTCCGTCCATCAACATTCAGGTCTATCACTCTTTTACCATCATTTTCCGATGCCATAAAATATAAAAAATCCTAACTTTCATAAAAATCCGTTCAGCTGTTCGGGTGCGAAATGATGTCAGACAGAGAGATTTTAGAATTTACAATGTTAGTATGGATGTTGGCTGTTTTTTGGGTATAGCGCATAATGCGGTCCTGCCTATCACATGTCACATGATGTCGACTTGAGGACTATTGGCCCTTGAATTATTAATATACACATGAAATATCAAAATGAAGGTACTTATCTTTCGTCTGAAATGTCATAGTTCAATGTCGCAAATAAATGTGAGAATTTGAGTCAGTGTGTGATTGTGACATTACAATATACAATATCACAAATATACAAATATTTGTGATATTGTATGTTTAATGTCGTAAGAAACATTATGAGTAAGGGCACGCCACAATAATGACGATAAGTTTCCTCTTTAAGGAGTGGCTGGAGAGGCGCCATGGTGTCCTTACCACCTGCCGCAGGTCCTCACCGAACACGGAAAATTCAGGAGGTTCCTGTACATAATTAGGTGGGAGGAAATGCCCGGGGATGTAACCATTGTGACAATCGCCCTGAGGACACGGCGAAGCACACTGGCGGTCTGCCCAGCTTGGGCTTGGTAGAGGTGATCGGCGGCGGCGATTTTTCACATCAGGCCCTGGTTCAGTCTTGGTCCGGTGCGAGAGGGAATGCAAAAAGTTCACTTCCTTCTGCGAAGTCATGCTAGCGAAGAACTTGCCAGGGTTGCGGGTTGTTCGAAAGAGATACCGCGGCCCCAGAACATAAAAGGCAAAAGAAGGAACATGGGTGGGCTTTAGTCAGTACAAGTCTGACACGCTAGGCAGGCGGTGGCCCTGGCAGGCCCTTCTGCTTTGCTGACATCTCCTTGAGACGAGCATGAAACACTAACGCGCCGTCGACACGGCGCACGGAATAAAATAAAATAAAAGAAACTCCTTGGTAAGACTTTCGAGCAACTGACTACCTGTAACGACTGTCAAAGAAAAATCCACAAATAACAGCCGGGACAGCTTCACATGTTTTCCGAGGCACGCAGAACTTAACCTAACACTAAAATAGCATCCTAGTTGCCATCTAAGTTCAAAATCGCTTGTCAAAGCTATCTTTAAAACTATCTATGTATGCAAATTCCTTCCCACATACCCGAACATATTCGGCGTATTAGCAACATATCCCAATAGATCTGCCGCCATTATGCATAACTTGTGTAAGCTCTAACATACAGGTTGCATTACCTGTTGTATCACCGCGCTGGGTGCCACAGGAAACTGTACACCGTTGAGACTAGTTCCTTAGGTGAAGGCGGTGGTGTAATTGAGAAACTGATAGCGGTTTTGAGCGAGAAACATATGGCGATGTATGAGACAGTTTACATTGTTCACAGAGAAGTGACGTTTTAAATGCACCTGTGACGGAGCACGCGGCGTCACTTCACGCTCCTCATGTCCGTAAAGTACAACATCATGCATCATAAAGCTAAACCTATTTATTGGTAAAAGTAAATTTACAGGCCACATCTAATTAATTTATTCAATGTTTGTAAAAATATTTCTACATTCAATAATATACAAATCATTTATTCAAAATAATAGTAATGAATAATAAAAAAAAAAACATAATCCCATATATATTGTTATCATATTTTTGTATTTGCCCATGTGAAAACCCAGCTTGTTGTCAATGCTGTTAAAATAAGCCGCTTTGAGCGTTTACAAAAGTAAACGCTCTCCGTTTTTAAGTGACTTCGAAAAAGGAGGAGGAGGTTCTATATTCAATTATATATGTTATTTTCCACTATTAAGTTTTGTTTCGGAAGTAAGTTATTTTTTTTTGAAAAATAGTTTTTTTAAATATGTGTGGGAAATACATCGCGTCTCAGTACTTAAAAGACAGAATAGCTTATTAACTCAATTGTCCGTTTTAGTCTAGAGTTTACTTAGCTGAAACAAAGCAATCATGAGCCCATCTGGTTTAAAAAAGGAAAAATGGTGCTAAAAAGGAAAAGCTAGAGGAAGTTTATTTTTTTTTATGAAAAAAGTAATACCAAATCTATATCGCTTTTCAATTGCACCATATCCACACCTTGCCGTATAAATTTCTACCTTACTGCTTAAATTTCACAGACGGTTTCACAATGTCAGCGTATGATACTTCACTCGATATTAATATTACAAGGTGGGAGCATGTGGGAAGCATACAGTGATAATGTTTTTCGAGTATATTGTTAGGTTAGGTTAAACACTTAAACATATAACGGTTACGATACAGTGTTTTTTGGTATTTATTTATAGGCTTTTTGAGCTAATTTTGTTATAATATTGAAGTAGGTAGGTATTTATATTATGTTACTCTATTAGTCTAATGAACATATATATGAAAAATTTATATTCGAGTGTTTCTTTACAGTTTGAATGACGATAGTTGTTGATAAAAGTGGGTGGGGCAGTCCGAATGCTGAATGCAGAGTACTGGGTTTCGAGGAGCAACTGGCATGAAACAAAAGATAGAAAATACGTTTATTAGGAACATGCCACAAGTGCACACTCTGCACACAACACCAGACAAAGAAAGAAAAAATAAAAAGTTTTTATTTATTTATTATAATAACTCAAAACTAAACACAAAAAGAAGACAATGGTTGTGTCTCAGCGACAGCCGAACAACTAGTGTCAAACGCTTGGTTTCAACTGGACCTGTGATGTACCAAGACGCTTATGTCCAGCTGTGGAATGCTGACTTACACTTTGATTTGTTAAAATCAGAACCAGAAAGGATGGTGTAGCGGCACCAAAAAGTACCAGTGCTGCATATTACAAAAAGCTATACAGCGCCAAAAACAAAAAAAAACCGACCAAGTGCGAGTCAGACTTATACACCGTACTTGCGACATAAACTGAGACATCTTCTGACTGCGAAGGCTTTGAGGGTTCATTTCTCGTAGCTCAAAAGGACCACTGGATCACCAGGGATTTGAGTATATAATTTTAATTTCAATTCACGCGTTCTCGGAATAAAGAGTCTTGACAGATAGACAGACGGGGAATAAAGTGGTCCTTTAAGGGTACCGCTTTTTTCAGCTCTTTTTCATAGCTCTATTCTAGCCTTGCTTTATTATTTTAGCCTGATTTATTTACAAAAATAATAACGAAAAGCGAATAGTATAGATCGCTTTTAGCGATAAGACCGCCCATTGTGTCACCCTATTTATAAGTTGTCTAGTGTTATTCTTGTTACTTGTATGGTGTACACAATAAAGAATATTCTATCTATCTTCTATCTATAGTACTTATATTTTCAAGTAAGCCTGTCACATTCAATAAGCATAATTTTGGGGCTGTGACTGATGCTACTAATTTGTGATATTATTCAGTATGACACACAACGTCGGGAGATATTGTTGACTGCCTGAGGCGATAATTAGCAAATGTCGTGTGTAGTAAGGATCTATTGTATTGTATGACAAATATAAGTACATGAAGGATGTAGTAGATGTTTGAAAGTGGGTGATTAAGGACTACTTTGAAGATAAGAAGTTTTTCTTTATTTCCTTCTGCGCATGCGGCTTCCCTGGATCGTCTTAAACGGGAAATTGGTAATGTCTCCAATTATTTTGGATCTTTTTTCCCTTTACGTTTAACTATACTATTGACAATAGTTTTCAAATGATACAAACACTTTTGTTCCAAATGATAACAGTAGTGTAAACAATATTTGAGTCACTTAGTTATTCAAATCTTTTTATAATATAAAAAAGTAAATTCCTAGATGCTGATTAACTATTTCTATTGTTTTATGTTTTTGTAAATTAAGCAAGGGCATATACATTATATTTATAATAGAGTATGATGATATATGTAACAGAATTTACTTTGTCGCACATCAAAAAATTAAACACTACTCTTTTATAGAAATTGCTAATGGTATGGCCATTAGCAATTTCTATAAAACAGTAGTGTTTAATTTTTATTTTCTGTTACAATGGCGGTCTTACCGCTGATAGCGATATCTTTCAGACAACCTTTGGATGGACTTTACGAATATAACGGTGGGTAAGTCAATGGTGTGCCTACTGCTAATGCTACACAAACAATAAAAATAAAGTGATTTAATCAAATTTATAAATAAACACATAATATACTAGCTTTTGTCCGCGGCTTCGCTCGCGTTAAATTCGGGGTAACACAGTTCCCCTTGCGCCTTATTGATTTGTAATAGCAACGCTAACTTTTCCCTTTTCTTCCCTCTTCTCTTCAAATCCTACTTAAAAAAAAAATAGCCTATGTTCGTCTCCTGGTTTCCAACTATCTCTGTACCAAAATTCATCAAAATCGGTTTTGCCATTAAAGCGTGGAGAGGTAAAAACAAACAAACAAACTCACTTTCGCTTTTATAATATTAGTAAGGATTTATTTAATATGTATTTTATAATATTATATAGTAGACTAATAAGAAAGGTGTTTAACATTTTTTTTTGAGAAATTTAATAACATTACAAATACATAAAGGTGACAAAGAGAAAAAAGTGTATAATCCTACTAACTCTTTGAATAAAAATAGAAGCAGTTGTTTTTATTCCTTCAAGATGAAGGAAACAGCTTTTCATAAATAGATTCTAAGAGCCGTTTGTACAAAAGAGTAAAAACAATTGGATTGGGGTTACCATAATTTAAATGTCATTTTGTCTTTGTTTATTTCAAACGATTGACAGAGCATTTATGTTTCAAAGGAAATTGAATACAGTGATTCGCTGTACAAGCAAGACAGTTTTACATAACAGTATATTACGCCTGTTTTTTTTCTAAGGATAGACACATCCACATTTTGCTAGTAATGTTTAAGTCTTATGTATCTTTTTATTTTAAACTAGCTGGCCCCGGCGGTTTCGCCTGCGTCATTTCGAAAAAAAAGTATCCTGTCTTACAGACCATAATCTACCTCTGTGCCAAATTTCATCAAGATCCGTTCAGCCGTTTTGACGTGAAAGAGTAACAAAAACCCATACATCCATCCATTCTCACAAACATTCGCATTTATAATATTAGTAGGATTCAACGGATTATTTTAATTCAACGGAAAATTTTAATTTAACGGATTATTAAATTCAACAGATTAATTAAATTTAACAGATTCATTAAATTCAACGGAATTTTTTGCTAACATACAAATTAACATAAAGCCTTTGAAATAGAATAGGAAAAAACACCACCATGAAATCAGATTCTAAAGTTCACCAGTTCCGCAGGAAGTTATTTTTAGTAGCAGAAATGTTTGTTTTAAAAGCGTATTTCTCGTTGGCATGTAGTTGTATTTGTGACCGCAGGCGTTTCAGCAGATTGGCTGCACCGCACACCGGCCACGCCTTTTTACAAACAATTACTGTTTTCTAGACTTATTGTTGAAGATTTTTCTTGGAGCTTAAAACTTGTAGGTGCAATGTGGCTGTTTTTTTTTACAGAAAGAGATATGAATGATGATAAGTATAACTAATATGTTCTGTTGAGCTAGGGAAACTAGAAAGAGTTGATAAATATAAGTAAATATTATCTATACTTGACATTAGATTTTTTTGTTTGTACCAAATAGGCTCCGAGACTTCTGGGCTGTTTTAACCGTTTTTTGACCAAAAGAAGGCTAAATTATCAGGAAGTAACATCACGCTACAATACCTATAAGGTAGATGCCCTTCTACCTTACCCCTCGGATATTTCAGACTGGTTCTTTCTTTTACTTATAAAAAAAATAAATAAGGTGAAGCTATCTTTTCGGAAGTGATAGTTACCAAATAACTTCTCCCTTCTCCCTCTCTGGGCGGAGCGGGGGAGGTTGTAAGACTTTTACTGACACTAAAACCCATCCATGTTCCTTCTTTATGTCCTGGGGCCGCGGTATCTCTTTCGAACAACTTGCAACCCCGGCGTTAAATTTGCCCTTTATTACAGTTTGTTTTTTCGTTCGCGTTTTATCATATTTTAAAACTGTATAATTTAATAACTGTGACATTAAAGACTGACCGTGGGCTTTTAATTAGGCAAGACCGTACCTTTTTGTAGTTTACATAATTATTGACTTTGTTAGACCTTTATTTATTTTAAAATAAAATTTAAGCAATTTGATGAGTTTTAAAATTGTGTTTTTTTTGTTTGGTAATCAGATTACTGCGGTATATATTAATTCCATAAAAGAAACCTTTTTGAGAGTATTTTTATCATAATAATATAGTGTGTTCGGTAACATGTAGAGTATTTTTTTTAATTTGATTTCGTTTTTACGTCAAATTATTTTGGGGCTTTAGAAATTAATTCTTTTGTTAGTTGTGAATCCTACGCAACAAGAATGTTCATCTGAAATTACACTAATCCTTCTGATGATATAGTTTTTTTTATTAAAAACCGCTGTCCCACACTAATTTTTTCTGTCCGTGGGTTCGTTTACAAACATAAACATAGTATACACATAGTTTATAACCGATCAATGTGCCCGACGTGATTAACAAGCTTTTATACCCACACACAATATCTTTAGAGTTCACTTTCGTAGTTTAATTAATTTTATATGTCTAAGCGATTTGTTTTGGTCTGCGTGTTATTTAGCAGTGAATTTATGAATTAAAGATTTTTATAAAGATATATTAACTGTGGTAGCTTTTTGAGCAAGCAATATATCTTTATTAACGCGTATCTTGTCCAGTTTAGTTTGTACGGCGTCAAACTAATCGATACAATAGAAAACGTGCAAGTTGGAGCAAAGTTGTCGAATCTTTCAGCTTGTTTGTTTAATTATAAAGTTGTTGTGGCAGCGTTGCAGTGTATTACACATGTTTACGGTACGAACAACAACAAGAATGTTGTTGGTGTACAAGTGGGAGGGGCTTACGTGATTAGAAAATACACTCCCGATACCCTATTAGGGTTCAGATTTTTGTTTGCAGTTTGTAATACTTGGGTATTAAGTTTTTTGTTTTGCGAAATTGCTATTGGCAATTCTCGGTATTTTAAATTCTGGACGGGACTTTGAATTCTTTATAAAATACAGATCTGATTTTTAAAATGCAACTGTATTTATTTATTTGACGATTTATGTACACACTGAATATAGAAAAGAAGACAGGAACAGAATATAGGTACAAAGGCAATTCTTATTTCTAAAGAAATCTCTTTCAGGATACCTGCGAAAAGAGAGTAACTAAAAAGAGATGTAGATATAGTGTGATGTGATGTGTGTGTGATGTGATGTGATATGTGTGTTGTCTTCGTCCAAAAATAAAGACCTTGTCATAGTATTATATCAGCTGTGAGAGCCCAAAAAAAACAAAGTGATTTCGAGAGCTTTCGAACCTAACTTATTTAGGTATATGGAATCCTTAATTAATTTATGATCCCCTGTCAAAGGTATTTTGTTCGCGTAAAGGTTACGCAATTAATGTAAACACAACAAAGCCCTCATTTAACATAAAAACAAGCACTCAAAAAGAGATCAGTTAATCAGCAATAATATAACAATGGCGGTAATGAATTAGTCATTAAGTCTAACAGCTCGTAAGACAATTATAATGTTGGTTAAACCCTCAAATTAGCGAACGTTAACTGAATGATTGTGTCGTTAAGTGAGCGCCTCAATGGGCCTTTGTTTTAATTGTACGATTCGCGTGTGAATGAACGATACGTGGAAGTGAATGGAAGTTATGGGAATTAAAGAATGCGTGACTATAATATTTTGTCTATATTTATATTTGTAATATTTTTCCTGTATTTAAGTACTAGCTTTTACACTCGGCTTCGCTCGCGTGAAATTCGGGGTAACACAGTTCCCCTTTCCTGATGTGAAGGTACCTGCTACCTGTAGTTTTTGCCCTTGCTAAGTAACTATCTCTGTACCAAAATTTATCAAAATCGGTTTAGCCATTTTGACGTGACGACGTAACAAACAAGCTCACTTTCGCTTTTATAATATTAGTAAGGATTTTCATGCACTTATAAAAAAAACTTTCAATAAAATGAATGCTTAAATGACTATGAAAAAACAAAAATGTGTATGAACTCTTTTGAGTTTGTTTATTCGTATGGGAAACCATCAAATAACTTCTCCCGCTCTGAGTGGACCGGAAGGGAGTGTCAGACAATGGGTGAGCAATGCCTGCGGCATCTACGGCGGCTGGGCTGGCTTGAGGCTCTTTGCTAGCATGACTGCTTTGCAGAAGGAGGTGGCCGCTTCCCATTCCCTCTCGCCCCGAACCATAGACTGAACCAGGAGGTTCAGTCTATGGTTGGTATGGTCCGGACGCGAGAGATCGCCGCGCCGCCGATCGCCTCTACGAGGGCACGGTGGCGCCCCGCCCAAGCTGGGCAGACCGCCACTGTGCGCTCCACCGTGTCCTCCGGGCGATCGTCACAATGATACCTGCTTTAGCCTTCGGGATTACAGGTGAGATGTTATGATAATTGATGTTTATTTTATAACTTTATAATGTCGTTTTTTTTGTTAACTAGATGAGGCCAGTGTTCCGTAGCCGACTACTCTGAGAAACAAACTCAAAAGCATATTCTCTTTTAAAATCCAGACTAAAATCTTGCTCAACTGAAATCAGTACTAAGCAGACTAGTGTCTGAAATGATTATATTGTTATTTTACGTCATATTTTATTCACTAATGATGAAGTGTGATTATTTAAAAGAGATAGTTACCCCTATCCATCCGATATGCTCTCGACACCGGAAAGAATGAACGAATAGCGCCCCATTCTCATAAATGATCGCCGTGTTAAGTGAACTATTATGTCATTAATTGAACGCCTCATTGGGCGTTCATTTTAATTATCCGGCCCGAGTGTGGGTGTATGAATGGAGGGTATTGTTGAAAAATAGTGATGAGCTCTCATATTACTAAACTTTCTAGGTATGGTGGAGAATGAGACAGGATATGACACACCAAATATTAAGGTATTGGGAAAGTATACAACAGTGGTGTTAGTGTGGTTTGTGGCCACATGACAACACTCACGCACCTTATCTTACTTTTTAGTTTTAAGTTAATTTCTTCCTTAACAAAAAAACAAAAAAAATCTTTTGTATGATATCAGCTTACTAGCCATTAATTTTAATTTGTAAAAGAGTTTATAGTATCCAAGTGGCAGTAGAACACTGTCTCCTAAGTCACAGGTTTTCCTAGTTTAGGAGGCAGGGTTTCATGTCTTGTACGCCTTCAATCATTGTACACCACAGCTAGATATTAAGCATATTGTAAGGACTTGTTTTCAATAAACTATTATTTTTATTATTATCTCACGGTGCATTGGCTTGTATGAAATTTATTGATGCATAGCACACGTACACCAGCGAACGGAAGACACCTACCTATACACGCTGCGCACCACTAAAACTTCCCCGCTCGTTTGCGGACGAGCCGTGTTGTGTGAGAATCACCTAAATGTCGCATTAATCGCCTCCAACAGACGTATTACAATTAACAAGTGTATTTAACACTACATCATGTATTAAAATAAGGAAGAAACAAAAAGAAGTTGACTTTTTGTATTCAAAAGTGCATTGACCGCTTTTAGTATTCCACTAAAGTGTTTTAAAATTAACTTATTCCTTTGTAGTGTAAGTTGGAGACCACTTAACATTGTTACTAACTTGTCTCTTCGATGGTCTGGGAAACAAAGAACGAATTATAGTGGAAACATTGTTTTAAAGCTGTTTTACCAACCACCATTCTGGTGCTTCCAGCTTATTAAGCTTTTATTTTCCCGGAAATAAATAAACAGGTCCTCATCTGCCTAGCCTTTTCCCAACTATATTAGGGTCGGCTTCCAGTCTAACCCGATGAAGCTGAATATCAGTATTTTACTTAGAGCGACTGCCAATCTGACCTCCACAAGCCAGTTAGTACTGGGTAATACGATACCTCTTGGTAAGACTAGTTGACAGACTTTCGGGACACTGACTATCTGTAACGACTGTCAAAGATTTATAACCCGCTCTAGGCGGAGCGGGAGTGAGTGCTAGACTTTTACTGAATAAAATATATCCATGTTCCTTTTTTAGACATTAGTGTTCCGGAGCCGCGGTATCTCTTTCAAACAACCCACAACCCTGGCAGGCGCACCTTACAACATAAACGGCCATATCTTTTGTCTGCGTATACTTAGTGGATTATCGATACCCTCCCGAGATAAAGGGTCTTGACAGACAGTCAGACGCAAAACAAAGTGATCCTATAAAGGTACCTATAAGGTTTTGAGGAACCCTAAAAAATAACGTTGTGACTTTCTATCATCTAACGAAGCCAAACAAACCAATTATTGTGAAACTTCAAAAATCTTCAAACCCAAGACATTTTTGTTTACTTTCATCCTAATTAATAGGCACCTCAAAGAAGTTTGCATAAAGCCGTTTACGTGAAGCATCCCCCTTACTTATTTATGATATAATCTCGGCATCACCATAGCAACATTCCAAGTCCCGCTTAACTCAATTCTTATCAACAACATACTTCTGAAAAATACTTGAAACTTTACACAAAAGGAGGATCCTTAAAAAGGTATTTATATCTAACGTTTTTATAGCGAAGCGATCGATCGTTCAAACCGCGGTTAGCTGTTTTTCAATGGTCAGGGTGAATTGAATTTTCCCCCTTTTCACCCCATTCCACCCTGTTTTGCCCCATTCTACGTTGTCCGCCCGTTAGTACAACTTCAAAAAAAAAAGACGTTGAATACAAACCACTTTTAAAATAATAGCTTTAGAAGGTTTTGCGCAAGGTTTTTTAATTAAAAGATTTAATATGACGAAAAGGCTAGGCAAATGATGAATGTGACAAAGTTTTGTTTTGCGCTGTATTTTTATAAATACACACCAAGTTTTTGTAATGTGGACTATTTCGTTTGATTTTAAGATTTTATTAATGTTTGGGTGTGCGTTTGCATGAAAATTTGATTCAATTAAGGCGGTATCATCTGCTGTATTTATAAATAACAATAAGGTTTTTATTAAAGTCACATTTTAATAGCTAAATAAAATAGATAACATAGATTTTTTTAACTGTATTTTTTTTAAAAAGAGACTGAGTTTAAGTGCCTCGACTCTCGTGCTTAAGATTGTGGGTTCCAATCCGAGTTAGTACCAATGTGACTTATTCAATTTTTTTTTTTTTTTTAAATAAATAAATATCTTGGGACAACTCACACACGGCTATCTGATCCCAAGCTAAGCAGAGCTTGTGTTATGGTAACCAGACAACTGATATACATACTTATATAATTTATAAATACATACATATTATAGATAAATCACACCCAGACACAGAACAAACAATCATGCTCATCACACAAAGTTTGTCCTGGGTGGGAATCGAACCCACGACCTCCGGCTCAGCAGTCAGGGCCACTAACCACTAGACCAACAGGCCCGTCCATATATTATACCATAATTCATATGTAAGTTCTAAAACTTTATCTAAGACTAGCTGCACCCCGCGGCTTCCCCTGCGTGATGATAAAAAAAGTATCCTATGTGTTATTCCAGACTATAATCTACCTCTGTGCCAAATTTCATCAAGATCCGTTCACTAGTTTTTTCGTGAAAGAGGATCAAACGTACATCCATACTCACAAACTTTCGCATTTATAATATTATTAGGATATCACAGACATCGGTGTAGGAAATCATAGTGAGAAAACCTGGACTTATCACTTATAATACCACAAGAGCTTCAAAATTATCGGGTATTTCCCGATAGGTTCGTTGCAAACAAATGAAAGAGTCAAGTTTTTCAGGTTAAAAAATCACGAGCGCGAAGCGCGAGTGATTTTTCCTGAAAAACTTGACGATTTAATTTTTATAACAAAAAAGTGGGATAGGAGGGAGAACGAGGGAAGAAAAGGGAAAACTTAGCCTTGCTATTACAAATCAATCAGGCGCAAGATAAAAAACTGCAGGTACTGTGTTATACCGAATTTAACGCGAGCGAAGCCGCGGGCGAAAGCTAGTCATTAATAAAAGTCTGAAATCGCCCACCCGTCTTGAGGAAGCGTGATGATCAATGATCTCGTGCCTTCTCTGTATGAGATGAGGCCTTTGCCTGTAGCAGCAGCAGTGGGACAGTTTATAGGCTGGTATTATTATGAATAATATAAAAAATACAGCTGAACGTGTAGGTACAGACGCCTGCACATCAAGCTACCACAATCTGTCAGATTTCTTTGATAGATTTTCGACTTTATTTCTAAAGTATTAGGTTCAAGGTTCATTGGGAAAAATTGACAGTTTCGGGTAGCTTGACCTGCAGGCGTCTGTACGTCATGACGCACGATATTTGATGTGGGGCAATACACGGTAACCGATATAACGTCGGTGTCCCATCCACTCTGTATAGTGACATTGATACTACATATTTTATTATTATACTTTAAAGACATGTCAGCAAAGCAGAAGGATCTGCCAGGGCCACCGCCTGCCGGGGTTGCGGGTTGCTCGAAAGAGATACCGAGGCCCTGGAACATAAAGGGAAATAGAAAGAACATGGATGTGTTTTAGTCAGTAAAAGCCTGACACTCCCTTCCGTTCCGCCCAGAGTGGGAGAAGTTATTTGATGACTTCCCATCTGAAAAAAAAACAATAGTGATAAAGGTACACGTGCATGCAGTTAGGCCAGGGTGATGTGATGCAGCTAAGGAGGACAGGCAGAATTGAATGAGTAATCCTTACTAATATTATAAAAGCGAAAATGAGTTTGATTGTCTGTGTGTTACGTCTTCACGCCTAAATGGCCAGACCAATTTTGATGAATTTTGGTACAGAGATAGTTGGGACCCTGGAGACGGACATAGGCTAAAAAAAGTGCGAAAAGGGGGAGAAAAAGGGAAAAAAAGAGGAGAGAAAGATATCTTTTTTTCGATCATCACGCGGGTTTAAGTTAGCGTTAGCCCAAAGTAACTATGCCACGCGGACGAAGTCGCGGGCGGAAGCTAGTATAAATTATACATAGCTATAGCCACAACTGATTTTCACCAACTAGACTACAACCAACAAGTCACACAGGAATTCTTACACAGAAAGTCACCTTCGATATCCAAAACTCTCAATTTCCACTCACCGTCTCAACAAAACCGATCGACCTTTCTCACGGTACAAAAACTCGACGTAAACACAATAAAACAATTGACGCATTCGTCGAGCAGTCACCTTACTACCGTGCCACTATCGCTTTGTATCGACGAAAGCTTTTAGGAGATGAGACTGGTGAGGTAGCGGCCCCTGATGTCGTCCTGATACGGCCCGATGACCAGCACATTGTTTATTTATTAAGTTACCATCACTCAACTCTCCTTACTCAATATTACTGTAGCATAGAATGACCTTCGGAATAGGTTGATGGGATCTACAGTTGACGTGTCAAGTTTGATTGGTGGTCAACTTGAGATTTCACAAAAAAAACTCGAGACTGAACATTTTTAGGATTCCGTAACTTAAAAGAAAAAAAAACCGAACCCTTATTCGATCACTTTGTTGTCCGTCTGTCTGTCTGTCAAGACCCTTTATCTCGGAAACGCCTGCAGGTATCGACTTAAATTAAAACCATATACTCAACTCGTGAAAAAAATTCATAATTATAGATAGACCATAGCATAATAACACCTATTGCTGGGGCAAAAACAATTATTTTTCCGTGTGAATTTGACTGTGATGCAAAGTGATAGGTTCCATATACGTGAATGGACTGTAACGAAGTCTTGAAGCAAAAAATGTGAAGCGAAGGCCAGTGATATGGAAATGGACCTTATATATAGGTAATGAAAACTCCAAATCTAATGTCGATTGACGCACATAAAACAGTTATGGTATGGTTTGGGCACTCTTGTCTTGTGTGTACTTATTGAAAGCGAATCTTACCTTATCCAGGTTTTACTCCTAAAGGCATTAACCTCGTCTGCCCATCTGACCACCCACCGTAGGTATAAAGGTTAGGTTAGGTTAGTAGGTTTCGTAAAAATACCTTTTAATTACAAAAAAAGTTGATAATAATAAATAAAGGCGTTTCATTTTTCAATTTCTGAATAAAATTCTTTGATCTCCAGGTGTGAGCGTAATTTTTTATACCAAGTTACATACATGAACCCAATTTAAATATTAACAACGCAATTTTAATCTAATATTCTTATTTAGTAAATAAGAGAGTCATGTAGATAAAAAGATGATAATAAAGTATTGAGCACAAATATTTATTTTGGAAACTAGGAGTTTCTTGGAAAGAATAATTAGGTTTTTCTATTAAGTATAGTTTTTGGGCTTTATTTATCATTTTCGTTTGACTACAAAAACGAGAGCGATATAACTTACGAAGGGTGATTAAATGATTTCTACGTGAGGAAGCTTTAAATAGGCACTCAGGCTCAGCGATCGACTGCTGGGTTGCGATTTGGGGGTTAGGTTCCCGCACGAGAAAAATATTTATATGAACTACAGGTAGTTGTTTCCGGTCTGGTTGTTTGTGCATATGAGTTTAAATGTTTGTAAACGTACCCACGCTACAGGAGAAATTCCTAGTGCGGGGCAACGTTTTTTTTCTAAAAAGAAAGAAAAAAAGATATACCTTACGTCGTCAAACAAAAACAAATCTTTATCTGGACTTATAAGTATGAAACGGCAGCAGGGTATGGATGGAGCTGTGCAAATTAGGTTCTACTTTTAACCTGCTCTCGTAATATTATGTTCTACGGATTCAGATGTGTGACGCCACGGTTGGCGCAGTGGTTGAGTGATTGACTGCTGCGCTGCGCGTCGCGGGTTCGATCCCCGCACGAAACAAATATTTTTATGACCTACAGGTCGTTGTTTCGGATCTGGCTGTTTGTGTATGTGAGTTTGAATGGTTGGAAACGCACCCACGATACAGGAAAAAACTCTTAGGCCACGAATAAAAAAAAATTGAAAGTAGTTCTGTCATAACACTCATAACTTTACCTGCATAAGTAACATAAACATTTGTAACTCTCCCGACGATGTGAATAGATAACTAGGTTATAAACAAACTAGAAGGCACTTCAAAATTAGTCTGCTTTATTGTACTACAATAGGTACTATAATGTTGTTTTTCGAAATAACAAGTCAATTAATTTAAAGGTTAACAGTGTAATTTATTTTTTACAGTCAAAAGTCTTTTAAAAGTCGTCTTTTGTTTGGAATAATTCAAACGAGCTAGACGAGATTCCGAGAAAACGCTAAGTGGCAACAATAGTTTGAGTAACCAAAGAATGTAGGTACCCGACGCAGTCCAGTCGCCCAGTGTAGTTAAAATTGAGGACAAAAGCCAAACCCTTTTTCTTCTATCGTGACGCAATCACGGTCCCACCTTTTACATTTTCAAACCGAACCTTATCTAAGAGCTTGAAAAATAAATACTTGCTGGTATACCGTTAAAGTTTCCCCTAGTTTTACTAGCTAAAGGTCCGGCACGGTCGCCGTCCCATCCGGAGTCAGGTGCTAAAACAGTGAGATAAACCGACCAAGGCCGGAAGCCCGCACCGCAAACGACGCCACCCGAATTCTAAAGCGCTCTCAATTCGGCCAGGCTATACCTTGCGCTGGAACGAAGGAGGATTGCAGTTTTAATTAAAACCTTTATGAAGTATTGTGTTTATTTTTTAACTCATTTCGTCTCATAGTTTATGTTAATTTTTCTACTGCTGTTTAACGTTGGGACTAGTTTTTACAAGAGAGGAGGGTGTTTTTAAAAATTATGGAGCCTTTTTCGTTTAAACTTGCAGCCTTGTTATGAGAATTTATTAATAAAAGAAAACGACTTGTTTAGTAGACTGTGTTTTTGTATGTATATAACTTTAGCCATCTTTTGTTTTTTCTTTTCTGATTTTATTCATCAAAAGACTTTACAAAGTTAGCCATATTTCAGAAATTAGGCTTCGTTCGGGGACTTTCTACTGAGTTTTTCAAATCAGTTTTAAACTGACTTTCAGAATCCAGCACAATGTTGTCATCAATTCCTTACTTATCCTTACTAATATTATAAAAGCGAAAGTGAGTTTGTTTGTTTGTTTGTTACCTCTTCACGCTTTAATGGCTAAACCGATTTTGATGAATTTTGGTACAGAGATAGTTGGGAACCAGGAGACGGACATAGGCTATTATTTTTTTAAAAGAGTGGGATATGAGGGAGAAAGAGGGAAGAAACGGGTAAACTTAGCGTTGCTATTACAAATCAATAAGGCGCCACCGAATTTAACGCGAGCGAAGTCGCGGGCAAAAGCTAGTAATATTATAAAAGCGAAAGTGAGTTTAGTTGTTACGTCAATACGCCCAAATGGCTAAACCGATTTTGATGAATTTTGGTACAGAGATAGTTGAGACCCTGGAGACGGACATAGGCTAAAAAATTGAGAAAATGGGGAGTAAGAGGGAAGAAAAGAGGAGAGAAAAAATATTTTTTTCGATCATCACGCTGGTTAGCGTTAGCCCAAAGTAACTATGCCACGCGGACGAAAGCTAGCATACTAATATATTCCGAGTTCTTTATAAACTAAAACCTAACAAACATTATTTTAACAACCTAACAGTATTTAGCAAGTACGCGTCCGACAGTAAGTGTGGACAGGCCAGCTTTCAGGTCTTTTCACTGGCACCACTATTGGCAGCTCGGAACTTGCACCGCGGCGACGTAAACAGACCTATACAAATATATTAAGGACAGTTTATCGGCACTTTTTACTACATCCTCCATTGAGTTTGGTTTAAAAGGTTCTTGTTCAGTGAAGCGTTGTAAAGGATACACTGAAATCTGTGTTAATAGTCGCGCTGGCTGCGAGCTGGATTAAATAAGGTGTACCATACCTTGCAGAGGCCGTTACGGATTATTTTAGGTGGATTGGAAGTGTGTTTTGGTCCAAAACGTGTTTAGTAGCTTTGTTACTGTTCGTGAAATGATTTTATGATGAAATGTGAATGAAAATTCTGTCAGGTGGGCTTTGTTGTGTGGGTGGCAATGTTTGTTTGTATTTTTCTTTTTAACTTTGTTCTGCGTGTCACAGTACAATATATAATTTAGTAAGATAATATAAGGTTTATGTGTTTACGAAACGAGCGCATCTCGCCATCAAACATAGAGTTTGGCGAGTAAATATTGTATGAGAAATACAAAAACTGTTTTAGAAATCAAACTTAAAAAATGTTAAACCAGTGAAGATAAATTAAGACGGACATCATCATTGAAATATCTGTCACTGTCCGGTGTTTGCAGCCAGACCACAACTTTACTGGCTTATTTTTATACATGACCATACAGGCTGTAAATGTGGTACATATGGATGAAAACGAGATGCACAACAGCGCGGTGATTTATTACACTTCTGGGTTGTTATGACACCCGGTACAGCGACGTTGTATTACACGAGGATACACATAGTCAGTTACGTCATCACGCACATGTTACACTGATCTGATAGCCTGCATTCCTGATAGCACGCTTGTTATCTCCGAAATGTATGGCAGAGGTGTGCATGTACCTTTTTATTTTTTTGGGGTGGGAGATCATCAAATAACTTCCCCCGCTCCGCCCAGAGCGGGGGAAGTTGTTAGGGAGTGTCAGACTTGTACTGACTAAAACCCACCCATGTTCGTTCTATTACCCTTTACGTTCCGGGGCCGTGGTATCTCTTTCGAACAACCCACAACCCCGGCAGAGGCCCTGGCAGGCCCCTCTGCTTTGCTGACATCTCTTTGAGGCGCGCGTGAAACAGAAACGCGCCGTCGATACGGCCTGTCCTCAATAGACGGACGACGGTGAGCTACCCATTGCTCATCGTCCACAGCCCCGCTTCTACGGTGGCCGGGATCGTTTCGCGGCGCCCGTCACCCGGGGCGTCTCCCGCGGCGGCTGGGTTGGTATGAGGTTCTCTCCCGCAAACGTCCGGCCACCTCCTTCGCTAGCATGACTGCTTTGCAGAAGAAGGTGACCGCTTCCCATTCCCTCTCGCTCCGGACCATGGACTGAACCAGGGCCGGACGCGAGAGATCGCCGCCGCCGATTACCTCTACGAGGGCACGGCGCGGCGGTGCTCCGCCCAAGCTGCGCAGACCGCTACTGTGAGCTCCACCGTGTCCTGCGGGCGATGACATGTCATAATGATGACACCCGGGCGTTTCCTCCCGCCCGATTATGTGCAGGATCCTCCCGAAACTTCGTGTCCGGTGAGGACCTGCGTCAGGCGGCAGGTGAGGACGCCATGACGCCTCTCCAGCCACTCCTCAAAGAGAGGACTTTCCGGCACTATTGGTGCGAGCCCTGTGTACATGTACCTTATAGTAAACTAGCATTTTGTCAGTTTCTAAGTCCCATTTAGTAAGAGGGCGAGTCTATCGCCAAGAACTGAGCATAAATCCAGACTGAACAATTGATGATGGAAAAACCCAATAACATATTGCCCAACTTGGGAATCGAACACAGGACCTCGTGCTCAGCAGTCGCGTTTGCGACTACCAGACCAATAAGGCAAAATAAACATAATAAGAAAGCAAATATGACGACACGATTGGCGCAGTTGCTGAGCGATCGACTGCTGTGGTGCTTGTTGCGGGTTCGATCCCCGCACAGAACAAATATTTGTATAACCTACAGATAGTTGTACCGGATCTGGCTGTTTGTGTATGTGACTTTAAATGTTTTTATACGCACCCACGATACAGGGGAAATTCTTAGTGTGGGGCAACGTTTTTTTTAAAAAAAGAAAGAAAAAATTCCCGATTGACATATCCTATCAAAAAGTTGATGTAATCCAGCTAAATATTGTAGGAACACGAAACGTTTTAAAAGCGATTACCACTTCTCAAGGCCCCCTGCTTACCCCTTATTGAAATACGACATAGAAACATTAATTCTCTCAAAACATTCACGAAACAGTAAATCGACATACCCTAAAGTGTTTCTCCAATAATCGTTTGACCTTTACTCTGAAACGGTTTCAATGAAAATATTTTTTCAGTCGGATACTTCTTAAATACTTCGTCATTTACAATATTAGGCTGTTTGTCTGTTTGTTCAGGACAAGGTCGAGTTTTGAAACTAGAAATGTACTTAACGGGATCGGATTTACGTTGAAGAGCGAATCGTGATAGCGGAATAATTAAATTCGGGTTAATTTAATCGGGCTAATACTGATTTTGGAAAATATTTGAGAGGACCCGGATTTGATGTTTTAGTCGATTAATCGGTGCTCGTTTCGTCTTTGTAGTAGAAGAGGTCTCTGCGTGGCATCAACTTTCGGCTCTTGACTTTAAACTTCAAGTTATTATTATTATAGTTATTAATAATACCTTTAGACTTTTAATGATTAAGAGACTTTTTAATAGATTAATCACCAACTACTTAAACTTTTTGTGCCTTTTACACAAAACCTGACACAAAACCGATAAAATTACAAACACAGTATAAATAAAGAAAAAAGACAACAAAGGGAGTCCACTTTCTTATCTTTTATCTTTATTTTGTTATTTATTTATGTTTGTTATAGTCATTAAAAACATAAATTAATAAAAAATAACATACATAGTGCGGTGTGTTTTACAAATAAATGTGATTTCCATTTGTTTGTTGGCAATACAAAAATATTACTTGTAGTTTATACAAATAAAGACACGCAAGGGTATTTAGTTTTTTATTAAGCTGGCAATTCTATTTCATAGTAAATGTCAATTTGATTGACATGAAATGTATGTTGTTATAATTTGAATGTATTCTATTTTGTGCCAGTATTCTTAAAATTCAAATTCTAAGTGCACAGGATTTGGTAGACGTTGCCAGTAGGTAAGTTAAGGTAGTGGGTCAACTTTAACTTTTAAGTTTTTATTACACAGTTAGTTAAAAACAGGTTAAGCTAATAAAAAGGTGTTAAAAAACATGAATCCTGCTAATCCTGATTTATAGTCACACTTGTATGCTACAGAATCAAATTCTCTTCCCATTTGACCTACTTTCTACCAAAACAAGCAAGTACGGCCCTCAAAATGTATTCAAGCCTACCTGGTCAAGCGACCCTCTTTAAACCGAAGACGTTTCCACCAGCCGACGGGCAAACATCAACAAATTGATCAATGTTGCCACTATATTGCGTAGCTCTTGGGTTGTCGTACACTTTGAATACCAAGTGGCACGGATTTATTTTACTATAGGCCCAAAGCATACGCTGTGTGGGCGAGACGCTTCAGGGGTATGAAGATGAACGAAGGTTTTAAAAATGTGTGTTGGTAGGTGATACTAATCGTTTTTCTTTTTTTTTTTTAAAACGTTGCCCCACACTAGGAATTTCTCCTGTATCGTGGGTGCGTTTACAAACATATAAACTCACATACACAAACAGCCAGACCCGAAACAACTATCTGTAGGCCATACAAATATTTGTTCCGTGCGGGAATCGAACCCGCGACACGCAGCGCAGCAGTCGATCGCTCAGCCACTGCGCCAACCGTGTCGTAAATTTTTAGAGCTTAGTACATGAAAAGGAAAGTAACCGCCCTCTTATCGGACCACTTTCTTGTCCATCTGTCTGTCAAGACCCTTTATCTCGGGAATGCGTGGAGGTATCGAGTTGAAACTAAAACTATATACTCAAGTCAGAGGTCTTTTTGTGCTGTGAAAAAGACAAATTCGCAAGTTTATACGTAGCCCTCGGTACGTTACTCTGACTCACTCTTGGTTTTTTTATGGATTTTAGTCAGTCATAAAGCTTTGATGGTGCTATGAGCATCTTAGTTTGTCACAACATCAGATAGATTATTGTTTTTGCATCATAACAAAACAAGATGTTATTTATTTTGCAATTATGGCTACAATATACGACATACCGAGTTTCCTTTCGGTCCTCGGAATTCACGTTAAGCTGTTGGTCCCGACTGTCATTTGTAGATTTTCGACAGTGTCTCAAAAGTCTGACAACCAGTCTTACCAAGGAGTATCGTATTACCCAGTACTGGCTGGGTTGTGGAGGTCAGATATTCAGTCGCTCCATGTAAAATACTGGTATTCAGCTGCATCCGGTTAGACTGGAAGCCGACTCCAATTTACTTGGAGAAAAAGCTAAGCAAATGATGACTTCAACATGGCGATAGAGTAAAAAACATCAAGTTCCAACATATTTTACTAGTAGGCTTTTACTCATACATATAAAAGTCGATAACGGACGAATAACGCTTTCTCCGTCTTCCGAAACGGAACAATGATGGCCTCACCATTTTACTAAACGGCGTAAGGTCGATAAACAGCTCTGAAGAATAGTATTGTTGCTCACAAAAACTCAATATTTAAACACCCACAAAATATTTTGTAGAATTCCAGGCCAAAATTTTACCTAAGACGTTGCAGAAGGAAGCTGCTCCACGTGGGTAAGGTGTTGGGGCCTGTTATGACCGAGCTCTCATGACGCGCTATTATATTCCTCCTTTACCGCGTGGGTACCTGCAGTTGGCCTATAACAGGACTAGGTCACATCAAAGATGATAAAAATGAGGAAACCAGACTGTTCTAGAACCAAAGAAACGTGACATAACCAAGCCCAACCACACCGGTTCGTGTTAAATAAAACGATTAATCCGACACGGTTGGGTTGCCGCAGTGGTTGAGGGACTAGCTGTTGCGCTGTGGGTTGCGGGTTTGATTCCCGCACAGAGCATATATTTGGATGGTTTATAGGTATTTTTTTCTGGGTATGGCTTTTTGTGTATGTGAGTTTAAATGTTTTAAAAGCATACGATACAGGAAAGATTAATAGTGAGAAGCAAGTTTTTTTTTGAATCCCATAGACAACACATGTGTCTACCAATGTGAGCACTATAACAGTCATAAATAGGCACAAGGTTACTTTAGCTGTTGCTCGCTAATGTCCCAACCGAGTTCTTCTTAGTTCATCTTCACCCTATCCTACCGCTAAACCAAACCCCTATGCTTTGTGCCACACGCACGACACCATCGCACAGTCAGCTTGCACGCTTTTATCGCCTTTGTGGTAAAGTCGGCCATATCTTAGGGTTAGGCCTTAAGAACAGCGTGATACTAGGGGATTAGAATACGTTACGTATAAGTGCTGTAGCATAGCTTAGCTTTGTTTGTGAATATCAAAAATACTTTTTGGTTTGCTACAGTTACATGTGTTTGATTAGTGTGTCTTTAATTTTCTTAGTAGCCAGAAACGATTTGACTACTGATTGTCAGAGACTTTTGTCACTCAATTTGACGGCACGGTTGGCGCAGTGGCTGAGGGATCGACTGCTGCGCTGCGTGTCGCGGGTTCGATTCCCGCACGGAACAAGTTTTTGTATGACCTGCAGATAGTTGTTTCGGGTCTGGCCGTTTGTGTATGTGAGTTTATATGTTTGTAAACGCACCCACGATACAGGAGAAATTCCTAGTGTGGGGCAATGTTTTTCAAAAAAAAAAACAAACAAATTGACAAAATTGTCATCTTTCATAATTATAGTGAAGTATGCTAAAGGGAATGTTAGTATTTCTGAATGAGTTTAGTAAACTCTCTCAAAAAGAATTTGTTTTAAATAAACAGAAAGAAAAAAAGAAAAAAAGTGTATTATGAACCGCAACACTGGGTTTTCATTTTATTTGGTGACCACAACACCGCAATTAAGTACTAATTTAAAAAGGACGTATTCATCGATATCAATTATATTTCTTAATCGCTCTAGCTCAACTCTTGGCCTTGCAACACGCTGCTTCTCTAGCCCAATCCTAGATCCGTTGCATCAAACATTTCCGGGTAGCGTTTACGGCTTAGTAAATGTTCTGTAGTACATTTGTTTACCACAAAAAGCTGTTTTTTTCCAGGAAGACTTCAGTAGAAGGAGCTCTTTTGCTTGTGAGTAAGTTCACTCAAGATCAAAGCTTTCATTTCATAGTTGTGGCATGGTTTCAGAGAATTGATAAGCAGTTTGTCTTATTTTGTAAGACTTCGTGCTTTAAAATGAAGCGGTTCGCAGCGAGTTTGATAACAATTATTTACGTAGGAATTATATTTACGTTCAGCGTTTGGTGGGAAAATGTAGGTGAGTTTTGATGTTTCATAAAAAAAACTATTGTGTATATAAAAATATCCATTCTATTGTATTCGGTGAAATATATTTAATACTAGCTTTTGCCCGCGGCTTCGCTCGCGTTAAATTCGGGGTAACACAGTTCCCCTTGCGCCTTATTGATTTGTAATAGCAACGCTGAGTTTTCCCTTTTCTTCCCTCATTCTCCCTCACATCCCACTTTATTGACGGGCCTGTTGGTCTAGTGGTTAGTGGCCCTGACTGCTGAGCCGGAGGTCGTGGGTTCGATTCCCACCCAGGACAAACTTTGTGTGATGAGCATGATTGTTTGTACTGTGTCTGGGTGTGATTTATCTATAATATGTATGTATTTATAAATTATATAAGTATGTATATCAGTTGTCTGGTTACCATAACACAAGCTCTGCTTAGCTTGGGATCAGATAGCCGTGTGTGAGTTGTCCCAAGATATTTATTTATTTATTTTATTGAAAAAAATATATAAAAATTTAATAATAATTAGCCTATGTCCGTCTCCTGGTTCCCAACTATCTCTGTACCAAAATTCATTAAAATCGGTTTAGCCACGGTTTAGTAACAAACAAACAAACAAACTCACTTTCACTTTTATAATATTAGTGAAAACTAGTGAAAAATAAAGAGAAAGCGCGGGCAAAAACTAGTGAAAAATGAAGAGAAAGAAACCTCTTTTGTGTTATTGATAGCTGGTATTCCATATGAAAAGTATTAGTTAGTTAGCCAGGAGATCGTTATGCTGATTTCTTCATCTTTTTTCTTATTTTTAACCGACTTCAAATTAGGAGGAGGTTATATGTTCGACGTTTTTTTTAATGTTTTCACTGATTACTTTGCCAACTGTGGACTGATTTTCATAATACTTTTTTCCGATGTGGTCCCGTATTAATTTTATTTATATTGCTTTGGTAGTTTATGAGTTATCGTCTATGGTAAATATTTTTTCTTCTATCTCTATATGAATGATCTGGGGTGCTAATCTTTTATAAACGGCTCGGTTGGCTGAGCGATCGACTGTGTCGCGTCGCCTGTCACGGGTTCAATCCCCGCACGGAACAAATATTTGTATGACCTACAGGTAGTTGTTTCGGCTCTGGCTGTTTGTGTATGTGAGTTTATGTTTGTAAACGCACCCACGAGACAGAAGAAATTCCGAGAGTGGGGCAACGATTAAAATTAAAATTAAAACTTACTAATATTATAAAAGCGAAAGTGAGTTTGTTTGTTTCTTTGTTACCTCTTCACGCTTTATTGGCTAAACCGATTTTGATGAATTTTGGTACAGAGATAGTTGGGAACCAGGAGACGGACATAGGCAATTTTTTTAAGTGGTATATGAGGGAGAAAGAGTGAAGAAAAGGGAAAACTTAGCGTTGCTATTTTACAAATCAATAAGGTGCAAGGGCAAAAACTGCAGGTAGCAAGTACTGTTTTATACCGAGTTAGATGCGAGCGGAGCCGCGGGCAAAAGCTAGTAAACAATAAAAGGTTATCACAGTACTCTAGTGGTCGCAAGCGTGCCTTCTGAGTCTTTTTTTGCGGATTGTAATCGTCAAATAACTTCCCCCGCTCTGAGCGGAGCGAAGGAAAGTGTCAGACTTGTACTAAATAAACCCACCCATGTTCTTGCTATTGCCCTTTATGTTATGGGGCCGCGGTATCACTTTCGAACAACCTGCAACCCAGGCAGTGACTGCTGAGTCTTGGGTTCGATTACTGGGTCTAGTAAAATGGTATTGGGTTTTTTCATAAGGAATTTATTAGTAGCAGCTACAGAGTCTGATTTGTACCCAGATATAATATTAGGCCCGCCCGGAACGGAAATAAATATTTGTATGGCCTACAGGTAGTTGTACAACAACAGGTTCCGGATCTCACTGTGAGTTATAAACGTTTGTAAACGCACCCAAGATACGGGTAAAATTCCTAGTATGAAGCAACGTTTTCATAAAAAAACATACACACATCAAAGAACAATCAATCGTACAAACAAATTCTTATACCAACTTAATTCTTAATACCGTACAAATCTGTAAACCCAAAAATAGAAGCACACACAGGATTGTAATTCAAATATCATTACAACATAACTCGCTACATAGACGGAGGACCCCAATTAAATCTGTCGTGTACTTTTGATCCCCTTCTAATTACAGCGACACGTTCGTCAGATCTTTTATTTGAAACTGCGTGTGGACACAAAGGTGATGTGGAATAAGATTTTGAAGAGTCTGGGGTTAAGACATGGTCAAGTTATTTAGCAGTTCATTTTTTTCTGGTCGCTTATTATTGCGTTGTCTCAAACACATAGGACTCATAGAGAGATTGAGAGTCCTAAAGGTTGCCTGACCTTGGTGTCTATGCAAGGACTCTCATTTTACGTCGAGTTAGTAATGAGTTCGAATTCCGACCGTTAGTCTGAGATTTGGAAAATAGAACAGCATTTGAGAGATTAATCAAGAATTAATGACCTTTTCATACGCATCTTTATTTGACGCAATAAAGCTGAATTTCTTTATTTAAACATCCGACCCACCGTTTTAAAAGTAGGCTACAATGAACTTAATCGTACTTATTCCGATTTAATTTACGTAGACCTAGATTTAGGCTCTCTAGACGGTAAATAAATGAAAGGTTACGTGTGAAATGTAAATAAAACGTCTTTGTAATTAGTAGGTGGTGTGAGACTTGGTAGAATGTATAATCCTGGATTAAAAGGCTTGCAGGATTTCGTATTTAAATTGAGGTGTATGCTACTTAAATAAATGTATACTCTCTAAGCTTATAATAAGGTTCTTTGTGAAGAATGGATAGGAGTCTTGTAGACTTTTAAGAGGGCACTTAATCCTGTAAGTATAAAGATATTCAGGTGTTTTTGCACCGATTATACTACAAACTTACTGTTAACTTTAACTAACTGTAAGTACCTTTTCTTCTTACGCAGCCATGATACAAATTATATGTTTTTACGCCCAGTATGTTGCCATAGTAACATTTTTTTTTGCGGATGGGAAATTATCAAATAAGTTCCTCCGCTCTTGGTGGAGTGTCAGATTTTTTCTGACTAAAACACACCCATGTTCCTTCTTTTGCCTTTTATGTTACGGGCCGCGGTTTTTTTTCGTACAACCCGCAACCGCGGTAGTAATCAAGATCAACAATGAATAGAACTCGCCGGTAGCACAACATATTGAATTCTGCTTTTGCTTATTAGACCCTACTTACTCACCTATATAAACGAAGTCGCGGGTTAAAGTTAGCGTTAGCCCAAAGTAACTATTCTACGTGGACGAAATCGCGAGCGAAAGCTAGTAAGATATATATTTACATAAAAGTATTTGTTTTCAAAAACGTATATATTGATACTTCTACACACATATAATATAAATATAATATATATATGAAATAAACTAATAAATACATTTAAAAAAATATTTATACCTTGTATCTGGGATTGTAGCTTAATTTTATTGTTGTCATGTAACATACTTGCTTATGATCTTGAATTTGACACAATATGTGTGCTGGTTAAATTTATCAAATAAATCTTTATAATAACCTAGGAAGGAAGGAACATGGGTGGGTTTTAGTCAGTACCAGACTGACACTCCTCCCGCTCCGCCCAGAGCGGGGGAAGTTATTTGATGATTTACCACCCCAAAAAAAACATTGGCTGCTAATTACAAGGGCACATAATTATAATTCAGCTAGCTATTTAACTGAAAACAAAGCAAAGATAAACTCATAACAATTATTCGCACATTCTACGTTAATAAATCGCGGATGTTTGAATGTCAAATTTGTTACAGAAATATGAGCTTATGCAGCACTGGTCTACGAGACCGGCCACAGTGTTTACACTCCATAACCCTTTACATAAGTAACATGTAAATATAATTATGAATATGATTGAGTTGATGTACAGCTGGATCATTTTTAACTTGCCCTTGCCCTCGGAGTTGTTCACGTGTAGTTCGGTACATATCCCACTGCACACTAGATGGTTTTACCGAGAGTAAAAGTATTTTATGTGTTAATCTAAGTTATAAGGTATATGTGTGTCGAATTTCACAAAATTCTTTCAGTAGTTTTTACGTGAAAGAGTAAGAAACATCCAGATATTCATATTTTCTCACGAACTTTTGCATTTACAATAACAGTAGGAAAGGATATTTTTTTAAACTGTTCTGTTACCAAAATTAAGTGAGACGTAGTTCGATTACCGACAATTGCACGTTTATCTTGAGTTTGATTGAATAATCGAAATGTGTAACAATTTTTTCAACAATGAAACAAAAATGAAAATTCAACAAACATGAAAACTCTCTTTTTTTTTTGGGATTGGTAATCGTCAAATAACTTCTCCCGCTCTGGGCGGGGCGGAAAGGAGTGTCAGACTTGTACTGACTCATTCGTGTTCCTTCTTTTACTCTTTGTGATTCGGAGCCGCGATATCTCTTTCGAACCTAGTTACCCATCTACTAGTATTTATTTGTTACTAGAAGAATTTTACTAAAAATAACAGCCTACCGTAAAAATAATATATTTCTAAACGTGCTTATACAAAAATAAAACTGGCTACAAGACAAGTTATAAATAGATTATCAATAAAAATGCTGTCAAGTAAACTTATCTGATGATGAAAAATCCGTCTTAAACCGGATGTTATCGAATTTTGAAAGAGATTTCATATAAAGATTTTTGTATTAAATATAAAACGATTCAATTTTTGGTAAAATAAATAATCTTGTTTCCAAAACCACTTTCATAAAAATAAATTCTTGCTAAACTATTTTTTTTATTTATTTATTTATCACCAATTTATAGCACCTTTACAGACATAATCCAATACGATGCTATAAGTCACCAAATAATAGAACATACAAATAAAAAAATACCTAAATTAAATTAAAAAAAAAAAAATAATACCTATCTTATTAAACATGGCAAAGCATATATGATCTAAATTATACCTAACAAGTCATTATTAAGGGAGGTGGGCACCCCATTGTCATCTTATCTTATTGTTAATATTTAGTCTATTGTTATTTTATCTAACTGTTAATTGTTAAAGCGATTTAAATGAATTAATCCCGAAATCTAAAATAAAATGTGGGTGTAGATTCGCTGTGGAAACGCCTCTGCTTAAACATTTAAGTAAAAAGCGAGTTTTTATGATGTTAAATTAATTAATCCCGCGTTGTTTATAAGACAAATAACGTTATCCTTTGCGCGTGCTATAATGAATCAGTTTTCTGGTTTCGCTCGTTCCAACAATGTCCGAGAAAACACCCCGCTGTAACTCAACAAACAAGCCAGTGAATCAACTTTAAACTAATTTATTAACATTGAAGACGTTGTTATTAACACCATTGAGTGGCTCAACAAACAGTTACTGGCAAAGGAACATAGCCTTCTAACGTCATTATTTAGTCCAATTTGCAGAATTAGCCTGATAAATGTATTTGAATTAGCGTTTTCGTAGACCGATGCGCGCGCCGTAGCTCGTAGCCGGTGCTACGGTGCTACGCGCTCAGTGTAACCGCGCCGGTCGAGATCACCGCTACGCGCTACGTTCGTGCCGCGATTCTCAATCGTTTACGTATTAAGAACCTTCGTATGATTTGTGACGATATCTGTGATTCGTTCTTGTGTTGTTAGTGTTGTGATTGTAGTGACTGTGAGTTTTTATTAGGTAAGTTTTATCGATAAATAAAAAACAATTTTATTTCTTTCGATGTGATGTTATTATTGTGATGATTATAATATTTCTTCCGTGTTATTTTAATCATTCGATCGAAGACATTTTGTTTCTAAGAAAACGTCTTTGAAATTAAAAAGTATAATTTTAGAACTGCGGTTTTGTTTTCTTCATCGATTGGGAAAATATTTTCCTGATGTCGAAATTGAGGAAAAAGGTTAGGAGCTATTATTATAAATGTACCTTCTATATAAAATATTAATAATACTTGATCATTAATACATTTATTCAAGCTTAAACTCTTTAATTTACCGTAAAAAAATCAGATCAATATTTAGTTTTGTTGATTATCAAAACACATGTCTTATAAATTCAGGATTAAAGATAGGAATTTTGTATAAATTTCAGTCAAATTAATGAACGCCAAATTATATGCCTTCAAAAAATAAAAATAATATGTCCATAAAATTAAAATGAGATTGAAGTCAGATACAGAATAATGAGAAATTCACTGCATTCAAAATACTCAAACCTATAAACACAATAAAAATCTAGTACAGTAGAAAGACTCAATTAGACATCTTCCTAAATTGAATCTCCCGGAATCCCCCAGGATTACACCAGGTCCACCGGGACGAACGAGTCATAAAATTGATTTTGATGGGGATTACTGAAAAATGTCTTCGTACTCAAACGTTCGGTATTAACTCGTTCGTTGGACAGAAGTGTAATATCATCAAAGCAGATTCGATGTTATTTTGGTAATTAACTGATTGTATTATCCAGTTTCTGTGTTGTGCCAGCCAGGCAAAGTAAAAAAAATGGTCTTTGGCTTCAGTTAGTCTGGGACCTGACCCTAAATTAGTTCGGAAAAGGCTAACGATAATTATTTATATTGATGATGATGATGCTATCTAGCCGATTTTGCCACAGCAACTACATTTGATGGCTTTCTAGGGTGGTTGTCGATAGCTTTGTTAACGACTCTATTAAGGGATTTCAGGTGGTTAGCATATTCAACTTTAGCCGAAAAACTCCGAGCACATAACGGAATTGTCAGAACAGCATTGATGATAGGATATAGCTGTAGATAGTCTTTAAGGTGTGTCCGTCTCCAGGGTCCCAAATATCTCTGTACCAAAATTCATTAAAATCAGTTTTGCCATTTAGGCGTGAAGACGTAACAAATAAACAAACAAACTCAATTTAGCTTTTATTATATCATGTTAAGTAAGGATCTCTACTTAAATAAGTTATTTTAAAAACTAAATTACTAAGTAATAAGTTTAATGAATTTCGGGCCGAATTTCAACATAAATTGGGAGTATTTTCGTCCGTGGTATTAACTAACATCCTACTGCGATCACTAATCTGTTTGCTAAGGATTGTGTTCTTGGCAATATTTACTCATGACCATTTAGCGGTATAAGATGAAACGAGCTTGATAAATAATACGCGTTATGGCACTCTAGTGTATTAATATCTTAGATATCTAGAAAGGATATTATTGGTGATAATTTTGCCTAAACGAAGTAAAATTCGTGCGTAATAATCGTGGTAGGTGTTGGCGTGACAAAAACATTGTCATGCAAAGGTTGCATCGGATTTTTTCATAATCATTAGTTTTCTTAATAAAATGCTTACCAGAACTGAAAATAACATAACATTCGAAAAGAACACTAATAAGTTATTTAAAAAAGTAAAAGTCATAAATTATATGGAATTATGAAAATTGAAATGTAATATTTAAGTAGGCAAGATATACGAATTATTTATATTAATTTTTACATAAAGCCGCTGTAAGCCTCTTTTGATATCGGCTTATTCATGAATTCATATTATGTTAATAAAACAAAAATAAACAGTACCAATGAACTTATTTCAACGAATAAACAACTCAATGAAAATTTTCCGTTTAAAAAACAATTAAGCGACTAGCTTTAGGAAGGAAAGCAAAGTTTGAAACAGTAATAATGTAGTTTATATTTAATGCAACGGCTATACTAAATTTACGAGGAGCTCGTGGCTAAATAATAGCAGCCGCTCGGGTCGATCTTTAGGTTAAGCCGCGCTTGCCTAGGTTGGTCTGTGGATGGGTGACCAACCGTTACATACCGAGTTTCCTCCATGCCTCGGAAAGCACGTAAAGCTGTTGGTCCCGGCTGTCATTTGTATATCTTTGACAGTCGTTACAGGTAGTCAGTGTCCCGAAAGTCTGACAACCAGTCTTACCAAGGGGTATCGTATTACCCAGTACTAACTGGGTTGTGGAGGTTAGATAGGCAGTCGCTCCATATAAAATACTGATATTCAGCTGCATTCGGTTAGACTGGAAGCCGACCCCAACATAGTTGGGAAAAGGCTAAGCAGATGATGATGATGATGACTGAATTTACGACTGGATATAATGTAGTTTGTTTGTATTGTAATTTGTGATTTTGGCAAGTTATATTTAAAAATACCATCCCATAACTGTCCCACTGCTGGGCAAGGGTTCTTCTCATACAGAGAAGGCACAAGCATTGATCACTACGCTTGCTCAAGGCGTTTTGACGATTTAAATCCTTACTAATATAATAAAAGCGAAAGTGAGTTTGTTTGTTTGTTTCGACTTCACGCCTTTATGGCTTAACCGATTTTGATGAATTTTGGTACAGAGATAGTTGGGACCATGGAGACGGAACTAGGCTATTTAAAAAAAAGTGAGATAGGGGAGAAAGAGGGAAGAAAAGGGGAGAGAAAGATATTTTTTTTTTGGTCAATAGGTTGACAATTTTTCACCAATGATTTTGCTGTTCTTGGTCAACGACTTAAATTGTAAAGCAAACTTGAGGAATAACAATTGCATAATTCAGATGATTTTTTTAAAGCGTTTTTTAGGCTTAAGCCGTTGGTCTCGGCTATCATTTGAAGATCTTTGACAGTCGTTAATTGTTGACAGTGGTCCAAAAATCCGACAAGCGCTCTTACCTAGGGGTATCGTATTACCCGGTACTAAGAAATTTGTAGAGGTTACATAGGCAGAAATACTGGTATATAAGTAAGACTGGAACGTAAGACTGGAAGCCGAAATCAACATAGTTAGGAAAAGTCAGATGAGTACTAGTGTAATTTGCTAGATTCCAAAGTCACAGTCTGGTTTTTTAGAAGAAAACACTCTAATATTATAAAGGCGAAGGTTTGTATGTGTGTATGTTTGTTCCTCCTTCACGCTCAAACGGCTTAACGGGTTTTGATAGTTTGGCATGTAGATATTTGATACCCTGAATTTAATAAAGTATTACAAAATACGCAATACAGTAATAAACAAAACAAACATCAAGCTGAAAAAAGACAAAGATTTAAAAAGATGATTTAGTTAATTAGATTAACACATAGGCAACTTATATACCGGTCTGCGTGGGTGAAACCGCGGGGCGCAGCTGTATAAATAAACCTTCAATCTTTAAAAGTCTTCTCTCATTTTTATTTTCCAGCGATAATTTATTCCCTTACATACATACATCGGTAGACTCTTCGCTACATTTGACTTAACACGAGTATTGGAGTAAGCCAGGGGGAAGACAGGCAGCTGTAAGGTTTTGTTTTACGCATTTTAATTTACGCACGGAGAGGTAGATTCGAGAATCGTTCGAATTTAAAATTTCTCGTAATATTATAAAAGCGAAAGTGAGTTTGTTTGTTTGTTACGTCTTCACGCCGAAATAGCCAAACCGATTTTGATGAATTTTGATACAGAGATAGTTGGGACCCCTTTTAAAGAAAGTGAGATAAGGGGGAAGTAAAGGGGGACAAGGATTTTTTTTAGATCTTCACGCGGGTTAAAGTTAGCGTTAGCCCAAAGTAACTATGCCACGCGGACGAAGTCGCGGGCGTAAGCTAGTTAATTATAATTTAGTATTACTATAGTTTAGTTTTCTTTGGTAAAAAGTTAGACGTGGTTTTATAACAACGCCTGTTTTTATTGATAGGCAAAAGACTTTTATTAGTGATTTTTGATCCAATTGACATTCATTGCGTAGTTATTCAGAAACTATCTATCTATTTAAAAATCGTTATCAAGAACGAACTTATGATTTATTCTAATCAGGGCACAAAATTGGGTTTGAAAAATTCAGTTATTTAAATAATCTTTAAAATCCAAGTTGCAATCTCATCAACAATAAATTATGTCAAAAAGATAAAATAAATGGTTTTTTTGACAGATTGAGATTTAAAAGGGAAATTGTTTATTTATTTATGCACACACAAAATACTTGATAGGACATTATATTAAGACAGGAAGAACACAAAGGTACTGCTTATTTCATAAGACATTTCCGAGAGGAAAGTTGGATCAGACATGTAGACAGTGTGTAGAAAAGACAAAACAAGAAAATACAGACATACAAATATTACACATATAAAAATAAATACTGATATAGTAGATATGTACCTAACATATCACAATATATAACCTTGCTATATTCTTTAGCATAACAACCGAATTTGCAGTCATCGTAATTGCAGGTCCAGTAGGTACTTGAAAACGAAAGTTATTGTAATTTACAAAATGAGTCAATAAACCTTCTAATCTCAGTGACGTGTTGGTATAACTTTGAACCTCAAATTATTTTCTTACTAAGACTTACTGTTATTTTAACAATATTTATTTAATTCGCCGAAGCTTCAATTTTCTATCTTAATTAATATTGCACAGACCTATCATCTCAATTGACAGCTGTCAAAATAAGAGTTCGATTAATGTGCAAAATGTAATTAAATCATTAAAGTTCTTGAGAAAACTTTCAAAGACACTCATACAGTGCAGTGGACTTGAATAATAGTTGTTAAGTGTGATGATTTTAGTGTTTGATGGATTGAACTTGAAATATTTCGATTTTTATCTTGAAAATGCATCTGCTTGGTGTTCTGACTAGAGGTCATAGTACTTTATTGTGAACTAAAAAAGAATGTTGCTGCTCATTTTATTACTTTACTAGCTTTTGCCCGCGGCTTCGCTCGCGTTAAATTCGGGCTAACACAGTTCCCCTTGCGCCTTATTGATTTGTAATAGCAACGCTAAGTTTTCCCTTTTCTTCCCACTTTCTCCCTCACATCCCACTTTTAAAAAATTAGCCTATGTCCGTCTCCTGGTTCCCAACTATCTCTGTACCAAAATTCTTCAAAATCGGTTTAGCCATTAAAGCGTGAAGAGGTAACAAACAAACAAACAAACTCACTTTCGCATTTATAATATTAGTAAGGATAAGGATAGCTTTCATAACTAGCCGTGCCCAGCGGTTTCACCCGCTGCTCAGCTCCTAAGTATCGTAGTGTGATGATATATAGCCTTATTTTACGGATGTTAAATCATCAAATAACTTGGGTGGCGTGTCAGAATTTGACGGCACGGTTGGCGCAGTGGCTGAGCGATCGACTGCCGCGCTGCGTGTCGCGGGTTCGATTCCCGCACGGAAGAAATATTTTTATGGCCTACAGTTAGTTGTTCCGGGTCTAGCTGTTTGTGTATGTGAGTTTAAATCTTTGTAAACGCACCCACTATACAGGAGAAATTTATAGTGAGCGTTTAAAAAAAAAATCTGTCTAAAGCCCATCCATGTCCCTTGTTTTGCCCTTTGTGTCTTGAGCCGCGATATCTCTTTCGAACAACACACAACCCCGGATATTTCTTTCCCTGAACGCTTATTGTCGTAGAAATATAAATGACTAGCTTTCGCCCGCGGCTTCGCTCGCGTTAAATTCGGTAGCGCCTTATGGATTTGTAATAGCAACGCTAAGTTTTCCCGTTTCTTCCCTTTTTCTCCCTCATATCCCACTTTTAAAAAATAGCCTATGTCCGTCTCCTGGTTCCCAACTATCTCTGTACCAAAATTCATCAAAATCGGTTTAGCCATTAAAGCGTGAAGAGGTAACAAACAAACAAACTCACTTTCGCTTTTATAATATTAGTAAGGATAAGGCTTAAAGTGGTAAATTTATGAGTTTTTTTTCTATTTTAAAATCGTTTTGACCATGATAGCCTTGACTGCTGTTTGGTCCTGACTAGTGGTCAGGACTCTTGAGAGAAGAATCTCCTAACAATAAGCGTGACATCCAGAAACATTGCTTTCTGAATCAATTTACATAATTGTGAGCACAAACACCGTAGAAATAGCTCAACCCACATTCCTTATTTCCTTCATACTGGCTAATTACGTCTACGTTAGCAGTAGGTTCACCACAATAGCTTAACTTTGTTCTGGATAGTTACGTAAACTATTATGTTACATAATTCCCCCACTAGTTACGTTGTGTTCTATTAATTAGACATCTACTTCGTGAGTATGAGAAATATAATAAGTTGAAGTGAGCAAAAAGGCTTTATAATGGGTTCCCAATTCATCATACAAAGTCTCATCCCATTTATTCACTCATTCTAAATTTGTATTCCTAGCTGGTGCGATGAATTTTTGAACGATTGATAACGTTTTGAAACGGTTTTCATTGTTAGGATTCTGTATCACAAAAGGAAAAAACTTAACTCTTATAAGATCATTTTGTTGTCCGTCTGCCTGTTTCTCTGTCAAGACCTTTATTTTGGAAAAGCGTGAAAGTATCAAGTTGAAATTAAAGCCATATACTCAAGTCTGGGGTCCCTTAAAGCTGTGAAAAAGTCAACCCTTTATGTTTACGCAGTCAAAAGATATAGCCATTTATGTCGCAAGTTTGTACGGAACCCTCGGTGCGCGAGTCCGATTCGCACTTGTCAGTTTTATGGTAAAAAGGTAAAGGTAAACTGTGCTTAAGTGCTTAAACGGTTAAGTTCATATTTAGTTGCATATAAAAATTAAAATATTTCATGTCACATGTACCCAGTTGATAGCAATAGGCTTGCCTCCTAATAACATGACAGGCAAAATGAGGGTCCTCAAGTCAAACCAGCCACCGCGGGAGACGCCCCGGGCGTCGGGCGCCGCGAGACGACTCCCGGCCACCGTAGATGCGGTCCTGTGGACGGTGAGCAATGGGTAGCTAACCGTCCGTCCGTCTATTGACGACAGGCCGTGTCGACGGTGCGTTAGTGTTAGTGGCAAAGGGGCCTGCCAGGGTCACAGCCTGCTGGGGTTGCGGGTTTTTCGAAAGAGATACCGCGGCCCTGGAACGTAAAGGGCGATAGAAGGAACATGGGTAGGTTTTTGTCAGTACAAGTCTTCCCACCCAAAAAAAAGGCAAAATAAGGGGTTTACTATTAGGTACACTCTGCCTGACCGTTCGGCTTTCAGGCGTGATGTTTTCTATGTAAAATCTTTGCATAAAACAACCCCAAATATGATCAAATTAGTCCCCAATCACGTCACGATGTTTATTAACTAACCTAACAACTAACAGGTATCGTTTGTACAGGACGACATGTATGATTAATTTCAGGAGTCCGCATAACTCCTCGGCTACCTGCAGACCCCATCGCGAATAACTCGCATCAATCATGCCACTGATGTTTTCCTGTTTGTTTGCTGAGAAATAATGACGCTTTCGAGCTATTTTAAAGTTTGGGGTGGGTATATTTAAATTGGAGATTTATGAATGTTAATTAAGTATTGTTAAGATTATATTAAACACTAGCTTTTGCCCGCGGCTTCGCTCGCGTTAATTTTGGGGTTCCACAGTTCCCCTTTCCTGATTTCAGGAACCTGCTACCTGTAGTGTTTTCCCTTGCGCCTTATTGATTGTAATAGCAAAGCTAAGATTTCCCACTATCTCCCTTATTTTTCACTTTTTTCAAAAAAAAAAATAGCCAATGCCCGTCTCCAGAATCTCAACTATCTCTGTACCAAAATTCATTTAAAACGGTTAAGCCATTTAGGCGTGAAGACGTAACAAACAAACTCACTTTCGCTTTTATAATATTAGTAAGGATAAGCTGTTACCCGCGACTTTGAACGCATTTGGTTCACAATTTACCTTGTTTTTTTGTTTTGTGGATGGGAAATCATCAAATAACTTTCCCCGCTACGGGCGGAGTGGGGACAGTGTCAGAGTTATACTGACTAAAACCCACCCATGTTCCGGACCGCGGTATCTCTTTCGAACAACCCGCAACCCCAGCAGGATTTGCCTTGCCTTAGTCGTTTTATTTTAATATATATCATCACAAATGTCAGTTGTCAAACATTTGAGATTGAATATGGACATGGTAAAGTACTGGTCTATAATCTAATATATAGCCTATGCTCTTTTCCAATGTGAAATCTATCTCCTTGCCAAATTTCATTACGATCTGATCAGCCTTTTAGTCGTGAATAAGTAAAAAACAAACAGAGTTACTTTCACATTTGTAATATTAAGCATGGAGGATTACGCTAATTGCGAAGTACGCAGAAAAAATATTAGTAGATAAAGCGGAGAGTGACTCGATATAATTGATCTTAAACATAATTATATTGTATGTATCTTTGTGTACAATAATATATTTATTATACTGTAGTGAAATCGAATACAGTCTAATATTTAATTGCAACATAACCCAAGACGTCAGTCACACGTGTACAAAATAATAAATTGCAATTAGGTGGCGAAAATATACCCTTGTCGCGATATATTCGCTTTTTATTTTTATATTAAGGCTTCAGTTACTTTTGTGACGTTGATGTATGGAGTTACACCTCATTTGTCACAAGCTGCTGAAAGGTTGAAAAGAAAATGATGGTCACTCGTGTGATTATATACTTCTTTTTTGTTTTATTATTTGGTATTTAGCTGTAACACTTGATGTTATGCCTGTAGTGCCAGTAGTGTTGAGCAGAGATGATAGTAGCAATCTTCTCTTGTTTTTTAAGTACTATAAGTACGTCGTATCTATTACCATCTCTTACTTATTAGCCTGTCATTTTCATCATCATCTGCCTAGCCTTTTCTCAAATGTTTATTGGGGTTGGCTTCCAGTCTAACCAAACGCAGCTGAATACCAGTATTTTACATGAAGAGACATTCTATTTATTTACTTACTAGCTTTTGCTCGCGGCTTCGCTCGCGTTATATTCGGGGTAACACAGTTTCCCTTGCGCCTTATTGATATGTAATAGCAACGCTAAGTTTTTCCTTTTCTTCCCTCTTTCTCCCTCACATCCCACTTTTTTGTAAAAAAAAGCCTATGTTTTTTGGTACAGAGATAGTTGGGAACCAGGAGTCGGCTCCTGGTTCCCAACTATCTCTGTACCAAAATTCATTAAAATCGGTTTAGCCTGAAGAGGTAACAAACAAACAAACTCACTTTCGCTTTTATAATTATTTGTAAGAATAATTTATTATGCACACAAAAAATGCTGGACATTACATTAAGACAGAAGAGCACAAAGGTACTGCTTATTTCATTAGAAATTTCTTCCAGCAGACCTGCGAGAGGAAAGTTGGATGAAATATGTAGACACATTGTGTATGAAAAGATAAAACAGGAAAATTTAAAATTATGAATCATAAAAAAACATATAAAAATTAATACTAATATAGTAAATGCACACCTAAAATATATATTTATTGAAAATATTACAGTGCCTCTCTGATATCCACAAACCAGTTAGTACAAGGTAATGCGATACCTCTTGGTAAAACAATTTTTTTGTTTTTATGGTCACTGACTACGTGACTACTTGTAACAACTACCGAAGATCTACAACTGACTGCCGGCACCAACATCTTAACCTGCTTTTCGAGGCACGGAGGAAACTCGGTATCTCACGAGTGGTCACCTATCCACGGACCAATCAAGGCAAGCGCGGTTTAAGGCCGTACCCTACGCAAATAACCTTGAGCATTCGCTTCCCTCTTTGCCGCGCAGGAGTGAGTGAGTGAGAGCAGTAGTGAATAATGCCTATTTTTTTGGAATAAAATCTATATAAAATTAAGTATTGGGTTTCTGAAAAAATATTTGTACCAAAATGTTCATTATAGAATTGTGTATCCATTAGTGTCAGCAGCAAAATTAAACAATGTTTACTTTACGAGGAGATGCATGTTATTGATATTTTTTCTCATTTCTGGGGCTTTGTTGTAAGGAGATTTACTAAATAACGCCTCAATAAAAATAAAAACTAAATCTACAATAATGGAATCAAGATTATAAAGAAATTTAATGTATTTTTTTGTTACTTAGTTCGTTTTAAATAACAAGTAGATAGCTCTAGAAAACTGTACAAAAACGGCTTGCGCGGCGTTTTGGTCGGGGTGGCGCCTTAACCTAAAGATCGAACAAAAAGCCACGAGCTCCTTTACCATCATATTACCATCTACTGGGTAGAAATCCGGCCTCTGGGCTACTACTGAGAAAATAGCCAATTGCATTTTGCCAAGACTTCGGGCTTATAAGTGGAGTAACAAGCAAGTCATCGTGAAAGTAGGGGGGTGTCTTATTTGTGCTAAGATTATAAGTTCACTATAACAACATTAAGCTTGTCAATAATTATCAGAGCTCTATAATCAGCACAGATTAGCGAATTATCTTAAGATCTTTGAATCTGAAACTTCGTCGTTTATAGAATTTAGTCTGTCTAATAATTAATATCTTAATATTAATCTGTTAATTAAGCGACACAGCTAATTTATTAATTTACCATATTGCTCAAGTTTGTTCCATAAATTTTGAAAAAATCAAAACACCGAACACATCCTAAAAATAAACCATCCAAGAGCGAGTCAGATTCGATCACCGAGGGTTCCGTGCAAACTGCATGAGTTAAAATGTTTGTAAACGCAAATTCCTAGTGTGGGGCAAAGTTTAAAAAAAAAAAACTTGCGACATAAACAGCCATATCTTTTGACTGCTAGTAGACATAGAGGGTTGATTTTTTCACAGGACAAAGAGGCCACAGATTTAAGTATATGGTTTTAATTTCACTCGATACCTCCAAGCGTTCTCGAGATAAAAGATCTTGACAGACAGACAGACGGACAAAAAACTGATCCTATAAGGGTTCCGTCTTTTCTTTTGAGGTACAGAATCTTAAAAAGAAGAAAACTATTGTGTTCGACTCAATTTAAAACTTCTTAAAACCTGCACCTGTTAAGAACTATCGGATTTTCTTAGCGCAGGTCTGTAGCAGTGTGCCTGGGCCACATAAGTGCTTCCCCAGATGTGCATTTCGTTTATGCTTCAGTGGATTACATTCACTGAGGTGCAATACGGTTTTATCAGTTTTTGCGAACTTGTGCTGGAATGGAAGCGTGTGTTTTCAGACGTAAGTTTGTCTGGTAGGCTCCGATATGATTGTAACTTTTGCAGAATAAGAGTGTTTATAAATCTATGCTTTTATCCTTACTAATATTATAAAAGCGAAAGTGAGTTTGTTTGTTACGTCTTCAAGCCTACATAGCTAAACCGATTTGGATGAATTTTGGTACAGAGATAGTAGGCACCCTGGATACGGACATAGGTTTTTTTTAAAAAAAGAGTGAGAAATGAGGGAGAAAGAAGGAAGAAAAGGGAAAACTTAGTTTTGCTATTATAATAAATAAGGCGCAAAGGCAAAAACTACAGGTAGCAGGTACCTGCAAATCAGGAAAAGGGAACTGTATTACCCCGAATTTAACGCGAACGAAGCCGCGGGCAAAAGCTAGTTATAAATAAGACAGTAACCCTGTCTGTTTTCTGTCGACTTCATACTTAGACCTGTTTTAGAACAATGGATAGCTTTTATCTCGAGAGCATTATTGCATTGGATAAATTTCGACCGTCACACAGGTGAAATCGTTGGCCAAAGCTAGCTTTACATAAAAACTGCCATAGCGTCGTTAATTCGTGATCTATCTTTTAGAAATAGATCCTATTAATGATTCTGGAAAATGGCGTCTATTTATTTATTAAACGATTCATGTACACAGTGAATCGTTACAGAAAACAGAAAATAGGTACAAAGGCAATGTTGATTTGTAAAGAAATCTCTTCCAGCATACCGTATATTTACATTAATTGCTTGTTCCTTACATTATATTTTCACAGAAATAACAGTAATTCATTGGATCTTAAAATAGTTTCTCAATGCAATACTTAAATACATTTTGATCTTATTAAAATAGACTTTGAATTTAATTATGACGTCATCAAAAGGGTTCTCGACCGAGTTTCGTTGAGAGTTTGACTATAAAAGTCAATATTTACTTATTTACTTGAGATCGGACTGATGTCAAAGCAGCAACTTAATTACAATTAAATTGTTCAAGTTATTTTGTTAGAAGTAACTTTTAAAATGATAGAATAAATACGTTGAAACGTCTCTACGATTTAATGCAATTTAGAAAATCCTTACTAATATTATAAAAGCGAAAGTGAGTTTGTTTGTTTGTTACGTCTTCACGCCTTAATGGCTTAACCAATTTTGATGAATTTTGGTACAGAAATAGTTAGGACGCTGAAGACGGATATGGGCTAATTTTTTAAAGTGAGTAAAGAGGGTGAAAGACGGAAGAAAAGGGAAAAATTTGATTTGCTATCACAATAAATAAGGCGCAAGGGCAAAAAATACAGGTAGCCGGTACCCGTAAATCAGGAAAAGGGAACTATGTTACCCCGAATTTAACGCGAGCGAAGCCGCGGGAAAAGCTAGTAAATTATAAAGTATTCATTCTCACGTATTAAATTTTTGGAACAAGTAACTTTTGAATGATGAATACAACTATGCGAACACTATTTGAAGGTTATTTTTAAACGAAAATAAAAAGGAATTTTGGCTAAGTGAACGCAAGTCAAGAAACCAACAAAATTACCCTTCTATATTGGATAATATTGGTCCAACAAAATTATCTAACAATATTGGATAATATTTTTAAGACTTCTTTAAAATATTAGGCAGGGCGCCCAGGGTATACAAGGAGGAACATAATAAATACAAGACCTCAAGTGTGGGCTGTCGACCATAACTGAACAAATGTAGTTCAACGAGCTATTGACACAAAAAAAAATTGGACGGCCTAGACGACGCGACCAGATCAACATGTACGGATGAATAAAAAAAAAAATTTAAAACTCATTTCATGTTTCATGGTCTTAGGATTCACACGAGAGAACTTATGGTGCTCCTCCGACATCCCTAAGTTTTATATGCATAAAAAAAGATATGGTTTTTATATCTTTACACACAATAGTCAAATTTCCCTGTAAAAAGTAATATTAAAACCTTACTTGTTATATTTTTTGTAACACCATACGAAAGTTTATTCCCGACTTGGCAAAGTTTCGCAGAGTTTCCTCATGGAAAGATTTCAGCGGGGCCTTTACGATGAAGTATGTTTGGTATCTCTTTAGAACAGGAGATAAGTTTGCGTTGATCCACGAATAAGATATAAGCGTTAAGGGCGTGGATGTTGAAAAGATTACGTTAGATAATTAATATTGTAAAGCGTTATGTTTTCCTTGTTATTATTGCTAGGAACTTATCACCGCGGTATCAACTCTTTGTAATTTATCACCCTCACATGTTTGTACATCAGAATTATCACCAATTTAGACCAGCTTGGTGATTACTGGCTACCCTCGAGGTGAATGATAAAATTATAAGGATCGAGAAGGCATACAAATACATAGTGGAGGGCAAATAGCACTGCCGGGGTTGCGGGTTGGTCAAAAGAAATACCGAGGCCACGGAACACAAAGGGCAAAAGAAGGAACATGGGTGGGTTTAGTCAGTACAAGTTTGGGAACCCTCCCCGCTCCGCCCAGAGCGCGGGAAGTCATTTGTTGAATTTACATCAGCAAAAAAAAAGTAACCTGCTTGTGAAGGAGGTAACACTGAGAAGTACTTCTAACCACTTGGTTAACTAGTAACTTATCTAGATTCAATTATCACTGCCTCGTTGGTCTACTGGTCACAATCCCGACTGCTTTGCATGAGGTCTTTAATTAAACGGCACGGTTGGCGCAGTGGCTGAGCGATTGACTGCGCTGCGTGCTGCGCTGCGTGTCGGGGATTCGATTCCCGCACGGAACAAATATTTGTATAGCCTACAAATAGTTGTTTCAGGTCTGGCTATTTGTGTATGTGAGTTTAAATGTTTGTAAACGCACCTACGATACAAGAGAAATTCCAAGTGTGGGGCAACGTTTTTAAAAAAATGTTATGTTTTCCACCAGCAACGTCTCAGTAGTCTGCTAATGAGACGTCGCTGATGTTCCCCCAGTCTGGATTTGTTCCATGTTGATTGTAATCCTCACTATTGCATGAGTCGTTTGTCTTGGTATAGACATGTAATGAGGAGGAATGAAGGACATGTAAGTAAAAGAGTGATGGATCTGAATGTTGATGGACGGAGAGCGAGAGGAAGGCCAAAGAAAAGATGGATGGATTGTTTAAGGAATGATGTGAAGGAGAAAGGAGTAAATGATGCCGTGACGTCTGATAGGGGAGAATGGAAGAAGAAAACGTGTTGCGCCGACCCCAAATAGAATGGGACAAGTGCAGGAAAATGATGACTATTGCATGGGACTTAAGTATAGCTGGCGAAATGTGGGTATACTATTAGGTACACCTCTGTAACCCTTCGTGGATTACGAGCGTGATAATTACTTCGTATCTAGTTTGAATAACGCAGAAAACTGCGTTGTCTCTGTTGCGGTTTAGTAATATGTGGTGGCATCTATCTTGCCACATATGAACAACGACTGTAGGAACGGGATGTGGGATTTGGCCCACGAGACCCAGCATTTGTATTGCCGGAGTATTTCCCTCTTCTATGCAGTAGAAGGTACTTTCCATCCTTTCATTTCTCTACAGCAGTACTGTGAGTGACTTTATCTCTAATAAAATTATCTGACTCTCTATAATTGAGTAAAAACAAAACATTAATCTCGTATTTTCTTTTCTTAATTCCCACCATATTGTAGATAAAGCCTCTTATGGGGCGCAAAAGAAATAAATCAGACGAAACAAGTCAAAGATAAATTCTGACACACCCTTATGTTGTATATCACATACCTACACACACGCACACATACACACACATCAATTTATATCACATTACTTTGTACCGACATACTGCAGTACGCTGCAAAAACCACAAAAGTACATTGCTTTCTTCAATTCCATTTAATTTGAGCAGCATTGTTTGATTATGTATATAAAGGTGTATGTACTTTAGTCAAGCAATTGATTTGTGTAAATAGAAATATTATATTGAATTCAGTAAGTATAAGAAACAATATTTATTTAAATATTAACTTGATTTTTTATTTGGAACTTTCTTCTACCGCTTGCTGTATTGAGGCATTTGTAATGTAATCAAATGTATTTTTTTAAATAATAACTAAAAATGATAATTAAATTGACGACATGGTTGGCGCAGTGGCTGAGCAATTGACTGCTGCGCTGCATGTCGCGGAATCGATTCACGCACGGAACAAATATTTGTATGACATATTTTTTGGGGTGGGAAATCATCAAATAACTTCCCCCGCTCCGCCTACAGCGGCGGAAGTTATTTTGGGGAGTGTCAGACTTTTACTGACGAAAACCCACCCATGTTCCTTCTATTGCCCTTTACGTTCCGGGGCCGCGGTATCTCTTTCGAACAACCCGCAACCCCGGCAGGCGGAGGCTCCGGCAAGCCCCTCTGCTTTGCTGACATCTCTTTGAGGCGCGCTTGAAACACAAACGTGCCGTCGACACGGCCTGTCGTCAATAGACGGACGGACGGTGAGCTACCCGTCGTCACCGTCCACATTGTTTCGGGTCTGGCTGTTTGTATATGTGTGTTCAAATATTTGTAAACGCACCCGCGATACAGGAATAAATTCATAGTGTGGGGCAACGTTTTCTTTAAAAGAAGAAGAAAGAAAAAAGGAAATTGATGCCATCTGGCGTTACAACGTAAAAGTAAACTAGCAAACAACAACTACAGTCTAGAATTAATTATGAAATTGTATATATTACTAGCGGACCTGACAGACGTTGTCCTGATTTTTTTTTGTGCTGATTTGTGAATCTAAACCATCCAGGGCGTCACCCAAGCGCATACAAAAAGAATCATTTAAATCGGTCCAGTCGTTTGAGAGAAGTTCAGTGACATACACACTCACAGAAGAATTATATATATAGGTAAAGATTATATATTACTTCCTCCTCCGATTATTTGCTGACACAGCTAAGCATTTGTATCCTTGGGGGTTCTTCATTATCACATCATCGACCTATTGCCCACGGGGCTGTGACATACAAGGGAGTACATAAACTTAGAGAACCCCATTCACAAATCGAAGAGGCACATTATGATTCAGACAGATTAGATTACAATCTTTCCCAATTTGAAAAACAGAAGAAAATACTTCAGAACAGTAATTACAGATACAATCACCCCAACACACACACACACACACACCTCCATTCTATTTACACAAACACACCCACACACACAGATGGAGTCACCAGTGTACCCCGCAACTAATATTAAAGATGTTCGATAAGGCGCCGTGTGTCCTATCAAGCATCTTGTTCTATTGTTTCCGTAAGGCGTGTTTCCTTTGAGCGTAAGTTCTAGCGGGGAGCGAGGAAGACAATAGGATATACGAAGATAATGTGTTTTTTTTGTGTAGTAGTCGGTTTTTAAAGAGGGATTGAAGAGTAGATGTGGTTTTGTTTAGATTATTCGTTAATTCTGTAAGAAACATAACCGAAAACATATCATATCCTACTACATATTATCCTTACTTCCTTATTACAATAATATCTATAAAAGCGAAAATGAGTTTGTTTGTTTGTTACGTCTTCACGCCTAAATGGCTAATCCAATTTTGATGAACTTTGGTACAGAGATAGTTGGGTCCCTGGAGACGGACATTGGCTAATTTAAAAAAAAAGTGAGAAAAGAAAGAATGGATTTTAATGAAACTTTACAATAATATATGTAGTTTATACATCAGAATAACACATAGGCTTACAATTCATAAAGATATGTTGTATATTCTATCACCAAGCGAGTGAAACCGCGGGGCGCAGCTAGTACATACATATAAGAATGCACGACTAGCCCAGTCTAGGACTCCATCTCAGTTCGTTAAACTGAGATAGAGTCCCAAGCTGGAACAAGTGTGATTGAGTTTTTGAATGAATAAACTTTATTTTGGGTGGCATAGACCCATTAAAACCTTAAACAGGTATAAAAATGATACGATACACATACACACAGACATAAATAAAATAAAAATCCAATATAATTAAAATTAAAATGTTAAATTAAATTATTTGTTTTTCTATCGTGAATTTCTCGAAAACAGCTCTATGTTTGAGGAAGATTTGGGATGACAACATGCTCTTAAACAGACTTATACGGGTTTGCGGGTTGTTCGGACAAAAAAAGGAACATGCTTTTTTTTGAGGGTAGGTGCATAAATAGTCAACACTTGTTCCATATTCTTTTATTTCAATTTTAATAGTATATTTTATCAATTATTTAAAATTCCTACCAAATAATTCCTATATACTTACCATTAAGCACATATTGTGTGGGCAGTAACATACACATGCCCTAAACAGTGTCAATTGTATTTTCTTGCTGGCTTGACTGTCACTTGAACTTTGGACACACTGACTACTTGCATTTAATCACTAAGGCACTATCATGAGCTCTATAGCTGATATTGCGGAAACTCAGCGCATGGTGATGACATCCCTTAATCAGCGGATGGCTGATTTTGAAGACAGTCTGAAGAAGTCTTCTGTCGGAGCTGATTTGGGCGGTCTTCACAAGGATTTTATCGCCTTCAAAGAGCACGTCTGGACTATCCTCAGTGCATTGCAGCTGCAGATTGCTGAGGTGAGCAGGAGTGTTGACAACATTGAGATGCGTCACAGGAAAAAGTTTTTGCTGCTTGGCGGTGTGCCTGAGAAGCCTGGTGAGAAACTAGCTGAAAGTGTAGCATCCATTCTGCAGGGTAAGCTTGGCATTACTGACATTACGCAGACTTCATTGACAGTATGTCACAGGTTAGGTTTAGCTTCAGAAGGTCATTCTAGACCGATTTTGCTTCGATTCATGGACTCTGCTATTAGAGGACAGATCTGGAAATCCAAGACCAAACTGAAGGGATCCTCTTATGTGTTGTCTGAGTTCCTCACTCGTCAGCGGCAGACTGCTTTTACGACAGCTCGCAAGTTGTTCGGTGTGACTGATGTGTGGACTATCGATGGAAACATCAATATCAAGCTTCCTAATGGCAAACGTCGTCGGGTTTTCACTGCTGAGGAAGTAATCGCGCTGGGAGCGGAGCATGGCAAGTCGCTGGATCATGCTGTTCCTCCGGATTCCAACCCTGGTTCGAATAGCGCAAGCCCGGCGCCGGCGCAAGCTAAAGCTAACACTCGATCAAGACGGTTAGCAAGAAAGAAGTAACTTGTTTTGTATTGTCCATTTATTTGTGTTTTTTGTTGTTTAAAATTCTGCTTTCTGGTCGTAGTTCAAATTTGTTAGATCACGTCACAGTAACTTTATTTGTTTACCGGCTTTTGCTTTTTTTTTTGTGTTTTCTTTACTCTAGACTCTAGACAGACAGTCATTGTTTGTATTTGAAATGTCACTGTCACTTATCAAAGTTGTCATAGCCGCTGTCTATAGTTTTGTTTTTCTCATTTACGTTCGGAAACGCGCTTTAGTTTTTTTTGTTTTTTTTGTTTTTATTTTGTGAACAGTCTGCCGGCAGGTTTATGCAATTGATTCAAGTGAATTTATTTCACATTTAAAATCTTTTATATTATTTATTTTATATCTTTATTATATATATTTTTTAATTAACTTCACAGTAATTATGTCTGACGATGACTCATTTTATTCTTGTTCTTCCACCTCTTTTTCATCTCTTGACGATTCTCTCCCCGTAAATGATTTTCTAAGTAGTGAATGCCAGCGATTTAACAAGTGCTTTAATGTTTGTCATATAAATGCTCAGAGCATTCCTCAGCACCATTCTGAGTTATTAGATTTATTTTCGGGCGTCTCTGTGCATGCTGTTTTAGTGTCTGAAAGTTGGCTTAAACCTGAACTTCCGTCTTCTTTGTACTGTTTGCCTGGCTTTATTTTAATCCGCAATGATCGTACAGGTAAGAGAGCCGGGGGTGTTGCCATGTACCTGCGTAGTGATATTCCCTATAAAATTATTTCTTCTTCATCCCCAATTTATAATGGCAACCCTGAGTACTTATTTATTGAAATTATTGTCAAAGGGGTTAAGTCCGTTCTAGGTGTTGTTTACTGCCCTCCTACTATTGATTACTTCTCTTCTCTAGAATCTCTCTTTGAATCTCTCTCCTCAGAATACAAACATCTCATAGTCATGGGTGATTTCAACACTGACCTTTTGAAAGATAACGCAAGAACTCATAGGCTGAATGCGATCTTGGAATCGTCGAGTCTATCTCTCCTTAAACTTGGTCCGACTCATCATAACTTGGACTCGAGCGATTCCTGGCTCGATCTCATGCTTGTGTCTTCTGTGGATCTCGTGGCAAACCATGGACAGGTCGCTGCGCCTGGTTTATCCAGACATGATCTGATTTATCTGGCTTACAAAATAAAACCCCCTAAGCAGAAGCCTGCTATTATCTTGATCCGGAATTTTGTAAGATTGGATAAGGATAAACTTGATACCGATGCGCGGGCTCTTGATTGGGACGATATTTCCCAGTCATTATCGGTGGATCAGATGGTGGACACCTTTAACAGGAATGTTCTCCGGCTTATTGACACGCATGCGCCACTGAGGGCTGTTCGCGTTAAGCGCCCCCCAGCTCCTTGGATAACCCCTGGAGTTCGGATGGCAATGAGACGACGCGACCGGGCGTTTAGAAAATATAGGCGGGATCGCAGTGGGGAGTACTGGGACCTGTACAAGTTGGCTAGAAATCGTTGCAACCAGATGGTAAGAACATCTAAACGCCGATACATTTGTGAAAATGTCCTTAATTCTTCGCCGGCTGATATTTGGAAGTTTCTTAAGTCGCTTGGCTTCACAAAGTCCCCTTCTAGTGCTGTTCCTCTTAATTTGCCTTTAAATGCTCTTAACACACATTTTTCAACGTCTGCTGCGCTTGCGGTTGGTATTAAGGATAACACTATTCAGGATATTACTTCCAAGCCAATACTTCCTCCTGACTCCTTTTCTTTCTCCCCTGTGACTAACCATGAGGTCTTTAAATTTTTTACCTCAATTAAATCTAAGGCTGTGGGCTGTGATGGGGTCAGTCGTACTATGTTATCTCTTATGATTGAAAACTTAATCCCAATTATTACTTACATCATCAATTCATCTCTGAAATCCGGTGTGTTTCCTGCGATTTGGCGTATGGCTTACATTATCCCTCTTCCTAAAATTTCTAATCCTACTTTAGCTAGTCACTTTAGACCCATCTCCATTCTCCCTTTCCTGTCTAAGATCCTAGAAGCAGTTGCTCTTAAACAATTATCCTCTTTCGTTTTTAAAAATAATCTTTTGTCCAGTTCCCAATCCGGTTTTCGACCTGGCCACAGCACAGCCACGGCTTTGCTTAAAGTTACAGAAGATATTCGAGATGGCTTGGAGAATTCTAGGTTAACGGTGTTAGTTTTAATAGATTTTTCCAATGCTTTTAACACCGTTGATCACGACATTCTCCTGGCCATACTGTCTCAAATTGGGTTGTCTTCTTTGTCACGTGATTGGTTTACTTCTTATCTTCGTGGTCGCCGGCAGGCGGTGCGTGTTGATCAGGATTACTCTGATTGGTGCGACCTGATGACTGGTGTTCCACAAGGCGGTATACTCTCTCCTCTCTTATTTTCTTTATTTATTAACTCCATTACTGCTATCCTCAAATGTTCTTACCATTTGTACGCTGATGACTTGCAACTATACGCTCAATCAGATATTGCGGACCTTGATGAGTGCATATCATCCCTTAATGCTGATCTCCGAACTATTGAGGAATGGTCTGGTAAATTTGGGGTTTCTGTTAACGTAGGGAAATGTCAGGCCATCCTCATTGGTAGCTCGCACTATTTGAGAAATGTGAACATTAGTCAACTTGCACCACTAATGTATCAAAATTCAATAATTTCTTTCTCGCCTCACGTAAAAGACTTGGGGTTATACATTGACGACTGTTGCAGCTGGAATAAGCACGTGGCTCAAGTAAGCCAGAAAGTCACTCTCTCGCTGCGGTCTCTCTATAGATTCAAGCACTTTCTCCCATCTAGCACTAAACTCATTTTGGTACAGTCTCTTGTGCTTCCCATTATCGACTATGCTGATGTTTGTTATTCTGATCTATCCCAGGAACTTCTCAATAAATTGGATCGTCTTCTTAATAATTGCATTCGCTTTGTGTTTGGCCTTCGTAAATATGATCACATCTCTTCCTTCCGTACTCAGCTTAAATGGCTGCCTATACGACTCAGGAGGTCCCTCAGATCTCTCTGTATGCTGTACTCTATCATGAATGATCCGTATGCTCCTGACTATTTAAAAACTTATTTTAATGTGTTGGGCAGTTCTCACAGTCGTAACCTTCGTGCTTCCGAAAATCTACTCCTCCAAATCCCTTTACACCGCACCGGTTTTATGTCCAAATCATACGTTATTTCAACAATAAAGCTTTGGAACGCGCTACCCTTTGGCATTAAAAAAGCTGAAAGTAAATTTATTTTTAAAAGAAAAGTTCGTAACCACTATTTAGGTCCGTCTACCAATTAAAAGTCATTGTAATTACTGTTAAAGTTCTCGTTTTTATTTATTTTTTAAATGTATTTATTAGTTTATTTGATATGTATATGTGTATTAGTATCCGTATAAAAATATACTTTTTTCGTTAACAAATAGTTTTAGATATATATTTATTATATATTTTATATATTTTTTGTACCCTATCACAATGTTGTCGTATTTTACCCAAAGGTTGACTGGTAGAGAATGCCTTATGGCATTAAGTCCGCCTATGTACCACTATTGTACATGAAGTTTAAATAAATAAATAAATAAATAAACATGCCTACGAAGAATGCGAAGTTATTTGATGATTTCCCATCCGCAAAAAAAGGCAGCCCCGAAACAAAAAGGGGAAAAAAGAGCATGGATGGGTTTTAGTCAGTAAAAATCTGACGCTCCCTTCCTCTCCGTGCAGGGAGTTATTTGATGACTTCCAATGGACCTCCTTTTGTGAGACACCTTTTTTTTTGGGGTGGGAAATCATCAAATAACTTCCCCCGCTCTGGGCGGAGCGGGGGAGAGTGTCAGACTTTTACTGACTAAAACCCACCCATGTTTCTTCTATTGCCCTTTACGTTCCGGGGCCGCGGTATCTCTTTCAAACAACCCGCAACCCCGGTTGTGAGACCCCTTATGTCAGCAAATGTTCACAGTCCACTCCAAGCGAAGCGATAACACCTGTCGCGGTACGTGACTAAGTGTTAAGAGCTGCTCTCTTTGAAAAGTGTTTGTTGAGGTAAAAATAGTTTAGGCACCTCTATGGAAGGAGGGAGAAGAAAGAAAATGTACCTATTTATTTGTCGCTAGGACATGATGTGCATACAAAATGACAAAATTACAAATATTTGTATGACCTGCAGATAGTTGTTTCGGGTCTGGCCGTTTGTGTATGTGAGTTTAAATGTTTGTAAACGCACCCACGATACAGGAGAAATTAACAGTGTGGGGCAACGTTTAAAAAAAAATACCTACGACAAAAAAATATTAAACACTTGCTGTCCTGGTTGTTTTCAACGCGTCTAGAGTTGCTGCCCCGCTTCTGAGGATAATAGCGTGATGTTGTATACTCTATGTTACTTTCTGATAATGTAGCTTCCTATCAGTAAAAAAAATGGCTAAAATTGGTCCAGTAGTTTTGGAGCCTATTCGATACAAACAAATTTATACTTTTTATAATATTGGTTTAAACCTCGTACCCGCTGTTAGGTTTGCGATTTGCTTATAATGATTTTAAAAACAACAAGAATAAAAGCAAAAATACCCAATTTCTAACGTGCACGTTGCAAAAACCTCCAGAATTGAAATTCCCTTAGCTTTTGTCTTAACCCCTACTACAGTTTCATTAAACAGAATCAAATCAAAGAACAGTACAGACCTACAAAGGAAGATCTTTACTTGCTCCCCAGCCAACGTCCCGAGGTCCACTCCAAGTAAAGCGATAACATCTGTCGCGGTACGTGACTAAGTATTTCGATGTGATGTTCTTTTGAATGACAAGGTAGTCTTTGTCGATGTTAACGTAGTAAGAATCGTACTTGTAATAAACACTAAAATTTTAACACAATTGTTTAACAATATTGCTAATTTATATGATTACTTTCGCGGTCTTTCGGACAACCTTTTTATCCTTACTAATATCCTTATCCTTACTAATATTATAAAAGCGAAAGTGAGTTTGTTTGTTACCTCTTCACGCATGAATTTTGGTACAGAGATAGTTGGAAACCAGGAGACGGACATAGGCTAATTTTTTTTAAAAAAAAGTGGGATGTGAGGGAGAAAGAGGAAAGAAAAGGGAAAACTTGGCGTTGCTATTACAAATCAAAAAGGCGCAAGGGGAACTGTGTTACCCCGAATTTAACGCGAGCGAAGCCGCGGGCAAAAGCTAGTACACAATAAATGTATGAGACCGAACAAGAATTTCAAAATATTGATAAATATGAAACAAGTATGTGCCAGAGTGATTGCAAAAACGACTGCACAATAATTGTGGGTGTGTCTAATAAGTCTTTTATCTTTATGCGTATGTGAAATCTTCAAATAACTTCTCCCGCTCTGGGCGGCGCGAGGGGGAGTGTCAGGCTTGTACTGACTAAAACCCACCCATGGATCTTCTATTGCCCTTTACGTTCCGGGGCCGCGGTATCTTCTTCGAACAACCCGCAACCTCGGGTGTCTAATAAGCCTGGTAATCATTAACGCTATTGCATGAGGTACTAGGTTCAATTCCTAGGTCGAGCAAAGTGTCATAAAGTTTTCCAAGGTCTGGTGTGACTAAATATTCTGCACACAATGACAGATAATTGAGTTAGGTATCAGTATCGGCTCTATTATGTGCTCTCAAGTGGTTTGAATATCCAACGTTGACCCAAAAGCTCCGAGCACAGAGTGGACGTGTCAAAACAGCATAGACGATATTGCATTGGTATAGGTACTAACTTTTGGAACGAAGTTCCTTATCGCGCGTTAATAAGGGGGGCTAGACGGTAAACATTAAGACCACAAGTTGTAACGACACTTTTTAATATAGCCGTGCGGCGTGCGCGAATTTCTCTGTCTCTCTCTCATAGTAAGCAAGCCAGTTATTTTCGTTTCGTCTTTCTATTTCGCATTGAACAGTGTGGTGTCGCGACGAGTTTTTTTGTTGAGTGTATACAGGTTTTTTGAACATGGGTAAGGGACCCGGATGGAACGAAGTTATTATTTATATCCTGAAGTTTTTTTTTAAAGCGTTGCCCCACACTAGGAATTATTCCTGTATCGTAGGTGCGTTTACAAACATTTAAACTCATATACACAAACAGCCAGCAATTAAATTCTATTAAACTGCAATAAAGCGAAGTCTTTACTTGCTCCTCAGCAACCGCTCCGCTGTCTACTTCAAGAGAAGCGATACTATCTGTAGCCCCACGTGACTAAATACGAGTGCACGTACAGTCAGTAAAGGACACAAGTAACCAGGCTCGTTAAAGTTTTTTTTTTGTAAATCACGAATGTATCAGCATAAAATAAAATTTATTTGATAGAAAACAAGCTAAATATAGGCACAAACTAATAGTAAAAATATGTACATACAAGTAAAAAATGGAAAATTACAGAGCGTCAAAAAATTCGTCCGCATCGCAGTCAACAGGAAAAGTGCCCAGAAGGCTGGCAGCATTACCGCGTTGGATGACAATGCTAATTTTCTGGGCAAAAAACAGGCCAGCACTCTGGTCACGAGAAGAGTCGACCAACCGCTTGGTGATTTCTCGAAATACTACGTGTGCACTCGGACCCCATGGCCCTAGTGTTTCAACCCCAAACCGCTCAAACACATAATTACCAATCAAATTGTGATATTCGAGGTTTTCAGTTCATTAAATAACTTAATTATTAGTTGAAGACGTCCATGAATTTCAAAGAAAAAATCAACTACATGTATCAACTGTATGTAGACGAGCCCGGTTACTTTTCTCTTTAGCTGACTGTAGACGACGCTCTTTTGTTTCTTGAAGTAAAAATAGATTCTGTAGTTGTCGTTTCACGGTTGACACGACTTTGAAATACTTTAGGTACAGTTAACAAGGTCCATTCCAAGAAAACCGGCACGGTACGAATGCCCGGCGTCGGCCTGACGACATTGTCGAACTTATGAAAAATACCTAGACGAGTCTCGCTCCCAAATGTTTGTGTACTTAAACATAACATAACGCCTTATAATTCCCGAAGGGGTAGGTGGAGGTGTACTTAATAGCACATCCACATTTTGCCAGTTATGGTTAAGTTCTATGTAAAAGGGGCCAAACCTATTACCATCACCAGGCACAATTCCAGACTCCGTGGTTACCCAATAATACTGCCAGCTCAGCAGTAGCTTAAAATAGATTTTTCTAGTTCTCATGATTGAATTGAGCAAGTTCTTGCAACAAAAATCAATCAGTGCTCAAAAAGGTGTCTTAAACTGGTGCAATCAGTAGCTACACGCCATGGTTTGACCTGCGTAGACCGGGATAAAAAGCCGAGGTTTTAATCCTCGGTATATCTACATACCAAATTTTAAATCAGTTCAGACGTTTGGGCGTGAAGGAGTAACAAACATACACACACTTTGAATTGAGTTTAATATACATTCACAGGTGAAATGTACAAGCACTACTTATGTCTTTAATAACAGCGATATTGTAAACCAGTTTTCTCGAGAAACAGATACTAAAGCATTTCAAATACTTTTTTTTATAGATGGATATGATGTATATCCAAATATTTGTCTTTATATTTTTCTTTATTAGCTATGATAAATTTTGTTATGACATTCACTTATTTAATTAATTAGCTACTGATAGACATAATAATTATGTTAAAATTGTTGTAAATCTGCATGTTTGCATAAGCACAGTGGTTTAACTATTATTGTGACATTGTATGTAGCAATAAAGTTTTAATTTAAGGTTTGATTATTTATAAAATTAAAAAATAAACTGTAAACATTGCTTTGCCCTAGCAAGGTTCATGTATGGAACAAACTATACTTTCCTTTATGGATGTCCTCCGCCATTGCGGAGGGGTCTGTCAGACTCCTACTGACTAAAACCACACGGTGTTCCTTCTCGTCACTTCTGGCTGCGGTGCGGGGACACATTCGCATTCTACACAATTACCCCAGCAGTGAAACAAACTATACTTGTATCAACCTCTAAACTATATGATTGCATTAAGCAATAATTATACAAGATAAATGATACAATGTGTCAAAAAACGCAGTAAGTAAAAATCATTTTCAAAGGACGGCCAACCCACAGATTACGTACTAAAGATTAAACTGCTCTTCTTCCTTATTCATATAAAATACTATATATTGACCTCAATAGAATGAAAGCGGCGCCCAAAACAAACATAGAAAAGGTTACGAAGAAGATGAAAACACGATGACCACGCAGGATTTGCTTAAGGAATTGTCCACACCTGACTTGGTGGTCTTAATCGGTATTTAATGTTTTTCAAATAGATACCGAGGCCAATTTTAGGTAGAATATTCTTTATTATGTACACCATACAAATGACAAGAATAACAATATACAACTTATAAATAGGGTGACACAATGGGCGGTCTTATCGCTAAAAGCGATCTTTTCAAGACAACCTTTGGATGGATTTAAAGGAGGAGATATAGTACTGTAGGTAGTCTGTGGTGTTTCATTTTACGAACGAATATCGAACGAACATTTATAAAAAAATAAATACTTTTATATAAATACATATACATATAAAATAATAATCATAAAGAGCAACGAAATATTTCCCATTGTTGTTTAAGGAGAGAGGTAGTGCTTTTTTTTAGGTGCATACTTTTCTCTTTTCAAAGCTAATGTTGGGGGTGAAACTTTTTCTCTAATTGTTGTTGCTTTAACTAGCTTTTCGCACTCGTTTCTAATGGCGCTTTTTCATTTTCTTGTTTTTTAACCGACGAAAAAAAGGAGGTTCTCAATTCGACCTGCATATATATATTTTTTTTTATGTATGATCACGCATAACTTTTTGTAACGGTGAAATATTGTTGCCCAAACTTCATGATTATGACTATTTAATTTTATTATTTAAAATTTTACGTCTTATATTAACATTTTAAAATATTTAAAAAAATATTTGAAAATAAAAAATAGTGATCCGCCGGTTTCGGAAGCAGAGTCCAAGCTATCGGTGGTCAGGGTTCCAGAGACAACAAATTCTTTACAATGCGGGAGGTATCGAAGAGTACTGTCTTCTGAATCAGGCCCTTGATATAACCGCCTAACGAGATCTTCGACAGTTGTCGAGTAGTGCCGGTACGAAAATCGCACAATGCTCTCTACTCACATGCCACATGCCGACAACCTCGTGTGCCAAGTCGAGATATTTTTGTTGTTATATAACTACTACTATTATTTAAATCTCGAAAACACATTTTGGCATACGGTTAGTCCTTGGTCAAGTAAAACTTTATCTCTCTCTTCTCGTCTTTTCATTCTCTAAGACACTAGAAATTAATGCAAATAAATGATTTGTGCTCAATATTTGCACACATAAACTCACGCTTTTTCCTCATAGAAGTGGGCAGAAACTAAATGACGCCAACCACTCATACTTTCACCGCAACCTTTAACATTATCACCCAAAACGGCATACCAACAACCCAAAAAATAACCCAAAACCCAGAAACCGTCCCACATTAGACGCAGTCCTAATTATTTTCAAGAAGGAACCTGCGCTGCTTGACTCCATTCCCTCCGTAACGAGTGTACGTCCCGGCCCAATGGCCCTCTTGTTAAAAATGCATGGAAACGAGCCGTAACACGCAGTAACTACCTCCCTTTAACACGCCCTACGAGTGTTCGTACGTATCTCTTCGGTACCCAGGTCTGTTTCATCGGTTTTTGATGGCTTATTTCTCGTGAGTGGTTTTATTGATTGTGTTTTTGTTGATGGAGCTGTTAAATTGGTTTTCTGTTGTGTAAATCTAGGTTTAGCTGGTTACTGTGCCTGAACGGAGGTCGGAAATTTAACTATGGGGACGTACTCATCATCTGCTGAGGCTTGTACCAATAATGTTATAGTCTTCTTAGTGATAGAACTGTGTAAAAAGATACAATACTCCATGGTAGGGACTGGCTTTTAGACCTTCAGGCCACTGACTACCAAATAAAAATAAAAGATCTACAAATGAGAGCTTGAACGAACTTTCAGAGACACGTGCCAACCCAGGCAAGCGTCTCGTAACCCTGAAGATCGGTCCAGGTCATGGTTTCAACGTGTGCTAAAAAACTATCTATAGTATCTTGTTAGCTTCAGCATTTTTTTAAATACGTTGATGAATGACTGATTTTTAAGTTTAACCTTAATATTTTAGGGTTAAAATTAAAAATAAAAGAGAACTTGCCTCTATACATAAATGCAGCCATATATTTTCCAGTTTATTTTTTAAAATACAACAGTGTTTATTCACATCTATGTACATTATTTACAAACTACAAAATCAACCATAAACTAATAAAAAATAAATACAGGGCGTCAAAAAATTCAATTTTCCAGTTTAATGAATGTCAATTAACAAACACTTGTCTCAATTAATTAAACACCCTCCGATCTAACCAAAGAGCACAAACGTAATGCCCACTTTTCGCCACTCTTTCACTACATGCACAAGTCTACTGTTGAAGTCGCAGTCGTTCTGTGCAATTGCATAGCGTTTTGTAGATAAAGCCGGGTTCACAAAGCCGACGACAAAGGGCAGACAGTCTTTGTGTTCTCGATATTGTCGACAAATGACGCATACATATCTACCGTTGCCTTTTGAAGTTAATTCTGTTGTCATGAACGTTTGTTTTGTTTCCGTTTTGAAAGGTTTGTGAATTGTGATGTAGTATGATCTATACTAAGCCTTAGAGTTCAGAGGAAAGAGTTTATGTTTTTAGGATTTGTATTGTGTGTTACGGGGTCTAAAATAATTGAAGAACTGTGTGTTGCAGTTCCACTGAAAATAATGTTGGAATCTTCTAAAAACGACTTTTGTCGCTGTATTTTTTATCTGTATCATTTTCAAAGGATATTTATTGAAATACTAGCTTTTGCCTGTGGCTTCGCTTGCGTTAAACTCGGGGTAACACAGGTCCCCTTTCCTGATTTGCAGGTACCTGCTACCTGTAGTTTTGCACTTGCACCTTATTTATTGTAATCGCAAAACTAAGTTTTCCCTTTTCTTCTCTGTTTTTCTCTCATTACCCACTTTAAAAAAAATAGACTATGTCCGTCTCCAGGATCCCGACTATCTCTATACCAAAATTCATCAAAATCGGTTTTGCCATTTAGGTGTGAAGACGTAACAAACAAACTCACTTTAGCTATTATAATATTAGTAAGGATTTCAATATTAGTTTTTTTGTTTCTATCCCTCAAAAAGGCGAGTCTGGAACATGATTCTAATGACATAACTTGCGCTGTCTATGTAGGTACATATATCTTATAGGTATATTATCACTCCAACTCTGCTGTCCCATTTGGACGATGAGTGTGATATTATTTCATCACATAGCCTTAAATAGGCATACATAATAATATACAAACTTTAAAAATCCAAACAAATGAAAGCTCATTAATTCTAAATACAAAACTACATTTAAAAAGTAATTACAACAAACTAAATTACAGTATGTAGTCGTTTGCAGCGGATTTATGAACATTATTATAAAGCAATGCGTGATTTTTCCTGAAAGCATTTAATTTTAATACTCGGCTGAAAATAATTGTGCCTTTTACCGTACATTTACTGTAGAATAGTGTACCGTTGGTAACATGCGATGTGTATAAAGTAGTTTTAACTTAATAATATTGTACTTTTATTTACATTATAATAATATATCATTTAATATGTATGTTTTGTGCAGTGCATTATGTATTTCATGTCATACCTGGTTTCTGCCTATATTTGTCCCCGTTGATGACAAAAGGCTCGCCCTCTATTGCATGGGACTTTATACTTTATGTAAATAATGTTATATGAGACGTAATACATTTTAACCAATAATTTATTTGCCCTAACTAGGATTTCTCCTGTATTGTACATGCGTTTACAAACATTTAAACTCACAAACAGCCAGACCCGAAACAACTATCTGCAGGTCATACAAATATTTTTTGCGTGCGGAAACCGAACGCAGCAGTCGATAATAATAAAAATTAATTAAAAACTGATATTTGTCACACTTGATTCTTAGAGGGGGAGGGGGGGGGGTAGCCTTAAAACCTTAGGACGTATCACCGTACAGAAGGGGTCTGTAAAAGTGGTCTCAAGAAACTAACGTGATAAAAGAATGGCCTCTAAGAAAATCAACCTTTAATGTTCCCTACTGATGTTCACGACTCTCTCACAATCTAAGCACGTCAATGTCAGGGCAAAATCTGTAATTCAACTAAAAAAAGAAAAAAGATTACAACAAGTAAAAAACATCTCCAGAAATATGCACATACATTATCGCTCGTCTGAAGTAGCTCGATATTTGATTTAGAAGGCATTTAGGCGGGTATTCAAGAAATTGGTCTCGAATATTCGATGCTCAGGCGTAAATCTTAAATTAAATCTAGCAGACATTTTATAAATTGAAGTCAGTCTTTGTCTGATTTTGTGACCCATGTGAGGTCTTATGTGATCTGTGCTAAGTTTTATTTCTTTACGAGATTTCGCCCGCGGCTTCGCTCGCGTTAAATTCGGGGTAACACAGTTACCCTTTCCTGATTTGCAGGTACCTGCTACATGCAGCTTTTGCCCTTGTGCCTTATTGATTTGTAACTAGCTTCCGCCCGCGGCTTCGCCCGCGTGGTGTGTTGATAAAAAGCAGCCTATAGCAAAAATAACAAAATCGAAGTATAAATAAAATTAGGTACGTCTCATTTTTAAGGTTACGTCCCCAATGGGTAAAAACTCTATTACTAAGTCTTCGCTGTCCGTCCGTCCATAGGTAATGGTACGAATCTAACTAATAGGTATGGATTATGAAACTTCATAAAACCTATGTTTTATTACATTTTATGTAATTAGATCTTATTGTACCTGTTCACAAATAAAGGATTTGAATTTAGTTTGTAAGGAACGTGTCAACTCAACGTACTCTGTGCTCACGCGTCTGTGCCCGTGTTCGGGTCGCGCACTCAGCGATGAGCGACTTGTTCCCTACACCGCGCCCGAGCGGGCCAGCCTAGTCACGGCGACATGAAATTAATTTTGTTGCGCGTTATTTTGATTTTGCTATATCTCCTAAAGTATTTATTTAATCTGCATGATGTAAAAGGAAAAAATAATCTTCATGAAATGTTCATGCCAACCAACCATTTAAAATGATAAGGATTAATACTGTATTTGTGTAAATAGCTTTCAAAGTTAGCGCTTTATAATTGCCCATTTGTTAAAGTATTAAAATGGATATAGTATGTTATCCTTAAGATGTAGACATATGTCACCGCTGACTTTTCTGTGGACCTATATAAGATACACAATTACACCATACATTATTTTGTTATATCTTAAAGGGTTTAGGCAGCGTTTTCGTTGAAAGCTCCCAGACAGCATACTTTTTGCCGACATCTTCAACAAATATAGTTAATGTACACAGAAATAAATACAAAAACTTAACAAATTATAGACTAAAACCTTCCTTAAGAATCACTCTATCTATTACTAAAAACCGCATCAAAATCCGTTGCGAAGTTTTAAAGATTTAAGCATACAAAGGGACATAGGGACAGAGAAAGCGACTTTGTTTTATACTATGTAGTGATAGCAAAGCTAAGTAGTTTTCCCTTTTCTCGCCTCTTTCTCCCTCATAAAACCACTTTAAAAAATAGCCTATGACGGCCTCCTGTAGGCCTACCTTGGCGTCTTAAAGCAGAACTTATTCCACTGAGTGAAAGATATGGTGCTACACACCCTGTATAGCTCTGTCTCTTTCCCTCAGCGGAATAAGTTCTGCTTTAAGACGTCATGGTAGGGTAGCTGGGCCCAACTATCTCCATGTACCAAAATTCATCAAAATCGGTTAAGCCATTACGGCGTGAAGAGGTAACAATCAAACTCACTTTCGCTTTTATAATATTAGTAAGTAAGGAATACATAGTAATAGTCATAATATCATTGAAAAACCGCGCACCGAGTGTTCCGTACAAACTTCCGACATAAACGGCCATATTTTTGACTGCGTAGACTTAGACGGTTGATTTTCACACCTCCAAGGGATTACAGCTTTAAGTATTTGGTTTTAATTTCAACTCGATACCTTCACGCGTTTCCGAGAAGAAAAGTGATCCTATAAGTACGGAAAAAATGGGATTACGATATGTTGGCGGATCACTAGGTTCACCTTTTTTTTGCGGATGGGAAATCATCAAAAAAACTTCCCCGTTCTCGGCGGAGCGGGAGGGACTGTCAGAGTTTTACTGACCCACCCATGTTCCTTCTATTGCCCTTTACGTTCCGGGGCCGCGGTATCTCTTTCGAACAACCCGCAACCCCGGCAGGCGGAGGCCCTGGCAAGCCCCTCTGCTTTGCTGACTCTCTTTGAGGCGCGCGTGAAACACGAACGCGCCGTCGACACGGCCTGTCGTCAATAGACGGACGGACGTATCTACGGTGGCCGGGAGTCGTCTCGCGGCGCCCGGCGCCCGGGGCGTCTCCCGCGGCGGCTGGGTTGGTTTGAGGTTCTCTCCCTCAAACGCCCGGCCACCTTCTATTTAATTCTATCTAAATATATTCTTCTGTCTAAGCATTACTGCTTCGCAGAAGATGGTGACCGCTTCCCATTCCCTCTCGCCCCGGACCATGGACTGAACCAGGGCCGGACGTGAGAGATCGCCGCCGCCGATCGCCTCCACGAGGGCACGGCGGTGCTCCGCCCAAGCTGGGCAGACCGCCACTTTGTGCTCCACTGTGTCCTCCGAATGCTTGTGCCTTCTCTGCATGACAAGAGGCCTTCGCCCAGCAGTGGGACAGATATAGGTATTATTATATACATATAACAAAATATTCTAGGTTTTCTTAACTACTGTTGATAAAAGCTGCAAAACAGCGAGGGTTGCTTATATATAATATAAGCAACCCTCGCTGTTTTGCAACTTACCAAATCTAGAACTTTATCGTGGCTACAACTTTTGCCTTAATTTACTAAAAATAAAAATACTCAACAAACAAGTACAAAGAGTAAAAAATTAACAACAATAGAACAAAAATACCTTCTCTGTCGGATACCATTTAATTGGACGTCCTGCTCTTATTAATTTATCAAAAAAAGTTTCTACCCGGTGTGTGCATTTTTTAAAATAAAATTTATAGGTTCGCAAACGGAAAAGGAAAACGGTGTTACAGTACCTTTTCAGCACAAGGAAATATGATAATTTCAGAAAAAAAAGTAAAAATTATTGGCCTCTTTCTTCTAACAGGAAGATAAAGATTTTTTCTATTGTATAATTTAATAGCTGTCCTGTTCCTGCCCCGCTTTCTTTGGTAGTAGCGTGATGGTATATAGACTATGTTATTTAGTAATAATGTAGCTTTCTAATGGGAAAATATATTTTTTATTATCGGTCCAGTAGTTTCTGAGTTTATTCGTTACCAGCGACCAGCAAAGGCTTCGCACGGGTGCATTGTAGATACTTATAAACTAATATACTACTTCCTACTGTAATATTATAAATGCGAATGTTTGTGAGGATAGATGGATGTATGGATGTTTGTTACTCTTTCACGTCAAAACGGCTGAACGGATCTAGATGAAAATTAGCACAGAGGTAGGTTATAGTCTGGAATAATACATAAGTTTTTTTTTTCGATATCATGCAGGCGCCACCTAGTGATACATATAAACCTTCCTCTTGAAAAACTCTATCTATTGAAAAAAAAAACTGCATCAAAATCCGTTGCGTAGTTTTAAAGATCTAAGCATACATTAGGCCACAGACAGACAGCGGGAAGCAACTTTGTATTATACTATGTAGTGACATACAAAATACAGATCTTTTCTCTTTATAATATTGGTAAAGATTTTTTTATTCACTTTCGTTCCACGTGTCATGTATTAAATGTTGTTCAGCTTACCTATTGATTTGGAACAACGTTTTAACACACTAGGAATTTCTTTTGTATCGTTGAAATTTCTGTAAATGCACCCAGCATTTACAGAAATTTCAACTCACATACACAAACAGCCAGACCTGGAATGGCTATCTGTAGGCCATACAAATATTTGTTCCATGCGGGGATCAAACCTGCGACACGCAGCGCAGCAGTCGATCGCTAAGCCACTGCGCCAACCGTGTCGTCAAAAAAAGAAAAAAACAATTTCTATTGGACAGTGAAAATAAATGGTTGCAATCGAAAATAATCGAAACCATTTTTATAAGGGTCCATTGTTTTATTGTTCTGATAAGTAAATAAAAAGGCAATAAAAACTATCAGACTATAAAATAGGACTTAAGACGATCGAAGCCTCGTTTTGAGATCGACATTTCGATCAAATTCAGTAAATACAGCTCCTTCTACAGTGAGGCCGCCTCGAGGCGAGAATAAATAAGATACTTTTACTGGAATACTTAAGCAAGAGAACTAGGCAGACTACTGAATTGCTGTTTACGGTAACTTAAGTTATAAATTGTATGTGATATCAGCTTTTACCTGTGTTTTTTATTTGGGTTTCTTATGCGTTTGGCTGCTTTATTGTAGACCAAACAGATTTATTAAACATTCTTAATTAAATTATGGGGGCTAAAAGACCCTTGCCGGGGTTGCGGGTTGTTCGAAAGAGATACCGCGGCCTCAGAACATAAAGGGCAAAAGATGAAACATGGGTGGGTTTTAGTCAGTACAAGTCCGACACTCCCCTTCGCTCCGCCCAGAGCAGGGGAAGTTATTTGATAATTTCCTATGACTAAAAAAAAAGTAGTGGCCCGCTCCGGCCCAGAAGGAAACTCTCCGCTCCTACTAAAAAATAAAATATTTATGTTTTGAACCAGTATCTTATAATTTCATAGTATTTGACACATTTATTTTAATAAATTTAATCTTATCTTTAATAGATAAGGGGTGTAAAAGTGTAGTTCACCGTCCGTCCGTCTATTGACGACAGACCGTGTCGACGGCGCGTTAGTGTTCCACGTGCGCCTCGAAGATATGTCAGCAAAGCAGAGGGGCCTGCCAGGGCCACCGCCTGCCGGGGTTGCGGGTTGTTCGAAAGAGATACCGCGGCCCCGGAACGTAAAGGGCAATATATGGCAAGGGTGGCTCAGTGGCTGAGCCATCGACTGCTGCGCTGCGGGTCACGGGTTCAACAAAAAATTGTATGACCTATAGGTAGTTGTTTCGGGTTATGGCTATTTGTGTATAATGAGTTTAACTGTTTGTAAGCGCCCAAATGTTTATAAGCCAAGATACAGGAGAATATAATTGTGTTGGGCAAATGTTTTTGTTTCATAGAAAAGTGTAAAATACATAGGTACATCAAATTTATTTATTTATTTAACGATTTATGTACATACACACTGAATACAGAAAAATAAAAGACATGAACAGAAAACAGGTACAAAGGTAATGCTTATTTCTATAGAAATCTCTTCCAGCATACCTGCGAAAGGAGAGTAAATAAAAAGAGATGTAGACACAGTGCGTAAAGAAAAAAGAGAAAAAAAATACATAAAAACATGAGCAAATAATGACAATATAAGAATATACAAACATACATACAAGTACAAAGACAAATATATAACATAAATACAATATAAAATAAAATAATAAATACCTATGCAACTATGGTGAAATAGAAAGATAGTGTTCTATATTTTTGTTTTATGTCAAAGTAAAAGTAAGTTGAAAGAAAACCTAGTTAAACATAACAATATCAATTTCAAAGACGATACGCATTAACGAAAATGAAGCTACTATGTCACCGAGGCAGCCTCGAGGCACAAATAAATAAGACGGTGTAAGTGCCATACTTTATTCAAGGTAAAGCCTACATAAACGTAAATAGTAATTTTGTGGGAAACCGCCTAGGCCTTAAAGTTAAGTCATTAATTTTATCTCATCCCAGCTTATTCGGAACAAAAGAAAACATTATCTGAACTCGTTTTCTTTACTTTGACGATTTTTTCTTTTTTTTCGAATGGGAAATCATCTCTGGGCGGATCGAAAGAGAGTGTCAGACTTTTACTGACGAAAACCCATTTATATTCCTTCTTTTGCTCTTTGTGTTCTTCTTATGCCCTTTGTGTCCATCTTTAGCCGCTTGTGTTCTGCTTTGCCCTTTGTTTTGGCTTTGACGATGGTTGGAAGCTTCAGTGAATGATCTTCTGAACCGTTATTTGTATACCTGATTTGAGTTGAAAGTATTTTAAATATATCTAATGAATCTGTCACCTTTCAGCCACCAGGTGTCGTTGGTTATTGCGTCACAATCAAACACACTCAAGAAATATCAAAATGTTTGAACTAAACGACATTGTTTTTTTTTAATTATTAAAAAAACGTTACCCAACACTACGAATTTCTCCTGTATCGTGGCTGCGTTTATAAACATCTAAATTCACATACACAAACAGCCAGACAAGAAACAACTACCTGTAGGCCATACAAATATTTGTTCCGTGCGGGAATCGAACCCGCGAGACTCAGTGCAGCAGTCAATCGATCAGCCACTGCGCCAAACGTGCCGTCAAATTTGATTGCTTGCCATTCTATTATATTCGGTCGTCGTCGTTATCTGACGGTGGTCAGATACTACTGCACTCCGCGACATTTATATATATCTTAAAATTAGGTTTATCTATCAACATTGAACGCGTGTATATAAAGTTTCGTAGCCGTTCTTTTAATCATTGAAAGCTTTTGTGTCAGTCATAAAAATGTAGTGTTAAAATTTCAGCTCAATCGGTTGTGGGATGCGGTGTTTATTTTGTTTTTAAAGTGTTTCCCCACAATAGGGATTTCTCCTGTATCGTGGGTGCGTTTATAAACATTTAAACTCACATACACAAACAGCCAGGCCCGAAACAACTTCCTGTAGGTCATAGTTTTTGTGTTTCCGTGCGGATATCGAAACCGCGACACGCAGCGCAGCAGTCGATTGCTCAGCCACTGCGCCAACTGTGTTGTAAAAAATTAAAATTCTGTTGCAAGATTAGACCATAATATGCTGACTAAAACTTACTAAAAAAGCAAGTTAGATAATAGCTTATAATTAAATAGAACCAGAGCAACAAGCCCCCAATCTAATAACTAAGACCACAAAGGTTTTACTATTAAGCAGGATATTGTTTAAAATTTTCATTCGCGGATAAAAGTTGAGAAACAATTCATAAAGTGAACACAAAGAGCATTGAGACATTGCAAATGGTTCTGTTCTAGAACTTTGTCTATTGTATCTTGAGCAGAGACCTTTTGTTGTACTGCTGAATGAGCTAGTGTCAGTTTAGATTCTGCGCTGTGTCGTCACATAACATAAGATATCATCACGCTTATATTCCCTGTAGGGATCGATAGATCGACGGGTCTTGTATACAAGTTAAGTATAATTCATTAGAACTAAGGATGTCTCCATTTACTTCGGAGCTGTTAGCATAGACTCAATTGTATACTCACACTAGCTTTTGCCCGCGGCTTCGCTCGCGTTAACTTCGGTAGCGCCTTATTAATTTGTAATAGCAACGCTAAGTTTTCCCGTTTCGTCCCTCTTTCTCCCTCATATCCCACTCTTTTTTTTAAAAAAATAGCCTATGTCCGTCTCCTGGTTCCCAACTATCTCTGTACCAAAATTCATCACAATCGGTTCAGCCATTAAAGCGTGAAGAGGTAACAAACAAACAAACAAACTCACTTTCGCTTTTATAATATTAGTAAGGATTTCGCCAGTTACGTTTAAGCCTTATATTATGATTTATGAGATTATGGGCGAGCCTATTGCCATCAACCAGGCATAAGTCCAGGCTCCGTGGTTGCTACTGTGAAATTCCTGATAAAAAAACCCAACAACGATTTACCTGAACCAGCAATTGAACTCAAAACTTCATTATCAGCAGACGCGCTTGCGACTACCAGCCAATGACAAAATATATATTATGTAGTTTAAACTAGGCCTATATTAATTTATTTTTTTGTCATTAAATTATATTCTATTAGTTTGTGGGCAATATTATCTGGATAACGTTTTTTTTTCTCTAAATAACAGCCCGAATATAAACAAACGATATTTATTATTTATATGTACAGTCAGCCTCTTTAAGATGTTTACACCAACAAGAATTCGTTTGTCTTTATTTTCTGTTGGATACTACTGTAATTTGGGGATGCGGGTTGCTTCGTAAGAAATATCGCGGCCTTCGAATACAAAGGCAAAAAGAACATGGATGGGTTTTAGTTACTACAAGTCTGACACTCCCTTTTTTTATAACTTTCCCCGCTCTCAGACTTTTACTGACTAAAACCCACCCATGTTCCTTCTATTGCCCTTTACGTTCCGGGGCCGCGGTATCTCTTTCGAACAACCCGCAACCCCGGCAGGCGGAGGCTCTGGCAAGCCCCTCTGCTTTGCTGACATCTCTTTGAGGCGCGCGTGAAACACGAACGCGCCGTCGACACGGCCTGTCGTCAATCGACGGACGGACGGTGAGCTACCCATTGCTTACCGTCCACAGGCCCGCATCTACGGTGGCCGGGAGTCGTCTCGCGGCGCCCGGCGCCCGGGGCGTCTCCCGCGGCGGGTCTGACACTCCCTTCAGCTCCATCCAGAACGTGCGGAGGCAAATGATGATTCCCATCCGAAAAAAAACCGCATTATATTCTTGCCCCTACAATAGAATGGCACAGGGGTCCCATTCTATTTGGGGTCCTGCGCAACACGTATTCTTCTTACATTTTCCCCTGTCAGGCGTCACAGCATCATTTACTCAGCATCGTTCATTCATCATCATCATTTATTCATTTTGTCCTTCCTCTTCCAGTTCATTTATTAACATTCATATATTTCACTCTTATAGTCACTTGCGTTTTGTCACTCCTCATTGCATGTCCTTACCAAAACAAAAACAGAGTAAATGAAATACTGTTAAAATTTTTGTTAGAATGGTGTACCTTATAACATATTTGTGGCTGCAAATTGATACAAACTAATATTACGGAACAAAGATAGTTGACAATGAATTGAATTCTTGTCTAGCATACATATGATACTTAGTACACTTTAAGGCGTCGAAGTACTCCTCCACACCGCTGTCAACCGGAAACGTGCTCAGAAGACTAGCATCATTGCCACGTTGAATGGTAATGCTGATTCTTTGGTTCTCTTGGAGGCTGACTGTACCGTCGACGTAACTTGACTACGTTTTCATTAAACAGATGGAAATGAAATTAATAAAGTTATGAAACAGCCTGAGTTATTGTATTTATATTGTTCTAATTGAGTCAATATGAACGAATAACTTTTTCAATGAATTAAGGAAAATATCGAAAAGGTCAAATTGTCGAGTCCAGAAAATCTTCCATGATATTAACTGAATTCATGCATGCATAGTTAATGACTACTTTGTAGGTGTAGTGGAAGCGAGCGTGACTGCTGAGCGTACGGTCCTGGGTTCGATTTCCATGTTAGGGAAAATTTTATTGGGTTGTAAGTCAGGAATTTCTTAGTAGCAGCCACGGCTACTTAGGATTTAACATAACTGGCAAAATTTGGGTATACTACATACTCATGTTTTACAAAATAAATATTATCTTTATCTCATCATTTTTACAATAACATTTCTGCCTTACCCTTTTGGAGATTACAGACGTAATGTTACATAATTGTATTCATTATTTATTTATTAAAACTTTATGCACAAGTCAAAACTGTTCAAAGGCGGACTTAATGCCTGTAGAAAAACTGAAAAAAGGTACAAAACGAATACAGAGGTGGACTTACTGCCCTACTTGTGAGCCTTTTCATAATATATAAAGTATTCATGGCAAACTATAAACATTACAAAAATATAGTCAGCAAAAGATATTGCTTTTGTTATCGTAGGATTATCTTTTAGTAAGCAGGCTAAATAATAGCAGCCGCTCGGGTCGATCTTTAGGCTAAGCCGCGCTTGCCTAGGTTGGTCTGTGGATGGGTGACTACCCGTTACATACCGAGTTTCTTCCGTGCCTCGGAAAGCACGTTAAGCCGTTGGTCCCGGCTGTCATTTGTAGATCTTTGACAGTTACAGGTAGTCAGTGTCCCGAAAGTCTGACAACCAGTCTTACCAAGGGGTATCGTATTACTCAGTACTAACTGGGTTGTGGAGGTCAGATAGGCTGTCGTTCCATGTAAAATACTGATATTCAGCTGCATCTGGTTAGACTGGAAGCCGACCCCAACATAGTTGGGAAAAGGCTAGGCAGATGATGATCTTTTAGTAAGCAGGCTCGTCAGTTACAGTTGAAATTTTCTTCAAAATCCACGAATGTTTTTGAATAAAATAAAATAAATTTCAAAAATAACAAATATTTAATTAAATAAATAAAATTTCAGATGTTGACGTTTACCAGTTTCTATAAATAATTCAACTGTATCGGACGACCCTAACTCATAATCTCTTTTGCTGACTGTACATACAAAACACTCAACGACCAATAAATAAATAATATATACTTACTGAATGTACAGAAATACACAATAAAGGCTTACTCAGTCCAATCGAGAGTCCATGTACAGGATTTAGTTCGCTACGAGAAACTTTTATCGGGGTCAATGCTTAAATTGGACACAAATTGTGTATTGTATTAGGTATGTGTACTACGAATAGTACTTTGATTTCGTTGGTAATATTGTATATTTTAGGTATTGACTTAATGAAAAGTTATGGCTGTAGCCTTAATATTGGTTTTTCATTTCGGTTTTATAAGTGACTTTTGTTTGTTTGATTCGGTATTTTTGGCCACCGACTTCTAAGGCTAAAGTAATTAGTTTTAAATCTTTGGTTTTTTTAGCAAAGTAAATCACGCAATAAAACTAAACTAACGAAAAAGATTTTTCCAAATTAGCTCAGGCTTCTTCGAGTAATCGGGAAAAAGACATCGCACAATTTTTTTGTTTAAAGATTCCTACAAATGGAGAACCTTCTTTTATACCTTTGGCCACGGACTACACGCTCATCACGCATCGCAACTTACTCTCGGGGTTAAAAATTCGGTTCATATTCGTGCTGATGTTCGCAGCCGAATGTTCATGTCGTAAATGGTATGTGTGCTCGCACCTTTACAAAGAATGCCTATCTAAATAACGTTAACATAGATCAGTGCTGTGCTGTGGGCTCCCATTGCGCAGCATCATTCTGTGCGGTGACTACTTGTCGCTGTCACGGCGTGTAAGCATTTTTTTTGAATTTTTGTTCCATATTTATTTATAAATATTTGTGAGGCTTTGTATGATCAATGCTTATTATTTTTTGTTATTCTGCTCGTCGTTATTGCGATTAAAAATATATTTTCCTTTCTTAACAAAACATAAAATGTGATCGACCGCTGCGCTGCATGTCGCGAGTCCGATCTCGGCATGGAACAAATATTTGTAGTTGTTTCGGGTCTGGCTGTTTGTGTATGCGAGTTTATACGTTTGTTTTATTTAAAAATAATACTTTAACCGACCCGGAATTTGAACCCAGCACTTCCTGCGCAGCTAACGAGTCTAAACAATCCTTATTAATATTATAAAAGCGAAAGTGAGTTTGTTTGTTACTCTTCATGCTTTAATGGCTTAACCGATTTTGAAGAATTTTGGTACAGAGATAGTTGGAATCCAGAAGACGGACATAGGCTATTTTTTTTTAAAGTCGGATATGAGGGAGAACGAAGGAAGAAAAGGGAAAACTTAGTTTTGCTATTACAAATCAATAAGGCGCAAAGGCAAAAACTGCAGGTAGCAGGTACCTGCAAATCAGGAAAGGGGAACTGTGTTACCCCGAATTTTACGCGAGCGAAACCGCGGGCAAAAGCTAGTGTAAAATATAACCAAACAAAGTGAACACAATTTAAGAACCAGTGACCTAGAAAATGCGATACGGAGTCCTGCAAACTTAGAATTCAATTTTGTTGCAATTTTATTATTCTTCAGCAATTTGGTAGAAACATTGTATGTAGCCGTAGTAGTGTAAGCTCTATTGGAAAAGCTGGATCAGAAGGGCTTAAAGGCTTTCCAGCTTGGAAACAGGATTTTAGATAATGTTGTTGTTGCTACCTGCAATTATTTGGCTCGTTTGTTTAATAACTTGATTGCATTAAGACCAAAGGTAAGAGCAACGTCGCATCGTACCGTTTGAAGATCTTGTTTTTGAATTCCGGGTTCAGTACCTCCAAAGGAACTGAACTGGAACCATATACCCAGGTCTGTGGTCTCATGGAGCTGTGATAAAATCAACCCGCTCCAAAGATATGGCCGTTTATGTCACAAAAATAAATAAATAAATATCTTGGGACAACTCACACACGGCTATCTGATCCCAAGCTAAGCAGAGCTTGTGTTGTGGTAACCAGACAACTGATATACATACTTATATAATTTATAAATACATACATATTATAGATAAATCACACCCAGACACAGAACAAACAATCATGCTCATCACACAAAGTTTGTCCTGGGTGAGAATCGAACCCACGACCTCTGGCTCAGCAGTCAGGGCCACTAACCACTAGACCAACAGGCCCGTCAAAACAAGTTGTACAAGTTTGTACAGAGCGCGAGACTACCTCGCACTTGGCTGGTTTTTTTTTTCGGATGGGAAATCGCCAAATTCTTAACTTCCCTCACTCTGGGCAGAGTGGGGGGAGTCCCACACTTTTACTGACTACTATGGTCCATCTTCTACCTGTTGTGATCCCGTGGTCCCCATGGTATCTTTTCGTCGTCACAGCCTGTCGTCACTAGATGGACCAAGGGCTATCCATTGCTCACCGTTCATAGACTACGGTGACCCGTGGCTACGGTGGCCGGGACATGTCTCGCGGCGCCCAACGCGCGGAGCGTCTCCCGCGGCGGCTGGGTTGATTTGAGGTTCTCTCCCTTAAACGTCCGGCCACTTCCTTTACCAGCACGACTATATCGCAGAAGGAAGTTCCCTCTTACCGTTCCTTCTCACCTCGGACCATGGACTGATCTGATAGGTTGCCGGCGCTGATGTTTTTTTTTATCCTGTAAGGCACTTTTAGATAAATGTTTAAATTGAAATGCACGAGCAGATCTTTCTAAGCCAGAAGCCAAACTGTTTAGGCATGAAAATTATCTAACAACATGTAGTAGCTAAGTTATTCTATGTAATATTATTCCTAGGAGAGACGATTACTCGTCGCCACGACTCGGCACGCTAAGTGGCTCCACTACGTTTGTCAAAGTCAAATAGATGCAGACTTGAGTAAATGTAGAAACTATGTGTTTGACACAGATAAAACGTATAGCATAGTGACATGTTACGGTATCTAATTCAAGAAGTTGCTCAAACACTGAAGGGTGAGTGAGTAATGAGGATTGTCATTTTAAAAATTACTAGCTTTTGCCCGCGGCTTCGCGTTAAATTTGGGGTAACACAGCTCCCCTTTTCTGATTTGCAGCTACCTGCTACCTGTAGTTTTTGCCCTAGCGCCTTATTTATTGTAATAGCAATGCTAAGTTTTCCCTTTTCTTTCCTCTTTCTCCCTCATTTCAAACTTTTTAAAAAAAAGTTAGCCTATGTCCGTCTCCAGGGTCCCAACTATCTCTGTACCAAAATTCGTCAAAATCGGTTTAGCCATGTAGGCGTGAACACGTAACAAACAAACAAACTCACTTTCGCTTTTATAATATTGGTAAGGATTTGCTTTGGTTGAAGTGGATCTTTGTATAAAAATTGTTTTGGTGAAACTACAATTACATTTAAATATTTTAGCTGTTGAACTGCGAAGCTGTATCCTGGATTAAAAGGTTATGGCCATAATTCAATCTCTCAATCCGATTAGTCGGCAGTTTTTGCCAATTAGTCGGCTACTATTCACCGACTAAAAATATGGCCGGATAGTCGGCTCTCTAGTTTCCTCTAATTCGCCAATGATGATCTTATTTACCTAACCCTTTCACTTCTTTGAAAACCAATATTTTTCACAGAGCGACTGTCTATCTGACCTCCTCAACCCAGTGGGTAAAACGAAACATTTTGGTAAGATGGACCGTTTTTTTTTGCGGTTGGGAAATCTTCAAATAACTTCTCCCGCTCTGGGCGGAGCGAGGGGGGGGAGTGTCAGACTTGTACTTACTAAAACCCACTCATGCTCCTTCTACTGCCTCCTACTTCTTCTTTATGTTCTGGGGCCGCGGTACCTCTTGCACCGGCAGGAGGTAGTCCTGGCAGGCCCCTCTGCTTTGCTGACATCTCTTTGAGGTGCGCGTGAAACACTAACGCGCCGTCGACACGGCCTGTCGTCAATAGACGGACGGACGGTAAGCTACCCATTGCTTACCGTCCACAGTAGTATTAGTTCTTTTATGACATTAGCAAGGCTATAATTATATTCTTTTGTCTTCCTCTAACTCCCTTATCAAGGAAACACCACGTTCTTTCAATTACTCTGTCCATTCTTTCAATTGACTTAACCCTGCAAGTTTCCCCCCTTTCTCTCCGACGTGGCTAAACATACATTGAGTATTTACATTTATTCGCCATACCCATGTAAATGTTCAGGGGTTCCGTACATAGTATTTGTGAGTCACAGTTGATGGCTGCAACAATGTAAGCTTTTGTGAAATACAACATGGCCGCCATGTTCATTCATTTGACGAAAGATGAGGTAGCGTGTAACGGTTTTGTTTGGTTCCAATTTTAATTTGGCCAAGTTGAAGGTTGCTTTACTTAGATTATTCTGCTTGATTAAATAAGGAATAGAATTAAGTTGCGGGGGGATAAACGTGGTGTTATGCTTGCTGTTGAGAATAACAACAAAGTTTGTGTAGATGGATGGAAGGATTTGTGATAATGAACGAAATTGGATGTTTTTAGATTTAAAATAATTTTTAAACTGGACTTGCACATAGGACAGTTCTATCGGTAGTATGAGCCCATGGGACAGTTACCGCGTCCACACAAGCAAAGCTAGGGGGGGGGGTCATACGTTAGTCCTTACTAAATATTATAAAACCGAAAGTGAGTTTGTTTGTTTGTTTGTTACGTCTTCACGCCTAAATGGCCAAACCGATTTTGATGAATTTTGGTACAGAGATAGTTGGGACCCTGGAGACGGACATAGGTTAAAGAGAGAAAGATATTTTTTTTCGATGATCACGCGGGTTAAAGTTAGCGCTAGCCCAAAGTACGAAGTCGCGGGCAATTTACTAACGCGATCCAAGACCATGAGTCCCGCGGCAAATTGCTGCTCAGCGGACAGACCTCCGGTGCGATCTTATGGTGGCATGGAGAGAGCGACTGTCGCAACCCCGTGCAGGGCACGCCACAATAGTGGCGGTAAGTCCCCTCTTTGAGAAGTGGCTGGAGAGGCGTCATGGCGTCCTCACCTACCGCCTGACGCAGGTCCTCACCGGACACGGAAGTTTCGGGAGGTTCCTGCACATAATCGGGCGGGAGGAAACGCCCGGGTGTCACCATTGTGACGATCGCCCGGAGGACACGGTGGAGCACACAGTGGCGGTCTGCCCAGTTTGGGCGGAGCACCGCCGTGCCCTCGTGGAGGCGATCGGCGGCGGCGATCTCTCGCGTCCGGCCCTGGTCCAGGCCATGGTCCGGAGCGAGAGGGAATGGGAAGCGGTCACCTCCTTCTGCGAAGCAGTAATGCTAGCAAAGGAGGTGGCCGGGCGTTTGAGGGAGAGAACATCTGCCCAACCCAGCCGCCGCGGGAGATGCCCCGGGCGCCGGGCGCCGCGAGACGACTCCCGGCCACCGTAGATGCGGGCCTGTGGACGGTGAGCAATGGGTAGCTCACCGTTCGTCCGTCGATTGACGACAGGCCGTGTCGACGGCGCGTTCGTGTTTCACGCGCGCCTCAAAGAGATGTCAGCAAAGCAGAGGGGCTTGCCAGAGCCTCCGCCTGCCGGGGTTGCGGGTTGTTCGAAAGAGATACCGCGGCCCCGGAACGTAAAGGGCAATAGAAGGACCATGGGTGGGTTTTAGTCAGTACAAGTCTGACATGCCCCCCCGCTCCGCCCAGAGCGGGGGAAGTCATTAGATGATTTCCCATCCGAAAAAAAAAAGAAAGACCATGAGTCCAACCCAACCAACATCTGAAATCATGTCAGCACTGACCACAAACCAGTTACAATTCAACTTAAGACTAACTTACAGTAAGTAGTGACTAAGTTAAATTCAAGATTACAGCGCCAACTTGGTCCAGGCGTTGCTTAATTCAATTCTAAGCACGGTCTAAGCACGGTTTAAAACTTACATTCTGGATCTGAATCCAGTTTGGACTGCAACTGTTACAGATTAATTGTAATTTAAGTTTGATTCAGTTTAAATTGAATTGTTTTGTAATTCATCTGTTTGGCAACTGTGTATGTTTGTTGCAATTGGTTGTTTGTTAACTTGTTACCACTGTGTTCTGATTCTCCTTACTGTGGGTACAGATATAGTACGGACCCTGGATACGGACATGGGCTAAAAAAATTAGAAAAAGGGGAGAAAAGTGGAAAGAAAGATATTTTGTTTTCGATCATCACGCAGGTTTAATTTAGCGTTAACCCAAAGTAACTATGCCACGCGGACGAAATCGGGGACAGAAGCTTGTAAGAAATAAGTTGTTTATTGCGATCTTGTTCAGTCAAAGAATTAAAAGAATCATCTCACCGTGATATAAGCACCTTTGACATTTGATGTGGTTAAGCCCTATTTAAGGAAGCGAGCGTATGGATATCATCCTGGCACGAATCCAGAGTCCCGATGTAAAAACCCAGTAGTACTTTGCTCGAGTATCGAACCCAGGACCTTATGCTCAGCGGTCGCGCTAAAACCACGTATTTCAGACTTGCTTCACATTTGTATTCTTTCATTAGACATCCGTGTGTCACTAGCAGGATTTAGCAGAAAAAAACCAGCGTCAGATAGTCTACCTGGCATCATGCAGAGCTGGACTCCTATTTGGTGCAATCTTGAGAAACACACCGCCCAGTAGTGGCCAACCGTTATAAATGTATGAGATGTATCTAAATGCTTATGGATCAATCTAACTTCTACCTAACTTTTTTTTAAATCTTTTTCCCAATTCGATATTTATTTGTGTTAAGTCCTGTATTGTATCTTTTGTTGCATCAAATAAATGATTTATATATCTATCTATCATTATACATCATGTTCTTTTTTGCACAAAGTTTTTGACCTTCAGTAGGACACATATAAGGGTGAATATCAACAAGTCCATATTTTTGTCAATTTTGGTGGCAAATTTTTTTCTTAACTTTTCGTGAAACTATTGACCTAGGACAAAAATAGAAGGTTCAAGCTTTAGGAATCTTCATGAGGTCCGAAAATATCTTGGTAACTTTTTGAGATATTTGAGTTCAAAGATTAGTGTAGCCACCAAAATTGAAAATTGTCCACCAAAATTGAAAGTTGACCACCAAAATTGATATTGGTCCACCAAAATTGAAAGTGCTTAAAACAATACATTAAAAATCAGTTTTTGTCACAAACTTAAATCTCACTGATAAAGCTCAATGACCAAAAAACTCCATCAGTTAATAAAACTCAGTCTTGTTATAATAATATTTCGTTTATTCAGTTAAATACATTTTCGTTTATTCAGTTAAATAATTTTTTTTAAATATTTCTAAATAATAACAGAAAATAAAAAAGAAACATTTAAAAATACAAAAAATAGTAGCCCACCGGTATCGGGAACAGGGTCGAAGCTACCGGTACCGAAGTTCCAGAGACAGGAACCTCCTCACAATACAAGCCGTATCGAGGTGAACTGCCTTCAGAATCAGGCCCTTGATCCAACCGCCTAAGGAGAGCTTCGACAGATGTTCGTCGAGGCTCTTGGCAATCAAGCCATTGCCCGTTACGACAATCGGCACAATGATAGCCGAGTTCACATTCCACATGTCAACAACCGCGTGTGCCAAGTCGAGATATTTTAGTTGGTTTTCTTTCTCAGCTTTCACGAGGTTTTCGTCATGCGGGGTGATTACATCTTATCACCACTATGTCAGGCTTATTGGCGACAATAGTCCTGTCAGTAATGATGGACCGATCCCAGTACAGCGTGACATGGTCTTTCTCGAGAACTGGGACACACATCAACCGTCCCATCCTTCATAATATATTTCCGGTAGTTGTTCGTCAACATAACTTCGTCCATAATCGCACAGACAAAATCTACAGTTTCCCCAAAAAGGTCGCTGAATCGTAGCCAGGATACGGATGCTAGAAAATTTACATCGGGCCCATGAAGAGCCCGGTAAAAGCGCCCGTGAAGCTCCTTGCCTTACCATACTTTCTTGCGGTCATCGGTAGTAAGTACCACAATATTTATTATTTATCTGATGAACTCGTAATGAGAACTATGAGGGTAGACTTAAAAAAAAAAATATATTTTGAACAAAATTACCTGCCATACTACAAAATTTTTCTCAGCAAAACTAAGAAACTAAAATATAATAAACTCTAAAATAAAACATGATTAAATAACAATATTAAACCGTAAAATATATAAAGAAAAGATATTATAGTTTTTAAACATGAACCTTGTCTCGTCTTTATTACAAAAAAACATGTAATATTAAAATAATTAATACTTAAATAAGTATTTATAATTGTACACGTAATTGTATAGGGATCGATCCATCATCACTGACAGGACTATTGTAGCAAATAAACCTGATGTGGTGGTGGATCGATCAGAGCGGCGCGCAATGATTGTTGACATAACGGTCCCACATGACGAGAACCTTGTGGAAGCCGAAAAAGATAAACAAATCAAGTATATTGACTTGGCTCGCGAGTTTGTCGACATGTGGGACGTGGACTCAGCGATCATTGTGCCGATAGTCGTTACAGCCAATGGCTTAATTGCCAAGAGCCTCGACCAACACCTGAGAAGGCTCTCGTTAGGCAGCTGGATCAAGGGCTTGATACAGAAAGCGGTACTCCTGGACAGGGCTCGTATTGGTAGGAGGTTCCTTTCTCTGGAGCCTTGACTGCCGGTAGCTTGGACACTGTTCCCGATACCGGTGGGCTACTTACTCTTTTTTATATGTTTTTGATAAGAAATATGTAAAAATATAAAAAAATATGTATACAAATAAATAAACGATAATAATACTAATTATAATACGGTTTTATTGTACCTACTCTTTCGGCATACTTAAATGGACTCAGACTGAACTTGATGCCCTGGATAGGAGAGTCCATACACTGCTAAACGCAAACCGGATGCATCACCCGAATTCATCGGTAATCAGACTGTACATCCCTCGGAAGTGCGGGGGTCGAGGCCTATTTAACGCGAAGACCTTCCATAACCGAGAGGTGTGCAGTCTCAGTAGCCATTGCCAGTCGACCTTAGAGTAGTGCAGAAAAATAGCATGGCATGTGCACTTTAATAAATAGAACAAACAGAACAGAAACAAATAGAATAGTAACGTATACATATAAATGAACAATGTGTAGTGAAAAACTGTCTTTATATGTACAAATAATATATAAACAGTACATACTTAAATTTTGGTGGCTTATTTTCAATTTTGGTGGTGAAAATCGCCACCAAAGCCACCAAAATTGAACCACCAAAATTGAAACCAGGCATAAAAAAAATCTTAAAAAATACAGTTATTAAGATACAAAAGAATAAATATCACTGATAAATAAGTTACCCAAATCACTACCTACAATACGTAGCTTACTATTAAAACACTAAAAAATCACCAGCAAATCGAACCACCAAAATTGACAAATTCTTGTCCCCTGTTCGACCCAAGATGAATACTTCGTTTTTGGCGAGCAATTACAGCACTAAGCACAGACCTGTTACGCGCCACTTCCCGCGCACGACTGAGAAATACAGAACATAAAAAGCGATTGATCGCACAAGCACGAATCTTCATGATAATGTAAATTGAAAAAGTGCTACCAAAATTATGATTTTTGCTAGGACAAACTTGAATCGAGTATCCTGTGCTTTTAACATCAATTTTATAATATGATTTAGATGTTTTTAGATAGTGTGTCATATGCATTTACCAATGAAATAATTTGTTTTTTACTTCACTTTAAATTGTTCCTTTGGTAAATACATTTATATCAAAAAATAGAGCTAGGACAAGCCACCAAACTTGAATTTTAAAGTTATTTATTTTTCCTAGCCTCCATAGGTAAGCCTATTTAAAAAAAAATTGTGGCCCTAAGTGGAATAAGTTAAGTAGTTCACTAGAAAAAAAATTAAGAAACATCCCATCATTTTACACCATGATTCTCAACGTGGACACGTAAAATTAGCGCCTGGGATATTCACCCATAAATGACTAGCTTTTGCCCGCGGCTTCGCTCGCGTTAAATTCGGTAGCGCCTTATTGATTTGTAATAGCAACGCTAAGTTTTCTCGTTTCTTCCCTCTTTCTCCCTCATATCCCAGTCTTTTTAAAAAAATAATAGCCTATGTCCGTCTCCTGGTTCCTAACTATCTCTGTACCAAAATTCATCAAAATCGGTTTAGCCATTACAGCGTGAAGAGGTAACAAACAAACAAACAAACAAACAAACAAACTCACTTTCGCTTTTATAATATTAGTAAGGATTGCGTACTCTCCCGAAAGTACCAAATTCCTCCATACAAATAGGTACCTACGAACTATTTGGCTTTATAAAGCGAGCACTTAATACTTGGAAACTAGCGTACAACTTAATCCGTTACGACAAAACTCGGGAAAAACAAATAATTCACTAACTAATTGCCGTTTTTGCAACAAGGAAATGTTGCTGCAATCACTAGAGAGGCGCTATTTACTGAAATAATATTTGGACACGGACTGGAAAGAAAAGTGGGGCGAGGACAGAGGTTTGATTTTAAAGGGTTTTAAACTTTAACATAACTGCAATATAAGGATCTTTTTGGGTTGCAATGAAGTTGTCAAAGTTGGGAAATGGTAGATAATTTAAATATTGTATGGTAAAAATTGGCGGGCAGGACCCATGGGCCAGAATTATCACTCTGTAGGTGACAGGAAGACGCAAGAGGCCTGGAAAACGGGCCCCTGGTGAGGGAAATTATAGGCTAATGAAAAGAAATGGTTATTAAGTGATATTACAAATTTTGATAGGCCTCAATAGATCCTTGTAGATATTTAGGAAATTGCTCAAACGCTATTATGTTTTTTAACAGTTTTTTTAACGCAATGTGTTGCTTCCATAATAAGTTTGCGAACTTACTTTACCTTTTTTGCCTACAAAGGCACTAAAATTCGTACAAAATTATGTTGATCGATTGAAATCCATACCAAACCTTGCAAGTACAGCGGGTCATAAAGATTGATAAAGCAAGACACTAAAAAAACTGTTATAACGTCAATCATAAAATAAAACAAACACTCCCTATATTTAAATTCCCATAATTTAATAAATCACTTGGCAACCACAATGTTGCAAGCAACAAATATTTCTCTACCTAATTGCCCTTTTTGCAACAAGGAAATGCCGTTGCAGTCACAAGTGGTTTCATTTAGTGGAAAAAATGCTATGGTTACGTTAAAAAGAGGCCGCATTACGAGGCTCGTTGCAACAATTAAATTAATGTCTTGGCCCGAGGGGCCTAATTAACGCCCACTACGATTTAATTGGCCCTCTTTACTTTTTTAGAAGGCCTGCCAGCAATTTGGCGAACGTTTTAAATATTGTTTGGCTTAAAATGATGGTTTGTGGAGCCAAGAATGAAAAGTGTAGTCGAGTATTCCATTTATTATAGCGGCAATAGCCAAACTGTTAAGGGCGGGTTTCAACATTTAATAAACCGTATTCAACATATCTAAGCTGCGTTTAAGGGCTCTATCATTGTTATTGACGTTGCTTGATCACTGTTGGAATGTACTGATCAAGTCCAGTTTCAATAGTAAAATAGTTTGTGTTCGTTCGTTCGGGGGGAGTGATAGTTCGTGTATTTGTTCGTCACCCGTTGCACAAATGAGACGTAAAGTCAAGGCGTCTTGAAGGGATTGGATTGTTATTAACTTCGTCCGCGTGGCATAGTTACTTTGGGCTAACGCTAACTTAAACCCGCGTGATGATCGAAAAAAATGTATCTTTCTCTCCCCTTTTCTCCCTTCTTTTTCCCCCGTTTCTCACTTTAAAAAAAATGGCCTATGGCCGTCTCCAGGGTCTCAATTATATCCGTACCAAAATTTATCAAAATCGGTTCGGCCATTTAGGCGTGAAGACTTAACATACAAACTCACTTTCGCTTTTATAAAATTAGTAAGGATTCATAATTAATTTTTGTTCGTATCTTATACCTAATAGCTGCTATAATATATCATAATGTAACTCATACTAACTGTTTTCACTAATGTTAAAATATTGTTAAGAAATCTGTTGTCCTAACATTCATTATTAGAAAATGCCATCTGTGATAGGATTAACATAACCTAGTATAGGCATCGAACTTTGTTAAACCTACATTATTTCTAGGATTTAAATTGTATTTATTGTTGCATTTTTTGATCTTTGCATTAATTTATTCAATTCTATACTAACTCCCATGTCATAAAGCCTTATGGCCAGTATCTCGACATAGTAACGAATAGTTGGCTTCTAAAATACCTCAGGCAATGTGACTAGCGAAGCGCGCGCATGTCGTTGTTTCCAACGTGTGAGCACTATCGCTCCATCGTCGTGGGGACTTTGATCATGCTCTGAACAACTTCATTCATTTCTTTTCACCTCAGTCGATAGTAAATGTGATAGCTTAGTGGTATGACCGTCAGACTGCCAATTAATAGGTTTCGAGTTCGAACCCAAGACACGCAGTTTTGATTTTTCGGATTCATCTACGTATCGTATTACTATGACTTGCCAAGTTGTAAGGAAACCAAACTAACATGCCTGAAACATACATAATGTCTTTAAACTGACATGGTCACTAAAATTATTATTAACACTTAAACTAAACTCACCGTATCGAGTCGGGGTACGATACGGTGAGTTTTGTATGTCGAGAACAAAATCGACACTGACGCCATGACGGTGCTAGTGGTACCGAACGCAAAAAACGAATAAGGAAGAGAGAAAATCGTTTTTTTGGCTCATAAACACCCACCCGCAATAACTTCAGTTCATCCGTGTTCATGGCAAACGCCAAAGTTCTGAGTTTCCGACTTTTCGGAAAAAAAAAATAACAAACATGGTAAATATCCCGTTTTAAGTATTAATATTTATATAAAGCCTGGTCGGAGTCCTACGGGCGGTAAAAAGCTCAGACAAAAGGTTAGGCGCTAATCACACGAGGTATAGAACGTGAGAATTCCGGTAAGTAGTGTCAGTAGGTACTATCATTTCAAACTGAAAGGAACTTTGAGTTTAACTACATATTCTATGTACCAAGTGAACAGTTTAGAGACGGATGCGTATAAGTGGCGACATATTGCCGGCTTACCGCATGCAAGCACAACATTAAACCGAATGGGTGTCCCATTCCCTTAATTGACTCCTATAACTTGCATGGCTTTACAAGCCAGCGAATTGCTACAACCCGTTTTTTGTTCTTTTCAGATGAACCGTGAATGAAGGATAAATATTTAGTTCTCTTTGCGAGAATGCTTTTAAATTAATGATAAAATATTTGCTTAGGGAAAATAATTTGGTTAATGTTGTTCTTATTTTGTATTCTCTATACGGTATTAGAAGATATTTTTTTCACTATACATTTATCCCGAACAGACTATAGTCGACTGTGTGCAAAGTGGTCTTGTATTCGCACACGTACATTTTAGGGGACCGATGCTACAATCAATGTACTTCCACCTAATGAGTCCAAGTATGTAAGTTTTTTTTAACGTTACCCCACACTAGGATTTTTTCCTGTATCGTGGGTGCGTTTATAAACATTTAAACTCACAAACAGAAACAGCCAGACCCGGAACAACTATCTGTGGGACACACAAATATTTGTTCCGTGCGGGGATCGAACCCGCGACACGCAGTGCGGCAGTCGATCGCTCAGCCACTGCGCCAACCGTATCGTCAGATGTAGACACGTCAAAGTCAAAGTCAAAAGTCATTTATTCAAATTAGGCTGATAATCAGCACTTTTTGAACGTCACATTACAAGAGACAGTCCCACAAAAACGCCCTGCCCTTCGCCACTTCCTAGTGTTTTAGCTGGGAAGAAGAAGTGGCGGAACAAACTCCCCAGCAACACATCTGTCTGTCAGGTTAGAAAAACCAGATTTTATACAATTTATATTATGACAAAAAATTATAAAAAAATAAGAAATTATTCATTCATTGTCACTTGTCAGCTAGCAAACACCAATTATATATAAAAACAAAAAATACCCAAGTCTAAATAATAAATAATAAAAAACACACAAAATGAAACAAGTATTTAAACAAAAAAAAGTAAAATATAAAATTACATGACGAAGACATGTAACGTATCAATAAGCTAATTTGGCGAAAAAACATGAAGGAGAAAAAATAAAAATAATCGTCTTGAGTTCAACACAGTGACCAACTATGCTTATCATCTAAATAGTCGTTAATGGAATAGTATGCTTTTAAACAAAGGTTAGATTTTACTTTAGCTTTAAATGCATTAAATGGCAAATCTAGAAAAGAAGCAGGTAGCTTGTTATAAAAAGTTATACCAAGCCCTACAAATGAATTATGAACCTTATGAAGCCGGTGGAAGGGAGCACGTAGTTTATGCTTAATTCTAGTGTTAATGTTGTGAATATCACTGTTTTTACTATATAGATGGATATTTTGCCTAATATATAAAATGTTGGCCAAGATGAATTGAGAAGCCACAGTGAGAACACGACGACACACCAACCTATACAAAACCATTTTAACCTGATCTCTTTACTACAGTGCGCGATCCGTAGTAGAGAGATCAGGTTATAATAGTTTAAAATAGGTTGACCTGCCGTCGTGTGTACCATCGATAAGAATAAAAACCGGCCAAGAGCGAGTCAGACACGCGCACCGAGGGTTCCGTACAAACTTGTGACATACCATAGACTGACTGCGCAGACATTGCGGGTTCATTTATTTATTTACTAGCTTTCGCCCGCGGCTTCGCTCGCATTAAATTCGGTATAACACACCAAGTAGACCTGCAGTTTTTGCTCTTGCGCCTGATTGATTTGTAATAGCAACGCTAAGTTTTCCCTTTCCTTCCCTCTTTCTCCCTCACATCCCACTTTAAAAAAAAAAATTAGCCTATGTCCGTCTCCTGGTTCCCAACTATCTCTGTACCAAAATTCATCAAAGTCGGTTTAGCCATTAAAGCGTGAAGAGGTAACAAACAAACAAACTCACTTTCGTTTTTATAATATTAGTAAGGATTACAGCATGGAGGACTTACAGCTTAAAAAGAAACATAATAAAAAACCATATGAGCCAATTACAAGTCCTCACAATTTACAGCACAGTGTATCACAGAGTTGAGTATATGGCTTTAATTTTACTCCTATACCAGCACGCGTTCTCGAGATAAAGGGTCTTGATAGATAGACATCAAAGTGATCAAATAAGGATTCCGTTTTTTCCTTTTGAGGTACAGCTACCCTACCATGACGTCTTAAAGCAGAAATTATTCCACTGAGGGAAAGAGACAGAGCTATACAGGTTGTCTAGCATAATAAATTTCCCTCAGTGGAATAAGTTCTGTTTTAAGACGTCATGGTAGGCCTACACCACCCAAAAAAACGATTGGAAACGTTGAATTTTTCAATTTGCAAAAATAAATACTTATACTATCTCAAAATGATAAAACTCAAAATTTTGTGCTTATCATTCCTGTGTCGCCATTACCATATTTTACAGAAACTTATTCTATTATCCAGCGACCCACTTACAAGTCCACAATAAGCGTTACTCCTGATTCTTGCTCCGTTTCGCATTAACATCTGCAATCTTAATCTTAATAAACGATTAAATATATGTTTGTTCATTATGGCGAAAGTTTTGCGTGGATCTTCCTGTTTGTACAGCGACAAACATAAATAGGTATACAACTGATAAACGATTGCAACTTTGAGGAATAACTTGTAGTATATCTTGTCTAATTGATGATGGCGGTAATTGCAGTGGAGACTAGACTACAATCTCTCTTTCCATTCTTAACGGGACGACCGGAGCCTAATCAGGCGCAGGAATAAAGGCATAGTAATGTAACAGAGTGTCTATTTTACCCTCTCTGCTGCCACAACCTCTTTCCTTTTAAATCAAAATTGATTTTTAAACATTCATATTACGAATTTCATTCGGTCATTTCATCTTCAACAGTCAATTTTTTCGCTCATGAAGTTTTTGGATCTCGGCTAGCAGCCACTAATGCTAGTTTCATCATCTGCCTAGCCTTTTCCCAACTATGTTGGGGTCGACTTTCAGTCTAACCGGATGCAGCTAAATATCAGTATTTTACATCGAGCGACTGCCTATCTGACCTCCACAACCCAGTTAGCACTGGGTAATGCGATACCCCTTAATAAGACTGATTGTTAGACTTTCGGAACACTGACTACCTGTAACGACTGTCAAAGATCTACAAATGACAGCCGGGACCAACGGCTTAACGTGCTTTCCGAGGCACGGAGGAAACTCGGTATGTAACGGGTGGTCACCCATCCACAGACCAACCTAGGCAAGCGCGGCTTAACCTAAAGATCGACCCGAGTGGCTGCTATTATTTAGCCACGAGCTCCTCCCACTAATGCTAGTTACAGTGTTTTTTTTTCCTAAACTGTACCTATTTGTGAAAATCAGTTTGTGAAGTTTTTGTGCAGTTTTAGTTTGGTTACATAAGTGTGCGAGGTACACCGTTATCATACCACACGTTTTAAAACTTTGGGCTACTACAGAAAGGTTCCTTCTGGAAAAAAAACATTAAAACTTTTACCCAGTCATGGAACCTATATCTATAATTCCACACACAACAATCACATTAAAAATGCACTGTACGAAAAAAACTACGCTATTTATCACCTGCCTCGCGTTTTCTTGAAAGTACTACGCTTATTCAACATACAATTACAATTATTACATTAGTAGGAGTTCATGATTGAATTTTCATTAGCTGACTTCAAAAAAAGGAGGGGTTATGTAATCCATCGGTCTTAGTTACTAAGCCGATTTGCGTGATATTTCGTGTATTTGGTAGAGGAAGCCCGCGCAGTAGCCCCATTCAATACTACATTTTGATTCAAGTGAGGATATTTTATAATTTCGTTCGAGGTGGAATTAATACACGAGCCGTTAGGCGAGGGTGTTATAGAGCCGAGAACAGAAGGGACAAATTCCCTCGTGAATCGAACGATATTTTACAATACACTTCGGAGAAATTAAATAACAGAAAAAAGTATTTTGGTCATTAATCGCTATGACACTATGATTTAATTTTGTATTTTTTCGCCGCACGTTTTTTTCTCAGGCTGAAGAAAAAGCAAAAGTATGACAGCGCTAAACAGCCTAATATATAAAAAAAAAAGTTCGAATATTTTTAAATTTAGAACTCTGAATTAAATATGAAATCCCTTCAAAACATGCGCCTCTCAGCTCCAAACAAAAAAATTCCGCCGGCTATAGGGTATTTGAGCAGTTGGTTATTGTGTTCCGTGATAAAATCAGAAAAAAAAAATAAAGCCCTTGTTGTGATAAATGAGAAAAATACTCGTGTGAAATATATTGCATGTTAAACCTAATTTTAGTGCAATATTAAGAGCCAGTTTCCGAGAAGGTGTATTGAAAATGTTATTAACTTTGCTGTAGTAGTTTATGAGATAACTCCTTGAATGCGGATATTTGCTTCTTGGCCAATGTTGACGCCAAGATAATCCCTTGAAATAAAATCCAGTTACCATGAATATAATAACCAATAAATTCATTCATAACAAGAATATTATGTCTGTTATAACTATTACAACTATGAAGGGTAAAATGAATAACTTTTTTGCAAAAATAAACCGGTCGGTAAGTCGGTGTCAAAGTCCATAAAACAAACTAAGTCACTGACTTCCAAAAATAAAGACAAATATGAAGATGCAGACGATTTTCTGAAGCCCGGTATTTATTTCACTACTAGCTTACGCCCGCGACTTCGTCCGTGTGGCATAGCTACTTTGGGCTAACGCTAACTTTAACCCGCGTGATGATCGAAAAAAAATATCTTTCTCTCCCCTTTACTTCCCTCTCTCTCTCCCTTTTCCCACGTTTTTTTAGCCTATGTCCATCTCCAGGGTCCCAACTATCTCTGTACCAAAATTCATCAAAATCGGTTTGGCCATTTAGGCGTGAAATAAATAAATAAATAAATAAATAAATAAATATCTTGGGACAACTCACACACGGCTATCTGATCCCAAGCTAAGCAGAGCTTGTGTTATGGTAACCAGACAACTGATATACATACTTATATAATTTATAAATACATACACATTATAGATAAATCACACCCAGACACAGAACAAACAATCATGCTCATCACACAAAGTTTGTCCTGGGTGGGAATCGAACCCACGACCTCCGGCTCAGCAGTCAGGGCCACTAACCACTAGACCAACAGGCCCGTCAAAAGACCGTGAAGACGTAACGAACAAACAAACATACTCACTTTCGCTTTTATATTAGTAAGGATTTTATACTTGTGCATATTATTATCAATTATACTTGTGCATGTTTTTATTATTAGTTTATGTCTAGTTGTAGTTTGCAAATAACATGTACATAAAAAAAACCGGTCACGAGCGAGTCAGACTCGCGCACCGAGGGTTCCGTACAAACTTGCAACATAACTTGACTTGACTGCGTAGTACTCCAAGGGTAGATTTTTTCACAGCTCACAAAGGGACCATATGAGTATATGGTTTTCATTTCAACTCGATACCTCCACACGTTCCCGAGATAAACTGTCTTGACAGACAGGCGGACAACAAAATGATCCAATAAAGGTTTCTTTTTTACCTTTTGAGGTACGGAACCCTAAGAACAAAGAATTAAATAATTTAATACTTTAATGTTTTTTTTTTATGGAAATCATGTATTCCACAGGCTGCGTGGCAGTCCCAACACTATCCTGCAATCGATAGCTGACCGGGCAGACAGCCCGCTAATGTGGGCGCTAACTAATCGCACTCGATCTCTTCTAGTTATTAAGTACTAACATAGGCTAAGTCATATTGTTACTAACACTCTGGACCACACTGTAGTCTGTAAAATAAATAAATAGTACGGTCGTGACTGTACAACACAACAGTAATGACTGCTTACAGTAATGATTCTGATTGTGTTACGTGTTATTATTAATTGCTTCAGAATCGCTGTTTGTCTGAAATGTCTTGTTCTCAGGAGTCATTGTAATGAATTTTAGGTAGTCGTATTTTAATTGATGGCTCAGAGATTTAGTCGGTCATTCGCGGTTTTGAATAGAATGTTTTTCAAGTCTAATTAGTAGTAATACTTTCTTATTTAAACAATGATATACAATGTGTATAAAAATCCTGTCCGATCCATGAGAGTATTATAGTAGATGATTAGGCATGGAGAATAGATTCTATTTATGTAATCTTTTTTGTATAGCCACTAAAAATAACCCGACAGAAATTTATTTAAATGCACTAAAATTAACAATCTCTCATGGCAAAACAGTTATGCAGACGGCTACACTCTGTTCGCTTCTGGGGTAGTTGTCAGAAGTCAGTCGGGACTTCATAAACAAGCATTTGACGATCGTGGTAATTGTAGACAATTTTTTTTTAATTTTATTTGAAAAAAAAAAATGTTTAACAATAACATGTTCCTTTTTTTATTTAACAAGCATCTAGGAATCTACAAGGCACACTCCTTCACAAAGAATCGGTTGAAAATAAATCTATACAAGGAATAGGACAAATATTATAAATAAGACTATATTAAACAAGTGACACGATTATGTCATTGTTATAGCTATTAGCCCTTTGCCGATGATTAGACAAGGTTTTTTTCACATATTGTATAAATAAGGTAAAATTAAAAGAAAAGTAGGTATATAACACTCTTTAATATACCAACACAACATTTTTCACCCGAAACGACAAAATTTACAGATGTAAATGTAGAATATGGCCCAATTACACACAAAATTGGATTTTAATTGATAATAACACTCAAATGAGTGGGTATTAAGGCCATTTTATTCTACGTACACTCCCAAATAATGCCGTCAAGCGTTTTAAAAAAGGCCCATCAAATAAATTGTTGGTCCTCACAAAAGTTGACTCGCTTATAATGTAACAGTTACATGAAAAATGGTCTTGTCCCGAACAATGCGCTGAAATATAGGCCAGAGGTAGAATCGGGGGATGGGATTATTGTTTTTATTTAGTCTGTAATAAGGCAATGAATTGTGGCCATTTGTATTATGCAGATAACATTATTTAAAGCCCGTTTAGGTGTATTCAATTCAATTCTATTCATTTTACGGACATCTTGATCCAATGGTTAGTATACATACTGACAAAAAAAACTATTGTTAGTAATCCTTACTAATATTATAAAAGCGAAAGTGAGTTTGTTTGTTACCTCTTCACGCTTTAATGGCTAAACCGATATTGATGAATTTTGGTACATAGATAGTTGGGAACCAGGAGACGGACATAGGCTAGGCTTTTTTTTAAAAAAAGAGTGGGATATGAGTGAGAAAGAGGAAAAGAAACGGGAAAACTTAGCGTTGCTATTACAAATCAATAAGGCGCTACCGAATTTAATGCGAGCGAAGCCGCGGGCAAAAGCTAGTACAAATATAAAAGGCAAACAACAAACACTCATAAAGACCCCTGCGCTGAGACAACCCGCCCCATCCAGATAACCGATAGAGAGATACTAACCTCTCTAATCGATCATCAGACGAACGAAATGCCTCAACACAGGAGCAGGTATTATCCTTTATCAATTTTTAGGGTTTCGTGTCACTCGTGCCGTTCCATAAAACGGAATCTTATTGCTAAGATAACGGTGTCCGTCTGTCACAGATATGAACCGTGTTCGTAAGACTGTTGAAATTTTCACAGATGATATATTTCTGTTGCACATGTAATGAGGAGGGACAAAGCACATGTGACTAAAAGAGTGATGGATCTAAATGTTGATGGACGGAGAGCGAGAGGAAGGCCAAAAGGAAGGGGAGGAAGGAGAAAAGATGGAAGGATTGTGTACGGAATGATCTGAAAGAGAGAGGAGTAAATGATGCCGTGACGTCTGATAGTGGAGAATGGAAGAAGAAAACGTATTGCGCCGACCCCAAATAGAATGGGACAAGGACAGGAAAATGATGATATATTCTGTTGTCGCTATACCAACAAATACTAAAAAACAGAATGAAATAAATATTTAAGAGGCTTCCATATAACAAACATGATTTTTCGCTGCCGTTTTTGTAATTTTTATGTACGGAAACCATCGTGCGCGAGTCTGAATCGCATTTGGCCTGTTTTAAATTTATTCGAAAAAATAAACAATTACTCATTATATACAATAGATAAAGAAAACCTGTCCGATACGTGGGGGCATTATTAGGTATCGAGAGTAGATTCTATTTGTGTAATCCTCTATGGACAAAAAGCTAAAAATAAATACCTTGACAAAAAATAAATTAAATGTACTATAATGAGGAAACGTACATGGCAACACAGAGGGGTAGGCGGTGATATTAAGGTCGCTTCTCGGTTAGTGACGTAATAAACAAACATTTGAAGATCATGTATATGTATAATACTAATGGATCGACGGTGTTGTCATCGTTACAAAAGTTTATTAGAATTAAGAGAAATGGTGGTTATTGGAGAAAAATCATGATTTTAAAAATAATATGTTTATTTCCATAATTCATAGTCATTTATTTGCTTATATGGGTAATTACATAAAGATGTTTTAAAAAATAGCACAGTCCAACAATATTACACCTTGACGCATGCAAATCACATGTTTATTTATTACACACTAGCTTTTGCCCGCGGCTTTGCTCGCGTTAAATTCGGGGTAACACAATTCCCCTTTCTGCTTCTATCTGTAGTTTTTGCCCTTGCGCCTTATTGATTGTAATAGCAAACCTAATTTTTCCCTTTTCTTCCCTCTTTCTCCTTCATTTCACACTTTTTAAAAGAAAAAAGTCTGGAATAACACATAGGATACTTTTTTTTATCATCACGCGGTGGAAGCCGCGGGGCGCAGCTAGTAATTTATAAAAACAGAAATTCATGAATATTTTATGTTACTATTATTTTATTTGGTAATGTCATTGGTATAAGTCTATGCCACTTTCAGATCGTAAAGAGGTTTTTAACATACAAATGTGCACCCAACAACATAGACACACTAAGAGACAAACACAATCTTGATGAAGTATCTGTCAGACTGAATTTAGAATTGCATGAAATAAAATACGCATAAATTACATTACACACATAACATTAACATATCTATAAGTAATGAGGCGTTTAGACTTAAGTTGGCAATGTACAAATTACAATATAATAGCGTACTCATTGTTGAGAAGCCTAATCCTTACCAATATGCAAAAAGCGAAAGTGAGTTTGTTTGTTTGTTTGTTACGTCTTCACGCCTAAATGGCTAAAACGATTTTGATGAATTTTGGTACAGAGATAGTTGGGACCCTGGAGACGGATATGGGCTATTTTATTTAAAAAAGATTGAGATGTGAGGGAGAAAGAGGAAGAAAAGGGTAAACTTAGCATTGCTATTACAATAAATAAGGCGCAAGGGTAAAAAATACAGGTAGCAGGTACCTGCAAATCAGGAAAGGGGAACTGTGTTACCCCGAATTTAACGCGAGCAAAGACGCGGGAAAAAGCTAGTATTAAATAAATAAAACATTTAAGAGTTAAAAAAAATATTTGCATTTAATTCAAATTATAGAATTAATTGAATTTCCTGCCAGTATTTAATAACATGTGCATCATCTAATTAGAAGATACAGATTTTGTAATTGCACGAACGTTTTTTATTCAACAGTGTAATATTTAATTGCTTCGTGAAAGGATTTCATCATGAAGTTCGTGGACCAACGTTATCATTCTCGAGTATCTACGATTATGTTAAAAAATAATCATAACTAACATTATGATAACAAACGTATTATATTAACATACAGTATGTAACAGGCCGAGGTCTACAGTTATGTAATACTAGCTGGCGCCCGCGGCATCGCCTGCGTGATGATCGAAAAAAGTATCATATGTGTTATTCCAGACTATAATCTACCTCTGAGCCAAATTTCACCAAGATCCGTTCAGCCGTTTTGATTTGAAAGAGTATCCAAAAATTCGCTCGCCATCAACCAATCACAAATCTAGACTCCGTGTTTTTTTTTCTAACTTTGAGATATCATTAAATAACTTCTCCCGCTCTGGGCGGAGCGGGGGGGAGTATCAGACTTGTACTGACTAAAAACCACCCATGTTCCTTCGTCCATTGCCCTTTACGTTCCGGGGCCGCAGTATCTCTTTCGAACAACCCGCAAACCCGGCAGGTCACTCCGTGGCTGCAACTGACAAATTCCTGATGGAAAAACTCAATAACACTTTGACCTACCCGAGAATCGAACCCCCTCGCGTCGCCTTTACGACCACTAAACCTACGAGGGCATTAATATTATATATTCAGACCAAGTTTACACAGTATATTATGTACAACAATATTATTTACAACAACACTTACCTACATAGGCTTAAGACAACAAACTATCAATAGTTTCAATTGAAGTTCTCGCCTCCTGGAACTCAATAAGGCCTTAGTTAAACGCCTTAGGGCTTCAGAACTTAGTAAATACATGTACTCGCACGTGTTTCGTCCGACTCGTGGCTGGAACGCCGAATTCTGGAGTGGATAGAATTAGTTTCACATATAATACAAGGTATTAGGTTGGTTTAGACATACTAAAGTGTTGAAAACGTTGATAATTATTTAAAAAAAAGCTTCACCTCGTCCTTGGAATTTCTCCTGTATCGCGACATTTAAACTTACTAACACAAATACCCCGACTCGGAACGGGTGACTTGCAAATATTTTTTTACCAGCTGACGCCCGTAGCTTCCCCGCGTGATATCGAAAAAGAAAGTATCCTGTGTTATTCCAGACTATAATCTACCTATGTGCCAAATTTCATCAAGATCCGTTCAGCCGTTTTGACGTGAAAGAGTAACAAACATTCAAACATCCTCACAAACATTCGTATTTATAACGTCCATTTATAATATTATTAGGATGTGCGGGGATCGAACCGCCACACGCAGCGGAGCAGCCTCTGCGGCAACTGTGCCATCAAATTTCGCTAAACAAAGGCATATTCATGATTAAGCAATAAGAGCAGGTATCGTACCCAAAAAAAAGCGTCTTGGACGCGGGAAGCGGACAGTAAAAGATCAGGAGTTCCATGCATATATACATTTTTGATTGGGACCATAGTTTTTGACACAGAAATTAGTCGTGACATATGTTTCTCTGTAACCTTTTTTATACATCCCAGCACAAATTAGGTATCAATAAAAATAATGGCACTTGTAACTTCTTCGCTTCATGTTTCTCTTCTTAGTATGTGCATACTACACTGACGACATCTAAGTTATCCCCTTTTCTAGCTATGTCACGTTTTACATAGTCCAAAAGTCCATTCGTAGTTTTTTAGCCATTCATTGATATGTTCGTTCCTTTTCATAACATTCCCATGACTACCGGTTTTTATTCAAATCGATCATTTATGCCACGTCAGGTCTGTAATAAGTACTCATCTCTTATAGTACTTTAGTACTATATTAATCTAATATTTTAATATTACACATTAGACGAATACGACCTCGCCACCGTAGATGCGGGTCTGTCGAAACTGAGCAATGGCTAGCTCACCGTCCGTCCTTCCAGTGATGACAGGCCGTGTCGACGGCGCGTTAGTGTTCCACGCGGGCCTCAATGTCATGTCAGCAAATCAGAGGAGCCTGCCAGGGCCACCGCCTGTCGGGGTTGCAAATTGTTCGAAAGAGATACCGCGGTCCCGGAACATAAAGAACAAAAGAAGGAACATGGTTGGGTTTTGGTCTGTAAAAGTCTAGTCTAAGCCAGTATCACTCCCCCATCCGCAAAAGAGGTTTGTTATAGGTACTCATCCTTACTTATACTAATATCCTTACTAATATTATAAAAGCGAAAGTGAGTTTGTTTGTTACCTCTTCACGCTTTAATGGCTGAACTGATTTTGATGAATTTTGGTACAGAGATAGTTGGGAACCAGGAGACGGACATAGGCTATTTTTTTTTAAAGTGGGAAGTGAGGGAGAACGAGGGAAGAAAAGGGAAAACTTAGCGTTGCTATTACAAATCAATAAGGCGCAAGGGGAACTGTGTTACCCCGAATTTACCGCGAGCGAAGCCGCGGGCAAAAGCTAGTTTCTTATAATATTTAATTTTCTGATATAATACATTAAAGGAATACGTCAAAGACGCCAAAATAGAAAGGTTTTATACCGTGATAGGTAACAGTGTTGCTTTGATACAATTATGTTGATGAATCCAAGTTTCGTAGAAGTTCGCAGGCGCTTCTGCAGTTGCGCTCGATTGTTCTGTCAACTGTTTTGTCTTAATCCTGTTATTTGTGTTAAGCAGGAAATCTCTAGGTATTGTACTTTGGGTTGTTAGTTCGGATTTATCTTGTTTGGGTCTGAGTAAATCCCATCGCAATCTTCAAATTAATCAAAGGATCTATTAACCACCTGATTAAACACCTAAGTAAGTTTAACAAGAATAATTATAATAAAAGAGACATTTTTTAACATTACAATGTAATTTGTATTTTTTTTCAGCTTTAAGCCCATTGTAAGATCTTCACACATTGTGGAATGCAAATATGAATATGTGTAGGCAAAAGGGCAAGATGAACAAGGTGTAAAATAATACGTTTACATCCGGAAAATAAAATCAAGGAAAGATAGGATCCTCTGACCAAACGGGTGTTGTCTGGTTTTTCTATATACTTTCGTCGCAGATAACTTTACTTCGATCTTCATTTGTGTTACAGACATCGCTGTAGTAATTATTGTAATGTCACTACATGGGCATGCGCTTATTCATCATTTAATGTGTCCGTTGCTGCACAAGCTTACGCTCTCCACCATGCGGTTTCAGTGCAAGGACGCTACTGAAAGTGTCCAAATTTGGGCTAATTCAATTGAGATTCCTATCTAGCTAGGTAGATGAGCAAGAAGCAATGCGTGAAGAGTGTTGATTGGTGGCTAAACTTCGAATTGTTGAAAATGGCAGTTTACTTACGATATTTTCCTGCTTTCACATTCAAGTGATCGCCAACGCAGAAGCGCGAAGATCCGCGCGAAACTGTGAAACGAGTTTATGGTTACGCGGTTTCCGCGGTTGAAAAGCAAATGAAAAGCTTCTAATTGTCATCAGCGCGGATAATATTCGCTAAAAAACGATACTGTCGTCTATCTCCTTCCGTTTAACACCCGCGTGACCGTAAGCGCAGCTATGGCATCACCCGTAACCATTTGATAGCAGTGATCATAATGACATTACTTACACGAGATGACGTCACAGCTGTTTCCACTGTTTCACTGCATAAGAATAATATCTTACTAATATTATAAATGCAAATGTTTGTGAGGATGGATGGATGTTTGGATGTTTTTTACTCTTTTTCGATCAACATGCGGGCAAAACCGCAGGCGCCACCTAGTTTATTATAATTAATTTAATACAGGCAACCAAGACCAAATAATATATACGGTCATGTAACTGTGCCTCCACGTAGTTAAGAAAAAATAGACTCAAGGATATATGGAGGGTCAGGCACGTGTCCGAACCCAAATTAATCAGTAGCTAGATCTTTTTTAAGGTAACCTAACCCCTAACAGAAGTAGGGACGGCAAATGTGTACCTATCTATGAGACATGTAGTCATTAAAGGTGTTGGTGTTCGAGGACAAATAGTTGAACAGGTGATTTATAGTTTACTAGTTTTCGCCCGCGATTTCGTCCGCGTGGCATAGTTACTTTAGGCTAACGCAAACTTAAATCCGCGTAATGAACGAAAAAGAAATTTTTTTTAAGCCTATGTCCGTCTCCCAGGTTCCAACTATCTCTGAACCAAAATTTATCAAAATCGGTTTGGCCATTGTCCGCTTTTATAATATTATAAGTAGGGTCTAGCTCATGACAGAGGCGTTGCCTGTGTCAAATTCAAATGTGATTAAAAGTATCACATACAATATTTTACTCTAGGTGTTTATTATATGCCCTGGAACATAAAGGGCAATAGGGGAACTTGGGTGGGTTTTAGTCAGTAGAAGTCTGACACTCCCCTCCCGTTCCACCCAGAGCGGGGGAAGTTATATGATGATTTCTCATCCGCAAAAAAGGTGTTTATTATATTTTTCTAAGAATCGACTAACATCTATTTTTCATACCCTTCTCTAGAAAAGGAGCTACGCAGCGGGTGAAACCGCTGGGCCGAGCTAGTGTTACGTAGAATCATTAAAACTCTCCACCAGTTTATACAATTACATGATTGCACAAATATCTTCAATATAAAGTCAACCTTATGGACATCAATGGAATCCGTACAAAACACCAGCATACTACATGTATACACGTAGCGTTGATTCCCTTCATTTATTAACACTTGCATTAAGCCCATCCCCAAGAAGAATACTAAAACACAGAGACAAAATAAAAGCCCAATAGAAAGACTCCATATCTCCCGATCAGTCATAATATCGTGACTTTACTGAGTCTATTCTGCGACAGTAGGATATTTATCAATAAAGGCCCCACTTGACCGCGGCCCCCTGTCAGCGCGACAATCGTAAATCTATCTATATTTTTATGTTCATTCTTTTATATGACACGAAGGAAGCCAAGGACCTGAGATGTATGGATTTCGTGCGGATGTTCACAAAATTAGGTACAAAAATGTTGCATTTGTTTTTGAGAATCAACTTTTGGCGAAAACTCTGTGCTTTTACATACGTAATTATTAACATGTTTTGCTATATACTGCAAACGATCTTTTCATTATTAATTTTATTCAACAATAACCGATACAGCGGAGATAACACCCAACAATAGTTTTGCGATGCCTTCCCACCGAAAGCGTAAACAAGGTTTTTAGAGAGTTAAGATGTGTGATTCCTTACTATAATATTATAAAAGCGAAAGTGAATTGCGATCATCAGATAACGGGGCACTTTTTCACATTGATCGAGATTAATATTTTGTACATAATTATTTATTTTATTTGTTTATTGTGAATGTAAGGACTATGTACATTAATTTTATTTGTTTTTGTCGATTATCTGGCAGTTTGAGTACTATAAGCTATCTACACAAATGTCCTTTTTTTTGGTATGGTTCGTCGTGTTGTTAAGCTCCTTGGGTTTTGCGTTGAGCTACACGATAACTGATAAATGCTTGCACTGACTGGACAGGTCCATTTAATCTGAGTGGTGCTTTCTTAAAAAGACCATTTCAGACACTAATCTGCATAGCCCTCATATACTACTCTGTCAAGAAAGTACCGGGAAAAGATCAATAATACACAAAATGTCTGTTATTCATCCAAATTTATTTTATCACCTTCAAAGTATGCTCCTTTAGAAACGATACACTTGCGCCAACGAATAATCCATTCATCAAAACATTTTTTAAACGCTGCTTCCGGAATTGAGTTCAGTTCTCGCCGCGAATTCTCCTTTATGTCTTCTATCGATTGAAAACGGGTGCCACGAAGTGGTAATTTGAGTTTAGGAAAAAGAAAAAAGTCAGCAGGAGCCATATCTGGTGAATATGGTGGTTGCTGGATGGTATTTGTTGAGTGTTTGGTCAAAAATTCGTTCACAATGATAGCCTTGTGCGAAGGCGCATTGTCGTGGTGCAAAATCCAAGAATTTTCTTTCCACAAATCTGGCCTTTTTCGTCGAATTTGCTCTCTTAAACGCCGCATAACGCTCAAATAATATTCTTTATTTACCGTTAGACCTTCCGGTAAGAATTCAGAGTGCACAACACCGCGATAGTCAAAGAAAACAGTCAACATGACTTTGACTTTTGATCGACTTTGGCGTGGTTTTATCGGTTTCGGTTCAGTTGGAAGGCGCCACTCCGAAGCTTGTTGACTAGTTTGCATGTCAAACTCGTAAACCTACGTCTCGTCACCAGTAACAATGCGTTTCATGAATGTTGGGTCCGAACTGACTCGTTCTAGCATGTCCTCAGCGACTTTCATGCGATTGAGTTTTTGGAGAAAATTCAGATCTTTTGGGACTAGCCGAGCAGCAACATGTTTCATACCCAAATGATTAGTTACAATGGTACGGATCGACTCGTGAGATACAGAAAGTTTGGCGGCTATCTCTCTCAGAGTTGAATGGGGATTTTCAGTCACTATTTTCTTCACTTTTGCGATGTTAACTTCAGTTGCAGACGTTGACGGCTTACCAGAGCGAGGCAAATCTTCCATCACATCTCGACCGTTTTTGAACGCTTTGAACCACTCATAAGCACGAGTTTTTGATAAAGTCGATTCACCGTAAGCCTTCTGTAACATTTTCAGTGACTCCAAACACGAAATTCCATTGGCGATGCAAAATTTAAGACAAACTCTTTGTTCGATATTTTTGTCCATTATGAAATTCGCAATACACACTATATATGATATTACTAAAACCAGCACTGTATTTAATATAAATAACAGATGCAACTCAAACTCCGCGCCAAAATGGAAAACAGTTGTGCCAATCTAACAACTACAAAAAAAAACAAAAATTTTAATTTGGAACCATAAACAAATCATCCATTCCCGATACTTTTTTGACTGAATGTAAGTTGACCAAGATTTTTGTCTATACCTTAAAATAGACTATGACTTCGGCTGTTTCTTTTCAGAGTAGTCGGGAACGAAACATCAGCCTCATCTAGTTTTAAAACTAAAACGACGTTCAAAAGTGTTAGTAAAATCCTACTTGCGAAAAAAAAAACAACATTTATCAATAAACCATGAAACCTCACAGTATCTCTGACATGTTGTGATGTATCTGTAGAATATTATCAATAAAACCCACTTGACCTCCACGCCGTCATTAAGACAATCCGATTTTCTTTATCCCCGTATTAACATTCCGTTCTGGCCAATAACCAATTCTCACAACTGACTCTTTGGCTTACGGTGTTGGGTAGGTGTAAAACAGAAGGTTAGAATACTAGTGTGGCATATGAAAAAAATGTAACAGACATCATTAAATAAAAAAAAAAAACTATAGCCACATCTGTTACGTAAACGAGAAGCTAACATCAAAATACAAGTCCATAATAATCGTCAATGCCAACAACAAGATAAAAGGCAAAAGAAGGAACGTAGATGGGTTTTAGTCAGTAAAAACCTGACACTGCCCCCCACTCCACCCAGAACGTCAGAAGATCCGTAAAAAAAAATCCTTAGACCGTCTTACCAAATAAAGCTGTGAATGATAAATGTTAAGAGTCAGTTTAAGAGATGTAATCCAAATCGGTACTTTAATTTCCCATTTGTTCGGAAACATTTGTAATCTTCCTGTTTCTTTGTCGATTTCATCTCAATTTTGTCACAATTACCAGGACAGCACCCAAATCATGTTCATTTTACGCAACAGTTGTATCTTACTTTGAAGTACTTACTTCAATGACTCGTCTGCTAGTCAATACCAGACACTGTTATTCCGTGATCGGATTACAACCATCCATTTAACTATACAAGGATAAACGACGAGTAGATACACAAAATAATATGGATTTGAGCTATGCCAGTGTAGGTTAGTGTTGTGCTATACATATATCTAGTAGATGTTTGTGGAGAAGAGTTTCATCTTTGTGAAAGTGTGCTACATAAGAATACAGATACCAGGTGGTTTGTGTAAGCGTGGCATGGCAAAGAAGAAAAATAATTTAACGAATGACATTTGGCATTTGGTTGGCAATTTTTAGGAGTTCGTACCTAAAAGAAAAAAACGGAATTCATATTGGATGACTTTGTTGTCCGTCTTTTTTGTCTGTCTGGAAAGAGCTTTATCTCGGGAACGCGTGTAGGTATCGAGTTGAAATTAAAACCTCAAAAATACTCAAGGCTGTGGTCTCTTTGTGCTGTGAAAGTTCAATCTTCTAAGCCTACGCGGTTAAAAGATATGGCTGTTTATGTCGCAAATTTGTACGGATCCCTTGGAATCTCCACCTGATAATGTGGAGTGTCAAGTGCTCAGAAATCATAACAGAACATCACGCTTGTAATCCTCGAAGGGAGGGGCAGAGGCGTACCTAAATGTATATTTCACTAGTCATGTTTAAGTCCCATATAAGGGGCGAGCTACTACCGCCAATCACGTATTCAAACTTTATTTATTTACTAGCTTCCGCCCGCGACTTTGACCGCGTGGCATAGTCCAAAGAGTATAATAATATAGAGGGTAAAGAGAGCCCTCTCGAGGAAAAGCATATCGATTTAAAGCGCCTCCTGGTATTCTGAACAAGAACTAACGCCAATATATGTATATACCCATACTATAGCTATACGTAGGTATATCGTATAGTCCTTCTGATTAGAGTTATTAATGTTACTTCCCAAAAAGCTATTTTGGTTTACCAAGTTATAGAGACTATAAATTACTAAAACAAAATAGCTTTGAGAAAGTAACATTAATGTCTCTAACGAAATGATTACTAAGGTAAGTAACTCAATAATAGAAATAAAACCACCTAATAAAATAACTTTTTTATTATTATTTCAAACATTTGTCATTGATTACATAGTAACTTACATTAGTAATTATTTTCTATTTTTATAATTCTTATGTTTATTATAGTAGATTTGGGCAGCAATTTTAATTTCGTCCTCACCAACATAATTAATTAGTTTGCCTGATAAAATACGATTAACGGATCGACACCAACTGTATGTTAAAATATTTACCATCGTATTTAAAAACATTTTTTTTAAAAAGTTTTATTTTTTGGACAGAAATTCACTCGAAATCCAAGAAATACACACAAAATGAATACGAAACAAACAAACGCAAGCGCAAGTCGTGACGACCATATTGTGTGTGCCAGTGTTTACATTAAAAAAATATTTTTTAAAAATTAAAAATTTGCCATTATAATAAAAATATATATGTCACCGGAAAATAACAAGATCCGTAAGTTTATCAATTTACTAGGAAGTTTATAAACTTTCGTAAGATTCTGGAGATAAATTGTAATATTTTACGTCCACATTTTCGTGCACCAAATATTCCTTCCTGAATGTTAAAAAAATGCGTAGGTTAGGTTAGGTTAAAACTGTGACCCCCTACTGTGGCCAGTAACGACGTAAAATATTACAATTTATCTCCCGTTTAGAATCTTACGAAAGTTTATAAACTTCCTAGTAAATTGATAAACTTACGGATCTTGTTATTTTCCGGTGACATATATACTTTGATTTTAAATTTTAATACAGCGGCACGTATCGGCACTGCCAAGAGAACCAATATTTATTATCGCATGTATCGCTGTTAATGATAATAGATGTCACTAGTATCTATCTTTACTTTTGCTACTGGTGTTCTAACTGTACCCCCCCTGGCATAGTCACTGTGGGCTAACGCTAACTTGAACCCGCGTGATGATCGAAAAAAAACTTTATCTCCCCTTTTTTTTCTTCTTTCTCCGTTTTTTCTTTTTTAAGCCTATGTCCGTCTCCAGGGTCCCAACCATTTCTGTACCAAAATTTATCAAAATCGGTTTGGCCTCTTAGTGAAGACGTAACAAACAAACTCACTTTCGCTTTTATAATGTTAGTAAGAATAGTAAGGATTTATACACACACAAAATACATGACATGACATTACACATTAAGACAGAAGAGCACAAAGATACTGCTTATTTCTTTAGGAGTTGGATGAGACGTGTATGTACCACAGTGGGAAGAAATGACAAAACAGGAAAATTTAAAATTATCAATCATATAATAAACATACATACAAATATTACAGACATACAAATAAATACTCAGATAGTAAATATATACCTAAAATATATAATTATGCAGAATATTACAGTAAAGAGGAGAGGTAATGCTCTTTGATTTGCTTTTTAAAGATACATAAAGTTTTTGAGTCTTGTACGTTATCTTTTTGACTGCTCCTTACAAAATCGTCATGGAAAAACTCAATCACACTTTGTCCCAGCCTGGGAATGAAAGTCAAGACCTTATGCTTTGCAGTCGCGCTTGCGACTACTAAACCATTATTGGTTTGACAGTAAGTGATCCAGTAGAGAAAAATAGACATGCATCAACACTAAGAACATTCAAGAGTAATGTAATATGCAGAAAGACATCAACGCACTCCAAAGAAATGTCAAATGACGATAAGCAAACATTAGAACGAATGATAAGATTAATGAACGAAAATGGAACGGGAGTAATTTACGCGCGATTACGCGCCGCTCATTCGCGTACTTCATTTCACTTTACGCCAGTATTTCATGTACTTCACTCTTCACTCGGCGTCGCGTAATTCGTTTGAATATTCTGAATTTAACTTCGTTCGTTGTCATGCGACTGTGTGTGTGTGTGTCAACTAACTTTGCTTGGGATTTAAGGAAAAACGTACTTATTTGGTTCTGTTTCATTTGGGACGGTACTCGAGAATGGTTCGTGCCACGGCCATGGTAGTAATAATATTTGTCAGTCAGTAGGTCATTTAAGAAGCTATGAAGGCCTGAACAAACTATAGCCAAAAGTTTAAGAAAGAAAAAAATATGCAGTGATCCGTCATTATCACTGCATAATTTTTTCTTTCTTTAACTTTTTTTTCCGTTGTTGTCATTTCATAAATCATAAAACTACTTCCTGTCATGAAGAGATATTTCGAAAAATCCATCAACAATATCTTCTAATGTACAAGTTATTATTATCGTTCGATTTGCAACCTTTGTAGACACCTACCTTTATTCCTTCTTAGTAGAAAAGTCTCTTCCTCGGTCAAAAGTTAGACGTAAGTTGTGAAAACCTGCTTACTTGTAAAACTTCGAAAGGAGTAGCGATGTAAAAACTTGACTTTCCCATTCACGCTAAAGTGCACTAAAACCATTGACCATCAAAACAGCTGTTCTCAAACCACGCTAAAATAACTCCAGAAGAAAGTTGATAAAAGTAATATGACGTTCTCAGTGCATCTCGAACAAACACATGAGCATATTGTTAACATTTTCCAAACTAACTGAAACTTCTGTAATACTATCTATTCTGTGTCATCGTTGACCTAAAACTCTACTATCCAAACTTATCTGCCATGTAAACGATGCTTAGGAGCCATGTGGTACAACACAACAAAATTCAACTCTGCACATCTGATTCAGAGTTCATTTTTGTCCGGTAAATTTTAGCAATAGTATATTCTGGGTTGCTGTTTCTATTCGGGAGCCGATATCTGTGATACGATCGGGGGCTAGGCTGTTTTGTTTCCTTATTTCAAGCAATACCAATATAAGGGTTGAGTGATACTGTGCTGGATTAATTTAGTGTTAGGAGCTGCTGAGATTTTGGATTTAGTGGGGTATAGTCAAGTAATTTAGTGGAGTCGGTGAAATTGTGTCCTGTAGGTACCTATTGTTTGGGGACAATAAGCTTGGTGATTGTTTTGTCTTAAAGGTATTTTAAGATGGTAGTGATGAGGGTTGGGAGTTTATTGTATTCAGTTTGCCAGTGTTTCTAAGACCGATACGCTATTGAGAGGTAGTCGTATCGTAAACCATCAAAGTTACTATTCAAAATTACGTTTTATGTTTTTGATGGGCTCGATGGTTGTGTATGTACACCTCTCGTACCACGACGTTTTGTTTGACGGTCAAAGAAATCAAAATTTCTCTCCGGTCGTTGCCGTCCCTTTAGACTATGAGAGTGAGGGAACAGAGAGTGCACTTGTGCTGCGCACACACTTGGCCACTACCCTACCATATACTCCGTGCCGATGGTATTTTTCCGCTGCAGTCTTCTTTTGCCCTTTATGTTTCAGAGCCACGGTATCTCTTTCGAATAACCCGCAACCCCGGCTGGTCTCTTCAAGACTTCATGTGAAAGCATTCGTTGTTTTAAGAGCGGTGATGATGCAATACTTTACCAATTTGTAAATGCTTTTTTTTTTTTTTTTTCGGGTGGGAAATCATCCAATGACTTCCCCCGCTCTGGGGGGAGCGGTGGGGGCATGTCAGACTTGTACTGACTAAAACCCACCCATGTTCCTTCTATTGCCCTTTACGTTCCGAGGCCGCGGTATCTCTTTCGAACAACCCGCAACCCCGGCAGTTTGTAAATGCTTTAGCCAAGTATTTTTGGTTTGAACCTCCGGCCTACGACTCATAAGTCGCGGTGCTTACTACTACTGCTCTTATCGTTCTACTGCTCTTATGGTAGCTATCTTTTTCGCGAGCCAGGTCAGGAGGACTACATATATGAATAAAACCTTGTGTTTCAAAAGTACCGCCACACCAATCTTTGAGCTCATAATCCAATTTATTAAAACGTCATAAACTTCATTACACATCGAATCCCCCTACTATAAAATCCCCAAAATTTTATCACCGTCCTGCAACAATGCTGCCATGTCTGATTTGCATCGACGATTCTCTAGTAATCAGCTTAACTTGATTCCGATGAAAATGAGTAATTGACTGTAAAAAACGAGGATGTGCCGTGACCCGATAAAATTTTGATTCTTCTTTTTTTTTTAATGGAACTATGGGCTTTTTGAGTGCTGAAATGTTTTGTGTCTGATGTAAATTGTTTTTTGTTCCTATAAATATGGGTATTTTTATTATTATTGCTTATTTTTAGGGTTCCGTACCTCAAAAGGAAAAAAACGGAACCCTTATTAGATCACTTTGCTGTCCATCTGTCTGTCTGTCTGTCAAGACCACTTATCTGGGGAACGCGAGAAGGTATCGAGTTGAAAAAAACTTTTTTGCAAAAAATAAAACCGACTTCCAAAAAAAAAAACTAAAAAGTGGAAAATAACTTTATTTCCGGAAGTCGGTGGCAAAAAAGTCAACGAAACCAACAAAAGCCACCGACTTCCGGAAATAAAGTTATTTTCCACTTTTTAGTTTTTTTTTTGGAAGTCGGTTTTATTTTTTGCAAAAAAGTTTTTTATTTCAGCATTTTTAGTTATAGTATTATTAGAAGTCGGTTAAAAAAACTTCCCTCGATTTCGCCAAGATTCCATCATCAGATCCCGACTTGGTGACTATGGGAGCAATTTGGAAAGCATAGGCTTAAATTTTTTTTTTGTTGATTTTTCAATAACCGCTTGTCCGATTTCGATAAAATTTTCATGGGACCATTTGGGAAGTATAACCTTTCCGAGTTTTTAGAATTTTTGAAATCGGTTGGCAAGCGACGGAGTTAAGCGCGAACAAACCTAAAAAAAAAAAAAAAAAAAAAACATACAAACATCCGAATTGAGAACCTCCTCCTTTTTTAGAAGTCGGTTAAAAATAAAATAGTATTCTTAACTCTGTGGTCCCTTTGTGATGTGAAATCAACCCTCTATGTCGACACAGTCAAAAGATATGACTGTTTATAAACAGTGCGCGAAATTCGGTGCGCGAGTTTGACTCGCTTTTAAAAAGAAAAAGCTAGACTGATGAATTTGCATACAACCACGATAAAAAGTGGTAACCACTGCGACTAATGAGTCGTAGGCCGTAGGTTCAAACCCAAAAACACTTGGCTGTAGCATTTATAAAGATGTAAAGTTGTGCGGCATCACCGCTTTTTAAACAATGAATGCTTTCACACAAAGTCTTGAAGAGACCAGCCGTGGTTGCGCTTTGTTCGAAAGAGCTACCGCGCCTCCGGAACATAAAGGGCAAAAGAAGAAACTTAGGTGGGTTTTTGTCAGTAAAAGTCTAACACTCCTGCGCGCTCCGCCCAGAGCGGGGGAAGTTGTTTAATGATTTACCATCCGCAAAAAACGTCTTGAAGAGAAAATGTCAAATAATAAAAACAGAAGTTATTTCATATCCACAAACTCCATACACTTAAGCAAGAGACGGTATTCTCTCAATTCCACTCCCTATAAGCACTGGTCTATGCATACTCGTTTGGTGAAAACAACTAGGAGCTCGTGGCTAATTAATAGCAGCCGCTCGGGTCGATCTTTAGGAAAAGCCGCGCTTAACTAGGTTGGTCTGTGGATGGGTGACCACCCGTTACATACCAATTTTAGCTGTTTTGCACGTTTAGCTGTTAGCCAGTGTCCCGAAAGTCTGACAACCAGTCTTACCAAGGGGTATCGTATTACCCAGTACTAACTGGGTTATGGAGGTGAGATAGGCAGTCATGTAAAATACTGGTATTCAGCTGCATCCGGTAAGACTGACAGCCGACCTCAACATAGCTGGGAAAAGGCTAGGCAGTTGATGGTTTAGTGAAAACAACGAACGCACATGTACACAAGTTTGCCAGTATAAACTCATCTGATAATTGTTATTTAGAAGACTTAACTACAAAAGAACTTTAAGACAACTTCCCCCCGTAAATCGAAGATCCCGTAAATACGACACCCTCTATAAATAAAGAAAAGGCACAAACACCCGTGTAATTGTCGCCGTCTACGTAATTAGAAGTTATAGCGATTGCAACTAACAAACAACGCTTTTAGCTAATTTATCGGCGAATTTCGACAATTGCCATTTGGTACTTAGCGACTATATAATTTATTACGTTAAGGCAGCGTCGATGGTAACTTTTAACGTTATGTTTAATTAAAGCAAATCTGTTATGTGATTTGATAAGTTTATTTAACTTTGTAAATGATAATTGAGTTTTATTCAAATGTGGAATGTGACGAGCATTTTTCTTATTTATCTTTTTAGGGTAACGTACCTAAAAGAAAAAAAAAAGAACCCTTATAGGACCACCTTATTCGTCTGTTTGTTTGTTGAGACCCCTTATATCGGAAACGCGTGGAGGTGAAACCATATACTCAAGTCTGTGGTGCCTTGGAGCTGTAAAAAAAAACGACTCTCTAAGTTTACGCAGACAAAAAATAAGACCGCTTATGTTGCAAGTACGAAATCCTCGGTACGTGAGTCTGTTTCGAACTTAGCTTATTGTTTTTGTTTCGTTGACGTCCTGGATTCTATTCCCAGATCAGGCTAAGTGTTATTGTGATTTTTGACAAGAATTTCTCAGTAGCAGCCAAAGCGGCTGGAATGGTGTCCGCTATTCCATGGGACTTAAAAAGAATAACTGACGAAATGTGAACAACACTTCTAGGATTATAAGCGCGATGTTATTTTTAGTCCTACCATTTTCTATATCTCGTATTTCTCATGATAGTTTTCCTTAAATTCTTAAGAATCGTAGCATTTGACAATGTTGGAGATAGCGATTTGAGACTTTTCGAAAAGACAAAAATCTATAGTAATGTAGGTAAGTATCTCAGTTTAAAAGCAAATGTTGTAATCACTGATAAGAGTTTCTAGACATTTCGTTAAGGGAAACTCCGCAACCCGCGTAAAATTGGGTCAAATATAAAGTTACCAGTAATTGCAATTAATTTAGGGGTAATAAGATTGTGAAGCAGCGAATTTAGAAGGAGATTCGATAACAAAGTACTTTATGAAATTGTGGGTGTTTTAGGACACATTTTATACATATATTTTCTTATTAGTGTAAAAAACTTGAAAGGTGTCAAGCGACACTGGGATGGTACGAGGTTATTATTTATTATGTACAAAAAACCTGTTTACACTCAACAAAAATAATCGTCACGACACCACACTGTTCAATGCGAAATAAAAAGACGAAACGAAAATAACTGGCTTGATTCCTATGAGAGAGAGAGAGAGAGACAGACAGAAAGACACGCGCATGCCGCACGGCTTACAACTATAGCAAAAAGTGAAAAAGTGTCGTTACAACTTTTGGTCGTAAGCAAAAAGTGTCGTTACAACTTTTGGTCTTTAGCAAAAAGTGTAGTTACAACTTTTGGTTTTAATTTTTCCCTTCTAGCCCCTTTTCGCAGCGGAACATAAGGAACTTCGTTCCAAAAAACAATTTCTTTCTGGCGAAACCTTTTTTTATTTGCTGACGAAAAATCATCAAATAACTGGACTTCCGGCCACCGTAGATTCAGATTTGTGGATGGTGAGCAATGGGTAGCTCACCGTCCGTCCGTCTGGTGACGACAGGCGGTGTCGACGACACGTTCGTGTTCCACGCGCGCCTCAAAGAGATGTCAGCAAAGCAGTGAAGCCTAGCAGGGCCACCGCCTGCCGGTGTTGCGGGTTGTTCAAACATAAAGAGCAAAAGAAGGAGCACGGATGGGTTTTAGTCCGTTAAAAGTCTGGCACTCCCCCCCCCGCTACGCCCAGAGCGGGCAAGTTATTTGATGATGTCCTATCCGCAAAAAAGGTCAAACCGAAAAATAATCAAAGTTATTTATTAACCATAAACATACTTAAAAAAAACTATTTCACGTATTTTAGGAAAAGAAAAAGATTTATAAATATATTTATTTGTCATTAACCAGATATTTCGACCAATTGCCGTTATTATAGTTATTTATGCAACCGATTAAGTCTGATTAAGTGTCGATTCACACATCAGCGGCCTGCGGCGTTCTGATATTGACGGCCATTAAATGTTGGTCCATTTTACATTTTACGGACATTGTGTAAAATGACTGGACTGATCAACATCAATGTTTTGCCGTTGAATGAATCGGGAGTTAAACGGTTTGGATTATCTGATTGGTGTATTGTAATCCTTACTATAATTCTTACTAATATTATAAAAACGAAAGTGAGTTTGTTTGTTTGTTACCTCTTCACGCTTTTATGGCTACACCGATTTTGATGAATTTTGGTACAGAGATAGTTGGGAACCAGGAGAAGGACATAAGCTAATAATTTTTATTTTAAAAAAATGGGATGTGAGGGAGAAAGAGGGAAGAAAATGGAAAACATAGCGTTGCTATTACAAATCAATAAGGCGCAAATAGAACTGTGTTACCCCGAATTTAACGCGAGCGAAGCCGCGGGCTAAAGCTAGTAATATTATAAAAGCGAAAGTGAGTTTGTTTGTTACGTCTTCACGCCTAAATAGCAAATCCGATTTTAATGAATTTTGGTACAGAGATAGTTGGGACTCTGGAGACGGAAATAAGTTATTTAAAAAAAAGCGAGAAAAGGGGGTAAAGAGGTATGAAAAGGTGAGAGAAAGATATTTTTTTTCGACCATCACGCGGGTTAACGTTAGCCCAAAGTAACTATGCCACGCGGACGAAGTCGCAGTCGGAAGCTAGTTATTTCATAGTTTTATTTGCATTCTTTATTGTGTACAGATTTTACAATGGGCTGATAGAACCTTGTTAAAAAAGGACATAATATGAAAAACCATTTACAAAGATTTTGCTAATTCTCCTCTGCTAATTTAAGATTCTTCATTACCTACATTTTAATCGCATGAATTAAATCTTAATGAATAATCTCCAGTTTCTCGTAATAGTTAGCAAGCGTGATATTATCTACATTTATAAGATTAGCCACTGTTCTCAAATATAATGCGAACATTCGCATTCACCACACAATCCCATACAATAGGGGGTGTTAATGGGGGATAACCCCTATCAATTCATTGGGATTATTGTCTATACTATGTTGACGTAACAATGTGAGAATGGGGTATTGTGCTATACAACTACTCTTTGCTTATGAATAGTTAATGTTACTTTAATAATGAGGAAGATTCAATATGGTTAAGAACAAGGTATATTCCTATCTATACTTATATTATATTTGTTTTTAAAACGCTGCCACACACTAGGAATTCTCCTGTATCGTGGGTGCGTTTACAAACATTTAAACTCATATACACAATCAGCCAGACACGGAAAAACTATCTGTAGGTCATACAAATATTTGTTTCAAGCGGGGATCGAACCCGCAACATGCAGCGCGGCAGTTGATCGCTCAGCCACTGCACCAAACGTGTCGTCAAATTTCAGATATACATATTAGAAAATTCACAAAAATTGGTCAAGCAGTTTCGGAGGAGTATGGCACCTAAAACTGTGTGCAGCTGTTGAAAACGCTGGGCACAGCTAGTTTTGTATGTGAGAGAAGATCTTGTAAAATAATATTACAGTAAAATATAGGTTTTGCCTACATTTTACTACGAGAGTTTACATCATTAGAGTTTATATCATATCAGTAGGGTCCACTATGGGCAGAGCGTCGCTCGTCCAATCGGTTGGTGTGCATGTGTTACGCATCAACGTATGTCACACAAGTCAACGCGATAGATATCTGCTTCACCTCCTGACCCTGACGAGCGGTGTCTCGTCATAAATGCCCACAAGGTAGCATGAACAGACTGGATGTGGAAAGTCTTGGACAAGATTTTTCACAGCTCCTGATACGTCTAACATACTGATTAACTGTGACAGGCTGAATTGAAGATCTCATACAGAAATATTATTTCTACCCTTCAGTGTGTCAGGACCCCTCCATTAAACAATGTAACAATACGAGAAACATGGCTAAGTCTAGGCAATAATTCAGCAAATTTTCAAGTAGTGCCAGCCATATTTCATTTTACAACATTTTATCTCGAGACGACCGGCGCCTTACATTTCTGACTTTGTGTCGTTTCAAGAACTCCTGTTTATAATCCGCACCTTAAAGTTTATTTTCTCTAGCGACTCCAGAACTATTGCAGCTTACTTATCTGGTTTTAAAATGTAAGTTTAAGGCTTGTTGCAATGTTATGTTTTATAAAAAAAATACATCGTAAAAAGAGGGGGGGTGTACCTGGATACAACTACAACTTCAACTTTGTTGTAGGTTAGGCTAGGCTGGCTAGGCTAGGTTTATCTGCCTTCTGGTACGTAAATCGCCTGCCCTATATGCCGATACAATTTTTAAACTCCTATTATCAGAGGTTTGCAAAGAAAGTTTACTTACGTATAATATTAAATTGAATGATTGTCTCGTTGGTCTAGTGGTCATTATCAGTATCAATCGCGATCGCTGAGTATGAGGTTCTAGGTTCGATTCCTGAGTCGGGCATTGTGTAATTGGATTTTTCCTTAAGGAATTTCTCAGTAGAAGTCACGAAGTCTTTGTGCCCGGTTGATGTAAATAGGCTCGCCTCCATAACATGGAGTTAAAACATGACTGGTGAAAAGTTGTTGTATTATTCACGACACGGTTGGCGCAGTGGCTGAGCGATCGCCTGCCGCGCTGCGTGTCGTTGGTTCGATCCCCGCACGGAACAAATATTTGTATGACTTACAGATAGATTGTTCCGGGTTTGGCTGTTTGTGAGTTTAAATGTTTGTAAACGCACCACGATACAGGAGAAATCTTAGTGTAGGGCAACGTTTTTAAAATAAATATATATATTAGATACGCCTCTGCCTAACTCTTTAGGAATTACAGGCGTAATGATGTTTTATTTAAAGAAAGTACATAAAAAAAAAGTTATCAAAAATCATCTTTTAAAATTTCATTCACTAATTTCCATATAACCTGTCACTGAGCTGCAATTTGAAAAACACGAGAGAAAAGAATTCACGCGGTTATCTAGCGCATTTTACTCCAAGAGTTTAAGAACACGCGGCGAATACACATCCTTACTAATATTATAAAAGCGAAAGTGAGTTTGTTTGTTACCTCTTCATGCTTTAATGGCTAAGCCGATTTTGATGAATTTTGGTACAGAGATAGTTGGGAACCAGGAGACGGGCATAGGCTAATTTTTATTTAAAAAAAGTGGGATATGAGGGAGAACGAGGAAAGAAGAGGGAAAACTTAGCGTTGCTATTACAAATCAATCAGGCGCAAAAGTAAAAATTGCAGGTTTGCTTGGTGTGTTATACCGAATTTAACGCGAGCGAAGCCGCGGGCGAAAGCTTGTACACAATAAGATCAACATGATCTATTTAAACTGAAAGCCAAAACCCTAAGGCTATACTTTTCTTTTTCTTTCGGAAGGGCATTCATCAAATAAGTTCTCCCGATCTAGGCAGAACGGCAGTGGAATGAGTGTCAAACTTCTACTGACTATAACCCATAAATGTTCCTTCATTTGCCTTTTGTGTTCCGTGGCCGCGGTACCTGTTGCGAGCAACTCACAACCCCGGCAGCCAGTGGCCTCTCTGCTTTGCTGACATCTGTTTGAGAGGTACTTGTGCAACACAAACGCCTGGCGTCACCAGACGGACGAGCGGTGAGCTTGCTCACCTACAGATCCGCATCTACGGTGGCTGGGAGTCGTCTCGCGAACTGAACGCCACTAATTATGGCTTTGTGTAACTATGAAAACTAGAATACACGATTCTGTATCAGTGGTGATGTTGCTGCGATACAATCATTTTTCAGCATCGGTACAGGAATACCTCTTCGTTGCCTTGATAACATCAGAAAAAGACTAGCGTTTGCATTGATATTGTAAAGAGCTGTCGCGCGTTAAAATGGTAATAAACTAGGCTAATGCTAGAAGTGTGCAGGTCACACACTGGTCTAACACAATATGAGTTTCATGGACTCGAAAAGAAGAATGATACTTAGGAAAGGGTTAAACTTACTGTAGTGGAGATGCATAAGTCTACTCAATTGAAAGCGCAAAAAATACTTTCAACATTATATTTTAAACTAGCTGACGCCCGCGGCTTCGCCCGCGTGATGATCGAAAAAATAGTATCGTATCTGTTATTCTAGACTATAATCTAACTCTGTACCAAACTATATCAAGATCCGTCTAGCCGTGTTGACGTAAAAGATCAACAAACATCCATACATCCATCCTCACAAACATTCGCATTTATAATATTAGGTAGGATCATATTTCACCGATACATGTCACTCACTGTTTACGCCATTCTCTTCTCTTCTTTTTAATAATTTGAAAGACCTGAGTATTCGAACGTCAAAACAAAACCAGCCTGCACTCGAGATTGGTTCAGGTATAAAGCCTCTTATAGTAACCTAATGGTACATACATTCCGCCAGTTATATTTAAGTACCAATGAATCGGTGGCGAGCCTATTGCTTTTAACCGGTCACAAATTCAGTCTGTGTGAAACCTATTAACACTTAGATCGATCTGGGGATCGAACCGAGTACCTCAGACTCAGCAGTCGCACTTGAAATCTCTTGGCCAACAAGGAAGTTAGGCCTTAGTAACAATAACCTACTTACTCAATACACAACAACTTAATACACAAAACTATATCCCCAATATGCCAATACAATCACTTGCCAATACAGCGAACAAAGTAAAAGAAACATTCGCAATCAATCACCAATCACAGTCTTTCTTTTCTTACCAACTTATCTTTAGGAAAATGTCAGGGCAATTTTACCCATTCATGAATTTACGACATAGAAACAAATCAAAACACGGTACAAACAATGGACTATAAATCTTGCTGGCAATTTCAGATGCGATCTTGTGAATCGGGGCAGGTACCGTGTTATCGCGCACAACTAACGTATTATTTGTTTCAAATGGCCCTCTAATAAAATAGACGGGCTGTATAGTTTTGATTTATAGGCGCTTTGTTAAGAGCAGACGGAAGGTAGCGAAGTTAGTTTAAAGTTATTGATTTGGTTATGATTATTAAGATTGGGTGCGGTGTGAAGTACCTGTAGGGTGAGCGGGAAGGCAGAAAGGGTTACAAGAGAAAGGAATTGACTAGTGTAGTACAGGCTTATTTTGGCGCTTGGATGTTATTGACGAGAGTACGCTTTTGGGAGGGATTTGTGAAATTCCCAATGAAAATCCTGTTTTGAAATTAGTTTCAAAGCCACATGCCAAAAGATTTTTGCAGCAGTATTAGACGTATGTAGTTTCTGTCAAAATAATGTAAGGTAAAGCCTATGTAATGTAGTTTAAGACATTGACCCGAAACACAATAGGTACCATACACGTTCACCGGAAAACCTCGTTCAATAATATATTGGATGAAACGAACTCAAACATACACATTATTATGTAAATTTCTCCCCGCACATCGTTTTGTAAAACACAGTAACCTATTTGGCAAACTGGTACACACTACACATACATAAAAACGTTCTTTGAACTCCAATCCCCGAAGCGTAAGAGATTTCTACTTATCGTTTGTAAAAATTAAACTAGTGCAAAACAGTATTTTTTTACGTACACATGCGGCCACATTAACGTCACACAAAAATAAAAATATATACAAAAGAATCAAGAACAATTCGGGTGGTGCATTTAAACTGAACGCAGGTAGATAGTGTCAGTGGCAATCGCGTAGCCTGGAGCGCTCAGCTCGCAGGTGCACGCCGAATTATACACATAGAAGGCGGAAAACAGCGAATTGAGGCGAGAATTTTGTGCGAATTTCGCCGCGATAACGCCCCGTCCGATTGTCCGCCGCTGACGTCTGGGAACAATTTTCGCTGTTTTATTTTTGTACATGTACATTGTTCTTTTGTAATGAAGTGTAGTGTGCAATCGCGTTTCATTTACTCAGGGAATATTGCTGCGAATTTCATACTGTATTATGAAAATCTTTCCAGATTTTCAAAGTTTGAGATAAGTTCTGCTGAACAGACTTTATCAGTGACGCTTTTGGGATCTGTGATTAAACTAACAAAAATACTTTTCTACTGACGCCGATATGTTGTTTTTTTTTTATAGAACTGTGTCGAAAAATAGACTTTTTTGTGATTAAAATATCGTTTAGAGGCCTGTCACGTCCACACTAACATATAAATATGTATAAGAAACACCAAATACTATTACCAATGTGCGTAGTTTTATGTAATGTAAAGGACCTTTGGCCTTGCCCGCGGAGATATCAAATTATATAAAGAGAAAAAATCTGAAGAAACAGCGGAAAAGTGTTGAATAGGAAAGTAAAATGTTTGTGTATTTCACGCGTAGAAGCTACAATATGGTTGGTACCGATCGGTGATATTGTTCGTGCGGTAAGATATGGTTTTCCTAACAATTTGACTGCGGGAGGCTTTTGGCACGGATGTGTAAAATGGGCTCAATTGTAGTATAGTAAATGTTGGATTTTTTTTTTTTAATAATAAAGAAGAAATCACACATATGTAAAACGTTTAATACCCACTTGGATGTTTTTAAATATATATTACAATCAGGTTTTTGTGCTGATATTCTTAAGAAAACGTAGGCAAAGGGTTATATTATATAGACTAGCTTTTGCCCGCGGCTTCTTCTTCTTCTTAGCCGGTACGCTCTTGACAGAGCGGTCGTGATCGCTATGAACTTGTAGTATTATTGGAGGGGGCAGATGTGATGCGCTTCACGATGTTTCGCCATTGCTGCCTGCTAGAGGTCATCCTGGTGCACTCGTTTAGTGAACCTCCAACGGCTGACTTGATCTGGTCAGTCCATCGCGTGGGTGACCTTCCGCGCGGTCTAGTACCTTCCACCTTTCCTTGGACGACAAGGCGTTCTATGGACAGGTTGTCACGCCGAGAAACATGTCCGAAGAATGTTAGGATGCGAGATTGTACTGTCGAAAATAGACGCTGCCTGATACCGAGTTCTTGAAGTATCGAGACGTTCGTGCGAAACTCGGTCCACGAAACCCCAAGCATTCTTCTCCAACACCACATTTCCAAAGCGTCCACTTTCTGCCTTTCCACATCTCGCAAAGTCCACGTTTCAGCCGCGTATAGAAATATGGGGAATATAAGTGTCCTAACAAGTCTGGTCTTTGTGGCTATAGTAATGTTTCTATTCCTCCATATTTTCCGCATCCTGTCCATCGCTGTTCTTGTGATGCCCATACGTCGTTTGATTTCATCGATGCATCCGCCATTGTTTGAAATCAGAGCCCCAAGATAGATATAAGACTGGACTACAGTGCAATTCGCGATTTGTGTCACTTCAGGCGGATTATTTCTGGCACGGTCAACAATCATTACCTTGGTCTTGTTGCGATTAATTTTAAGTCCAAACTCACGGCTCACTCGTTCCATCTTTGACAGTAGCTCATCCAAGTGTTGTGAACTGGTTGCAAATAAGGTGGTGTCATCCGCGTAACGCAAGTTTGCAATCTTGTATCCACCAATTGTTACTCCGTCCGTCCAGTCCTCCAAAGTGATGCGCATTATCAGCTCTGTGTAGGCGTTGAATAAGAGCGGGGATATTATGCATCCCTGGCGTACTCCGGCACTAGGATGGAAATCACCTGAAAAGACATCATCTGTGCGCACTGAGGCTGTGCCTTCTTCATATAGACATCTTAAGAGGTGAACAAGATGTTTTGGTGTGCCCATATCTAGCAAGGTCTTCCATAATACCGGCCATTTCACCGAATCGAATGCTTTGGAGAAATCAACAAAGCAAATGAATATGGGCTTATTGAATTCTCTCGACTTCTCGATGATCTGACGTACGATGAGAATTTGTTCCCGAGTGCCTTTCCCCTTCACAAAACCGGCCTGTTCCGGAGCGATCTCCTTAGACAGGTAGGCTTTCAGTCGCTCGTTGAGAATATGCAGCATTATTTTGCTAGCGTGTGATATTAGAGCAATGAGCCGGTAATTGTTACATTTCTTCGTCGAGCCTTTTTTGTGCAGGGGTATGAAAACGGTGTGTGTCCATTCAGTAGGCCAAACTCCTGTCTGCCATACCTTGTTGCAAATAAGATGAAACATCTGGTCGCCACGATCTCCTAAGGCTTTTATTGTCTCTATCGGAATTGGATCTCTACCAGTTGCTTTTTTGCTTTTCAGGTGTCTTATGGCAGCTCTTACTTCGGACAATAGAATGTCTGGTTCCAAATTCTCCCGTTCTGGGTCTGTACTTGCAAACTGTCGTGACTGCGGGTCTCGGAATAATGATTGACAGTAGTTCTTCCACGTTTCGGAGATTTGCTCGAGCTCTGTTACTACTTCATTTCTGTCGTTCTCAATGGCCCAGGTTTTAGCCGGTAGAGATTTGGTAATAAGACGAATTTTGTGGTACAGATCTCGAGCCTCGTGCTTCATAGCGTGCTTTTCAACCTCTTCACAGATGCTATGAAGGTGGCAGTTGTGGTCACGCCTGCAGCAGGCTTGGATGTTAGCAGACATCTTATTCAACTCCCTTATGTCTGTTCCTGCAGCTTTCTTAAGGCGCCTCTCCTCAATTAGAGCAAGAGTACTATCTGTCATCCAATGTTGACGTTTGCGTGTTTCTGATCTTGGATTAGACTCCGCCACTGCATTTTGGATGAGTTGTTTAGCTTTACTCCATAGCATGTCTGGTGTAGCTTCATTGTGGTTTGCATTTGTCCATTCCTTCCATTTCCGCTCAAAGGCTGTATTGAGCTTCTCGTTATTTGTTACTTCAATCCGTCTTATTTTCTTGGAGGATCGGGCAGCTTTGAGTTTCAACCTCATCTTTGCGATAACGAGTTCATGGTCGGAACCACAATCGGCCCCAGGAAGCGTGTGAGCGTTGAGAATAGAGGTGCGCCAGCGTGATCTAATTAGTATGTAGTCGATCTGGTTCTTGGCCTTACCTCCAGGTGAGGTCCAGGTGAACAGTCTACGTGGATGGTGTTGGAATAGACTGTTTGCCACCACCAAGCTGTTTTCGTCTGCGAACTGCATAAATCTTTCACCTCTCTCATTGCGTACTCCAAGTCCAAAGTTTCCCACACATTTACTATACTGGGCAGAGTTTGCGCCAATTTTCGAATTAAAATCACCCATGATTATAAGTAGCTCTCTGCTAGGGATTTTGGCAGTCGCTGTTTGTAGGTCTTTGTAAAAACTCTCCAGGACGGTGGGTAAAGCTTCACTGGTGGGAGCATATGCCTGAATCAGGTTCAGATTTACAGGTGACGCTTTAAGCTTCATGGATATGATGCGGTCGCTAACTGCCTCATATCCTATCACACTGTTATTTAGACGCTTAGGAATAAGTATTGCTACTCCGTTTTGGCTACTGTCGTCATTGCCGGAAAAGTAGACTGTATTGGTGTCGGTAAGAAAATGCCCGTTGCCTCTCCAGTGGGTTTCTGATAGTCCACAAATGCATAAATCACATCTGGTGACTTCCCTCTCTACGATGTCAAATTTACCGGGTTTTAGCAAGCCGCGAACATTCCACGTGCCTATCTTCTGGATTTTTCGCAACTTGATGGGGTTTCCAGTAGCATTATTTCCATGCGGAGCCTGGTCTCCTACTCCAACATGGCCGGTAGTCCATTTCCCACCGCACGCCCCGGTCGCGGCGCGGCGCCGCTCGCTAGGCGGTTCGCATGGCAATCGTGATCTCTTTGTGTCTACCTTCATAACGATTTTCTCGGGAGATTAGTAGCAGTGGTTTCCCGTTGCCTTCTGCCCCAGTTATTTTAGAGGTTATTTGTACCCCAAGGCCCCTATAGCCTCTTCTGACCTCTGGTCAGGAGTGTGGTTATACCGCCACTGCTCGGTCGCCATTGCCTCGTCTGTTATCTAGCAGGGGGACCGCGGTATATAAATACCGCCGCGGATGATGTATGTTGTCCGCGCGTGCAGGTGAGGTTGACAGTTGGGGCCGGAAAGATGTTAAATCCGTTCTCCCCCATTACCCCCCCCCCCCCCCGCGGCTTCGCTCGCGTTAAATTCGGGGTAACACAGTTCCTCTTTCCTGATTTACAGGTACCTGCTACCTGTAGTTTTTCCCTTCGCGCCTTATTTATTGTAATGCTAAGTTTTCCCTCTTTTTCCCTCATATCTCAATATTTAAAAAAGAAAAAATAGCCTATGTCCGTCTCCAGGGTCCCAACTATCTCTGTACCAAAATTCATCAAAATCGGTTTAGCCATTTAGGCGTGAAGACGTAACAAACAAATAAACTCAGTTTCGTTTTAATAATATTAGAAATGATTACAATAATTTACTTACACATCCCAATTCACTCATGCCAAGAAAGAAGAACATGGTGTATTTTATTTTCAACCCTTAGCTTCAAGTTTTGAAAACTGCCAGTTGGTTAACACGGTCTTGAAATGACTTCTGTTTTTCCGCGGTGCTGGAACACAAAGGGCAAAAGAAGCAACATGGATGTTTTCCTCTGACACTTCTTTTCGCTTCACCCCACAGCAGGAGTCATTTGATTTTCCACCCGAAAGAAAAGTATCAGTCATCACAGCTATCTTCACTAACCTTTTCACAAATATTATCAAAGTGAAAGTGAACCCCCCACTTCCCTAAAATAGGGGGTGGAAGTTTATTTGGAGTATTCCGCAATTTTCAAGGTAGGAAGCTAAAAATTGGTATGCGGACTATTTGTAATTAACAAAAACATTGTGCATAATTTGTTTTTGGAAATCTGCCCCCAACCCGTTAAAAGAGGGGATGACATTTTATATGGGACTTTTCGCAGTTTTCAAGGTAGGAGGCTAAAAATTGGTACAAATACTTTGTTTGCAACGAGAAATTACTGCAACCCACGAAAAGGGAACTGTGTTACCCCGAATTTAATGCGAGCGAAGCCGCGGGAAAAAGCTAGTATCTTTATATTTTACTAGCTGCGTCCTCCGGTTTCACTCGCGTGGTGATAGAATATACAGTATACCTTTATGAATTTGTAATCTGTACGTAAAATGTATTATTCTGCTATGTAAGCTATATTACTCTGAAGTTGCAAAAAAATCCATTCAGTAATTTTAGTGGCCGAGCGATGGCTGCGCGGCTTGTCGAGGGCTCAATCCCCACACGAAACAAATGTTTGTTTCAGGTCTGGCTGGCAGGGCAACGTAAAAAAAATATCTTGGGGACGGCCTTAAGTCTATCCAAACTACTACCGCGGCCCCGGAACATAAAGGGCAATAGACGGAACATGGGTGGGTTTTAGTCAGTACAAATCTTACCCTCCCCCCCGCTCCACCCAGAGTGGGGGAAGTTATTTGATGAATCCCACCCCAAAAAAAAGTCTAACCAGATACAGCCAAACACCAGTATTTTACAAGGAGCAACAATAATGTCACTGCTAATACTTTTGACTCGCTGTCAGTTACTACAGTAATAAACTTTTCAAGTATTACTATTATCTTACTTCCGTTTTAAAGAGGGGTAGGTAGAAGTAGTAGTTAAAATAAAATTCCTATAACTTTACAATGTCGGAAATGTCCTGTTTTGTGTAAAGCGACATTACGTTGTTTATTACTGTGTTAGACAGTTTTAGTATTCAATAAAAACAATGTAATTATTGTATGCGTCTTACAGTGAGACCGTTTGCTTGGATAGTCCTAGATTTTTAGCTGTGGGTTTGTAACCCACCGACACCCAATCCCACAATTATTATTAGCAGTTTTATTCTCATCTTTTAATAAGGATAGAACTGGATGATTTTTTGATAATCTTTCACATAAAAACTACTAATTAGATTTGGGTGGAATTTAGCGAACAGTTAATTATAACGCAGGATAATTTTTATCCCGCTTGTGCGATCCTGTGGGACAATCATCGTACTACACGGGGTTATAAGTTTTTATTTTGGAGATACGGCGGCCCCGGAACATAACGGGCAAAAGAAGGAAAATGGGTGGGTTTTGATACCCACCCGAAAAAAAGGCTATACTTTTATTAAGTTATCAACTTCATAGATATTTAAAAGTACTTTCTTGACTTGGAATTTGAACTCGGATTTGCTATATTTTACAACCGTGCTCATCACTCGGGCACGTCGCCCATCGTCCCCTTCACGACCGCGACATCAACCTTTACAGTTTTTAATTAAAATGCCCCTTTTATTCAAACTACCCTCCCAAATGAAGTCTTTTTAAAAAGATTCAAAAGAGCAAGATGTAATGAAGTTCAGAAAAGAGTTGGTCAATAGAGGTGCGACATTCATGACCGCTCTATTCAGCTCTATAAAACATAGAGGGGTGCTCTCTAGCAATTTCCTCTAGTTAAGGAAGCTCTAAATGAAGTTGCATCAAAGCTTTGAAGGGTACGCGTTAAAAGGTCTTAAAAATGGGTAGATGGCAATTTTTGGAAATGCGCTTTTAGTGATCGTAAGTGGGAGAATAAAACGATTGGGAATTCCTTACTCTTTCTTGGTTTAATATCTTTTATAAGATCATATGGACAGGACGTATTTTAAACACATTCTAAGACGTCGAAATCTCACAAATACTTTGTATTTGTTAAATCTGATGGTACAGCTGTTCCGCATGTTGTTTGTACAGTTAGGTTAGACCTTAAGGCCCGGTCTCCCCCAAAGCGGAGAGGAGCGGAGCGGAGAAGAGATTTTTAAGATTCAACCAATCATAGGAAAGACGAGAGACGCGATGTAGATTTCAACCAATGCGATTGGTCGGTTTCCGCGCATCTTCTCACCGCTCCAGTCAATTCCACTTTGGTGGTTCGGGCCTTATTGTGCTAACACCTTTTTGGATCTTTCTGACGTGAAGTTGGTTATGGTATGAACTAGCGATCACTATCACATATAACGTTTACAACACACTTCTACGGGTAAATCAATTGTTGTTCAACCTTGTGCTTAGTTTATGGAAGTATAAACAAGCGACCGCTCCCTAAGAAAATTCCAAACATTGCCCAGAGTAGAACGTTAGGATAACAAACCAAGCATAATTATGTTATTATTTTCTAGAATTTGATCCTTGTCAAACCAAAAAAACAACAGTTGTAACCTCAAGTGAATATTCTTACAAATAAACATTATTTAATCAACATTATGTAGTCAAGTGCAACATGAAATGGTACAGACGCCTGCAGGTCAAGCTACCCGAATCTGTCAATTTTTCCCAATGAACCTTGAACCTAATACTTTAGAAATAAAGTCGAAAATCTATCAAAGAAATCTGACAGATTGTTGTAGCTTGATGTGCAGGCGTCTGTACATCGTTGTCTAGGTTTTCTGATGAATAAAATTATTCAGTTTTCATTTTGTGTGCAGACGTGTCTTTTCGAGTGAAAGATACTGATTGAAAGACGAAAATGAACAAAGGCGAAGCTTCTGATATCATCAGTAACAGACAGGACGCCAGCGTCCCGAGGGTGGAATTTTTGAAGGGTGGTTATGGAGCATATGTAGCATCTGATGTCGTCACTGAGAAGAGGCCTTTTTAGGTAAATCATCCAATAACTTCTCCTGCTCTGGGAGTGGAGGCTAAGGGAGTGTCAGACTAATACTGACTAAAACCCATCCATGTGCTCTTTATGTTCCGGGGCCGCGGTATCCCTTTCGAACAACCCGCAACCCATACCTAAGTAAGATTAAGCTTTTCCTTGTTATAACAATGAAATTGAGTAGGCTTCTATTGTAAAATAGCTTGTTTTTCTTTTTACAATAAGCGCCTTTTATTTATAACCTGCATAAAAAAAAAAATTAAACTATTATGCTGGATAGTTAGATACGGAGACAGGTTGGCCAAATTAAGGGAAAGCTGTTCATTTAGAGATTCAAAGATGACTCTGCCCTTTTTTTCGGTTGAGAAACCATCAAATTACTTAACCCGGTCTGGGCGGAGCGGGGGGGAGTGTCAGACCTCTACTGACTAAAACACATTCATATTCCTTCTTAGTGTTCTGCGGGCGCGGAAGACCTCTACTGACTAAAATACATTCATATTCCTTCTGAGTGTTCTCTTGACGCGGTATCTCTTTCGAACAACCCGCAACCTTGCTGACACCTCTTTGAAGCGCACGTGGAACACGAACGTGCCTTCGACACGGTCGATAGGAGGCCTGTAGAGTAATTATTCTGCAATTTTGATGTCGATGTACGGCTCACCCAGATTTAATAAAACCTTAAGATTTCCTAGCTAAGATGCTCGAGTTCGGTCAAACGCGAGAGGGAATTGCTCTAAAGATTTTAATCTACTCAATAAAGTTGAAGATTCAATAGAAAAAAATATTATTGCTAGCTCATAATAGCGATGAGATCGGCCAAATAAGCTTCGGGCTATAAGAATTGATGTCAAATGGATTTTAATTGTACGTCAATTTGTGAGAGAAGTTTAAAGTTGAATTATTAGTTCCTTTTTAAGAAATTGCAGATTGATTATTAAATATCTGTTTAGTGACCAAAATACTGGTATTTAGATGCAATCGGTTAGACTGAAAGCCGATCCTAACATAGCCTGAAAAATGCTAGGCAGATTATGTTGATTATTAATTTACCGTGTCAACAATCTATGGTTGAATAAACATGGTTTTCTAGATTTTCTTATAAAAAGACTTGACGTGTAAAAATAGAAGTTAGGTTCACACTCGTTGAACCTTTTTTTCGAACAGAGTTTCCAATCACAATATTTTTCTTATATGTAAAAAATCTTATGTCACAGTTTTAGTCGCCATACTTCTCCGAAACGGCTTGACCGATTTTTATGAAATCACCATCTGCCTAGCCTTTTCCCAACTATGCTGGGGTCGGCTTCCAGTCTTACCGGATGCAGCTGAATATCAGTATTTTACATCTAGCGACTGCCTATCTGACCTCCACAACCCAGTACTAACAGGGATATCGTATTACCCACTACTACTGCCTTGATAAGAATATGGTTGTCAGACTTTAGAGACACACTACCTGTAACGACTGTCAAAGATCTACAATTGACAGCCCGGATCAACAGCATAACATGCTTTCCTACGCACGGAGGAAACTCGGTATATAACTGGTGGTCACCCATCCGCAGACCAACCTAGGCAAGCGCGGCTTAACCTAAAGATCGACCCGAGCGGCTGCTATTATTTAGCCACGAGCTCCGATTTTTATGAAATGTTATATGTTTATATTCGGTAGGTATGAGAATCGGTCATAAGTTATAAGGGTGGCCTTCTTCGAAGGGGACCTAAACATTTGGTAAAGCAGCTGGGCACAGTTAGTTTTAATATAGTAATCCTAGTCAGGAATTGTAACGTCTTTTAAAATATTTAACCCATTCATTGACAGATTTAAAACACTACCAATAGATTTTTCTCACGTGGTTTAAAAACTTTAACGCAAACTAATGAATATAACATGTCCAAAATTTCAAAACCGACAGCCTAACTGAACCATGTCCAATTACCTAAAGAAAATGCTACTCTCCACAATCCATACAGAGTCGGCATTCATGCATCACTCAGCGAACGATTGAAAAATGTCGTGCCAGCTAACAGACCTATTTAATTAACTTTCCCGAGCATTATGACCGGTTTATACCCGGTTTTTATGCCCGACCCGGGCATTGTGTGGACTCAATATCGGTTGCTTTATTGTCGACGGTTCCAGTCACAGGACTCTTTGTCAAGTGGTCGGTGGATGGCAACATTATAATGTCGGATGGTTCTATACCCGGAATGTAGATCCGGGTAGGTCGTAAATAGTAGTTGTTGCCGTTTATTACCCGTTAACCGATCGATTTGGAGGTAAACAATAGGGTTTATGTATGCGATGAGACGGAAGGTTTAGTGGTTATTATCTTTATTGAGTGATGAAAGTGATGCTGTCGTTAGGTTTTCTTAGTGCTTTGTTTGTTGTCTACGTGTAAGGAGAAATTATTATGGGTTATGTATACAGCGCGATCTAACCTCGACCTATAGGACATTTAATTTTGTTTTGCAATTTCGTTCAGTTTAATTTGTTTGAAATTTGGACCATCAAACTGTGACTTTTTTTTAAAAAACAAATAAGTGTGCTCTGGCCGGAGCGGGGGAGAGTGTCAGACTTTTATTGACTACAACCCATCCCTGGTCCTTAATTTTGCGCTTTATCTTCCGTTGTATCTCTTTCGAACAACCCTCAATCCCAGCAGGCAGTGGCCCTGGCAGGCCCCTGTGCTTTAACAACATCTCTTTGAAGCACTTGTGGAACAGGAACGCGCCGTCCACATGGCTAAATCACATCCTGAAATACGATCTCACGTGTTTGGTTCAAGCTATATTGATTAGGTCTTTTTATTAGTCAGGCATTTTAAATTGATACAACAATAATTCTGCATTAACATGGTCAAGTCAAGGTCGAGTGAATCGGTTTCTTCAGCCTTGAAGAAAGAAAGAAAGAAACACTAGGCTGCAACGCTGATAGCTCAGCGTCCGTCCGTCTATTGACGACAGGCCGTGTCGACGGCGCGTTAGTGTTTCACGCGCGCCTCAAAGAGATGTCAGCAAAGCAGAGGGGCCTGCCAGGGCCTCCGCCTGCCGAGGTTACGGGTTGTTCGAAAGAGATACCGCGGCCCCGGAACGTAAAGGGCAATAGAAGGAAAATGGGTGGGTTTTAGTCAGTACAAGTCTGACACTCCCCCCCGCTCCGCACAGAGCGGGGGAAGTTATTTGATGATTTCCCATCATCATCGCTTCTTAGTGTGCAAAGCCCAAACGCAAACCTAGTACAAAAAGTGACATTGAGTTTTTCCATCAGGATTTACCCTGAATATGTGCCCGGGGGATATAAATAGGTTCATTCTCTTTTACATCGAAAGGTGGGTGGATTGAGGTAAATTTCAGCCTAACCCTTTGGGTTTGCAAGTGTGATGTTTTGTTAAAACATTTTGATAGATAAACGGAAGATAGATACCGACAAGAGTTGTGTGCCTAGCAAATAAAATAATAATTATTTACTAGCTTTCGCCCGCGGCTTCGCTCGCGTTAAATTCGGTATAACACACCAAGCAGACCTGCAGTTTTTGCTCTTGCGCCTGATTGATTTGTAATAGCAACGCTAAGTTTTCCCTTTTCTTCCCTCGTTCTCCCTCATATCCCACTTTTTTGCCTATGTCTGTCTCCTATGTTAGCCTATGTCCGTCTCCTGGTTCCCAACTATCTCTGTACCAAAATTCATCGAAATCGGTTTAGCCATTAAAGCGTGAACAGGTAACAAACAAACAAACAAACTCACTTTCGCTTTTATAATATTAGTAAGGATAACTGTAAAGTTCGAGGTACATTCCACTAAATACAGATTGTGGTTCGTAATATTGGTATAATGAATATATATTATACGGAAATATACAAGAAACATCTTTGTGTATTATTTGTAAGGCTAATTAATGACAAAAGGCACCTTATTACGCGGAAATTTTAAAAATAAACACGTTATTTTGGAAATGTGTCGGGCAATAATTAACAAGTTTTGATATAAATAAATATTACGTAACTCAAGAGTCAGTCTACTTTGAGCTCGTCAAGAAATAAAACAGCGAAATCAGAATGTGAAAACGAAATATGAATGAAACCTAATTTAAACCGCTTTATTAACAGTACACGAACAAGTTCAAATACAAAGATAAAAATGGTTATAAAAGTTTTAACAATAGTAGCTGGACTATATTTAATCATAACGTAATGACATGCAAATTATGTTTAACTTTTTCTTTCTTCCCAATCTAATTCAATTCAATACTTACTATTGCATATCACATGTGTTTATCAAGATCTTACTTAAATAAATATACAATTCACGTTGAGCATGTCGGGCACAACAATTGTTATAGTTGATACAAAACGTGTGAGTTCGTAACCATTTATGTAATAAAAGTGTACTTAAATAAAACCCCAACACTACCTAATAAAAATCACGTCAAACTAAATGTGAAAAAACCGGTCAAGAGCGAGTCAGACTAGCGCACCGAGGATTCCGTACAAACTTCCGACATAGACGGCCATATCTTTTGATTGCGTCGAATTAAAGGGTTTTTTTTACAACACAAAGGGACCACAGACTTAAGTAAATGGTTTATTAATTTCAACTCGATGCACCCACGCGTTCCTGCCAGGGCCACCGCCTGCCGGGGTTGTGGGTTGTTCGAAAGAGATACCGCGGCCCCGGAACGTAAAGGGCAATGAACATGGAGAAGGAACATGGGTGGGTTTTAGTCAGTATAAGTCTAACACTCCCCCAAGTTATATGATATTTTCCAACCCACAAAAAAAGGCCTTGACAGACAGACAGACATACAGACAGACAACAAAGTGATCCAATAAGTGTTACGTTATTTCCTTTTGAGGGGCTCGTAACCCCTAAAAACCCAAACCCAACACCAAGTTAAATCCTGATACAAAACGCCCGATACATCTGTCACTCTTTCAACTCCACAAACATCGATTATATTGGTTCCCATTAAATTGATACCATTTCCTGCACTAGTCTAACGTTTCCTTGGGAGGTTGGCAGGGGGGAGGGGGGCGTACATTTTTTATCACTTGCTTGGGGTGTGGGTGATCAATCATTGATCCTAGAAGTCTCTATATGGACAAATTACGTCATGGAATGTTAAAATCGTTTACTGATTTTAATATGGAATTATGAGAAAGAGCGATTATAGCCTTTAGAACGTTATACTTAAGAATCTATTGTAAAATAGGTGTCTCTTTGTTGAAGATGAGACTTTTTTCGAAGAAATCGTAATGATAATAATATGTGTATTTCTTCAGATTAAAAAAAATACATCGAATCGAAAAAAAAAAACCTTTCTCTCTCCTTTTCTCATTTTTTTAGCCCATGTCCGTCTCCAGGGTCCCAACTATCTCTGTACCAAAATGCATCAAAATCGGTTTGGACATTTAAGCGTGAAGACGTAACAAACAAACTCACTTTCGCTTTTATAATATTAGTAAGGATTACAATTATTACTTTTAGACTCACGCACTCAAGAAGGAAAACTTATATTAATAAACCAACAGATAAATCTCACTTCACTAAACTGCGTGAACATAAGAAGCGTAATAAATTCTTTAATTACTTAACGTTAATTTTCTGTTAGCTTAATTTTCGACTCAATATTAATTTCACTTATCGAAGTTGGTAATTGTCTAAAACAGTTTATTTTAGGATCTAAGCTCCAGTTGGGAATGACCGAACTTTAGTATTTCAATGACAAACTGGCATTTAGTAGGCAAAAGACACTTTCGTCGAGTTCATCTTGGTACAATAACTGTCCTAATGAAATAGACTAGAATTATGGAGATTTCGTTAAATGTTTAGGGTTACGTATCTCAAAAGGAAAAAAAGGGAACCCTTATTAAATCACTTTGTTGTCCGTCTGTCTGAACAGACCCTTTATCTCGGAAACGCGTGGAGGTATCGAGTAGAAATTAAAACCATATACTGAAGACTGTGGTCCTTTTGTGTTGTGGAAACAAAAAAAACACAACTCTCTAAGTTTACGCAGTCAAAAGATACGACCGTTTATGTCGCATTTTTGTGCGGAACCCTCGGAGCGCGAGTTTGACTCGCTTCTGACCGGTTTTTTACACTAAGTGTTTATTCTTAAAATAGCTACACTTAACAAAACTAAGATACAAGGTTATTGATCAAAATACCGTTTCGGAGAAATTAGTATTTCTATTTGAAAGATGTATTTCAACTCTGACATTTACATTCGTTTGCTACGCCTACGCCCGCACGGCCTACACCTTGCTACGCCGTAACCTCTGGGTCTACGAAGCTACGTGAGGTTGCTACACAACTGCTATCCGTTTGAATTTTGTATTCATCACTTACGTCTCGTTTTCAAGACTTTAGAAGATTACCTTTAGAGTGTTGGTATAGTTTTGTTATTTATTGGTAACTGCTTTTTCTTCTTATATTTGTTTTTTTGCCTCACATTAAGAATATCTCCTGTATTGTGGGTGCGTTTACAAACATTTGAACTCACATACACAAAAAGCCAGACCCGAAACAACTACCTGTAGGTCATGCAAATATTTTGTTCCGTGCGGGGATAGCAGTCAATCGCTCAGCCACTGCGTCAACCGTGCAATCGTTTCTACTTTAGTCACTAAGCTGTGCATTTAAGAAGTACGCACATTTTTTTTCTGTAAACGGCTTTCAAATTGCAGTTCTTTTAAAACTTGCAAAAGATTTCATTTCAAGTAAAATTGCAACGGTGCAATATTACACAGGTCATTTAAGTCACCATAATACCTAAGTACTGAGAAATATGCTAATGCTAATCACTTAATATGCACTCGTTCTGCATGTTGATGTGAATATAAACATGTAAATTAAACGACTAATAGCCAGTCGACCACTGTGAGAAATGTAGAACAAAACGATCTCGTATCTTTTGCTAAGACGTTGTACTCGTGATCGCAGGAAAAAGAATTTTATTATCACTAGCTTATGACTTAAAAGCTTTGCAATTAGTGGTGTTTCTCTTAAATGCTGTACTTTTTTTATGCACAGTCAAGAACATTATTTGTTAATTAAATGACTGCTAACTTAATTTTGTCCGTTTATTCATATCAGACTACAACTCTTTGTGTATTTGGATGCAATGGCTGTAATACGGCAAATTGATGTAGTGAGGTGTCTATGTAGCAGAGAGGCCAGGGCCACGACCTACCAGGGTTGCGGGTTGTTCGAAAGAAAATACTGCGCCCCGGAACATAAAGGGCAAAAGAAAAAACATGGGTGGGTTTTAGCCCGTACAAGTCTGACGAAGTTATTTGATGATTTCCCATCCACAAAAAAAGTGTCAATGTACACACGACGACAGATCAACCTATACAAAACCAGTTTATGCGGATCTCTCATTGTACTTGAAATCTATGGTGTACGATCCGTTGTTGAGAGAGCAGCATAAACTGGTTTTGTATAGGTTGATGTGTCGTCGTGTGTACTGAGCAATTATTTTCATTATGGAACTCTCTCAGTATATCAGTTTTATCTTCACGAAACCCAATGGCTTTAAATAGCAAAATAGCTTGATCATTTGCTGTACATGTAAAAATGAACATAATATTTGGGTGTTACCTAACATAATTGGTACCTAAATTAATTAATACTGTAAACCCCGAGGGGTAGGTGGAGATGTACCTAAAAGTATACCCACATTTTAACAGCTTTGTTGAAATCCCATGTAATACGAGGCGACCCTATTGCTAACAACCGGGCCAGACTCCTTCTACCGAGAACCCAATAACATTTGAAAACAAAAAAAAAAACACAGAACGTCTTGTACAGCAATCCGGCTTGCGACCACTAGATCAACGAAATCATTTGGAACTTGTAAACTATACTTAAAATTATACCACAGAACTGAGGAACATTGTTTGTATTTTTCTATTTGAATTATAAAAGAATATAAGAAAGAAAAAATATTAATTTATCGCAATAACAACAAGCAAACAAAAAACATACAAGGCATCATCAATTAATGTTTATAAGTACATCACAGGAAGGAACATAACAGTTGACAGTTTGTACGCTGTAACTGCGACAAGGAGGTTGCCATCTACCAGTTATAACCCTCAAAGACAACGTAGAACTTAAAGCTGAAAGAACTGAAAGGGAGTCGTTTGTCTTGGTATGGACATGTAATGAGGAGGATGAAGGACATGTGACTAAAAGAGTGATGGTTCTGAATGTTGTGGATGGAGAGTGATAGGAAGGCAAAAGTAAAGATGGATGGATTGTGATACGGGAGAATGGAAGAAGAAAACGTGTTGCACCGACCCCAAATAGAATGGGACAACGGCAGGAAAATGATGATGGCAACGCAGAACTTAGCCACAGAAAAAAAAGCTGCAGCATCCGAAAGCAATTTTGCGCTCCCAGTTTAATGTTCACTAATTTCAACTAGTAAATAACGCTTTGGGCACTAAAATGAATCCCGACTAACCCACAACCTTGCCCGGTTATAAAATAAACATTTAAGGCCCCTTTTATAACTAATAAACTATTTCGAACAAACATTTTATGGCCCTAAAATATTTATCCGAAGTAGTTCCGGCTTTCCGAAAGATATTTCGTGTAATTTACGTAAGCGAACCTTCCCTTAATTAAAATCTATGTTCTTTGTTCCAGGTGTTAGAATATTCTGGAAGTTGTGACGTCATGGAGTCTCCGTTCTAATGTGAGCGTCAAATTATTTGAATTTCGAAGTGTTGTGAAATGTCAAAGCTTTAGTGATGAGACTTAAGTGAAGGAAGATGGGGACGTTGAGGTTCGGTGTTTCGTTGCTCATTTGTTGGATAACTGGTAAGTTTCCTGTTTCATTATTGTTTTTTATTTAATTTATTTATTTAAGTCAGACCATATACTGACCATTTTATGATCTACATCCATAACATTAATTTTGTTAGTAAAATCTTAACCTATAGTTAGTAAGTGACAGTTTTAGCTCTAAGATATTATCCAACTGGTTGACAAAGCCGTTTTTTCATTCCTTTGGTAATTAACAATAAAAGGAATTGGGAAGATATTGTGATTGTAAATAGAGATCGCGCTAATTTTCTCTTCTTTGATTTTCAAGGTAGACTTTCAAGTTCCTTCCGCTACATCCGAGTAGTTGTTTTAGGGCACCAATTCTGTGATTTACAGGCCAACTGCTCTTTCGACATGCGGCAAACGTACTCTGAACAGCTCTGTTTAAAATACTAGCTTTAAAAGACAGCACATTAATAAGTAGGTTTCTGGTCCAGGAATTTGGGTCAGACGTAATTTAGAACGTATTTAACTTCAAAGATGTTGTACGTTGAATGTAATATAGAGTTTTGGCTTACGTTTCGTTTTAAGACGAGGTCGATAAGTATGGTTTGCTTTGTATAGTGAATGTACCACTGAGTACTTTAATACATTCAATATTTTCGATTTTATACGCAGCCGGGAAAATCTACAAAAAAATAACAATGAAAAAAGTTACGTTCTTTTTTCTAATAAATCAATCTCAAACTCATTTCTCAGAACTCCGTATAAAATACGTTAAACAATCCACAAATTGAATTTAGAACTGGAATTCCAAAATGGAACTTCGACTACCCTAATTAAGATATAAAAAAACTTGTTCAAATCTCCATAAATTAACTCGTTTCTTAATTTAGGAATTAAAAGAAGGCTTTTAGTTGATTAACTTTTCAACGAGCACTGGAGGTACTAGGAGAACATAAATCAAGCATAATACAATTACAGTAATGTTTGATTAAATACGGCTGGTTGGTGCGTCGGGCAGCGAAGTTGGCGGAATGTTGGTACTACCGGTACCAAAGTAGTACCAACATTATTCCGAGGTGCAGAGAAAATATTTAAGTTGTCATAAACTTTTTTAGTTATAAACTGACGCTGTCGTGTGGTGCACGTATTTGATCTGAAAGTATTGTGTGTAATTTTGATAGTAGGTATTTGATGATGCTTTTATTAAAAAAAAAAAAAAAAACGTTACCCCACACTAGGAATAGGTTAGGTAAATCATGATGTTATAAAGAGGCAATTATGCACGCAAGTGAGAGATGCAACCGTTTCAAATCTGTATTTTTAAATAGATAGATACAGAGGCATAAAAAACGCATTATTTGTGTCTTTGTCACTCTTTGTGGCCCTTTTTTTTCGGGTGGGATATCATCAAATTACTTCCCCCGTTCTGGGCGAAGCGGGGGGGCATGTCAGACTTACCCGTGTTCCTTCTATTGCCCTTTACGTCCTGGGGCCGCGGTATCTCTTTCGAACAACCCGCAACCCCGGCAGACTTTGTGGCCCTTCCGTAGTGTTGTTTCTCCCTCATAACGAGATTTCGACTTTCAGTATATTTATTGCTTTCAAACGTTCGCAGTTAATTATGAACGTGTGACTTATGTGTTTGACTGACATATTTCTATTACGAGTTCATGTTTAAAATGGGCTTGCGGGTAACCTGAAAGGTTACTAGCCATTATTTTATGCCAGGTATAAATAACGTCAAAGCGCAACTTGTCACCATGACAAGACATGTTTCTAAATCCACCGAGACCTGCTTTTTAACTGAAATTATGGTTACAAGTTGTGCCTTAATGTTTATTTACACCTTTTTATCCCCACTCCCTGTGTCAGATTTTCACTGACTAAAACCCCACACTACATGTTCTTTCTTTTGCTCTTTATGTTCAAGGGTCACGGCGTCTCCTTCGAATGACCCACAACCCCGGAATGTTTATAGCAACTTGTATTACCAGAGGGTGCAAAACTGGTTGGACAACGACATTTCCTTTTGCATTTGGCTTTTAAAACCAGTACGCTTATTAGTATTGTTGAAAAATAATTGATTTGAACGTGATTAAGTTTATAGTATTAAATGAATGTATATGTGTGATTATGTGTAATTTACGCATCAAGCAAGACCATTCAAGTTTAAATTACTTGCGAAGTAAACAGTGACTCATTCACAAACATGTATCCCAAATGCACACTATTTATTTAGTATTACGTTAATGTGAACTAATTCTCAAAGACCCAAACTAACGTTATTTCATGTAGTTAACAGGTACTATGAACTAGCAGTCATAGTACCTAATTTTCGCAATTCGGGTCTGAGTAATTGTGTGGAAAAATGTGCGTTTAACTAGTCTTAACTAAGATACACCGATAGCTACTACCTACAAGTAAGAAAAACAAGAAGTAGTATTAAATTCTGAAACGTACTATTATTTTGAATTTGCAATCCTCTTTTAGTAGACTATAGCATAAGATTACTTTTTATCGGGTCCACCCTTTATAGCAGAACTTTTTATGTCATAATTTTATTTTGCATAACAAAGGATGGCATAAACTTCACTTCGCAGAAAATTGTTTAGCAGACACTCATTTATCATACATTCTTAACTCATAATTTTGTAAGTCAGAATCATCTCTAGGCATAAACTTCATATCCATAATATTTAAAAAGTAGAAACATCATATCGCAGAAAGTTCACAGTCAGAATCGTCTTTTGGCATATATTTTAATCGATAAACGGCAGAATTATTATTGTCATATCGCAGAAAATTTATAGTTAGGATCATCTTTGTCATTATAAGTTGTCATTTATTTTAATTAATTATTTCTTTAAAATAATGTCATTTATTTTAGTTATTGTTGAATTGAATTTGAAATAATGTCATTGAATTCAATAAGTAATTATCCTAATCTAAATAGTTAAGTTCCGGGTAACCTACTTAAAACAATCTCTTTTTTCTATTAATGCAAGTCGTTTCTGGAGGTCACAGTTTTAAGGGTTCCCTCTATCTGGCAGAATCTTAATGCTCCGAAATTTATTTGGCATAACACACTTAGCATAATTTTCTTTATACGAACATTTTAAAGGCATACAAATTATTTGATATAATTATCGTTTGGCATAATGTTTAAAGCTTCGAATTTACAAAGGCATACTTTTAAGACGGTAGAATTACATTTAGTATAATTACGATTGGCAGAGTTCAAATTTCGCATAATATCGTTTAGCATAATGTTCATTTAGAGCGATGATTATTTGGTATAATTTCACTTGGCATACTATGCAGATGGCAGAAATGGCTAGGTTAGGTTAGGTTTAAACTGCGACCTCCTACGCACGAGCCGAGCGAGCGAAGCGAGCGGTGCCGCGGCAGCGGCCGGCGAGTGCCAGAAACGACTTGCATTAATAGAAAAAAGAGATTGTTTTAAGTAGGTTACCCGGAACTTAACTATTTAGATTAGGATAATTACTTATTGAATTCAATGGGGTTCCCTCTATCTGGCAGAATCTTGATGCTCCGAAATTTATTTGGCATAACACACTTAGCATAATTTTCTTTAAACGAACATTTAAAATGCATAAACATTATTTGATATAATTATCGTTTCGCATAATGTTTAAAACTTCGAATCTACAATGGCATACGTTTAAGATGGCAGAATTACATTTAGTATAATTACGATTCGCAGAGTTCAAATTTCGCATAATATCGTTTAGCATTATGTTCATTTAGAGCGATGATTATTTGGTATAATTTCACTTGGCATACTATGCAGATGGCAGAATTGGCTAGGTTAGGTTAGGTTAAAACTGTGACCTCCTACGCACGAGCCGAGCGAGCGAAGCGAGCGGTGCCGCGGCAGCGGCCGGCGAGTGGCAGAAACGACTTGCATTAATAGAAAAAAGAGATTGTTTTTAGTAGGTTACCCGGAACTGAACTATGTATTTAGATTAGGATAATTACTTATTGTAATAAATGACATTATTTCAAACTTAATTAAATAATAACTAAAATAAATGACATTATTTTAAACTCAATTAAATAATAACTAAAATAAATGACATTATTTTAAAGATTTAAATAATTAAAATAAATTACAACAAATAATGACAAAGATGATTCTAACTATAATTTTTCTGCGATATGACAATTCTGCCGTTTAATGATTATCGATATGAAATATATGCCAGAAGATGATTCTGACTATGAACTTTCTGCGATATGATGTTTCTACTTTTTAAATATTATGGCTATGAAATTTATGTCAAGAGATGATTCTGACTTACAAAATTATGAGTTTTGAATGTATGATAAATGAGTGTCTGCCAAACAATTTTCTGTGAAATGAAGTTTATGCTATCCGTTGTTATGCAAAATAAAATTATGACATAAAAAGTTCTGCTATAAAGGGTGGACCCAATTCAATGACATTATTTCAAATTCAATTCAACAATAACTAAAATAAATGACATTATTTTAAAGAAATAATTAATTAAAATAAATGACAACTTACAATGACAAAGATGATCCTAACTATAAACTTTCTGCGATATGACAATTCTGCCGTTTATCGATTAAAATATATTATGCCAAAAGACGATTCTGACTGTGAACTTTCTGCGATATGATGTTTAGCTACTTTTTAAATATTATGGGTATGAAGTTTATGCCTAGAGATGAGTCTGACTTACAAAATTATGAGTTTAGAATGTATGATAAATGAGTGTCTGCTAAACAATTTTCTGCGAAGTGAAGTTTATGCCATCCTTTGTTATGCAAAATAAAATTATGACATAAAAAGTTCTGCTATAAAGGGTGGACCCCTTTTTATCATCTTAAAAGAAGTCGTAAAGGCATGATATCTCCAGTATTGGTCTGATTTGATTATTTTTCTAATCCCCTTTTTTTTCATCGCATGGCTGATGACATCCCTACCTTTTTCAAATCATATATAATAATGTCCTTTTTAAATAATACCTTACCAACCAAAATTACGTTACGAAAATAACATTGGAAATCGCAACCGTTGAAAAATGCCCCCGAGAGCGCTCATATCGAACCAATATCTCAGAATAGAGCCACCGGCCCAAAAATGCGTTCAGACGACAAAACGATAGAAACATCGGTCAAATACATTTCAATGCGCGTTAACATTATATACAAAGCATATCATTCAATTTGGACAAAAATCAAATCACACCGGAGCAGAAATTTTCGGGACCCGAAAATATATTCCAAGGAAAGTCCGATATGATTATTCGTCTTCAGAGAATCCAATAATTCGTTATATTGAAGAAAGTTTCCTTCTTACAAAGTTGCCAGTTCAATATGATTTTCTTTGACCCGGCTCCAGGCATTATTAGTATTATTCTTCATTCCCAATATCACGATTGCTTTTCGTGCCTAAACGTCAATTTTATTAACTGTTTGTTTTGGCCGATGAAAAGGAATATTAAAGTTAGCAAATCAATGTGTATTTATGTTAGGAAAGGTTAATGTTGCGATATTGAGTGGAACTGAGGATACAATAAAGAAAAATCTTCATGAAAAAGATGTAATAAAAAAGGTTTAATCCATCTCAAAAAATTGGGCAAACCCGTTATCTCAAACTAGAGACCCTAGCTTTTATATTCTGGCGATGCGCTTAGCCATACCCATACCCCCGTGGTTGAAAAATATCAGTGCCTCGTTGGTCTAGTTATTGCAAGAGCAACTGCTGAGCATAAGGTTCTGGGTTCGATCCCCGGGTCGGGCATATTGTTATTTATTTGTTCATCAGGAATTTCTCAGTAGCAGCCACGGAGTCTGGAGTTGAGGCCTGTTGATAGCAAATGGTTCACAACGGTTTACATGAGACTTTTAAATTATTTATATTTATTGATTAATTTATTCATATAACAATTTACGTCGTGTTTGAATTACATTAATAACCGTAAATAATAATCCTACATTAATTAATTTGTAATAGCTAGAAAACAATAAATAATGAATTTCAAAAAAACAAAAATAAAAATTTCACTAACTAATATTATAAATATGATGTCGATGGATTGTAAATAGTCATTGTATTAATTAGTATAAATAGATGTCAAATAATTATAAATCTATTCTCTAAAGTGCAAAAAGTTGAATGACGCGTTGGATGTATAAATGTCATAATTAAATGGTATGCACAAAAAGGACTTAATACATAAACTATTAACTATCATTTGTCTTCCAATTCTGATAGAGAATATAAACATTTAATTAACAGCAATGCTTTAAGTTCTTTAAGTTTAGCTTTGAATAGAGTACCCTTATGAATCAACTAGTGATATCGAAAAAAACAGAAATATTATGAGATTAATATTATATTATTTAAAATTATAAATATTATGTGTTATTCCAAACTATAATCTACCTTTCAGACCATAATCTACCTCTATGCCAAATTTGATCAAGATCCGTTCAGGCGTTTTGACGTGAAAGAGAAAACAAATGTGCATGATGTATACCATACATCCATCCATCCATCCTCACAAACATTCGCATTTATAATATTAAGTAGGATAAATCAATAATCTCAACTGGTGAAGCGTGGGTGTACTAATAAATACGCCTCTGTAGAACCCTAACAGATTAGAAGCGTGATGTTATTTTATGTAAAAATATCATCCAACCAAAAGGAAAACTGAAAAGTCAAATGCACTCAGGGTAAAAATAATATTGAAAATCGAAGAAAGCAGTGTGAACGCACGAATGAACAGTGATCGGGCCAGTGAACGAACGATTGAACTAATGAATGAACTGAACATTCACTTAACTTGACTGAATGATTACTCTGGGGACACTGGTTTTAATCGTTCATGTAGAAGTCATGTCTCAATGAAGTCTGTCTAGTTTAAACTAAGATATTTGCTGAAGTGAATTTGGGCTAATTAATTTCAAGTTTTAAATTCAGTTATGTCTCTTCAATTAACGGCATCTTACTTCGTTTATCTTTACATTCCATTGGTGATTATTTTTCCAGTTTTAAAAATAAAGTATTAAATTGATAAAGTATTTAGGACGACATATTTATTTAACGAAATGTTTTATTTTTTAAAAACATTGAACGCATAAACAAACATTTAAACTCACATACACAAACAGCCAGACTAGGAACAACTATTTGTAGGCCTTAAAAATATTTGTTATCGAACCTGCGACACGCACTGCAACATTCGATCACTCAGCCTCTGCGCCAACTGTGCAGTCAAATATAGGTGTACGGTATAGCCTGTGTAGCGTGTTTGTATGATAATAAAATTATGTTAACGTTATTTTCTCAAAATCAGTAACTTTTCTCATAATTCAGATACATTTGGTTTAATACGACGGCACGGTTGGCGCAGTGGTTGAGTCGAGTGCTGCGCTGTGTGTCGCGGGTTCGATACCCGTACGAAACAAATATTTTTATGACCTACAAGTAGTTGTTCTGGGTGTATGAGTTTCAATGTTTGGAAACGCACCCACGATACAAGAGAAATTCTTAGTGTGGGGCAAGGTTTCCTAAAAAAGAAAGAATAACGATTAATATTAACGCAGTTTTGCATATAAACTGCACATAACTTTAACTTCTCCCCATGTACCACGAACAAAATTTAAACTATACCCAAACAAGCCTTCCACATAGGCACAAAGAACAAGGCCGGTACAAAAACCCAGCTGAGCCGTTTAGTTTAAACATTTCAAAGCTACTGCAGAAACAGATTGCCCGTAGGGAAGCGGCAATTGTTTCACTTGACTCAGAACTTCCTCTGCATAGTGAACAGTGGTTGATGCACGACTTTGCATTCGCTCTTCCACTTTTATTTCTGATCCCTTTAACATGGAAAATGGGGTTCTCAGTTTGGAAGCTTATTCTAGTTTTTTCGACGGCAAAACTGTTGCTTTGTTAATGGAATGGCTCTTGTTTTCCATAGGTGAATATTTATTGGTAAATGAGTTTGTGACTGATGTTTTTGTAAAATGATGAAGTATCGGTGTCTGATTTTGCATTGTCCGAATTAAAGTTATCTTTATTTCTGTTGCATTACGGTATTTTTTATTGGGCGCAGGGCCCCTGGTTCCTGGTTCCTGGTTAGATCAACCTAGGCGGGATACTGAAAAGTACATTCTATTGATTCTCTATTTTTTAGTCAATTGTTATAAATGAAGGCCGTTTTTAAGATGTGGAGAACTTTCTCATTATAACCAATAAAACTAATGTGCGCAAATTCGGCCTGCAAATTTCGCCCTAACATACGCCCTAGCCGCGGTGGCCACATGCCCCCCATCGCCATTATTCAAACATTATTGAATGGCATAAAATAACCAGAAGAAAATATCAAAAACATCTGACAATTAACATATATTATGTTTATTTTAATTTAAAGTTTTCACTACAGAAATACCCATTATTTCTAAATGAACTGTCACAAGAAAACCTAACCCATCCGAGGCGGGTTGCAATAAAAAACGACCTCCCTCGCTTGTTCTTGCATTTGGCATCCTTCGAAGGCCCTTTTATTCTCAACTGCTCAGGATTTTCAAGTGGTTTAAGATGGCCTTTCGTAATGGTAGTTTTTGGATTTCTACCACTAACATATCTGTTAAAATCACAACGATCTTCTTTTGTCATATCGTCTTCATTATCCTGCCCTAATCCCAATTTATTTGGGGTTGGTGCAGCATGGTATTCTTCAATACTTTCCTATTAATCGTTTTATCAGCAATCACCTCCTTTTGGTGTTTTTCTTTTGGTAAAATGAGGTAGCTATTAAGTAGGGAATGCTTCTTTGCACATAAAACAATGCTGGCCGCTGACTGTTGCCTTTTTGGAGAAGCGTTGTTCCAAATACAATCAAAAGCACATAGATAATCAGGTTTTAATTTATAAATGTAAGAGAATATCACTGACCAACTCATCATCATTTAGGACGTAGGTGCTCACTAAGAAGGGATTTTGCAAAATTAAACCCTTAAGAGGGTGAAACAGGTTGGCACGGTTTGTATGGGATTTTTTGGCCGGATTGACTTGAAATTTCACTTAGGAATCCTTCGCGAAATTAATAGACGTCATATAAATATATACCAGTACGTTACGACACTAAAAAATCTGACAGACGGATGAAACCGCGGGGCACAGTTAGTATTTATAATCCTTTCTGTCTTTGACAGTACGTGTAAAAAGCAATCCAATGAGACCTCTTCATTATTAAAATGAAATATTAAAACTACATTTACCTTTGTACGTTACAAGAAGCACTTTATATTTCCTTTTACGAGATCTGTATGTAAATCTACTTTTAAAACTACCGACAATAATCTATACAGAGGAAGAAAATATTATTTCGTTCAGTCCAATCGCGCTTTGAGTCGAGTCGGATAAAAATTTGTTTCAAAGACGTCAGTAAAAGGTTAGTCGATAACGGGTTTGTCATGTAAATGTGGTGATGTTCTTTTTATGAATTTGAATTTTATTATTTTTTGGTGTGCAATAATATATTCTGTTCTATTCTATATTTGATTTGGGAGTTTTTTTTAAAAAGTTTGTTTATTTTCTACCAGTTATTTTTTGCGTCAGGCGGTAGTTGAGGACACCATGGCGCCTCTCCAGGTACTTCTCAAAGAGGCGACTTACCGCCACTATTGTGGCGTGCCTTATTAAAGCCTGTAAAACAATTTCATTGAATGCTTTTTAATGATGCAAATACCTAATATGAAGGTACTTTCTTAAACAGAATCGTAGAGCGCATCATCATTCGTAAGGTACTAAATAATAACAACCGCTCGGTTCGATCCTAAGCTAGGTTGGATTGTTATGAGTGGTTTACCATCCATAACATACCGAGTTTTCTCCATGCCTCTAAAAACACGTTAAGCTGTTGGTTCCGGCTTTTATTTGTAGATCCTTGACAGTCGTTACAAAGAAGCAGCGTGCCGAAGGTCTAACAACTAGTCTTACCAAAGGGTATCGTAATACTCAGTACCAGCCGTTCCTTGTAAAATACTGGTATTCAGCTACTTGGTTCTGATCTAGTTAGACTGGAAGCCGAACCCAACATAGTTCAGAAACGGTTTTGTAGTTTAGAGACTGGCTATGAGCAAAGAAACGCTGAAATAAATTATTTTTTAAAGTCCACAACATTTTCTAATCCATCTGCATTTCCTTACATCTAACCAACTGCAATTACAAGTCAATATACAAACAATTCTCATCTCTCAAGATGTCCCACATAAATCTATGATTCTTTGCTTCCGCGTCCACTATTGTTGAAATAATGCCAGATTGCGTCCAGCGCCTGCAACCTCTGTTTCTGAGTTTAATAAATTGAATAGAAGAATAAATACGATTCGAAAAAAGAAATGTGTCGTATTGAAATATTATGTTGCACATCATCCTGAAATAGGTTTTATTCAAATTGTTCTCTTTTTGTTTACGTTTGTCTCTTATGCTGGTAACAAATTCTCTTTTTCTAGATTTATACATTTTAGCCAAAGGAGCTTCTGGCTTAATTGTAACAGCATGACGGGCTGATCGAAGGTTAAGCTTAGCTTGTTGAGGATGGATTACAAACAAAAACAAAACAAGGTTAACTGCTATTAGACGACACGGTTGGCGCAGTGGCTGAGCGATCGACTGCTGCGCTGCGTGTCGCGGGTTTGGTACCCGCACGGAACAAATATTTGTATGGCCTACAGATAGTTGTTTCGGGTCTAGCTGTTTGTTTATGTGATATTCAATGTTTGTAAACGTACCCACGATGCAGGAGAAATTCCTAGTGTGGGGCAACGTTATTCTAAAAAAATAAAAAGTCCAGCGTCATTCATAGACACGTAGGAGCCTTCGACACTTTAAATGTTTGGTAAAACGCCCCTAATTCTGACAACCATTCTTACTAAAGAACGTCGTGTCACTCAGTATTTAAGTAACAGAACTGTGATGCTCAAATGGACAGGCGCTTCCAATATTGTACAGTATCTGGTTCAACTAGAAGCTGACAGGCTACGCAGAATTAAATTAAATTTTGCATCCTTGCAATACTATACACAAAATATGCCTATGACTACGTTTTCTGGAAATATTATAGACACAATACAATAATAGCTATTTCTATGTTTGGCCTAAGTTACCCCGGCAGCTGACTTCGCAAGTCGAGAACTAGCCACGACTCTCCGATTCTACGTCATTACATTACTCTTCGCTCCGAGCTGACTACAACAGAAAATGATACATGCAAATAGCTACAACACAGATAACCAATCCTACCGTTCACTCCGTACAATCGTTCTCGAATAGCTCACTCACTCATTCGATTGCGGTGTACATATTCACGGATTCACGCACACTTTGATGTTCGCGTAAGTGGTGTCAATGTGTGCGTAGAGATTGAAGTATGTGTAGTAGTGAGGTGTGTTGGTGTGCGTGAGTGAGTGAAGTGTTTTTCCCCGTGGTATGCGTCCAGCCAGCGTGACCCATATACGGGTCGCTGTGGCAACATAAATTATGGGACCAATTGTTTCCTATATGCCTATTGTATCATCCATTGCATTTATTTAGGGGCTATTTTGCTAAAATGACACTCGGCTATTCCTCGTTTTTTGAGCTGTAAATAAAAGTAATATTTATAGACTTAAAAAATGTATTGGGTAATTAACATGTCAAACTGGGTTCTGTAGGAAAGTTTATTCTCAAGAGTTTATTTTCGTGTAAGTGCTTTCGTTTTTTTTTGTGGATAATGTATGGTTTAAACACCTACTAACATGGGTTCAAATAACCAATCATTAAGCAGCAAAACTACGAGGTTCATTGTTTGGAATAGTCCAAAAAATACCCAAAATCCTTACTAATATTATAAAAGCGAAAGTGAGTTTGTTTGTTTGTTTGTTTGTTACCTCTTCACGCTTTAATGGCTAAACCGATTTTGATGAATTTTGGTACAGAGATAGTTGGGAACCAGGAGACGGACATAGGCTATTATTTTTTTAAAAAGAGTGGGTTATGAGGGTGAAAGAGGGAAGAAACGGGAAAACTTAGTGTTGCTATTACAAATCAATAAGGCGCTACCGAATTTAACGCGAGCGAAGCCGCGGGCAAAAGCTAGTAAACATATAAATAAGCAACAAAATAATATTGTCTACTCCTCTAGACATCTCCATAATTCGTTTTGGAAGATAGTTCCACGTCCATAAGAAAATAAAACTACACACGGTATATATTTACTAGTTATTTATGTATGTAAATGGCAATTTCGCGACCTATTTGTCTCCCTTCACTATATATTCCCACGACGGATCGCCTGACGCTGTTTCCGCTCGCTGCCCCTCGATAGAGTTAAAAGTCATACTGGAAGGAGCTATTTAAATGACCTTAGAGCTGGAGATTTGTAGCGGGTTGTTCGAAAGAGTTTCCTCGGCCAAGGAAAACAAAGGGCAAAAAAAGGAACATTGGTGCGTTTTAGTCAGTAAAAGTCTGATATCTCCCGGTTCCGACCAGAGCGGGGGAAGTTATTAGTTAATAATAATAATTCATTTATTTCATCACCACATATACATATTAAAAGTTCTAACCACAATATTAAAAGATTACATGGATATTGTTTAGTAACTAATTCAATAAGAACCAAAACCAAGAATTGAATACCCATCCGAAAAAAGAAGGGCTGGAGATTTGAACATACCGGCACAGAGTCGACGTACTGTTGTAAGCGTTGTACAGGATTAGCTCAGAATCAACTGGAGCTTTTCAGGTCTCTTTGTGTGACATGCCATACTGTAACGTACACAGCATAGTGTATTACAACGTTGCACCGTATAGCGTCGCATCGTCGCCCCCAACCGAGATGAGCCAGTGAATGTGAGATGAGGTGATGCTGGTAGCGATTATTGCGCTAGGAGCATTGATTGATGAGGTTGTATTTCACTAAGCTTTAATACTTCTAACACATTCATAAATTTTTGACAAAACTGTTGGCGCAGTGGCTGAGCGATCAACTGCTGCTCTGCGTGTTACGGGTTCGATCCCCGCACGGAACAAACATTTGTACGGCCTGCGGATAGTTGTTCAGGGTCTGGCTGTTTATGTATGTGAGTTTAAATGTTTGTAAACGCTCCCACGATACAGGAGGAATGCCTAGTGTGGGGCAACATTTTTTTTTACTCGTTACGTAGAACTCGTGTGTTTAACAGCCGCTTGTTAATTCATTCATTACATACAAATCTCCCCCATGCCTTAAGTATGTTAAAAAGTTGGTAGCAACTGTCATTTGGAGATCTTTGGTAATTGTAACTGGTAGTCACGTAGTCAGTTACCACAAAGTCTGACACTAGTCTTACCAAACGGTATCGTGCTATAACTCCTTGTCACTCCATGTAAAATACTGATATTCAGCTGCATTCATTTGGACTGTTAGCTCACCCCAACACAGTGAGAAAAAGCTAAGTAACTGATTCATCTTCATGAAACATATTATAATCACTACACAGAAAAAGCAGTAGCCAAGTTCTTTCGATAACAGTCAAATCAAGTTTACGATGATTCTAAGAAAAGAAACCCAGTTTTTCCCCAGTCTCTTACTACTTGATACGGGCTGTTGACAAATAAAAGAAACTTACGATGGCAAATCGTAAACAATCGTCGAGTTCATTGCCCGTCAGAGTATCATTCGCTCACTCCTTCTGACAAAAGTCTGAATCCCACCAGTTGGGACGTTATAGGCTGAATATACATAAAATATAATAAGTATACACCTCATTTCAACAATACACCAACATTAAGTATGTTTTACGAGAATCTATTACACAAAATTATGGTAACATAACAATGTCGACGAAAACATCGTTGATCGTACTTATTTGTGGCTCTTCTAGTATTTTCCTTGATCATACCCGATTATTATCCTGTTGACGTGTTGTGACCAACAAAGTGATGCATGAGCGTAGTCTGGGATTGTTTTGATACTAACAACCTCTTTTGTTCACTATTTTGAACGCTGTTTTTTTTTGTTTATCGGTATGCTGATGTGTGGGATATAGTTGTTTAGTGGTTTGAGCGTCAACTCTTTTTTTCTGTTATTCAATCGTTGTTTATACTTTTGTTCTCTGCAAAGGTCGTTTTTTCAGTCTTCAGGCTTAGGTACTTAAAGTTAGGTCAAAACGGTACGGATAAATCCGCTGGGCGGATAAGGTCACAAAATACGATAAAGTATCAGTCAGTATCCAGAATCTTCAACCTAGCCAGTTCGCAATCTGTATATACCGGCTTCATAAAAACTGTTTCAAGAAAATTAAAGACGAACGTACCTTAGACGAACATTGTAGTGAAAATGTCCTTGTTTATGGTTTCCATCTCATTTCAAAGATCTTTTATTGTCTCCATGCAATTTGGCCGTAGGCTGACTTTCTTTTTGCATTTGGTGAACTTGCCTATGCCTGTTGCAATCCACTGACATACATAGGCTTCTCTTAAACTGCGCTACAACACCCAGTAATCAGATTAACACACCACTTACTCAGCACTTAATAGTCTCGTTGGTCTAGTAGTCGCAAGCGCGATTACTGAGCACATGCTCCTGGATTTAATTTTCGGGTCAAGCAAAGTTTTTCCATCAAAGATTTCTCAGTAGCAGCCACAGAGTCTGTAATAATGTAACGTTTTGTAAACGCAATAGCCTTTTTTTTTTGGGGTGTGAAATCATCAAATAACTTCCCCCGCTCTGGGCGGAGCGGGGGGGAGAGACTGGTACTGACTAAAACCCACCCATGTTCCTTCTATTGCCCTTTACGTTCCGGCCCGCGGTATCTCTTTCGAAAAACCCGCAACTCTGGCAGGCGGAGGCCCTGTCAAGCCCCTCTGCTTTGCTGACATCTCGCGCCGTCAACACGGCCTGTCGTCAATAGACGGACGGACAGTGAGCTACCCATTGCTCACCGTCCACGGGCCCGCATCTACGGTGGCCGGGAGTCGTCTCGCGGCGCCCGACGTCCTGGCCGTCTTCCGCGGCGGCTGGTTTGGTTTAAGGTTAGATGGCCCTTAACTGGCGATGTGTGGGTGTTCTTGTGAGGTACACTTCCACCTATTCCTTTGGGGATTACAAGGCGTGATGTTACGTTAGTCATCCATTTTTGAAAGGTCACTGGTTCACCTAACTGAAGAGCTTGCTGTAACTTGTTTGCATCCAATTATTCACCAGCAATATCAATTAACTTTGACGAAGACACTCTTATTAATAGCGAATAAGCCAAACAATGAGTGGGACGCGCAAATATCACGAAGGTATTAAAGTTACGATGAGTTGATCATAATCTACTGTTTGATGTCGACTTTGTCAGCGTTAGTAAAGGATTAATTCAGGTGAATGAAAGTGGGCTTGTTTTCTCTGTGATTAGTCCATGGTTGATTTTAATAATATTTATTGTTTTGGAACCATTTGTTTTTGAGGTTGTGACTAGTGATCTAGGAACCGATGTGACCTTGTATTGGTCGACTGTGCGTGCATTCACATGCCAAAGTGAGAAGGCAACTTATCGAAGATATCCATATTGTACAGACGCCTGCACATCAAGCTACTACAATCTGTCAGATTTCTTTGATAGATTTTCGACTTTATTTCTAAAGTATTAGGTTCAAGGTTCATTGGGAAAAATTGTCAGTTTCGGGTAGCTTGACCTGCTGGCGTCTGTACATTAGTTGACGTCCGCGGCTTCGCCCGCTTGATGATCGAAGAAAAAGGATTCCATGTGTGTGTCCATTCCATCTGCAACAGAGCTGGAATACTCTGTTATTTACCTTTGTGCCCAATTTAATCAAGATCAGTTCAGTCGTTTTGACGTGAAAGAGTAACGAACATCCATACATTCATACATCCATACCATCCATATCCATCCATCCTCACAAACATTCGCGTTTATAATGTTGGTAGGAATTATTAGCATTCGGACAGATAGACAGCGAATCTACAAAGGTTCCGTTTTAGCCATTCGGCTACGGAACCCCGAAAACCCTACATCACTTATTTTATTTTCATTAATTGAAGAATTTATTCATAACAATGGTTGATACTGATTGTGCTTGCTGCAAATAATTTAAGTTGCTTAACTTAAAATTGAAGTCAATCTAAATTAAATATAACAGACTCCCAAATATGGCGGACTTGTAATTATTCCCATGATATGAGAATGAAATGAAAGAGTTTTCTGAGAGGAATGCGAGAAAGAGTGTCTTTTAGCTTTTTATATTTTATTCTATATTGATAAAAATCTTTGTTTTTACTGGTAATTACCAGCCTGTATACTTGTTCCATACTTGTCCATACGAACTGGTAATCATCAGTCTGTGGATAATTATTCCATAGAGGCTAGTAGTATACTTGTTCCATACAGGCTGGTATCCCCAGTCTGTAGATACTTGTACCATACAGAAATAAAAGTAAAAAAATCTTTGTACGTGTTCTTGCTAAATAAACATTTCATGGCAACAAACACTCTTTTTACGGGTCAAAATTATTTTTTTTGGCATTTGCGTCCAAAAGAAATTCTCATTGATGGTTCTGCTTGACGGAAATGTCGAAAGAGAGCATTTTGATACAGTTTCCTTTATTATTTTGTGTTTTGAATAAAATGTTGACGCTTTGAGATGGCACGGATTAAAGTAATCTTTGGTTTGAAAAGGATTTTAAGTTAAGGCAAAAGTGCCGCGTGGATTTAAAATCTGAATAAAAATTATAGCGGATGTTACTGCAATTAATGGCCAACTGCGAGTCGGGATTCGCGCACCGAGATTTCCGCACAAACTTGCGACATAGACTTTTTATTTGACTGCGTAGACTTTATGTAAGGGTTGATTTTCACAGCTCCAAAGAACCACAGACTTGAGTATCCTACTTATAATATTATAAACGCGAAAGTTTGTATGGATGGATGGGTGTTTGGATGTTTGTTACTCTTTCTTGCAAAAACTACTGAATGGATTTTCATGATACTTTACAATAATATAGCTTATCACAATAACACATAAGCTACAATTATTACAGATATGCGCCGCGGTTGCGGGTTGTTCGAAAGACATACCGCGGCCCCTGAACGTAAAGGGCAATAGAAGGGATATGGGTGGGTTTTAGTCAGTAAAAGTCTGACATGACAGAGTCTGTCCCTTTTACATCATCATTTCCCATCCGAAAAAAAAAATTATAGATATATGGTATATTCTATCACCACGCGAGTGAAACCGCGGGGCGCAGCTAGTATGGTTCTAATTTCAAGTCGACGTTTCCATGCATTATCTGAGATAAAGGGTCTTGATAGACAGTTAGTGGCACAAATAATTGAGATGATGATTCTTGATCAAAACGTTTTGATTTTCTATGTTTCTTTAACGAATTAGGTAGTACAAAAATCCAATGCCTTCGCGACACAAATGCAACCAAGAACAAAGTGAGGGAATATTTCTTGACCGCCATTAACTAATTACATGAAAAACGTTGTCTTAAAAGCTTTTATTACAAATTCTTCTCCAGTAAAGACTTAATTACATTTACTTGTGGAAAAAAAAGTTCTGATAAAAGAATATACGAGTATTCTTCTCAGTAAAGATTTAATTACATTTACTTGTGGAAAAAAGTTGTGATAAAATAATATCAGAATCAAGAATGTGGTATGTAATTTTGATAATATCTGAGGATCCTTTCATTGCACCTACGCACCCACGATACAGGAGAAATTCCGTGTGTGGAGCAACATAAAGAAAAACTTCCCTAACTACTCAAAATTAGTAAACTGAACAATATTTAATGGATGACCAGTGGGACGCGTCGATTTCACAGTCCTCTTGAAAGTATGCATCGCACAAAACTGTTGAATCGTTTCAGCGCCAGAAACTACCAAGTGTTCCCTTCGCAATAGTTTGCGGAACAATTTGAAAACGTTTTCTATTCGTTTGTACCTACGTGTCCAAGCTGGGGTTTGTCGAATAAAATATGATTGCTGAGGGACGGGGAATGGTTCTTTGATATATATTTATAGTATTTTGTTTTATATTTATATATCTATATAGTATAAATGAATAAATAATATTTTTTTTTTCTGTTTTACAGCTACCACTGTTTGTCTCTGCATCACCCAAAGGTTGACTGGTGGAAAATGCCTATGGCATTAAGTCCGCCTCTGTACTTTGTGCTTGAAGTGTTAAATAAATAAATAAATAAATGGTACAATAGAATTAAAATTACTTATATGAATTTGGATGGCTATATAGACAAAGACCAAACAAAAGGAAAGATTGACTGTGTGAAGGATGATTTCGCTAGAAAGGCGGTGACTACTGATATGACAAGTGAGAAGGATTAAAAGAAATGCTGCGCTGACCTAAAATGAATTTGGATAATTGCAAAAGAATGCCAAATGCCTTCAACTACCGGAGTTGGGGTTGTTTGAAAGAGACACCACGGCCCCGGAACGTAAAGGGCAATAAAAGGAACATGGGTGGGTTTTAGTCAATACAAGCCTGACACTCCCCCCCGCTCCGCCCAGAGCGGGGGAAGTTATTTGGTGATTTCATTTCCGCAAAAAAAAAGCCTTCAACAAGGTTTAAAGTATGTGGGTTCTGTTCGACAAAATATCTTCAGCTAACGTTATTTAAGTACTGTGAACAAGCTTTGGGAAGTGTTCCCTAATCCTTTTCCGTTTCCTACCTGACCATCCATTCAAATATCTCTTAGCCTGTTATTAGTAGGCAACTTAAAACAGCGTTCTCAGTCGAACACGAAACTAAAACATACTGTAATGCATGGCCAGAACAATTGTTTATGCTCTGCTCATTTGCCGATTGTGTCAGGTAAGCAGCTGTCATGCCTGTCTCCATTAACCCGAACTAAGCCAATGATGTAGTTTTCTTTATACATCTCAAGTACAAAAAAAAACCTGCCGGGGTCGGGGGTTGTTCGAAAGAAGGGGCTGATCCATACGTCTTGTTCGTGAACGGGCGCTGTCAGTTGGGACTGGTCATTTTTTAACTACCACGGTCATTTTTAATTTATTTAGATTTTGCTTTTTATTTACTCTGGACGCTCTTACTGTGCACGTCTTTCTACATCGTTCTCACATATTTGTATAATCTCAACACGAATGATGTAAATACGATTTTGTAAAAAAAAATTAAAAGAGTGTCCATGGAGTTTCTTGCCCATTCTTCTCCATAGAGATCAACGCTTTGGAATGGGCAACTACAGTACTTTCACAAGTTATTATGCCTTGTGACCGGGACTGTAGATTCATTTTGTTTCTTGACATTCAAAAGTGCCTGTAATGGTCTAATTTGAAATAAATGATTTGATTTGAAATACTGCGGCCCCGGCACTCAAAGGGTAAAAGAAGGAACATAGGTGGGTTTTAGTCAGTATAAGTTTGTCCTCCCCGCTCCGCCAAAAGCGGGGGAAGTTATTTGATGAATTCTTATCCGTAAAAAAGAAGTTTGCATATTTTCCTCTCTGTCCGACCTTCATGTGACTCTAGCTTTAACTCTTCCCACTCAGTTGACTGTTTCAAGTTGTGTGGAATAACAAACAGCTGATATGCCTTGTTTTTCTTTAATTACGACGTCATAAGGCAAAATACAGGTGGTTTAATCTTCCTTCTGACTCTATGACAAATAAGTATTGTTCTACTTAAGGTATATCAGCGACATTCTTTTTTTGTTCTTATATTGTGTCGTTATGAGTTAGAGGTTAAGTGCATCGCCTCTCATGCAATTTGTGAATTCAAATCCCAGCAAGTATTAATGTGACTTATTTTAGGGTTCCGTAGTCAACTTGAACTTGAACGAACCCTTATAGTTTCGCCATGTCTGTCTGTCCGTCCGTCCGTCCTCGCTTAATCTCTGTGACCGTTAGCACTAGAAAGCTGAAATTTGGTACCAATATGTATATCAATCACGCCGACAAAGTGGTAAAATAAAAATTGGAAAAAAATGGTTTATTAGGGTAGCCACCCTATATGTAAAGTGGGAAGTGATTTTTTTTTTAATTTCAACCCTAACGTGTGATATATTGTTGGAAAGCTATTTAAAAATGAATAGGGGTTTACAAAAATCATTTTTTGATAATGTCTATAATTTCGGAAATAATCGCTCCAAAAGTAAAAAACAATGTGTCCCCCCCCCCCTCTAACTTTTGAACCATAAGTTTAGAAAATATGAAAAAAATCTGAAAAGTAGAACTTTATAAGGACTTTAAAGGAAAATAATTTTGAACTTGATTGACACAACAGTTTTTGTACAAAAAAGACAAAAAGTTGTACAAAATAATTTCCTCCTCCACCTTTAAACTCATAAGTGGGAACACTTATTGTGACGGACGGGAAACTACGGAACCCTACACTGAGCGTGGCCCGACACGCTCTTGGCCGGTTTTTTAATTAATATGTGCCTACTTTCTAAAGTTTATCTAAGATCAAGTCAAGTCATCGTTGATTTAAAACATCGTGAGTTTCTTGGGCTTATAATTATTAATATTTGTCTGAAATCGCCACACCGTCTTGAGCAAGCGTAGTGATCAATGCTCGTGCCTTTTCTATATGAGAAGAGGCTTTCGCCTGGCAGTGGGACAGTTACAGGTTTTTTTTTAATCTGTTTATCTGGTTGTTATCCTTACTAATATTATAAAAGCGAAAGTGAGTTTGTTTGTTTGTTACCTCCTCAAGCCTAAATGGTTAAAACGATTCTGATGGATTTTGGTACAGAGATAGTTAAGACACTGGGGACGGACATAGGCTTTTTTTTAAAAAAAAAAAGGGAGAAAGAGGGAAGTAAAAGAGAAAACTTAGCTTTGCTGTTACAATCAATAAAGCGCAAGTGCAAAAACTACAGGTAGCAGGTACCTGAAAATCAAGAAAGGGGAACTGTGTTAAACCGGATATAACGCGAGCGAAGCCGCGGGCAGTCTAGTTTCTTTTTATATGTCTATGCAATTCTAGACCGCCTGGATAAGTATCAATAACCTTAAAGCGTTTCTTTTTTTTAGAGGGTATGAGGAACTGGGTGTACACAGCAGTGTCATGATGCCACTGTTGATCTTTTGTAGGGTTCCGTACCTCAAAAGGAAAAGCCGAAACCCTTATTGAATCACTTTGTTGTCCGTCTGTCTGTCTGTTAAGACCCTCTTACTCGGGAACGCGTGAAGGTTATTTTGTTTTGTATTTTTGAAGCTGAAAATGAAATTAAAACCATATACCTCTGTGCTCTGTGATGAGGCTTTGTCTTTGATTAGGATTTTCTTAGAAATAACTCCCACTTTGTTTTGGTTTGTAATTGATAATTGGTTATGAGTGTAAATGTTGATGGATGGAGAGAGAGAGGAAGGCCAAGGAAAAGATGCATGGATTGTATAAGGAATTGATATGAAGGAGAAAGGAGTAAATGATGCCGTGACGTGTTGCACCAACCTCAAATAGAATGGGAAAAGGGTAGGAAAATGATAATAAGGTGGTTAAAAGTCATTCAATAACATAATAAATAAAAGGCGTGACGTTACATAGACTGACCTGTTTTGTTCAGTGGTAAAAACTTTGATGATACATTTTTTTGTTTATTTTTTTCACATATCGAAATGTCAGTATCGTTTCTTATATTCCCGAAAATACCTTCCTATCCTAGACTAAATATTATAAGAAAAAATACATCTTACGAATTCTGAACCGTAACGCAATAAACTCTACGTGACGACGCAAAAAATATTTTGCGAAGGAAAAAATAATGTTTGTCACTTGTTTTTGAAGCAAGAAGTTATTTTTTGATGAAAAATAACAGGACAGCTACAAAAACAGAAGAAACGTTCAAAACAAGCGGAGACAGGGCGTGGGCGTAGTATCGGGTGTCGTTGGAAAGTGCTATTTTTCAAATGAGAATAATGTGTACTGACATGTTATGTCAACTTCAGTAATTATAATAAAATAAAACTTTCAGACATGGGTGATCGAGTTACAAACAAACACGTTCACACGAATTATATAGATATTATATATGTACAATTTTATTGCATAATCATGCATTAGTATTAACGAAAAGATTTATTTTATGTTGCGTTCAAATAAAGTTTCAAATCAAATACAGGGGACAATGATAATGACACATTTAAAAATCCGAAGTATAGTGTGACCTTTTTAAGCTATTGCATAGCTTCTATCGCGGGCCTTGAGCGCGGGGACCGAATCCAGAAATTCCGTAACGAAAAAAAACCTGACGCTCCCCACTCCGATGGGCACGGAGGTGTGGCTTGAAGGCCGTGCATTGTCTAACGTCGTTTACACAATACGGTTAGTTATTTCAATCCCGATTCTAATGTTCTAATAGCGTGTTTGGTAGAGAATCGGATAGTCAAGTATAGATAGACAAGGATAGTCAAGGATAGTCAAACCCAAGGTCTTGTTTTTCTTTTTGCGACTTCTTTTCATTGGAAGTACTTTTTAAATATTTTATTTAGATTGTTTTTATTTATTGCATAAGTTGATAAAAAATGCTATGCAATAGCTTTACCGCGGCAGTCCCCGAGTGCCACACGTATTTTTCTCTTACACACTCACAAACAATTAACGAGTAAACCAATCAAGAACTCAAAAAGCCACTAAGATTGTGCACCTAACGAATAACCCTTAATTACTCCTGTTATTCCACCGGTAGTCCTGCGGCCCATAAAGGGTTCCAGCCCATTGGGCAGGCCGCAACGATAAATCACCGATACATTACTCTTGGACCAGGAGACATGTGACGTGTACAGGTAGACAGAGATCGAGATATAGGAAGGAAAGAGAAGGCTAGTATGTAATATTCTGTTCGTTAATTGGGTTAGAGATTGGTTGAAAGCTTTATCAATAAGGGTATAGGGGTTTGGATGGGCTGGTAGTTAAATTATGGTAGATATACATAGATGGACAATTTAAAATTATATATCTAGAGAAACTAGTGATTTTTTTTGGTTCAATTCTCTATTGAAACCGTGCCCTTTTCTAGTCAGGCTGAGTTCACACTATGTAACAAGACAAGATTTTATGTATCATACAGACATCTGCATTGCACGAACGATGGATGTAAACGTGTTACACAATATGTGAAAAAGCCCTGTCCGATCCGTGAGGGTATTATTAGATATCGAGAGTAGATTCTATTTATGGAATCCTTTTTTTAAAATATTTTTTACACACCTTCAATCGACGTTTTAATACTGGCCACAAACGACTCTGCTACTGAAAAAAACCATGTAATAAAAATACAAAAATATTCTGACACGTTCATCGCTCCTTGAATCGAACGCAGCTAAAACGAAAATAACAAGATAATCACCATTCCTTTTAATAAAAAATACAGCCAGTTCGCTCGACTTGCTCTATTGAAAACAATCGAAGCTGGCTTGCTGGTCGAGCGATTGGCAAAGCGCAGCTTCAGGCAGACAATATGTCTTTTGTCGCTAACTGTACATAGTCGAGCGTTCCATTGTAATGGTAAACTGCGCTAGATTGCGACGCCGACCGACATTGCCCCCTGAGATTATACACCTACTGTGCTCGGCTGTACCGCGTAGATAGGTGGAGTGTTCTGTGAGTGTACCCCGAGGACTGTTTGATTGAGGTGTTTAAGGATCATTTGATTATTTCCAGTTTTTAACACAGTTGATTTACTGGATAAGTGCATTGCGATTTTTGTGATCGGCAATGAGAAATTGGGATTTTCCAATTTTCATCAGGAATTTTTAAGTAGCAGGTGGCGTTTGGATTGGTGGCTGGTTGATGGCAATAGGCTCGTCCCATATTAAATGGGACTTAAACATAACTAGCGAAATGTGGGTGAAGTAGATATCTACACCTATGTCTAACGTATGTGTTATGTATGACAGTTATCATCAGCCTATTCGATTCAAATGCTCTACTGAATTGCCACTGAAAAACGCTGACCTCTTATAAAATGGGTAAGAAAAATTGGAATAAATAACCCACTTTTTTATGTAATATTATTTGACCATCATATATTATCATTTCAGTTTTGCCCAATCACCGTGTACCGATAGGGCTGTTAATTGTTAAGCAAATACACTGTACGTCAAATTGCTTCATACAAACTGTCAAAAAATGACAGTTGCAATTTGAATATACAAACATCTAACGTTTGGTCAATTACTCTGATTAACATACTCATCTCTAGAACTTTGAAGAATCAAGATTGGTTAATGCACCGGTAAGGCGAGTAACTCCATCTGTGCAGTTACTAATCAAGGATGCGAACCGAGCATTGGAATCGTGTAAACGGTTCATAAGGATGCAAGCGATGTGTGCCTCGAGTGTTAATACAGTTAGAGACGGAAAGCTTTGGCAGCAACGTTGTTGGAAGCAAGAACGTTTTGTTTGACTCAAAGGGGATGAAGTAAATGTTTGTTTTGGGGCTTCAGGGAAATAGAACATACCCTAGAATTTGACGTAAACAGTTATAATGGATTGTCAGCTGTAAACAACTTACCTATTTGGTAATTTTGTAACTTTTTTTTGCGGATGGGAAATCATCAAAAAACATCACCCGCTCTGGGTGGAGCGAGGGGGAGTCTCAGACTTTTACTGATTAAAACCCACCAATGTCCCTTCTGTTGCCCTTTATGTTTCGGGGCCGCGTTATCTATTTCGAACAACCCGCAACCCCGGCAGGTGGAGGCCCTGGCAGGCCCCTCTGCTTTGCTAACATCTTTTTGAGGCGCGCGTGGAACACTAACGCGCCGTCGACACGGCAACTTTTTATGTCGAACCTTAATATAAATGTTTCTAGCCTAAATTTAACAGAGTAGGTATGTAGAACGTAAATCAATATTCGATAACCTATTCATGAGTACTTCTACATATAACTTTACATAATAAATAAGAGTCGCTTTCTGAGTTTTCTAAAATATATTTTGAGGATGAGAGGTTCGTGTAGTCAGTAATCAGTAAGTGTGTAATCAGTAGCGTAGTTTTAACTTACATTTATTCATATTAATTTATTAGCTAAAACATTAGTACATTTATGGACCCTGTTAGGGCACAGCAACAGTGTTAAAATTAAAAATAATCTAAATGTCAAAATATTACAACATTACACAATTTTAGTTTGAAACCTATGTATTACACTAGAAAAACGTTTTACGATGTTTTCAGTCATCAGTTTGTAAACAATGCTGAAACAAAATAATTCGGAGCCTTATCAGACGAGTATTTCGCTCAAACAGACAAAATACAATAGTTGAAACCTCAAAAATACGTCATCAAATGTTCGTACCAAAGTATGAACACTAACTATTCTCATTATCACATATTATCGAGGGTCCAAACGTTATTGTGTCGCAAACAATGGGCCACTCGTGCGGACCAGTTTAATTTGTGGTGTGAAAGAGATGGTTCGATAATTCTTCGATATTAGCTATTTGCATGCCGTATCGGATGAAGTGATAAACGCCTTACTCCTTGCGTCATCTTTGTACTGAAGACAGAGCTGAGCACAACAATGGGACAAGGTACCACAAAAGAAGTCTCGAACTCAACTTACGTAAATAAATCAAGTAAAAAAAGCGACTACCCAAAAATACTAAAAAGATTGAAAATAAGTTTTAGTTTAACATTTCGATTAAGAAACTTGGTCGAAAACTTGTAATGTCTTGATAAGTATTATTTTAATGATAACATTTACAAAATTGCTTATTGCAGTTGCTTATATTGTATATGTGAAAATATTTATTTAAACCAAATAAAAGATACTCATTTTCAACTTTTTTTGCATCAGTAAAATGAAACGGTCAATAAACAATCCGATGTCAAAAAATTGAGCACTTAGGTACAAAATAAAATACGATTTATATACTCCTACGTAAACAATATTCGAACTGAATGTATATGCTCAAATAAATTAGAATAAATTTCATAAAATCAGAATAAAATTGATTGAATTTTATTTTTGTTGAAAACAAGTTCTACTGAGTATTTTGAGGAGTTCGTACGTAAATTTTAGATTCTAAACACGCTCAACATTATCAGATATTCCGAATACCAGCTTAATTTCGCTAACTGTACTTATAAAGGTACATCAAAACTGTAACGCGTCAAAAAACAAAGTTATACAAAATGCGACTTTAAAGGCAAACAAAATTCCATGCGGAGTTACATGCCACTTTGTATTCTGGGAGAGGCACACAACGTCACACATTCGATAGCAGCTATGTCAAACGTTGTAGACAGATTGGGAATACTGGGACAGTTCATGGTATAAAGTAGTATTTCGCTTTTTTTTTGGGTTCCGTGGCCAAATTTGACGGCACGGTTAGCGCAGTGGTTGAGCGATCGACTGCTGCGCTTTGTGTCGCTGGTTCGATCACCGCACGAAACAAATATTTGTATGACCTACAGGTAGTTGTTTCGGGTCTGGCTGTTTGTGTATGTGAGTTTGTGTATGGGAATATCCGTACAATAGCTATTTGGGGCGTCTATCGATAGCAGTTAAAAAAATATCGTGGTTTTTAAAACACTTATTTTTGTAAGCCGTTATTAATAAATCTGAAAAAAAGTAGGTTTATAAAATGTAAAGCAAATTGGTTTGAACAAGATTGGATGTGTGTGTTCTGGAGGTTTTTCTTAAAACTTCAGCAGTATCTTTGTTCTTCATTAACATACAGTGAAAACCAATTTTAGTTTTGCATTTGAGCATAAAAACATGAATGATCGTAAACTATATTGTTATTATGTTGTTGCTGCAGCGAGCATATCTGGTCAGATATGCTTGCTTGCTTATTGTGTGGTCACACAATCGACTAATTGAGGAATCTCGGTATTTACTTATCGAGTTCCTTTGTTTGTACCCATCCACGGAACAGCCGAAGCAACCTCTGCTTAACTTGAAGGTCGACCCGAGTGACTGTTATTATTTAGCCACGAGCTTGATTGCTTAGTGTTTGCTATTAGGATTTAGAATGTCATTTAAAATCAAACCATTCATAAACTTGCGTAGTCACACACTTTGTATCAACAGCCTTCAGTAAATCCTTCAAGCCAAATGAGTCCAAACCGGAACACACACAGAAAAACTTTCCCGATTATTCATACCTCGATAAGGCCGCAATATCCGCGGAGCCAACGCTTAAGATCCACGGGGGACTAACATTTAAACTTGCCGAATTCCTTCCCCCAAGCCCAACAAGGTCCAACGTAACTCGCCTTATCTACAACGTTGTACATTTACAAAGGTTTTGCATATAAATTGCTTCCATAGAAAGCACGGGAGAAAAACTGTGATAGCTCGCATGGGAGAGCCCTTTCTGGCAAACCGTTTGAGACCTCTGGCCATGCGATTTGCGACGCGACTTGCCACTGCGATATCCCGGTTCGTGCTCGACCTTTGCTTGAGCCAGTCCCCTGTGTTAATCCTGTAGTTCTAAATAATCTTGATCCTAGCTTGTCTCATGATGTCCTCCGCCAGCAACGCCCTGAGCCAAAGCTCAGCACTCCACGGGGAGTGACCTTCTCTTCTCTTCCCTAAGTTTTTAAGTTTAATAGTCCGATTAAGCAGACGACAACCTCCTAGGTTGACCTATGTCATGCTTTTTACAAATAAACCTGCCCCGGATTGTCACTATGTACAGCCATGTGTTTTTTTACAGTCGCAGTCGCAATATACTTTTGACGTTTAATTCGTGGCCAAGCGTTGTAGGCTAGACAAAGACGCTGAGCGGCCAAGATATTTATCGCGCTTTCGGCTATTTTATTGGAAGTTAGTTTTGGGGTTCGCTCGTTATGCTAAATTGGGGCTGTTGAGTTAATTAAACTCGTTAATTTTAGATTGTAGTCTACTAAGTAAGTAAGTGACAATTTGGTGTTTAAATGCTAATCTAAAACTCTTACCGTTTATACAGAAAACACCTTTTTAATCTGCTACGATGCTATCATACTCCTTACTTGAGTTGACGTCCGCGAATAAAATATAATTAGACCTATAATTTTACCACGACAATAGTTAGGTCCCCTTTAAAATGGCGCGTAGATCTAATCAAAAGACTTCTTCCTACTTTTTTTAATAGGACGGCAAAGGAATTCCAAATAACACAGCCACCTTTATAACGTCTTTAGTCACCTAAAAATTAGTCCAACGAACATTAAAATAAGGAATATTTTTTTATCAGAATTTGCTTGAGTGATTTCTTTAGAACTCACGCTTGAAGAAAGTCAGTCAAAAACCTTTGGTTGGCGTCAAAGACCACTTTATGTCGGTCACGTAGACTTCGTTAATGAAAATAATAAGTCCGTCATAGAATTAGGACGGGGCAATGTGCCTTTTTGCTAAGAACGAGAGTGGTATATTATTATTATCTGACTAGCGATCCGCCCTAGCTTCGCTTGGTGTTTTTTTTTTTAAATTAAGTAAGACACTAATGTTTTAAATTTAAACAAATTCACACTTCTCTAAGAATATTAAACAGTATTTTTGCAAAGTATTTTACAGGTTTTTAGACACTTTTATCAAGTATGCGTTCGGTCGGTGGTCGTTTGAGTTGTCTATCTGTGGGCTGCGCTCGCGCGCCACGCGTCGTGTCGCCCCGTCCTTCTCTCTCCCCTCGCTCGCCCTAGTGCGGGGGGGGGGGGGGGTACACATAACTTAGCATCACGCTTGTAATCCCCAAAGGTTTGGGTAGTAGAAGGAACATGGGTGGGTTTTAGTCAGTACAAGTCTGACATGCCCCCCCGCTCCGCCCAGAGCGGGGGAAGTCATTTGATGATATCCCACCCGAAAAAAAAAAGGGTTGGGTAAGAGATGTACCTCATAGTATATCCAGATTTTGCCAGTTTGTTTAAGAGGGTCATCCACTAGACACAAAACCAAACTCCGTGGCTGTTACTGAGAAATTCCTGATGGAAATCTTAACAACAATTTTCCCAACCCGGGAAACGAACACAGGACTTGGTCAGCAGTCGCGCTTCCGATCACTAGACCAATGAGGCAGATATATTTTTAGCTAGCTGGCGCCCGCGGCTTCGCCCGCGCGAAGATCGAAAACAAGTATCCTATGTATTATTCCAGACTATAATCTACCTCTGTGCCAAATTTCATCAAGATCCGTTCAGCCGTTTTGACGTGAAAGAGTAACAAACATCCATACATCCATCCTTACAAACATTCGCATTTATAATATTAGTAGAATTTTTTACATAATATGTCAATAAATTATAGGTGATTATGAATGTTGATGGATGGAGACGGAGAGGAAGAATTACTGTGGGGAATAAGAATTGAAGAAGGCAACGTGTTGCGCTGACCCCAAATAACAGGGGTCAAAGACAGAAAGATGATAATGATGTTAAGTTTAGCATTAGGCCAAAATTTACTTAAATAATCTTAAATTTTTTACGTCTTAAAAAAATCATTTTTTTATACGTAAACAGAGTCCGGATTGTGATTTAAGCCATTATAAGATCTTTATACATAATGGAATACAAAGAAAAATATAACTATGAAAGTCAAGTTAAGCCGGCTAATGTTAAGTTTAGACGTCCATCTTAGATTTATGTCCACTTTGTACATTATATTTGAGATAATCTAAGAACTGGGGGATTAAATGGCCGTTTTAGCAGAATCATTATAAAAAATATAATATGAATGAAGTAAAAATTCTTATAAAAATGTTTTTTATTTTCCAAAAAATAAAAACTACTTTAAAAAAAATGCGGTGGCTTTTGTTTTTTAGTTTTTTTGGAATTAGTTTTTTTTTTACAAAAAAGGTTGTTATTTCAGCATTTTTGGTTATGGTCTAATGATATATCACATAGAAAAGAAAATATGTATTATAGACGATAACTTATAAGCTACTTAAGCAATAAAATTGATATGGGACCTTAAAAGTATACTCTATCAAACAAAAAATTGCAAATCGGTCCAGACGTCTTTGAGTAATAGGTGAACATACATAAAAAACAGAATTGAGTACCTCCTCCTTTTTATAAGTAGGTTAAAAATGGTCACAGACGCAGTTAATATTGTGAATTATCTATTTGTGACCATTTTACGAATGATAACGTTTACTTTTAAAAGAAAAGTTCGTGAGCATATTTACAAGAAGTTGGTAGATTCATCTCGTAATTAGTTGTTGTTGTTGTCTTGTTACGATCTCTGAACTGAGTCCACCCTTTATAGCAGAACTTTTTATGTCATAATTTTATTTTGCATAACAACGGATGGCATAAACTTCACTTCGCAGAAAATTGTTTAGCAGACACTCATTTATCATACAGCCTAAACTCATAATTTTGTAAGTCAGAATCATCTCTAGGCATAAACTTAATATCCATAATATTTAAAAAGTAGAAACATCATATCGCAGAAAGTTCACAGTCAGAATCGTCTTTTGGCATATATTTTATATCGATAATCATTAAACATCAGAATTGTCATATCGCAGAAAGTTTATAGTTAGGATCATCTTTGTCATTATAAGTTGTCATTTATTTTAATTAATTATTTCTTTAAAATAATGTTATTTATTTTAGTTATTGTTTAATTGAATTTGAAATAATGTCATTGAATTCAATAAGTAATTATCCTAATCTAACTAGTTCAGTTCCGGGTAACCTACTTAAAACAATCTCTTTTTTCTATGAATGCAAGTCGCTTCTGGCACTCGCCGGCCGCTGCCGCGGCACCGCTCGCTTCGCTCGCTCAGCTCGTGCGTAGGAGGTCGCAGTTTTAACCTAACCTAACCTAGCCAATACTGCCGTCTGCATAGTATGCCAAGTGAAATTATACCAAATAATATATTATGCGAAATTTGAACTCTGCCAATCGTAATTATACTAAATGTAATTCTGCCATCTTAAAAGTATGCCATTGTTAATTCGAAGTTTTAAACATTATGCCAAACGATAATTATACCAAATAAGTTTTATGCCTTTAAAATATTCGTTTAAAGAAAATTATGCTAAGTGTGTTATGCCAAAAAAAAATCGGAGCATCAAGATTCTGCCAGATAGAGGGAACCCCTCTGAACTTTATATAATGTTGTTTTATGTATATATATAAGTATTTATAGTTATTAATATTAATATATGTATATTTGATATTGTATTGTATTGTATAACGGGCTGGTGTCCGCAACTCCACGTCTGAGGCGCGTATTTTGCGGTATATTTGATATATATATGTATATATATTTTAATATTCATTTACTAATATCCTTTTTTTTCTGTTATCGCACGTACTGTTTTTGTCTCTGCATCACCCTAAGGTAGACTGGTAGAAAATGCCTAAGGCATTAAGTCCGCCTTTTTTTTACTTGTGCATAAAGTTTTAATAAATAAATAAATAACGTAATTCAATATGAATTAACCTATTATGATTCTGTTTTAGACCTCCTGTTGCCCTGTTACACACTTTTCTTTTTTTCTTCTTTTCTTTCCACTTTGTTTCCTCTAAATTGGACAAGACGTAAATTATGTGGACGACAGAATTCAATAAGGGGAGTGTCAATTTATTCTAACAATCGGGAACACAATGCTGCTAACTGCTGTAAATATACGTCTCATTGTGTGAATGTCAATAAACAATAATTAAGTCAAGCTCTTTTTACTCGACTTCCGCGAACTACGAAAAGAGTTTTCAGTTTTGTAAAAAAGGTTTTTTATTCTGATGACTTTTTAATAAGACCTCCAAACAGCCAATAGCTGCTGGTTCGTTCACCTTTTAAACACCTACAGTTTCCAGTTATGTTGGGTCAAAGTTCCGTCTAACTGAACGCAACTGAATCGTACAGAGCATACAAAAAAAAATGCTATGGTTTTTTTTCCGGTAATACTGGAAGCCAACTTAACTCAAGGAAAAGGCTATAAATAATGCACCACTCTTATACATTAAAAACAATTAACAAAACCACTTTCACGCAACAAATTAAATTAACCATGAAGGTGGAATGTAAAGAAAATTACACGTTCCTTTCGCGGAGTCCTCGTTTATTCATTGTGAGCCTCCGTTTAACGAACTCATCGAGGTAAAATACGCAACAAAGAAACTTTGTACCGTAGTGGGAAGTCTAGCTCTTCCAATTAAGGTACAGGGTGAAAATAAACCCTTCATAAAGCCGTCAACTATGCATGCTATACGTCAAACTAAATAACTCTATGCAAATATTATAACTGGGATCTTTTTTGAGGGTGAAAAATCACGTTTTTGGTAGGACTCTAGTAGAGACTAGAATATATATTTTTCATTTTATCCCACAAGATCAATGTATCGGTATAAATATATTGTATATATAATTAATCTAGGTGTTAAACTTTATCAAAATTTCATTTAAAACCGTTCAGTAGTTATTGCGTGAAAAAGTAACACACATCCTTAAATCCATCCATACCGTCCATCCATCCATTAATCCATTCATCCATCTTCCATCCATCCATCCATGCATACATCCCTACAAGTTTTAACATTAATAATATTAAAGAAGGAAGTTGGATTTTTCAGTATGAAACCATGTAAATTTTAACTTTTCTGAATTAATATTTTGAGGCTCGATATCCTTCTTATGCATTAAATACTGTACCTCTGCCTTACTGTCGAGGGATACAAGCATAATATTATGCTTGTCTGGTTTAGATTTATTTTAATGAATAAAATAATATTAAGAAAAAACTTGGTTGATATAATTTAACCCTTTGTTGTAAAAGTAACCCTAACGGAGAGATCTGTTATTCCTGGAGTAACATTAAACAATACGCCGACCGAGTTCGGGGGTAATTAAAGTATTACATTATAGAGGGACGTGTATAATATCCCTCCTAATTAACGTACTTAAGTATAGTCATTAAAATAGGTCACCGTATTTTCCAACAATAAAACCATAATCATCACGACTGTATTGGCATATATCCACGTTTAACCAGATCACAGACAAGCATAGCCAGCCGTCAGCAGCTATATAATGTTCCGACTGCTGGGATACAGCCCTCTTCTCTATGAAATTGCTGGTTGGTATATGCCACATGGTTTTCAAATTTTTGGTTCTAGAATAAAGACGGTTCCGCATTCAAATACGTATTTTTTTTTAATATGAGAAAAAGCAAACGAGCAAGTGGGTCATTGAGCTGATTATCACCGTCAACACAAAAAAATGTATTTATTTAGTAATCAAATCAAAAACCTGTTAAAAAAAGTTGCTCATGTCTTCACACATGTGGCCGTCGAAATTTATGTCAAGGGAACGTAGTATTGGAATACAAAGTAGCCTTTATGTTAATTAAAGTTATACACAATCTGTGTGACAAATTTCATTCAAATCTGTTCGGTAGTTTTTGCGTAAAAAAGTCACAAACATCTATACATACATCCTTTTAAACTTTCGCAATTATAATCATTTTAAAGTAGGATTTCTAGGCCATTCAAGTTTCCTGAATTTTCTAAAATCCTATCGGATCCAGTCATCCACAGCATTGTCGTCGCGGTCAAAGAATGGCAGCGCTTTGTTTCCACAAACCAACAATAAAGCACCCACGGGGCTCTCGCGTCACCGAACATTATTCTCTTTTTTGTCCACACATAGTTCTATGTTAACCACTGGGCTGTTCGGGATGCACTGTGGTTGGTGTTTGTGGGTAGTATTTAGAGTTTCAGTTTTTTGATGAATTAAAAACCCGCGATTTTTATTGCTAAATAAATATATTTTTTACATCTAGAGTGTCAGGAAGATGATTGGTCTGAAAAATTGAATGACAATAATATATTTTTTTATCAAAAAAATTATATAGGTACTTAAAAAGTATCAAGAATCGTTTAACAGGCAAGGAGTATTTTCGGATTCCTTTGGCCAAGAGAAATCAATTTTTTATAACGTCACTATTTGGATCGCCCTGTAAATGATTATTTATGTCCGATTACACATAAATGAACTTGAATAAAGATAATAATGTTTCTTTACTTTTGTACAGTGCAAGTTTGTAAATTAATATGGTTTTATTTAGAACATTTTATATAACTACTTCCAGAAACTATAAAGAAGAAAAGTTAGCGCAATGCTTGCGGCCTCTGCAACTTTGTTTTCAGTTTATTTAGTCTTCCTCTTTTTTACTGTGGAGCGAATGTTTTTTTTTGTTGACCACGTTGAGCCGTTGATCCCAGCTGTCATATTTAGTTTTTAGGCATTACGAGTAATCAGAATTTCGAATGTCTGGCAACCAAACAATTTATAAATTAAGTCCCAGACACTCCCTCAGAAAAAAAATTAAAGAAATAAATATACTTACTGTGCCCTCTCAGTTTATTTACGAAAACCTTTTGTACGCGCATAAAAATATAAAATTGTTTAAAAAATACAGTGATATCCACAACATAAATACGAGGAACAAACACAAATTTGTTGTTCCGGCAACGAGGCTGAGGAGAAGAGTGATGGACCTGAATGTTGATTGACGGAGAGCGAGAGGAAGGCCAAAGAAAAGATGGATGGATTGTGTAAGGAATGATATGAAGGAGAAAGGAGTAAATGATGCCGTGACGTCTGATAGGGGAGAATGGAAGCAGAAAACGTGTTTCGCCGACCCTAAATAGAATGGGACAAGGGCAGGAAAATGATGATGAACTAGTAAGTGAAAGTCAGATAGGCAGTCGCTTTGTGTAAACTACTGGAGTTTAATTGCATCCAGTTAGATTTGAAACTGACCCCAACATAAAAGGGACAATTGTAGGCAGATGATGATGATTAACAGCACGCTTGCAATACCTGAATGGTTAAGCAGTGGTGTCTCTAATAGTACACCAACATTTTGCCAGTTATGTTTAAGCCCAAAAAAATATCGTTTTGCAAACTAAACTACCGACTTTCAAAAACAAACCTGACTTCTGAGAAACAACTTTTCTTCCGGAAGTCAGGTTTGTTTTTGCGAAAAGGTTTTTATTATTTCAAGTGATTTTTTTTCAAGCAAATCTCTGGAAATTCAAGTTTTTCAGAGATTTGCTTGCCATGCCATTTCTAAGGAGATGGACCTTCCATCATCAGCTCAGCTACCTTAAGATGTTGACTACCATACTCAAATACCTAATTAACTTTAAAACATATATGTAACACGTTGTAAGTACGTGTCAACAAAATTTTGAGGGTTGACCTCGATTTCTCAAAGTTTCCATAACCAGATCCTTACTTGGTGAGATTGGGACCATCTGAGGAGTACAGGCTTTCTAACAAAAAAATAATTATGGTAATTGGTGACCATACATAAAATAAGAGTTCCGTCTTTCCAGACTTGGTTGCTACTGAGAAATTTCTGATGGCAAAATCCAATAACACTATGCCCGACTTGGATCACGGCACGGTTGGCGCAGTGGCTGACCGATCGACTGCTGCGCCACGTGTCGCGGGTTCGATCCCCGCACTGAACAAATATTTGTTTTTTTTTTTTATTATTGATAGGCTCGCGTTTGACCACTATCTCACCTGATGGTAAGTGATGATGTGGTCGACGATGAAGCACGCTTACCTAGAAATAACCTATTCACTCTTGACTTGAAGACCCCCAGGTTATAGCTATCGGGAAATACAGACTCGGGCAGGGAATTCCACTCCTTAGCAGTACGCACAATGAAAGTATTCCCAAACCGTTTAGTGCGTGTGGGTGGGATGTCTACCATGTAACGGTGGCGCATCGCCGTACGTCTTGTAGTCCGATGATGGAACGGGCTTGGCGGAATTAGGCTGTGCAATTCCATCGCACACTCTCCGAAATGTAACCGATAGAAAACCGAAAGGCTGGCAACGCGTCGACGATGCTCCAGGCTCTGGAGCTTTGACTCGACTCGTTTCTCTATAGACTCTAGCGCTTCAAGCTGGTATTTGGCGGATCCGTCCCAGAGATGAGAACAGTACTCCATACACGATCGAACTTGCGCTTGATATAAGTTCAGCAGCTGTTCCGGTGTGAAATACTGTCTCACCTTAGCTAGGATACCTAACTTCTTAGCAGCCAGTTTAGCCTTAGCCTCGATGAACGGCCGGATGAAACGGGATGAACTTGTATGACCTACATGTGGTTTTTTCGGGTCTAGCTGTTTGTGTATGTAAATGTTTGTAAACACACCCACGATACAGTAGAAATTCCTTGTTTTGGGCAAGGTTTTTTCTATATTAATAAATAAATATATAAAACACGCCTGACGATGATGATGTTTTGGTATAAATATTTCTACTATAAAAATCTTAATCTTTCAGCAACTTTCATGGTAAATTTCCTCCCAAGATTATACGTCTTCTCAAACCAAATTCCCAACGATACAATCTTAACACCACCACAGAAAGACAGCAACAATGTCTCTCAAGTAAAACACGTACATTATCACACCATCGCAATGCTACACAATGTAACATTATGAAATTGACGCTTTAAAGGTAATTGTGCTCTGCATTGCAGGAAATAATACGGAACAATGTCGCCCGTTCCTCCTTTGAGACATTTCTTACAAATTACCGTTAAGGAATTTTAACTCATTCCTTTTAGCTTTTGTGTTTTTTTTTTCATTGAAGTGCAAATTGCTTGAATTTTTGGGCGTGGTTCTTTTGTAGTGAAGTGTTAATTAACAAGATTGTTTTGTAACTAATGGGTGTCTACCCAGATGGGAAGACCGATTTGATTTCAAAAGATGAATGTTAAGATTTTGTTCGTTGGTTACTCAATAATAGGTTGTTGCCATTTTGAATACGTACTAAATTGACTGACTGAAAATCTAAACACAACCACCAAATAAAGAACATGGTTTATGTCTGGGTAGCCTATAATATTGTTTCATCGTATTTAATGAAGACAAGGCTTGGGCCCTTACAGAAGGAAAATTAAGGCTGTTTATGTTTGAAAACCATTCAAATCGATGTTGACTGGCTTGTTGGTAGCAAGCGTGACTGCGAGCACGAGGCATTGAGTTCCATTTCCAGGTCGGTCAGTTTCTGAGTCCAGAAATTTCTGTAGTCTGAATTTGTGGTTGTTGATATCAAAATCAGAATCTTATTTCAAGTAGGCCAGTTACAGGGGCACTTTTGTAACATTAATATAACAGCAAAATGAAGCTACAGTCCCAGTCACAAGGCATAATAACTGTGACAGTACTGTAGTTGCTCGATAAGAACATGCTCGCCCCCTGTTTCATGGGACTGAAATATAACTGGCAAATTCTAGTTGTATTATAATTAGGTACACCTTTGTCTCTTTCCCCCTATGGGGATTACAGGCGTGAAGTTAAATTATGTCAAATCAATTTACACAGAGGTATTTCAATAAAAGTACTGAAACAAAATGTTGTTAAGTGTCATTTTATCGAACAGTTTAGATATTCTATAAAACATTTCAAAGCCCTTTACTTTTAAAAAAATATTGTTTTTTTTTGTAAAACGAATATAGAACAGTATGACTGGCCGCTAACAAACGCGTATACTCTATGTGATAGTGGCGTGGCATTCGAAGTATGGATGACGTGTGACAGCATTTTATTGAGTGCAGCGGGAAACTAATTTACTAGACAAGCTATGGACGACACGACAAAAAATGGTATTGGGAAAAAAAGAGAAAATTAGCTTAGCACAGTACAAATTGATGCTGGTTGGTTGGTGGGTTGATGATGGCCCAATCCATTTTATAGAGAGAAAGCTTGCGTCTCAACAATTGGAACATATAAAACTAACTTTCAGCTTAACTGTTTTGGGTGCAAAACTATTAAATATACGGAAAGAAACAAAACAAACCGCGTACGTGGGAAGTTTGACATCTCCCCTTTCACATCATGTCCTTCTTAAGTAATTTGTTAAGACGCTTATGACGCTTTATGTTGCTTTTCGCTAAAAATTAAAACTATTTGCATTAGTATTCCCGATTTTTATTTTAATCAGGCGCCATTTATTTAAGTCTCCAATTTGACTTCTAAAGCGTGTATCGAACGCACACATTTGTCGTAATGCATTGAGAATTGTTAAGCTGGTCCGATGAAAGCTGGTGGTTATTTGTTAGCCTCCCGTCAAGTCCTATCGATAGACTGTACATACGTTGAACAGTAAATTGTTCCACAGGTTTAAAAAACATTTCAAATATTGTGTTGACAAGAACAAAAAAATATGACTGGCCGCAAACAAACACGTTCAATCTATGTGATAGTCGCGTGGCATTCGAGGTGTGGTGTTTCGCGCCATTCAAACCTCGAATGCTACGCTACATGTTATTGCATGTAGGTGGAATATGAAAAGAAAAGGTCAGTCCAGATTTTTGATGTGTTTAGTTAGGGGTTTATAGTAGGGCAGGTAAGGTCTGAAATTGAATGGTTATTGATACATTGTAATTGGGTTGGCAACACTGTTCATCCATTTAGATATATTTTTATACTCATGTTCTCGAATGATCTCATAATTTGATCGTGATCGAAATTATTATTTTTATTATATCTTAATCTAACTACGTCTAACACAAATTAGACTATTCTAATGAAACCGCTATTAATTATAATAGATTCCCAGAACGGCCGCATTTTATACACATGTTTAATACATTATTCTACGTACCTTCGTTCTACAGAAGAATTAATGTTCATTCCACAAAAAAAAACGAGAATGAATTAAAATAATGAAACAAATGAACGAAAGCCAATCGGCGTTCCCGCGGTTTTACCGGTAAACGCAGGAGCCGAGCATGCAACCGCGGGTTCCGCAGCCAATTAACATAAAAATCACACGGTAAATGTTGATTTTAATGGAAGAATGGAATTCTGTTCTAGTGCAAATAAAGTCGATTTTTCGTGTGTAAAATGGACGCATGTCGGATATGTTTGCGAAAAGAAATTAATGCTTTTGTTTAACTTTACAGTTATAACGATAATGTCGACAATAGAAATTTCCATTTACATAAAGAACAGGAACAAGCACCATTTCCCATAAGTTTACGAAAAAAAAACACGTTTATTTTTCGTTGACTATGATATTTTTATTAAAAAAAAAAAAACGTTGCACCACACTAGGGAATTCTCATGAATCGTGGATTAACAAACATTTAAACTCACACAATACAAACAGCCAGATTTGGAACAAGCCATACAAATATTTGTTCCGTGCGGGGATCGAACCTGCGACACGTAGGTAGCGCAGTAGCCGATTGCACAGCCACTGCGCTAACTGTGTCACACTTTTTTTTTTTTTTTTTTTTTTTTTTTTTTTTTTTTTTTTTTTTTCTTAGGACAACTCACACACGGCTATCTGATCCCAAGCTAAGCAGAGCTTGTGTTATGGTAACCAGACAACTGATATAAATACTTATATAATTTATAAATACATACATATTTTAGATAAATCACACCCAGACACAGAACAAACAATCATGCTCATCACACAAAGTTTGTCCTGGGTGGGAATCGAACCCACGACCTCCGGCTCAGCAGTCAGGGCCACTAACCACTAGACCAACAGGCCCGTCAACTGTTACTACACTGTTACTACTACTAGACTGACTGACAGAAATACAGTCTGACTGACAGAAATACAGTCTGACTGACAGAAATACAGTCTGACTGACAGAAATACAGTCTGACTGACAGAAATACAGTCTGACTGACAGAAATACAGTCTGACTGACAGAAATACAGTCTGACTGACAGACGAATAGACAGACGGACAAGAAAGTGATCCTTTATAAGGGTGGTCCTTAACGTTTTCAAGTTTTTTTAAGTCTCAATAATGTATGGTAATCTCTGGTCAACTTCTATGAGTCCCCCTAGTTTCGTAAGCCAACATTTAAATGCCGTACATTAAAACCATGCTCTTCAATCTGCCCACAGGGTACAGTTAAGGGCTGTGGTACACTGTAAGCGACAACAAAAACACCGCGAAACAACATTAACATAGAAAGAGTGATTTTATAAACCGCGTGCGTGTTGTCTCAGAGAACGTGAGGGAAAAAATAGGGTTGTCACACTTTCGTATATTAGCCGAGGGATCACGGTTTAGGATGTTGTTGCATTTTAAATATTTGTGAAAAAAAACTTTTGGTCTTAATTTAGGTCATTTTATTATTATTTTTAGGACTCCAAACCTCAATAGGAAAAAACGAGAACCTTATAGAATAACTTTGTTGTCCGTCTGTTTGTGTGTTTGTCTGTATCTCAAGTACGCGTGGAGGTATAGAGTTGAAATTAAAACCATATATTCAAGTCTGTGGTCCCTTGGAGCTATGAGAAAATCCAACCCTTTAAGTCCACCCAGACAAAAGATTTGGCGGTTTATGTCCTCGATGCGCGAGTCCAATTCGTACTTGACCGGTTTATTTAAACTAATAGGATTGCATTTGGTCGCGACTGACCTGGTGTGAAACGATGATCCCACTTAGGTTAAAACACGCGTGCCTTTATGGAACCGATTCACTCGAACTTAAAAGAGAATTTTCTTTCTTTACAAAGTTTTCTCTCGCGCCAACCCTAAAAGCCATATAGGTGACAATGATATCTATGTGTGTGTAAACCGTCTATTTTTACGCGTTCCTCCGTAATATTACGTAAGCGTGTCTTTATGGAAAACTAGCTCTGTGACCCTTTTCCTACCGTTTTTGTCGTCAAATAGAACTCATACTATTCTCTTGATGTACATGGATTTGGGAACTGTTTTTCTTCCAATCTTTGTCTAGCAAATAAGGCTGGTAGTTCGTATTTGATTGATAGACTGGTATATTGTTTGGCTATGCGTTTATGGTAGAAGTAGTGGGCGCATCAGGAAAGTTATGGTTATGTATCGGGTGGTTATTGTTTTGTTTTGTATGAGTTATCTTCGAAGGAGTATGTATAATCTTGATTGTCATGAAATTCTGCAAAGCTTTCAATATTTGACTTGCTGTTTTAGTATCTCGGATGCTATGAGGTAGTATTACACTTTTAGTTTCTTCTTTTTAAACAATGTTAGTATGCTATCTTATCTTATGGCTATTTGAACATAAGATAACTTGAAAGAGTACCTCAAACCACAGAGATGAGTAAAATTATTTTGGATGATTTTAGAAATAGTATTCGATATTACTTAGTTCATCTTGTATGTATTTACCTAACTGACGGGTTCCGTACATCTGAATAATTAAATAATAATTCACGCAGAGATTCGTAAAGATACCTGAAACGTGTACCTAATTTCACATCACTATTAATTAAAACACAATTGTGGTTAGTCAACCAAATCCAAAACATTTTCATTTTAACACACAAACAGCAATTACAGTTCAAATTATCCAGTCACATTTTAATTAGTACCTAAGTACTGAAGTTCTTATATTTCATTCACTTGGTTTATTCCGACACCCGACCGTTTTCAAATAAGCAAGTTGAGTATAAGTCAAACGATTTAGAAAGTAAATTGAGCTCTTAGATCCCCGAAGGGAATGTACGACTTCCAATTTTGTTGGATAATCACGGGTATGTGAAGCTGAATGTTTCGCAAGCTTTTATTGTTTCTTTTCCTGTTTATGATTTGGAACGTTCAATTATATATTATTAGAGTTCGGTTTTGTTTCTTGGGTTTTCTATACCACATACATTTGTAACGATTTAGTCTCGGAATCAGTTTAATCTCCATAAACAGCTTTGTAAAAATATATAATTGAGTTTATTTTAAATTTACAAATGTCATCCATGTACGAGTATTAAGTAGGTAGTCATGCGGTTCTAGTTGCGTTCAGATATTGGTTACTGCAAGTTTGAAGCCTATTTAGCTCTTGGTTTTGAGAACTATCTAGCTTACATAGAAACCCTAGACTAGAAACTACGAACCCATACTTGGCACTGTTCAAAAGCTCTGCACCAACTCTCCCATTCTACTTGAAAAATAAATTACAATTTCACAAAAGCAACGTCCATCGTCCCAACTCAAAATAACATTATATTACCCAAAAAACCACTCATAAATACATTAACAACCTCTTTTATCTGTTTGTCAAAAAATGAGCAACATTCGTTAAAATTACTCTTCAGAATCTGTAATGATACGTCATTACAGATTCTGAAGAGTAATTTTAACTACACAGTGGAGTGTCATGAAAGTCGCTATAGTGTATTTGAATCTGTTTATAACCACACCCTTAGACCCCTCGTTACACCACTGTGCATTGAAATAGAGTTGTCGAGTATTTTGAACAAAAAAGACTTTTGGAACGACGCCGTAAATATCAACAGATACCGCACAGTGGTTTAGGAAAATTCGCCGGGACAAAATGCGACACGGAAGGGAGTTTCGAAAAATGTTGGTAGATAAATTAAAATTTTCGTGCGCTTTTCCTGTGGTGCGTTGTTGTTTTGTTTTTTAATGAAGTCGCTTATGCCATAGAGTGCAGTAAGATTAAACTCCGTTGCCCGTATATTATATGACTTGAAGTTTTATAAAGGACGCCCAGAGTTTTTATAATAATGATTTGCGGTTAGAAAAGATGTCAAAGAAAATATTTTAGTAATATATTTTTATTTAAAGCAGCTGTTTCTATGCAGACCGTTCCAAATTGGTGTCCTTGACAGTTCTGTTAACTCAGAAAGGGAATCCAGTGGCACAACATTATTATACACGCGTAACAACTATCCAACAATGGAAGTTATGCAAGTTACTCCTACACACTTCCTAGCAACTAGAACCAAACCTAATTTCCAAGCTAACTTTAGTGTAATTTCATGTGTGTTTAATCTAAACAAGAGTCAACAAAAGATACATACCTAGATATATAGTCTCTCAACAGTCCTTAGAATAACATATAACCATTAAGAAAACGTTGTTTTTGCTTACTGCACCCATTAGGCGTATAAAACTATCGTTAATCCCGCCCTTGACCGAAACAAAACCAATTATGCTTTCAATAAATCTCTGAACGTGTCCAATGGTCAACCCACGTAGTTCAGCTTATACTCTAACGATTTCCTTCTTATAAAATAGCACCCTAATCACTAAACCACAAGATTGAAAATTCGTTATCGTTAAAAATATAAATTATCTTTTTATTGTTCCCCCAATTTTGTCTACAAAAATTATATTGCGTAAACATTGGGCGCTGGAATTTCGTTTTAAAGGAATCTTTGACTTTTTTGTTATTCTGCAGACCGTTTTTCTGATAAGGTCGACGTTCTTTTGACGGTTTAAAATATTTATTCGTGTTGCTAAGGGAATGTGATGAAATGAAAAATGATAAACATTTCCTGTCTCTGGCATCCAATGTTGATTGGTGATGTTTTAAATTAAAAGTTGGGTATTGCGAATGTCAAGGCTTTGCCGCAATGGCAGACTGATGTGGCAATATATTTTTAATGGCTTTTGGACACACTGTCTGGTCGTAAACGACCACAATTTCATTTCCATCCGTTGGTGGATGATTAATATAATTTATAGGTTCTTGGTAAAGTTTGGCTACTACATACGTAGCATACAACGAAGTTTTCATTTTTGAAGCTATCCTCAAAAAAGAATACCTTATTGTTTATATCATCTTGAAAAATAATCTTCATCAGATCTAAAGCAACCACAAAAATAGATTTTGGGGTACCGCGTATTTGTTCAACAATTAGCGGACAGGAGGTAGAGAAACAGAGGCGAGGGAGAAGAGGGGGCCAAAACAAAGAGTTGCTTATCTTCCCCAGTGAGTTGTAACCGTCAACTAATGGAAATTGATTGTCATGGGCTCTGCAGCTATTGGTTACTATTTTGTTACTGGCCAGTAGTAAAAGAATTCGGTAGTTTTAATATGAATATGGAGTTAATTTTAAACTTCAAACGTAGGTTTTGTTTTTTTTTATTGATTTTTTTGGTCCTAAATTTGGTAGTTTAATTTTTAAATAAAATTGTTGCTTAAAAGCAAAATATAACATTATAAACTTTTATAGAAACTTAATTTAAAAATGATTTTAAGTCAGCTTTCAGGTGTAAACTGGCCACCAAAAATACAAAACAAGCGTAATTTCATAAAATGGGACTTTTGAAAACATATCTGGCGAAATGTAGGTACTACTACTACTTCTACTACTATTAAATTCACCTTTGCCTATCCCTTTGAGGATTACAAGCGTGATGTTCTGTTATATGTGTCACTAAAGTAATATACCACATCACTACAACAATGTAAAACAGAATCCCAAAACACCTACACTTAACTAACCACATGTGTATCTTACATGAGACAATATCAGAACCATTGTATTGGCGCCAATGAGTCTATTCGAAACTATTGACAGACCGAACAATCATCGCCTGTGTGACTATGTCAAAGGTATTGACAGCTTGATATCCAATAAATTGGAGTGCCTCCGACTATCGCCGACTACCGCCGAATGATCCCGATACAGCGCTTTGATGTTCGCAACGCCGGTTTCCAACTGTCATTTTATTTGTTCCACGTTCAAACTTTGTTTGGTTTCTAGTAGAAAATTGTATGGATGGCCATTTAAAATATTGGATGCGGTTGGGTTTATTTCTGATGAAAATAAAAGTAGGAACGTGTTGGTGACGTTGGATTTGATTTGTTTTTTTTTTTAAACATATTGCATATTAAGCAGATTTGAAGAAACTTTAAATGTACACATTATTAAACCTAGTTGTTCTAATTATAACTATACAATTTATCTAGTGTTTGCCTATGGCGGCACCCATGTGGGGTCGGAAATTATCATTCGGGTAACAACTGCAGAAATAAAAAGTATACAATGTCTTTACCCAGTTAAGAGAAAGAAATATGGGGTGTTAACAGAAAAATAAATAAACAAAAGTCACATCAACATTTTAAAGGTTCCGTACCTTAAAAAGAATAAAAAAGAAAAAACCCTTTAGGATCACTTTGTGGTCTATCAAAACCCTTTATCTTAGGAATGTGTGAAGGTATCCTATATTTTATCATTTATCCTATATACCTTACACTTATTTAAAGCAGATAAAATCAACCCTTTAAGTCTACGCACTTAAAAGATATGGCCGTTTGTCACAAGTTTGTACAAAAGCTATGCGATTCCGACTCAAAAACGGCCGGTTTTTGTTTACTGTCCCAAAATGTCTTAAGCTTTTGTTTCAACCAATGTGGTCTCAATGATTGGCAAAGGCCTTTTTTTTTGGTGTAGAAATCATCAAATAACTTCCCCCGCTCTGGGCGAAGCGGGGGGGGGGGGGGGGGCGTCAGACTTTTACTGACTAAAACCCACCCATGTTCCTTCTATTGCCCTTAATGTTCCGGGGCCGCGGTATCTCTTTCCAGCAACCCGCAACCCCGGCAGGCGGAGGCCGTGGCAAGCCCCTCTGCTTTGCTGACATCTCTTTGAGGCGCGCGTGAAACACAAACGCAAAGGCGTTCGACAAAGGCCTAACCTAAGCACAAAAAATAACAAACACTCTTACAAAACAGGGTAATTGCCACTTTATACAGTTCTGGCCGATTATTACCAAAACCAAAGCAACACACTAAGACTGTGTACCAACTCCCTATTACGAAACAAATGCTGGCAAACGCACCAAACTGTGACCAAGGCGTGGTGCCTGAGATTAGCCCCTGTGACAAACGGTTATAACAATGGCAGTAATGCTCGACGTGTAAACCTAGCCTTAGTGGCAGTCTGAACCCGGCCTAAGGTCCAGGATAAATTGAATTTGCGGACGCCCCTCGTAATTAAGATTTGAGATTAAGAGTAATATTAGAACTTGATCGTTTATGAAATGTGAAATGGGAATTGGATGTGAGAAGGTTGGGTATTATGCCGGTTGTTCTCTACGTTAATTGTTTTCTGTTGGTCCTCTGTGATCCACTTAGGATAGCTTAATATTTTTAGCTGGTCTTCTAATCTTTTTTGTTTGACTAGAAAAGGATCGCATAAAGAGGGAAGAAATTAAGGCTGTCTTGTCTTATCTTCTCTTCTAAACGTATCGATGACAATGTAAATTGAGTTAGCCCAAAATGTAGTGACAAGTTTGGCGTTTTCAGTAGCGTCTATCAGCCTCTTTGATATGCAAATACAGGCAGGATTCGATATCAATTAGTGTCCTACCGTTTGTGGGGTCACATCACGTTCACACTTCAGGGTAGAGTCATCTATGAATCTGCACTCCAACAGCTTTTTTGCGGTTGGGAAATCGCTCTGGGCGGACTGGAAGGGAGTCTCAGACTTGTACCGACTACAACCTACCCATGTTCCTTCTATTGCCCTTTATGTACCGAGGCCGCGGTATCTTTTTCGAACACAAACGTGCCATCGACACAGCATGTTGTCAATAGACGGACGGTAGGTGAGCTACGCATTGCTCACCGTCCACAGGCCCGCATCTACAGTGGCCGGGAGTCGTCTCGCGGCGACCGTGGATCGTCCGGAGACGCCCGGGGTGTCTCCTGCGGCGGCTGGGTTGGTTTGAGAATCTCTCCCTCAAACGCCCGGCCACCTCCTTCGCTAGCAGAAGGAGGTGATCGCTTCCCATTCTCTCTCACTCCGGACCTTGGACGAACCAGGGCCGGACGCGAGAGATCGCCGCTGCCCACGTCAACTTGCTTCGATTAACATAGTGTTTAATTTCTTTTTTCAAGTAACCTATAAATAAAAATGGCGGTTGTTGTGAAAAAAAAGAACAAGCTATTTTACAATAGGAGCCTACTCGATTTCTTTGTTATAAAAGAAAAGCTTTAATCTTACACCCGTATTTTAAAACAAAAAGGTACCGAATAGATATTTTAACAGACCATTATTCGTTGATATTAACACTCAGCTGCCTTCTTAAAAAGTAATAAAAGACGCGACTCGCTTTTAGGCAAGTGAATATCTAAAATATAAAACCTCGTTAGGTACTTCAAGACAACTTGGAAAATGTAAAACTTGAAGGCGCACTATTTCACAGTGACGGATCACTAATACTGTTGATCAGTATTAGTGATCCTTCACTGTGACCTAGCCTAGTGCACAAATTGCGAAATATCTACACAGCAAGGTAAACATTTTTTTATTGCTACTTTTCAACTCTGGATACTTTTCAAGTGCCTATCGTGGTGATCTTCTTATACCTAGGACTGTCTCCTTGGTCTAATGGTCCCAGGTTCGATGCCTAGAAAGGGCAAGTGTTATTGGATTTATTATCAAGAATTTCTTAATAGCAGCAATACTGTTTAGATTTGTGTCCAGTTTATGACAATAGGCCAAACCTAACCCTTCTACATGGAACTGTTTTTTTGCGGATGGGAAATCATCAAATAGCGTAGCGGGGAGAGTGTCACACTTTACTGACAAATCCATCCATCCATGTTCTTTTTTTGCTCATTATGTTCCGGGGCCGCGGTATCTCTTTCGAATAACTCGCAGTTCCGGCAGGCGGTGGCCCTGGCAGGCCCCTCTGGACGTAAACACTTTTCCAGTATAACCAGCTTTGTGGATATCTCATCATATTATTATTAACTTGTTACAGCATCATGCTGAGATGAACCTTTTTGGTTTCGATATGTATTTTTTTTAAATTATTTTTTCTTTTTGTAAGATTCCTTTTTTAAATTCTGTTTTACTGTTATGTCCTGTGCCAGTCAAATATATAGTTTTTCATTTCGTTCTTGTTTAACGGAACGGGAAAACTATACAAAGCTATGTTATGCTGTAAATAAATGGCTTGATGTGTCACCGTGTCTAAACTGACAATGCTTTTTAATACTATAAGGTTCAAATACGCTTACAGACCCGAGAGCACAACTCTATGTTTAGTTTATGGCACGAAAGTACCTACGCGTCGCTATGGAGTGTATCTGCAATCTGAAACACAGTCAAACGCAGTGATTTGGTCTCGATCAAAACCGTTTTAGCTCTCTCCACACTTTCCTGCGATATCGTTGCGTGTTCCCAGCGATGTAGTTACGCCACGAATCGATTAAAAACAAACGTGGTGCAAAGGGATCCGATTGAATTGCTGTGTAGGTTCGATACGAATGGGGTGGAATTTTTCGGATAGACTTTGTAAACAGAATAGTTTGTTATGGGGCTCTTTTGTGATAGTCAAAGTTGTGATGATTGAGATTGAAGCCTACAATTGACTTACATAAAAAATAGGTGTATATTTTTTTGGGGTGGGAAATCATCAAATAACTTCCCATGCTCTGGGCGGAGCGGGGGGGAGTGTCAAACTTGTACTGACTAAAACCCACCCATGTTCCTTCTAATGCCCTTAACGTTCCGGGGTATCTCTTTCGAACAACCCGCAACCCCGGCAGGCGGAGGCCCTGGCAGGCCCTTTTGCTCTGCTGAGATCTCTTTGAGAGCGTGGAACACTAACGCGCCGTCTGTATATTGTTTCAGTATATTGTTTGTTATGGTGTATTGGTTTCTTATTAAAAAAATCCCGTTTATTTTATTTAAGCCACTGTATTTTGTTGTTCGAATCCTAGTCTAAATCGAGCGACTATCGTTGGTCTATTAGTCGCAAACGCGACTATAGATCACAAGGCCCTGGGTTCTCATTCCGTCGGGTAGTGTTATGGGATTTTCCATCAGATTTTTTTCAGTATAGTAGTAAGTGTCTTTTTGATGGCAATAAGCTTGCCCCCTATTACATGAAACCTAAACATCAGGCATATCTCTGGCTAACCTTTCGAAATTAAAGGCGTGATGTTAAGTTATTTAGCTTACTAATATTATAAATGCGAATGTTTGTGAGGGTCGATGGACGGATGGATGGTGGATGTATGGATGTTTGTTACTCTTTCACGGCAAAACGACTGAACGGATCGATGAAATTTGGCACAGAGGTAGATAGGGGATGGTATTTAAAAGTACTTCAATTTATTCCCATTTCATTTACCTAATTTTGCCTGTGTTCCACCAAATATACTGAATGTGCACCAAAATATGTTAATTAAAATATGTCATAACGAGCATCTATTTAACAACTGTTGCAAATTTGTAAAAATAGTAATACACCTAATTTTAAAAACAAGCATTTATTTTTTTAGTTTTACTTCAGATAATGCACTGCAATAGTTATTGTTACAATAGAATATTTGCAGCGCACTACAATAAAAAAGTATTATATCTTTATCCATTTTCTATTAATGCAAGTCGTTACTGGCGTAGGGGGTCACAGTTTTAACCTAACCTAACCTACGCATTTTTTTAACATCCAGGAATATTTGGTGCACGATCAGTATTTTTCTGGGAAGAATAAAATAGTTATTGTTACAATAGAATATTTGCAGCGCACTACAATAAAAAAGTGTTATATCTTGGTGTTAATTTGGAATTTGTTTGATGTAACATATTTTGTTGGCCGAGTAGTTTAATTGTAGTAAAACAATTAAACGGGTTTAAGATCAATATTTTAGAAATGCATACATAGATGTACCTTAAGATTTTTGGTGAACACAAAAATATTATCCGTAGATAGGTGTGGAATAACACATAGGATACTTGCTTTTTTAGATATCACGCTGGCGAAGCCGCGGGCACCAGATAGTCTTCTAATAATGACAGATAATACTCAACCTACTTACCTAGCCTACCTTCCCTAGCAACGCTTCATTTCGATACATGAAGCAGTAAACGTTCGTCTCTCGTGTCCAATACCACAGGTGCTGCTAACTATTGCCTCTCAGCCACTACGCGCACAATTTATAGTTAATGTGTGGACGCCTTAGCAAGTCGCTGTGTCTCGAAATAGGCTGGCTTTCCTAAGGGTGTCGTGAAGTATCGTCGTTGTATAATAATGTTGTAGCTGTAAATTGAGCTTTATCGTAATATATCTAGGATGCACTTTATAGAACGATTTGAATTACTGCCAAAATATTTTTGGTTAAAGGACGTAGAAGTGCTACAAAATCCAGTAAATTAGGCATGACAACTGGTCATCTTCGGCATGAGAGATAATAAGCTAAGAAACTCGTATACACCTTTATTTTGTGTTTTAAGTCTGTCTGGGTCGTAACTTGTAGCTTAAAGGTCTCATCGGTTTTTCGCCATTTATTTTGGTTTCTATAGCACGAATGACATGTTTGATTCAAACATTTTATACGCGCTTAACTGTTTTTCAGATAGGAGTACGGCTTCGCGGTGAAAATATACAATCGCCAATAACTAAAAACTTTTCTTTCTCATAGTTTTTAGAATTCCATAACTCAAAAGGAAAAAACTGAACCCTTTTTGATCTCTTTGTTTTCCGTGTGGCTGTCTGTCTGTCTGTCAATACCCCTTTATCTGGGGAAAGCTTAAGCTGTGAAAAAAGTCAACCCTCTAAGTCTACGCAGTCAAAAGATATGGTTGTTTATGTCACAAATTTGTACGGAACCATCGGTCCGGTATTTTAATGGACTATGATCATTATTTGATGCATGAACTTTTAACCCATATGTGCCCAGAACTTTTTTTGACTCTAATTTTTGTAATCCTTACTTCCTTACTAATATTATAAAAGCGAAAGTGAGTTTGTTTGTTACCTCTTCACGCTTTAATGGCTAAACCGATTTTGATGTATTTTCGTACAGAGATAGTTGAGAACCAGGAGACGGACATAGGCTAATATTTTTTTTTATAAAAAAGTGGGATGTGAGGGAGAAAGAGGGAAGAAAAGGGAAAACTTAGCGTTGCTATTACAAATCAATAAGGCGCAAGGGGAACTGTGTTACCCCGAATTTAACGCGAGCGAAGCCGCAGGCAAAAGCTCATTTTTGCATAATTTGATGTTTAGGGACCACAAATTAAGGTTTCAAGAGTAGTTTGTATTTATCAGTCCCGAAAGTAGGTTTTTTTCAGAGGGTCGAGAATGACCCCATGGACATATACATATATTTAATTATAGTCTTACACAGTATAGAATAAAAACTGACAAAATAAAAATACACCATAGATTAATTAGTCTTTATTAGAAACTACTCAGCACTTACTCACATTAGGAAGATAAAGAATTTAACCATAATGCGCTATATTTATTAAGCAAAATGTTATTCATCATCTGCCTAACCTTTTCCCAACTATGTTGGGGTCGGCTTCCAGTCTAACCGGATGCAGCTGAATATCAGTATTTTACATGAAGCGACTGCCTATCTGACCCCCACAACCCAGTTAGTACTGAAAGTCTGACAACCAGTCTTACCAAGGGGTATCGTATTAAGCAAAATGATATTGTGGTAGTTAAATATCAGTTCAAAATCGTTCGATTTTTTTGTGTCGCCCTCTGATTTGATTTGATTTATGAATAAATCGTCTTCTTACACCAATGATTAAACTAGCTTAAAACTAAACCATATTAATGTTAAGTAGGTAATTAGTTAACATTAACACCTAAAATGATTATAGCAAATACTTGCAAAGCTTCAAACTGATTGCGACGAATAGTCATAATCTCTAAAGTATCCTTTTAATTAGATCATGTTCATTCATTATTAATGAAATATGTGAATTACATAGAGGAATATTTCAAGCGTACCTATCATATTTAATTTCGGTTTTATGTCATACTAGCTGGCACCCGCGGCTTCGCCCGCTTGATTATCAAAAAAAAGTATCCTATGTGTTATTCTAGACTATAATCTAACTCTGTGCCAAATTTCATCAAGATCCATTCAGCTGTTTTGGATTGAAAGAGGAACACACATCCATACATCCATCCATCATCCACAAACGTTCGCATTTATAATATTACTAGCTTTTACCCGCGGCTTCGCTCGCGTTAAATTCGGGGTAACACAGTTTCCCTTGCGCCTTATTGATTTGTAATAGCAACGCTAAGTTTTCCCTTTTCTTCCCTCTTTCTCCCTAACATCCCACTTTTTAAAAATTAGCATATGTCCGTTTCCTGGTCTCCAACTATCTCTGTACCAAAATTTATCAAAATCGGTTTAGCCACTAAAGCGTGAAGAGGTAACAAACAAACAAACTCACTTTCCCTTTTATCATATTAGTGAGGATATAGGTAGTAGGACTAACATTTTAGTGATAAGTTACATTTGCTTTTATTTTGTTGTCAATGCATTTATGGATCACTTTGTCAAAAACTTTTATTTCCCGGACGCAAAAGGCTTTAAACATATGGTCCTCTTCATTCAATTCATTCATCTTCACATGATTAAATACTAGCTTTTGCCCGCGGCTTCGCTCGCGTTAAATTCGGGGTAACAAAGTTCCCCTTTCCTGATTTGCAGATACCTGCTACCTGTGGTTTTTGAGCCCTTGCGCCTTATTTGTTGTAATAGCAATGCTAATTTTTCCTTTTTCTTCCCTCTTTCTCCCTCATTTCTCACTTAAAAAAAAATGTTAGCCTATGTCCCAATGTCCCAGTGTATTGAATGATTTAAATCCTGTTTTAATTATTTTATATACGCTACCATCTTCTCAACTTTAAGTTCTATCGGGAACTACAAAACAATAACGTTATCACCAATAACGGTTTCCTCATCAAACACGTTAAGGTAAAACCTCTCCTATACCAGCGAAAACACCTGACTTTTCCCTCCCTCACAATTTACTCAACTTCTCGAAAATACATAAATCATATCCACAAAGTTGTGACTCGACCATTTCAATTTCTCTATAATTTACGTCTTCACTCGTATTTCTATCCGACGGCCCTAGAAAGAGTGATAGACGTGATAGATTTGGTTGTTATGTAGGTTTTCACTCATAATTCAGATTATTTTATTTGGAAAGTATAAATATAAATATATGTTAAAATAAAGCTCCATAGTTTTCTAAGTCATAACACCATACAGCTCATAGACAAATCCCAGGTGTTTTATAATTCAATGCGTGATGCAGTCATTATGTATAAGTAACTACAATTGTATTCAGCTGTGAGTTTAACTCGGCATTGCCTTATTCGTTTCCAACGCGATCGGACATTTTAGTCATGCATGCATCACGCTGTGAGCTCAAACATAATGTTATCCCGAAATGAATTATAAACACAATAGAGTGCTCTGCTCATTTGAAAACAAATGAAGTGAAACCGACAATAATTCGTTCTATAAACAATCAATAATTGAATAACCAACTTTGGCAATTGTTATCCAACCGCACGAAATAGCTTTAGATACAGTAAGTACACACAACGTGTCATATCAATCATCATAGTTAAACAGAGTACATAACAACCCATATTATGTAACACGTTTATATGTAATACTAACCTATTTCCCAAGTAACGTAAGGCCATTGTTTTAGAAGCTAAGCATCTAGCTCATCTAGTTTGTCACGATAAGTGGGACAACCGCATGTGGAAATCCTAATTAGCCAGCGAGATGTGTTGGTAGAGTTTTAGTTGAAGTACAAGTTGAGAGGGTGTGGAAAAATGAAGCGTTTACATTCTGACTATTGAGGTATGGATGTTGACCTGGTTAATTAGTAGGAGTCTGTAAAGCAAAGGGCGTAGCGCGTTTTCCTCTCACAGTCAACTGGAAATACGATTTTAGGGAATAGATTTTTGTTTACCGCCTCTACCTCGTTCCAAATAGGTAAAGTGAGGGAATTTCAAGTGCGCAAGTGGTTCGCATCGTTGTTAGGTAGAGTCTGCGGTAGCACTAACAGCATCCTACAGGTCATTGCAGACAAGCAGGACTCAAATATCCTAAGAATATTTATTCTTGCTTATGTTATATAACTTTAATAACAATAATTATGGGCACATGGTCTGAAATAAAGATGAATTTAATTTAATCACATTGGCTACCAACTTAAATTGTCCGTATATTTATAATAACTGTCATTTTTGACAGTTATTATAAATGAATAAATGAAAAATGGCTTTTATACTGGCGAAGTGAATCAATTAAGTTTTCAACAAAATCTTCCTCATTAGAATGAGATACAGCCTCCTACTATTTACTATTTAATTTTTGTCTATTTTTTTTCCAAATATGAGACCACTACTCTTGAATGTGGCTTAGATGTGCACAAAAGTGAACAAATTTGTACTGTTTTCGTACCTCAAAAGGAAAAACCCGACCACTTATTGGATCACTTTCTTGTCCGTCTGTCTGTCAAGACGCTTTATATCAGGAAAGCGTGGAGGTATCCAGTTAAAATTAAAACAGCATTCTCAAGTCTGCGGTCTCTTTGTTCTGAGATAAAATCAACTCTCTAAGTCTACGCAGTCAAAAGATATGGTTGTTTATCTCGCAAGTTTATACGGAACCCTCGATGCACTATTCTAACTCGCTCTAGGATGGTTTTTAATATTTTGTTTTGTTTAGTTCATTTAATTTTGAGTCAAATAAATATTTTTTCTTACTTTCTTTCTTCATACATCTCCAAAGTTAAGACTTCTGAACTTAACAAACATAAACCACAAAGTAGATGAACCCAAATACGGAAAATCTCAAATGAGAAAATCCCCCTATAAATCTTCATACCATCACCTCAACTCTGAAAACGCAACACCCCAAACTATGAAGTAAACGTTTGGTACCAATAAAATCGACAGCACTCGATCACGTAGCTCGCAAAATATATTAACGGTGTTCGTATAAAAAGGCTGAGGTCTTATCGGCACGGAGCAGCCGTTTGAGGCAGGGTCAGCCGAATAAATATGGATTAACCAGAGGAAATATGAGAGAACATAGCAGGAATAAAGCCTTGTTAACCCTGCAGTACAGAGGCGGTAATGTGGCGCGAGTCCGGGAGGTTCTTTCTTTGCAGGCAGTTGTAGTTTCATTGTGATAACATTCATGATAAGCTGTAAGGTTTGGGATTGCTGACAGAACTGAACCATCACGACTTGTGAGCTTCGAAGGGTCAGGCAAAGGTGTACCTAACAGTACATCAGCATTTCGCCGGTTAAGTCCTTTGCAATAGGAGGTGAGATTTTTCCAATAGCTGGGCTAATATCCAGACTCCGTGTCTGTTACTGAGCAACTTCTGATTCAAAATAACCAACAAACATTTTGCCCGACCTTGGAATTGAACTCAAGAATTCATTTTCAGCAGTCGCGCTTGCAACTAATAAACCAGCGAGGCAGTCAAGGGTTGGAACCGTTAATAGGCTTTAAATGATTTTGTTCGACGGGCCTGTTGGTCTAGTGGTTAGTGGCCCTGACTGCTGAGCTGGAGGTCGTGGGTTCGATTCCCACCCAGGACAAACTTTGTGTGATGAGCATGATTGTTTGTTCTGTGTCTGGGTGTGATTTATCTATAATATGTATGTATTTATAAATTATATAAGTATGTATATTAGTTGTCTGGTTACCATAACACAAGCTCTGCTTAGCTTGGGATCAGATAGCCGTGTGTGAGTTGTCCCAAGATATTTATTATTTATTTATTATTTATTGTTCTAACGTATGTACTTTTAACTATCAAGCTTCCGTCAATTCTTTTAATCCATGTTCTGCTCTTCGTGTCTCAAAATCTGGTCTGGTGACCTCTTATGTAACAGGCAATATATAAAAAATCCCAAAAGGTGGTAACCATAAGGCTAATCCATTGCTAAGGCTAATAATTGACACGGCCTGTCGATAGTGAGGTAGCCCTAAAGAAGAACATGGATGGGTTTTAGTCAGTAAAAGACTGTCACTCCCTTCCGCTCGCTCAGATTGGGAGAAATTATTTGATGATTATTTGCCATCCGAAAGAAAAGGTTGACATGTTTAACATGACCCAGAGTGGAAGGATGCCAACTAATCAGTACATTCTGAAGTGTCATAATTTTATTTTATTGTGTGTTTAGTATCTTACCTGGTATCGGTATTTTTATGCCATCCATTTTGAGCCTCTGATTTGGCATAACATGCCGTCAGAAAATACCTCTCAGACATGCTGGTTTCATCATGATATTTTCTTTGTCGAAGCAAGGTGATAAATACTATACCCAAATGAATTTAAAAAATCAGATCAAATCAAATCATTTATTTGCATAACACAGGTCTGAGAGGTGTTACATAGAGTTTTTTTTAGTTACACTATATTATAACCACTATAATATACAAGGTGTGCAAATATATTTATATTGTCTTAATCTCTTATTTTCTAATTATTTAATTAAAATCGTCGTATTCGTTACTAACATCATCATTTTCGAACAACGTTCACTGTCGCACGCAAGTTTTTCCAAAAACTTCAAAACGCAAACAACTAAATAACCATACCTGGAATATAATTCACATCAGTCTAGAAAAATGCTTAAATTTTTTGAGACGGCGCTAGAACTAAAACGAGAGCTTGAAGCGAGAGTTCCTGTCCCACCTAGCTAGACGATAAACGCGACACAGAATTATTCGGTTTACTCAAAATCTCACTTGCAATTTGTACAAATGTCACTAACAAGGATAAAGTTTGAAAGTTGAATTTTACCTAAAAGAGGTTGGGTAAAGAAAGTCTGTTATGTTTTTGAAATACTGTTATTATGTTTGCAGGTGTTTTTGGGAGTTGATATTTGGGTAAATTGTTTAGTTATGTTTTATTATATACTCAGTTTATAATAGTTCCACTAACAGGAACGACTGATGTCTTCAATATTTTTGGCATTTTGTCACGATGAAATAAATTACACAAAATCGAGTATCAAATCCACAAGCTACAATTTGTGAGTCAGGCCAATACTACTAGCCTCACCAGGGCTTCTCAATTCCTTTTACTTAAATAGAATTTGTTTGTGGCAGGCCTTAATTCGAGCTCCTAAAAAATCATTGCCATTCCCTAGTCCCAAACCCATTTTTTGTACAACAAAAAGGACCATTAAATCAATCCCACCTTCATCACTACCAGTTGATACCCAAGAAAAGGGATACCCAATAAAATAACTACCCATACATTCTACTTCCATTCACGACGAAAGCAAGCCTGCCGGCGTAACAACCCGAAACCGACGCTAACATGTATAAATAAGAGCCCCCAAATTCCCCAATTTATTTTGCGTCACCCCAAACCCGGGTGAGTAAAATATTCTAGTTGATGCTCGTTGGAGCGGCACCGACCACTACAGACCGGATTAGCTTATGTGCTCTTGATACTAAAAGGATTTTTCTTTTGAATTTTTGGGTTTTTGTATGTCTCTCTCTTAGGGTTTGTGAATTTTTGAGATCGTCTGGTGCTGATGCGTCCTAGTTGATAATGGAATAATCTAAACTGCTCCTTATTATAATAAGTAAGATCGTAAACTGCTTCATTTTCAGGTCGAATAAATGTTATATCCATTAACAGTCTTTTGCAAATGTTCAATTTCAAGTCAACGACAAAATTCGAAACCAGGTCAATAGTCTCAAGATTATTACTTATTAGTCAAACACATATAAAGTATTACTTAAACGTATTCTTTTCGTCATTAAAAGTCTCCAAATAAATACAACAACTTTCTTTGTCCTTACCTTCGACATTTAATCAAATCGACATGACATTTCCAAACGTCTTCATATTATCGTAACCTGCGTCGAAATAATACAGGGATGATCCGATTGGCGGCTGATTGTTGGCTCTCGTTAAGGTAATGTCTGACAACGGGAGAATATTTGCACAATGTACACCCACGTTATTCTCCGTACGTATTAGTACGGATAAAGGCACCCCACACCGTAGATAATCCTGGCGTGGTTGTTATGAATGCAAATCGCTCTCATTGTCGAAGTTTTCCATATTTGTAAGCAAGAATAGCTTTAATAGCTTTTGCTTGTAAGTGACGATAGGGTGTTAAATGAAACCACGTACTCAACTCGATTGTCCTAGATGACCTAGGAATAATCTTTTATAAAATGAAACTTGATCAAGATTCGATCAAAAATGAGTTGTTAGGCACACAAACACATGCTGCGGATCTAAACTAGGATTCAATTTGCATTTTAAAAACCAAACTAGAGAACGATGACAGTATGAGCCCACGTCCAAAACCGACCAGTCTGCCTTGAGCTCTATATTGACCATTCCCTCTCCCCGAATGTACTGAGTTACAAAGCTGAAGGAGGGGAAGGGAAGGTCTGTTTATTTTGGATGTTGTATAGGCGCTTTTTACGGACGTTTATCTAGATATGCGCAGATAGGTCAGAGACATGTGTGGATTGGATTTCATATTGAACGTGCGTTTTAGGGTTTCAGGACCAAAGGATTCTATTTTCGCTGCAGGCTGTGATGGAAATTTCAAGAATTTATTAAAAACTGACTTCCAATAACTCCCTATTTTTTGCGTAAGTTTTTGTTTTGCGTCCAAAGTTTCCTGGAAAACTGTATTACCTTGTAGTTCAGTGGTTTTTTGGATGGATTCGGAAAGATGTCTTGAAAACGTGCTATTCAACGTAAACATAAATGTATTGTTCACTGTATAGTTTACTAGCTTTTGCAAGCGTAAGGGGTAACACAGTTCCCCTTTGGTACCTGCTACCTGTAGTTTTTGCCCTTGCGCCTTATTTATTGCAATAGCAATGCTAAGTTTTCCCTTTTCTTTCCTCGTCCTCCGTCATATCTCTTTAAAAAATTGCCTATATCCGTCTCCAGAGTCCCAACTATCTCTGTACCAGAATTCATCAGAATCGGTTTAGCCATTTAGGCGTGAAGACGTAACAAAGAAACAAAAGTACATGCCTGATGTCTCCAAATGGATCAAAATCTACTTAATATTATAAATGCGACTGTTGTGAGGATGGATGTAGGGATGTATGGATGTTTGTTTCTTTCACGTCAAAACGGCTTAATGCATCTTGATGAAATATGGCACAGGTAGATTTTAGTCTGTAATAACGCATAGGATACAATTTTCAATATCACGCAGGTGAAGGCGCGGGCATCAACAAGTTTAAAAATAAATTTAAAAATAAAATACGCTAAAACCGTACAATTTAATGATTTTTATGTTGTAACAATTAAATATCACGTGACGTCACAGAGTACGCCAACAGAACCCAGAGTGGCTCGCGCTTGACCACTTTCATTTTATATTCCGAATACATCAAACAGCGACAAAAATAGACCAAAATAAAACGATCTGTATGATATTGACAGGTTGTTTTAAAAAAAACCCTTCATGTATACATGTAGATTTGTTTTCCAATAACACCGTTTGATTCTTTTGTAAATATTTCTAAAACTGACTTTTGGTTTGTTTTATTGAATGAAATATGTTTTTTTTATTGAGTTATTTGACTTCAATGGGGAGATGTGATTGATTTTGACAAGGTCAATTACTCTTCTGACGTGTATTATTAACCAAATAGATGTAATCAAAACTTATTTTTGAACTGTGTGACATTAAACCTCAAACCAACCCAGCCGACGACTCCTGGCCACCGTAGATGCGGACCTGTGGACGGTGAGCAATGGGTAGCTCACCGTCCGTTTATTGACGTTAACTTGTTTCACGCGCGCCTCAAAGAGATGTCAGCAAAGCAGAGGGGCTTGCCAGGGCCTGCACCTTCCGGGGTTGTTCGAAAGAGATACCGCGGCCCCGGAGCGCAAAGGGCAATAGAAGGAATATGGGTGGGTTTTAGTCAGTAAAAATCTGACATTCCCCCCCGCCCCGCCCAAAGCGGGGGAAGTTATTTGTTGTTTTAAAAAAAAACCATTAGACATGGTATAAAAAAAAGAAGTTAAACACCTACTTTCTGGTTTACAACTGAGCAAATATTTTGCGTACATGTTTAGTTTTAGTGACAACGCATGCTAAATGACGTCATTTTAAATCCAAATGGCGGTCTCCCAAAGATTGCGGACTAGTTGTTTTTTATTGGAAAATACGAGAAATAAATAGAAAAAAAAACTGTTGATCGGATTACGATGTTTTTTCTCACACGGATAGTGTATCAAAGCTCAATTTTAATCCCGGTCCCTTAAGATGAATTTCTACTAATACGCGGGCGAAGCTGCCGGCAACAATTAGTAAAATATAAATAAAAATATTTTCTTAATATTTGAATGGTGTAGATATATTTTGCGCGTTGCGAAAGGGCTGGACGGAAAAAAATGAGACCTAAAGTTGTAACGACACCTTTTGCTATTTTATTTTGCTGTAAGCCGTGTGGCGTGCGGGTTTTTCTCTGTCTGTCTCTCTCTCTCATAGAAAGCAAGCCAGTTATTTTCGTTTCGTCTGTTTATTTCGCATTGAACAGTGTGGTGTCGCGACGATTATTTTTGTTGAGTGAATACAGGTTTTTTGTACATAATAAATAATAACTTCGTTCTATCCGGGGGTCCCTTAACACCTCTCAAGTTTGTTTTTGTTTAAGGTATTGTATTTGAAAAAGAAACACACAAAAACACAGTGTCCCAAACGCTGACAGTTTTTTTTTTGTAAGTAAAAAACAGCTGTTTCATGTAATCACATAAAACAGCTGCATTTTTACTGGAACACTGTTAGATCGGCCTTGTTTTTTTTTAGTTTTTTTTTGTGGTTTTTAATTTATTTTGTTCTGTCTGAGTCTATAAACATGTTTTCTTTTTTTGTTTTCTCTTGGTATTTTTATCAGCACCCATAAAAATTGAAAAACATTAAAAATTAGTATTTTGCATATTACATATAATTGATTTTTTATAATTACATCTTCTTATTCATTAAAAAAATATTAACTTAAACTTGGTTCAATTGCACTTCTATCTGAATATAATTTAGAAATATTATTTGTTATAATTTGTTAAGTGAGTGAGTAGTAAGTCATGTGATGTTCTGCATTTATTTAAAATCATGATTTTCATTATATTGGTTTTAATTAAAGTTGAAATAACATTAAAAAATAAGTATATTATATTGAAAAACACTGCTTGCATAATCTTCTTTAGGCTAACCTAAAGAAGATTATGCAAGCAGTGTAAAAATAAAAGATAAAAAGGTAAAAGGTAAAAATAAAAGAGAAAAAAGAAAATCTTTGGCCCCTAAGGGCCAAAGATTTTCTTTTTTCTCTTTTATTTTTGTCATTTTTCACCAGTGATGTCGCGCTATCTTCTTATTCCTATCTTATTCATGTCATCTTCCCAGCATCCATGGTCTGCCTATGTTGTTTTTCTGAGCCATACCCATACCATACCAGCACCCATATAGCATCTGAACAAGCAAAAATAATAACATGCAAATAGATCACCCAAAATCCAATCATTACTAAATCATTATCCCACCTCCACTCATCTTGCCAATTCAATTGAGCTCGTCTCCAATCCTAGTTACATTGTTTTCCTTGGTTCACGTGATTGTGTAATTAAGTCCCTTCCTCTTGATTGCTTGTGGGTTGTCCAACATCAAGTCTTTAAGGAATTAGGGACCTTTTGAAGTGAAGTACTTCAGACTAGGACGTTAAGTTTAAGGGGAAATAAATAGGAGTTAGGTTTTATTGTGTACTTTAGTTTAGAGGTGGTGTTAGTTTTGAGAGGTTTTAAATTGGTTAAGGGTTTATATATTACTAGTTTTTTTTTAATTCGGTATAACACAATACCTAGTACCTGTAGTTTTTGCCCTTGCGCCTTATTGATTTGTAATAGCAACGCTAAGTTTTCCCTATTCTTCCCTCGTTCTCCCTTATATCCCACTTTAAAAAAAAATAGCCTATGTCCATCTCCTGGGTCCCAACTATCTCTGTACCATAATTCTAAATCGGTTGAGCCATTAAAGCGTGAAGAGGTAACAAACAAACTCACTTTCGCTTTTATAATATTAGTAAGGATTAAATAATATAATATAACGGCGAAAGTTTGTTTTTGTATGTTTGTAACTCCTTCACGCTGAAACGACCTAACGAATTTGAATGAAATTTTGGTATCAAGATAGCTTAAATTCTGGATTAACACAAAAATATATATATATTCCGGCAAATAAAACTGCGGGGAGCAGCTCGTATTTTTATAAAGTCGTTACTTACCTATACATGATGAAAAAAACCGCCTCCGAGGTAGAACGAACATACGCTTTAAGGAGCGAATATAGCCAGAGCGCCTATGACAGAGAAGTTTGTATGAAGAAACGAGAGGCCTTTGTCCAGCAGTGGGACACTTGACAGATTAGCAATAAAATAACCAAACATACATACGTTTTTGTTTAAGTTATTTTATAATCACTGCTCTAAATAGTGTGATGCAATCATCGTTTGGAAACCTGCGTTTCCTACAAAAAAACGAACATTTGAAACAGCTTTTCTCTCATCTAAAGACGAACCCTGCGTCCCAGTATTGGGAAAGTTGTATGCAGAACATGATATTACAAAATCCAAAGTTTTCTTTAAAAACAAAAAAAAATTCTCTATCATTGTAAATCTTTGGCCCCTAAGGGCCAAAGATTTTCTTTTTTCTCTTTTATTTTTGTCATTTTTCACCAGTGATGTCGCGCTATCTTCTTATTCCTATCTTATTCATGTCATCTTCCCAGCATCCATGGTCTGCCTATGTTGTTTTTCTGAGCCATACCCATACCATACCAGCACCCATATAGCATCTGAACAAGCAAAAATAATAACATGCAAATAGATCACCCAAAATCCAATCATTACTAAATCATTATCCCACCTCCACTCATCTTGCCAATTCAATTGAGCTCGTCTCCAATCCTAGTTACATTGTTTTCCTTGGTTCACGTGATTGTGTAATTAAGTCCCTTCCTCTTGATTGCTTGTGGGTTGTCCAACATCAAGTCTTTAAGGAATTAGGGACCTTTTGAAGTGAAGTACTTCAGACTAGGACGTTAAGTTTAAGGGGAAATAAATAGGAGTTAGGTTTTATTGTGTACTTTAGTTTAGAGGTGGTGTTAGTTTTGAGAGGTTTTAAATTGGTTAAGGGTTTATATATTACTAGTTTTTTTTTAATTCGGTATAACACAATACCTAGTACCTGTAGTTTTTGCCCTTGCGCCTTATTGATTTGTAATAGCAACGCTAAGTTTTCCCTATTCTTCCCTCGTTCTCCCTTATATCCCACTTTAAAAAAAAATAGCCTATGTCCATCTCCTGGGTCCCAACTATCTCTGTACCATAATTCTAAATCGGTTGAGCCATTAAAGCGTGAAGAGGTAACAAACAAACTCACTTTCGCTTTTATAATATTAGTAAGGATTAAATAATATAATATAACGGCGAAAGTTTGTTTTTGTATGTTTGTAACTCCTTCACGCTGAAACGACCTAACGAATTTGAATGAAATTTTGGTATCAAGATAGCTTAAATTCTGGATTAACACAAAAATATATATATATTCCGGCAAATAAAACTGCGGGGAGCAGCTCGTATTTTTATAAAGTCGTTACTTACCTATACATGATGAAAAAAACCGCCTCCGAGGTAGAACGAACATACGCTTTAAGGAGCGAATATAGCCAGAGCGCCTATGACAGAGAAGTTTGTATGAAGAAACGAGAGGCCTTTGTCCAGCAGTGGGACACTTGACAGATTAGCAATAAAATAACCAAACATACATACGTTTTTGTTTAAGTTATTTTATAATCACTGCTCTAAATAGTGTGATGCAATCATCGTTTGGAAACCTGCGTTTCCTACAAAAAAACGAACATTTGAAACAGCTTTTCTCTCATCTAAAGACGAACCCTGCGTCCCAGTATTGGGAAAGTTGTATGCAGAACATGATATTACAAAATCCAAAGTTTTCTTTAAAAACAAAAAAAAATTCTCTATCATTGTAACCTCCCTGCTGGCCCTATTTGGGGTCGGTCCAACACGATTTCTAGTCCTGGATCCAGAATAAAATAAAACAACAAAAATATTGCAACTACCGCAGCAGCCATTTTTTGTGACCATTTATTGGATTAACTCCTGTTCGCAGACCTTTACAATTCTCCGTTGTGAAACAAAGGGACAGAAGATTCAGCAAAGCGTCCGAGCAAGCCGCGCTCGAACTTTGAAAGCCTTTGATCTTAAAGTCTATAGCTTTGGACAGTCGTCCGCGAAATATTGAAGATTTGGTCATCCAATCAAGTGAATTATGCAGTTCCTTGTCAAAAGACAGTGAATTTATTTTTAATTCAATTGAATTCATTTGTTTAATTGAATCGTCTTTAATTGGCTTTGTTATCTCGTCGGTTGTAGTCGCAAAGAGCTACTACTGAACAAAAGGTCTGTTTTTTATATGCGGATGGGAAATGATCAAATAATTTCCCTCGCTCTGGGCGGAGCGTGGGGGAATGTCGGACGTTTGCGGGTTGTTCGAAAGAGATACCGCGGCTCTGGAACGTAAAGGGCAATAGAAGGAACATGGGTGGGTTTTAGTCGGTACTAATCTGACACTCCCCCACTTTTCATGTTGGGTAAAGTTATATTGAAACTATCCGGTGCTCGCGGGTAGGCGCGCGTGATATAAAAAAAATGTATCCTATATGTTATTCCAGACTATAATCTACTTCTGTGTCAAATTTCCTATAGATCCGTTCAGTCGATTTGACGTGAAAGAGTAACAAACATCCATCCTCACAAACATTCGCATTTATAATATTAGTAGGATTTCTCAGCAGCATTCCCGACTCTGTTGTGTTGTCATTTTTTATATGGGACTTTAACAAAACAAAATAAATATGATTGTACTAAAGGTACACTCCTACTTACCCCTTCGGACATTACATGCGTTATGCCGTGTAGACTGATAGGAGAATGGAAGAAGAAAACGTGTTGCGTCGACCCCAAATAGAATGGAACAAGGGCAGGAAAATGATGATGATGTAATCTGAGATCATTTGACTAATAAGTCTTAAATTGTTCTACTTATCGATAGATCTGCGTGGTTCATCAAAAAATCTCTCCAGTAATGTTTATGCAAATAAAAGCTTGGCCTTGCAAAATTAATTTAATTTCATCAGGAAAATATGAAATGCCAAAGGCTTTCTCCTCTTCGAAATTACAAATAGTTTTTCTTAACCCTTTAAATTTTTCCTTCAGATTAAAATACTTGGAATTTTTTCTTGATAGTTTTTTCACGAGTCTCTTAGTTTCGTTAGCATTTGAAGGTTTTCTTGATATACCGCTGGATATTGCAATATTACTCGTCCCTTATGACGTTGTGATATGATACCGTCATTTGCAAGCTAGGATATGAGTCTCTAAAAGAGTCCTTCTGGGCATTGCATAAGTGTGAAGGAAGATGGTGTAATGCAAACCGGAAAATTACTTTACGGAAATAAATTTGATTTTGTGTTGCGACTTTTTCAATTACTGAGTATTTTGTAAAAGAGTGAGTTTATAAAATACTTAAACACACATGTATGCATATATGGTAACCTACCTTACAGCCGCACGGGTCGTTCTTTGGGGTTAAACCGAGCTTGCAAAGGTCGGTCTGTGAATGGGTGACAATATATCACAAACCGACTTTTCTCCATGCCATTAGCATGTTAAGCCGTTGTTACCGGCTATCATTTGAAGGTTTTTGACAGTCAATTCAAGTAGTCAGTGTTTCGAAAGTCTTGGCAACGAGTCTTATCAAGGGGTACCGTATTACCCAGCTAACTGAGTTGTGAAGGGAAGATAGGCAGAAGCTCTGTGTAAAATATTGATTTTCACCTGAATCCAGAAAGACAAGAAGCCAACCCCAACAACTTTTTTGAAAAGTCTATGCAAATGAATGTCAACAGCAACAGTTGAAGTCGATGATCATTGATTTTTTTTGCAATTGGATATTGTGGAACCTTTCATACATTGTTAAAAAAATTGTTAACACGTTATACTTGATTTAAATTACTTACAGGCGAACACCACATGCGATATTTTTTATTAATACATTAATTAATATTATATATTTTTAATTTGCAAGTGATTGTGAATAAATTATTATTTATTCAATTATAATTCATGCTTATGTTCTAATAAAACATTGTACAAAATCGGACTAAATGCTGATATTTTGGCAATCTAGAAATTTAACAAAAATATCCAAATAATCGAATTTAATTAAATGTAACGTTTTGAATACAAAATAACAGATGTATTAATTAAATAAAACTAAAATTAAATAAGTATTCGGTTTACGTTAGTGAATAATCATTTGGTCTAGTCTATAAATTAACCTAAAAATAAATTAAACTCTAACTTTTCACCTACTTAATATGTCGTTGTTTGTATAAAGGTGTGTCCAAACATTGAGCAGCAAGAGCGCGGCAGCAACACGCGGCATTTGTAGGACACATTTCTGCCGCGCTCTAGTTTGGACAAAGCCAACGAATGTTTGCGCGGCAGTACTGCGCGGCACAACCAAGATATGCCGCGCGCTTCAGTTGGCATCAGAACTAAAATGAAAGCGGTCGCATGTGTCGTAGCTCTGCTTATTATTAAAAAATTGCGTAAAAGAGCTAAGACGATACATATTTTAACGAGGAAATGCTGGATGAAACCACTTTTTCAACGGAGGTTACAGAATATTGAGTCAATCAATTATGAAATTAATTACCTAGTCCATTGAAATGTTACATTTTTTAGGCCTTACCTTGCGTTTTTTAGAGGACGCAATTTTATTTTTTTGATGTGTAGGGGGGGTCAGTGTAAAGCTAAAAACAAGTTTGTGGGGTCGCTACCCTTGTCCCATGGCCCCATCTTGAAAATAGAGGTTGAAATGGTTTTTACATATAGATAGATAGATATATCTCTTAAACTATTTATTTGATAAAAAAAAATTGGCAACATTTTTTGTTGCAAATTAAATTCTCTACAACTTTGGTCCAGTAACTTTTTGTCGTAGAACTATAAATAAAAAAGTTATAAGCGAAAACCTTCAGAAATTCCAGAAAAAAAAAAATATTTTTAGATGTAATTTTTTTTATCATTTTACGAAAAAATTATATCAGACCATTTTTGTAGATCGTTTTTTGAGGAACAACTTTTAGTCGCAACATTTTTATATATTCCTTCTGTCGAGGATCCCATAACTCTTTAAAAGATCCATACATTTCAATTAAACGAATCGATGTTTCGTTGTCCATGTTTGTGCGCAGAAATACGTCCAAACACAATTACTGCCGAATGTTTACTAAGAATGTTCGCGCGCGGCAGGTAGCCAGAAGCGTTCGCGCGCGGCAGTCGTCTAATCACAGCGCGGCGGGCCGCGCGCGGCAGCCGCGCTCGATTGCCGCTCGATATTTGGACACACCTTAAGAAATCATATTGTCTCTGAAAACAGAAATACGCTATACTATACTTGTACATGTATTTTTTTGTAAATGTAATCAACTACTATCTTCCCACACTTCTTCTATCAATAAGTTAACTCAGGGGAGGAAAGTCAGACTTTTACTGACTAAAACCTATCCATGTTCCTTCTTTTTCCCTTTGTGTTTGAAGGCTGCGGTATTCCTGTCGCCTCTGCTTTGCTGACATCTTTGAAGAACACGAACGCGCCGTTGACACGTTTTTTGTTTATATATTTACATGTAGATTTAGTTTCATTAACCAACATAACATCACGGCTGTAATCCCTAAAAGGTAAGGTGCACCCTTATTTTGCAAGTTATATTAAAGTCCATGTAATATGAGTGATCATTACTAAACAATGATTCGTTAAATTCGCAGTCAAAAACGAAGAATGCCAAATAATAACACAAAACACTACAAACAATTAGACACAACATTAATTTTATTATAAGCCCCGCGGTTCAATAAACTGACATGGAAATTATAAAGCTTTATCGCTAAATAAACTTGAAACAGAATAATTGAAGAGTACCTTGTTCCAATTTGAATAATGAACTTAGGTAATTCTCTGTGGAAGTGAATGTCCATTGATGATTTTTCCCCTATGTAATTCGATTTCGTGGCTGCTAGAAATAATAAAAAAACGTAAAAATATTAGGTCCCGATTACGTAAAACAGGTACCTCATTAAGGCGAGACTTACTTGAGTGCCTGGGGAGGAACTGGTTTCGCGCGCCCTGTGAACAATGATTATTCTAATAAACATATCCAGCTTCATTTAAAAAAAAAAACTTTGCCCCACACTGGGATTTCTCCTGTATCGTGGGTACGTTTACAAACATTTAAACACACATACACAAACACAGCTTCATTTATCACAACGCAACAACAACACTACAATATACACACTTGCATCTTAAATTCATCTTCGTACTTGGTTTTTAGCTCTTAGTGTTGCGCTTATTATGTTACATAGTATTGAACAAATTATTGATCGCAGACTGTTCAACCCTCCGATAGCTACTCGTTTGTCGTAGCGACAAGAGCTATCAAATAGAGTACTCGCTTAGAAACGCTCGCTTGACAGGCAGAACACTCGCGGTAAGACACATGCTTCGTACGCACGACGGCACATCAACCTATACCAAACCATTTTAACCTGATCTCTTTACTATGGATCGCACACCGTAGTAGAGAGGTCAGGTTATCAGGTAAATCGGCCTTCGCACACGCACTCGCTGTTCACTGGTCACTAATTAGTTTAACACGCTTATATTAGCTAACAAATAAATTATCAAAGTTATTTCATCCAACAAATACCAAATCTCGTAAGTTTCACCTCAGCCCACGTTTCGACCTTTAAAGTCTAGATCTCTTGAAAATTATTACTGTTATAACATCTATCATGACCTTTAATACAAAAACGTGACGTAGAAACGACACATAGATCATCATAGCCTATACACAATACAATACTATTGTGTACGTCACACTAGAATACGTTCGTATACTAAGATATAGTTTAAGGAAGCGTTCCCATTGGGGCGGAGGAAGAGCGGAGGAGGAAAAGCGGGGAAGAGCGAGGGAACAGTATAGCAGAATATTCTCCACATATTTCCTTAAAGCTTTGTCCTTCGTCTCAATAGAGGTCAGTAAAGCTGAAAACTTTGAAGGCGATTATTGCAAAACGCCGCAGCCCCAGTAGTTGACTCTGCAATTAAGCAGCGACTGCAGACAGCGAATCAATGACTCTGTCACTATCAGAGCGACTGAAAGTTTATTTTTTGACAAGTGACTATTATAAAAGTTCAGGAGATAAATGCAGCTGCGACGAAAGTGAGTACATGCAGTTCTGTACACATTCCACAGTTTATTTAAGGCGCTGTACATAGCAAGCACTTTGTAAAACGTATAAATTTTCGTCGCAAAATTTACCGTATCTGTACATACCACAAGCCAAAAAACAAATACAGTGTATAATCAAATACATAAAAAGTAAGACTTTTCTTTATGTACAAAAACAGTTAAAGTGGTCTAGTACTACGAAAAAAAAATGTATAAAAAGACCCCGAAAAAAAAAATTTTTTCGTCTCGAAATTCTCAATTTTTTCAGCGACAACCATCATATTGACAAAAAAAAATTTACAGACCAAAGACATAAATCTAGAACTTTTAAAACAGGGAACTGTATTTTTTTTAAATATTCAATTTAAACTGCAAATGACTTATTTTGGCGGACATGATATTCAATTAAAATCAAATGCTGAAATATTTTCGACCTTATTTCGATGCACTACTGTCGTGTACTTGTGTTAGTCCACGCCCATTGATTCTGCAGCTAGCTTCACCTCCGCGAATACCTAAAGATTTCTTACCGCGCCTTAAACCGCGATATGTGTATTCATTTCTCTATAATTAATAAGTGAGACCTGGATTGTTCCGTTTAATGTTTCGCTAGCCACTTTTCGCTTGAATGGGCGTGCAGCCTTACAAACCTAGATCCTAGTTTGAAATCAGGGAAAACTTATAAGAAACCGAATTGTATCGGCCGTAGTGTCGCCAGCAAATAATATGGTGTCATTGTTATTTGTATCGTGCCTCATTGTCTTTTAGACTACAAGCTTATGAGGCGATGATATTAGGTTTGTTGGGATGTAGTGGGAAAGTTTGCATGTGTAATCTTGATTTACAAAATACTTTTCCAATACACTTCCTCGAAAACTGTTTCTTATCGCACTTGTAGTAGGTTCAAAATGGAATGTTTTTTAGTTCGTGGATTTTTTTCATTAATTTCTACTAGTGTTTAGGCGGTGATTGTTTTTTTTTAATCTCAGAAAGCGATGTTTTTTTAAGGTCATAATATTTTTTGAAAAGAATTGTTATATAAACAGAAAATCGTAAACATTTGTACATTAAAAAGTTTTTATCAGCAACATTATTTGTGTCCTAAATTTAAAATATTTGATTTCTAAATTTTTATATCAAGCTATTATGTGGTTTCATACCTTTGCTTCTCCTTCAAAATGCAAATCAAATCATATCTTCGTAATGTTTAATGACTAAAATACTTTTTGTTCTATTTTTTATTTCGTCGAATTCTAAACTTTGTTTGGTTCATGTTTGGCACTGCATGATATTTTTTCCGCGCTTGTTTCAAAATGTACTATTTTGTTGAATATTGTTTTAATTTTGAACCAACCCATGCTCAAAATATAAAACATAAGCGAAGGAGGTGGAGTAGAGTGGTGGAGGTGGCCGGGCGTTTGATGGAGAGAACCTCAAACCAACCCAGCTGCCGCGGGGGACGACCCGGGGGTCGGGCGCCGCTAGACTACCTCCCGGCCAACGTAGATGCGGGCCTGTGGACGTCCGTCCGTCTATTGACGACAGACCGTGTCGACGGCGCGTTAGTGTTCCACGCGCGCCTAAAAAGAGACGCCAGCAAAGTAGAGGGGCCTACCAGGGCCACCGCCTGCCAGGGTTGCGGGTTGTTCGAAAGAGATACCGCGGCTCCATAACATAAAGGGCAATAGATGGAACATTGGTGGGTTTTAGTCAGTACAAGTCTGACACTCCCCTCCCGCTCCGCTTAGAGCGGGGAAAGTTATTTGATGATTTCTCATCCGCAAAAAAGTGACATGAATGTTATGACAGAGGCTACAGTCATCAAATAATTAAGAAAAAATCGCAGCGTATAGTGCGCCTATGTCCTTTGTCTTAAATTTAAATCAACTATAAAATACCAATGCCTATTGAACTTTAATAATAAAGCAGGAAATATAACGTGCGGTTATAATACGCAATGTATATCGGTTTCCGTTAAAACAAAACCAAACCACAGCGCGGTTAGCAATATTCCGCCATGCTTAAATAACGTGCCTATCTAATAATGCTATTAATTTGTTGATTGAAACTATTCGTAAAGAACAGATTCGCTTCATGAAAGCAAGGTTGATTGATGATATTGTAAATGTTGCAGAGGAAGCGTTCATTCTTTATGCTTAAAAAGAATAAACGCTCGATCTTAAAATTCTTACAAAACAACACAGGAGGATCATTGAATCATTTATGTTTATGAAAAATATGTATACTCTACCGGGCTCACAAAATTTATTTGATATCGTGTTAATCAGGAATTATTTTATGGAGATCAGGTAGACAGTCACTCCATGTAGAGAACTCAACAATGAAAACGAGTCAGAAAACTTTTAATTGACAAATGTTTTTTACACACATTATTTTTTTTTTTTAATGATGACATAAAAAATGGAGTGGCGTTTATTGTTTTATTGTTTACATACTGATTTTGTTTTATTGGCATGATGTATTTCATTATTTTTATTGTCATTATGTATTGGATTATTATTGAACTCAACCTGATATTTTTATTAATTTACCTGCGAAATTGATGCTCTTAATGAACTCAATACTATCTAATTAATATTTTACGTTAATTATTTTGAATGCTACTATTTCTAATTTCATGAAAAAATTGTGCCCTACATGCACATGTGAACTGTATTCTTATTAAAAACCTTGTAAAACAATCTGAGATGAAATAAATAATTAAAATGAGGCTTTAGCACTAGTGCGCGGTTTAAATGTAAAGGAAATACGTCAAGTTTTAAATTCAAAATATTGGTTCAATATTCAAAACTTTAATGATTTGTTCGCATCTGTGGATGGTACTGATTGTGCTTGTTAAGATAATATAAATATATTTTTTTAATAACTTTAATCAATGAAAATCAGTACCAAAAAGCCAAGAAAAGTTTTAAAAGTTGATTTGAAAAACTACTTGTCACATAAAAAAAGTAAATTCCTACAGTTTTCAAATACACTTTAAACGCCTGTAACCGTTGCGGTTATGATGTGACGTCATTTACCACAATTTCCCTTTTTTAAATCAAATTTTTCGCTCTAACCAAAATTATTATACAATTTTCATAACTTTATGGAAACGAAAATTGTTATTAATTACAAGATTATAATACAATCGTAGCGACTTAAGTGCTTTAAATAAAAGTGTTTTTTAAACGATGCGTTTTGTAATTGCGTTCCGTTTCACCAAAAACACGCAACATAAAATTGTAAAATAAGTGTTGTATTAGAAAATACAATAAGTATACCACACTGTTTTTATATTACAGGACAAAGCATATTAAAAAAAAGTTTTGCATTCCTTGCATATTCCCTATTATTTTCGATTATAATACGATGTATTTAGATAAAGTTTTCGTCGCTTGCTATCTACCTACCTCTGGTAATCAGCTGGATCCGATTAAAGAAGGTTCATTTCAGTAAATGTAGTAAGCAGGAGGCTGAGTAAGTGATGGCTATGTATTTCCATGTTTGTCAGTGGGATGTTCGAGGCAATATTGCCATTGATATTCCATTAAAAAAAAACAAAGTTTTCTTAGGTTTTCCCATCAGGAATTCCTCAACAGCAGGCACGGAAGCGGAATTGTGACCGGTTTATGGCAGTAGGCTCATCCCTTATTACATAGGACGTTTTTTTCTTTGTTTTTCTGCAAACAGCATTAGCTATAAACACATAATGTTGTAAGTTGTGGCCGTTCGAGTGAGTCCCCCAGTGGGGTCAAGGACAAGACAGTCTCCCAAAACACCTTGCTTACTTCCTAGTGTTTTAGCTGGGAAGAAAACATGGCGGAACAAACTCCTCAGCAACACAAACATTAATATCCAAAGTACATTATAATTATGAAAGATTACTACACTACATTTAATTGAATTGTGATTGATGGTGATGATTAATATACCAAAATAAAAAGTTAATAAACATTGAGAATATACTCAAGCAAAAAAATAAAATATTAAAGCCTCCAACTTCAAACTTCAGCATAATGAGTACAAAAGAAGCAATTCAGGTTCTATTAAAATAGTAACAATCACACAAACAAGGTAAGAACGTGGAACTGTCACCACAAGCAGCAAAACGTTGACGTTGTTTAGCGGCAAAACTATGGCTGTAAGTCCCATAGTTTGAATCCAGCACAAACTATTGCTTCACTTTGAGCATATTTAACTTGGTTCCCGGCTAACGAGAAAACTTTGTTATGCATCAGTAATTTTAAAGCTTTTTAAAAATGTTCATGTAACTTACGTAAAAGCATTCATAAAATTTGTGTGAGCATTTTTATTTCCTAGGTATTTTAATAAATAAAACATTTTGGTGGTTAGGTTGTATTTGAGGTGAAAGTTTTAGAAATATTAAAATGTAGCAGTTTGTTAAAACTATCTTATGGCTCGTTCCAGCACACACGACAAGACCTTTGGCGCTATATTTTTAAGTTACACGATAACTGACAAATGCATGCACTGACTGGCCAGATCAACTCAAATCTGTGTGGTTCTTTGTTTAGATGGCCATCTCAGACACTGGTCTGCATAGTCTTCATGTAAGCAGACCAAGATTTTTGTCTGGACCTCAGTTTGTTTCTTCTCAGAGTCGCCGAGTAAGAAACACCGGTCTTTTCTAGTTTAAAAAAAACAACGTGTAAAAATGGTTGTAAAAACCTTTTTGGTATCAAGTCATTTATTGTATTACACTACTGGCTGGTCCGCAACTCCAGATCCAATACGCGTATTTTGCATTCGGCCCGGTTTCGGAAATAGGATATATTTAGTGTTAAACATGGTGCAAACGGGTTTTAAACTTCATCATCTGCCTAGCCTTTTCCAAACTATATTGGCGTCAGCTTCCAGTCTTACCGGATGCAGCTGAATATCAGTATTTTACATACATTACAATCCACTCTCTCCTCTTCGAGAAATAACACGGTCCTGCAACTTTTCCCGTAAAAGATCAATGGCTTCGTTGTTTGTGTGACTCGTAGCGTCATCTTGTTGAAAGTAAACGTTGTCCAGATCAATGCCAAATCCAATTCTGGCCATAAAAAGCATTAATCATCTCTCGATAGCGCAATCCATTCACCGTAACTGTTACTGTTGTTACGAACCATCTCTGCCAAATTTTTACCATTTCTATAGTGAAGTTTAATAACTTCAATGCACTGTTGAAGCGTGTATCGTTCCATTTTTATTAATGGCGTAGTTTCTACTTGTCAAATGTCAAAAAATTACAGCTTCAAAAGTGTCATCCACCGAAATAGCGGGCTATTCAAAATAACACCTCTTATTGGAAAACCCTATACTTGTAGCACAATGCAACATATATATTATACTAGCTATGCCCAGCAGTTTCAACCGCTGCTCAGCTATACTAAAAATTAAATAGTTTACGACCGATATACAGACCTACCGAATTTACATTCAAATTTCATAAAAATCAGTCAAATCAATTATGGCAACTAAAACTGTGATACGCGAATTTTATATATAACAGAGTATACCTGCACACACATACCATTTAATCTCTCACATATTTTTAACCCATAACTCTCTATCGAACCCAATAATCCTCAATCCCATCTTGAAAAGACAAAGAATCAAATTCCAAAAAAGACCATTACTCTTAAATAAGGCACTCGTAGTCTATATACCTTTCTTAATCTAAAATCACTTTGTAAAGGAAATACAGTTGACCCGGAAAACCTAACAAATTGGTCGTGAACCAAGGTCAAGAAAGACTGGTAACTGTTGAGATCCGTCCATTACCTAAATAGCTTGCTCAGGCCGATACGAAACCAATTATGTTTTATATAAATCTTTACAGTACATACACTCGATTGAATCGTTCGGAAAATGTTCCAAAGGATTTCCTTGTACGGTCTGTTTTTGATGAATATTTATGGAATTCTTAAACAAAAGCTTGATGTAGGTACAGTAGAGGAACAAAAAGGTTAACTAAAATAGGGTTACATGTATCGTGCAATTCGTGCATGAGACACCAACATTAAAACGATGAAAATGAAAGAGTAGGTGCATGTCGTAACATAACTGGTACACAATATTTTTATTTATTTATTAAACTTTTTGCACAAATATAAAAACATTGTACAAAGGCGGACTTAATGCCTTGGGAATTTTCTACCAGTCTACCTCAGGGTGATGCAGAGAGAAAACATAGTAGGTGCAGGGTGCAGAAAGGTTGAAACCGAAAAAAATTGTAATACCTATTTACAATAAAAAAAATATAATGATAAATACTTATATACATACATACAAAAAAATAATAAAAAGAGAGTTAAAAATACAAAGATACATGAAGAAAAAATTACAACCATTTAATTAGGAGACGAATCTGCCAGCTTCTTAAGCAAATGTTCCCGAGCTTTCACTTTGAATGAATATGAGTTTCATCAACACGTAAAGAAAAAGAAGGTGGTGAAGATTTTTTTGCGGAATTACACTAAATGACAACAACACAAAATAACACTAACACTTGTTCTTTTTTTAAATTAAATTTGTTCTATTGTTTAGTCCTTTCCGAGTATCATAAACAGTTTTTTTTTTCAAATGTAATAAATTTATCCACTTTTCCATCTCAAAACGTAGTTACCAGGTATACATAATTTTTAATTAGCTTGTATAATTTGAAACTACGCCCACGATCGTAAGAACTTGTAAGACTCATTCGGTTTCCTGTTTAAAAACAAAAGTTTACTATTTCATCGCTGTGTCTCCCTCCAGCATTCATGAGAATTCCTTCCGAGACGAACAAATTACTTACCAAAAAGGTACTTAAAATAGACCTTTCAAGGAATCATACTTAACTTAACATCCTACACTCTTTTTCTTCTTTGACTCAAGTTTGACTGTATCAAATTCTGTTAATTCGACAGAGAGTACCTACTTGAAACGTAATTATTAGTCGCTATCGTCAAGGAAAAAGGCAAATATTCATGTAGATGATGCTTCTCTTGAGACATTTTGAAATCTATTATCGTGGCTAAACTTGCTTGGGCCCTTTCAGAATATCAGCACTATGACACGGCTGCCATCTTGCAGCACTATGCTGAGGTAGAGTTCCTTTGGCCTCGTACAGGATCAATTTAGTTGATTGCCTTTTGGTTTTTTGTTCATTTTTTATTTTAAAATCAATTTTGTTCTACTTATTGTTTTGTCTGTGCGACTCTGACAACCAGTTTTTTTTTCTTTATTGGGGAAATAATGCTCTGTTGAAGTCGATTGAGTATTTTTTTAACCACAGACTAAAATAATAAAATCGTACTTCACACGCGTAATGCACTAATTTATGGCAAAGTATTTTTAGATGAGGATTTCTTCAATGGTATGCCGGTAATCATGCTCAGTCCAGGTTGCTGAAAATAGGCTTAGTCTCTATTAAATAGCTTTAAACAAAAGTGGTAAAACGTGGGTGTGGGCCACATAATATCATCATTGTCCTGCCTTTATCCCTATTTAATTTTCGGTCGGCACAGCATGTCTTCTTTTTCCATGTTTCGCTATAACACGTCATCTCAGCAATCACCTCCTTTTTGGATGATAATCATCCTTCACACAGTTCCTCTATCGATTCTTTTGTCTTTCTCTACTCTCAAAACTAGCCACATACATGCGTAAAATTTTCCTCACGGCAGTCTCTACTATATCAATAATGTTTTTAAACACTTAAAAAGCATTAATTACTAGCTTTTGCCCACGGCTTCGCTCGCGTTAAATTCGGGGTAATACAGTTCCCCTTTCCTGATCGGCAGGTACCTGCTACCTGCAGTTTTTGCCCTTGCGCCTTATTGATTGTAATAGCAAAGCTAAGTTTTTCATATCTTCCCTATACCTCCTGCATTTCTCACTTAAAAAAATAGCCCATGTCCGTCTTCAGAGTCCCAACTATCTCTGTACCAAAATTCATCTAAAATCGGTTTAGCAATTAAGGTTGTGAAGACGTAACAAACAAACTCACTTCCGCTTTTATAATATTAGTAAGGATTTAAAATTTCGCGTCCCTTAACCTCAAAACCAAAGAAAAAAAACTCCCGTTTCCCGCGACCCACAAGGGAAAAATCCTTGATAATTCTTAGCTCCAATTTCTCCGATATTCAACACAGTTTACAAATTGTGACTGTCCCTACCAAAGATAAGAAAAGACATGGATATTTCCCGAAGTTTTCCTTCGACGGAGGAATTCTCTTACTTAATTTATCACAAGGCTTTCGGGTTCCGCATTACGGAGTAACGTTACATCACAAATTAACTTTTTCCTGTTATGACTTATTAGCTGTTACTGTTTCCGACTATTGATTAATGTTTGGTGGTTGTTAGGGGTTCTTATTATACGTGGATATGATATTTGATCTTTCTATGGCTGGTAAAGGTTTTGTAAGTGGTTTGCAGAGATCATTTGGTGTTATAATTATATATGATTATAGATAACTAATATTATAAATGCTAATGTTTATAAATGTAATGGATGTATGGATGGATGTTTGTAGCTCTTTCACGTCAAAACGGATTAACAGATCTTGATGAAATTTGGCACAGAAGTAGATTATGGTTTGGAATAACAAATAGGATACTTTTTTTTCGTATCGCGCTAATAGATCGTGCTTCAAGTTATTCTTGATATCAAATATTATGACTTCGCCTGGATGATAATAACATATGACTTCAATGAAACTGGTCTGGTCAACTCCGTAAAATGCCTCCAATTTTGTTGGACCGTTAAATAGCCAGAATACGGTGGTTTAACAACTGTAAAAAATACGGTGCTAGTGACGTAATTTCATACACGCGTAAAAGTTTGCATTGCCTACAATAAACAACAAACTAGCTGGCGCTCGCGTGATATAAAAAAGTATCCAATGTGTTATTCCAGACTATAATCTACCTCTGTGCCAAATTCCATATAGATCCATTTAGCCGTTTTGACGTGAAAGAGTAACAAACATCCATACATCCTCACAAACATTCACTTTTATAATATTATAACACACTATCTTTATGATGTTCGTGTTTCTGAAAGGTCTGCTTGGCTTTGCCTTATTTTTAGTCCCGAGGCTCGCTACTGGATGCTATGCAGATCTATCTACAGTCTACATTTTCTTGAATCACAAACATGGCCCAATAAACATAATATCACATACCTGACTACCCACGATATATGGACCGACAATATTTCCCAGAAAGCCAATATTTTTGTGGTAGGCTTTGACCGATTTTTTGCCAAAGTTTCCCCGACAGTAAGTTGCGTGTTTTGATGAATTGCAGCCCGACACGAGCATACGATCACTCATACCTTCTGTCAAATGTTTCTTTTTATGTTCCCCTGGTACTAGTGTTTCTATATATTGGTTTTTTCTTCAGTGTAAATATATTGCCGAAATAGAAGCCAGTCTCTGGAGTGAAATTTATCTAATGCCAGAATTGTTTCAAGGTACATAGAAGTCGATATTTATTTTTTTGTTTACAATTATTCTTAATATTTTTTTTGCTAATATGGGTTTTTACATAAAGTTGTTAAAAAAACACAGTCCAACCACATTACACCTTTTTTTTTTCGGGTGGGAAATCATCTAATGACTTCCCCCGCTCTGGGCGGAGCGGGGGGACATGTCAGACTTGTACTGACTAAAACCCACCCATGTTCCTTCTATTGCCCTTTACGTTCCGGGGCCGCGGTATCTCTTTCGAACAACCCACAACCCCGGCAGGCGGAGGCTCTGGCAAGCCCCTCTGCACCACATTACACCTTGAGACATGCAAATCACTTATTTATTACACACATACTTGCAGAAGTAATTTATATTAACATCACAATTAATTTTGTTAACTTCACCATAGTAAATAACAATTAAACATAATAAATGAAGCTTTTAATAATTTTACTAGAAGTCTGTCATAAATTATATAAAAATGTCAAGATACATTATTATTTTATACATACATCATTTATACACATACAATTACACATTTTTTTTTTATACAGAGTAGATCAGCCGTACTATATCCTCCAGGTTTATCTTTTTTAACTACTAAAGCAATCCGTTTAAAATTAACCTATGCTGATTCTTAGGTTTCTAAACCTTGATTTGCTTTTTTAAGTTTTTCAAATTATAATATGACTACTTGACTTTCATTTTACCTCCGTCGTCGTCGACGCCACACGTTGAGCTGCTTATATCTATTTTCAGTGAAGTGTCAAATTTGAAGTTTATTTTATAAAGCAATAAACTTAAAATGTTGGATGTTTTATTCAAATAATATAAAAAGATTTTCATTTCACAAAGGCCCACATGGGCCCTTATAAAAGTTCGGTTTTTGTACTTATAGGTATATGGCTAAGACATCCAATTCTTCGGCTGATTGTTTAGGTACGGCTGGATATTGACATCGTCGACTTGTCGATTTTGACAGATGTGGTAATCCCTAATTGAAAGCGATCGGTAAATCATGATGACGATCATGATTTACCGATCGCTTGCCATTAAAACTCGATAGAAAAAAAAGATATTTGGTCGTGGATTTGTCTCGTACAAAATGACATGTCAGAATCTCTATATCTAGAACGAGATAAGACGAAGACTTCTCGCCTAGAGAGTGCATTAAATTAAAACTTTGTGGAATTTAGATTCTAAGCTAATGGATTCATTGTGTACTAACTCGAATCTTCACACAATCACGATGAAATCATCACCATTGAATACAGTCTACAATCATTAATTAATAGTAGATATTTTATTCATATGATGATACGTCTCATTAATTTACTACTTGTCCCAGCTAATCAAGTACATTAGCCTCACACCTGGTTACTGCAAGTGGGTGTGAAGATAAATAAATCAGGCATGTGTCTTGTAATTGGGTTTCGCGCAGGCGTCGCTTGATCTAATGTAATTGTTTGCGGTCAAAGTTACCCGCTGGCACGGCACGGTTGGGTTGTGGGCGAGTAGCGGGTTGAAAAGTGAATAGCGACAGCTAAAATAAAACTGAAAGCATTTATTTCAATTAATCAACCACTACAGGCAATTTCGAATGTCATAAAACAAAAAGATGCTGCTACAGTTCCAGTCACAAGACATAGTACTTTAGTTGCCCATTCCAAAGCGTATGTCTCTATGGAGAAGGATGGGCAAGAAACTCCATGGACATTCTTTCAAATCATTATATTTTTACAAAATCATATTCATATGTGAGAACGACGTAGTTAAACGTGCACATTAAGAGCGACCAGATTACAAGTGAAAATAAAAAGTCATTAATGTAAACGTGGCAGTTAAAAATGACCAGTTACAACTGACAGCACCTGTTCACGAACATGACGCATTGGACCCATTCAGCTCAATCATTTTGAAGGGAACTAAAGACTCTATAGACCAGCCATCATCGGCGAGACATTTAAGTGAGCATCAGCCCCATTGAGTTTAAAATCCAACTAAATTTTAATTACATTGTAACAGTACCACCTTTGTCTGACCTTTGTCTAATATATTTGTAATCGGCGCAGAGTTTTTCTATACTTCTCGATCATTAGAACAACCCGCACTATTGTCGGGCCTACGCTGTCCTCTCATACTTAATTCTCGTACTAGCGCTGTAATAACAACATTGTAAAACAAAATTTTCGATCTTTCGTTTTTTGATCCCCGCACGGAACAAATATTTGTATTACCTATAGGTAGCTCTTTCGGGTCTGGCTGATTGTGCTTGTGAGTTTAAATGTTTGTAAACGCACCCACGATACAGGAGCAATTCTTATTGTGGGGCAACGTTTAAAAAAAATATAGTCACGTTGGAGTGACTGGCCGGTTCTTCTCCATAAGAAACGATAACATTTTATAAGTGCCCTGTAGGCCTACGTGAAATAAAAATATTTAGATTGATTTTTGATTTTGTTACCAATCCAGCTACTGCTACAACGGCATTTCAGCAGACTTTTGTGCAGTTACATTTGTCCTAAAGGTATTATTCTCTTTTTCTGTACACGCCATCATCCGGTGTAAGAAGTTTGAGCCGAGAAAAACTGGGGCGCGATTTTTAAATAAGTTTCTGCTTCCGTTTTGAAAATAATTTGCTTTAATACAAAAAAAAAGTGAGATGAATACGCTTTCACAATACTCGCCTTTTTTTAGTCATATCCTTGACAAAGTCCATTTTCTACATACTTAATTCTGCTATTCTGGAGTTTAAAAATATTTTTGCGGAAAAAGACGCATTTTTTTGAATTTCAAAATTTTCTATGAAAAGCTGAAGTAACTCTAGAAAATTCATTCATAAAATTTTGCGACTCATAACTTCTATGTTGGTACGCCACAAAATTAGGATATATAAAGAAGGGATTATCTCAAGCTCTCGATGAGACTCAATGGCAAGAATTGTATCCTTTTTAGGCCTTTTTTTACAAAACACTGGTAGTCATTAGATCATTTAGCACTAGCTGGCGCCCGCGGCTTCGCCCGCGTGATATCGAGATATAGTCGATAAGTATCCTATGTGTTATTCCAGACTATAATCTACCTCTGTACCAAATTTCACCAAGATCCGTTCAGCCGTTTTGACTTAAAAGAGTAACAAACATCCATACATCTATCCTCACAAACATTCGCATTTATAATATTAGTAGGATCTATAATTTATAACAAGTGAAGTTAACAATGCATTTAAAAAAAAACAGGAAACCAACACCGTAACCGGTAAATATTTTTAAAAACCGGTAAATTCGGTACGCCTTAAAACCGGTTCCCAGTTTTCTCATACCACACATCTCGATACACACCAAAAGAAAATACGACATTGGAACAAATGTTTCTGTACATTACTCCGCTAAATTGATTTACCGTTCGTATCAGTTGCTAGATTGGGACCGAGTACCAACATATTGAATCAAATGTTATTTACAACAAAATGAGAGAAAATATCCTTTTTGCTGATCTTTTATGAAAGTGTGTGAGTTGGTTAGATATTATTTTGTCGTGTGCGAGTTTTTTCTGTATTAGTGACAATCTGAGGATCTAGCATAAGTGCGTAAAAGCGTAAAAGTTACGTTGCATACATCGATTTTGAAACGAAAATACAATTATAGAATAAATTATTCTTAATTACATACATCATAAAAGTAACATAATTACAGAAAAAAAACACATTTATGGTGACACAATGGACGGTCTTTTTGCTAAAAGCGATCTTTTCAAGGCCATCTAAAGCAAGTAATCAAGTAAAAAAGCAATTATCTTATAGTTTTTTAGTTTAAATCGATCAACAAAAGACTAGTATCATCCAATGATATGAATAAATTCTTAAAGTTATGAAATGTGGAATGAGTGTTTTTAATATTCACATCGAGTTATTTACGTTACGTTTACATCGCACGCTCGCGATGAGTCTTCGGATTGCGGTTGTAATTTACAGGTAACGTTGAAAAAATCACGTCTGTCTCTTAATTAATATATCCATCAACATACTTTTCTATTCAATGAAGTGTATAGTTACTCATTCATCTACACTAAAATATTTAAGCAATGAACAGCTTTACGTACTTTCCGAGGCACGTAGGAAACTCTGTATGTAACGGGTGGTCACCCACTAACCTAGGCAAGCATAGAATAACCTAAAGATCGACCGAGCGGCAGGTATTATTTAGCCATGAGCACCTCAAAAGTAGTAAGCATTTATTATATGTAATAAATTTAAGTTCCCAAAATAATCAACCAGTTACAATAATTCAGAAATAAATGAATTACTTCAAAACTCATTATTGAAGTTTTGATTATAATTTTAACGTTTAAACATTTCTTTGTGTACCTATAACAAATTATTCTTCGAAATAAATAACGAAACTTTCAATGAATGTAAATGCGTAGGCAATAATATAAATAATTATACGTGGATATTGAATTGTAGTACTATAATCTTTTAATTAAATTATGACCAATAAGTACATCAAAAGGAAATGAAGATCAGAATTAAGGAAAATAAAAAATAGCATGTTTCACCACTAACTCAGAGTTAATAGTGTCTTAAAAGATCCAGACATAAAGCTTGGTCAACACACATGAGGAATATGTAGACTAGAGTCTTTATTTTTATTTTTTGTTAAATGGGAAATCATCAAATACCTTTGTCAGTACAGTATAAGTCCGACACTCCAAACCGACTAAGTGTCAAACTTATACAGACTAAAACCCACACATGTTTCTTCTTTTGCCCTTTATGTTCCGGGGCGCCGCGGTACCTCTTTCAAACAACCCGCAACCCCGGACAAACCGTAAGCCCGGCAGACTAGTGTCTGAGATAGTCTTTTTAAGAAAGAATCACACCTGATTGGACCTGTCCAGTAGGTGCAAGCATTTGTCAGTTATCGTGTAGCTCGACTCAAAAGCATACCAAAAATACATCCATTATTTGCAGTCCTCATAATGTTCTGATCAATTAAAGAAACTGTGATCTCTGAGTCTGTTTCGGGGTTTTTCTGATAATAAGAAATACCTTTAAAAATGGCTATGAAAACTGTCATGAGAAATTAACCCTAAACTCATTTTCTGATTTGAGAATTTTATAAGTGAACTAGTCAAAATCACAATACACAAAGGGCAAAAGTAGGAAGGTAGGTTTTAGTCAGTTAAAGTCTGACACTCCGTATCGCCCACAGTGGATGAAATTATTTAATGATTTCGTATTAAAAAAGGCGACTCCTTCAATATAATTTACCACTAGAAAAAAAATAGAATTAAATAGTGTTTATCAAGTATTATAGGTACCTTGATTAGTCAATTTCAGAACTAATAATTAGTCTCATAATGCCGTACACAATGTGCGTTGATTGTTTTCAATATAACAATCTCATCATAAGACTGGTTTTTCTTAGAACCAAATTTCAATATTTACATATTAATTTGTATATTCTTCTCCTTGTTTCAGACGCCATTGCGCTGCGGGATGTCCAACTAATAGCGCCATCGGCCGTCAAGCTCGGTGACACAGTGCTCCTCGGCTGTAAATGGACTCTTGAAGGAAACGAAACGTTATACAGTGTTAAGTGGTACAGAGGGAGGCAAGAGTTCTTCAGTTATCTGCCTAAGGAGTATCCGTTTACAAGGATCTTCGCGCAGCCTGGGATTGAAGTTGATGTGAGTAGATTTTTGTCATACTTATTTACGTCTAATATGAACTACGGTTTATATCTGACGTCGCGCAAAGCATTGCATGGTGCTAGTAATATTATATACAAACGTACGTATCATACCAACCGTCTGGTAGGAGGATTCTCTCTTTTTTTTTTAGAAAACTTTGCCCCACATTAGGAATTTGTCCTGTATCGTGGGTGCGTTTACAAACATTTAAACTCACATACACTAACAGCCAGACCCGAAACAACTATATATTTGTTCCGTGCGGGAATTGAACCCGCGACACGCAGCGCAGTGTGTTTTAAATGTTGCTTGAGGAATTTACACACCCTCACCTCTATATGTTTAAGCTTAATCATCGGCACAAAATAATCCTATTCTAGCTCCAAATATATTGTGGCTATACACATGTGACCTTCTTTAACCCAGTGCTCTTGTGGAACAGCCCAGTATTTCTTACCTCTTACAGAGATGGTTCTTGTCAATCAAAATCAAAATATTTTTATTTCGAATAAGCCTTCATGGGCACTTATAAAACGTCGAGAAAAGGTACACGGTTCGGGTTGGTCGTCTGCTATACATAAGAACCGACAAGAAACTCCATGGTAACTCTTTTAAAATCATTTGTTTTTATATTGTTGTTGTTAAGCGTTAGTATTTAAGTATGAGACGTTAGCGTAGGCTCGACAATACGGCATTGCTTACTTTACAAAACGTAAAATAAGATAAAAAGTTAACAAGCGTGTAGAAATCTACAAGGCCCAAAATGTCCACTCATTCACAAAGAATTGGTAAAAAAGAGTCTATATAAGAAATTAAAAAAAAATTACAAATAAAAACTAAATGAAACAAGTGACACAGTTGTTGCCCTCAGTAGTCTTATTCAGAACAAAAGTTGTATAAATATGTTATTTGACTAAAATTGTAAGCAAAAAAATGTTATATCCATACATCCTTGCAGTGCCGTATAAAAGGTTGATTACACTATAAAGGGGCGAAGATCTCCAAGCCAGGACGCTAGTCAGATTATAAAAGACGACGTTAACTATGGACACAAACAATTCATAAACCACAACAGTACCATAGTATCAAAAATCTGCCACTTTTCCTCTTTACACGTTCATGTTTGTATGTACGGTTTGATTTTACCTACAAGCAAAACCATAATGAATAAACTAGTGCATGACTGGCAGAAGCACCTAAGCTGCTTGTGCTGGCTTTACTTCAAATACTAGAACGATAGTGCAAATACGCATCCTCACCTAGATGATGACTGCACATATATGAACCCAACGCACTAGTTGTGTAACACCATTTCGAACACGATCCGATGGATTTCGAAGGGAATCAGTAATCTCTTGCCTTACAAAATGTTGTTGCATTCAAAATGATAAATATTTTATTTTACATAGGCCTACATGGGCACTTATATACGTCGAGAAAAGGTGCACTGTTCGGATCATTTTCTATGGAGAAGAACTAACGCAAAAGGCTCCATGGTTAGGGCAACACTATTCTTATTTTGTTCCGTAATAAACCCCACAGGTTTTCCCGTATCTAATGTTTACCTTGATAATACAAACTAGTCAGGAAAATCCTTACAGCCACACAAACTTTAGCATCGCACGATGTAAAAAACTTCGAAGAAACACGAAGTGCAAAGATCAAACTAAAACTTTGGAGCGGATCATAAATATCCGATACAACGTCCCGCGTCGTATAATCCGCAAACCGGCAAAAACACTTAACTCATTTAAGAAACATCCCGATCACGACCTCAAAAGATGCAACTTGCGTCAAAGAAAAGTGCGCGACTTTTGTTTTCAATCGCGACAGTGCCATCGCTTCGCATGTAGCGTCGCGGTGATACGATTTTTTTCTGCGGTGTTGCAACATGCTTTTCATTGAGTTCGTGGCCATGCAGTTTACCTCCATCCGAACTATAATTCGATGACGTTACGTTATCTGCGACCGACCAACTTTTAAGTTAAAGTTAAGTTCCAAGTGAAGCTATGGCGGTCGGGTATAATAATTTTTCAAATTGTGTTATTTCGCTGAGTCCACTTCTAGTTATTTTAATGAATAACCCGTCCGGATTTTATGGGTCTGTTGAAAAACTCGGAAAGTTAGTGAATTATTTTAAGTGGTTCGTCTGTATTTATGGTCGTTGTCGTCTTATTTCTTGCTTTTATTTTAATGTCAAAGGGGAAAAGAATTATGTTAAGAGGCCGTCGAGTCGCCTTTGTTTTTCTTTATGTTATAAAGCAAAAACAATTGTTATATTAAGAAAATTAGTGAATAGAATTTTGTACTGGACTGAATAAATCCTTGAGGCTTCATTTGAAAATAAATACAATTAGAAAGTACAAAATTTTGCTGTAGCACTATATATATTTATATATTTACGAATGGAAAATCATCAAATCATTTCTTCCGCTCTGGGCGGATCAAAGGCGAATTTCAGACTTTTACTGACTAAAACTTATTCATGTTCCTTCTTGCTGTTAAAAGTGTCAAGGCGACTGAAGATGTTGCCATGCTTAATTAAATTAAATAAATAATGTCATCATCATCTTCCTAGCTTTTTTTCCAACTATGTTGGAGTCAGCTTCCAGTCTAACCAGATATAGCTGAATATCCGAACTTTACATAGACCAATTGCTTATCTGACCTCCTTTTAAAAAAGAATAACAAATAAATAAAATGTATCCGCAAAACGACATCAAGAATAAATAAGGAAACCACTTCAATATGGCTGCTCGTGTGTTGTTATTTAAATATAAACCTCAAAGAAACCAATTAAATTCTCTATATTTTCGGTTGAACCAAGGTTGAATTACATCATTAAGAAAATGTTTCGGCTATGTTAAAAAAAAATCTTAATAAAGTTACCATATCGGTCGTAACGAAAAAAATATGACGAGAATTTTGGTTAAATTTCATCAAATGAAAAGATATGAAACAATAAAGATGATGTTGTGTGTTTTGGAATTATCTTTTATTTTTAATTAACCAAACATGAGAAAGGGGCTTGAGAATAAATGGAAAAGAGGCGTGGGAGTTTATTTTATACATCTTTTTATAAATAAAAACACGTCAGGTGGTTTTGCAATTTTTTATAAACAAGTGATTTAACCACCTGTCTAGCCTTTTTCTAACTATGTTGGTTACGTCTTCCAGTGAAACTGGATTCAGATAAATACCAGCATTTTACATAGACTGACTACCTATCTGATCGCTACGACGAATTCGTAGCACTAGTTGTCAGATTTTCGGTCCGCCGACACATGTAACGAGTCAAAGATCTACAAATGACAGTCGGGACCAACGGTGCATTCCGAAGCACGGGTATATGTATAATGTGGTGGTCATCCAGCTACTAACAAACCTAGGCAAGCTGTTGTTATTTAGCTACAAGTTATTGAAAGCAAGTGAGCTTTGATAAATCTCCATATTCACTTAGTTTATTTTAAACTCAAAGTTTACCACCAAGAAAATTCACCAGAACGTTTTACAAAAGTCTAGAAAAAATGCCTAATAAACAAAATCATTTCCTCAAACTGCAATTCACAAAAGATTATAACCCTCTAACCGCGCCGTAGTTTTTCTCTCTCAGGCCAATTTATTATGCAATCTTCGTCCGTTTACTCGGTTCCGCGGCAGGAACGTACTTACCGTGTAAAAGAAACTTAGTGGGCGAATGTACACAACTAAGGCTAAGAGTACCTCGGGAGAGTTGCGGGTAAGTGATGCGATGTATTAGATCAACGTTTGCTGGAAGACATATTTGCTGAAACAAAATAGGGTTATGTTATTTCGCAAGGAAATTTCTTGTCCTCTTTGGGATAGAGTCCACTGGAATAATATCTCAAAGTTTTCTTGTTTAATTTTGTAGAGATGTGGTATTTTGTTCAACTGCTTCGTTGGTCTGAGTGATGAATGATAAGGTTAGATAGGAGGTGACTGGATGTCGAGTAATAGAGATGTATGGAAATAGATTTGCTTTTTTAGGGTGGGAAATAATCAAATAACTTTCCCCGCTGTGGGCGGAGCGGGAGGGAGTGTCATACTGTTCTTTCTTCTGCCCTTTGGGTTCCGTGACCGCGGTATCTCTTTCGGACAACCCGCAACCCCAACATTCAGTTGCCCCTCTGTTTTGCTGTCCCTGCTCCTCTGTATGTCCACTGTTGAAATGTCTTTGAGGCGCGCGTGGAACATAAACGTTCTGTCGACACGGCCTGTTGTTATTTGAAGGATTAACATTGCTCACCGTCCACAGAGCTCCGTCTAGGTTGGCCGAGAGTCGTCTCACGGCACCCGATGCCCGGAGCGTCTCCTGTGGCTGGGTTTCTTTGAGGAAAAGGACATAAGACAATAGGAGGGTGATGATGATGCGTTGTTGACCTAGTGGTCGCAAGCTAGGCTGTCAAGCATGAGGTCCTGGGTTCTATTTCCAGTTCGAGCAATGTTATTGGGACTGATAGGAGCTTGACCCATATAACTGGTGAAATATGGAAAAGAATTTTTAATCATTTGAACAAACTTTTTGTTCCTTAGTAATATTTTTATTTGATTTTGAAACTATCTTCGGGGATTATGATGATGATGTTATTTTTATGTTATATTTATTTATGGAGATATTTTGTTGAAGCGGTATTTGTATTAGACCGTTGCACAGACAGTTTTGTAGCATTGCATTGTCCGAACTGTCCTCGTAGCATTTGTACCACAGATTTTCGTAGCACTGCTACGCGCATCTACTAATTTTCGTAGAAACTTACTACGCTACGTGTGTAGCACACAGATTCTTATAAAAGCATGTGGAGCGTAGATTGTTTCACAAACTTGCCAAGAATGTTAATTAAATACTTTGTAAATAATTTTAGCTTCGTCAGTTTAGTGTTTGGAAGGCCGGCTGTGTACTTTGAAGGTCAAAGTTCTATCCTAGTTTGGAAAAATGTTGTTCGATGATAATTTATTTATTTCTCAATCACTTGCATTATTTTGGCTTTTCATGCAAACTCTTTCTTCAGAAGTGGCAGTGATACTTTTTATTCCTATCTACTAAACACGTAGCGGGAATTCATAATTAACAATAGTACTGGTTATAATTCAATACAATTTTTGTTCGTAGACATACGGTAAAATGAAATTGAAAATGTATATATACCACAAAACGCAGGTTTTCCTGTTGTTTTAAACTATTGGTTTACAGGAACTGTTTCATGGGTGCTGTGAAAGGCAAAAATAGGTTTTTCATACTAAATAGGCTTGCGTTTGGCCGCAACTCGCCTGATGTGAAGCGATGATGCGGCTTATTGTGGACGCATACCAGAAAAACCCGATTATGATGAAGAGTTTCATCATAATCGGGTTTTTCAGGTATGCGTCATATTTGTTTTGGGTTTTGTTTGTGGTTGTTTTCAGTAACTGTAAGTTTAACAGTAATGGAATGAAAAAAACATGTTAAACGCATGTCACAACTACGAAGTTTGGCCTAGTTTCTATCATTTCATCTAATTAACTAAATGTAATAGTGAGCTAGTGAGAGATATTTTGTGCGTATGAGGGAGAAAGAGGAAGTGAGTGATGTTATTTCCATTCCTAGGGTTTGATTTCCTATACATTTTAACTAAGAAATATATTGAATATTTTTGATGAAGTGAATCACATTAATTTGTTCAAATTGTAAATAATACATTTCAACTTCTGATTTTCACCTACAATTCAAAAAATTCAATTCCTGTATTGTACTTTTGTTGCATAAAATAAATGATTTATCTATCTGTCTGTCTACCTATATTATCCTATTGTGACCAGCCCAGTTCTACTTTAACCTAGCAGCTGTAAGTCCAGCATCAGTTATTACTTATTCTAGGTTTTGGTTATGATGTGTTAAGATACCGCTGGAGTTGCAGGTTGCCCGGGATTGTGGGTTGTTCCAAAGAGATTCTGTGGCCCCGGAACATAAAGGACAAAAGTAGGAACAAAGGTGGGTTTTAGTCAGCAAAAGCCAAACACTCACATTCCGGGGAAATTATTTGATGATTTCCCACATAATCCTTACCTTATCCTTACTATAATCCTTACTAAGTATATATATTATATATATATTTATATATAATATATATACTATTATAAAAGCGAAAGTGAGTTTGTTTGTTTGTTACCTCTTCACGCTTTAATGGCTAAACCGATTTTGATGAATTTTGGTACAGAGATAGTTGGGAACCATGAGACGGACATAGGCTATTTTTTTAAAGTGGAATATGCCCTCATATTCCACGAAAGAGGTAAGAAAAGGGAAAACTTAGCGTTGCTATTACAAATCAATAAGGCGCAAGGAGAACTGTGTTACCCCGAATTTAACGCGAGCGAAGCCGCGGGCAAAAGCTAGTTTGAAAAATAAATAAAAATGTTACCGGAATTATAAAACGCATTTTCTGAGGTTATATAAAATGCCTTCCCTGCATGAGAAAAGACTTTTGTCCAGCTGTGAGACAGTTATAGGCTGGTATTATTATTTATATATAAACAAAACAATAATCACATTTATAGTCTCACGAAGGTGATCAAATGCCTCCAATACCATAGCCTGACCTATTCGCAGTCCGATTTTGTTTAACTACTCCCAATAAACAGGCTTTATAGGCCGTTAACGCACTTTTCATGTTTTATTGTCAACCATTGTTAGGAACATCGCTTTACGACTGCCACTAAAAACCTTACCGTTTCATATAAATAAGTAACTGCTGATCTAACATATATTTATTTATTTTGTTGTATTTTTACGAAGATTTTACTGCACAATTCTTGTAAACTGAGCCCATATTTTTTTCTGCTTACGCCCTTTTAAATAATTAAATAAAGCATAAGTTTAATCAGCTTATAATAGTCCCACTGCTGGGATTAGGCCTCCTTTATTAACCGACTTAAAAAAGGGGGTGGTTCTCAATTCGTCGGAATCTTTTTTATGTATGTTCACCGATTATTATACAAAATTATTTTATTTTAATTGATAGGGTATATATACTTCCAAGATGGTTATATAATTTTATTTGAGGAATGGGTTGCTGTATACTTTGCGGTCCTAAGGTGGATAAGTAGGGGTTGCGGGTTGGTTAGAAAGAGATACCGCGGCCCCGGATCACAAAGGGTAAAAGAAGAAACATGGATGTGTTTAGTCAGTACAAAACTGATATTCCCTTCCGTTTTGCCCAGAGCGGGAGGAGTTATCTAACAACTTCCCATACGAAAAAAAAACGTGGATTGGTAGATGTCTTCGATTTTCGGATGGTTTTTAAATAGTTCTAGAAAATTAAACCTTAATAACTTCTGCTCTTTACGCCTATTATGCATTGGTTCTTCAATCATTCGTGAACCGAAGTAAGGATGAAACGTCGAAAGCGACGAACGCGATTAAGCGCCATTTAGAATGGTATAAAATATTTTATGCATGTGCATGTATTGTGTTTCGTGTTCGGAATATAAATGTTACTGATTGTTGGGAATAAAAGGCGCTTTGCTCTTTGTATTAAAGCTTTGTTCATACGATTGTGAAGCACGATCTTTGGAGCAGTTAATAAAAGTTTTAAAAGCGTGTAGAGGGGTCAAAGCCTACCATTTATGTCTACTAAATTGTTTCTTTGGTTGGGCCTTTAGATTTTCTCACAACTATTACATTTATTATCTCATTTGTACCTTGCCTATTAGCAATAAAAAAGGAACAGTGAACTAGGTTTGTAATTAAATTAAGTTTTAGTTGGGCAACAAAAGTAAGATTGTGGACAATTAAGTTGGGAAAAGTCTGAGTAGATGGTCTGCAGTAAGCAGACTTGAAGAGAGTTTTGATAACTCGCTATACGTTTATCAAGTCTTAATAAGAGATTGACGGCACGGTTGGCGCAGTGGCTGAGCGATCGACTGCTGCGCTGCGTGTCGCGGGTTCGAACGGGAACAAATATTTGTATGACCTGCAGATAGTGGTTTCGGGTCTGGCTGTTTGTGTATGTGAGTTTAAATGTTTGTAAACGCACCCACGATACAGGAGAAATTCCTAGTTTGGGGCAACTTTTTCTAAAATAAAAAAAAAAGATAAGAATAGATTTTTAAATGTCTATTCATTCCATCAAATATCGAAATACTGTAAAAAATTCACAGCAATTTAGAATGAGTATCAATAATTGTATATGTTTTTGGTGTTAATTACATGTAAGGCAATTGCCTTACATGTCCATGTCATAATTATTATAAACCCTCATTGAAAACACCGACAAGTACTTACGTAACACGAGCCATTCAATTAGGCACCTACCTCGCAATCAAACGCAATCAGTTCTTATGATTTTAACGTGAGACCCGCGTCCATTGCGGCATTAATAGCTCATTCCAAATAAAGACATTGCCAATAAAAAGCAATGTTAACGTAATTGCTAGATATTATCGTATCCAATCAGATAATCCCGTTCCGTTTTACGACATTATTTTTACGTACGGTCTTTGCGAAATTGTTTTTTTTTAGGTGGCAATCGAGAAGGGAAATTTTTCGTGGAACGTAATTTGGTTGATTGATTGCTTTCTTTAGCAGGTGTTATTTTTTGCTAATTGATTGCTAAGACAAAAAGTTTATTGTTTTTCGCAAAGTCCGGATTAAACGGTTTAAAACATCGAAGAAGGAAACAAGAAAACTCTGTATATTTTTGAAATGTTATTTTTCTTATGATGTTGTGTCGTACATTATTTTGTCTTTCTTTTTCCTACTTTTATTTGGCTTGACTTCCAGTCTTTTTTAAAATAAGATGTATCTGGTCAGATTAGAAGCCTTTTTTTAGTCAGACTGTGAGTGTCAGACTTGCACTGACTAAAACCAATCCATGTTCCTTCTATTGTCCTTTATGTTCCGAGCCCGCGGTATCTCTTTCGAACAACTCGCAGCCCCGGCAGGCAGTGGCCCTCACAGGCCCATCTGCTAGACCAGAAACCTTAAATTGGCTTTCATTAAGTGTGAAAGGGCTACATAAATGAAAACAATAATGAAAATTAAACATTTTCACGTTATTTTTTGCAATGTTGAGTATGTTATTGACGTAGAGGACAGGGTTCCGATATTTTTTTGCAATTCTGAGTATTTCATTGACGTAGAGGAAAGGGTTCCGATATTTTTTTGCAATTCTGAGTATTTCATTGACGTAGAGAACAGGGTTCCGTACTCAAAGGGAAAAACGGGATCCTATTACTAAGACTCCGCTAACCGTCCGTCCGTCCGTCTGTCACCAGGCTGTATCTCATGAACCGTGATAGTAAGACAGTTGAAATTTTCACAGATGATGTATTTTTGTTGCCGCTATAACAAAAATACGTGAAAACAAAATAAATATTTTTTTAAGTGGACTCCCAACTCCCATACAACAATTATGATTTTTTGTACGTCTTTTTATACGTACGGAACCCTTTATGCGCGAGTCCGACTCACAGGTGGTCGGTTTTTTAAAACGGCTTTGTTATTGTACGCTGTAAAATTAATTATTAATTATTGAAAATACATTTTCCAAAGTCGGTAAAAGCAGTCATAAATGTATTGAAGTGCAAATAATTTCTACGTACTTTAATTGCCAAAATGCGCTAAAAACAAAAAGAAAAAACTTAGAAACAATAAAAAGGATTTTATTATATTTTACACTCCATGATTTTATTATTTAGATAAATATTCCCTTAGTGAACCGTGATTTGATTTCAAATCCTCTGTTAGAAGCGGCTTTTTGTGTCTTGGGACTGAATAGGGCCGGAGATAACGAATTCAATTTGTTTTGTAGTCTCTCTTAATCTAAATGTTATTTATAATGTTTTCTTCTGGCTTATTTTATAAATAAACAGGTACTTTTTTGTTTGTTGGGAAGTGGGTTAATAGATCTAGAGAGTAGATCATTCTAATTATGGCTTACATGATAGGTATATTAGTGAACAGTGAGATAAGACGTCGTGAAACAAAAGCAATCGTACATAACTCCCTTCGACATAATCGACATAATTCCCTTTGCTTGTGGGTGGAACTACGTACGTACTAAATTCACGCAATTTACAGACGCATTTAATATTGTGAATTGTCCATTTTACGAATTTCAACGACCTACTTATATTATAAATGCGAATGTTTGTGAGGATGGACGTATGGATGGATGTGTGGATGTTTGTTACTCTTTCACGTATAAACGGCTGGACGGATTTTGATAAAATCCGTCCAGCAAATTAGCACAAAGGTAAATTATAGTCTAGAATAACTCATAGGGTACGTTCTTTATGTCACGCGGGGATAGCCTCGGGCGTTAGCTATTAATTCATATTATTTTCATAATACTAACTACGTCAAAGAGTAACAAACATCCATACATCCATCTATCCATCCATTCATCCATCCATCCTCACAAACATTCGCATTTATAATATAAGTAGGATGATTTTGCTAAATCGGCCATTTTAGACCGCCAGGCCTCTTGTCTGTGGACGGGAGTGGCCAGTATTCCACGACACCCGATATGCGTTGGTGTCAAATTTTTGGTTTCGCAGAAGTGTACCTTATAGTACACCCCCATTTCATCCGTTACCATTTTAATCCATGTTATAAAGGGCAAGCCTATTGCTATCGTGGGGTATCATCGACACATCCCAAACACAATGCCAGTGTGGTGCCCTTTTGCAGTATATGTACGACCCTCTTTCCTGCTCATCCTGCACAACCACTTGCACCTATCAGGATTTAAACGAATCAAATGATGGAGGTGTGTAGGTAGCTGACATACTGGTCTAACACAATATGAGTTTTATCGACACGAAAAGTAGAAGGAGATCAACACACACCAGAGCTGGCACAAATGCAGACTCCGTAATTGCTACACAATAATTCCCCACTGAAAAACCCAATAACACTTCCCGACACGGAAATCGAACCCAATACCTTATGCACAGCAATCGCTCTTGTAACCTTTAGAACAACAAACATGACGTCATCGTATCTCCCAAATATTCAAACCAGTCAAGGTCGACCTTGAGATGGCCTTCAAGAAAACTTTCCTACAATCAAGTTTTACGACAAGATAAGTGGGTAATGTATCATCCTTCCCTGTTTCATCCCGCATCAGCATAACAAGTCCGGGATTATCTATTGTCCAAGTTTTGTTATGGAGCCAAGAGAACGAGGAACAAGTTTTTTTTTTGATAAAGGGCTATTCAAATGTATAATTCAGTGTAGGGCAACGGGCTTGCAAATGATTTGAGACATTCGCATTAATTATTTTTATTCCTGTTCTCAATTTTTAGAATTCCGTACCCAAAAGAACAAAACGGAACACTTATAATCACTTTGTTGTCTATCTGTCTGTCAAAACCCTTTATCTCGGGAACGCGACAAGGTATGGAGTTGAAATTTAAACCATATACTCAATCTGCAGTCCCTTGAAGCTGTTAAAAAACAAACTCTCTAAATCTACGTGGTCAAAAGACAAGCCGTTTATGTCGCAAGTTTGTACGGAACTCTCGGTGTGCGAGTTCGACTCGCACTTCGGTCACGATCGGTTTTTAGAGTTCCGTACCTCTAAAAGAAAAAATGCAACCGTTATTGGATCACTTTGTTGTCCGTGTCTCTGTTTTTCAAGACCCTTTATATACCCGGGAACGTGTGGAAGTATCGAGTTGAAATTAAAACCATATTCTCAAGTTGATCTAAATGAGGAGGGATGAAGGACATGTGACTAAAAGAGTGATGGATCTGAATGTTGATGGATGGAGAGCGAGAGGAAGGCCAAAGAAAAGATGGATGGATTGTGTAAGGAATGATATGAAGGGGAAAGGAGTAAATGATGCCCTGACGTCTGATAGGGGAGAATGGGAGAAGAAAACGTGTTGCGCCGACCCCAAATAAAATGGGACAAGGGCAGGAAAATGATGATGATTCTCAAGTTGATCTAACAGATCTGAAAATAAGATCCTGGGTTCGACTGCCTGGTTGGGCAAAGTTTTACTAGGTTTCCATATCGGATATTTCACAGGAGTAGCCACAGAGTCTGGATTTTCGCCCTTTATTACTTGGGACTAGATTACATATAACTAGCGAAATGTGGATATACTATTAGATACAATGCCTAACTAATAGGGATTACAGACAGGCGTCCTGTTATGTTATGTTATGTACGCAATAGAGTAAGTTCTCCATGCCATCGAAAGCCTACAACTCCAAGTCAAAACTAAGAGAACTCCACATTAATTACTACAAGACATAGTTTTATCCATTTAGCAGATAAAGGCATGCACAGCGCAGCAGTTCACAAGATAACTTTTGTCTAATAAGTCGATAAAGTTACCAACTATCGCGCAACTTTGCAAATTTAATATCGAAACTCATTGGCCCGAAAAACAGGCTGAGGGTTCACGCTATGGTCGAGTAAATGGGTAAGCAGAATAGTTTTTACTTAAGTGGATACCAGGAACTTGAAGGTATCGATATTGGGGATTTTTTATAGCGGAAAATAGGGCTGTTTTAGTATTTTTTCATAAATCTAACTATAAATATATATGTGTTAACTACAAACAGTGTTTATGTACAAAACGGAAAGGCATGTGTCTCCCCATTACTGACATATTATTTTTGTTTGCCTGGGAAACTAGGAACCTTCTAGATATGGAGATATTGAGGGTCATAGTTTTAAGTTTTCTTGATGTGTTTGTTCTCTAATGCAGGTTTTTTTTTAATATTTACTTTAAATACCTTTACGACCCCCGTACAATATGATGCATACAACAGTACATTTTTTTAAGTGCGTTTTACTCGTTTTTCACGAATATGAGAGAGTTATTTCATGAATTATATACAAATTTACAGTTTGTTAAAAGTAAGTTATTTAACTTACCTCATCAACATATTTATTCATCCGTAGAAATCAGTTTACAGTATAAAATGGAAAACCTATCGATCCCCTCAACTTTTTGCTGATTCAAAACTACGTCGAAACAGCAATAAACATCCCGGAACAATTCAGCCCCGTTTACATTTTCATGCCATAAAAATGGAATCGAATAATATTCATGAATCATCATAAATTGCCGCTAAAACAAACGCCGCAAACAAAACGTATCAACATTCCACCAATCGCACCCGAATGATCGAATCATCATATCGATTATATCGAATCCAGATTGTAAACATAATAGCCGTGCGTACCCGATTGTAAATCGAAGTCGATTCGAATTGATACGATTACTGTAACACCTTCATCGTTGTTATTGCGTGTTTATTAGATTCGGGTCGGTTTTTGCCCGAAGGTAATAGCCCCGTTTTAATGGGTACCCCGTATAGTGGACGTTATCTTTATCGTGATGTTGTCGTATCGTCCGGTATGACACGGACGGTAAGTGGCGGAATGAGATTAGAAGCTTTCTTGTTGCCTTAATTTGGGAACGGTTGTTATGATACTGTTTTTGGGCGAAGTTGTGTAGGAGGACTTAGGATATAATTAGTACCTAACCTATATGAGAGGCAAACGTTGTTTTTGGCAACTAGTATTAGAAACTAAAATGAGTATTATTAGTTTTGTATTCTGTATTTGAACATTAGCATGCGTGGCAGTAGATAACATGATATACAAACACTGTTTGTGTATGTGAGTTTGAAAATCTTTAAATGCACCCACGATACTAAAGAAATTCCTAGTGTGAGGAAAAAGTTTTTGAATATGTCATATAGACAGTTGCTTCGTTTCTTCGTTTTGTTTCTCCTCCTTTGAATCCATCCAAAGGTTGTCTTGAAAATATCGCTTTTAGCGATAAGACCGCCCATTGTGTCACCCTATTTATAAGTTGTTTAATGTTATTTTCTTTTATTCGTATGGTGTACATAATAAAGAATATTCTGTCTATCTATCTTCGTGTAAAATACGTTTTCAGCTGCATCCGGTTACACTACAATCCGATTTGGTTGAGAAAGGGTGGCTAGATGATAGACTTTTTATTTTAAAGCGTCAATCTTGTCTGAGAACAGAGATTAGGTCGATGATAGGACGAGCAAAAGAAAACCTATTAACTCGCGACTTGAAAATATCGAGCAAGAAGCCCAAAAGAAAGCAGAATCTATTCGTAAATATAATAGCTTTTTAGTAAAACAAATAATTTCGTGTATTAACTGACAGGCAACGATGAAATTTTGCACTACAATTCTGTTGACGGCGATAACGATGATTTTTGCTTGACTCGATTTCTCTAATTAAAACGACGTGTAAACTGTTTGTCATTTTATTTTATACTAAGTTGATGGTGGTTTAGTGGACTGTATGAATTATAGCTACATATCTAGGTAGGTATATCACATTAACCTGACTTGCTTAAACAGTTCCATAAATGCCAAAAGTTAAATTAATGTGAAAGGTAATCATTTTTGCTGACTAAAAACTCCACCACACTCAGGGCTTTAACCCCAGAGAATAACACAATACGTAACCAGGTAAACTGTTACTAACAGCACTCATTGTCGTAGATACCTGAGCACTCAACGCCCAGGATGCTATTCCAAGGACCATAATCGGCTCAGTATGGCTCACTACACCTGACCACCGGCGTTAAACCTAATTAACAATGTATATGCGTCCTAATTATACACAAGGATACTTGGAAACCGGGGACAGGTTTATCGAAAGGTTGCATGCGTGATGAAGCTGTTATCGTTGATGGTGCTCTGGTTAAGTTAGGATGTTGGAAAAAGCGGATTTCTGTTCATTTGTAACATACACTAACAGCCAGACCCGGAACAACTACCTGTAGGTCATACAAATATTTTTCCAGGTGGGGATCGAACTCGCGACACGTAGCACAGCAGTCAAAGAGCCAACGCGCCAACCGTCAAACCAGTGCGATTAATAGTTACATATCCTTACTAATATTATAAAACCGAAAGAGAGTTTGTTTGTTACGTCTTCACGCCTAAATGGCTAAACCGATTAAGATGAATTTTGGTACAGAGATAGTTAGGACCCTGGAGACGGAAAAAAATGAGAAAAAGGGGAGAAAGAGGGAAGAAAAGAGGGAAGATATTTTTTTTTCGATCATCACGCTGGTTAAAGTTAGCGTTAGCCCAAAGTAACTAAGCCACGCGGACGAAGTCGCGGGCGGAAGCTAGTACTTTATAAATTGAAAAAATAATTGAAAAACAAATGAAAATAAACAACAGTAACTTCATTTATAGTAGTAAAGGTTTTAGAATGCCAATAAAAAAGTAATACTTAAATCAAATTACCAAAATAATTCATTCATTTTTGACGACACACTCCCACACATTTAAGGCCTCCAAAATATCTTATCTCTTAAATCCAGAGCTCAATTTCTAAATTGTATCAGCCCTAAACGTGGCCGTTATTGGGAAGACATCTGAAATATTTATATACGGTCCGTATCCAAGGGGATACGGGTCAACTAAACGCAATCTGTAAGGTTGCGGTCACTTTATTGAAATGTAACTTTCTGAGAACTTATTGACGCACGATTGGACGCTTTTTTGGGTTCCGTATGTAGTATAGGAAGTTATTTCAATTTTGTTGTTTAGGAAAAGGTTATTTTCGTGAATTTCTCGTATTTGTGACTTCAATTCGACGTCACATGATTTCCAATTTTTTCGATTCGTTATTGGCATTGCTGTCATAGGTTACACCGCAAAGAACCTGAAGTTTTAATTAATAGAAGTCTAAAATCAGCAACCCGTCTTGAGCAAGCGTGATGATCTCTGCTCGTGCCTTCTCTGTTTGGGAAGAGGCATTTATCCAGCAGTAAGACTGCATTAGGCTGGTATAATTTATTATTTACTAGCTTTTGCTAGCGGCTTCGCTCACGTTAAATTCGAGGTAACACAGTTCCCCTTTCCTGATTTACAGGTACCTGCTACCTGTAGTTTTTGCCCTTGCGCCTTATTTATTGTAATAGCAATGCTAAGTTTTCCCTTTTCTTCCCTCTTTCTCCCTCATATCTCAATCTTTTTTTAAAAAAAATAGCCTATGTCCATCAAAATCGGCTTAGCCATTCAAGCGTGAAGACGTAACAAACAAACAAACGAACTCACTTTCGCTTTTATAATATTAGTAAGGAATAAAGGCAGTAAGGATTTTATACATACTTGTCTTACTTGCTGCTTAAATTTAAGCTACTAGTTATGCAACTTGGAACATGTGTTACTACCTACCACAGGCACCAGCTATCCACAATTGTCAGCTAATGGTTCTTTGTGTAAATATTGTCTGTATTTTTTGGTTTGTGGGGAGAAATAAATGTAATATTATTATAGTATTAATATCTGCGTGGTATCTTCATTGAGGTTTATCACGAAACCCTTTGAAACCCTGTTGTGTCAGGGTTTCACATAGTACCAGTATCGGCAGTTACACATTCATAAAAGATAGATAATATTCCTTAGCAGCAAACAGTAGCCTATCTGAAATACAAAATAGAACTCTGGGAGTACCTAAGAGATCTCTTGAGATCTCTATAGAGGTTGCTCTATTCTACTACGAACCTATAAACATTTGCATAAGAACTTGTAATCTTGTAGTAAGTAAACATTGTGTTCTGGACGTCCTACCGAAATACGAATTTTGCGATTGAAACAAGTAAATGTTTGAAGAGTAGACACAATAACAAAATCGAAAAAAGACACAAGCTGTGTACTATCGGCAAAAAATATATAAACTTACGGTACATATTTATCAACTCTTGTTAAACCTCTGTGGAAGATGAAATAAAAATAATAAAATTTGCGTTTTTTGGGTTCATATGAATCGATTTCTTCTAGGCAAGCCTAAGTCACCCTAAGTCGCATCATCGCTTTACATCAGACAAGTTGTGGCCAAACGCCAAAAAAAAACAATAATTCTATTGAACTGTGCGTTGTCCACCAGTGAATGAATGAATTTAAGATTGTTATGGTGTAGTTAGTCCTGGCACATATTAATAATAATAATAATAAACATTTATTTCAGGACAAATATCCCATAGGGTTTGTTAGTAAATACTTAAACTATGTTAGTTTATATTAATGCTACCTATGCTGTGTCTACACAGCATAGGCGGTTCTCACAGTACACCATGCGCCGACGCGGTAGGCTGTGATGTGGATCTCGCGTTGCGTTGGCTATATAAATAAAATAATCCATGGATGCCTAACATACGTACATCGCCTGATCGTACAGACACCGCAGCAGAGATACAGCATTACGGTATCCGCACTGTAATGCTGTGGGCCTGTGATTGAACTGTTTGACTGATCATTAAAACCCATCCGCGCGGATAGTCGCGTTCACCGATAATCCGCGCGGCACATCTCCACAAAATCCTCTTCGCTGCTTCCTCCGCGGCGGCGAGCTTTACTGACATAGAACGCAAGGACCAATCAGGACATTCCTCATCGTATGTCCAATAACATTAACCCAGATAGAACGAACTAAAAGCAGTCTCTATTTTCGAATTTAAAACAACGATATCTAATGAACGATTTGCATATCCACTGTCGTTTCTATCGTAAGATATATATTTATCTGACAATGGACATTCTTTTCTACTGAATTTTATCTCTGTAGAGGTATGTTCTAGCGAGGTGGATAGAGCTTAAACTGATTAAATCAGTGCACCTACCATTCTGATCATAGTCTTTTTTACTACGATACGCTCTTTTTTAGTTGCAGTAAACTGCAAAAAATCACTCCACCACCTTGCACCAAAATTTGCTGTTTGGTTACCATAATAATATAGTGTTACAGAAAAATTGACAGGGAGTCGTTTGTCTTGGTATGGACATGGTTATGAAGAGGGACGAAGCACATGTGTTTAAAAGAGCGATAGATCTGAATATTGATGGATGGAGAGGGAGAGGAAGGCCAAAGAACAAATGAATGGATTGTGTAAGGAATGACATGGAGAAGAAAGAAGAAAATGATGCCGTGGCATCTGACTGGGGAAAATGGAATAAAACGTATAGTGTCGACCCCAAATGAAATGAGACAGGGGCAGGAATATGAATAGCCACAAGCTTCTTTTTATAAGTAACTAGCTTTTGCCCGCGGCTTCGCTCGCGTTAAATTCGGGGTAACACAGTTCCCCTTGCGCCTTATTGATTTGTAATAGCAACGCTAAGTTTTCCCTTTTCTTCCCTCTTTCTCCCTCACATCCCACTTTTTTCAAAAAAATATTAGCCTATGTCCGTCTCCTGGTTCCCAACTATCTCTGTACCAAAATTCATCAAAATCGGTTTAGCCATTAAAGCGTGAAGAGGTAACAAACAAACAAACAAACAAACAAACAAACTCACTTTCGCTTTTATAATATTAGTAAGGATAGTAAGGATACTCTTTATAATTTTGATGCGTCAATAATGTCGTTGTTGAGCCGGCTGTAAGTCGTAGGATGCTCATTGATCTTCCAACTACGTTACGTCTACATTGGATTGGATATTACTGTAAAAATTCTGGTTCATTAAACCTACTTGACAGTTGTGTTGCTAGGGAGTTTGTTCCGCCACTTTGTTTTTCCAGCTTATATACTTGTTTAAGTGGAAGTCGAACGGTTGTGTTAAACGGAACCGTCTTGAGTCCAAAAAGTGCTAATTATCAGCCCAATTTAATTAAATGACATTAGATTTTGTAATGTACACAATTGCCAAAACGAAAGCGATATTATAGATACCTATATGTTTTCTTCTTCTCCATCCTTTCGCCACCCAATGACGTGTGTAGCTTTTCCAAATCTCTCAATTTCCAGCGGTTTTTGTCATGGATATTCCATTTCATCTGGCTACTATTATAAGACCGTCTGCCCAATTATTCTCTTCCCATAATCCACAAGTAGGATGAAGCAATGTATCTGTCTTAAAATCACATCTACAAAAAATATTTAATATTTGGAAATCAAGCGCGTAATGACTGTTTTAAACATTTTCACCAAGTTTACTAAAAATAAGTTAATCCCCTAAGAGACGATCAAATCGCATCGCTCTTTACTATACTCGCTTTTTCTCGCGGCTTTGTTCGCTTGCCCTTTGGGATTACGCGAAATTTTATTGGCCAGACAAGAGACGTGGCATGATAAGACGAACCTTAATTGGTTACTGTACCCAAAGGACGGTGACGTAGAAATCTTTTGTAACGCAGAAGATTTCGTAAGATTTTTTTGTTCAAACAAACAAAGGGTTTTGAATTTTTGAGGTCGATTTTGTTGTCAGTTAGGCTGCTATGTTTTTCCACAGTATACCTTACAATAAAATCAATGGTGAGACTGATTTGGGTTTTATCTAACGCTAAGCGCCACCTAAATGAATGCCGAAATGGAAACGCACTGACGAAATTTGAACTTTCGAAAAGTGTTGAAAATGCAAAAGTGAGTTTTAATTGAGCATTCATTTAAGTGACGCTTCATGTTTGTGCATGAGTCGGTATCAATTGATACATACTTAGGACAATTTTAAACTTGGAATATTAAACAAAAGCGGTGCGGTGGGCACACCCGTTAGTGTTAAAGTAAATAGCAATGAAAAGGGATCTCTTTACTAAAGGGTATCTTCGTCACTGGGGATAAAAGAGACTATTATTAGATGATTTTATATTGTTATAGAATATTATTAGCTTTTCAGCTATAACTCTAGTTCTACATTTGTGTATCATTTTAGGAAGACAAAGATTTAAGTCTTACTTACCTTAGTGACATCATCGATATGACACTTTTTTTTAGCGGATGGTAAATCATCAAATAACTTCCCCCACTCTGGGCGGAGCAAAGGGGAGTGTCAGGCTTTTACTGATTAAAACCCACCCATGTTCCTTCTATTGCCCTTTTCGTTCCGGGGCTGCGGTATCTCTTTCGAACAACCCGCAACCCTGGCACGCAGTGGCCCTGACAGGACCCTCTGCTTTGCTGTTGTCTCTTTGAGGCGCGCGTGGAACACAAATAACCCGTCGACACGGCCTGTTGTCACTACTTGGACGGACGGTGAGCTACATATTGCTCACCGTCTACAGACCCGTATCTACGGCAGCCGGGAGTCATCAACATAGATGAACTTTTTTTATTAAACCATTCATTTTAAAATAATATGACACGATGGAAAGTTATAAAACGAACACAATATTATTATAGTAACACCTGTCATTCCATACAATATGTAGCGCAAAAACTCAGATCAAAGCACCGTCTGTGAAGGCGCTTCTAACGATTTCAATCTTTGATGATTAACTTTTTCCACTAAAAATATTTCGTTATTTTTTTCACAAATTCTACGAAAAAGTCTCTTAGGACCAAAAAATGTAAATGAACATCGATTTTTCTTGTCCAACGTTCCACGTCATATTTCACAACAGCGAATGCACTTTGGATGGGAACCCGTCTGGCCGTGGCTTGCCAAATCACCTAATATCAGCGCTATGGCATCCGATTCAGTGTACTTTGGGCGAAGTATAGTGTGAAATGTTAGTTCAGACACAAATAAATAGAAAAATAACCAGAATAACAAATGTAAAAAGTGTTGGGGAATGAATATTTCTAAAATGGTTAAGACGACGGAAAATAGAGTGGGTTATTATGAATTCTAAATATAAATTCTGGTATTTATTTTCTTGGTCTGGTCTGTCCCACTCTTGGGCAAAGGCCTCTTTCCACTGTTTCTATTTCTCGCAAACCCGTGCTTCTCCCTTCCAGTTTTGACAGAACCTGTCCATCCCACCATACTTTGTGGCCTGTTGTGACCCAGTCTCACTGTTTTAGGCGACCAGTTTCCTATTTTGTTTACTTCTTTAGTTACTTCTATATTTTTACATTAAAAAATTTATAAATATATTTAATATTTACATTTGTTATATTATTAAGCAATTGCATACTTTCTATCGCGGGCCTTGAGCGCGGAGACCGAATCCAGAAATTCCGTAACGAAAAAAAACCTGACGCTCCTCACTCCGATGGGCACGGAGGTGTGGCTTGAAGGCCGTGCATTGTCTAACGTCGTTTACACAAAACGGTCAGTTATTTCAATCCCGATTCTAATGTTCTAATAGCGTGTTACTTGGTAGAGAATCGGATAGTCAATCGACGTTACCCTGAATCAAACCCAAGAACTTGTTTTTCTTTTTGCGACTTCTTTTCATTGGAAGTACTTTTTAAATATTATATTTAGTTTTTTTATTTATTGTCTAAGTTGATAAAAAATTTAGATTGTTTTTATTTATTTCATAAGTTGATAAAAAATGCTATGCTATGCTAATAGCTTTACCGCGGCAGTCCCCGAGTGCCACACGTATTTTTTTTTAATGATATGAAGGATAAAGGAGTAAATGATTCCGTGCCGTCTGACTGGGGAGAATGGAAAAAGAAAATGTGTTTTTTGTTTTGCTTCTAGCTCACACGGAGCCCGAGTGGTTAGATTTAGGTTCATTTTCACTCATAAAGCGAGGTCAGCTTCCTTGGCTGATTATGCATGAGAGTTTTAGAGTTTCCCTGGTATTGCTTCTTCGACCTGATATCAAGAACCCCCGAAGAAGCGTTCATAGGCAATGTTTGGCTTTCCACCGAATCCATATTGGATAATATACTCATTCTTCAACGAACTTTGTATTGAATCCTCTAAACAAAAGAAAATACCTACAAGAATTTGAACAAAGAATTTCAATATTATTATTCTTAAAGGAGACAAAAGTTGTGTTTTCGCAGATACGTCAAGTAAAACAAAGTTAAAAATAAGAACCTATACTTGAAGCGTTTTAAAAGTTTCCTCACTGTTGTTCTGAAGAATAGGGTGTCGTAGATATAAAAGACTCCCAACTCACGTTTAAATAACAAACTAAATTGAATCGTGAGACTTCCAACCTAAAGTTTGAAATCGCAAAAAAGTACTTTTTTATAGATTTATTGCAGCAATGTTTTATGTTTTGGTATGCATACCGTTTGATTAGTTTTTCGGTGTTCATGTGGATTGGGTTGTTTTTAAATGTTAATTTTAAAATAAAAAGTTTTTGTTATTTATTGTCGGTGACAACAAAACAAAACCATTTGTTTCGTTTGTGATGTGACAAACGCGTAAAAAAGTTTAATAAACACGTGTTATAAATAACTTGTATTTATTTTGTCTTTTTTATTTGTCTTGTGTGGGTATTTTCTGGTGTATTAAAGTAAACATCCTGAGGTGATTTTTAGCAAATTACCTACCTATCTTGGGGTCAGAAATTTAATAACGTTTGTTTTGGGTCATGGGGGAATGAATGAAAAATGTACTGAAGCGTATTAACTTAGGCCGCTGTTTACTTATCTCTTTTAAGTATTTTTTCATCATTATATTTAAAAATATATAAATATCTATTTATAATGATAAATTGGTTATTTGACCGAACTATCTGTGTTTATAAGGTTTTACTATTTTCTAGAATATCCGTAAAAAAAATACCTAAACAAGTCTTAAGTTCCTATGGAGGAACTAAGGCATATGGGTATTCAATGAAAAACAAAAACAGATAGTCAATAAGTTAAAAAGATTCACGAATTTTTGTCTGCCAAAATAGAATCCTATCATTTCTATGGCAACATACAATTATCCCAATAAGAATATTTCCTAATAAAAATCAGTATTCCGAACTAGCGTAGTAAAATTTTATCGCGCAATAAAAATGGAGTGTTCAAGTTTAGTACGAATATCGACAATCTAAGAAACGAAGGTCCCAACCTTATCCGGAACAACTGACAAAATAAAACGCGACAGAAATCGTAGTAATCTCACTGATTCCGATACAATAGGAAATTTTATTCTGCCGTTCGGAAGGGGAGATTATGAAGCGAGCATCGTTCGAACAATGGGCCGCTCAACTCTTCCTGTCATCGAAGATAATAAAGGGGAAAATATCGTGAGAAATTAAAATGAGCTCGGAGCTTGGTCAGTGAACAAGGGGTAGGGGGGGGGGGCTGGCAATTTTATTCTCCAATGTCGGATCAATAAGAAGAAGTGGGACGCGGGATATTGCTGGACATCGAAGTGGAAAAAAAAGTGTTTTAATTACGCCCCCGTCGCTTTGAGGACAGCAGACGCTAGACTTGTGTTGTGGCCATTCAACCGTTTATTGGTCACTGCTTTTTTAAAAGATTTCTTCTGCATTTGTTTTATTGATTTCTTTTTTTTGTTTGTGTAGTGTATCTTTTTGAGGCATTGGTACAGAGAGTGAAATTAATAAAACTAATATCTATTAATTCTTAGTGGCTAAAGAAAGTATATAATATATATGGACTGTGTAAGAAATGATATGAAGGAGAAAGGAATTAATGATGCCGTGATGTCTGCCAGGGGAGAATGGAAGATGAAAATGTGTTACGCCGACCCGAAATAGAACGGTACCAGGGCAGGAAAATGGCGATGAAGGTATTATAACTATTTGCTCTTTTAAACAACTATCGGATTAACCAAATGCAAAAGGGATTTTATTGGATAAAAAAAAATGATAATCAGCACTTTTTTGAACGGCAACTTTACAAGAGATAGACCCTTAAAAACTCCACTTTTCGTCACTTCTTAGTGTTTTCGCTGGGAAGAAGAGACGAAAGAACCCCCCAGCAACTTAGACAATATATATAAGTACACACTACTGCGTGTTTAGTTTCATAATCTAGCCTGTACTGACCGGGGTTGCGGGTTGTTTGATAGAGATACCGCGGCCCCGGAATGTAAAGGGCAATAGAAGGAACATGGGTGGGTTTTACTCAGTACAAGTCTGACACTCCCCCCCGATCTGCTCAGAGCGGGGGAAGTTATTTAGTGATTTCCCATCTACAAAAAAAGCCTGTACTGGCCACTGCAGGGTAAAGGGGGAGGCCAAGTGCTTCAATAATCTCTCTTCCCAAGCGTCCCCAAACCACCCCTCGCAGTACGCGCCCAGGTCGTCTCAGACAGCTTTTTCGCGGCCAGCTTCGGCGGCGCCGTCCATCTTCAGGCACACTTCGTGTGGAAAGTTTTGTTCACCGGGCATCGTGCATGCGGGTGACGTGAGCCACCCAATCCTATTTCTGTCTACTAGCTTTTTTGTACACGTCCAATACGCCCGTTTCGGAACGCAACGTGGTGTGCGGTGTCTTTTTTTTGTGTATTGGAAATCATCAAATAACTACACCTGCAGCTCCGCCCAGAGTGGGGAGATTTCAGGCTTTTACTGAATAAAACCTACCCATGTTCTTTCTTTTGCCCTTTATATTCCGTGACCGCGGTATCTCTTTCTAACAACCCGGAACGCGGGCTCTGTCTTGTCTTCTGACACCCAGAATGCTGCGTTCTATTACTCTTTATCACGTCATGCCTAACCACTTGAAAAGCAAACAAAATATAAAATAAGGACGTGAAAAGCTGGATTATGTACCCCACTATTTAAACTTTATAGTTCAGCGATTCAAATCATGCAAATGGGCTTTAGTTCGCGATTTCATTTTAATAAATTGACTAAAATGTATGCAATATTTTCAACAAAGTGGAAAGGAAAATGACAGTGAGTAAATTGGTGTCAATATAGTTTGATGGAAAACAGATGAATACGCGCCTAAGCAGAAAATTAACTAAAACTATCTACTGTTGACAGTTTCCTAATTTTAAACGATTTCTACGAAAATATGCATAGATTGTGTAAGGAATGATATGAAGAATAAAGGAGTAAATGATTCCGTGACGTCTGATAGGGGAGAATGGAAGAAGAAAACGTGTTGCGCCGACCCCAAATAGAATAGAACAAGGACAGGAAAATGATGAGTCATTAGATAAGGCACATTAAAACAAGGTAGCGTAGAGGTTTTAATACCATTAACCAAACCCGAGTGCTGGCTGGTTTGCTATAAATTTCGAATATTCAGGTTGTTTAAATTAATTAAAGAAAATACAATGGCGTAGGAAGTGTGTGACATGTATAGCTGAAATATTGAACAAAAACATATTTAAAGTGAATCTTTTACTGCATCGTCTCAAACTTTTTCATATATGTGTTGCATGTCGCGTGACGGTCGGCCGCAGAGTAAGGACGTCTAAATATCTATAATGTGAAAAAAAGTTTCACTTTTACCGTGGTTTCATAAAACCACACAATCCTTTTTTTAAGTATTTTATCCGATGAGTAGTTTATTTCAAATATACACAACACACATGACACGTTCACGTCATCCCAGATTTTGTTCCTTTCAGAAACCTTTTGGGAACACGCGGTATGTCACGTAACGTGTGTCATGTAGATAAATGACGGTCTGTTGCTTATTATTTTTAGAGTTCTGTAACTCAAAAGGAAAACACCGGACAAGTGCGAGTCATACCCACGCGCTGAGGGGTCCGTACAAACATGCGACGTAAACGGCCATATTTTGATTATTATTATTTATTATGGACAAAAACGATAAACTACTATAACGTGCAATAAAAAACTCTGAAACTAAAATATCAAAACTAGCTTTTGCCCGCGGCTTCGCTCGCGTTAAATTCGGGGTGACACAGTTCCCCTTTCCTGATGTGCAGGTACCTGCTACCTGCAGATTTAGCCCTTGCGCCTTATTGATTTGTAATAGCAAAGCTGTTTTCCTTTTTTTTCCTCTTTCTCCCTCATATCCCAATTTAAAAAAATATGTAGCCTATGTCCGTCTCCGGGGTCCCAATTATCTCTGTACCAAAATTCATCAAAATCGGTTTAGCCATTAAGGCGTGAAGAGGTAACAAACAAACTCACTTTCACTTTTATAATATTATAGTAATGATTCACCCAAGCCATTATTCAAAAATTAACAATTAAATAAAAGGAATATAAATATTAAATATAATATTATTTACTCTCCTATCGCAAGTAGGTATGCTGGAAGATATATTTTTAGAAATAAGCATTGCCTTTGTACCTATTTCCAATTCCATTTCATTCCTATTACATTCTTCACACATTAATAAAAATAGAATAAGGATTAAAAACAGACTAAGATCGATTAACGAAATCCAAAACTAAATGTAAAAAAAGGGAAAAATAAACTGCAACTGGTAAAATAGGTACTTTACAGAAGTTAATCTTTCTCAAATAAGAGCACTCAAGGTGCTTATAAAAATATATAGCATATCTGAATATCAATATTTTTTCCCTAGATATCGAGATCAACGTCCCAGCAAGTGGTCCTCCGCGAGGCGACGCGCGCGCTCGCCGGAAGGTACCGCTGCGAGGTGTCTGCAGATGCGCCCTCCTTTCACACGCAAGTGCGCTCAGCGTACATACATGTTGTTGGTAAGTGATTTAGATAAGATAAGATAAGATATATTTATTTGCTCAAACATGTGTTTACATACAGAAAGGAAAAATGCATGTATGATGATATAAAAATAATAAAAATGGTTCAGACATGTTTGCCATATACTATGGCGTGCAAATGTTTAAAATGTTAGAATTGTATCGTCATTAAATAATCACATACCAATATAATTAATTTTAAGTGAAATTAGCAAAAGATTAGAAATGATAAAATTATACATGGCAAAAGTAAAAATGTCAGTGAGTTTAGTAATAATGTCAAAATTATAAAAGTTAAAGTACATAATAATATGTCAATCAATTGTCTATGTCACATTAAATGGTTCTGTCAGAAATTCATTAATGTTATAATATGCTTTGTCAGTTAGGAACGGTTTTAGTTTTTTCTTCAAATGTACATTATTAAGCTCTTTCCAATTTTTTTTTTTTGAAAATCATTGCTCCACGCTAGGAATTTCTCCTGTATCGTGGGTCACATACACAAACATCCATACCCGGAACAACTACCTGTAGGCCATACGAATATTTGTTTAGTGCGGGGATCGAATCCATGACATGTTTAAGTCCGTATCCGTATTAGTATCCGTATCCGTTCGACTGCGCCAACCGTCTCGTTCATTAATTTATTTTAGGTATTTTTATCCATAATAATAGGATACATTATCCATACATAAGATAACACTGTGTTTTTTTTTGATTCAGGGATTATTTTAATATTCAAACTCAAAGCTTTTATTTCAATAAGATCATTACAGGCACCTTTGAATATCAAAAACAAAAAAATTAAGTTACAATCCCAGACACAATACACTTGTGAAAGTACTGTAGTTGCCCATTCCAAAGCGTTGATGACTATGGAAAAGAATCGGCAAGAAACTTCACGGACACTCTTTTAAATCATAATAATTGTACAAGATCATGGTTTTACAAATGTGTGAGAACAATGTGGTTAAACATGCACATTTAAATACATAGTAATCAAAATAAACCGTGGCACCTAAAAAGCTTTATTTAGTATCAATTGATAGGGTTTCTGTTGTTAAATACAATTTTTTCAGTTATGATACCGAAAAGTTTCTGTCAATTATTTTTAAAGACATTTTTAAATGTCAAAATGCCATTAATGTGATTGTCACTTCCATCCAAACATTCGCTTAAACACACAAAATAATTTTGGCCTAATTAAGTCATTAAATTTTAATTTCATTTCTAATCATTAACTTTCAACGAATAATGATGTCGCCAACTTATACTTTTATGCGTTAAGTGTTCACAATAAACTACAAAAATACTTTAATGAGGCACTATGAAGTAATAAGGTCAAAACCCTTTTAACTATTTGCCTTATAAGTATAAAAAACTCTCAGTTTTTTTATTCTCATTCCGCCCGCTTACTTAATAGTCTATTAGAATTTTCTTCTCACGCAAACAAGATTTTGTTCTGTTTTTCTTTTTAATTAGCTGCGTTCATTTCAAGTTTAAGTTTTAAGACACTTTATTATTCTCAAGAAGTTGTCCAGTGTTGACTACTGAAACATGTCACTAGCTGTGCCCCGTGATCCTCGCTGATCAGCTTTTAACTGTCATAGCGTGATATTATTAAGACTTATTCGATAAATAGGTTATCTAACACAGTTTTTTTTTTCAATTTGAACCTAAGTAGTTCCTGAGATTAGGGCGTTAACCAAACAAGCTATTTAACTTAATAATATGATTGTGGATTGTAAGAAATTTTAATTTAAAGTTTTCATCAACCGTTATGACAAGGGTACCTCGAAAGACTAAGAACTTGTAAATAAAAAGAGAAGTGATAAATGAATAAAAAATAATTCATTAAAACTAGGCACATTAGGGAAGGTCAAAATTATACAATACTTTTTAGTAATTTAACCAGAGAGAAAACTGTAGGAGCAAATTTCCTAGAAGGATTGTTTCTACATTTGATATCAAATCATGAACCAATGCTTGTTATTACAGCCGTATAGTGTTCAGTGTAAAAAAGCAGATACCTATATAAATATTCTGTCTCTAAATCTTTATCATTACTTAATATTATAAAAGCGAAAATGAGTTTGTTTGTTACCTCTTCACGCTTTAATGGCTAAACCGATTTTGATGAATTTTGGTGCAGAGATAGTTGGAAACCAGTAGACGGACTCTACTTTTTGAAAAAAAGTGGGATGTGAGGGAGAAAGAGGGAAGAAAAGGGAAAACTTAGCGTTGCTATTACACATCAATAAGGCGCAAGGGGAACTGTGTTACCCCGAATTTGACGCGGGCAAAAGCGGGCATAAGCTAGTCTAAGTATATTTATTTAAAATTATATAGAAATAGTTGAACCAACAGCTGTAACAAATAGGTAAAAGTAAATAATTGTAGTACCACAAAGCCGATTACAGGTTCTCATGAGTAAAACACAGAGAAGTAGTAGAATTCTTGGGATCACTAACAAAAAATAATAAAAATTATATTTTTATTTGACGGGCCTGTTGGTCTAGTGGTTAGTGGCCCTGACTGCTGAGCCGGAGGTCGTGGGTTCGATTCCCACCCAGGACAAACTTTGTGTGATGAGCATGATTGTTTGTTCTGTGTCTGGGTGTGATTTATCTATAATATGTATGTATTTATAAATAATATAAGTATGTATATCAGTTGTCTGGTTACCATAACACAAGCTCTGCTTAGCTTGGGATCAGATAGCCGTGTGTGAGTTGTCCCAAGATATTTATTTATTATTATCTATATATATAAAAATGAAACCCGTTTCCCGTTGTCACGCCATAACTTGAGAACGGCTAGACCGATTTGGCTGATTTTTGTTTTTGTAGTTTTCTAATACTCTGTAGAAGGTTCTTACGGAAAAAAATATTAAGAAAATGTCTCCGAAAGATTGAAAAAATACATTTAATTTTGCATATTGAATGAATGTCAACGAATGTCAAGTCCTTCTCAGTTATGGCGAGACCAGGGAAATAGGGATTCATTTTTATATGGAGGATATTATAGAATCCAGTTCAAATTGAATAGGTACGCATACCTAAGATAGAACAAATGTCAGCTATACAAAATAAAGTAGTGCATCAAAGCTACGCTAAGGCGGTACGAAGTTCGCTGGGTCAGCTAGTTTATTTATATTAAAGTAAACTAAATAAGGTACAGTAAGCACTGTGCGTTTTAAAAAAAAGTCACCGTCCTGCCGAGTGCGTGCAGAATAGATTTAAGTAGTATATATTTACTAAGTATATGTAACTGTATATAAGCGCGCTCGAAATACTACAAGTAAATGTAGCCTATCTAGTAGATTTTTTCCGTCTCATATGTAAACATTTTATCCCTGAATCAGCTCAGAAAATAGAACAATTCACTATAATAAGTCCGAAAAGCCTACTTATACAGTAAAGCTTAAGGAATAAATTGTATAAATCTTGACACGATTTGTAGGTAATCACATATATTTGCCAGTGAATCTCGTGGTGCCGTAAAAATAGGTCCTATTATCATATACACACTGCCTATAAGCTATTGTAGGGGATGTATTTGCATGGTGGGATGGTTGGACATCGATCCAGCTACCCTCTTAGTTGGCAGAATAAGAATGAAGCAGTAGTTTTACTCAGAAAGTCGTAATATGTAGTTAAATTGATATTCAAGACATGATCAATGCTTATTAAATATTACCAGAAAATTTCCTTATATTCACGCTCTAACTAAACATTTGCTACAAGTTGTTGTATTTGTAACGGTTGTTTTGATTATATCAGGCTAACAATCAACAACATGTGTAATAATGTTCTATTTATACTACAACAATATACGCTGTTACTTGGACATATTTCTATTATTTTTTGGGTCTACTTGTAGATTGTAAAAACAAATTCATAATATTTTAGAAAATAAAACTTGAGAGTTGTCAAGGGAGACCCGGATGGAACGATGCTATTATTTATTATGTACAAAAAACCTGTATACACTCAACAAAAACAATCGCCGCGACACCACACTGTTCAATGCGAAATAGAAAGACGAAACGAAAATAACTAGCTTGCTTTTTATGAGAAGAAGAGAGAGAAACTGATAGAGTAAAAAGTGTCGTTACAAATTTTGGTCTTAATTTTTTCGCAACGCGCGATAAGGAACTTCGTTCCAAAAAACATGAAAACATTTTTTGTTTACTTTTATCACCAGATCTGTTTCCAAAACTGCAACTAAATTAAATAACGAACCTCCCGCGACACATTAAAAGTCAAAAAGCAATTTAAGAAATTTTATTTTCATTAATAAGAAAAATATACAAATTGTCCTTCTGTATTTCTTCTAAGCATGCCTGGTTTCAGAGTACAACGTAAACATGTTGGTTCAACGTTTTATCCACAGCCGATGTCCGTTATACAGAAACTCTTCAATATTCAAAGTACATATCGGAAATAAGGGGAAGCAAAAAATAGTACAAGAAACTTTTCGGAGTTAAAAACGCGGTCAGGTGTTCGAAGCAAAATGTTTTTTTGTGTCGAAAATTGCTGTGTATAATATTGGTATGTTCTAGTAAGGTTTTTTGTGGAAGGTGTAAAGAGGTGGGAGAAAATGTTGATAGATATTACAGTCGTTAGGTGTATATTTAGGGCAATCGATGCGATCGGTGTTATGAATGACCTGTTTTCGGGTTGATGCAACTTTTGGATGCTGGATTGTTTTTGTTTTATTATTTATCCTACTATATAAAATAAATCCTTACTAATATTAAAAGCGAAAGTGAGTTTGTTTGCTTGTTTATTTGTTTGTTTGGTTGTTACGTCTTCACGCTTAAATGGCGAAACTGATTTTGATGAATTATGGTACAGAGATAGTTGAGACCCTGGAGACGGACATAGGCATTCTTTTTTGTAAAAATAGAGAAGAAAAATGAGGGAGAAAGAGGAAAGAAAAGGGGAAAACTTAGCATTGCTATTACAATAAATAAGGCGCAAGGGCAAAAAGTACAGGTAGCAGGTACTTGAAATTCAGGAGAGGGGAACTGTGTTACCCCGAATTTAATGCGAGCGAAGCCGCGGGCAAAAGCTAGTAATATTATAAATGCGAAAGTTTTGTGAGGATGGATGTATGGATGTTTGTTACCCTTTCACGTAAAAACGGCTGAACGAATCTTAATGAAATTTGGCACAGAGTTAGGTTATAGTCTGGAATAGCTCGTGGCTAAATATTATTAGCCGCTAAAGTTGATCTTCAGGTTAAGCCGTGCTTGCCAGGGGTGCCCACCCATATCATATCGATTGTTTATCGTACCTCGGAAAACACGTTAAGCTGTTAGTGCCGATTGTCATTTAAAGATCTTTAACAGTCGTTACAAGTAGTCAGTGGCCAAGGGGTATCATTACAAGTCGTGGTGTTATGTTACTATCTTTTTAAATCTTTTCAAACGTCCCATAGACAAATGAATGAAAAGAGTTACCTTTTAAAATTAATTTTTAACACAGTTAGCTGAAAAGTATGTCTAGATCTTGTATAATATCTAAGATAAGTATTTTTTAAAACCGACTAAATCAAAAATCATGAACTAGCTGCTACCCGCAATCAAACTCAATCCTAGATTATAACACAATCACAACTAAAAGGTGGTTCCAATTCCACTGTGGCGAAGGAAATTCTAAATACCAACCCCGAGTCTAGATTTGCGGCCGATTAATGGCAACAGGCTTGCCTCTATCACATAAAGCTAATAACACAACTAGGTTCCTTAAGTGCCTCGTTGGTCGAGTGGTTACAAGCGAGACTGTTGAGCATGAGGTACTGAGTTCGATACCCAGGTCGGGCTAAATTTTTTAAATCTAGAATGTCTCGTTTTCAGTACTGAGTCTGAATTTCTGCCCGGTTGATGGCAATAGGCTTGTTCCGTATTACATGGGACTTTATAAATGGAACGGGCAAAATGTGGGTGTTCTATTAGGTACACTTCTGTTAAATCCTTTAGGGATTAGAGGCGTGAGGTTATTTTATTCTATATTTTAAAAAAACTTTGCCCCACACTAGAAATTTCTCCTGTATCGTGGGTGCGTTTACAAACATTCAAACTCACATACACAAACAGCCAGAACCGGAACAACTACCTGTAAGATATACAAATATTTGTACCGTGCGGGGATCGAACACGCTACACGCAGCACAACAGTCAATCAGTCAGCCACTGCGCCAACCGTGCCGTCAATGTAATGATATTATTATGTTTCTAGATGTTCGTTAATACTATACATAGTTGCTCATCCCTTATAGTAAAAAGGCTTCATACAAACATAGAGACAGTGATGACACAGAAACATAGAAAAAGTAGTTTTTTTTTTGGTTAGGAAATCATCAAATAACTTCTTTCGTTCTGCGTGGAGATGAAGATAAAGTCAGACTTTTACTGACTAAAGCCCATCTATGTACCTGCTTTTGCCCTCTTTCGAAAAACCCGCAACCCCGGCAGGCAGTGGCCCTGGAAGGCTTTGAAGAAACGGTAGCTTAAAGATAGCTTTTTAGTTTTTATCCTCGTGATTTAACACCCGAGGACACCCAGCAAAAAGCTGACATAATCTTGGCCGTGTTTTCCAGAATAATTCATTTTCCTGTTACATTAAGAAACTTTACCTTATTATATGATAGGATTTCAGATAAAACGTTCATGTTCAAGTTTACACGATCATGAAATCTCTCGAACAGTATACTCAATGAAAACGGAAATACATTTGTAAATTATCTGGAATACGAGTTCTTGGCACAAGAAGCAGGTATACGAAATGCTAGGAAATTCTACGGGTTTAAGTGACATTAAAGTGCTTCTATATATGAGGAGCTCGTGGCTAAATAATAGCAGCCGCTCTGGTCGATCTTTAGGTTAAGCCGCGCTTGCCTAGGTTGGTCTGTGGATGGGTGACCACCCGTTACATACCAAGTTTCCTCCGTGCCTCGGAAAGCACGTTAAACCGTTGGTCCCGGCTGTCATTTGTAGATCTTTGACAGTCGTTACAGGCAGTCAGTGTTCCGAAAGTCTGACAACCAGTCTTACCAAGGGGTATCGTATTACCCAGTACTAACTGGGTTGTAGAGATCAGATAGGCTGTCACTCCATGTAAAGTAGGTACTGATATATAGCTGTATCCGGTTAGACTGGAAGCCAACCCCAACGTAGATGGGAAAAGGCTAGGCAGATGATGAAAGTGCTTCTATTTAAATGTAGAAATATTATGAAGTTTAGAAACTGATTATTGCAATGACGATTACAATGAAAACTATAAAATAATGTCATTTTTTTGCAAGTGTGTACTTTGACAAAGCGTTAGTATTATCATTGTCTTACAACTGTCGAACTGCAACACAAATGTAAGATAGAGAGACGAGTATATCAATGAGAGAGTTGACTAGAGGGACGACTCTAAATCAACTAGAAGTTTAACTAGAGGGGCGAGTCTCACTAAAAAGCTTATGCAAAATAATATAAAATTGACAATAAATAGCAGTCTTTAAAAGAAAGAAAAAGTATTTATTTTACTTGCACACATAAATAAAACCAGCAAAAACAAAATTAATTACAAAAAAGAACAACAAAAACTAAAAACAATATAATAAACTAGCTATTGCCCGCGGCTTCGCTCGCGTTAAATTCGGGGTAACACAGTATCTCTTTCCTGATTTGCAGGAGCTACCTGTAGTTTTTGAAAGCTAGGTTTCACCTTTTGTTTCCTCTTTCTCCCTAATTTTTAACTTAAAAAAAAATTAGCCTACGTCCGTCTCCAAGGTCCCACCTATCTCTGTACTAAAATTAATTAAAATCGGTTTAGCCATTTAGGCGTGAAGATTGTGAATCAGACTTGCGCACCGAGGATTCCGTAGAAACTTTAGACATAGACGGCCATAACTTTTGATTGCGTAGACTCAGAACGTAGCTTTTTTACAACACATAGGTACCACGTTGAGTATTTGGTTTTAATTTCAACTTGATACCTCCACACGTTCCCAAGATAAAGAGTCTTGCCAGACAGACAGACGGACGGGCAACAAAGTAATCGAATAAGGATCCGGTTTTCTCCTTTTAAGGTACAATACCCTTAAAAGAATGCTAGTGAATTTCAAAAACTGATCATGACAAAGGTATTTTTCACTATTTTACTCTTGCAAATATCATGAACGTTATAATTTTCGTTACCGAGACACCACACCACTGCAAAGAAATATCAATAACAACAGACGGTTTATGTATCATTTATCAAAATGTCACGAACAAAATGATTATTACAGCAACTTATATAGGTCCTTTTATAACATTAAGGTCGCAAAATCCTTTTGCACTTTTTCATCCGGCGGCGGTCAGCCATTCTCGTATTTTTTACTGACAAACTCGCCGCGTACAAATTGAAACGTCTTCCTTTGAATATGGTTAATTTAGTGGAGTCTGAGGACGGATTTTTTCCTAAAGTTTTACGTATAAAGTTAGGGAAATAAAATGGTATGGTTGTGCGAGAGTGTGGCTTAAGGGAGTGAACACACAATTGATGTTTGTATTGAACTATGCAGAAAGATTTTAACTTGACAATGGCCTAGTGGTCGCAAAGGCTCTGGGGCTCTTAAATGGCCTCTTTTGCAAAATCATAATGGGATAATAATTTGAAATTCGACAAAATTCTCCTGGTCACAGATACAAATAATATTGTGAATTGTCACTTTGTATTCGTTTTACGAATGGTAACGTGAGTCATATTTTTTTTGGAACGAAGTTCCTTATCGCGTGTTGCGAAAGGGGACGGAAAAAAATAAGACCAAAGTTGTAACGACACTTTTTGCTATAATGTTGTATGTATAATGCTGTCTCTCCCTCTCTCTCTCATAGAAAGCAAGCCAGTTATTTTTGTTTCGTCTTTCTATTTCGCATTGAACAGTGTGGTGTCGCGATGTTTTTTTTTTTTTTTTATATTTGTATATAGCCATTTTAGAGCCTTATTCTTAGATCGTACGAATTTCTTAGCAGTAGATGTAGCGTCTTATATTACTCCCGTTTAATAGCAATAGGCGCACCCCCTAATGTATGTACCTGAAATGTGTGTTGTCAATTAGTGACAGCTCTTGTCTTGCTCTTCTTCTTCTTGTGTGAATTAAAAGCGAATAGTCGTGAGGGCGTTTGCAAACATTAAAGCTCACAAACAAACAGCCAGATCTGAAACAATTACCTTACTGTCATACATAACATATTTTGTTATGTGTGGGGATCGAACCAGCTACACCCAACGCAGCAGTCAATCGGCCATTACGCCAACTGTACCGTCGTAATACATGGGGCTATAGCTTAAATAACAAAATGTGAACAGAATGCTATACGAATGGAATGGAATAGATATATGAATGGTACACCTCTTTTTTTGCGTATGGGTAAATCATTAATCAACTTCCCACGTTCTGGGCGGAGCGGGGAAGAGTGTCGGGCGTTCACTGACTAAAACCCACCCATGTTCCTTCTTTTGCCCTTTATGTTCCCAGGCCGCGGTATCTCTTTCGAATAACCCGCAACCCCAAACAACCTGCAACCCCTGTCTCCTCCACCTCTGCCTTAACCTTCGTAGATTACATTACATTGGTCCAATGCGAGTAGCGTCCGCAGTCAGAACTGAAACGAAGCAAATGAATCCACTTTCACTATAATTGCTAGGATAAAGTTGGTAGTGACCGGCACAAGCCGATAAATGTGGTATCCCCTTTATATGTAAATGTTTGGTGTTCCAGCGAAAAGATGAATGGTGGTCCTAATATACGGAAAAAGATGAGTGTGGTTTGTACACTGGTCATGTTTCGGCATGGAAATGAAAGAGCGGACAGGCGGCGCGTTTTGATTTGTAAGGCGTAAACGAATTGGATTACTATGGCGTTTTTTTAATTCGTTTTTGTGGTAACTAGATTTGAGTGGTGTAAGTCTTTGTTTTTTTTTACTTTAAACCGACGGAATATATTACATGTGTTTGAGGAAATCGTGACAATTTTTTCACTACGCATTCAGATTTTCAAACCCCCAGGAATCAAATCATAATAATTATTTATTTCGAACAAAAAGGTTTATACATTTATAGTATATATTAGTAACTAACTTAAGAACTAAGAAGGTGGATTTTTTTAATTGCGTATGTGAAATCATCAAATAACTTCACTGCTCTGGGCGGAGCGGGGATAGTGTCAGACTTTTACTAACCCACCCATGTTCCTGCTTTTGCCCTTTATGTATCGCGGTATCTCTTTCGAACAACCCGCAACCCCGGCAGGATGTCAGTGACTAGAAAAGAGATGCAGTTACGAATATGTTTGCATGCAAAAGAAAAATCAGCTATCAGTGACCTTGTAGGTTTTGTACGCACTTGGATGAATTAGAAAACGTGATTTAAAATTATGTTCTGCAGTGCAGTACCATGGTAAAAACCTGTACCGCGATGTTCTTTGATTACACTAAAGGGATTTATCATAAAAAAAGCGTGTAAGTACGAGTCTGACTCGCGTACCGAGGTCTCCATACAAACTTGCGACACAAACGACCAGCTACCTTACCATGACGTCTTAAAGCAGAACTTATTCCACTGAGGAAAAGAGACAGAGCTATACAGTGTGTCTAGCACCATCTCTTTCTCACACAGGAATAAGAACTGCTGTAAGATGTCATGGTAACCCTTCAGATCTATTGACTGCGTAAACTTAGAGGGTTGACTTTTTCACAGCTCCAAGGACCACAGACTTGATTGTTTTAATTTTATACAGACGATCCAAAAACGAGATTCTATAAAGTTTCCGTTTTTTTGACGTGATAACGTCTTTAAAATCGTTTTAGTCGGGTGACATGTTCAGAAACTTGTGTCACACCAAAACCTCACAAGCGACATTTCATAAAGATGGTAGCGCCATCTGTTACTTGGCTCGAAAAAAAAACTTTAAATTAGTACTTAATTTCATTTTAGATGTCACTACTGGTGATAACTTATATCACCAATAAGACGTTATCACGTAAACATCTCGATCGTAAACCTACTTTACAAACAACCAATTTTTTTCCTTTTAATGTTACAGACCGACTGAAAAGTAAAATATTAGTCAGTAGTAACACCGTTTACAACAACGAGACTATATTCAGTAGAATTCGACTGAATGTAATAAAATCAAAACAACACTTTAAAAACAAAATGGCTGCTGTTAAACGTCAATATTGTTATTGTGTTTTAGTTCAGTTTTATTTTTAAACTTTCACATTTTTCGAAGAGAATTTTATGGAAGATTTTATTAGTAATTTTTCGTTTACAGCCTTTTAAAAAAGCCGGGATTGATGTAGCTATAAATTTTGTGGCTACTTTTTAAAGCTGAATTTTATAAGTCTGTTATTCAGGTTGGCTTTTAATGAAAATAAGGTTTTATAGTATCAACCTGTGGGGTACAAAGCAATGGGTTACTAAGTTATTTACCTGTGGAGTGTTTTATTTTGTGTTTTAATCCAAACTTCTGAATTGTTATGAAATATTACACTGAGTTTTTTGAATACCAGCTGGCACTCGCAGCTTCGCCCGCGTGATGATCGAAAAAAAGGTATTTTATGTGTTATTCCAGACTATAATCTAACTCTGTGCCAAATTTCATCAAGGTCTGTTGAGCCGTTTTGACGTGAAAGAGTAACAAACATCCATACATACATCCAAACATTTGCTTTAATAATATTAGTACGTTAAGGACTGGAAGGAAACATTTAATTTTTTTTGCGGATAGGAAAATCAAAGAACTTCCTCCGCTCTGGGTGGTGTCACACTTTTACTGACTTAAACCCACCTATTTTCTTCATTTTATATGTTCTGGGGCTGCGGTATCTCTTTCACTCGACCCGCAACCCCAGCAGGTGGTGGCCCTGGTAAGCCCCTGCTTTGCTAACATTTCTTTGAGGCGCGCGTAGAACACGAACGCGCCGCGCCGTTAACATGGTCTGTTGTCACTAGACGTATGTACAGACGCCTGCACATCAAGCTACTACAATCTGTCAGATTTTTTTGATAGATTTTCGACTTTATTTCTAAAGTATTAGGTTTAAGGTTCATTGGGAAAAATTGACAATTTCGGGTAGCTTGACCTGCTGGCGTCTGTACTACTCACCGTTCACAGACCACAAACATCTACGGTGGAGGAAAACAGTACTTAGACCAGTAATTCTCATGGTATTTAATCGACCCAGTGTCGGAAACTACGACAAACTATTAAAATTACGAAAAAAGCAATCTTTTTTGATAATTATAACGTAATATAAAACATCACGCCTGTTATATAAGAAGGGTTAGGCAGAGGTGTGCCTAGTAGTACAGACGCCTGCAGGTCAAGCTACCCGAAACTGTCAATTTTTCCCGATGAACCTTGAACCTAATACTTTAGAAATAAAGTCGAAAATCTATCAAAGAAATCTGACAGATTGTGGTAGCTTGATGTGCAGGAGTTTGTACATTCACATTTCATCAGAAAAAAAATAAAAAAGCCATTAAATTCCTGCAAACTATACATTCTACTTAATATATTACATAATATTATAAATGCGAATGTTTGTAAGGATGGATGTATGGATGTTTGTAACTCTTTCACGTCAAAACGGCTGAACGGATCTTGATGAAATTCGGCACAGAGTTAGGTTATTGTCTAAAATAACACAAAGGATACTTTATTTCTCGATCATCACGCGGGCGAAGCCGCGGGCGCCTGTTGGTTGTTCTTATAATTATGGTTAAGTACATAGTTTAATGTTAGTGTAGTACTAACCATATTAAGAAAAGAAATCACTTTTCTTAATATGGTTAGTTTTAACTTAATGACCTACTTAATATTGTTAGTTGGTTAGTTTTTATCCTAGTTTGACTATCTTAGTCTGCAGAACCCCTGTATGGTTAAAGGGCTCCTCCAAAGATGCACATGTCTCTCAGTTTTGTGCCACTTTGGTCCACAACGGGCCAGCCGTTTGTTGTACCACCCTATATAGGAATCAAATTTCATCAGTTAATAGTACATAATTATGGTTATTAGGTCAATCTAAGATTATTTATTATTGACTCGCTTTTGCCCGTGGTTTTTTTTCGCATTGTGATCTGAAATTATCCCCAGGGAACGTTTTTAATATTTTAAAGCACTTTGGAATGACGTAGATTGCCATTTATGAAAGAGATTTTTGCTTCGGATCAGTAGTTTCAAAGATAATTCCCTAATCGAAACTAACTACTGTACAAAATTTGATTCATCGAAATTACGTTTACAAAAATTCTTTCTTTTTTTTTAGAAACGTTGCCCCACACTAGGATTTCTCCTGTATCTTGGGTGCGTTTACAAACATTTAAACTTACATACACACACAGCCAGACCCGGAACAACTATCTGTAGGTCATACAAATATTTGTTCCTTGCGGGGATCGAACCCGCGACACGCATCGGGAAAGGGAAAATAATTATGTTTGTTGTATGCCCCCTTAAATATTTATTTTATTCTATTTTTATATATGTATATATCAGTTATGCATCATCTATGAAAATTTCAATTATCTAACTATTACGGTTCATGAGATACAGCTTCGTGATAGACGAACAGACAAATTCTTAGTATTTTTTTTAACACGAAGGTTAGCTGTAAGTACGAGTCTAAATCAATGTTACGACGTACTAAAAAGCTTTTTTTTAAAAACGATCCCGCAAACTAGGAATTTCTTCCGAATCGTGGATGCGTTTACAAACATTTAAACTTACATTAACAAACAGCCAGATCCGGAATAACTATCTGTAGGTCATACAAATAATTGCTCCGTGTGGGGATCGAACCCGCGACACGCAGCGCAGTCGATCGCTCAACCATTGCGCCAACCGTGCGAGTAATAGGCTCCCGTTTTACCCTTTGGGTACGGTGCCCTAAAAATGCAAATAACTTTTAAAATATAATATGAACCAATCTTCATGCGACGTTTATGAATATTTGACCGCGAAGCGTATACTCGATTACTATAGGAGTAAACGAGGACCGAGGAGCCGGAGGGCGTAATCACGTATATGTATTTTATTACGTTATTTGACCGACCGTGGGTGGGAAAGTAAATTAGCTTGTTGCTCTCCGATGCGGGGGCTGAGAGAGAGAAAACTTGCCCTTTTCATGGTTTTTTGCATTGTTTTAGGATCAGAACTGTTATTACTCGTGTAAGTTTGAGCAGCAAAACTGAGTGTAATACATTCGATATTGAAGCTACAGAATATAATTGTACTGGCTGATATCGAAAAAAAAATATCCTTTGTGTATCCTTCTAGCCCTTGAGTTATCGGAAGTGTCATTATAAGTTCGTTCTAAGCGATTATTAACAAAAAATATAGGGAAAATATAAAGTGAAAACAAAAATAATTTAGAGTAAAATAAAATAAATAAATAAAAATAACCAAACTCATAAACTCGCGTTTACGTGTGTGTGCGCGTTTGTAATTTTTTGAATGTGGGTGTTCGAATTTGATTTGAGCACTACCTTGAACACAAGTAATGTAAGTTAATGCTATAATTGCCTCTATCAGGTTGATTGCCTCCTTGGTTTAGTTGTGTGACCATAAAGAGTCAATGTGTGATGTGAATGAGACATTACTGTCCATTTAAATCAGGACACTGAATCCAATATAAAGTTCCCTTATAAAATTGAATCACTGTAGCAGTTCCACCGATCAACACGGAACCCACCCAATACCCATAATAAACTATGCAAGTACCAAAACCAATATTAAAAACAATAAATAAAACCTAGCACACAATTTTGGCTCCAATAGAACCCTAAAAATTTACGGAAGCCCTTTTCAGCCGAATACAACTTTACGTTGTATGGGTTATGAAAATTCCCACCCGTTGCCGAAGTTCACAATGGTGGCACAAAAGTAATATTCAGGATTATTTTTAGATTGTTTTATATTCTTGCTTTCAGTAAATTATAATGTGTAAAACGTATGCGATTTGAATGCTTGAGTACCTATTTTTTTCAGCGAGATTACGTATGTTTTAATTACTTTGTGGGCATAATATTAGATAGTTATCACCAAACCAAGACTGACTGTTGCTACCGAACGATAAATCTGTAGAATAAAACGAATTTTCCGGAAAAGAACTAGAAGAACTAAAAATAATGTTTTTTTTTTGTTGGCAACACTGCTTAAAGTGACATGTAAAATTTTAGCTCCGTATTTTAATATTAATTTTAAATAGTAATTAAGTTGTATTTACGTGTAATTAAAAGTGAAAACGTAATTTAAATGTGTAAATAATCAGGAAAATTTGTTCGTGTGAATATTACGTTTTCGGTTACACGACGTTACCGGTAACCTATATTCAACAGCTGACGTTATAAACTCGGATTTATACGGATATACATGGGGAGTATTTGTTAACTTTTATTCTATATAATAGCACACAATTGTGATCAATCGTCCCATTACATTTTTAACAGGTCCAAGAGAATTTTAGGTTTTTTTTTTTTATGTTTTTTCCAAAGTCACTTTGTTGACATAGTGTGTCAGTACATAGTAAAACTTTTTAAACAATTTTAAGTTTGACTACTTGATCTTCTATACTAATTTCTTTGTGACGTTTGTATTTCTTATAAAATATGCATTGATGTCTTGAAGTAATATCTAATTTTAAATAATTTATGTTGAATTCTAGACTGTCTACCCACTTATGGAAAACTAAATCTCGAAGATAATAAAGCATATTAAAGCAATAAATTGAAGTTTCAGCTATAAAACCAACGTTTTTAATAATAATATAGCATCCTACCTCATCTCAAGATTGCAACATTAACTTTATTTTTTCTTTTTCCACTGTTTTTCCCTGTCATCTCTAAGATTTACTTCATTGTTTTATACTAGTAGTTCTCACCGTTTCTTAATTTCTAACTTTCAGTAACTCATCCCGAAACCATGCCTGTTATGACCCGTAAGGCTACTGCTCAGGATATGGAACTAAAATTGAGAACGGCCCTCCAAGAACTAAAGGACTCAAAACTACAATGTCAACAATTGTTAAAGGAGATAGAGGACAGTGAGGAGGAAGTCAATAACATTAACAGTAAAAACTCAAGTCTAAAACGGGAGCTTGTAGTTCTAAATCAGCAATATTTGGATGTTGTTGATGAACGGGATCAATTAAGGGTGGTCACGGATGGGTTTCTCAACTGTAGCAACTTGTATGAGGAAGCATTATGTAAAATTAGGGACCTAGAGGAGGAATTAGTCCATGCTAATGAAAAAATTCTTAAATTACAAAAGGAAAATCAACATAGTCAGGTTAAAGAAACCAACAGTTTGTACAATGAATTATGTAAAACAAATTGTAACCCTCATTCCATTGTAACAATAGACCTTACAGAGGACTCATTACTGAATCCAATTTACAGCTATAAAGTTAGTCAAAATAAAATAAAAAAGTATGCAAGATTAAATAAAATTATTAAAAAATGTAATAAATACAAGAAGCATCAAAAACACTTTTCCAAAAATATTCAACTAAGGAAAGAACGTGTTTCTCTTGTCCATAAATTAAATAACTATCAAATTAAACTGGAAGATAGTATAAATATTTATGAAATAGACACTCAACGCCTACAATCTGAAATAGAGGGTCTGAATAACACACTTAAGTCTCTATATAGTAAATATGAAAGCTCGAAAAACCAAATTAAGGAGCATATACTTGCTACTAACGAGTTGGTAGACAAAGTTGACTTGCTGACTCTCAGCAACAGTCAGTGTACTTGTCAGAGTGAACCCAGCCTAGATGCTCTCCAGCCTGAGGCAACGGAGGACCCGTCCCAGGCTGTGACTGCTCAAGACTGTATCCAAGATACAAAATCTAAAATTACACTTAATGATTTTCAAATAGTACAGCCTATGATAAGTAGTTTTGTATCGACCAATAATAACCATGCTTGTTATAATTCAGTAATGTTCTCTGATAGTATGGGTAGAGGGTTAGGTAAATTAATCAGTAATAACCTGAGTTACTGTACTCAAAATTATTGTGTGCCAGGGTCAACCTACAAACAGGTAATGGCATCGGTAACAAAGAATGTTTATTGTCCTAATACTACAATAACTATTTGTGTTGGTAATATCTCAAAGCTTAAAAAGGAAGACATCACTGACTGTGTGACAGAATTGTTAAAGTTAGAATGTAGTAAAATCATATTGTGTGCATTTCCATATTGTAAAAATGTAGGTCATAGAAAAAACAATTATATACACATGCTTAATAAACATGTTCACTTTTTAGTAAGTCACTATTGTGACAAACTTGTATACTTTGATGTCAACAGTTTTGTAGATAAAATTAAGTCGACTCGGGGTATGGTGTATCTACCTATTAGATGTAGACACAAAATAGCTAGGCTATTAGCTTTTAGTATTAACTCAGACATAGGTGGTATGTCTAAGCTTAGTTTTATTATTAACACTGCAACTATTAGTAATTCTACTAATATACCTTTTTACAAGGAAGGCGGGGGAGTCTTGGGGCTCACTCCGGCTCATTTAAACTAGTTAGTAAGACAACAGAAGATACAAATAATTCCAATGTTATACCAGACAACAATAAATTATCTTCTTGCTCCCAAATAGTTAACTGTGTAAAAGGGGCTAAGCAGAATTCCTTGAACTTATTCCATCAAAACATTCAAGGTTTTTCTTCAAAGTTACTGGAAATTGAGTTGTTTTTAGAACAAACAATGTTTGAAATTGTTTGTTTCACCGAACATTGGTTAAAAGACTATGAAATGCTAATTAATTATGAAAATTATGGAGTAGGTAGTTGCTTTAACCGGAAATCTAAGTTGCGCGGGGGTTCACTAATCTTAGTTAAAAATTCTATTAAATATAAGTCTCGCAATGATATAGTTGATCTTTCGGTTGAAAATAGCATTGAATTGTCTTGTGTTGAGCTAGATGAGCATGTAATAGTGTGCGTTTATAGACCTCCAAATTATCTAAATTACTCTATTTTTGAATCAGTACTGGAAGATGCTTTAGCTAAACTTGTAACTGGTAATAAACCAATAATTATCTGTGGTGACTTTAATGTCAATATCTTAGAGGAAAACGCAAATAGCAGTAGATTTTTAAGTCTCTTTAAATCGTTTAATTTGTCAAATGTGTTTTCAGAACCAACTAGAATTACCACAAACACCGCTACGTGTATTGATAATGTGTTTTGTTGCTGCGACTATTTAGATAAATTCATTGTTAATTACCTTCCTTCAGATCATAGCGGCCAGTACGTTACTTTCGCGTCCAACATAAAAATTCAAAAAATTCAAATACAGACTAGACAAATGGCAGCCAGCAATTTAGTTAGATTTAATAATAATTTAATTAGCAAGTTAAGTTTTCCGGGCCATATAAACAATGTAAATAAATGGTATGATGAATTCTTTTCGGTAGTGCACACCGAGTTTAATAATACTTTAAAAATAAAAACAAAAACTATTTGCCAAAAGTTTATTTTCAGTGATTGGGCTACACTAGGTATTAGGAAGAGTAGGGAACGATTGTTTGAGCTGTATGGCCTTAAGCCTTACATCAACACAAAAACTTTTAATGATTATGTTGCCACTTACTCGAAAATTTTTAAAAACACTTGTAAAGTTGCCAAGTCCTTATTCATTAGCAACAAAATTAAATCAGCCGATGATAAAATAAAAACGGTTTGGAAAATAATCAACAATGAAACAAATAGAAATAAAAAACCAAGAAATGATTTTACGTTAGAAACCTCACGTGGCCTCGTGAGCAATAATAATGACATTGCTCAGGAATTTGTAAATTTCTTTACCAATATCCCACATAAGACTACAGAGACCCTACATTCCTCACCCTTGCTATCTAAAGATTTATTAAAGGCGAACGTTCCAGCCTGCCCGATTCAATTTGAATTTAAGCATATAAACCCCTTATCAGTTATTAAAGCTTTTAAGCAAATCAAGGTCAAATTAACCGAAGATCTTTGGGGTATGTCCATCAAAGCTTGTACCGCCATTATTGAGACTATAGCACCGTATTTAGCCTTAATATTTAATTTGTGCGTGGATCAAGGGGTTTTCCCGGATCTAATGAAATACAGCAAGGTAATACCACTTTTTAAATCCGGGGACAGTAAAGACACTAACAACTATAGGCCCGTATCCGTTTTGCCAGTTCTCAGCAAGGTGTTTGAAAAGATAATGCTAAATCAATTGCTCAACCATTTTAACACCAATCAAATCTTACATGAAAAGCAGTATGGTTTCACCAAAGGACGTTGTACGACTGACGCCGGTGTCACCTTAATGAAACACATATTTACTGCGTGGGAAGAGGCACAAGATGCAATAGGAATCTTCTGTGACCTTACGAAGGCATTTGATTGCGTTAATCATGAAACCCTGCTTTTAAAACTTGAGCATTACGGTTTAGATAAACTTGCGCTCAGTTTAGTAAAATCGTATTTAAATGATAGACAGCAACAAGTTCAAATTAATGGCGTTAATTCAATGGGTTTAAAAGTTAAAATGGGTGTACCACAAGGTTCTATATTGGGCCCTTTCCTCTTTTTAGTATATATTAATGATCTACCCCATTTATTTGAAAATCAACCACAAATGGTGTTGTTTGCTGACGACACTTCTTTAATATTTAAGGTAAATAGACGTACCACGAATCTTGACGACCTAAATAACGCCCTATTGCAGGTCCATAATTGGTTTACTGCTAATAACTTAGTATTGAATGGAAAAAAAACGAAATGCATAAGATTCGCTCTACCAAACGTCAAAAGTAGTGATTGTGACATAGTATTAAATCAAGAGAAACTAGAATTTGTCAATAAAACTGTTTTCTTAGGTATCACACTCGACTCGAGGCTACAATGGGGTCCTCATTTAACATCTCTTGCAGGACGGTTGAGTTCAGCAGCATATGCTGTAAGAAAAATCCGTCAATTTACTGATGTAGATACCGCGCGACTAGTCTATTTTAGTTATTTTCATAGTATAATGTCATACGGTATTTTACTTTGGGGACGGGCTGCAGACATTGAGTCTATATTTATTCTGCAGAAAAGAGCCATCAGAGCCATGTATAATCTACGTAGGCGCGATTCTCTAAGAGAACTGTTTAAAAAAATTAACATCATGACAGTACCTTGTCAATACATCTATGAAAACATCATGTACGTTAGGAAAAATCTGCATCTATTTAGTAAAAGAAGTGACAGACATCACTATAATACTAGAAATAGGGATCAACTGGTTCAGCCAGGTTTCAGGCTGGCTAAAGTTGACTCCTCTTTTATGGGGTACTGTTTAAAATGTTACAATAAAATACCTCCACACATCCTACAACTGAATGAATCGAAGTTTAAATCTTGTATTAAACGCACACTATGTAGGCAAGCATACTATAAGTTGGGGGATTACATTAATGATATAAATGCTTGGCTCAATGCCGGTCCTGCTCCACAACCATAGGGGCAAACTAAGTAATCATTAATCAGCATCTGAAGTTATTGTGGCAGCTGAAGAAGATTGTAAGACTATATTTGCATTGTATAGACTCAATTTCCTAATATTGTATAATTGTAATGCCCATGTGTGAGTTCTATGTAATTTTATTGACTCGACGGTTGCCCTGGTGGTTGAGAGATTGTCATGCTCACTTAAATGTCTCGCTGATGGTGGCGGGTGTGTCGGGTCATTTAGCTCCCTTCAAAATGGTCGAGCTGAATGGGGCTGATCCATACGTCATGTTCGTGAACGGGCGCTGTCAGTTGGGACTGGTCATCTCTTAGCTACCACGGTTTGTTTTAATTCATCTATTAAACTCGTGCTAATTATTGCTTTTACTCTGGACGCTCTAAATGTGCTACATCGTTCTCACATTATGTATAATCTCAACATGAATGATGTATCCATGATTTTGTAAAACATTATGATTTAAAAGAGTGTCCATGGAGTTTCTTGCCCATTCTTCTCCATAGAGATCTACGCTTTGGAATGGGCAACTACAGTACTTTCACAAGTTATTATGTCTTGTGACTGGGACTGTAGCAGCATCATTTTTTTTTGTTCTTGTTTTTATGACATTCAAAAGTGCCTGTAATGGTCTAATTGAAATAAATAATTTGAGTTTGAGTTTGAGTTGAGTTTATAAATTATTCGTCTCTTCCATTCTAAAGAATACAGAAAGAACTCAATCCCGTCTCAACTACTCACATAAAATGAACCAGAAAAGATCACAGTGAGTCCACCTTTGTATATATAAAAGAACTTCTTTTCAGCATGAATCCACTCCTCCCCCTATATTTTCTCCTTCAACAAAAAGCCACACAATTAAGTAGCTGTTAATTCCTTATTTTATTTATTTTCCAAGCTATGCTGGACGTCACGTTCATGCAAAAATAAGCCGGGAGCGAGCAAAATAAGCCGCTTGGTTGCCCGTGAACTGTTCACAATCGAGACAGCTTTGTTTGTTCATGTTACGGACGCTGTGTGGTAACTGACTGTTTTGTAAACATTTTATTAAATAAAGGCACAATTATCAATTTTATTGCTTTGTGAACAATGTCAATATCATTTTGACAGCTTATATTGTTGGTTTTGGTCTATTGTTCTTTTTTGTTTTTTTTTCGGTTATTGATAGCCTGATGAAAACTTCTTTGTGTAGCGATAGGTTTTTGTATTTTTTTTTTTGCAAAATACATCGTGAGCTTAGTGCAAATTATTGTCATTTGTGCCAAAACTCTTGCAGTTTTTCCCGTAGTGTTGTTTTGGAAACGGCGGGCTAGTGTCGGCAAATGTGGAGTTGTGGATAGCCAGTGTAACTAGCGCGTGTTTTGCGTACAGTTCCCCGTTGTAGATGAAACTGTAGTAAAAACGTAGTTAAAGTACAAACACTAACTTTTCTAAACTCTATCAAAACTTTTAACATCTTGAAATTGAATCCAACTTCACAGGACTTTCTACTCTAAAACTAATATGGAAATACATCAAAATACCATAAAATTCTCGATGAATATTGCTTATCGTAAGATCGCAGTGAAATGTTATTGGTTCAAGAGAGCGTAAGATTCTTTATGCAAGAGGGATTTTTATCGGAACCATTCCTAAGATGTGTTTATCCAGGTGGAAAAAAATTATGGGGTCTTCATCCAGTTTATGGGGTTATCTTTTCATACTTAAATGGTAATTTAATAAAGTACTTTCACGCCTTTTGTTTTTTAACTAAAGATTATCAGAAGCTGGCGTTAATAATGAGGTCTAAAGATTATCTTACCGTTTTATATTTTTTTATTTTTCCATGGATAAAGTCGTTAAGTAAGACACGTAGAAGGTTTTTGAACCCTCTATTACTCATTAACTGGAATTTATTTGATTATTTGGGTTAGAAATTATTACAAAAAAAAACACGTATTTGTTCTTCATCTTTTCTCTCTCGAAATACAGCTTTAAATCGTCGGAAGCTTTTTATTAAAACAAATCTCAATATAAATCCCCAACACGACCAAATGGAGCAATTAACAATATTACAATGTCCATATTCCATAACTATTTGAAAACTGACATCTGTCATGACATACATACATTAGAATAAAACGGCTATAAGGCAATTTAAATTGCGAATATATCCTGCACGAAGGTTACAGCTAACGTAACATAAAAAACGTTGTACGTTTTCCAACAAACAGCTACTTACCACAACCCAGTCATCCTTTGCTCAGCTTAAGCCTTTTATTCTTTAGTTTTGTTTTTTTTATTCCCCATTCTTCTTACTGTACACGCAAGCGGTCGCAAATCCGATTTGTGTATCTCCAAGCTTTGGATCGGACCACAGACGTTTTAGGTTTAGATAACTTTGTTCTGTTAAAATGTGCGATCGATCTGATTTAATCAAACCTGAGTAGAATTTATTTGGTTGTTAAGGATTTAGAAAGGCAATTAATTTTACTGTCTATTAATTTGTCTTTTTGTAATGCTTTCGTACTTAAGACGACAATCCGACCGCGAAGTGAAGGAAGTTCATCCGAACTGTAGGCCTACCATGACGTCTTAAATCAGAACTTATTCCACTGAGTGAAAGAGATGGTGCTAGACACCCTGTATAGCTCTGGCTCTTTCCCTCAGTTCTGCTTTAAGACGTCATGGTAGGGTAGCTGATAGGTTATTTTTCAAATGATAAAATTAAACAGATTATGGTTGACTATCGCCTTGGTCAAGTGGTCGCGATTGCAACCGCTAAAAACGCGCAAGTGCTAGTCGGACCCACGCATGGAGGGTTCCGTACAAATTTGTAGGTAACTAATGATGAAATTACGACATAAACGACTAACTATTTTGATTGCGTAGACGTAGACTTTTTTACAACTGTAAGGGACCGCAGACCCAGTATTTTGGTATTATTTTCACTCCAAGCGTTACGGAGATAAAGGGTGTTGACAGATAGACAGACAGACAGCAAAGTGAGCCTATGAAGGTCCTGTTTATTTTTTCCTTTGAGAAACAGGTCCCTTAAAAGCAGCAAGACGTAGCAGCTCATGTAGACTAATCATAATATCATAATACGTACAAGGCAGGCCTACAATCTGCATGAGACAGTCCAAGCTAAACAGAGCCTAATAATTCAGCAGATGATATCACAGACGCACAGAAACCAACTATAATTATTATAGAGGTCACTGAGCTAACTGCATGCTTGTCCATGTCGCATATATTTTGTAGTAAGCTAGTACAAAACACTTAAAACATTGTGAGTAAAACACGTCCGCACGAACTCGAAATTATCATATTATAGAAGTATGTTTATGTGAGTGCACGTCTGCTCAGGTGTTTAAATCGTTCCTTTTTTTGTCGTATGGTAAATCATCAAATAAATTTCCCGCTCTAGGCGAAGAGCAAAGGTGTCAGACTCTTACTGACTAAAGCCCATCCATGTTCCTTCTTTTACTCTTTGTGTTTCGGGGCCACGGTATCTGTTTCGAACAACCCGCGACCTCAGCTGGCAGTGGACTTGGCAGTCTTCTCTGCTTTGCTGACATCTCTATTAGGCGCACGTGGAACACAAACACGAATTTGATACGGCTTGTAGTTAATAGACGGACGGGCGGGCGGTGCAGCTATTCATTGCTCACCGTCCACAGACCGGAGGTTGGGAGTCGTCTCCCGGCGCCTGACGCCCGGAGTGTCGCCGCGGTGGCTGGGTTGGTTTGATGTTCTCTTTCGCTAGCATGACTGCTTCGCAGAAGGCGGTGTCCGCTTCTCACTCCCTCTCACCTCGGACTTCAGCCCCCTAAGATACGAGATATTAAATCTTCTATTATATAGACTATGTCTGTTTAGTCGTGAAAATTGATCAAAAACAAACTGAGTTACTTTCACATTATATGGTATTTTAGTGTGGATTTTAAGGGAAACGAGTATTTTTATCTGTGTAATTACGTTATATCACGCCCGCGTGCTAAAGCCGCTGAGTGCTTGGCCGTAATTTGTTCTTAAAATATATAAATAAAAATGTAAACAATGCCACTTTAATTTTTTTTTTATATAATTACTAGCTTTTGCCCGCGGCTTCGCTCGCGTTAAATTGGGGCTAACACAGTTCCTCTTGCGCCTTATTGATTTGTAATAGCAACGCTAAGTTTTCTCTTTTCTTCCCTCTTTCTCCCTCACATACCACTTTTTTTTTAATTAGCCTATGTCCGTCTCCTGGTTCCCAACTATCTCTGTACCAAAATTCATCAAAATCGGTTTAGCCATTAAAGCATGAAGAGGTAACAAACAAACAAACAAACTCACTTTCGCTTTTATAATATTTGTAAGGACTCTTTTAAGACAAATAGTAAAAAATTTAATCTTACATAAAAGATTTCGCCTATTTATCTCACCAGTTTTTCTTTCCATCAATTTGAATAACATTGAATTGAAAAACTTTTTTGCAAAAAATAAAACCGACTTCCAAAAAAAAAGTGGAAAATAACTTTATTTCCGGAAGTCGGTGGCTTTTGTTGGTTTCGTTGACTTTTTTGCCACCGACTTCCGGAAATAAAGTTATTTTCCACTTTTTTTTTGGAAGTCGGTTTTATTTTTTGCAAAAAAGTTTTTTATTTCAGCATTTTTAGTTATAGTATTAGGATATAATTCGCAAACACGGTTATTTTTAGCTTTTTAGTGCGTAGGTCCCGTCTTAAATACAAGCTTTAGGCAGTTGTCTCACCAACGACGAGAAAACGACTAACTATCGGCTATTTTCTCGCTCAAGAAACGTACAATAGAATACTTTCCGTGTGAATAAAAGAGATGCATATACAAACAGTTGATCGCTGACTGTTCACACTGCCGGCGAGCACTCGCTTCACTAGTTTGTCGCTGAGCGACAAGAGCTATGAAAGATAACACTCACTCGGCGATACTCGCCAAGCGATTAGAAATCACGCCGAGAGAGCAACCAGTGGTCATGTCATTTGGTCGCGTATGAGGCCGCAAGACTGACTGTACGCTTGACTGCCGCGAGCGAGTGATGCGAGTAATCGCCCGCCTCACTCGCACACTCGCTTATAACCGAGCTACACAAATATCGGAACTACGCACTTGCTCCCCACGTCTCGCTAACTCGTTTCTAGTTCTAGCTCTACTCGTTACTCGTTAATCGTTGCCGGTGAGACAAGTGCCTTAGTTCCACATCACGCTATAGTATTTAATACTATCTAAATTATGCTTTAGTTTAAAACCAATTCAGAAATCATATGCATCATCGCCTAGGGGATACAGCTGATACTTGATCTAATGATTGATTATGTTTCTTAATGACTGGGTGAGGGGAGGGGAGGGGGTACGGGCACCCTGCTCCCACTCGCCTGCCTACCCTGGCGAAACCCATACTTATACATGTGATTGCAGCAATCACGGCAGATTTGCGGTTATTTATTGAAGAGTTCCGTTGTATATCACTGAAGATCTATCACCAAATTAAAATACAATCACCTCAAAAAACTGCGATGACCTTCCAAATCATAGTGCATAGCGTTTTTTGTTCATTTGTCTTCGACAACCTCTAAAATTATATCATCAACGTAGACGAAGTCAATCTAATACGCATTATTAAAGATAACTCAAAAACTACTGGCCGGATCTTGATATTTTTTTTATGGGACCAAACGACAACTACCAGCTTTCGAATAAAAAAAGAATCATCAAAATCTGTTCACCCAGACCAGAGTTATGAGGTAACAAACACAAAAAAAAAAAAAAAAAAAAAAAAACATACAGTCGAATTGAGAACCCCCTCCTTTTTTGAAGTCGGTTAAAAATCGACGAAAAAAGGTTATTAAAATAATCTTAAGAGTCACTTAAAAACATCTTTAGAGTGATTTAAAATTAGAATTTCGGGTTTAAGTATAACAATAAAAGCTCTTGAATGAGAACAGAAAGGAGCTACAAAATTATTTGGAATCGACTGTATTTTTGTTGCGCGATTTCTCCGTCAATTGTGGGCTGATTTTCTTCGTTAATTCTGTATTAAATTGTAAGTAAGTCCGGAGCGAGAGGGAATGGGAAGCGGTCGGCTCCTTCTACGAAGCAGACATGCTAGCGAAGGAGGTGGCCGGGCGTTTGAGGGAGAGAACCTCAAACCAACCCAGCCGCCGCGATGTTCCCGGTCACCGTAGATGCGGGCCTGTGGACGGTGAGCAATGGGTAGCTCACTGTCCGTCCGTCTATTGACGACAGGCCATGTCGATGGCGCGTTAGTGTTCCACTCGTGCGTCAAAGAGATATCAGCAAAGCAGAGGGCCCTGCCAGGGCCACCGCCCGCCGGGGTTGCGGGTTGTTCGAAAGAGATACCGCGGGCCCGGAACATAAAGGGCAATAGAAGGCACATGGGTGGGTTTTAGTCAGTACAAGTCTGACACTCCCCCTCGCACCGTCCAGAGCGGGGGAAGTTATTTGATGATTTCTATATTGAAATATGAATTTTATCCATATTGCTTGAGTAATATATGAGTTACCTTCTAAAGTAAGGATAATATTTTTGTGTTCACCAAAAATACTGATTGTGCACCAAATATTCTTTCCTGAATGTTACAAAAATGCGTAGGTTAGGTTAGGTTAAAACTGTGACCCCCTGATGCCAGTAATGACTTGCATTAATAGAAAATGGATAAAGATATAACAATTTTTTTATTGTAGTGCGCTGATGCTCGTTATGACATATTTTTATTAACATATTCTGGTGCACATTCAGTACATTTGGTGGAACACAGGTAAAATTAGGTAAATGAAATGGGAATAAATTGAAGTACTTTTAAATACCATCCCTAAAGTAAATATTTGATTTTTTCTAATGTCAAATGAATTCGAATGAATACTTGATAAGAATTTGTGTAAAATACCATCATACCACAATTAAGAAGGCTGAAATTAAAGTCGATGAATGAAACAAAATTCACAGACTTCTGAAAGTAAATATATTTCCGAAGTCGGTTTATTTTTGGCAAAACAGTTTTTATTCAAATACTTTTGAAGCTGAGTGTATTTTCTGGCTATAAATTTTTTTGTGTTCTTACTTTACTTGAATGACTCGTATATGTTACCAGTATTTATTTACTTTTTAATGAAAATAAGTTACCATTTATAGCTTAAAGTCCTACGAATTCCCATTATAAAAATATGTTCATAAAATATATTTGTTAAAATAACATTATTGTGTTTGCGCACTGGCAACACTGCCCTTGTCATTAATGTCGCTCTATGGTCAAAGTTTGGACATGTAACTGCTAAATAGTTTAAAATAAACCAACGCTTTCAATGTTATAACAATAGTTTCATTCTATTATATGATAAAGCGAAATATCTCTCGTTTTTCATTCCTTACCTCCACTTATCTGGGTTTAATGTCTCTCAGTACCAATCTGAAGAATAATTTTCTCATTAATCTTCTTCACCAGAGCTACACTCTTGTCAGTACATCTACCTCTATCTTTTGAGAGCAGTTCCGTGGCCTTCTTTACTGTCCTTCACTTCCTCCTTCAAATGTTTAAAACATTCAATTAAAGCTTACTATAAATTCCATACGAAAGAGTTGATAAGTCATTGCAATTTAATAGGCGAAGGCACAAATTGATGTCTCTGTTATGAGCGATGAAAATTTACAGTTTTAGAGCGAATCAGACATTAATGGACCAAATTATTGCTTGTAGAATTAGTCCAACTTTATAGGAAAAATAAAAAAAATGGTATGAAGGCATCTCACACAAATTCTTGTCAAGTATTGACTTTCCATTGCCTCTAAAAGATATAAGCATATTGTTTATATACGTTAGAAGACAACATAATTATGTAATATAGGAGATGACTCACAAACTACTGAAGCAATAAAAATAAAATTGAGTTTAGATTTAAAAAACTGGCGGAAAAATCGAGTGACCTACAAACAAAAAAAATACAGTCGAATCTGAGATTGAGATTGAGGTTTACCTTTTACCTAACCTTTTCTATAATTATATTACCCGCCCCACTGACTTAGAACACTCTACATTAATATATCCTGTTTGTTAAGAAACTTTTAACCACGTGAATTTTTATTTTTCTTTTATTTATCACTACAGTTTTTATAGCCAAATAATTTACAAACTCTCAAGTCCACTTCTTGTCTTCATACCAAAATCATATTCGTAGATTACGTGACGAATGGCCGCACAAGTTTTGCCACAAACAAGCGAATGTTGGTGAAAAACGTTCCCACTTTTCTAATAAAACGGCGAAACTTTTGTTACTGGTTGTCTGTCATCACAAATCCATGGGTCCCACTTGGAATCTTTTGTAGGGGATTTCTTTTACCCCTTGATTTATGTTGGTATGCGTTTTCCCCTACCATTTGTATGGGGAAGTAGGCTTACAGCCCGGGAAGCCTTATTATTAACTCGTTTTATTTCTTCAATTTCCATTTACGAGTCTGATTATAAGGGATGTCTGCTGTCTTGTGTTTGTGATTTTCTTGAGGAACAAAGTTTTTGTGTTTTGGTTTCATGATGAATGTTCTTTTGCAAGTTGGCGGGATTATTCTTCTCTTGGGAACTGAAATAGTGGATTAGTTGGCTTTTATGTCTCCGAGTGCGTTGATGAATGGAATGAAAAGATGTTCGTTCTTAGAGTAGGAGAAGAATTACAATAATAATATGCTGTATTAAGATTGATATGAACAAAACTATTAAAAATTAGTTTAGTATTTGGTTTCGTGTAGAATTAGTTAGAGTCATTACATTCTAATGTGAATTTCAGCCGGTGAATTTTATTCATTGACATAAAACATATATCCAATCAAATACTGAAAAGGTTACTTTGACACAGTATAACGTATTTATGTAAGAGTTGCGTACAGAAGAACTAATCATGAATTGCTTTGTGGCGAGTACGATTTTATAATGATACTAGCTTCCGCCCGCGACTTCGTCTGCGTGACATTGTTACTTTATTTTACGGGCTAACGCTAACTTTAACCCGCGTTACGATCGGAAAACTAAATATCTTTTTCTCCCCTTTTCTTCCCTCTTTCTCTTCCTCCTCTCACTTAAAAAAACCCTATGTCGTCTCCAGGGCCCCAACTATCTCTGTACCAAAATTCATCAAAATTGGTTTGGCCATTTAGGCGTGAAGACGTAACAAACAAACTCACTTTCGCTTTTATAATATTAGTAAGGATTTTTTTTTACCAAATCTTTGAGAAAATAAAACTATGAAATGGCTCACTTCTAATTCAGCGTTCATCAAACATACGATACAAACAAAGTGTGGCGCAGCTGACATAGTTCATGTGTTTAAAAAAAACTATATATATTATATATATATATTTTTTTTTAATAAAACGTTGCCCCACACTAGGAATTTCTCCTGTATCGTGGGTGCGTTTACAAACATTTAAACTCACATACACAAACACCCAGACCCGAAACAACTATCTGTAGGTCAAATATTGCGTGGAGGCGATCGGCGGCGGGCGATCGTCCGGCCCTGATTCAGGCTATGGTCCGGAGCGAGAGGGAATGGGAAGCGGTCACCTCCTTCTGCGAAGCAGTAATGCTAGCAAAGGAGGAGGCCGGGCGTTTGAGGGAGAGAACATCAGGCCAACCCAGCCGCCGCGGGAGACGCCCAGGGCGCCGGGCGCCGCGAGACGACTCCCGGCCACCGTAGATGCGGGCCTGTGGACGGCTGAGCAATGGGTAGCTCATCGTCCGTCCGTCTATTGACGACAGGCCGTGTCGACGGCGCGTTCGTGTTTCACGCGCGCCTCAAAGAGAGTCAGCAAAGCAGAGGGGCTTGCCAGAGCCTCCGCCTGCCGGGGTTGCGGGTTGTTCGAAAGAGATACCGCGGCCTCGGAACGTAAAGGGCAATAGAAGGAACATGGGTGGGTTTTAGTCAGTACAAGTCTGACATGCCCCCCCGCTCCGCCCAGAGCGGGGGAAGTCATTGGATGATTTCCCACCCGAAAAAAAAAAAAAAAGGTCAAATATTTGTTCCGTACGGGAATCGAACCCGCGATACGCAGCGCAGCAGTCGATCGCTCAGCCACTGCGCTAACCGTGCTGTCAATATTATATTTTAACCTTCATTTTATGAGACATGCGAAAACTTCCTAGAGGGTAGCAAAAGGATACGGACCCGTTACCTGCAGAACCCAAAAAAAATGCTTGTTAAACTCAAATATAAATTGTCCAATTTAAATCCGATGTACGAATGAATGCGGGTTCCCTTTTGATTGGATATAAATGACCTCTCGATGTCAAATTGCCTCGAGGACATCCATTTAATACGCGCAAAAGGTATTTTATGTTCTACATATTTCTACGTTTGTAAATTAATTTACCCAGATACTGCGACGAAATTTTTAAAAAGCCTTTATTTAAAATCATTTTAATTTACCTGAAGTTCTCGTATTATTGTAATATACTAGTTGCGCCCTACGGTTTCCCACACGTAAACTGGGATATTACACAAATAAAAATAAACCTTACCTACTGTTGAATAATTTATTTTTATTTAATAATTTATTTTTATTTAATAATTTATTTTGATTATAATTTATTTTTATTTATTATAATCACATTAAAATATGTTCAGTAGTTGAAAGGTGCTAAGCAAACAGACAGCGGAAGCGATTTCTTTTTATACTATGGAAAGATACACATAGATATTTTTATTAACATATCATTTAGTACCGCATATAATTCGTCGGCTTTAACAAAACAAGCGTTGTTAATCATAAATTGAAAAGAAAAAAAATAGTCATGAATCCCTACTAATATTATAAAAGCGAAAGTGAGTTTGTTTGTTTGTTACCTCTTCACGCTTTAATGGCTAAACCGATTTTGAGGAATTGGTACAGAGATAGTTGGGAACCAGGAGACGTACATAGGCTATTATTTTTTTAAAAAGAGTGGGATATGAGGGACAAAGTTGGAAGAAACGGGAAAACTTAGCGTTGCTATTACAAATCAATAAGGCGCTACCGAATTTAACGCGAGCGAAGCCGCGGGCAAAAGCTAGTGTTGTTATAAAATAATTGAAACTTTGAAACCAAGCAACTTCCCCTGGATGCAGCCCTTAATCTCAAGGAACTTACAAAAGAGTCCTTATGAACAGCTGACAACCTCATAACGTGACATCCAAGATGCCATTAAACAACAAAAAAAAAACAAGCGACCACAAATGTTAAATCATAATGTTAATGTGCTTTTTTAATTCCAACCAGCATTATAAATATCTCTTCATGACGATGGTGTCGACGGTCATAGTATATCGTATAATGACGATAGATAGTCTTTGAGGTGTCAACAGTTATTCAAATAACTAACCAAACTGCAATTGACTATCCAAACATTATACAGCAAAAATGGTGCCTTATTACTTATTAAAACACACAAACCGCTTACAAAATAATGCTAATTGACACCCATTAGGAAAATTAAATTCGAAAATGGAATCAGTGACGGCGTGAGTGCGCTAATCGTTATAAAATCGATATTAATGATCACTCGAGATGATGTCAATTCGTCGATACTCGAGGGGACTCGTGCGCGCATATAGAAAATGCACGACGTAATACTGAAACGATTTATTATTCGACGACGTGTGAAATACGTATGCGACTAGTGATGCGAGTTTTCCATTTTTTTGTTACTCGATTTTGTAAAATGCTGTGAACTTGCCAATGTTAGGAGTGCGGTGATACTGTTTCGTAATAAAAAAAAACAGAAAAACTTGTTTTTATATCAGTTTTGCACTGGTCTGAAAACCTAAAAGCCATGTGTGTGAACAAAAATGCTTGTTCATACCACCAACCGCAATTTGTGAATAAAAAAGTGGTTTTGATTTGCGGTTCCACTGTTTTGCATTTATATACATATTGAACGAAAGTACATACATATATCACAAACACGATATATTTTAACTTAAGTTTTACTTTCCTCCACTTAATTACTAGAGCCTAAAAGTAATGGTTAAATGATAATAATTAAGAAATATTTAACATTCAAATTACAAGTAATTTATGCGAAATAAGGCACAACGTAGGTTCGCGGCTCGTAAAATCCAATTGACTCGCGACCCGCGATTGAAATCTATTATTGATAGCGAATTCAAAATGGCGACTATTCATTAGTCCCTCGATACGTGAGCTTTGTACGTATACGAGTCGAATCGATTTTGATGACACGAATATTCGATTTCATGTTTAATGAGAATCGAGTGATGTTTACATTATCGTTTTCAAAATTACGTGTTAATGTAGTGTGTTTTAATTTTATAGTAGGTACAATACATCTTTGTTTGCTTAGTCGTTTATCTAAATGCACTCGGTTTTCATGAGCACGTGTTTATAATAATCAGCTTAAAAGATTATGTAATTTTAATATTTAACAGATTTCACCATCATGTAACGTGTTTGTTTTCACGAGCAAACATGATTAAAATTTTAACTGGAAACCAGATGAGGATCGAATTGGTTGATTGAATATGCTCGTTCCTGGAAATCTCTTATAACACACGTGTAAAAGACAACATAATACATACTGCCTTTTTTTTTCGGATGGGAAATCATCAAATAACTTCCCCCACTGGGCGGAGCGGGGAGAGAGTCAGTCTTTTTCTGATTAAAACTCACCCATGTTCCCTCTTTTGCCCTTTATGTTCCAAGGCAGCGGTATCTCTTGCAAACAACCGCAACCCCGGCAGGCGGTGGCCCTGGCAGGCCTTTCTGCATACTTTTATGCCGAACTCAACTCATACGGGATGACGTGTTAATGTGGATCATGTACTTCCATCCAGAAATGAATCGGGCCCGACACTGGAACAGAAATAAAATAATTTAAAACAAAACATAAAAGCGAAAAACATTTTTAGTATTTCATAAATAGTAACGCAGCAAACTTGACAGTAAACTCATTTAACTTTAAACAAAAACTGAAACTTGCTAAATGGCTTAAACTAAGCTCTTAACTTCAAGCAAAAACACACAAACAACTCTAGAAAAACTATTTTCAGGCGGAAAGTAAGCTCATATATTTTCAAACAATGTACAAATCTTTCAGTTCCGACAAACTGGCGCTTTAACTCGACAAGTATCAGGCAGGTGGCGCCACCGGCGTCGCGGGAAGTGGCGGTAACGGCCTACTTCCGGCACGTCGACGCCTCGGGCCTACACACCTTGTTATGTTGGCACTACATGAGTATTAAACCTCTTTTGTTTTGTTTTTGAATGGTGGTATTTTTTTAATGTTAATTTGATAAGAGTGGATGGTGTTTCATAAGGTTATCAAGGTATACCTTTAAAGACGACCGCAGACCGCAAGCGGTAGCTGTCAACAAACTACGTAAGCGACTACGTTGCTAATTCAATTTTGAACGTAGTGTCACAAGCCATCTTCGACAGCAGTAGCCTTTTTCTTATTCAGTATCCCGATTGTCATTTAATCACTCTCCAACCCTTATACCAAGAGAACATTAATTAAAGAAAAAATTAAACATTTCTGCAAAAAAAAAATTTTGCAAAAAAAACCGACTTCCAAAACCATAAAAACTGGAAACTTTCGGAAGTCGGTGGCTAAAAAACAACGAATCAAACGAAGTCCGGAGAAACGGGAGTTCCGGACTTCCAGAAGTAAATAGAAGTTGTTTTTTTTTTGCAAAAACGTGTTTTAAATTTAGATTTAAAAAAAAAAAAATTGGAAATCGAGAGATCGCGTACCAAAACAAAAAAAACCGGTCGAATTCAGAACCTCCTTCGTTTTTTGAAGTCTGTTAACAAGGGTTCTCAAAGAGTTATATGGAAGTCCGACGTGTTGTTGCGGTCTATCGTTGCGATCGCCTTTGAAAGTGTACTGTCATTCTATTAGAGAACGTAGCCAACTTAGTGCAGCAAAAATAATGAATGTTGTTATGTAAATGTATGGAAGAAAACAGAAGTCAGAAATTCTGAGTCTGATTATCTTCATGTTCCAAAGTTGAAAGTTTTTTTTTGTAACAGAGTACATAGATATTTTGTTTTTGCAGCCAGATCCATAACAACTTATTTGTAGGCCATACAAATATGTATCCCGTTCAGAAATGAAACCCTTGACACGCAGCGCAGCAGTCAATCGGTCAACCTCAACGCCAACTGTGTCGTCATAATAGTTATAAACAACAACATTAAAGTTTTTGTAAAACGTAAGTTATCTCTTAAAGCTTACTATACCTCATATATTACTCATTACCTTGAAGATAAAAAGGCTTGGGATTAAGCTGCTCCAATTTAATTTACTCAGTGAGTGTCAAAATTTTTCTTTGTTTCATTTATTTATTGTTTATTCCTTTATTTTATACACTGACTATTATTTTTTATTTGTGACATTTTATGATTTCATTATGATCTCATTAATTTAATTTTGTGAATATTTTCTAGTCCGTAGTTGTTTATTGTAAATGTGAGGACCATGTGGATCATAACTTTTATTTACTTGGTTTGTTTTTGACGATTGTCTGGCAGTTGAGTACTTTTAGGGACCTACACTATATGTCTATACCATCTCTGAATGAGTAACATACAGTTAAAACGCTCCGCAATAAAAAACAATTTTTGTTCGGTTTAAATGAAGTTACGGTGCAGTGTTAGTGCTACAATTATTACTGGACATATGTGATATTTGTGAGTAGAAAAAACTTTATCGAAACTTTAAAAATAGGACCATAATTAACTAAATTAGCAGTGAGATTTTTTCTAAATACCCAACCACATACAAAATACGGAGCTGCCGAAGTAAACGCGTAAGCGACGCTGTATGCCGCGGACTTAAGACCTTTTAGTCGCACACTCACGCACGGCACGGTTCACTTGCTGTGAGCATTGATTGGTGTGCTACTGATATAATTTCGGTGCGAGGGCATTTTTTAATGTGTTCCTGTTATTATTTTTGTGCGTAGACATTTAATTTTCTTGTACAATTTTATTTTATCTGCATTGATCATATTAATCAAATCATGAAGAAGTCGCCACCTTCATGGGGCTGCTGCGGCCTTAAGATGAGCAAGATTGGCTCTGTGCAATGTTCGGTTTGTAAAAAGGCGTTTCACCAAGACTGCCAGGCCTTAGATTCAACCAGCGACCTCACATCGTGGATATGCTCTCTATGCATTTCAAAAACACCTGAAGCCAAAGATGCCGATAATATAACGCCTGTTCGTTTTAATACCAACGTAACTGCACGGTCTAACAAAAGGCCAGCCTTACAATCCCCACCAAACACAGAGACTAACCTTGTAACTGAAGATGGTGTCCGCACTATAATTGAAAATGTGATGCAATCCCACATGAAAGTTTTATTGGAAAATATAACGTCAAACATGACCGTTTTGTTGAACAAAGAATTAAGCACAATGCGTGAAGAAATCACTGGTCTCAAGAGTTCGGTACAATTTATGAGCAATCAATACGACGAATTTTTGAAGGAAAAAAAGCAGAGTGATGAAAATGTAAGAGAGCTACAGGAAAAAAATTACATATTATCATCCACAATTAAGGAAATGTCTGGTCGCATAAATACACTGGAACAGCACGCTCGAGCCAATAACATTGAAATTCAATGTGTCCCTCAGAAAAAAACTGAGAACCTAATCGATATTGTAACGCATCTAGGAAAAACCATTGGTTGCGATGTCAAGGAAGAAAATGTCAGTAACTGTACTCGCGTAATGAAGCTCAACAACAGCAATGATCGTCCAAAATCAATCGTGGTACAATTCAACTCACCCAGATTACGCGACATATTTTTGGCTGCTTGTATCACCTTCAACAAATCAAAGCCTAACATTGAAAAGTTAAATACCTCTCATCTCGGGCTTGAAGGCGGGAAAACTCCAGTTTTCGTGACTGAACACCTGAGCCCGTCTAACAAAGCTTTGCATGCGGCTACGCGTCTTAAAGCAAAAGAAAATGGATATCGTTACGTTTGGGTCAGGGGGGGGCGTATTTATATTAAAAAAACAGATGACTCGGACACCAAGATAATTAGGGATATGGACTCATTAAATTTAATAGTATGAGTCTTCCAATAGGCTTTCAAAAAGTTTTAAACAATTTCAATTCGCCACCTTTAACATATACTACCAGAACACCCGTGGATTACGTTCTAAAACTCATGAATTTTATTGTTATTTAGTGTGCTCAAATTACGACGCAATAGTGTTAACAGAAACCTGGCTTAACAGCTGTATTGTTAGTAGCGAACTTTTTGATGAGAGGTACATTGTTTTCAGACGTGATAGAGAAACTTCTGGTTTCAATCGCTGTATCGAGGAGGTTCGCTGCTAACAGACAATGTTCTTGGGAAAGTGAGGGCGAAGACCTGTGGGTAAAAGTGAATATTGCACCGGGTTTGAAAATAGTTATCTGTGCCGTATACTTACCCCCACCAGTACAAACTCCTATGTTAGTGAATTTTCTAAGGAACTATAATGCTATAGTTGAAAAAAACGACTGTGGTACAATTCTTATAGGTGATTTTAACCTGAGTAATATAGATTGGAATACATTGAATAGTAACTCTAGCGATGATACTTACACTTGCCCCACTTTCTCACGTACAAATTTAGGATTGGTCCAGGTATTCCTAGATTTTATACACATAAATAACCTCACTCAATGTAACAGTGTCTGTAATGTAAAAGGTAAAATTCTGGACTTGGTTCTTGTAGATCTCCCACAATGTAAAGTAGCTGAAGCCTCAAATAGTCTGACAAAAATAGACCAATATCACCCCCCTCTTGAAATATCCGTCGATTTTAAGGTCAATAAAAATTTGAAACCGGAACAAACTTATAGATTAAATTTTAAAAAGGCGAATTATACAGCTATTAAATCCGAATTGCAACAGACTGATTGGAATAAATTACTTGAAGACACCGAGGATCCGAATATAATGTTGGATCGCTTTTATGCAGTAACTAACCAAATTATAGAGCAGTTCGTCCCATCGACCATTGTCAAAAATAATTCGCGACCACCATGGTATACAAAAAAATTAGAGAGATTGTTGCGTGAAAAGAACAACCTCAGGCGGAGATATAATACGTATAAAAATCCCATGGATAAAATATCCCTTCGTTGGTGCAGCAAACGCTGTGATAAAATAGCAAGGAAATGCTACAATTTGTACTTGAGTTACATAGAAAATAAAATAACCACTAATCCTAAGTTTTTTTGGTCCTACATAAAATCAAAACGTGGTCCTACTAATTCATACCCCGCTAATATAACAGATGGCTCTCGTACAACCGGCAATGGCAGCGAAATATGCAACATGTTCGGAACCTACTTTTCTTCTGTGTATTGTCCGGTTGATGATGATGAGTCATGTAGAATAGTGCAATCTTTTCCATTTTATGAAACATTAGTAAACAACTTTGACAGTTACTCAGCTATTCAAATTTCTAAGGACGAAATAGTTGCACAACTTAAAAAATTAGATGTATCTAAAGGTCCTGGCAGCGATGGAATTCCCCCTAGCTTTATTGTAATGTGCGCTGACCAACTGGCAGCCCCCCTATACATAGTTTTTAATAAATCGCTCAGTGTCGGTATCTTCCCTAAACATTGGAAATTAGCCAAAGTAGTTCCGATTCACAAAAGTGACTCTGTAAATTTGGTTAGCAACTATCGACCTATTTCAATTCTCCCAACTCTGGCTAAGGTTCTTGAAGCGATAGTATGCCCAAAAATACAACAGTATTTTAAAAAATATATTACTGTCCATCAGCATGGCTTTACCACTGCAAGATCCACCTGTAGTAACTTAGTTACTTTTGTTGAAAATATCGCAGCTTCACTAGACTCCAACCAGCAGGTCGACGCTATATACACTGATTTTAGCAAGGCTTTTGACAAGGTTTCCCACGATTTAATCATTCAAAAGCTTGCTGCGTACGGTTTTGCTGGTTCTCTTCTTAAATGGTTCCGCTCTTACTTAACGGGCAGATCTTTCTATGTGGTAGCCAATGGATATAAATCCATAACTCAGAAAATTACTTCCGGAGTGCCGCAGGGTTCCCACCTGGGTCCTGTCGTATTTATTATATTTGTAAACGATCTTCCACATTGTCTCGTCAACTCAACGCCATTTTTATATGCAGATGATTTAAAAATTATCCGTGTGATAAATACTAAAGCAGACTCGGAGTTGCTTCAACAAGACGTGAATAGACTTTCAGAATGGTGCAGGGCCAATAAAATGCAACTAAACATAAAAAAATGTTCTCAGATTACATTTACTCGAAAGTTACATGTCATAGAATTCAATTATAGCATAGATGGCACGGGCTTATGTAAAGTGGATGTAATCAGAGACTTGGGGGTCCTTTTTGACCGTAAGTTAACATTTATTCCCCACATGGACCACATCATTAAGAAAGCCTCAAGGTCACTTGGGTTTGTCATACGGAACGCAAGATGCTTTCGCAAGCCTAAAACTAAAATTTTTCTTTTCAATTGCTTAGTCCGTACCATACTGGAATACTGCGTGGTTGTATGGCGTCCCCATTATGCAACACATGCTCTTAGACTAGAACGCATCCAGAAGAGGTTTTTGAACCATCTAGCCTACTCTGAGAAGTTGGTCAAAAAAGTTCCGAGCTATGTAAAACGCCTTAACAAATTCGGTATGATCTCACTCGAAAAGCGGCGCGATATTAATGACTTAACTTTCCTATTTAAAATCCTTCATAGTAAAATTGACTGTCCCCAATTATTAAGAAAATTAAATTTTAATCTACCCCATAAATATCCACGTAACCCTATTAAACTACTACGACCACCATTCCGTAAGACTGTTTCAGGTTCCAATTCTCCTATTCCAAGACTTTGCCGACTTCTTAACAATCATGACGACCAGATCGATATTTGTTGCACTTCACTCGGGCAATTCAAGAACCAAGTCCACTTAAATATTGTTTAGATATATTATCTCACCATGTTAAGCACACCGTCGTAAACATTGTAAAATATATATATTGTTAAGTGTTATTTCTGTACCTTTTCCTGTCTTTACTCAATTTTTATTTTTGCTTTCTGTGTTTGCCGCATCATATTGTACACTTAGTCGAATTCTTTGTGACTGTATTGTTTTTAATTATCAGTGTAACAATTGTAGGTAAACCAATAAATAAATAAATAAATAAATAAAATACACTAAAGTCCTTTTTTTGGTATTGTTCGGTGTGTCGTTGAGCTCCTTGGGTTATGAGTCGAGCTACACGATAACTGACAAATGCACTGACTGGACAGGTCCACTCAATCTGTGTGGTGCTTTCTTAAAAAGACCATTTCAGACACTAATCTGCATAGTCCTCATGTAAGTTGACCAAGATTTTTTGTCTGGACTTTAAAAGAGACTATGACCTCTGAGTTTGTTTCGGCTGTTTCTTCTCAGAGTAGTCGAACGAAAACGAAACACCGGCCTCATTTATTTTTTAAAAAAGACGTGTAAAAGTGTTTGTGAAAACCTACTTGCAAAATAAACATCATTTATCATTATCATTTATAACATTTAGAAACAATAGACATCAAATTATCATTTCCAAATAAATCAATAAAACATAATCAAGAATTATGATCCTATTCATAGTGCCACCGCCAGCATATGAGATATCGCAAAGCTTCCCACACAAAGCAAAGTTCAGGCCAAATCTTGACCGGTGAGAACGGCCATTTATAATTAATACGCGGATGGGACCAGTGATTCATAATGGGTAAAGTTGTAAAAGGTTAACGACCTTTAGACGGCGTGAATGTTTTATTGTGTTAGACAAAGTTACGATGTTCTTTAAAGTTCCAAAATTACTTTAAATGCTGAGAGCTTCAAGGTACTTTGGTTTGACTTAAATATAGTTGAGTTTGACATGAAAGTTGATTTAAAATGAAATGTAAATAGGTCATCTTTCCATGGTCTCGTTGTTTTCAAGAAACTGAAGGAACTATATTTTGAATATATGTAGGTACAGCGACGACTATTTAATACTTAAATGAAATGTTTATTTGTGAGCGTTTATGAAGATAGTGAAGGATTGTTTTTAAGGTAACTTGTGTCTTCGAAAAGTTCCAAAAGTTTGAAAACAAGTGACATCAGATGTGAGACATTTTAGGCTGATTATTCATTTGTGCATTCACAAACTGTATAATTGCTTTTTCGTCTCCAATCCGAAAAATCTTGCCTTTAAAACGACAAAATCGATTACTCCAAGTTTAATGGGCCAGAAACAATCGTTTTTAAGAAACTTGCGCTTTCCGTGATTTCTCGCAATATGCAAAATTTAAATCGAGAATTCTTCGAAAAGTTTCGAATAAGCGTTTCTCGACTTGCCACGCTTTCCTCGCACAGTCCGTCAATTTGAGTACCTAGTGTGAAGTTTAGTTCAAAAAGTTTCGCAAAGAATAACTTTTCACACGGTATTCTTAAAAGCTTTCTATTGACTGATTTCTAGAACTCTCTGCTTGAAAATAACATACTTTTAGTAGCTAAGAAATAGTTTTATCCCTGATTAATTAAAAAAATGAATGAAAAATGGGATATATGGATAGATATATCATTTATTTAATACATCAAAAAACACAATCAACACAAAAAATAACTAACTGAGAAAACTGACATCGATTAAAAAAAATGAGGTAGAATTTAGATAGACAATAAGACACATCACATACATTTATAACGGTCGCACACTACTAGGCGGTGTGTGTCTCAAGGTTGCACCTAATAGGAGTCCAGCTCAGCATATGCCAGGTAGAATACTTGACGCTGGTATTCTGCTGAATCCCGCAAGTAACACACGGATGATATCTCATCCAAATGTTTTAAACCTTAGGGTCATCCCAAGATGCGTGCCATTGATGCAATTATCAACATATGTAAGTTTCAAATACAAATAAAATGTTGCCAGCAACATACTATTCATTAAAAAAAACACGTTCTAAATTGTGTTTTTGGAACAATTTTGTGCAAAAATTTTTTCATAGTCTATTTACACTTGTGCGCTTATTCCATTATTATTTTGGAATTCATGTAACATTCAACCACTTTTCCAAAAAAAGTTTAAAAAGAACATCTATTGTGACGTCGACAACATTGAAAAAAAGACTTGAATGTAAAAAGGAATCTACGGCAAACGATTACAGTACCTAGGTACTTATTCCTACGGCTAGCAATTTGCTACTTCACAATGCAATTCCGTTCCACTTGAACAAGCCTGATGGACAAGACGCTTTTTATAAATAAAAAAATAAAACAGGAACAATCAAGATTGGTTGTAGTCTTGCAGTATATACTAAATTGAAGTCTGTGTAAAAGAGATTATTGTTGGTTTATCCCAGGTCTTCTGGTAATTACTTTTTTTTCCAGATCCTTTGGTTTGATTACCTGCATTTAGCAGACATTATCACCAAACGCTATCAAATTGCAATTTTGTTTTAAACAAATAATTTAGATAAGTACCTTTTTTTTGGATGTAACTTTAATCAAATGTGATTTACCTCTTCTAGACAAATCGACGTACGAGATAGTTCCCGATAGATCGATGAGGGTAAATCCTGCAAGAGAAGATGTAGTCGAACGAATCATCAAAGAAATGAACGATAGGAAAAGCCCGGGCTATGACGGGATACGTGCGATGGATGTGAAGTATATTTCCGCGAACCTTGTGCCGGTTATTACGCATCTAATCAATCGCTGCCTGCAGACTGGCACCTATCCTGACCTGTTAAAAATAGGTGTGATTCGTCCTATATACAAAAAGGGTGTACGCGATGACTTTAACAATTATCGTCCTATCACGATACTGTCTTGTCTAGACAAGATTATAGAGCGTTACATAGGCAATGAATTAAATACTTTTTTACAAAAACACGAAATAATCAACAACAACCAATTTGGTTTTCAAAAGAATAAGAGCACGACTCAATTACTACGAGAATTTACAGATGAGGTCAATAGATACTTAAATGATAAAAAACATGTTTTGGCACTTTTTATAGATTTTAGCAAGGCATTCGATGTACTACGTTTTGATATACTGTTTGACAAGCTGTCACGAAGTGGAATACAGGGGCCTCTGTTGGAATTATTAAAAAACTATCACACAAACAGACACAACACAGTTAAAATACAAAATGAGTATAGTACAAAATTACCATCCAGGCAAGGCACGGCCCAAGGTTCAATTCTGGGACCGACAGAATATCTTCTTTATGTGAATGATATGAGCTACGTGATGAATTCAGGATCGATACACCAATTTGCAGACGATACTTGCATCTTGGTCGCTAATAAAAACATTCACGAAGCTCAAAAATCCCTACAACACAACTTCAATCAAATGTGTAAGTGGGCTCATGATGTAGGATTAGTAATAAATGCATCTAAAACAAAAGTTGTTCACATACACTCATCGCACAATAAATGCTCCACCACACCAACAATCGTATCACACGTCCATTCTTGCCTTCATAGCTCGCCAATCACTTGCAAATGTCCGTCACTGGAGGTAGTCGACAAACATTATGTACATCGGTCTTATAGTTGATAACCGATTCTGCTGGGGTCCGCACATAGATCATGTGTGCAATAAACTGAGGTCTATTCTGGGTAAACTCACTATATTAAAATATAAATTGCCGTATAAAACACTGAGAATGCTATACATGGCTTTAGCTGACTCGGTTATCAGTTATGGCCTAAGCAGTTACGGAAGAACTTATCATACATACCTAACGGAGATATATAAATTACAACTAAGAATATTAAAAGTAATTACGCCCAAACATATAAAAAAGAAAATGAACAGCAGCGAGGACGACCTATTTAGATACTGCTTTGTAATGAATGTGTTCAAAAAGGTTGAATTTTCCACTCTTGCGGAAGTCAACAGGCCAGAGCTGCTGACAGAAAATTCTAGACCGGACTTCTTAAGAAGGATAACACTTAAAAATAAATATGTCCTCCCAAAATTTAATAATGTGTATGGGATGAGGGTACCTGAATATCTAGTACCTTATTTTCTCAACAAACTACCTGACGACCTGCAAGCGTTATATAGGACAGGTTCGAAAAGTTACAAGTACAAATATAAACGTTACTATACTAAGTTATAAATGTAGATACTAATATTTATATAATAACATGAACGGCTCGCCAGCACATAGATAAACCCTGTGAGGTTTGCGTGTATGGCAATATATTGTCAAGTATGTGAATAAGTGTTTTAGAAAATAAATAAATAAATAAATAAATGTATTCTAGACTTTAGACTTCTTAAGCATTATCATGCCTTCAAATTACGCACAATGGTATAATAAATCGGCACACTATTTTACATATATTTTTTACAAAAATGCCTTAACCTAATGAACGAAGAAAAAATATCATTGACCACAAAAACGTTGACGTAACAAAAAACAAAACAACAAGCATAATTTTTGACAAATTAACCGATGCAAATTACGAAGGCTGCGGCCGGGATACTTAAAAAAAACCAATTTAGATTCTAAAACTGATTTAATAAAAGCAAAAGAACTTACAATAAATGAAAACTATATCTAGCTAAATCTAAAGTTATGCCTTCCTTCGAAGCCGGAATAGAAGTGGCCGACCTCATGTAGCGGTGGCGCGATGGTGCCGTGGTATTTTGTGCATTCAGCGCATTTGCCTCGTGTCGCTAATTGCGCATTTTACTTGTTTGTTATAATTAATTGAGGCCGTCCTTAGTCAGCGCTTTGGATATACTACGCTTGCGTAACACCTCCGCCTGTAGTTCAGCAACTATTTTAAAACGCTCAGTGAAAATGTTGCTGGTAGGTTTTCTCGTTGCGTATGCGTTTCAGATGTTACAGGAACTGCGTTTTCATGATTTCCTGGTCCTGTGGGTACAGCGTCGTTTTGGTTCGGTTTTCTGGAAAGGTTTCTTCCAGGAAAATATCTTCTGGTTAACATCGCAATTGTAAGTATGGCTGCGATACTCAGTATAACATAAAACGGTATAGTAGTATGATATAGCGTTTCAGTTGTTTCAAACGATGAAATCGGCGACTGAAGAGTTATTCTGTCCTGAATAGTGTGTAGTCTATCCAAGTTAATAGATGTTAAATTTGCATGTAGTAAGCTTATCTCCTGTGTTTCAGTAGTGTAGGGAATGTTCCATACTTTTACAGGTTGGCCTTTTATCTCGTCCTTAGTGTTTATTAAGGTTATTTCGTTTGTGTGTATCGAGCAGTGCAATGGAATAGTGGCAAGGTAGCTTCCCCTCAGTGTGTCGTAATCGTCGCTTCCACATTTCATCTGAACTCTGGTAGATTGAGGGAATGATATAACGTAATGTCTACTATCTAATTCTTCTACAGCCGGTTTTGATAGATGTACGGTCGTTAGTTTACAGGATTTTTGTAATGTCTTGCTTGAAATGAAGGTTTGCACGCAGTCAGCTTGAGTTTGGATATAGTGATTTGTTTTTTGTTCGCAGAGGTACCGATTATTATTTAGCTTCGGGCATTCTGCCTCCATGTACATGAACGTGTTCCCATTGGTTGCTATGAAAGGATAAGGAGGTATGAGGACTTGGTTGTTCTTGTTCGGGACTATGGAGAGTTTATAAAGTGTATAGGTATCTTCTGAGACTATGGGAAACCTAAATGCTATTACTATTTTCTTGTCGTCGTAATAATACCCAGCTTTAATGATGTCATAGTACTGACGTAATTCTAACTCTATTACGTGGTGATTACCATAAATTTCTTTAAGCCTGTCTACTACGTTACCCAAGATGTCTATTCCTAACATGCTATGATGAATAGTCATCGCGCGGGTGAACGATAAAATATTCTCTATCCTATATAATTCCGATAACACGTCCTCTATGTTTTCGCTGACGATAGTCAACAGCTGATTGAACTTAGCGACTTGGATCATATTTATGCTACTTTCTGCCTGTTTTATTAATAGACTTAGTGTGGTGTTGATTTTACTCTGGTTTTCGACAATTTTATTTATGATATTAGTGTGAGTTAGCATCCACTCTTTACTGATGCTGATATGCTCGTTAAATTCATCTATAGTCTTCTTTTGGTTATTTCTCAACGTCTTTATGGCATTATTATATCGAACAGCATCCGAGTAATCGAGGTTACCTGTAACGCTTTTTATGACAGATCCTAGGCCGTCTATAAGACCTCTTTTTGAACGTCTAGGCTCTAGGGTACGTAGCTGATCAGTGACTTTACTTAATTTATCCGAAAGGTAGTCTATTTGATACTCGTAGAGAGAATATGTGTTATTCATCATGTGTAATTTAATGTAACGGAATTGAGTTTGAAGGGTGGAAAGAGTATTTTCAATGTCGTCCAGGTTGACATATTGGAGGAAAGTATGATAATGGGTTATTAGTCTGAGCGGTCCAAGTTTAAAGGGTAGTAATCCAATTCCAGAGTCTAAACTTTCAAGTTTTATCTCCTGGCTCCGTATTGCATATATCGTCAGTAGCAGCGTCATCCTGCAACAATTTAGCAGTCTTAGGTACGCGTTTAAGTCGTGATTTTGCTACGGGGCCGCGTTTCTTTGACGTATAAATGTGGATAGGTAAATCTGCTAAGACTACATCCTGTGTGTATCTGGGGGCTAATTTTTGCCGCGGGGCTGATGGGTTTTTTATGAAGACCTGTTGTTTAGGTTGATACTCCTCCTCCTGCTCGCGGGTCTTATTTCGGTTTTCGATTAAAGAGGTGCGATTACTAAGAGAGGTTTCATTTATGATTTGGTATACTGTTTTCATTTGATCTCTATGGTTTAATATGTATTGTTGCAATAGGTGGCTACTTAGATCAATGTCCCACGGGTCTCGGCTATCAAAGTGCCCGGTTATTATGTCAAATGGTCTGCATTTAGTGAAACTATGGATTGAGCTGTTATATCCGAGTAAGGCATATGGTATTAGATTGTTTGCGGGTTCTTTTTTATGTTGAATACGTAGGATTCTTATGTGTTCAAGTAACGTGGAGTGGAACCTTTCTATGTTGCCGTTATCGTTAGGACTGTGAGCTAGTGTTTTATGGTGATTAATTTTGTGGAGTCTAGTGAATTCAGCGAACAGCTGATTAGCATACTCGGTACCGTTGTCCGTTATTATAGTTACAGGAAAACCATGGTGAGTGCAAAACTGTAGTAGGCCCTGTAAGATACTAATTGCGGTACCATCTCTCATAAGGTATGCTTGTCCGTATTTTGGAAATACATCAATGAATGTTAGGTATTTCTCATTTTCGACCGTGAAGAGGTCCATATGAATTATTTCAAACGGTTTAGTGGCTGGTGGCACTATGTTAAACTTTTGTTTGATGGGACTTCGGTCATATTTGGCCTGACCGCAAGTAGTGCATTCATTAATATACTTTGTAATGTGGTCTCTCATTTTCGGCCAATAATACTTATGCGAGAGGGCTAGGTGACATTCGTTTATGCCGCGATGATTAGTTTTTCCGTCATGATAATGCCTAATTATGTCTTGCTGCCTAAGGTACTCTTTTACATTTTCGAGTTCGGATTTACATAACACGAGGTTCATTGCAGAGCTTTTAAAGTTATCTTGTATTATAGGAATGATGTCATACATGCTCAAAGGGGGGTTAATAATAATACCCGTCTTCACCTTCGGGTTTACGTACTCTTTTATAGCGGCTATGACGTCATCTATTAGGTTAGTTTGTGAAACTTGTATAGAGGTGCGAGTATGTGTGTCAAACGGTTTGGTCGCGGTCGGTCTTTTTTTATGTCTCCTACTACTGTCATGATTATTTGTCGGTGAAATTTATTTATAGGTTCGTCGGTGATTGGTACTTCGAGTATGGGGTTCTCGTTACTTGTGTGGGCTGTTTCAGTACTGGAGTCTGCTATTGACGGGGGTTTTTCGGAAGGATTCACTGTAATCGAGCTTATCTCGTCATTATGTATTTCGTCAGCGTCAGCGTTGGTGTTGTTTTTGCCCTTTTTATACACTACAGTGAAGTCGTACTCACTGAGTTTCAATCTCCATCTAGTTAAACGCGAGTTAGGTTCTTTCAAGCTCATAATCCATTGTAGTGGCTTATGATCCGTAACTATCTTAAACTTACGTCCAAAGAGGTAGGGTCGAAAGTACTTAGTGGCCCACACGATGGCGAGAAGCTCTTTCTCAATGGTACTGTAGTTTATCTCGCTTTCGTTTAGTGTTCGTGATGCGTATGAAATCGGTCTGTCTGATCCTATTGGCCCTTGTGATAATATGGCTCCTATCGCAAAGTTAGAGGCGTCTGTTGTCAATATGAATTCCTTATTGAAGTCGGGGTACTGTAAGATCGGGTCGTTTGTTAAGAGGTTTTTACATCGTTCGTAGCAGTCAACGTAGTCTTTATTAAGTGTGACGATCCTACCTTTCTTTAAGCACTGAGTAAATGGTTTCGTGATTCTGGCGAAATCGGGTATGAATTTTCTGTAGTATCCTATAAGTCCGAGAAACTGTTTTATCTGTTTTGAGGTTTTGGGTATGGGGTATTTTTGTATAGCTGTAATTTTGTCCGGGTTTGGTTTGATTCCTTCATTGCTTATTATATGACCTAGGAAAGCGGTTTCTAACTTCAAGAATTCGGACTTGTCCATCTGAATCTTAAAGTTAGATTCTCGGAGTCGTTGGAATACTTTCTCTAGGTTATTTAGATGCTCCTGAAGCGAGGTACTATAGACTATGATGTCATCCATGTAGACGAGGCAGATCACGTTTTGTAGGCCTCTCAGCACATTGTCCATTACCCGTTGGAATGTTGACGGGGAGTTCTTCAAACCCATGGGCATTCTTAGGAACTCAAAATGCCCATGTTCTACATTGAATGCTGTCTTGTGGATGTCGTCAGGGTCTGTCTCAACTTGGTAAAACCCACTGGCAAGGTCAAGGGTACTAAAATACTGGCACTTCCCTAACTTGTCTAGGACGTCTGTTATGTTCGGTATGGGGTATTTATCGTCTATGGTTTTTTCATTTAGTTTTCGGAAGTCTACTACGAGCCTCCATTTTTGTTTCCCGGAAGCGTCTGCTTTTTTAGGGACTACCCAAATGGGAGAGCTCCAGGCTGAGTCAGAGGGTCTAATGATATTTTGTTCCAGCATTTTTGAAATTTGCTCCCTAACTTCTTGGCGATGAACGAAAGGATATCTGTAAGTCTTGGTATAGATAGGTGCGTCGTCTACAGTCCGTATACGGTGTTTCACCTTATTGGTGAAAGATAAGGGTTCGCCTTCTATGTAAAATACATCTGCATACTTCGAGCAAATATTAACTAAGTTAATTTTCTCCTCCTCATTAAGATGATCTGTTCGCAATTTAGATATTATTTTATTAATGCGAGATGTGTCAGGTATTTGTTCCAGGTTCATGCATTCGATGTTACTTATAGTTACAGCTTCTACCGGGTGGTCTAGGGATAGAATAGTATCGTTGTTTGATGGGTTTAAAATTTCTATAATGCCGCGGTTATTACAAACGGTTGTAATGCATTCGCTTACAATGCAATTGCACAGGTATTGTTGTGGGATATGTACGTCACCGTCTTTAGCGTTTATAGGTAATCTGATAAGCTTAGTTGTGTTGGCTGGTATAACAGCCTCATAAAGGTTTACATTTCGGGAATTAAACATTACGATAGGGTTCCTAGCGGTAGCCGTAATCAGTAGGTTGTCCTTTAAGTCAATCTTCGTATTCCATCTGGTCAGTAAATCTAGTCCGATAAGTCCATCAAAAAATTTGTGAAAGTCATATATGAATAATTTAATCTCGTTAGGGTCATTGAGTTCACGGAAGGCTGGTATAGTTATTGAATAATCGTTTCTAGTTGTAGCGTGGACGTTAGTTACCTCGAAGGGATCATAGTTAAGAGGGTATTCCGAGTAATACCGTTGTACAGCTGTAGGACTAATAAATGACTGGTTTGCTCCGGTATCAATGAGTAGGTTTAGTGGGGGGTCAGATATTTTTATGTAGGGCAACTGTCGTTGCGTTTGCAAGTTAACTTCTATTTTGAGGGTTTTAATGGGGATTTTATCTGAAAATCCTGGTTTGCGTTACTAGTCGAGGGTTGGGGGTCCTCACATGCTGTAGAGGGTTGAATCGGTTTTTGCTCGGGCACCATAGCTGGTCCGAAGTCCTGTACGTAATAGTGGTTACCGTCGTCATAGTAAACGTTATAGTCAGCATGGTCGTAGTCATAAGAGTAGGGTTCCTCCACGAGGTAATAATCGTAGTTATTTTCGCTGCAATCGTTGAAATTCATCTCGCGGGTTTTAAAATAATTTGTCGGAGCCGGATTGCCAAACTTGCCCCAGTCATGAGGTCTACTTGGCATAGGCTTAGCAACAAAATGGCTGACCCCGCTCATTGGCTGAGGTCCCGGGGCTAGGGCACGTGGCTGAACTCTAAATACGTTGCTCTGAGCGTTATAGTTAGGCGGTGCCGCGCGGAACATTTGCTGCGTACGTGTTTGGTTATTAGGTGCGTTGGGCGCACGTGGCGCGCCATGTGGTTGGAACATAGGTTGTCTCCAACTGCTTTGCGGAGCCGGTGGCCGTTGCCAGTTTGAAAACGGTTGGTGACCAAAGGGTTTCGGCATCGACATGGGTAGAAAACCTGTGGGCTGTGTTAGTAATTTGGGCATGGGAGCGGTTGGAAGTGGCCTTTTTACACTCGCACTATCATTACGATTTTGCAAGTACATCACATTTAGTTCCTCTTGGACGAACTCCAGCGCCCTCTCTATGCTTTCAGGACGCATACAACGTATTCGGGAACCTAGAGGTTCCTTAAGGCCACGTACAAACGCTTGCATTGTTAATTTCTTGTATAGTGTACGTTTCGCTTCTATGGTGGTAGTCACTGTTTCATGCAACGATATATAAGTCATAATGGTACTGAATAACGATTGACATTGGTCGTAGTACTCTTGTGGAGTACTATTACCCTGAGCTGATACTAGGAGGTCATTATAGAGGGCTGTTTCGTCCCTCTGGTCGGCAAAGCTATTAATTAGGGTATTTCGTATTCCTGCCCAACTATCTGGGATGCCATTCGAATTAATTCTAGTTGCCGCAACGCCTGTTATTTTATTTAATATCCCGTTCAAAAGGCATAGGTTACCTAACTCACTACCCGGTACATTACTTAAATAAGTACTAACTATCTGGTCGCATAATTTAATAAATCGCGTGAGTACGTTAGGGTTCCCATCGAACTCGGGAACTGGGCGCAGAGCCTTAAAAATTGTGTCCGGATCACTCGACATTTCGCGGTCCTCTATTAGGCTATTAAAACCTAAATCTATGTCTCTACTCGAATCTAGCACTAATTGCCTACTATTCGGTCTACCTGATGTAGACTCGCGAGGTCCTAAATTACGTGGGTGGAAAATTTTGAAGGATTAAGTGACTTGGATACACAGGAAGCAACACAGGGAATAATTCAAGTGTACTCACATAACCTTCATATCGGTCTCTGGGGTCGATGTCTGGATCCCGTTCACTCCCGGCAGCAATCCTTGAGTTCGGATACTCGATGAAGCTTGACAGCAGGTTAGCCGCGATCGCTCACGCGCGGTAGCGATAATATCGATATAAGATAGACCTAGCTAACCTCGAGTATCCTACCGACTGCGCCAATTACGAAGGCTGCGGCCGGGATACTTAAAAAAAACCAATTTAGATTCTAAAACTGATTTAATAAAAGCAAAAGAACTTACAATAAATGAAAACTATATCTAGCTAAATCTAAAGTTATGCCTTCCTTCGAAGCCGGAATAGAAGTGGCCGACCTCATGTAGCGGTGGCGCGATGGTGCCGTGGTATTTTGTGCATTCAGCGCATTTGCCTCGTGTCGCTAATTGCGCATTTTACTTGTTTGTTATAATTAATTGAGGCCGTCCTTAGTCAGCGCTTTGGATATACTACGCTTGCGTAACATGCATTTAAAAAGAGAACTAAAGCAAAAATAAACAAAAAGCAAGCGATACATTTTGAATGTGTATGTCCCAGTGCTCGGCGAAACGAGATCGCGCTCAGTTTGAAGCCGCGACGTAGTTAGTATTGGACCACTTGTGAAGCCGCAGCTACCGAGCGTTGACCAAAGTATCACGTGACACTAGAGAGAGGCTTTGAAATGATATCTTTTATGTTTGTGTTATGACAATAGATATTTTAGTTTAAACAAATATAAAATACACGCTTTTACGTATTCTTTTTATCAAACACTTTCATTTGATATCTATGTCATGGGAATGCATTACAAAATAATTAGTTCGCCATCTTTGTAAGTCCGCCATAATGGATTTAGAATGATGTTACTTAGTTAATTAACTATATCATCATAATTTTCCTGCCCTTGTCCCATTCTATTTGGGGTCGGCGCAACACGTTTTCTTCTTCCATTCTCCCCTATCAGATGTCATGGCATCATTTACTTCTTAATATCATTCCTTACACAATCCATCCATCTTTTCTTTGGCCTTCCTCTCGCTCTCCGTCCATCAATATTCAGATCCATCACTCTTTTAGTCACATGTCCTTCATCCCTCCTCATTACATGTCCATACCAAGACAAACGACTCCCTTTCATTTTTTCTGTAACAGGCGCAACTTTCAAACTTCCTCGAATATATTCCTTACTTTATCCATTCTTGTCACTCCACACATCCATCTCAACATTCTCATCTCCACTACACGCAATCGTTTTTCATCCACCTTTTTTGCAGCCCAGCATTCTGACCCATACAGTACAACAGGTCTAATCATGGACTTGTATATTTTCCCCTTTAACTTGAGGGGCATCCGTGGGTCACAAGTTGTTCCAGTGACCTGTCGCCATTTCATCCATCCTGCGTTGATCCAGTGCGTTACGTCCCGGTCTACTTCGCCATCCCCTTGTACAAGCGACCCGAGATACCGGAAGTTGGAGCAAATCGGTATAGGCGTTCCGGGAAGGGTTATGGGCACAAGACTGGAGAGACCACCGAAATCGCAGAACAAGTATTCTGTTTCGGTTCTGCTTAATTTCAGGCCAACATTTTCCAGTCTTTGCCACCACACTTCCAATCTGTCCTGGACCTCTTGGCCGCTCTCGGCAACCAACACAATTATTAGTTAATTAACTATATATGAATGGCAATTTAATCTCAATCTGAAACCAAAAAATGGATATTATTTCTTCATAGTTAGTTTATTTTATTTCTGTTTGTCTGTTGTTCGTTTTCCATATACAGTATGCAGATATAAAATCCATTCCCTGATATCATTATTTATACACAGAAAATACACCCAAAGTAAAGAATATTTCTCAAATAAACACCGCGACACGTGTCGATTCTTCATTTCAGAGAAATATGAGATATTATATAATATCTTTCATAACGTTTTTCCCTGTGACTGTACGAGAAAATCTATTGGGTAGGATCTCGACAAAAATTGTGGCAATAATAAAGTTAATATCTCACACACGTATCAAACTTATTAGGAGCTACATGCCAAGTGATAATGGTGTTTCTTTGAGTGCAAGAAAATGTATTAACTATAATGATAGTTGGCTATTGAGGAAGACGTCATGGCTGAATAATAACAGCATTAATGGTCTTCAATGTTAAGTTACCCTTGCCTAGGTTAGTCATTAGATAGGTGACCATCTATTACATACCCCTCCTGTACTGCGTCTCGGCTGTCACTAGTAGTTAGACCTTTTACAGGGTTTTTGAAGACGTTACAATTTAAAAATTCATAGTTTAGAAGTTTGTCGTGATCTTTCGCCAGTCGTCTATGAGAGTGAGGGAACAGATAGTGCACCTGTGCCTATGTGCAGATGGCTTATGTCCGCTGAAGACCGGAGGACTATAAATATGTGTATACCGATAAAAATTGGATGGAAACAATACGTACGGTGTGTATTGTTCCCATCCATTTTTTATCATGTGGGTGTTTTTAAAATGAAAGCTAATCGCCTCGTAACTGGGAAGAGTCTAGTCAGATATTGGTAGGCCGTTATTCATACCTTTCCTTGTTTCTTTTTTATGTCTGTGGTAGCTTTGGCGGAAACCATAGAGCCGTTTGTTAAGCTTTTCCTTACATTAAGCCTTTACAGGTATCCAGGAAAATTTAATATCAATTATTTACAACACGTGTAACGTATTTTCTATATATTTATGAAGAAATGTGGTTTTTTGTATCTCCTATTTAAACCGGTCGCTGAGAAAATATAAACCTGGAACTGCGATATGTTTTATATTTGTTTTTCTAAACCAATTAGTTAGTTCTCAACACACATCCCACTTAATAAAACAGCTAGACTTCAACGCTGTAGAAAAACAAAAAATATTAAAAATACAGAAAAAAATTTCAAATACTAAAAAAATACAAATGATACATTGTATTTTTTTAGTATTTTTTTCAAATACTAAAAAAATACAAATGAAATGTTACCCTTTCCGACACCTTTCCACACTTTTTCTGCTTAGTGAAGGTCAACAAAATTTGGCACACGATATAACCTGGTTAAGATCATAAAACATTTCATTACCATGGTATAATTACCAACTAGTTAAATCGCACGCGTATCATAATACACAATTCCTGTTTTATAATACTCGTGAAATATGATATTTAGCGATAGTTATTACGGGTGGCGATAAAATCATTTACAACTGCAAGCGTTTTTTTTTTGGGGTGGGAAATCATCAAATAACTTCCCCCGCTCTGGGCGGAGCGGGAGGGAGTGTCAGACTTTTACTGACTAAAACCCACCCATGTTCCTTCTATTGCCCTTTACGTTACGGGGCCGCGGTATCTCTTTCGAACAACCCGCAACCCCGGCAGGACAGTTGCGAGCTTTCAGTACAAATTCACATTAAACTGTTTTGCCAGCTACCTAGCTAGTTAACGATAAAAACTACATTTTGCATCTCAGTTTCAGAACAAAACGTGGCATCGCCAGCCTCCACGCAACATGCTACATAGTCTATGTGTAACATAAGTTGCAACTTGTAACATTTCACCTAAGTTTAATGCGTGCGTCGCAACATTGGCGACACTGGCGAACTTTGTGCAAGCTGCTGTATTGTGCCAAATGTACGTGATAGTTTCACTAAACACAAAACAAACATTTATTTGTAAAATTTAAACTGATCCTACTAATATTATAAATGCGAAAGTTTGTGAGTGTGGATGTATGTTTGATCCTCTTTCACGAAAAAACTAAGAACAGATCTTGATGAAATTTGGCATAGAGGTAGATTATAGTCTGGAATAACACATAGGACCGTTTTTTTCATATCACGCGGGCGAAGCCGCGGGCGCCAGCTAGTCGTTGATATTTGTAAAGTCATTTGTGAAAGAAAAACATAAATTAAACAATTATAAACATCTGTTTAAAATCAGACAGTGCTGAAGCAATTTAAAAATAAAATAAAATGAACCCTTGTTAAATTCGGATTCATTTGTTTTCGTTTCTCTTTTGTTTTTAATTAGGAATTATTGTCCGTCAGCTCTTTTGATGGAATAATTAATTTTCCTGTTTTCCATGAAAAAAAAAAATATAATTTGCTCTGTTTAAGTGAAGATTCGTGTGCTTCCCATATTTATTTATAATTGGTACAAAGAAAGTTTGTAGAATTTAACAAAGGAGAGTTTGTTCCAATACTTAAAGCACTAGGAAGTCGCAAAAGGCGTTTTGGGAGACTCTTAGTTATTTAACAAAAAAAAAAGTTCGGTTTCATTTAGTGTTGTTGCTCAGCCTGATTGTACAAGTGGTTTTAATATCATGCAGTTGTTCTATTCCCCAAGACATGATTATAATAATCTTATTAATTATATAATAAACTTGTCAAAAATGTTATACAGGTCGAAATGTGAATATGACTCATGACACCCCGCGCGTCATCTTTCTCGTCGCATATTCGGAACCATTCCATTTCGATTCAGTAAGTCTAAAATGGCCGAAGGTGGGCAAAGACATCCGAAGGCGGCCGAGGCGGAAGCAGTCAGACATATTTGCAGTTGAAGACTGCAAATCCAAACATAACAAAGGCGAATTATTTATTCACTAGCTTTTGCCCGCGGCTTCGCTCGCGTTAAGTTCGAGGGAATACAGTTCCCCTTTCTTGATTTGCAGGGACCTGCTACCTGTAGTTTTTGCCCTTGCGCCTTATTTATTGTAATAGTAATGCTAAGTTTTCCCATTCCCATTCATCAAAATCGGTTTAGCCATTAAGGCGTAAAGACGTAACAAACAAACTCACTTTCCCTTTTATAATATTAGTAAAGATGTACTTTTGAGAACTGATCAATATTCAGTGGCATTCCTACAAACATTCTGCTCTTCAAAAAATCTTCTATACTTATTAATTATAATAAGATTCAACCTAAAACGAATACTCAAGCAAAAAATGTTGACTTCTTACCTAACTCAAGTATTGGACTACTACAAAAAAATGTGCGGCCTATGTGCGAATCATGTCTCCAGTAATTAGACGATACATTTTCTGTGGAACACATTAACCTAAATGGTCGTATTTTTTGTCCCTCTCTTACGGTCGAGCAAAAAAGTAAAGGCTGCTCACATTGTGAGGGAGAAAGCGATTTGTGATTCATACCTACTCGTTAATGTTGGTTAAGTATTTGTATAACAGGGGAATTAAATCGTCTCTCTAAACAATGAGATTAATTTTAACATGATACAAATTTACGTATTTTTGCCATAATATGGATAGGCAGGTGTACAGCCTACGTACCTTCCTCAATCAAATAAATTACCTTAGGTACTTTATATGTATAATGGCAATTGGAATTGAGACATTTATGAGGTATGCAAACTGCAGCCTACCTGCTATGCACGCGCCTACATAGGGGTAGGTACTAACTAAAAAATGGTAATACATTCCCTTCGCCTCGTCCACTATTGAATCATAATTTGAACATTTACGGAACTCAAAGCTGGAACTTAAAAACAATGGGTGCCTTCAAGTAACGCTAGCTAGCCCAATCGTGTTTCTTGGAAACCTTAAACACGATTGGGCCACGATTTTATTAGAATAGAATGTATACTATATTGTACACCAAAAGTTGAAACAGTAAGTTTTACAGAAATTGCTTCTTCTATGGTTACAATGGCTTATCACTGATAACAATATCTTCCAGTCACAATTTGAATGGACTATACGAATATAAAAATATCGGGGGAGTCAATGATCTATCAACTTCTAATACTACACAAGCAATTAAAATAAAGTTGTTTATTAAAATATATAAATACATATAATATATTATAATAATGCCCACAGCATCATTCATCTTCCTCACGTACTCCTAATACTGGTGTATTAGGAGTACGTGAATCCATTAACCACACAAAGCACAACTAACACTCGAAGAAGAAGAGGGAGATAAAGATACGAATGAATATTTCTTACGGGATGCAGGACGTGATATTTATTAAAACACATTTATTATAATTTTTTACCTAATTATAATAAGTACATTAAGATTATTATTCGCATAGTGAGGAGGTTCCTGTCTCTGGAGCCCTGACCACCCCGTTTGCTTGGATACCAGCGGACCAATTAAATGTTTTTTTTTCTAATGTAATTTTATGAAATACTAGCTGGCGCCTGCGGCTTCGCCCACGTGATATCGAAAAAAAAAGAAAAAAATCCTGTGTTATTCCAAACTATAATCTACCTCTGATCTCTGATCAAACATACATCCATACTCACAAACTTTCGCATTTATAATATTAGTAGGATTTAAAAATATAAATTTATAAAGGACAATAATATAATTTTATTCTTTTTCGGTTTACCAGATTGTATACCTATTATTTTACATAACCAGAAGTAATGGTTTGTTTTTTAATTAAAACGCTTCCTACACTATGCGCCCACCCTCCCTGCCTTAGCTAATGGTAATTAAATAGAATTTTTGCGGTACAGTGTGTACGCAATGAAATGATAACAATCATGTTTTTTTTTTCAACAAAAAAGATAATATATAAATATGGAAGGAGCATTTTTGGCTGTTTGTTTTAATTTTACAAAATAAGCGTTATTAACCCTGAAATTAACTGTTGGTAATCTGCCTGCAAAATTGCTTTGCAAGCAAATATATGAGGACAAAGAAACGTAAGAGTTATTCAACCGGCTAAGGTTCTGATTGGGATCCTATTCATATATTTATTAACGCTCATCGCTCTCACACAGGGAAAGCAATATGCATAACCCGTAGGTCGACTTCGAGGGTTAGTAATAAAACTATTGAATCACGTCACTACCCTTATATTAAAAATTCGTTTACATAAAATCCTATAGGTTTGCATTATTTCTCAAAATTCATCCATGCGACCCAACCGAACGCGTGGAACGAAACCATAGCGGCTTTTAATTCGACGTCATCGATTTTTGAATATACTCTACTGGAAAAAATTAAGGGATCAATAATAACAATTTTTTTTTTATAAATTTTCAAAAGGCACAATAACCAGACACTTAAAGCTGTAATTTCCTTTTTTTTATTTCCCGTACGACTATTTCTCTTAAAGTTACGGCCTGTTGAAAATTTACCAAAAATTTTGTTTTTTCTCTTAATTTTTTTCCAGTTGTGTAGTTTTTATTGATCGCTATGATTTCACTCAGACACAATAACATCGGGATCTATTTTATGGGATTATGTAAGGAGTAAGCGTTAAGGTACTTCGCAAAATTCAGTACACCTCTGCTTTAGCTCTTTAAGAAGAGAAACAAGCGTGATTATAAGTTTTTTTTATTACAAAGAGCTCAAATCTAACCCCCGTATTTATAGTCAAGTTAAAGTATAGTATACAAAAATTGTATGCAATAAGCAAGAATTAACCGTATTTCCGTACCTCAAAAGGAAAAAAAAACGGAGGCTTTTTAGGATCACTTTGGTTTCTGTTTGTCTGTCAAAACCTTTTTTTTTGGGTTGGGAAATCATCAAATAACTTCCCCCGCTTTGGGCAGAGCGGGGGGGGAGTGTCAGACTTGTACTGACTAAAACCCATTCATGCTCCTTCCACCGCCCTTTTCGTTCCGGGGCCGCGGTATCTCTTTCGAACAACCCACAACCCCGAAAGTACTTATCTCAGGAACGCGTAGAGGGATCTAGTTGAAATTACTCAAACCATATTCTCAAGTCTGTGGTCTCTTAGAGCTGTGAAAAAATTAACTCTCTAAGTCTATGAAGTTAAAAGAAATGTCCGTTTATGTCTCAAGTTTGTTCGGAACCCTCGGTCCGCCAGTCCGACTCGCATTTTTATACTAAAGTGATCACTTTGACTGGTTTATATAAACGGGGGTAAGAAAAGCACAACCACATTCTTCCTAAACAACGTTCTGAATGCCCAAAGTTTTCTCTATTCTTTCGTATATACGTATATTTATGTGGGTACTACAAACCTACCATCAGATTGTTCAGACGCACGGTTCACAAACGCAACACAAATTAAATCGGCTACTTGGATTACCAGGGTAAATGGTCCAATTAGTGTTTCGGTGGGTCGACGCTTCGGAGTCAAGACAAACGAGATTGCCTGCTACGGCCACCTGCTTCGCTGTTTACGAAATGGAATTTTGTTCCGTCTTGATTGTGGTCCGCTCTATTTAAGTTGTGACCGGCCGACAATTGGGCGTCTCACCCTAAAATCAGGAATGAATAGAGTCGTATTCTGTTGTTTTAGTATTTAGTTTTTAAGGAAATTTGATTAGGGGTACAGTTATGTAATTGTTGAAACACATTTTTTAAACAAATGATTATGCAATGAAGCTGTAACATGATTTTGATGTTGCCATAAAAATTTCGCATGTATTAGAGATATTGTCAACAACCAAATACCTTATGATCAGCAAAACAAATCGTCCATTGGATCACGACTCGCTAAACACACAGGCATCCAAAACAAAACATACTTTAAAGTTTAACAAACAGCATATGTTCTACGTTTGAAAACTATCAAACGAACAAAGCACAAATTTAATGCTTCAGGCTTAATCACAATGCTATGAAATGACATAATTGAAAAGCCTATTTGGCGGAAAATTTCGAATGTATGCAATGGTAATTTGCATCGAACATTAGTTCATAGTGGGAGCATGCAAAACGGTATAATTCCCACATTATTATCAACCGCAATTTTGATACTTTAGGAGATTTTACTGGATATGTAGGTTTATGGTTTATATGCCATTATCTTGATGAATTCGTGGTTAAATTATAAATCACTATCAATAATAGGGTATGTTGTTGGTCACAACTTAGGGTATGTTTTTGGTCCCGGCGCTCATTTGTAGAACTTTGAAAATCGATACAGAAAGTCAGTGTCCTGGAAGTCCGACAACCAGTTTTACCAAAGCATATTGTACTACCCAGTACTAACTGGGTTGTGGAGGTCAGATAAGCAGTCGTTCTATGTAAATACTGGTATTCAGCTGCATCTAGTTAGACTGTTAGTAAATAATATAATATGAATACATAGACAAACACTAACATAACCGCATACTTATCAGAGTTGCAGGAAGAGAAGGACCAAAAAATCGAATTTCAGAATGTAATTTGAAAGTCTAAGTAACCTCGCACAGTCTGTTATCTGCGCGAATAGATAATGTTATTTGTATGATAGAACGTTTGTTTGTGCGTTAATTTTTAGAGGATATTTTTGTATTTATTTTTTAGTATGGCGCCTACAAGCGCACTTATATTATATTGAAGTTGATTTCAAAATCAACAGTTTAATCATCAGGCGTGACACCAACGGCTTAACGTGCTTTCCGAGACATAGAGGTATCTCCTCAACGCCAACTTCCAAACTCCGGCTGACCCTGTGATGTTTAATTGAAAAACCCAATAACACTGTTGTCCCGACCCGGAAATCGAGTCCAAGATCCAGTGCTTAACAGTCACGCTAGCGACCGCAAGACCAATAGAGCTGAATAACCTGCAAACTGTTACTATAAATTGTAGACCTAGATACACACAAAAAAAACGCTTTTTAAAGTTTTTTTTTTTCAGAAGATATCATCCAATGACTTCCCCGGCTCTGGGCGGAGCGGGGGGCATGTCAGACTTGTACTGACTAAAACCCACCCATGTTCCTTCTATTGCCCTTTACGTTCCGGGGCCGCGGTATCTCTTTCGAACAACCCGCAACCCTGGCAGGGCGCTTTTTAAAGTTTACATATTCTTCTTGCAATTCCTCATTTATCCTCCTGTGATTCAATGAACCCCCAAAAAACTCCTAACCATACATTAAAACCAACTTATGAACTGCTAAAAACAATCAAGTCAGGACATTTCTACTCATTGCATACCACAATCTAATTGTACATTTGGAATAACAGAACAACGGTTAAGAATCTTTATTGACATGAAAATAATATCAAGCGAGACCTCTCCGCGTCTTTTTGGTAATGTTACATTCTGGTTTAAGGGCGCAATTTCCTTTCTCTGTAATTGGGTACTTAAAAACGTTAATGTAACACTAGAATAAGATACTTCTAAGACAATGTCGAAATAGAGGTTTTGTGTAGAATATTTTTTTTTAAATTATTGACTACTAGCTGGCACTCACGGCATCGCCCGCGTGGTATCGTAAAAAAAATATCCTATGTGTTATTCCAGACTATTATCTACCTCTGTGCCAAATTTTATCAAAATTTGTTCAGCCGTTTTGACGTGAAAGAGTAACAAACATCCACACATCCATCCATCCATCCATATATCCAGTAGGATATCTCTTTACCATAGTCCCTGTTATCGCCGAAGCAATAGGCAGAGGTGTACTGAATAGTGTAATGTTTTAGTGTCATGTAATGGGGGCGAAACTATTTCCATTAATCAGACACAAATTCAGACTACGTAGGTGCTACTGAGAAATTCCTGATGGGAAAACCGAATAACTAACTCATTCTCGACTAATGAGGCAGTCTTCAGGAGGTATCTAAACAATATTTCTGGTAATTGTCTCGCTGGTATAGTAGACTGAACTGCTACTCCTGAGCAAAAAGTCATTGGTCCCAAACCCCAGGTTCACTTGCTTTTTCCAAATTTAAATTTTGAAACTAAAGGGTGAGTTACTGACGCTTACCCTCTTCTGATAAATGAATTGATAACCGTCTTCTTTTGAAAGTCGGTTAAAAGTGGGTGCTCTAACATGTAGTGTTTTAGCACACTACGTTGTGATAAGACTGACTGACTATGATTGACTGCTCCGTAAGTCTCGCAGTCGCAAACGCTGAATGCTGAACGCGGGGTCCTGGGTCCGCGGGTTGGGCAAAAAGTGCTATTAGAAATTTCCATTAGGAATTTCACAGTAGTAGCAAGGAGTTTGAAAGTGGCGTTATGATATCCCGTGCCTCGGAAAGTACAGACGCCTGCACATCAAGCTACTACAATCTGTCAGATTTCTTTGATAGATTTTCGACTTTATTTCTAAAGTATTAGGTTCAAGGTTCATTGGGAAAAATTTACAGTTTCGGCTAGCTTGACCTGCAGGCGTCTGTACATTAAGCTGTTAGTCCTGCGCTTGATCTCTCTCCGGTCGTTCCGGATTGCCGTCTCATCGGACTACGAGAATGAAATAATAATAATAATAATCTTTATTGGCATAAACAAATTACAAACATGCTAGTGTACACTGTATTACAGGAGCTAGTGGCTTCCCCTTATATATATGGTACATGTTTTTTTATGTCTTCTAAAGATTAAAAAGCAAATCTAAAAGATAAATTAAAAATACAATTCAAAACAATTTTTTTTTTTTTTTATAAACAAACATGCATTCAACACGTGTTATGTGATGAGCAGGCAGTATGAGCTCGCACGTGCTACTTGGTGTTTTAATGTGTAAAGTGTAGGGAAAAGTAGTGTGTATGTGGAAACGGAGAGTGCACCTATGCACTACAATATCTCCAGCTCAGTTGCCTTATATCCGCTGGTATTGGCTGCCGGGGGCGAAAACGGTCAGGTAAACTATTTTTATATACGTATTTAAAAGAGGTGATAAAGTAAATCTATTTTTATGCACGTTTTCAAATTCTACTAGAAAGCACACCATCCGTTACAATTTGTGAAACCATTTATCCAACGATTCTGACTAACGATCTTTTAGACTTTGTAGGCGATTTGGAGCGTCACATTTTTCATACGATCTGTCTCACAAATTCACAAAATATTGATATGGAAAGGTTGAAAATGCATTTTTTAAAAGGCTGAAGAAAAAAATGAAATGATAGGTGGCAAAACAAAAGAATACACTGATAAAGCATCGATCACTGACGGGGTTGCGACTTGTAAGAAATAGATACCGCGGCTCCGAAACATAAAGGGCAATAGAAGGAACATGGGTAGGCTGTAGTCAGTACAAGTATGACACTCCTCCGGAGCGGGGAGGAGTGTGGGGAAGTTATTTGATGATTTCCTATCCCCTAAAAAGGTATTGATCACAGCTTCGGACGATGTGGCTTGTAAAATTTAAATATTTTACAAGCCGCGCAATATTTTTCATAGCAAGAGTGCACGGCTCAGATTTTGTCGTTTCCAATAAAGAAGAACCGGAAAGAAACTCCATGGTTACTCTTTTAAAATCAAGTGAAAAGCGCACGCCTCAATTGTTTCATTTTTGTGCGGTGAGTCGTGAGTGTCAGACTCAATCTGATGCATTTGTTTTTCACTATGCTTTAAATTAAATATCCATCACAATTTTTCGTTTAATAATTAATATACGTCTTTTTTATGGATGGGAAATCATCGAATAACTTCCCCCGGTCTGGACGGAGTTAGGGGAGTGTCAGACTAGTGTTGTACTAACTAAACCCTACCCATGTTCTTCTTTTGCCCTTTATATTCCGGGGCCGCGATATATCTTTCGAAAAACCCGTAAGCCTGACAGGCGGTGGCCCTGGCAGGCCCCTCTGCTAAGGCATGCGTAGTTTGCCTGTTAATATATAAGTCTGGAATCACCAACCCATCTCGAACAAGCCTGTTGATAAATGCTCGTGCCTTCTCTGTTATAGAAGAAGGCATTTCCACACAGTGGGATAGCATAAGGCTGGTTTATTATTACACATAAAATGCATCAGAAAATAATTACACTCTAAACTAAATAACAAACGGCATCTGTCGACAGTTGGCACTGCCGCACATATTTCTTTGCCGTCTAAAACGTCGGCAATTGGCAAGTTTGGGCGTGTTCAAAGATTAGCTTAGTTGGCATAATGCCATTGTGACAGTTGACCTGCACATATTGAGCAGTATATACTGCTTAGGAGCGGATCGTTGGCCTAGATCTAGATTCACCTAGAGTGGGGAACATTTGATAGTGAAGGATTGATTCACGTTTGTTTGAACGGAGAAAAGATTTGGCTGGTGAAATGTTTGGAAGTTTTGTCTTCATATTTATTAGGCACTACTTAAATAGTGATGTATGCATAGCACCATGCATTGGTTCTACCTAATAGACAATGTTTAGTGTTGTCGGACTCAGAAAGTGAACTAAAAACTAAGAATTGAGGAAATCCGTGGCTCAAGTAATAAACACGCTTGCATTTGGTATCCATTTTAGGTTCAAATAAATATAAGAATAAATGAAACACTTCAAACGAATAAACAAATCAAAATTCATTCTTGTGGGATGTATTTTATCGCGAGCTATTTCAATAATTCACATATTACCAATATTTTCCTTTCTTTACAAAAACTTGAGATGTCTGAATTTCATTAAACACGAACAAAATGTTTGAATAAACCCTCTGAACTTTTAAAATATTCGTCAAAGAAAAAGTTTAGCTCAAAGTAATATTACTCCTAAAAATGAATAAAATAAACGCAGAATATTCAAACATTCTTTCTATTAGGGTCTTTAACCTTGATATGAAGATTCTTTGATTGAACGATCACAGAATCCTTACCAATATTATAAAAGCGAAAGTGAGTTTGATTGTTTGTTTGTTATGCCTTCACGCCTAAATGGCTTAACCGATTTTGATGAATTTTGGTACCTACAGAGATAGTTGGGACTTTGGAAAAGGGCATAGGCAAAATTAAAAGATTGAGTTATGAGGGAGAAAGAGGGAAGAAAAGTGAAAACTTAGCATTGCTATTACAATAAATAAGGCGCAAGGGCAAAAACTATAGGTAGCAGGTACTTGTAAATCAGGAAAGGGGAACTGTTTTACCTACCCTAATATTAACGCGAGCGAAGCCGCGGGCGAAAAAGCTAGTAGTACATATTCGTTCCTTTTAATACTAGAAATATCCTTGCCCCATAGCCTTTATAAAGTAATGTTAGTGCTAGATGGAAGATAATGTTTGAATCTAAAGGTATACCCCAGTTAGTATGTGGCTATCACTGGCTTGAGAGTGGATTACTTGCTTATTCCAATTTATCGTCAATACACGTATCGTCTCGAGAGGGGTGGCAGAGTTGTCAATCATTAGCAGTATCAGCTCTAGCTTTGGTTTAAGCCATAGTCCGGAGCGAGAGGAAATAGGAAGCAGTCACAGCCTTCTACAAAGCAGTCGTGCTTTTTTTTAATTTTCTTTTAATAATCAGTTTTGTCGAATACCCTGAACGAAATTGTATTATTTCATTTAAATCCACAAATATTTAAGTAAACAATTAAAAGTATTTAAGTTAAAGTACGAAGTATATAAAAATGTAGTAGTTTTTACCCGTATTAGAAATACACAAAATAATTTACAAAACACATTATAACATAGCACAGGCCTTAGGTAACTCAACACATGACCACACTTCTATAAGCGTTATATATCATATTAAGCGGTTTAGTTCAATTGTCGCGAACTCTGACCACATTCGCAGTGGACCACACTCCAGGGACAATTATCGAGTCTAAATCCAGGGCATTAATAACCTAGATAGCCATGCACTTGACTTGTGGTTAAACGATTGCATAATACTGTCCTCCACAGCCATCTAGATTTGTGGGCTTTTAGAAAAATAGAGATGTGCTAACTTTTTGCTAGGATTTGAGAAGAATTGTTTTCGCTGTGAATAGCTGGCTTAGATTAATAAGCCAGTCAAGGTTATTTTATTGTTTTTAAAAAACAGTGTGGTTGCTATGTTCTTCTTTAAACATAAAGGCTTTTATCGACTTTAGCTTTTTATTTTTAAATCCTTATCCTTACTAGTCCTTACTAATATTATAAAAGCGAAAGTGAGTTTATTTGTTTGTTACGTCTTCACGCCTAAATGGCTTAACCAATTTTGATGAATTTTGGTACAGAGATAGTTGGACCCTGGAGACGGACATAAGCTGTTTAAAAAAATATTGAGATATGAGGGAGAAAGAAGGAAGAGGAGGGAAAACATAGCATTGCTATTAGAATAAATAAGGCGCAAGGGCAAAAACCACAGGTAGCAGGTACCTGTAAATCAGGAAAGGGGAACTGTGTTACCCCGAATTTAACGCGAGCGAAGTCGCGGGAAAAAGCTAGTTATATTATAAACTAACAAATTGCATCACACATTTTCAGTACGTCAAAAGTCTACTATTTTCTTCTATGTGTCTTAATTCAAAATCCTTTAAGAATTCTAAAAAGCAGCCTGCGCATTTAATGATTGGTTGAAAACTCACAATACCTACCTAAAAAGTGGTAAATTATTCTACAACCGCAGAGGCGCACCTTTCTCTTGATTGAGCGATTGCATAAAACTGTCCAGAACAGCTATTTAAAATTGTTTTTTAAATTGTAGGAATGTTGGAATATGGCTTTGGGGAACCATTTCGGGAGCGAAATATTTTTCACACTAATACAGATACCGGCACGGATCTTGAGCGCTCGGCGGAAGGGTGGGGATTGCTTTGCGCATCGTACACATATGGCAAATAAAACGCACGCCCGTTGATTATTTATTTTTTCTAAGTTACCTAGGTAATTTCTTACTGGTTCTATGGTTGAAAGAAAGATTAAATAATGATTCATTAAATTGAGATCAAAGAAGTAAGTAATTAACAAGTGTTTCTAAATTAAAATTATAACTTAGTTCTTGTAGTTGGTCAAAAATTACTAAAAAAAACTACTACGTATTTTTTTTGTTGGCATTTTTGACTTCGATTTTTATTTGTTGTAGATAAAAACTTTATCTATTGAATATAGTACATTTCGATACAATTACAAATAAAATAATTCAATGAAAAATAGTTTTGCTAATTACAAACTGACATTATTTTTTTCCCCGTTTTGCTTTCGATAAATATCACCTTTGATTATAATTCCAACCGTATATTTAATAAAAAATCACATAAAATATTTGAATAACACAATTTAAAAATGGTGTCTATTAAATTGGCCGGAATTGTAATCGTCGTCGTGAGGTACATGCAGCACGGAAAAGAACGAATCCCGAGTGACGTCTATGACGCGATGCGCTACGGGCCAATCACTGCACTTTCCCCGCCCCCGCGCCTCACTTCATACCACCAAAGGGACCCAATAACTAACTTCTGCGCAAGTGAAGGTCAGCGCTCAAGAACCGTGCCGGTAACTATACTGCTAGATAGGTAAAATATAATTAGTTATTTTATTTTAATACAAGTCATTTTACATCCTTGTCAAATTCCAGGAGGTAGGTAAACTAATGATTCTTGACCTAAATCAGTAATTATCTATTTATTATTAAAACTTAAGGCCCAAGTAAAAACTGTACAAGGTCGGACTTAATGCCTTAGGCATTTTAACCAGTCTACATTAGGGTAATGCAAAGACAAAACAGCGTAGGTGCAATAACAAAAGAAAAGGATATTAGAATATTATTATTTCAAAAATATGATAAGGTGTTTTTTTTTCTAATTATATCTCGAATTCGGTGAAGGCCAAACCAGACGTGCTGTCTAATCTTTGTCTAATATCGCAAACAACTGCAAACGTTAGTTCGATGATTTTATTCCCTAAACCACGGCGACCGCCGGTCATCTCGCGCCCTCTGCAAAATTCTTAGTAAAAACCGACCAAGAACAAGTCTGACTCGATCACCGAGGTTTCCGTACAAACTTGCGACATAAACAGCCATCTCTTTTGTCTGACTTAGAGGGTTGATTTTTCACAGCATAAAATGACCACAGAGTTGAGTATATGGCTTTAATTTCAACTCGATACCTCCACTCGTTCTTGAGCTATAAATTGTCTTGACAAACAGGCATACAGACAGACAACAAAGTAATGTAACAAGGGTTCCGCTTTTTTCCTTTTGAGATATGGAACCCTGAAAAAACAGCGTATAGTAACGTAATTTTAATAAAAAAATAATTTTAAAAACGTTGCTCCACACTAGAAATTTCTCCTGTATCGTGGGTGCGTTTACAAACATATAAACTCACATACACAAACAGCCAGACCCGAAACAACTATCTGTAGGCCATACAAATATTTGATCCGTGCGGGAATCGAACCCGCGACACGCAGCGCAGCAGTCGGTCGCTCAGCCACTGCGCCAACCGTGTCGTCAAAATCATATTTGTCAAATTTATATTTGTTTGACCATCTCCTTAATTTTGACAATGATACAAAACTGCACATTGTATAAAGTCTCTAACAATTCAACAAAAGTATAAGTTCTAAGACTATAATACGTTTTGGTGAAACCTCTTATAATATTCATCATGATGTTTATAGCGATAGTTACCCCTTTATTGCATGACACACAACCCTGTTCAGATGACCCCGATAGAACAATATTGTTTTATGTGCGAAGTAAACGGCCGGTGCATATCAATTCAATTTATCGAAGGCTTTTGAAGACATGATGTGCTTTATATAGTGTAGATTATAGTGAGGGGTATTATTTTAACTTAAGTTTTTGGACCATTTTTATTTAAGTTATTTTACTACTTTTTTACCAGTATATATTTTTGGTATTAGTGTATTATCTATTTGTTAGTAATATACATAGCTGTAAAAAAAAGTTAAAGGAGACTACTAGAATCGTATGATTTTTCACCGGGAAGTTTTCAGTAGATTTGTGCCCGATAAAAGGCAAAGAACTCATTCTTTTTTAAATGGGTCTTTTTTTTTAAAACAGTGCCCCACACTAGAAATATCTTGTGTATCGTGGGTGCGTTTACAAAAATTTAAACTCACACACACAAACAGTCAGACACGGAACAATTATCTGTAGGTCATAGAAATATTTGTTCCGTGCTTGGATCCAACCCGCGACACGCAGGGCGGCAGTTGATTGCTCCGCCACTGCGTAATGTGTGTATACTATCTATTAGGTAACTACACCTATACCTAAAGGGGAGGGATTGCAAGCGTGATATTGTATAAAGTAGTTAAAAAGCAAATTTAAAGAAGAAAAAAGAATATTAGTTTGCACTTCATATGACACAAGGATCATTAAAAAAAATGTTAGTTATATTATGTTTCACGTCGAAGAAATGGTTAAATTAAGGAAATTAAAATGTATTGTTACTTGGGAATTTTTGTTAAAGGATAAACCTGAAAACATATAAAAACCGACTTAATTATAAATCTGAACCTTTAATCAGATATTATATATATATATTTCCACAATAATTTCAGTCTCATACAGAGAGACGTCTGAAACAGCGTGCATTTTTCACCGAATTTCCATGAAACTCATAACAGTATGCGGAGCACGAACAAGCCCTAATGTTATGCTTGGTCAAATAAATTAAAATTCCCATTGCAAGTGGCGAGTGGAATCGTGAGGAAACTGCCGTCGCCATGTTTTTCAGCACAAAAATAACATTTAACTCACGAAAAAAATAATGCTGTTTCGTTTGAAACCGAATAATTTTTTTCGTGAATGGCTGCAAATTATTTTTGCAAGGTATTGTTTTTTTCTGGAATTCAGTTATGTTGTTATTGAATTGTATTTTATGGTATATTATAATAATACTTTTTTGTGTTGTTTATATTTAAATAGCCATTTAATGTAACTTTTCACGTCATTCTTTGTCATAGCTTAGTCAAACTGTCTGTACAATTTTAACGTAGTAAAAACTCCGTACTTCTTTTTTTATCAGTTTGTTTAAGGTTTTTAGTTTTTAGAGGATTTTAAGATAGATTGAAGATTTTATTTTTTCATTCAAAAAGATTATTCAATAATTCTTTTATCTCAGTCTCACCCAATCCGATGATAGAAATGAAAATCCTCTTAGCACGAATGATATCCAAAAATATAAAAATATACGAATGTCTTTATAAGATTAACCGTACATGAGGATTCTTTTCACAAAAACCAAAGGGCAAGAGATACGAATGTAGCATGTGGGAGTAATTTCGGATTGGGAAGCCTACGGGATACATGACTGTTATTGCGTGACCTTTTCGTAGCACGGTGCTACGAAACTGCTACGAGCGCCTACGAATACAACTTAATACGAAAAAATATAACAATAACAATATCATCTGCTTAACCTTTGCCCTATAATGTTGGTGTCGGTTTCCAGTCAAACCGGATGCAGCTGTATTTGGCAGCGTATCATGGAGCGACTGATTATATGATCTCCACAGCCCAATTTTTGAAGTCTTGACGCCATAGGAAGACTATGAAAGGACAATTATAAGACAGTCAAATATTGTTTATTTATTTATATCTATAAATGAAAACCGGGACCAACGGTTTGCCGAGGCACAAAGATATCCTTTTTTTTTGCGGATGAGAAATCATCAAATAACTCTCACGCTTTGGGCGGAGCGGGGGAGTGTTAGACTTTTACTGACTAAAACCTACCCATGTTCATTCGTTTGCCCTTGATGTTACGAGGCCATGGAACGTCTTTCGAACAACACACAGCTCCGGACAGAAATGTCCTGAAATGTAATTTTTGATCACCTACCCACGAAACGGCCTAAGCAAGCCTATTTTGAAGATCAACCCGTGCGTCTGTTATTTTTTAGCTACAAGCCTCTCATAACACAGCCACAGCAAAGCAGTAAACCTAACTTAATACAAACTTAACTCACGGAATTCTTTCACAAAAGAGTCATACTCGTATCTCGAATGAATATATGGAATAAGAATTACTTATTATCTCTGAATTCGTACGCTTTATGACACCAAAGCCATGCTCCACTTAATACGTACGTAATCTCTTTACGTATAATAAAATATACGTCAGAAGATAATAAGTCAGGTCATCAAAAAGTTTTATAGCACAAATTATTAATGTTAAGCAATGAAAAAGTTTTGATTCGATTTTATGAGAAACCGATCGTGTTTGTTGGTTGGTATAAGCATTCGAGATCCGATCAACAGATAAGATGTTGTAAAAACTTTGTTAATCAGTGTTGTTGTATTAAGTAGACGATTTTTGAAGAGATTTGAACTTAGGAGTAGTCGAAAGTTTCTGTAGTATCGCTGTTTGTATTTTCAGAAGGATTTGTTATTGTGTGTACTTTCTGAGTTTCCTTTAGCCGAATTACTTGTCCAAACTTAGTTTTAGTTTAGTCTAAGTCTTTTAAGAGGTCAGTCATTCTTTTTATCATTATGAATTCTGAAATCATAAAAGAAAAATGTTTTGTTTTTCCTGTTTTTTTTAAGCCATTGCATAGCTTCTATCGCGGGCCTTGAGCGCGGGGACCGAATCCAGAAATTCCGTAACGAAAAAACACCTGACGCTCCCCACTCCGACGGGCACGGAGGTGTGGCTTGAAGGCCGTGCATTGTCTAAAGTCGTTTACACAATACGGTCAGTTATTTCAATCCCGATTCTAATGTTCTAATAGCGTGTTTGGTAGAGAATCGGATAGTCAATCGACATTACGCTGGATCAAACCCGAGGTCTTGTTTTTCTTTTTGCGACTTCTTTTCATTGGAAGTACTTTTTAAATATTATATTTAGTTTTTTTTTTTTATTTATTGTCTAAGTTGATAAAAAATGTTTCTTTTTGCGACTGCTTTTCATTGGAAGTAGTTTTTAAATATTTTATTTAGATTGTTTTTATTTATTGCATAAGTTGATAAAAAATGCTATGCAATAGCTTTACCGCGGCAGTCATCGAGTGCCACAAGTATTTTATTCTGATTCCAGGTTTGGTATAACCTAGAGGTCGAAGCTAAACAAAAAATCCTTACTAATATTAAAAATCGATTATAGAAGTAAGTTTGTTTGTTAAGTCTTTACGCCTAAATGGCCCAACAGATTTTGATGAATTTTAGTACAAAGATAGTTGACTCTGGAGACAGACAAAAGTTATAAAGTAATAGGAACAGGGGGAAAAAGAGGGTAGAAAAGGGGAGAGAAAGATATTTTTTTTAGATCACAACACGGGTTAAAGTTAGCGTTAGCCCAAAGTAACTATGCCACGTGGACGAAGGCGGGCGCGCGGGCGGTAGCTAGTAATCTATATATTATAAGAATGTAAAGTTTGTGAGTTTGTGAGGTTGCAGGGGGTAATCACTGGAACTACTGAACTGATAATGAAAATTCTTTAACCAATAGAAAGCCACGTTGTGCCATCGGCATATAACATGACGCTACTATTCTTAGGAGCTATGCAGCGGCTAAAACCGCTGGGTACAGCTCGTCTTGTATTGGAAAGTTATATTGTACTAGCTTTTGCCTGCGGCTTTGCTCGCGTTAAATTCGGGGTAACACAGTTCCCCTTGCGCCTTATTGATTTGTAATAGCAACGCTAAGTTTTACCTTTTTTCCCTCTTTCTCCCTCACATCCCACTTTAAAAAAAAATTGCCTATGTCCGTTTCCTGGTTCCCAACTATCTCTGTACCAAAATTCATCAAAATCGGTTTAGCCATTAAAGCGTAAAGAGGTAACAAACAAACTCACTTTCGCTTTTATAATATTAGTAAGGATTGTACACACGGCGGCACATCAAGCTATTCGTTTCCAAGAAAACATAGCCTCGTTTTATTAAGATTTTCTGTACAATGAGAGATCACCAGAAACTTTGTTTAGCTTGATTGGACGTCGTATACCTATATCAGGCTGGTATCTGTAACTCATTATAAGTGACGAGTATTTTGCAATTAGAAATTGGACGACGCGGTTGGCGCAGTGGTTGACCGATCGACTGCTGCGCTGCGTGTCGCGGGTTCTATCCCCGCACGGAACAAACATTTGTGTGACCTATAGGTATTTGTTTCGGGTCTGGCTGATTATGTATGTTAGTTTAAATGTTTGTAAACGCACCCACGATAGAGGAGAAATTCTAGGTCATTAATTATACGTCATAAAAAAAAGTTATATTTCAAGGTTAGCTTGAGCGATAAACTGAAACATTCAATTTAATTTTCAAATATAAAATCTAATACTACGGTTGATACCCAAGACTTTACTATCCATCAAATAAACCTGTTATTACACATAAACCTCTTTTAGTTCCACCGCAAAACTCTCACACCCCACTTCAATTTTCTCTGTCACAATACGTTTTAATAACTAACTAGGTATACCTACATAATATATATGGGTAGGCAGAAACTATAGAATGTCATCTGCTGTGATTCTTACACACGCATTTAGTTTCGTACATGTGTATTTGGTATTTTTGGACAAGCCTGCTACACTATTCTCAAACCACAGTACTTCCTGAAAGCCAGAATCAATAGCGGCGACCACCAGTAAAGCGCTGAGACCATGAAGCTCGGTGAAGTAACAGAGAAACAATTTTGCTAGCTTCTGTCCTTGGAAAATACATAATTTTCACGTTTATACGACGATCTGGTCATACAAGCAATCCAGTTGCCTACTTGTTTACCTTTCTAATTTCTATAGAACATCACCAATGAGGTCATCAATGGGGTCACCAATGAGGTCACCAATGAGGGCAACAATGAGGTCACCAATGAGGTCACCAACGAGGTCAACAATGAGGTCATCGATGAGGTCACCAATTGGGTCACCAATGAGGTCACCAATGGGGTCACCATTGAGATCATCAATGAGGTCAAGAATCAGTTCACCAATGAGGTCATACCCCATGCAAAATTTAAGATTCCTAACACTTCTAGTTCCTGATATTTCGTGATGAGTGAGCCAGAGATTTTCTTTAACGAATAAATGCCCAACTGTTGCTGTTATAAAAAAATCAAAGACATTATATAAACCAGCTAGTTCATATTTATAGATATTTGCTTTATATTTATGTATTAATCTATTTCCATATACAATTTAGCCCTGTTAAGAGGATGAGTGAAAGTAGTCACCTTTCAAAAATCATATTAGCATACTCTTTAAATCTTTATCAGTTTCATTCCTCATTTTTTTCCAAAGCGGTATAAACAATTAAACAATGCACTATCATTACTTGTGACGTGCTAATAGGCCGCGCTAATCACCTGTTATATCCGCATATCCGTACGGTGATATATCCGCGGGTATCCGCACGACTAACTGTTATTGTTACATCGAATGGTTTATTTGCTATGTGCATCAGAATTTATGAGTTTGTCCCAGCACTAGTTGGTGATTCCTTTTTTCAATATGCGAGTTTGTCGTTGGTAAAGTTTTGTTTTAGAGGCGTTAATAAAAAGATTGTACGTTTAGATAACTATTTTGATTTGGAAATGAAAATTGACCAAGTTTTTTCTCCTTGCTAAATTCCTACATAATTTTCTTTTATTGTCTTTTGTTAAAACTAACAGAGACTTAACAGAGCGAAAACAAGGCGGTATTAAAATCACTTACACATAAAAAAACATCACTCGATATAATTCTTGACGGACAGGTCTGTAGATAGATAATGACTCCCAAAGCTTCATAGATTCACGTTCTATATTCCGCCATATAAATATTCATAAAGAAGGGGAGTAAGTATTTTTAGACGGGAGAAAAATACACAAAATAATGTACCGCTTTTCGCCCCGAAAGCTTTAGGGACGAGGGGTGGAAGTGGCACAGTCACGATACAATTACCTCCAACGTGCCAATGGGAACTCGAAATGACTGACAACACCTTTATAGCATTCCCCACCAAACACCAACACTTAAAGAAACCCATTAAAAACTATCCAACCAATCTTCTAACTTTTTCTGATTTTCCTGATTTACTTGATAGACCAATAAATCACACTTTACTACGAAAAATATGAATAAAATTGAGTGAATCCGAATAAAACGTACCATAAGAAATAATATTTCATTCGAACGCCGATCAGTAGGTACATTTAGATGAGACAGAATAAGTCGTGAGAATAAAAGAGCGAATACTGAATTTATGAATGCGATGAACCGCGAGAGTAGTGACGATGAGGGGGAGGGGAAGCCGGGGGTACATACATATTTGATTCCGTCATAAACTCAATTTACAGCTAATCTCATCTCAGATTGTCGAAGAAATAAAATTTCACACGCCGTTGGTTCACTCGTGAATGTAAATAGGGTAGGCGCGAGGACGTGAGTGGGGCACGTCAGTGGCGGGGTATGGCTGAGGGTGCGGAGGACTGGGGGGGGGGGGATGCTAATAAAATATACTCGGCAGAGTTCACGGCTCATTTAGCATGAGACGTCCGCGCCGGCAAGAAGCTCGGCGACAATTTAATATTTCGCCTTTAATTCCGAGCACTAAATTAAGCACCGGTCCGTAATCTCGAGCTGTGCCGTTAAATTTTTGTCCCCGTGATCAGTATCGGCGGGTGATCGATTTTACGGGCCTACCGGTCTCGCGTTTCGTACGGTTGTAACTTTTTAGTGCTCCTTTTATTACGACAAACGATTTTAATCAAGCGAGTTTTTGTTCAGAGCGGACGCCATTAGCGCCCTAGAGTCGGAATAAAATTCCAAGTTAAGTCGCATTCGGGACTCGAGAATTTGCTTTTAACTTCGTTTGATAGGTCGCTTCGGCGGCGTTTAGTGACCTTTGCTTCACTCTATAAAATAAATCTATACAAACTGCTATTTGAATTTTCAATAAAGAATCCGCGGAAGCTCACTGATTCTGCAGTTAATCGCGGTCTTATTCCGAGTTTTGAGACTTTTCTGCGTTGAAAAGGTCGTGAAAGTCCGATGTGCTGCCAAAGCATCTTTGGAAAGTTTTAAATTCAAGGAAATCACTCGTGAAACTCTCATTCGTGTCTAACTATCCTCAAAAAGCGAAAGAACAAAGTTGAACGAGCTCCGAGCTCTTGCGGTTTGTTCTAAACTAGACTTGTCACAAGAAAAATCTCGTAAACCTTTAACAACAACATCATTTGGTAAAAGTTTAAGGCGATGCTCTATAATAAGACCCGCTTAACAAGCTCTCTTGTATTAAAGTATAAAGTAAGCGACGAATAAAACTAGAAATATTTTTGTGATTGCCAACAAAATTCTCTTGAAAGTGATGAATATTAAATGCTCTACTTTAAATTATTTCTTTTACATTTCTTCAGTGTTTTATTGAATTCCACGGTTTCATTGAACTTGGAATGGGGAATTTGAATATTAATGGTTTTTTTTATATATATTATCTAGTACGCTTACATTGAGAAGACTTCCAGAATAGATGAAAGAATATTTTATGTGTTATTATATAGCTAACATTCTTGATTAGCTGAATATATTACGTTGTTGACTTTAAGTCAATGACCTCTGGAGCCCCTAGTACAAGTGCGAGGTATAAACGTAAATTAAATTTGTCGATTTTTGAATCAAAACTATCTACAGTTTTTTATTTATTTATTTCTAGCTGTGATCAACAATTGCACCCGTTGCTCAGGTCCATTAGTGAAGAGGGCCCCCCTAACACTTAAGAGTAAGAAAAATAAAATGTTGGCTGCACACAAAATTTCATACAAATCATTCCAGCCGTTTTGGAGAAGTTTGGTAACAAAAAACACGACACGAGAATTGTTTACATTAGAGGATTAAAACATCATGCAGATGTAAAAAAACATTGTACAAACGCGGACATATTGCTTTTGGCATTTTCTACCAGTCAACCTATTTTTTGCGGATGGGAAATCATCAAATAACTTCCTATGCTCTGGGTGGACCAGGAGGGAGTATCAGTCTTTTACTGACTAAATCCCACCCATATTCCTTCTTTTGCCCTTTATGTTCCGGGGCCGCGGTATCTCTTTCGAACAACCCGCAACCCCGGCAGGTGGTAGCCCCTGGCCACTCTGCTTTGCTGACATCTCTTTATAGCGAAGTCGATACGGCCTGTTGTCATTAAACGGACACCAGTCAACCTTAGCGTGATGAGACAAAAACATAGTAGGTGCAATAAAGTTTTCCTGTAGTATTTACTGTACATTATTTGCAACAACCACATTCAACAACATTAAACACAGATATTAAAAATTCTTAAAACTATGAAACACTTTGCTTTTGCCAGCGGCTTCGCTCGCGTCAATTTCGGGTTATCACAGTTGCCCTTTCCTGATTTGCAGGTACCTGCTACCTGCAGTTCTTGCCCTTGCGCCTTGTTGATTTGTAATAGCAAAGCTAAGTTTTCCCTTTTCTTCCCCCTTTCTCCCTCACTTCCCATTTTAAAAAAAAATTCGAGACCCAAGACGACCCAAGTCCGTCTCCTGGGTCCCAACTATCTCTGTACCAAAATTCATCAAAATCGGTTTAGCCATTAAAGCGTGAAGAGGTAACAAACAAACAAACTCACTTTCGCTTTTATAATATTAGTAATGATTACATGAGGAGCTCGTGGCCAAATAATAGCAGCCGCTCGGGTCGATCTTTAGGTTAAGCCGCGCTTGCCTAGGTTGGTCTGTGGATGGGTGACCACCCGTTACATACCGAGTTTTCTCCGTGCCTCGGAAAGCACGTTAAGCCGTTCCATCCGGGCGACGCGTAGCGAGCAGACGTGCGCGCGGGTTCTCGCGCGCTCCGTGCATATTGCCCCGAGTAACGCAATATTTTTATACGATTACCCACATTAATTAGCGCTCATATGAGTGTGGAAACCATCGGATATTCCGGAGGGCCCCTGGGCCCTCCCGAAAACAGTGAAACTCGTGTAATGGACACGGAAAGTATAAGTGTAAATAATAAAAAAAACAGTGACTATAAATTAACTAGTGTAAGTGAACTTTCCCCGGACAATGAAGGACAATACGCAGTTGCCTGTTGGTACTGCGCAAAAATTAACGTAATTAAAAAATTCCATGAGTGGCAGGGACTCCAAACTAAGATCAAACAATTAACCTGTAGATTGTGTAACAAGAGAAGTGCCATGAAATGTTTTATAAAAACTTCTACAAATATTTCAAACGGACACCTAGTGAACAGTGTAACAGAAATTAATATCTATTCGTGTAATATAAATTTCTGTAAAATAAATAAGATAGACTGCCGTAAGTGCAACGGGCAGTTAAATGTTAAGTACATGCCAATTATAGGACTCGAAAGTGAAGAAAACGTGACCTGTGAATGTGGCACAGTAAACAAAATAGTATCAAAATACAGTACCCAAAGCACAAGGGCTAAATCACCGCTTTGGGTGCCGGGCCGCCCCACTCGCCGGACGCCGCGTCATGCTTCTGGTGGCGCGATCGCCGCGACTGCACCCGATAGCGTGACCGCTGGCGCCGCGCAAACAAAAGCGAATGAAACTACCTCTGTTGAGCGGGCTCACAATGTCAACAAAGGCGCGCGCGCGCGCGACGACACTACCATATCGACGCTTCTGCGCGCCAACTCCGCGTTACAGCTGGATCACGTGACGGCTCAAGTGAGCGCTGTTAGTCCAGCCGCCGTCGCCTCGCAACGAGAGCGCGGTGGCATAACAACAAGCAACCGCTTCTCCTCGCTCTGCACCGAAGAGGAGCACAAACACGAATTAGAAAGGGAAAAGGATTACGCCCACGCTACTTTTACCTCACCCAAACCCAAAAAAAGAAAAAGAGGTGCCGTCACTCCTAACTCGACGACGACCCAGCGACAACCGAGAGTGATCACATCATCTACCCACATCCCTGACATTATCATAACAGACGTCAAGAAAATCAACGATCCGGAATACCTTAACAAAATTAGAAAAATAACCACAGAGCATGGCGCAAGAAACGTTATGGCTAATAACAAAAGAACCATCACGGTCCGTGTTTATACCGCGGACATGAGGAAAATAATTATAGAAGAGTTTAGGAAACTTGATGACGGACTTCGCTTCGTAGCACGCGTCCCTAAAGCCCAGCAAATCCGTCAGACGAAGGTTGTACTCGTTACGAGCATCTACGATGAGACGAACGAAGCATGCCTTGAGGAAATGGAAAGGTGCATCGGCGTGAGACCGATCAAAATGAGAACACTTAAAGGTAACCTACAATTATTTATTTTTGATGGTGCCCACTCATACGATGAAATTGCCACGCTTATGAAGACAACAAAGCATGCGTACTTCGGAGCCTTCAGCATGAAACCTCAGAAATACAAAGATAACCCCAGAAGAATAGTACAATGTAAGAAATGTTTCCTATTCACGCATGCGACATCGGCATGCCACGGTCAGGAGAAACACCCCACGTCCACAATCCAAAACGATGAAGGCATAGATATCGAAATTTGCACAGCATGCAAAAAACCGGGTCATGGGGCCAACCAAGCCAAATGTGAGAAGTTCCAGAAGGCGGTGGACCGTCAATTAGCACAACATGAAGAAAAAGAAAGGAAAAAACGAGAAGCAGCTGAACGGAGATGTGTAACACTGACATACCGTCGAGAAAACGTCTCGTACGCGAACATAGCCTCCACTTCACAATTCCCACCGTTGTCCAAACAGGCACCCCAATTATAAACACAGCAACAGCCACCAATGCAACTAAATGAACAAACATCAAAAAAAGAAAACAGCGTGGAGCCCCCAGGGCAAGAGCTACAAACAACTATGAAACAAATATTACACCAGCTACAACTACAACACGAAATCCTGATAAAAATTCTCAACAAATAATCCGAGAAATCAATACCATAAATTGCGCATATTACACCTTAATGCGCAAGGATTGAAAGGTAAATTCCTCGAGCTAAAAGCCCTAGCCGATCGCTACAAACCACATATAATAGTAGTCAACGAGTGCCGGGTAGATTTTTCTAAAATCCGCATGAATCTCCTTAACTACGATAAGATCACGCACTCAATTGCGCCACATCTAACTACAGCCATGTATGTGATGCGAGGAATACGCTGGAGTCAGACATACGTAACCCCCGGTACCGAAGAAAGTGATCGCCACATCGAAGGCGTCGCTATCAACCTCACTTATGATCATCTGACCGGAGACTCCCTAAAAATTAAGGGGATATACATACCGCACAGATCACAGCACTTCGACACCACTTTGGTAAATGATGAGCTTGAAGACATCATAACTGAAGCTCCAAACATCACCATCGGGGACCTCAACCTTAAAATGACTGCCCTCAACCAGACGAGAGACGAAGGCGCGGGAATACTCGTTCGCGACCTCTGTAACTCTAACGTCTGCACTATACACCACACGGGCCTACCCTCGCGACCCAATAGTGCAGGCTATGGTATTCTCGATGCAGCAATTTTCTCGCAAGATGCACAAGCTTTCGACACCATAACATGCCGACAACTAACATCGGTTGGCTCCGATCATATGCCTTGGCTACTAGACTTAAGTGTACTGGTGGACAGAGAGAAAACACTGGTAAGAAATACCCGCGCTATTGCAAACAACGATGAATCCAGACAAAAATTCCATCAAACCCTATGGGATAAAACTACGCACCTGCCAAAGGAAATCACAAACGACGCAGAATGCGAGGAGTACATACTGCAACTAGAAAAAGCCATCACAGAAACTTTAGACGAGTATGCGCCACTACATGAAAACAACAGAAGAGATCAACTCCCAGAAGAGATTAATGAATTGATCGACAAAAGGAACCAGGCCAAAAGTAAAACATGGCGTCTACGGTTCAACCAAGACAGAATAACGGAACAAAGAAGAACCTATAATCGCCTGAAACGCCAGGTCCAGCAAGCACTCGCGGAATATAGCAGTGAAAAATGGACCCGGATAATAAACAATCCACAGAACAACAGAACCCAGATGTGGCAAATCCAACGTGACCTCAAGGCTCCAATTCCGCGACTCCCCCACATTGAGGGTTGCAACAGTGAAAAAGAAACCATTGACGCCTTGGTGGACGCAGCGATAGTTACAGAAGCCGAGATAAACAACGAAGATAAGAGCGTAGAGAATACCACACCGTTCCAACCTCTTGACCCTACCTCCATAGAGGAAATCGGGTTCGCGCTGAGACGCTTTAAAAATAAGAAGGCACCTGGCCCGGACAAAATCAAAGCCGACGCCCTCAAACTTGGAGGCGACCCCTTTCTCGTCAGGTACAAAGTCATAGCTGACTACCTGCTACTGACAGGTTATTATCCCAACAGATGGAAAATCGGGGAGTGCGTTTTTCTTCATAAAGCAGGGAAAAATCACCGAGATGCCAAATCGTACCGACCCATCACTCTCTTAAACATCATGGGTAAACTGCATGAACGCCTGCTCTTGTCGCGCCTGAGACAGACGGCTGACAGACTGCAACCGCCGTACCAACATGGCTTTACAAAGAACAGAGGAACAGGCACACAAATCCTTCGCACCGGCAAGCTCATCACGGACGCGCTAGAAGCAAAAGAAAGTGTGGCCATGGTCCTGACGGATCTGTCGAAGGCTTTCGACTCAATAAACCACAAAGGTCTGACGAAAAAGCTTCAAACAGCTGACGTCCCGAACAACATCATTAAACTAATAGAGAATTATCTGAGCGGCCGCAAAATTTACGGACGCTTCAGAACACCAACGGCGACAAAAAACCGGTTTCACACGGGGTACCCCAGGGCTCTATCCTGGGTCCGGTCATTTTCAATATGTACGTACATGACGTCTGGGATCAAAGGGACCGTATCCGTGGACTTAAGCTCTCCCAATACGCCGATGACCTGTGCATACTTAACAGGTCTCCCGACCCGAACTGTGCGACACAACGCGCGGGCTGGGCCGCCGACACAGTCATCGAGTACTATCTTCGTTGGGGACTAAAGTGCAACGTAGACAAAACAGAGTGTATAATGTTTACTCACAAGAGAAATTACCGCAGTTCCATTCGTATTAAAAACGAGGTAATTGAATATAAAAACAGCATAATTTATCTTGGCGTACACCTAGACAAGACCATGACCATGGGGAAGCAGACGGATCACGTCGTGCAGAAGGCGCGACGAGCACGCGGCGCGCTAGCTCCTATCATAGGCTGGCACGCCAAGACAGCTACGACTGTGAAACTTGCGGTCGTTCAGGCCTGTCTTCTTCCAATATTGGATTATGGCGTGGTTCAACTACTTTCCCGTTACAGTAAGAGCAACTTGCTTAAAATTGAACGCCAATATCGAATAGCTCTAAAGACTAGCGGACAATTCCCAAGACGCCTTGAAACCTCATTACTCTGGGATATTCTCGACTGGGATCCATGGCATCTCCGTGCACAAGACCTAAACGAGGACATGCTGCGCCGACTCCGCGAAATGAATATCGAAGATCTAGAGACCCCTGGTGACGCTTACCTCGGACACGGACAACACAACCCCCTCCTAACTAATACTAGACTAGGTGAAATCGACTATGTACCAAAAACAGACAGGAGTCGGCTGCTCAGCAAACGAACGACCGCTCCACGTCCCCATAAATTGTAATTAGCTGTAAATAGTGTAGGGAAATAGGTAAAGAACAACATCATAAATTTATATAAATTTATTTTAGTACACATTAACAATCACACAGCACACACTACACGACACTTATATAGATCTCTTTCAGACAAACATAGGTAGACTGTAAGTAGCTGACACACCCACAGGCCGGATACACCACCGACTTGTGGACATAATGTAACATATGAACCAGGGAAATAAACATCTTTCTATTCTATTCTATTCTATTAAGCCGTTGGTCCCGGCTGTCATTTGTAGATCTTTGACAGTCGTTACAGGTAGTCAGTGTCCCGAAAGTCTGACAACCAGTCTTACCAAGGGGTATCGTATTACCTAGTACTAACTGGGTTGTGGAGGTAAGATAGGCAGTCGCTCCATGTAAAATACTGATATTCAGCTGCATCCGGTTAGACTGGAAGCCGACCCCAACATACTTGGGAAAAGGCTAGGCAGATGATGAGTAACGAGTATTTTTATTTTAAAATTCGACATGTTTACGTTACGTTTTCACCGCGCACTCGCTTCACAACACTGCTATTACTTTTTATCACCTCAATACCTTGTTCTTCATAAATGATACCGAGGCTAGCCTGCTTCATCCCACAGCTGGGCAAAGGCCCCAAGACTTCAACTTGGTACGATCCAGTGCGTATGGTCCTACTGGGCATTGGTTTTATCCAGCTTGTCTCACTACTTATTCATTTAATTACCAATAAGCACACCGACTGCATACAAAGCCATATCTATCTATCTATATATATATATATAAAAATGAATTGCTGTTCGTTAGTCTCGCTAAAACTCGAGAACGGCTGAACGGATTTATCTTATCTTGGTCTTGAAATGTTCGTGGAGGTCTAGGGAAGGTTTAAAAGGTGAGAAAAATTCAAATAATTGCCGGGAAAACCCTCAAAACAGTCCTTTTCTATTTCCCATACAAACGTTTTCTAAATAAAATGGAGAGTCTAGCATGAATTCACGGTGAAATTAATTCCAGCCGTTTGATCTGCGGATTCAAGTTCTTGATAGAACCAAGTTAGCTTTACCGGTAGCTTAGAACCAGGAGACAGACATAGGATACTTATCTACATACTTTTCATCCCGGTAAGAGAAGTTAGGTAGGTAGGGTGGGTAGGTTAGTAGGTAGGTAGGTTCTTTTTGAGTAATAAATATCTTTAACCGTAGGTAGGGTAGGTTAATCCTTACTAATAAAAGCGAAAGTACTAGGCTTGCATAAATTCTTTCTCAGAAAAATTTAACTTACTAAATTCGGCTTATATAGGTGTATTTTTTTTAAGATGTAATTCTACGGATGACAAGTGAATACTTGAAATATTATATATTCTAATATAAAGAAATAATATGAGATAATTATAAATTGTCCTGTGTACTATTAGTAGATAGTACACAGGACATTTTTTTTTCGAGGTTTGACGACGCTTTCTTTTTAGAAAGCTGAGATAAATACAAAAACAATTTCACGTAAGCACAAAACCTGAACAACGTCCGTGAATCTCTAATTTACACATCCGCTACGTAAATCTATCAAAATCATGCCTACATTGCCAAGTTTCTAGTACTTCAGCATTGGATCTGATTATGACAAAGTATCTAATGGCCAAAACTCTGAATTCCAGCTAATTAACATGCCAAAACCCCTCTCCCTTCGTAACAGGGAAAATGTAAATTTTATCTAAAATTTGATTGTTGGAAAAATTCTTCCATCTTGAAAACTTCTTAGTTTTCTTCAAGGGCTAACTTCGTTGTCTAAACTTTTCATGGTCTAAGTTCGTTTTCCTGGTTCTTTTGCAACTGTTTCCATCGACTCGTAATGCGTCTCTAAATTCGTACAAGCCACACATATTGTCGGTATTTCGAGAGAATAGTTGTACGAATTTTCTTTTCTTAAAGTTTGGAATGAAAACTGAAGCTAGATTTTGCCAGAAAATTCTAAAGTTTGAAAACGTCAAAGCAGTTTTATGATTTTGTTGAATATTTAGTTTGGTTTGGTCTATTTTAGTTTTTTTTTTAACAATGCCGTCAGCGTTTATAAGAAGCCAAACTTTTAATGTTGTATTATTTAATTAACGTTGTTTTGAATATTCTGTAACAGAATTGCGAAATAAGATTGACTTCAACATCGTGAAAACTAGTTTTTAGGGTTCCATAAGCAAATGGTAAAACGGAACCCTTTTACTAAGACTTCGGTGCTCGTTCGTCTGCCTGTCTGTTACCAGGCTTTATCTCATGAACCGTGATAGTTAGACGATTGAAATTATAACAGATAATGTATTTATCAATATAAATACATTATTTATTTGTTGTACTATTACAACAAATATTAAAAAATCTGAATAGAATTAATATACTATTTTTGCTGCTTGGGAGCATGACATACAAAAAACATGGCCTCCTACATGGCTGGTTGTTGTTTTTAGCTACAACATATATTTCAATAAACTCTAATTAAGTATTAAAAAGTAGTCGAGACATGAACATTCTTAGCAAAGAGTACACATGAAAAAACAAAGGAGGATGCACATTTTGTTTTCCCCCTTCAATAGCTATTTGTTATGGTATATCGCTGAATAGGTATTTTTGAGCTGATCAAAGTTGATACAAAAATTATAATATGCAATATATCAAGAAAAAATCATTGCTTGGCTATTTATTGCTTAAACTGCGATGTTTAATCAAAAATAACTCTGAACGGACTACGATTTAGAACTTGGTACATGTACATGTCTGTTAAGTTATATATTATAAACGTAGCTATTAGAGGGTGGAACCAAACTACATACAAATCCTTCAAACTCAAAGCATTTCTGCCAATCAAACCATCACAGGCACTTTTGATCGTCAAGAAACAAATTATGAAGCTACAGTCCCATTTAGCCAATTAAGCATGCAACCTAAATACACTTGAATAATAGTTTTGTAATACTTAAACATAAACAAACCAAGTGCAAGATAAATAGCAGCAAAAACAAAGACAATTTAGGTGTATATATTTCGTAATATGAACAAAAGCGGGCTTCAGAACACACAATTTAATTTCAAAACCGCATTGAGAAGATGAACCTGCATTCCTGCATATTTCTGAAACGAAAACTTCTATTATACACGTCTTGTACTATAGTAGTTTTGAATTATTTCTGCAGAATGATAATCCTTACTAATATTATAAAAGCGAAAGTGAGTTTGTTTGTTACGTCTTCACACCTTAATGGCTATACCAATTTTGATATTTTTTTGTACAGAGATAGCCTGGAGACGAAAATAGTAATTTTTTTTTAAGTTGGAAATAAGTTTGAAGAAAAGGGAAAAATTAGCTTTGATATTACAATCAATAAGGCGCAAGGGCAAAAACTACAAGTAGCAGGTACCTGCAAATCAAGAAAAGGGAACTGTGTTACCCCGAATTTAACGCGAGCGAAGCCGCGGGCGAAAGCTAGTAGAATACTAAAACAAAACTTCACTAAATACTACTATTCATACTTGTTTCTTAAAACCGAATCTGTTAGTTAGGAGAACTTTCTGAACTTATCTTCCCGGAATCTGAATGTTATGATATCCTACGGTAAAATAATCAGACGATTATTTTCTCTCTGTATATTCTCTCCCAAATATGTGTCAAAAAATGTAAACCTGCCATGCTGTTTTCATAGTATCTATCTACACACCAATGCTTTAGTGATACTTTTTATTTCTAATGGGAAAACAAACTTCTCCCGCTCTGGACGGAGCTAAATAGTGTCAGACTTTTACTCGCTAAAACCAACCCATGTTGCTACTTTTGCCCTTTGTGTTCCGGGGCCGCGGTATCTCTTTCGCAAAATTCGCAACCCCGACAGGGAGTGGCCCCGGCAGACCCCTATGCTTTGCTGACACCTTATCGAAGCGCTCTTGGAATACGAACGCGCCGTCGATACTTCTTGCCGTCACCAGACGGAATCAATATAGTGATACTTTTTGTTCAAATAACTTTGCCCGCTCTGGCCGGAGCGGGGGGGAGAGTGTCAGACTTGTACTGACTAAAACCCACCCATGTTCCTTCTATTGTCCTTTACTTTCCGGGGCGGCGGTATCTCTTTCGAACAACCCGCAACCCCGGCAGGCGGTGGCCCTCTGCTTTGCGAGGCGCGCGTGGAACACAAACGCCTGTCGTCAATAGACGGACGGACGGTGAGCTACCCATTGTTCACCGTCCACAGGTCCGCATCTACGGTGGCTGGGAGTCGTCTCGTGGCGCCCAACGCCCGGGCGTCTCCTGCGGCGGCTGGGTTGGTTTGAGGTTCTCTCCCTCACACGCCCGGCTAGCTCCTTTGCGAGCATGACTGCTTCGCAGAAGGAGGTGACCGCATCCCATTCCCTCTCCCTCCGAACCATGGACTGAATATAGTGATACTTGACGGCCTTTTTCGAGGAAAAAACATGATTGCCTGTACTTGTAAAATAACCAATGTACATAAAATACCAAAATACACCCATCCTAAAAGTGTTACAAACACATTACCTCTGCTGGTGTCGCCTCATACAAATTATGCTGCCACATTCAAAGTGCCTCTGGCAAATTGTTAGCATATCCAGCTTACGTTGCCAACATAACTAATACTTGCATAACAAAGAAGGTTCAAGCAGCATATTTTGTTACTGTGTGCGGTTTTGTGGAGTATCCTTTTACCGATTTTTGGGACCTTTTTGAAGGATCATTTGTTCGTAATGAAAGAGGCTTACAAAACTACTACTACTGGACTGAAACTATTAGACTTTTAATGACTAAAGCCCACCCATGTTCCTGCTTCTGCCCTTATTTGTTCCGGCAGGCAGAGGCCCTGGCAGGCCCCTATGCTTTGCTGACATCTCGTTGAGGCGCGCGTGTATCGCGAATGCGCCGTTGGCGGTCTGTCGTCACTAGACGAACGGACCGTGAGCTACCCATTGCTCACCGTCCGTCCATCTATAGCATCTCCCGCAGCTGCTGAGTTGGTTTGAAGTTCTCTTCCTCTAGCATAACAGCTTCGACAGTTTTTTTTTCTTTTGTCATCAAAAGAAAAGAAAAAAACTGTTCTTTTTTTCAATTTTTTTTTACTTTTAAAGTTCCGACCGTCAACACCCGAACCGAACGTTACAAACAGCCAGTCTGTTTTAAATATTTAAAAGAGTTATAAAACCACTACACCTACCTATTGATTAATTTGTATTTATGAGGTAGATGTGAGAAAAATGCTATAAGGGGAAGCCTTTAATCTTTTTAACCGACTTCAAAAAAGGAGGAGGTTCTCAATTCGACTGTATGTTTTTTTTTTTGTGTTTGTTACCTCATAATTCTGGTCTGGGTGAACCGATTTTGATGATTCTTTTTTTATTCGAAAGCTGGTGGTTGTCGTTTGGTCCCATAAAAAAAATATCAAGATCCGGCCAGTAGTTTTTGAGTTATCTTAATAATGCGTATTAGGTTGACTTCATCTACGTTGATGATTTAATTTTAGAGGTTTTCGAAGACAAATGAACAAAAAAAAACGCTATGCACTATGATTTGGAAGGTCATCGCAGTTTTTTGAGGTGATTGTATTTTAATTTGGTGATAGATCTTCAGTGATATACAACGGAACTCTTCAATAAATGACCGCAAATCTGCCGTGATTGCTGCAATCACATGTATAAGTATGGGTTTCGCCAGGGTAGGCAGGCGAGTGGGAGCAGGGTGCCCGTACCCCCTCCCCTCCCCTCACCTAGTCATTAAGAAACATAATCATCAGATCAAGTATCAGCTGTATCCCCTAGGCGATGATGCATATGATTTCTGAATTGCTTTTAAACTAAAGCATAATTTAGAAAGTATTTAATACTATAGCGTGATATGGAACTAAAGCTTGTATTTAAGACGGGACCTACGCACTAAAAAGTTAAAAATAACCGTGTTTTCGAATTATATCATCATACTATAACTAAAAATGCTGAAATAAAAAACTTTTTTGCAAAAAATAAAACCGACTTTCAAAAAAAAAGTGGAAAATAACTTTATTTCCGGAAGTCGGTGGCAAAAAAGTCAACGAAACCAACAAAAGCCAAGATTTTTGGAAGTCGGTTTTATTTTTTGCAAAAAAGTTTTTTATTTATTGTGATTTTTGGTGATCTTCTTAAAGAGAGTTGGAGGAGCGTAGTACTCATAACTGACAGATGTATGATGAACACAATGCAGAAGAAAAATTACAAAAATAACTGAAACAGTACGCGGTCGATAGTTCCTAACCTTATGGGAAAATAAGCAATGATTCCAAAGAAAAATGACCGACCAAGGAGATTGCAACGAGACTGTATATTGATAGGACTCAGGGATTAAAAAGATTTATGATGATGTTGGACGAACGTATTTCTCACCATTCACTGGATATAAAATTAAAATGAATGTCTATACACACACTTTTTTTTGCGGATGGGAAATTATCAAATAACTTCTCCTGATTTGGGCGGAACGGAGTATCAGACTTGTACTGACTAAAACCCACCCATTTTCCTTGTTTTGCCCTTTATGTTCTGGGACCGCGGTATTTCTTTCGAACAACCCGCAACCCCGGATCTACACACACACTGTCGTCAGTTTTGATGTCAACTACTATTTCAATAAAATTAATACTGAATTAAAATCGAATGCTGTAACCATAATCTTGTAAAAATATTATGATTTAAAATATACCATGGATTTTTTTGCCCATTCTTTTCCATAGAGATCAACGTTTTGGAATGGGCAACTACAGTACTTTCACAAGTTATTATGCCTTGTGACTGGGACTGTAGCTTCATCTTTTTGTTTTTTAAAAATCAAAAGTGCTTGTAATGATTTAATTAAAATAAATACTTTAAATTTAAATTGTGTTAGGCAACTGCAGTGTAAACTATTAAGTCTTATTTTTTTTTTTCATAATATTTGTAGTGGCGAAAGACTATTAAAACGTCCGAAAAATTCCGCAACAATTAAAAAATATAATATTGAAGGACAGTTTGTTGAGCATTAGTGTGAGTTCATAAACTTTGCAGTGCTGATCTGGAGCTGCGTATCAAATTGGCCACGTAATCCCTTTGGCGTGGAGCCCGACACAAATAGGTGGACGGAATTCGATATGGTCGCTATCCTGAGATCGATGGCGAAACGGTACGGAAACGATGTGTGGAAGTTTTCATTAGTGTACTTGTTTTTTTTTTTACGTTGCCCCACACTAGGAATTTCTCCTGTATCGTGGGTGCGTTTACAAACATATAAACTCACATACACAAACAGCCAGACCCGGAACAACTATCTGCAGGTCATACAAATATTTGTTCCGTGCGGGAATCGAACCCGCGACACGCAGCGTAGCATTCGAACCCTCAGCCACTGCGCCAACCGTGCCGTTTAGGTAGAACAAGAAGATAATAATGTTATCTCTCTGCATCACCCTAAGGTAGACTGGTAGAAAATGCCCAAGGCATTAAGTCCGCCTTTGTACAGTGTTTTTATACATGTGCATTAAGTTTTAATAAATAAATAATAATGTTAACATACTCGAAGGATTACACCAACACAACCGCACTCTTTCTCTCTCCCACTCATTACGATTTATCACCTAAAGTACACGCTTCGTAATAGTTCGCTTTTCTAAATTATCACGTTACATTAAACTTCACAACTGCTTTTTTTTTTACTTGTGTTGTACGTCTGTCCTACAAGCACAGCTTGACTATTTTCTCTGTTCGGCAGTTTGGCAAAAATGTACAAAACCGTTAAAGCAAGTAGTTGATTATTATGAAGTAGTTGATGATTATGACAATTAAGCCACTAAACAGTTGATTTCAGCTGTCATTAGTGGGTCTTTAACAGTCGCTATAGGTCAGTGACACGACATTTTGACATCTAGTCTTATCAAAGAGTATCGTATTACCCAGTTGTAAAATGGGCTGTTGAGATTAGATAGGCAGGTCACTCTATATACTGGTTGTCAGCTAAATACGGTAACACTGGTAGCCTACCCCAATATAGTTGCAAAAAATGCTAGGCAGATGACGAGTAGGGATACAATTTCATGCTCTCAAGTGATTTGTAAACTTTATTACGGTTTCCATTGAAAAATAATCTACAAAAGTAGGTCTTTAATTTAACATGGGCTTAAGTGTTTGGAAATGAAATGCGGTAATGCTTAGATTAAAGACAACTCACGCGCTAAGGTAGACTGTAAACCACAAAGAAATGTACAGCGTGTGACTTCCAACCTAAACTTTTTTATTCTTCTTTCTTTAAAGTCGCAAAATATTTCAATCGAATAACTGTCACTGTTTGGCTAAAAATAGGATTGAGCCAAAAAATACTCCAAAAATAATCAAAAAATATGGCCGGTTTTTTCCTTTTGAGGTACAGAACAGTAAAAAAATTGTTTCATTAAAAACTGCAATTATCTTAAACTTTTAGCTTTTGCCCGCGGCTTCGTTCGCGTTAAATTCGGGGTAACACAGTTCCCCTTTCCTGATTTGCAGGTACCTGCTACCTATAGTTTTTGCCCTTGCGCCTTATTTATTATAATAGCAAAGCTAAGTTTCCCTTTTCTTCCCTTTTTCTCACTCAGCTATTACCTTTTTTTAAAAAATAGCCTAAATCCATTTCCAGGGTCACAACTATCTCTGTACCAAAATTCATCAAAATCCGTGGAGCCATTTAGGCTTGAAGACGTAACAAACAAACTCACTTTCGCTTTTATAATATTAGTAAAGATTTTAAACTTTATGAAACTGTAAATGTTATATTTTAAACCCCGATTAAAAAAAATTGCATTGTAGCGTCTCGAATCATGAGCCAAATTTATTGTAACGACGCGTCTATGTACACCCTGTATTCAAAGTCAACATATTTTCGTCGATATTCAACCGGCCCTCAAAATGTGTCCCCTCAAATAGCAATCCAGTTAGGCATCGCAGGTTTACCGGCCTGAATAACATCCTCTGCTTCGGCTGAAATGTGGCTGAATACCACCCAATTGAGCTGTAAGCGACTGCTTTACGTATCTGAACTGATTTTTACTTACTTTTAGTATGTACTTTAGAATGGTTTAGTAAATTTTACATGGAGAGATTTTTCGTCTTACAGCTTAATTAAAACTTTACTATCAGATGTAAAAACTGTACAAAGGCGGATTTAATGGCTAAGGTATTTTCTACCAGTCTACCTAAGGGTGGGTTTCGGGTTGTGTCAGGGTTGCGGCTTTTTCCAGAGAGATCCGCGGCCCCGGAACACAAAGGGCAAGAGTAAGAACATGGACGAGTTTTTGTTAGTACAAGTCTGACCTAGTCTGGAGAAGTCATTGATGATTTCCCAAGAAAAAATTCAAAAATCGGTGATGCAGAGACAAAACAAAGCAAGTGCAAGAAAAAATACTAGATAATAATATCTATGGCGAAAGTAATTATAATTCTTGTGACCATGTTAAGTTCTATAATTGAAATTTGCCCTTAGGCTTTTACAGCCAGCACGGTAAACGCCTTGATAAAAATAGTGTGCTATTTGTCCTCTTACTTGACCCACTTTCGGTACAAAGTAATCAGACCGATTTATACTCATCTCTTTGTGTCCATTCTACTCTATTTCCAGTTTCCTCATCCAGGAAAACTCTCTAAATTGTTTCTTTTTAAACCCACATACCCAAAAATAATCCGTAATCATCCTCAACCGCCTCATCATAACCCAATCAGCTAATGCGATCCTTTTTCCATTCCCAAAAATTTTGCATGCCACCCCCCGATCTCTAATCCGAAGGAAAATAAGCCAGACATTGAAATAGCTAAAAGATTGCAACGCAAAAACGTTTCTTAAACCCGAAACGCACGATTTAACACCAAAGCTTTGGTAAGACGAGTATTTCGCCAGCCGATTGCCCATTACGGAGCGACGATACACGAAATTTCAATAAAACGCAATAGACGATGGCATAGCAACGTAGGGAGCGAGGGATCGCTAAGCAAGTTTTCTGGTTATCGTTGATAGTTTGACTGGTTCAACGAGGTGAATTTTGTACTTTTTTTTCTTGTGTACCGTGTTTTTTTTGTTCTACATTTGTTTGATCATTTCTTTTACATCGCTACGGTGTGTAATGCTTGAAGGGACTTTCAGCAAGGTCATGAAAACTTACTTTTAACACATACGGAACTTGGATTAAATTACATTCGTTTGTTGGGTATTTATGTTGTGATTGTCATTTGCCTCCTGTTGTGAATTTACTGCCCTACTTATAGTTTTTACAGTACGAACCTGTATTGTGGGTGCATTTATAAACATTTAACCTCACATACACAAATATCCAGAAACAGAACAACTACCTGTAGGTCAAAAAAATACTTGTTCCTGCGGGAATCAAACCCGTGACACGCAGCGCACCACCTAATCGCTCAGCCAATGTGCAGTCAAAAACCTATATCAGTATCTTTCAAAACTTTTATTTCGCTCCATTGCTTCTTGTTCCTCGATATCTAATCACCAGAAAAAGCCCGAAGGATTTTCAAATTGAAGTTGCTTTTAAAAGAGGGAAATTTAAATTGGATATAAAGTGAGGGGGCTCCAATCAGGAGTAACCGTGATGTCCTGAGGGTAGTTATTTTATGTACTAAACGCATGATTGAATTCAGTGATCTTGATTGAGGGGTGATATTTGCCGTGTCGACGTCGCGTTCGTGTTCCACGTGTGCCTCAAAGAGCAAATTATCAGCAAAGCGGAGGTGCCTGCCAGGGCTTATGCCTGCCGGGGTTGCGGATAGTTCGAAAGAGATGCCACGGCTTCGGAACATTAAGGGCATAAGAAGGAACATGAGTGGGTTTTAGTCAGAAAAAGTCTGACATTCTGCTGCTGATGCTGATGGGAAATCATCAAAATTATTTGATGATTTCCCATCAGCATAAAAAAGAAGGGTTGATATTTTTAACAGACGTTTTAAAAAATCGCAATTTACCTAATGAGACGAAAGGATACAAAATAGGTGGTTTATTCTCATTTAAATCACCTAAATGTAAAAGCACGTGGCTTGGAGATGTTATAATCCTTCTAATATAATATTATAAATGCGACTGTTTATGAGGATGGGTGTTTGTTACTCTTTCACATCAAAACGGCAGAATGGATCTTGATGAAATTTGGCACAGAGGTAGATTATAGTCTGGAATAACACATTGGATACTTTTTTTTTCATATTACGCGGGCGAAGCCGCGGCCACCAGCTAGTATAACAATAATTGTACATAACAATGTGCTACATTAGTACCTATGTTGGTTAGTCGTGAATTTCAGCCATGATTTGAACTATTAAACTGAACTGCAGTTCATTGACACATATATTTTGTACAAACATATAACATACTATATAATACACTACATTCTAATGATTGCGCTCTCATCTATATCTTTCAGTTACGTAAACTAATTAACAATAACATATTTAAGTTTCCATCCAAGCGAAATAAATTAGCGAAATTGGACATGACTCACAAAAAACAACAACATTTAAAACTACCCAACACCCCTTTTTTACACAATATTCCGAATTCCACAGCTAGATAACCGACACCAACTACCCGGTGACGAATGTCCCATACATTTCTCACCCGGGTACCCGGTACCGTATAACCGGAGCGTGTGAAAAGGCACTTATCGTTTATTAATGAATACTTCGAAAACCTTCAATTTTTTTCACCGTAATCTATTCGAATAACTAAGTTACCACAACAATAGCTGAAAACTCGCGTGTTTACAGTTTACTCAACTTGTTTAAAAAAAGGACAAAGGCCTCGCAAAATGGTTCGCGTGTATATAAATCATAAGAGCAGTGCCATTCAGTCGCAGTTCGGGACTTAGATATATGTGGCCTGTTATATTTATAGCCGGGCTATCGCCGAAGAAAATTGTCTTTTTCGATCAAAAATGTATAGATAATGTATTGATAGATTGTTTCGTATTGGGTTTTCGCTTTTTATTGGGTGAATATGTATCATATGTGATGTATGCGTTTACTGTTTGGATGTTGGTTATTGAAGGTTGTTTAAGCTATTCTGTATGCTTTTGAATTGTCTTTTAAATCAACTCGCGTGATGCGAAAACTAACATGACATGTTTTTATAGATCCGCAACTCAAAAAAAAAACTGGTGCCTTATAGGATTAGGTACCTACACTTTTTTTTAAACTTTGTCCCACACTAGAAATTTCTCCTGTATCGTGGGTGCGTTTACAAACATTCAATCTCACAAACACAAACAGTCAGACCCGGAACAACTATCTGTAGGCCATCCATATATTTGTTCCGTGCGGGGATCGAACCCGCGACACGCAGCGCAACAGTCAATCGCTCAGCCACTGCGCCAACCGTGTCGTCCATCTGTCTATTTTTCAAGAACCTTTATCTCGGGAACGCGTAAAGGTATCGAATTCCAATTAGGACCACTCAAGCCTGTGGTCCCTTGGCGCTGTGAATAAATCAACCTTCTAAGTCTACGCAGTCAAAAGATATGGCCGTTTATGTCGCAAGTTTGTACGGAACCCTGGATGCGGAATCCGACTCACACTTGGCCAGTTTTTTACTTGTGCAAGCCGAAAAAGAATGTGTTGAAACTGTTTTAACAATAAATGTGAGGACCATGTGAATCATTACTTTTATTTTATTTGTTTGTTTTTGTCGATTGTCTGGTAGTTTGAGTACTATAAGCGACCTACACGATTGTCCTTTTTTTGGTATTGTTCATAGTGTCGTTGAGCTCCTTGATTTATGAGTCGAGCTAGACGAAAACTGACCAATGCTTGCACTGACTTGACAGGTCCACTCAATCTGTGTGAGGCTTTTTTAAAAAACCATTTCAGACACCAATCTGCTTAGTCCTCATGTAAGTTGACCAAGATTTTTGTCTGGACCTTAAAAGGGACTATGATCTCTGAGTTTGTTTCGGCTGTTTCTTTTCAGAGTAGTCGGGTACGAAACACCGGCCTCATCCAGTTTAAAAAAAAGGTGTAAAACTGTTTGTTAAAACCTATTTATCAATCTACACACCTAATTATATACCCACATTCACACACACATTAGAGAAAGAGAAATAAATGTATTCTTTCTTCTTTATAAATTTCACTAGCTTTTGCCCGCGGCTTCGCTCGCGTTTAATTCGGGGTAACACAGTTCCCCTTTCCTGATTTGCAGTTACCTGCTACTTGTACTTTTTGCCCTAGCACCTTATTTATTGTAATAGCAAAGCTAAGTTTTCCCTTTTTTCCCTCTTTCTCCCTCATTTCTCACTTAAAAAAAAAAGGTTAGCCTATGTCCGTCTCCAGGGCCTACTATCTCTGTACCAAAATTCATCAAAATCGGTTTAGCCGTGTAGACGTGGAGACGTAACAAACAAACAAACTCACTTTCGCTTTTATAATATTAGCAAGGATTCCTCTCCAGTTTCCAGTCTGTATTCAAACTGCAATTTCGTAATTTTCATGATTCTATCCTTATCATCAACACAGCCGATTACCCATCTCTTATATCACTCACGTACATAAAAGCCTCTTATAAACCAGGAAGCTTTACCTGTTCTATTATTCCTTCTATAATTGGGCTCTTTCCCTTTGTAATATGAGTGTTAAAGACTCGACTGCTGTATTTTGGGGATTCCGGATTTCGCAACGAAGATGAATGGCTCCTCTGAATCATTATGTTGTCTTTTGTAATTTTGTTTATATTCCAGTATATTTCTGCTGTTTTAAGAAACAGTTCTTTTTAAAGATATGTTCTTCATGTACTTATACGAAAAAATAACGGTGTGATAAGGAAAAAAAATGTTTTTAAAAACATCAAGAAGTATGGAATAAGCAGGCAGGTTTTGGAGGCAAGTAATCGTATATTTTACTAGAATGCAGTTGCATTGGATTTAAGGGGGGGGGGAATCATCAAATAACGGGGGGAGTGTCAGACTTGTACTAACTAAAACCCACCCATGTTCCTTCTATTGCCCTTTACGTTCCGGGGCCGCGGTATCTCTTTCGAACAACCCGCAACCCCGGCAGGAGTTGCATAGGATTAGACTGGAAATGACCCCCAATAATAATACAAGCCTGTAACTCCCCAACTGCTGAGTAAGGGCCTCTTCTCATACAGAGAAAGCACGATTGATCACTACGCTTGCTCAAGACAGTGATCGGTGATTTTAGACTTATATCCTTACTTCCTTACTAAAAAAAAAAGCGAAAGTGAGTTTGTTTGTTTGTTTCTTACCTCTTCACGCTTTAATGGCTAAACCGATTTTGATGAATTTTGGTACAGAGATAGTTGGGAACCAGGAGACGGACATAGGCTAATATTTTTTTGAAAATAGTGGGATGTGAGGGAGAAAGAGGGAAGAAAAGGGAAAACTTAGCGTTGCTATTACAAATCAACAAGGCGCAAGGGGAACTGTGTTACCCCGAATTTAACGCGAGCGAAGCCGCGGGCTAAAGCTAGTTGATTATAAGTCCAGTTTTCCTCACGATGTTTTCCTTAAGCGATGTCTGTGATGTCTTAGATAAACTTTAAAACGTACATATGTATGAAATGAAAAAGTCACATAGGTACTTGCCCGGATTCTAACACGCTGCCGCACGAGAGGCGACGCGTTTAACCTCTGGGCTATCAGAGACATAACAAGTTACTAATAATCACAGAAAATCTAACAAAACATTTGTTTACAAACACAATCTTCGCTACATAACTTCTCTGATAAATCTTATCAATTTGTTGTTTTCTATTTGTTACTATCTATAATATTCGGCACGAGTTTCCGGGACGATTACTGCAATCAAAGAAACTTGGCCAGTTTATCATGTCAGGACCTGATATAACAGATCAATCCAGATAAACGAAATGAACGGAAGAAAAGCAGGAATAGATGAAGGATTTTTTTTTTTTTTTTTTTTTTTTTTTTTTTTTTTTTTTTTTTTTTGGGGTGGGAAATCATCCAATGACTTCCCCCGCTCTGGGCGGAGCGGGGGGGCATGTCAGACTCGTACTGACTAAAACCCACCCATGTTCCTTCTATTGCCCTTTAGGTTCCGGGGCCGCGGTATCTCTTTCGAACAACCCGCAACCCCGGCAGGCGGAGGCTCTGGCAAGCCCCTCTGCTTTGCTGACTCTCTTTGAGGCGCGCGTGAAACACGAACGCGCCGTCGACACGGCCTGTCGTCAATCGACGGACGGACGGCGAGCTACCCATTGCTCACCGTCCACAGGCCCGCATCTACGGTGGCCGGAAGTCGTCTCGCGGCGCCCGGCGCCATGGGCGTCTCCCGCGGCGGCTGGGTTGGGCAGATGTTCTCTCCCTCAATCGCCCGGCCACCTCCTTTGCTAGCATTACTGCTTCGCAGAAGGTGGTGACCGCTTCCCATTCCCTCTCGCTCCGGACCATGGCCTGGACCAGGGCCGGACGCGAGAGATCTCCGCCGCCGATCGCCTCCACGAGGGCACGGCGGTGCTCCGCCCAAGCTGGGCAGACCGCCACTGTGTGCTCCACCGTGTCCTCCGGGCGATCGTCACAATGGTGACACCCGGGCGCTTCCTCCCGCCCGATGATGTGCAGGAACCTCCCGAAACTTCCGTGTCCGGTGAGGACCTGCGTCAGGCGATAGATGAAGGATTAAGTTCCTTTGAATGTTGTTGTTTCTGGAAATAACTGATTTAATTTATATGGTTACCTTACCTCAAAAGGAAAAATCGAAACCTTTATAAGATCACTTTTTTGTTTAAAAAAAACCGGCCAAGAGCGTGTCGGGCCACGCTCAGTGTAGGGTTCCGTAGTTTCCCGTCCGTCACAATAAGTGTTCCCACTTATGAGTTTAAAGGTGGAGGAGGAAATTATTTTGTACAACTTTTTGTCTTTTTTGTACAAAAACTGTTGTGTCAATCAAGTTCAAAATGATTTTCCTAGAAAGTCCTTATAATGTTCTACTTTTCAGATTTTTTTCATATTTTCTAAACTTATGGTTCAAAAGTTAGAGGGGGGGGGACACATTGTTTTTTACTTTTGGAGCGATTATTTCCGAAATTATTGACATTATCAAAAAATGATTTTAGTAAACCCCTATTCATTTTTAAATACCTTTCCAACAATATATCACACGTTAGGGTTGAAATTTAAAAAAAAAACACTTCCCACTTTACATATAGGGTGGCTACCCTAATAAAACATTTATTTCCAATTTTTATTTTAGCACTTTGTCGGCGTGATTGATATACATATTGGTACCAAATTTCAGCTTTCTAGTGCTAACGGTCACAGAGATTAAGCGAGGACGGACGGACGGACGGACGGACAGACAGACATGGCGAAACTATAAGGGTTCCTCGTTGACTACGGAACCCTAAAAAACGTTGCCCCTGACCAGGAATCTCTCCTGTATCGTGAGTGCATTTGCAAATATTAAAAATCACATAGACAAACAGCCAGACCCGGAACAACTATCTGTAAGCCATACGAATATTTGTTCCATGCGGGATTGAATCCGCAACACGCAGCGCAGCAGTCGATCGCTCAGCCACTGCGCCAACCGTGTCGTCAAAACTTTGTTGTCATTCTGTCAACACCTCGAGAACGCTTAGAGGTATCGAGTCGAAATTAAAACCATCTTCTCAAGTCTGTAGTCTCTTGGAGCTGTGTAAAATCAACCCTCTAAATCTGCGCAGTCAAAAATAAGGCCGTTTATGTTGTAAGTTTAAATGGAACCCGTGGCGCGAGTCCGACTCCCACTAGCCTGTTTTTTGTGTGCTAATAAAGTCTGTTAGTTTACATTTGTTTAGTAGGGATTGAGGTCAGAGGAGCTCGTGGCTAAATAATACCTCAAGCTCTAGGTTGGCCATAAGTTGGTTTGCCGATGGATGACCACCGATGACATACAGGTTTTCCTCCGTAACTTGAATAGCGGGTCAAATGTTGGTCCCGGCTGTCATTTGTAGATCTCTGACAGTCGTTACAGGTAGTCAGTGTCCCGAAAGAAGACGTGTTGCGCCAACCCCAAATAGAATGGGACAAGGGCAGGAAGATGTTGATCATGACAGATAGTCCTCAATAGTCTGACAACCAGTCTTACAAAGGAGTATCGTATTACCTAGTTATTAAGTGGGTTTTGCAGGTCAGATAGGCTAGTGCTCTATGTGAAATACTGGTTTTCAATTAATACCGGTAAGTCTTAAAGCCTACCCCAACATAGTTGGCTAAAAATTAGGTAGATTATGCGTTGCGATTTGAGTCGCTTGATGTCCATATTAAAACTTTCCATTATGAAAATCATGCTCTTTTGTTATAATGTTTAACACTAATCTTGCTGCTTTAATCTTTGTTCTAAGTAAATTCACATATGAAAATGATATCCGCCTAGCTAATGCAGCCTTCTTTTATGTATTTACTTTTCAAGTTTTATAGTGAAACGCACACAATAAAATTCACCTTCTTAGAAGACAAAGGCAGAAAGCAACGTTTCAGATATATCAAACAAGTTCCCAAAAAAAAAAAACAATAAACGGGGATTTACAAAAACTTTTACACCGACACAACTAAAATACCATACGATATATGCACTTAATCTGTAAAACAATTGCACGCTAGCTGACAGTGTATCGCCTCCCTAACAGGCAGTCAAGCAAAATGAATTGTTGTGGTACTGCGGGGGGATAAGCGGGCAATCTGTCACCGCTTATGCGCAATTTACTCTTATCTTTATCCCCGTAGCGCTATGGTGAAATGTTTCCCGTAACATGTCAAGCATGGTATTAAGTTTCCTGCTGTTGTTGAAATTAAAAAATAGTGGTATTATTTAAGTGACGCACTTAAATGAATCCGAATAAAATTATTGTAGTGAAGATTCTTTATTATTTATTTTAGAAGAACATACATTGTTCACTTATCGAATAATTACGTAACTAAGATAAAATGTAGTCCAGCAGCTAGTATTTTTTTTTCTTTGTTAAAGTTTGATTAGGTTCGATGTCAATCTTCTGAGCGTTTATTAACATTACTGTTGGAATAAAAATATGTATAAGTATTAGATATCATTCAAAATAATTGAAATGTCTGTACAGATTTACTTATTAAATTAATTATTATTTATGAACTATAAATAGACATAAACTAATAATAAAAATATTAGTAAAAAATGGTAAATTACATTTTGTTTTTGAATTGACTTTTTTATTTGTACTCTTGACACTTTTAACTTGCACGTCTTTCTTTGTCGTTCTTACATACTACCGTAACATGAATGATGTAACCAAGGATTTGTCACAATATTCTGATTTATAAGAGTGTCCATAGAGTCTCTTGCCCATTCTCCTATACATATATATTTATATATTTTGCAGTTATTATACCTTGTGGCTGGGATAGTAGGTTGATTTTATTGTTGTCATTGTGTCTACAGTTCAAAATTGCCTGTAACTGGCCTACTTGAAATAAATGCCTTAATTTTGATTTGGATACCAACACTGTCATTTTTTTTAATAGTTCATGCTGAGATAGGAGACTTGAGCCTTGTACAGGACTAAATTCTGTGCCCAGCTGTGGGATGGATCAAGCTGACGTTAACAGATACCAACATTATATGCGTATGGTTTTATTAAAGGGAAAGCCAAAATACGAACTGAAATTGTGCTAAATTATATATTCTTTATTATATACACCATACAATAAACATTTATAAGAAAAACATTTGACAAAGGGTGACAAAATGGAAATTGGCCCTTTTTTGCGGATGGAAAATCATCAAATAACTTCCCCCGCTCTGGGTGAAGCGGGGTGGAGTGTCAGACTTTAACTGACTTAAACCCATCCATGTTCTTTTGCCCATAATGAGCCAAATGGTTCCGCGGCCACGGTATCTCTTTCGAAAAACCCGCAACCCTGGAACTTTATTCGACCTTACACTTTTGTCTGGAGTCCGGAAATTTGTCTTTAAAGATACATGGAAAACCAAAATAATTTAAAAAATATTTTAACACCTTGCAAAGAAAAACAGGCCTGACGTTATGAAAATGTATTTAATCAACTAAAATACGCGGCTTAATAATAATCCCGTACAAAAACAGAGCTTCATCTTACAAACCACAACAAGCGCAAAGAGTTAAACCCATAGCTAATTTCACTTAACTTTTTCATTATAAATCCTTCCTTCCAATTCCACTTCCTCGTATTTGGGCGGAAATTAAACCGGGTGTAACAAAAAGTCTGCAAACTTTCTTTGTCTCAAAACAGTCCTATAAAATGTTTGAGCCGTTCGTTTCTTGTACCCCTAAAAAAGTTTCTGCTATGCAAATGTTTTTATGTAGGGATCGATTGTGATAGGCTCCGTGTCATTGTATAGTTAGCAGGCTATTTTATTATCGACTGCGACGATATGAATCGGGTTTAATGTACCGCGTCGCTTGCATAGGGTTGAGTTTTTTTTTGGTATGTTGCAGGTTTGGTTTGTATTGATTTGTTTTAGTGCTAGTTAGTAAGAAATGCTAGGTTTAACAAGAACTACTTAGTGCTGCAGCGTAGTTGGTCTGTGGCTATCTTTTCTTTATATATAAACTAGCTTTTGCCCGCGGCTTCGCTCGCGTTAAATTCGGGGTAACACAGTTCCCCTTTCCTGATTTGCAGTTACCTGCTACCTGCAGTTTTTGCTATTGCTCCTTATTGATTTGTAATAGCAAAGCTAAGTTTTCCCTTTTCTTCCCTCTTTCTCCACCCTGGAAACGGACATAGGCTATTTTTTTGTAATTGTGACAAAAATGGGAAAAAGAGGGAAGAAAAGAAGAGAGAAAGGGAAGAAACATCTTATTGCGTCGTCCGATTGCTTCGAGTGTTCGACGTTTGTTTGTTACGCTTTCACGCCTAAACCGCTGAACCATCACCATTTTGGTGAATTTTAGTACAGAGCATATTAATAAATGCGGGTGAAACCACGGGTAATAGCTAGTTATATATAAAGTGAGTCTTGAGAGAGATATTCCTAAGCTGAACCAGAAGTCCATTGACCTGACACCAGGTTAGCCTCCAACCTCTCGATGAAGAAAATATCAAATGAGGTTAGGCAGCTCTATTTATTTATGTAGTAGCTACCTTTGTTTTTTTCTTTCAGTCATGAAATCATCGAATGGCGAAGCGGAAGGGAGCGTCAGACTTGTACTGACTAAAACCCATTCATGTTCTTTCTTTTGACCTCTTTGTATTCCGGAGCCGCGTTATATCATAAAACCCCGGCAGGCCTTGACAGCCCTCTCTGTTTTGCTCAAATCTCTTTGAGGCAAGCATGGAACACGAATGCACGTTCACATTGATTGCTCATCAATAACTGACCTAAGTTGTTTGAAACTCAGTGGAACTAAAAGTCTTTTGTCTTATCAGAAAATTACATGTCCTGTCGTCAAATGGTTTTAAAGCTACATTATAAGGCGCGTTGTCCTTATAAATAGTGACAAATAAACGTGTTTATTTTTCTTTCATGTGTCGACAGCTACAACTAATGCGAATTACTTGTTGGTTCTTCAATAACATTTGTCTCGCAAAATGTGTCATTAAGAAGAGCCTCAAACCACAAATCGTCATAATCAACAATCAGTAATTGCTTCAAACCATACCACAAAACTAAGCTGCTCAAGAAGTATTGCGTCGCTATGGATCTTGACACTGACTTCCAATCAGTCTTTGAGGCTTTGGCTGCGAGAAAATTGATTATCCACCTTCAAGTTTGATGGAATCCCAGCGTAGGCAATCAATAACTGGAGGCTTTAAGTCGAAAGCGTAGGTTTTCTGTGCTACCAGGCTTAGACGCGTGTGAAATCTTGTTGACTTACTGGGAATTAAAACGTCCATAGTCCATGTCGGCTTAGGACTATATTTCTTTAATTATTTTTTAAGTGAAACTTTTATTACATTGTCTCAAACTTTTTCGTCTATGTGTTGCATGTCGCGTGACGGTCGGCCGCGGAGTAGGGACGTCTAAATAAAACACTTGTACCGTGGTTTCATAAAACCACACAACTCTTTTTTTAAACACTTTGCTGTACACTATAAATTTGTACAGCAAAGTGTTTAAAAAAAGCTTATATATACAGCTATACCGAGTTTCCGATATTTCGGCGATGTTGCAAACACCATGATCACGGATGAAGTTGATCATGATTCATGATCAGTTCATCCGTGATCATGGCGTTTTCGGTATAAATAATAAACATGGTATATATCCCGTTTCAAGTGTTAATTACAATGTAAGCAAGCATGTCAGTTTAAAGACTATAAATTTTGTCCTGTATCGTAGATGCGATTTATAAACGTCACTCATACACAAACAACCAGAGCCGGAACAAATATTTGCAGGTCATACAAATATTTGCAGGTCATACAAATATTTGTCTCGTGTGGGGATCGGACCCGCGACACGTAGCGCAGCAAAAGCTTACCCACTGCGCCAACCATGTCATCATATTACGCTTCGTCTACTTTTAAATAAAACCTATGTGGGTTTTTGTGTTAACTTTGGGGAAGTATACCATGCTAGGTATGTACGCCTCATTTTGTCTTAGATCAATCATTCATGGCGTGTTGAACTGTGTCCTACGATATTATATATACTATAAGATACCTAAATCGCTGATTTTGTGTGTTAGTGAAATGTCAATGTGATTTATTTATGAATGTTATAATGTAGGTACTTTAATATCTAGAAATAAATATTTCATTTCGTTAATTCAATTTAGGCTGAAAATGTACACTTCATGAAGTTAACGGATGCCACAATGCATTTACTCTCAGTTTCGTGACCGCTTTTTAGGGATCCGTACCTAAAAAGGAAAAAATGAAACCGTTATAGGATTTTGTTGCCCGTCTGTCTGTCTAACAAGACCCTTTATCGCGGGAACACGTGGATGTATCGAGTTGAAATTCTGTTTATAGTCTTTTATAGTTCGTAAATAGAGATTTGAGATAATTTAATAAAGATAAAGACAGTAAAAAAAACTTGAGAGGTGTCAAGGGACACCCGGATGGAACGAAGTTATTATTTATTATGTACAAAAAACCTGTATAGACTCAACAAAAATAATCATCGCGACACCACACTGTTCAATGCGAAATAGAAAGACGAAACGAAAATAACTGGCTTGTTCTCTATGAGAGATAGAGACAGACAGAGAATCACGCGTACGCCGCACGGTTTACAACTATAGCAAAAAGTGTCGTTACAACTTTTTGGTCTTAATTTTTTCCGTCTAACCCCCTTTCGCAAGGCACGATAAGGAACTTCGTTCCAAAAAAATCACTATCAGTTACTAGCTCAATCTTTACATTCATGAAAACCTGTGTTACACATAGAACTATTACTCTTACAAAGTTACCACAAAGTAACACTAATGTATTCTGTTTCCTTTGTTTCAGGTAAGCTGACACACTATATCATCTTCAAGCTAAGTTATAACTTAAGTTCCTCTATTAAGTATTTCAACCAAATAACTATTACAAGAACTAGGTTGTTGTCAAAGAAAACGTGGTTCTTTGGTATAGTATTTGGATTTTTTTTTTAATAGAATTCCAAATAAGGAGGAGGTTCTTTCTTTATCCATCGGAATCTTTTTTTTTTGTATGTTCACCGATTACTCAAAGATGCCTGAACCGATTTAAAAATAGTTTTTTGTTTGATAGGGTATACTTCTAAGGTGGTCCCCTATATGGATGATCTGATGTCATAATAACAATGGGTACTCGATAAAAAATACGTATCAATAATATCAAATTATATATTTTAAACAAGATATTGACTATAGTTTAAATCGATATTTATTTTTTTAACGAGTACACGAGACACGAATACCTTTATCACCAAAACACTGCACCAAAATATAAAAAAAAACCTTCAAAAATAATCTTCGAAACTTTTCTAAGGTGAGACCTTCTTTGTCCGCGATATACGTTAAGCTAGGTGTGAAAATGGCCTTATACATAAAAGATCGGCCGATTTGAGTGCGGTCGAGAGTTCGACGGTACCGTGTTAGTTTCGCTTAAGACCCGCTCCGCAAATAGCGTCCTCACCTAGTAATCTCTGTGGGGGCAAAGATCTGAAATGATAGTATACTTTGTTGGAATATTTTAGGGTTTGATGGTAAATATAGGTTGTTGGTTCAAGGTGTTAGGGAATTTTGGTTTTTCATGCCTTTAAGTGGAGCCCCTGCTTACTGGTTATCACAAGCGCGACTACTGGCCATTAGGTCATAGGATTGATTACTGGGACAAGCAAAGTAATCTTGGATTTCCTATGGTGCTCCGTAGTTATGGAGTCTGGATTTGTAACGAGTTTTTTTTTTGCACATTTTCGATGAGAGAGAAAAACTTTGAATACGCAAGCTATAAGGCTGAAATAACTCCCCTTCTGGACCACCATTGACACACTTTCAGCAAGTACCTCATAGTTATAATATAACTATCAGTTTTCCACTCACGAACGGGGCTCTATTTCATAAACATGGCAATCTGTTTCGCCAAACTTGGTACTCGGCTTCTAAAACACAAACTTTGTACGGAACCCAACGACATAAATGCCCAACTTTGTTTTATGGCTGCATTTTATTCAATATGATGACGTCATTCCAAAATCTCATAAAGTCTGTCAGTGGGTTACTAGGGTATTGTGGAGGAGAGAAAGTCAAATCAAATTTATTTATTTGTCACATGTAGGTATATACCGTTCACAATTGTGTTAAAAATAATTATATTAGTGCGCTGCATCTTGCTTTCAAGCATACAAATATTAAACACAGTCCTAATACATAAGATTTTTTCAAATGTCAAATAATAATTAAAATGTCAACCAATAAAATAAAAAGGTGGATGAAGTCAAAATAAAATAAAAATGTGTTAAAATAAAATAAAGTTGTAGGTAAGTAAAGCTAGGAGATCGATTTGTGAGGATAAGCAAGGGTGTCTCCCATCAAGTTGATCCGTATACAGGAAACCCACTTTCCAGACGTTCACAGCATCGGTTAAGCATGGCACTTTAAATACAACAAGACAGAGAGCCAAAATTGCCCTGATCAACTTTTTGCTTCTATGGGCAGAGAACGTAAACGCTGATAAGCAGATACTGGTTATTTTACGGATGTCGAGGTTACCGAAACGAATGGGTAATGTGACTTATCACAATTGGTCGTCCGACACTTCAGCTCGATCTTAGAGTACTGCGGATTATTTGGACGATTTTGTCCAAAAGGTCTGAAAAAAATATTTCTATAACAAACAAAAAAAGACAGCTAAGAGCGGGTGAGACTCGAACACCGAGGGTGCCGTACAAATTTGTGACGTAAACAGCCATATCTTTTGACTGCGTAGACTTAGAGGGTTGATTTTCTGACAGCACAAAGGGACTATAGAGTTAAGTATATCGTTTTAATTTCAACTCGATATCTCCACGCGTTCCTGAGATAAAGGATCTTGACAGACAGACAGACGGACTATAAGTGATCCAATAAGGGTTCCGTTTTTTCCTTTTAAGGTACGGAACCCGGAAAAAGTTTTTTTTAAATATTATACTAGCTTATGCCCGCGGCTTCGCTTGCGTTAAATTCGGGGTAACACAGTTTCCCTTGCGCCTTATTGATTTGTAATAGCAACGCTAAGTTTTCCCTTTTCTTCCCTCTTTCTCCCTCACATCCCACTTTTTGTTAAAAAAAGATTAGCCTATGTCCGTCTCCTGGTTCCCAACTATCTCTGTACCAAAATTCATCAAAATCGGTGTAGCCATTAAAGCGTGAAGAGGTAACAAACAAACAAACAAACTCACTTTCGCTTTTATATTATAAGTAAGGAAGTAAGGATTAATCAATTCTGAACTACAGCATACTAATGCTGTAGATAACTATGATGAGCACTAAAACAATTTAAACAACCACGTTTTTTGCATTGAAACCAAAAATTATATCTCCACAAATCGCAGAAATAGCTAACAAGAAACTCGCAACTCGCAATTTCGCAGATTCAAATTGCCAGCAGCACCGTTCGTTGCCAAGAGTGACGTTGCAAAGGGACGGGTAACGAAGGAATTCGGCCGTGTACATAAATCCTTTGATTGACGCACTTAAGCATGGGTTGACCTAGATGGTTCTTGGGCGACGTACGAGCCATCGGAGAAAATTCTCTCTAAACTGAGATTCTGAAGTCAATTTGGCGATATTGAAGTGAATTTAGTACGAATTTTTGGGCGAATTAAAAAGACTTTTGTTCTTTATTGCACATAAATAGTTAAATGGATATAATATATACAAACTGCAATGATAAAGCTTACGTACAAAGGCTTAACCTAGAATTGAGTTTTCTGACAGCAAAAATAATATCAATTGAAAAATTTGCAGATAAGAGTAAAGTATTGTTCATAAACAATAACAACTTTTAAAACTAAACTAATATGTGATGGGTTAAATAGAGAGCCTTTCGGAATTAAGCTTATAAAACCTTTTTTTGCGGATGGGAAATCATATAATAACTTGCCCCGCTCTGAGCGGAGTGGGGGAAAGTGTCAGACTTTAACTGACTAAAACCCACCCATGTTCCTTCTTTCGCAATGCCGGCAGGCGGTTACCAATGTGGCAGGCTCTTCTGCAACGTATAAAATCTTAACATTTAAACTTAGAAACTGCCTGTTCTTCATATTTAAGTTTGTAGGTATAGTAACATACAAAGCAAACAGAAATATTAGGTTCATAGTGATATGAAGATTTTGGGGCAAAAAACTAAAATAATTTAATTTTTAAAGAACTTCTAGTAGAAGTAGAAGCGGTAAGAAAAATAAAAATACATTATTGAATAATGTATTTTTATTTTCTTGCCTACTCTGTGCCCGCCCACTCTTCGTGGTTTGCTGCGACCTCACCTCACTGTATCAATAATGTATAAAAGGTTTCAATAAGGAAAACCTCATCTTAACCATCCGCAATTATGTTGGCATTTTACATACTAATTAATCATAGAAATACTTTATTGCTGAAACATCTGTCCAAACCATAAAACAGCACACAAAACAGGAAACAAGAAATCCGAAAATACTTCAAAACAAATTCTCCTTCATCTCTCCTTTGAATGTCCTTATTCTATAACACACCTTTAAAAGAGCAAAGCCCATTGTCCTCGAGATCACAAACAAACGTATCTGTTGTCCAACTTATGAATATTAATACAAGGGAAAAAATTCCATTATCTTTTGCGATGAGGAACCCTCTAGAATACATTACGAAGAGTTCTAAGTGATATATACTACTTTCTTGTTATGGCGGGGGTGATAGATATTTTCTTTGTAGGGATGATGTTTTAAGGATTCCGTAACTCATCATCTGCCTAGCCTTTTCCCAACTATGTTGGGGTCGGCTTCCAGTTTAACCGGATGCAGCTGAATATCAGTATTTTACATGGAGCGACTGCCTATCTGACCTCCACAACCCAGTTAATACTGGGTAAAACGATACCCCTTGGTAAGACTGGTTGTCAGACTTTCGGAACACTGACTACATGTAACGACTGTCAAAGATCTACAAATGACAGCCGGGACCAACGGCTTAACGTGCTTTCCGAGGCACGGAGGAAACTCGGTATGTAACGGGTGGTCACCCATCCACAGACCAACCTAGGCAAGCGCGGCTTAACCTAAAGATCGACCCGAGCGGCTACTATTTATTTAGCCACGAGCTCCTCTTTAGGATTCCGTAACTAAAAAGGAAAAAAACTAAACCCTTTTTCATAACTTTGTTGTCTATCTGTCTGTCTGTCTGATATACTTATTTGGTTCAATGCGAAAAAAGTGGTTGTTTTAAGCCTTCGCGCGACAAAGTTTGCACACGGGTGCAAAGTTTCATACATTGTTACCCTACATTTTTGTAAGCAATAGTGCGACGGGCATTGGCATAGTGCTCATCGTATCTGCAGCATTAGCATGTTCTAGTTCAGAATTGATTAATAATTATTTATTATTTTTTTGTGTTTTATTAAAAACATTGCCACACACTATTGATTTCTCCCGTGTCGTGGGTGCGTTTACAAACATTCAATCTCACATACACAAACAGCCAGACCCGTAACAACTATCTGTAGGGCATACAAATATTTGTTCCGTGCGGGGATCGAACCCGCTACACGCAGCACAGCAGTCGATCGCTCACCCACTGCGCGCGACTTCCTTTTCCGTACCTTAAAAGGAAAAAACGGAACCCTTATTGGCTCACTTTTTGTCCGTCCTTCTGTCTGTCAATACCCTTTATCTCGGGAACGCGTGGAGTCATTGAGTTGAAATTATATACATATACTCAACGAACCCTCTAAGTCTACGCAATCAAAAGGTATGGCTGTTTATGACGCACGTTTGTACGAAACGAATCTGACTCGCTACTCGATTGGCCGGTTTTGTTTTTGTTAATTATGGTCAAGCCCAAGCCTAGCCTGGTGTCAGAGTAAGAGAGTGTGTCCTAGTAAGTAGAGTTTTTATGCCGCCTAGGGACCCTGATTTGATTTAACATGCCGCCGAGAAATATTTCTCAGGTATGCTGTTCACTTCACGACGCTTTTCCTTCTCCAAAGCTAGTCGTAATAAAATATTAATAAGCAAAGCAAAAGTGTGTTCGATCTTGAAATCTATTCAAGTCAACATGAATATTATGATTTGAATAAAATAATAAATAAATCTTTATTTCAGACCTTGTGTCCATAATTATTTTTATAAAATTTATATAACATGAGCAAGAATTAATGTTCTTAGGATATTTGAGTCCTGCTTGTCTGCAATGACCTGTAGGATGCTGTTAGTGCTACCACAGACTCTGCCTAACAACGATGAGAGCCGCTTGCGCACTATGGTATGTCTCTTTTGTTTTAAAAGAGTGTCTACGGAGTTTTTTTTTTTAAGAATCTCCATGGGCAACTACAGTACTTTCGCAAGTTATTATGTCTTGTGTCTGGGACTGTGGCAGCATCTTTTTAGTTTTTATGACATTCAAAAGTGCCTGTAATGGTTTAATTGAAATAAATTCTTTGAGATTGAGTTTATTACTGGGTAGTCCGACTGTGACACTACAAAGCTATCTTCGCAATATTCTTAAGAAATAAGCATTACCTTTGTACTCGAATTTTATATGGTTTTTTTTCCTGTCTTGTCTATTGTACATTACTGTACATAAATTATTAAATAAATATTCATAAATTTTGTTTCTAAGTCTAGAATTTGTGGTGTTGTAAGTTTGAAACAAGAAAAATAAAGGTGAACTTTTTTCAGTCAGTAACTTTTCGCAACGTGTGGTAAAATTGTTTAGTAATATTTTTAAAGTTTAGGCAGTAAATAATGTAGTCAAACAAAAGTTATCCGATGTAAGGCTAAAATGTTAAAAGAAAATTCAATTCGACCTCATCATTTTAACGAAAGAAAGCAGAACAGTATGCACAAAAGTAATTCAAAGAAAATAAACCACCAATTCATTCAATCTCGAATTATGAAGGGAAATAACTGGCCCTGGCAACCCCCACTGGAATTTCAACCGTATCACTAACCGTCCAACGTCCGTTTTTCCATGCCACTTGAATTAATAAGCAATAAGTGGGTTGCCCTGGATTACAACTTAATATCAAGTGCCTTATCTTTAGAGAATTTACTTTGTTGTCGCTTATGTACCACTAGGGGTCTCTTGGACCTTTTCAAGCCGTTTTACCTCCTGGGTCTTGAAGTACTTAACCTTACTTATCTAGGTGGACTCGGTTATAACGACCCTCAGATTATATTTAATTTGGCCATCAATGAACCTGTGTGAACATTTTAGCCGGAGATTTGTATATGAATCTCTCTTTGATTTCGAAAAGTAAATACCTCGTTGACTGGTTGTTAAAATTAAGGCCATATTTGGTAGCAAATAACATTGAAGTAGGGTAATTGCGAAACATATTCATAATTCCAGAAATTTTAAATTCATTTTACCAGTTCAACGACATGCATTGGATTCTTAACTTTGTTTTAATACCATTAAGCAATGATATATTTTATTAACAAACTGGCTACTTTCCGTTTCAACCACGTAGACTAAAATGTTATACATATAAATTTTCTTCTTGAGATGTTATCACTATATCTATTGCTGGAAACTGCATTGAAATCCGTTAAGCAGTTTAAAAGATATAAGCGATACTATGTACATACAAATATGATTTTTGTACGAATACAACGCTTTTCGGATAAGCTTCGCCTACTGACAAACTTTTAGACAATTCGAAAATGAAACTAAAATGACGAATTATAGAGAAGTGTAAATAAATAAATAAATAAATAAATATCTTGGGACAACTCACACACGGCTATCTAATCCCAAGCTAAGCAGAGCTTGTGTTATGGTAACCAGACAACTGATATACATACTTATATAATTTATAAATACATACATATTATAGATAAATCACACCCAGACACAGAACAAACAATCATGCTCATCACACAAAGTTTGTCCTGGGTGGGAATCGAACCCACGACCTCCGGCTCAGCAGTCAGGGCCACTAACCACTAGACCAACAGGCCCAACAAAACATGCTACGCCGACCACAATAAAATGGGAACAGGGCAGAAGAATGATAACACTTTGAAATCAACGAACTCTTCGAGCTGTCTTAATTACAGAAATGTTAATGTGTTTGACGAAAAAAAAATGCTTTTTTTTTCTTTATAAAACTTTCCTGGAAACAGTACCTACAACATTATTAAACTATAGCATACATTTTTCTCGGTCTATAAAATATGAATTGAAAATTTCGCTTCGAAGAAGAAATAGCTTAAAAATACGAGTGAATAAAATGAAAGAAAGAAAGTGAAGTTTATTTGTCAGAATATAGTACTTACTTATGAGCAAATACCATTTTTGCGGAAAAAGGTTTTTTTTTTAATATTGTAGTTATACAGTCATTTAAGATGAATAATAACGGCTTTCTAGTCCAAAACATACGTGAAAATGACATCCTTACTAATATTATAAAAGCGAAAGTGAGTTTGTTTGTTTGTTACGTCTTCACGCCTAAATGGCTAAACCGATGTTCAATCAGACAGGTTTTGTTCCTGTTGGGCTAAATTACTGCCCAATGGTTGTTGTCAGGCGATTGTAACTCAATTTTACGTGTAACACTGTATGTCGGCGTGGTTGTTTATGTAAAACTCCTTAAAACCCCAAGTTGCAACTAGTCCAAGCATCCTGTCTGCAAGTGGATGTTTTGGGTAATATTATATACTGTATCTCCCTCTAACTCAAACACCGATGGCTACATTGACTCCCTCATCACGCAATTAAGCACATAAACGTCACAGAAAAATTATAATAGCTGGTGCTATAAACATTAACATTAAACATAAAGATACCGAGACATCCCAGGACCACAAAAGCAGAGTTAACTACCTAAACATGCTGTTGTTTTTTGGCATACTTCCTGGACATACCCTGCCTACCCCTCTGAATGGCAGGGTAGGTCCAGGAAGTATGCCAAATGTAGGATACTTAACATTATAGATACGCCACAACTTTATAAACAAAAACAACATATCGTTAAGACCGCGTGGATACAGATTGTTGGAAGAGCCGTTTGCATGCACAGTTTCTCATTCTAAAGTCTTCCTTGGTTCACGCCCTGGCAATGCTGAATGACATGGACATTGTCATCGGAGAGCGATTTACTTGCCTCGAGGTGGGTGGACGTGTGTCGTGGATGTTTAAGTTGAGAGGATAAAGAAAAGAAGACCTTTTTTTTTTTTTTTTTTTTTTTTTTTTTTTTTTTTTTTTTTTTTTTTTCGGGTGGGAAATCATCCGATGACTTCCCCCGCTCTAGGTGGAGCGGGGGGGCATGTCAGACTTGTACTGACTAAAACCCACCCATGTTCCTTCTGTTGCCCTTTACGTTCCGAGGCCGCGGTATCTCTTTCGAACAACCCGCAACCCCGGCAGGCGGAGGCTCTGGCAAGCCCCTCTGCTTTGCTGACTCTCTTTGAGGCGCGCGTGAAACACAAACGCGCCGTCGACACGGCCTGTCGTCAATCGACGGACGGACGGTGAACTACCCATTGCTCACCGCCCACAGGCCCGCATCTACGGTGGCCGGAAGTCGTCTCGCGGCGCCCGGCGCCCTGGGCGTCTTCCGCGGCGGCTGGGTTGGGCAGATGTTCTCTCCCTCAAACGCCCGGCCACCTCCTTTGCTAGCATTACTGCTTCGCAGAAGGTGGTGACCGCTTCCCATTCCCTCTCGCTCCGGACCATGGCCTGAACCAGGGCCGGACGCGAGAGATCGCCGCCGCCGATCGCCTCCACGAGGGCACGGCGGTGCTCCGCCCAAGCTGGGCAGACCGCCACTGTGTGCTCCACCGTGTCCTCAGGGCGATCGTCACAATGGTGACACCCGGGCGCTTCCTCCCGCCCGATGATGTGCAGGAACCTCCCGAAACTTCCGTGTCCGGTGAGGACCTGCGTCAGGCGGTAGGTGAGGACGCCATGACGCCTCTACAGCCACTCCTCAAAGAGGGGACTTACCGCCGCTATTGTGGCGTGCCCTGCACGGGGTTGCGACAGTCGCTCTCTCCATGCCACCATGAGATCGCACCGGAGGTCTGCCCGCCGAGCGGCAACTTGCCGTGGCAGCGGGTTTTCCCCCCGGTGTAGTGCCTCCGCGCGCCACTCAAACAGGCGCGCGAGGACTATCGCCTCCAGATCCCACGGTGGCAGTCCGGCAAGGAGGCTCGCTGCCTCGCCGGAGATCGTGCGGTAGCCCCGGACAAGCCGTATGGCCACCACCTTTTGGGGCGCGTTCAGGTAGTGGGCGGCGCGCCGCCCTAAAGAACGCGCCCATACCGGGGCCCCGTAAAGGGCCATGGACCGCACGACTCCGGCATAGAGCCTACGGCAGGAGGCGTTTGGCCCCCTCAGATTGGGCAGGAGCCGCTTGAAAGCAGCCCCCGTCCGCTCGAGCTTGGGAGCCAAACGTCGGAAATGTTCGACGAAGTTCCACCGGCTGTCGAGGACGATTCCCAGGTACTTCATCGTCGACCCGACGCCGATGCGAACCCCTCCTACCGTCAACTGGGATCCCGACGGTGGCGTGTTTCCGCGGCCATGAAAGACCATGGCCTCGGATTTGTGCAAGGCCACCTCGAGACCCAGCAGCCGGATCCTCTCTGCGACTATCGCAACCCCGCGCGTCATGATGTCGGCCGCCGCCTGGTGCGACCCCCCCTGAGCCAGAACGAGCGTGTCGTCAGCGTAGCAAACTACACTGACGCCGCTGGGGAGGTCGGCGCGCAGCACCCAGTCGTAACCGATGTCCCACAGGAGCGGCCCCAAGACCGATCCCTGTGGGACACCGCACGACATCTCTCGCCGGTTCCACTCTCCAGAGCGACCGGGGTATATGACGGCCCTGTCCGTCAGATATGCCCCGACCACACGACGAAGATAGGTCGGCATCCGGTGGTATTGGAGTGCCTCCCTGATGCAGCCCCAAGGCATGGTGTTAAACGCGTTGGCGATGTCGAGAGACACCGCCACGACAACCCCACCCCTGGACACTGCAGCCCCCGTCGTGAGGGCTCTCACGCGCATGATGGCATCCACCGTAGAGCGCCCCTTGCGGAAACCATACTAACATACAAAGACACATACAAAGAAGACCTTTATTTGTGCTTGTTCTGTAAGAGAATGAACGAAAGATGACTTTTTAAGTATTTTTTGTCATTCCTTATTGTAAACCAGCTGTCCAGCGTGGTTTTGTCCACGTCTTTAGTTGCTGCCCCATTCCCGTGGGTAGTAGCGTGATGTTGTATAATCTATGTTACTTCCCGATAATGTAGTTTCCTACTAATGAAAAAAATTTTAAAATCGGTCTAGTAGTTTTGGAGTCTATTCGATACAAATAAATCTTTCCTATAATATATATAAATCACGTGTCACGTTGTTCCGCGATGGACTCCTAAACTACTTAACCGATTTCAAATTAAATTTGCACACTGTGTGCAGTTTGATCCAACTTAAAAGATAGGGTAGGTAGGGTAGGTAGGGTAGGCAGGGTAGGTAGGGTAGGTAGAAAGGTAGAAAATTGCATTGCAACGCATGCCATGGGCACAGCTAGTATTAAATAATAATATTATTATAGGATAGATTATTAGTGCAGATATGTTTCTTTTAACCGTGCAATATCTTAAATTGCTCAGTTATATTGTATATATTTTCTCGAATGAATAAACAACTAATTTCCACACCAAACATTTAATCAACAACCTGGTACTCACAATATTTTCACACAAACATCCCCAACCTGTAAACGAATCGGCTCCCCCGAGACAGTCGCGTGCAACTAACAATTCTTTCGACTTTTACCTCGTAAATACAGTTACCAACTTGGTCAAACGCGGCAAATTTATTAAAAGGAACAAATATATAGCTAAGAAGCACCGTAATAAGATTTAGTAGTTCACTGTTAACATCTTGGCTAAGTTGGACGTCATTTTTGTCCCCTCTATCTAGTTAATGGGTTCTTATCTCTATATAATAAAGTAAGTACGTGAGATTATGCCTTTGTTTTGGTAAAAGAAGAATACAAATATGTATGTGTTTTTGACGGATTATGTCTAGAGAAAATATTCAGTCATATACACACAGTACACACAGTACCCGCACACACACACACACGTGCGTATACACTATACCAAATCACTTCTTATAGAAAAAAATCTTTAAAAAGTGAAAGATTTCTAGGCGCAGTTTCATCATCTGCCTAGCCTTTTCCCAACTGTGTTGGGGTCGGCTTCCAGTCTTACTAGTAATACCAGTATTTTACATGGAGCGACTGCTATCTGACTTCCATAACCCAGTCAGTACTGGGTAATACGATACCGTTTCGTAAGACTGCTTGTCAGACTTTCGGGACACTGACTATCTCTAACGACTGTCTAAGATCTACAAATGACTGCCGGGACCAACAGCTTAACGTGCTTTCCGAGGCACGGAAGTAACTCGGTATGTAGCAGGTGGTCACCCATCCACAGACCAACCTAGGCAAGCGCGGTTTAACCTAAAGATCGACCTGAGCGGCTGCTATTATTTAGCCACGAGCTCCTCTCTATTCTCTATTTCTAGGCGCAGTTTGTAGTTAAAAAAAATTAAAATGATAATATTCGGGACGTTTTTATAAAAACGCATCTTTGTCATCGACTTTGACACCATACTGATTCAAAATCAAGACACTATTCCAGTTTTCACACAGCTTTACCCCTAAAAAAAATACAATTCGAAGCACCCGGATGATTATCTATACCCAACAAACACCAATATCAAAATCTACATAAATCTTCCTCAATAAAGACAAGATGTTCTCGCCGTAAAAAGTAACAGTACTCATTAAGAATAGATGTTAAAAACGTTTAAATCATCCCAAACGTTTGACGTAATCAAATAAAATCGCTGTCTGGATTAACGGAGCTCCTTGGATCTTGATTTAACATAATTTGTGCCAAGGAGATTTCGTTTTATTCTTTTCACTGCGTCAGTCTGATTTGTAACGTCAGGCTTTTAAAGTTAAGTCATTAAGCTTAATTGGATTTTCCATGTTGCGGATGTGGTGTCTTTTAATATCGGGTCAGATTAAATTTAGTAGCAAAACTCGACAGATTTGATTAACTCTGTATACCCTCATGTCATCTAACGTTTCGGTAGTAAATTTATTGCGAGCCGGAGAGGTTATGAGGTTATGGTAAAGAAAAGATTGTGGGCGGCCCAACATGTTGCAGAATCAAAAATTCGGAGACTTGTGACGTCACTCAATCCGCACTCAACACACAACAGTCCCACAGTCAGGATGCTTTCGTTCCAGAACAGGGGGTGCATGTTAATACCAATATGAATGGAGAACTGGGATAAGCGGCTGGCAATTCCTATAATGTCCAAAAAACCCGAATATAAGTTACACATTTCATCGTTAGTGGAACAGAACAACACTACAAACAGGTCAGAGACAGTTATGAAACTACTTTTTTTTGGGATAAGAAATCTTCAAATAACTTTCCCCACTGTAGGTGGAACGGGGGGAGAGTCAGACTTTTACTAACAAAATCCGATCCAAGCACCTTCTTTTGCCCTTTATGTTCCGGGGCCGCGGTATTTCTTTCTAACAACCCGCAACCCCAGCAGGCGGTGATCCTGAAACGCCCCTCTGATTAACTGACATCTCTTTGAGCCGCGCGTGAAACACGAACGTGCCGTCGACACGGCCTGTCGTCACTATACGGAAAAATGGTGAGCTACCTATGGCTCACTGTCTATAAACCCGCATCTACGGTGGCTGGGAGTCGCTGCGCCTGACGCCCGGAGCGTCTCCCGCGGCGGATGAAACTCTACCTAATCACGTTTTCAAAAGCAGAGGGGCTTGCATTAAGCAGAGGGGCTTGCCAGAGCCTCCGCCTGCCGGGGTTGCGGGTTGTTCGAAAGCTATACCGCGGCTCCGGAACGTAAAGGGCAATAGAAGGAACATGGGTAGGTTTTAGTCAGTACAAGTCTGACATGCCGCGTCTCCGCTCCGCGTATGATCTGTTAATGTTAATGCAATTTAGGTGTATCGTATTGATTATCTAAATTTGGCAATGATAATAATTAATCAGGCTAACGGAATTGCATATCAATGATATTGAAATGTTAACGATTTCACGCATAATTGAAATTCTGTACGTTAGTTGTGAATTTCACGGTCAACGGTGATATTAGATGTTGAGGTGATTAAGATGCTCGTGGTAAAATGAATTTCTTCCCAATCTTTTAGTGAACCCTTAATGCTAAGCGTTTTTAAAACGTCATTACGTATCTGACATTTTCAAATGATTGTGGGAAGTATGATTCAGTTATTTGTAGAACAATCGGACTTTAAAGAAGATAGGTATTAAAATGATAGTATTAAAACTTTTCGTACAAACCTAGACTTTTTGGGATGCTTATTCAGTCATTTTGCTTCATCCACGTTTATCTCTTCTGCGTCGTTCCTTTACTGCTGAATATAGCGATCGCACTGTGTAAACTCTCGGTACAGGCTGCCTCCAATACCCTTCTTGGTCACGCCGGGCTCTGCTTCGCGCGCGTCCGCCACATCCATACATCTGACCATACCTGCACGCTGGTTGTAAATACTACGCACTTGACCTTTCTGCAGAACCTCACCAATAACCGCTGTTCTTCCAACCGCAATCTATAAAGCTTTGTCTTAATCAAGGGACGACTGAATATATTACTTTGAAATGTTATTCTCGTAGAAACGGCGCCGTCACTGTGGTTACAAGTGATTAATTAATCGATTGATTTATAGCCACGGCCGTTTCTTGGATACAAATCAGACCAGAATAAACTGTTTTTTTGGAAGGAATAGAAAAGATTTAGTAATAGAGTAGTTTGAAATGGGGTAATTTAATGATTGACACACATCGTTCTCACATATTTGTATAATCTCAACATGAATAATGTAACCATGATCTTGTAAAATTATTAAGATGCAAAAGAGTGTCCATGGAGTTTCTTGCCCGTTCTTTTCCATAGAGATGCCAATATCTCAACCGTTGCTGTATGTTTCACTAGCTTTTGCGCGCGGCTTCGCTCGCGTTAGGGCGTTGGGGTAACACAGTTCCCCTTTTCTGATTTGCAGGTACGTGGTACCTGTAGTTTTTGCCTGTGCACCTTATTTATTGGAATAACAAAGCTAAGTTTTTCCTTTTCTTCCCTCTTTCTCCCTCATATCTCAATCTCTTTAAAAAAAAATAGCCCACGTCCGTCTCTAGGGCCCCAACTATCTCTGTACCAAAATTCATCAACATCAGTTTAGCCATTAAGGCGTGAATACGTAACAAAAAAAAAAACAAACTCTTTTTCGCTTTTATAATATTAGTAAGGATTCTGTTCTACCAACTTTGCCAAGGTGATGATTGCGTCGATGTCCACCCTCAAGCGTCCAGTGAGTGACGTCTTTACCTACCATCATTTTCAACCTAAACGTTATAAAAAGCTCCCTTGTTTCCACACGTGAATATTCCATCCCCTATCCTTATCGAGCAAGCTAACCACGTAACTGTTACGGCTCGAGTTTCAAGTAACAAAGTAAAATGTATTAGAGCGAATAGCTCCCGTGCATTAGCGGTGAAGGCGATAAATGTCCACTTGCCATCAGGCTGCATGGTGAACGATGCTGTATGTAGTCAGCAGACTTCTAAGTGGTGTGTTTTGTTTTAGTCTTTAAGCTCTTGGGAATTTTGTTTACAAAGTAAACCTGTTTATTATAAATGAAGTGTGAAAAACCTACTCAACTGATTAGTTAATCGTGCATTGATTCGTTTGAAATTTATAGTACTATTATATTTTAGGATATTTTTTTTTCAATAATGTCGTGATCTTTGGATTTAACTGTGACCTAACAAAAATATGTTTTCTCTTCGATAAATATATTATATAAAACTAGCTGGCGTCCGCGGCTTCACCCGCGTGATGTCGAAGATAAGTATCCTATGTGTTAATTCAGACTATAATCTATCTGTGTGCCAAATTTAATTAAGATCCGTTCAGCTGTTTTGGCGGGAAAGAGTAACAAACATCCATCCATCCTGACAAACATTTGCATTTATAATTTTAGTAGGATTCTCGTGTTGCGGTGTTTGTGACCTAACTCCTCCAAAACAGCTGGACCGATTTGTATGAAATTTTGTGTGCATATCGGGTCTAAAAATCGTGTAAGGGACCTGAGTAGTGGGTGAAACCGTTGAACACAGGTAGTTTTATATTAAAAAGTTTCGTGAGTGAGTCTCTAAACTTTGTTTCTACAATAATTATAATCTGGACAAATATTGAATGCCAATACAGCACCAAGGCCACTAGACTCTTCATCATTAGGACAAAAATAAACATTTTCAAAAACTTATCTTGAAAACAAATTCTAAAACAAATAATTTACATACGTACCTACTAGCCAAACATCCATATCCTCAAACAAAATCGATAAATCTCGAAACTTGTAAAGAAAAGATCGCTAATAAGTGATAGGCCCATCACCTGTCACTAAGGGTCGCTCCTCAGTTCAATGCGGGCGGACCCTAGTGTAATCCCTACGATTTAACCGCTGGCTTGATCCCCTGATTTCCACCGCGGCTGAGGGGACGGGGGGGACGGGGGGGACGGGGGGCTGGTAATTAGTTCCTTGTTTGACTGATGAAATTCTTCAGTGTTCAGGAAGGTGAGATAGGACGGAGATAGTGGGAAGCGTTTTGTTTTAATAAATGGGGAATAGGGTTTAGGGTCGAAAAACGTTGGGTACAGTTGTAAGCTTGCATTTATTTTATTACTTTTGAGTTTAATTAAGTATGTAAATCTTCAACGGGGAAAATCGAGCCTCGAAGGAGATCGTCTTAAAGGTGTCTGTCATTGACAGAATCACGGTGAGTTCGGTGGGTGTGCCCAAGAGCTCTACGAGCACATTCTAATATACTTATACCTTCATCTTATTTCTAAGTGTATGATAAAGGTGCTCACTAAGACGGGACTTAACTAAATTCAATCCCTGCGGGGATGAAACAGGGTGGCAAACAATTCCTTGACCGGATTGACTTGTAAATTTGCATAGGTATGCTTTCACAAAAATAATCCTTACTAATATTATAAAAGCGAAAGTGAGTTTGTTTGGAACGTTTGGCAGGTAACTGTTTCATGTCAGCTGTGTCCAACGTTTGCGTACCGGTTTTAAAATATTTTTGTGTTTGGATGCAAGCTTGATATTATCAAATCGTTACTAAACATTTATCTTCTTCCCAGCTTAAACACTAGGAAGTGGCGAAGGGCAGGCCTTTTTTGTGGGACTGGCTCTTGTAATGAGACGTTCAAAAAGTGCTGATTATCAGCCTAATTTAAATAAATGACTTTTGATTTTGATTATGAAATTGAAAAAACAAGATTGCGATGTTAGGTCTGAGTATAATTGCCAAAAAAAGCATATTTTGGTGGTGAGTGCAACTTATATTCAACTATCTCTCTCTTCTTCATCTTTTGGCTACTCCACCAAATGCTGAGCTTTTAGCCATATATGCCGTAGACTGAACAGAAGATAGATAGGGAGAGGGAGAAAAGGTTCAAGTGGACACCACGAATGGTACGGAGGATTACCAACGTGGGAATACAATCGACTAAAGCCCCGTTCCAATAAACAAAAACGACTCGTTTTGCTTACGGATGGTAGTATTTTGACATAAGTTCTATGAGACTTAGGGGGTATACAAATAAGTTACTAATCCTTACTATAATATTATAAAAGCGAAAGTGAGTTTGTTTGTTTGTTCGCTTGTTACGTTTGTTAGTTTGTTACTCGATTTTGATGAATTTTGGTACATAGATAGTTGGGACCCTGGAAACGGACTTAGGCTATTTAAAAAAAAAAGAGATTGAGATATGAGGGAGAATGAAAAGGGAAAACCTAGCATTGCTATTACAATAAATAAGGCGCTATGGCAAAAACTACAGGTAGCAGTTACCTGTAAATCAGGAAAGGGGAAATGTGTTACCCCAAATTTAACGCGGGCGAAGCCGCGGGCAAAAGCTAGTAAGTTCATAAAATTGTCTTGAAGCTCTAGTCCTAGGCTAAACCGATTTCCTAAATAAATACGCACTGTTGATTTTTGAACGCTTGGCTCAACCCCGAGAGTTAAAATTCCACCTAAACTTGATTTACACTTATTGTTCAACAACATTTGCTCTCGATTATGGTATTTGTTAACGACATAATTCATATTAATTCGACCAAGAAAATCATTATCATCATCTGCCTAGCCTTTTCCCAACTATGGATGCAGCTGAATATCAGCATTTTACATGGAGCGACAACCCAGTTAGTACTGAGTATTAAGATACCCATTGGTAAAACTTTCGGGACACTGACTACCTGTAACGGCTGTCAAAGATCTATAAATGAGACGGGACCAACAGCTTAACGTGCTTTCTGAGGCATAGAGGCAACTCGGTTTGCAACGGGTGATCACCCATACACAGACTAACCTAGGCAAGCTCGGCTTAAACTTAGGCCCAGCTCCTCGAGGATTAATTCAACCATGAAAATAAGTTAATAAAATACCTCTCACAAGACACTTCTTGACAATAAATCACAATTCTCTCACAAACAAGTTATCTGTTTAAAGCAACCATTAAATAAGGCATCTACTTCGTACTCCGCAAAGGCATAATTACTATTACTATGAAATTCAGCCCTAAATATACCGCTAACGTAATTAATATTCACAGAGACATAAACGTGACAGGAGCAATCACTCAAGTACGCAGACTGTTGTAGCTTTTACACTAACGACACAGAGTAGCAAATAACAGAGATCTCACTTATTATAGTAAAAAAAAACATAATTATGTTATTACAAACGTCAAATATTTAATCAAAATCAAATCAAATAAAAATATTTTTATTTCACATAGGCCCACATGGGCACTTATAAAACGTCGAGAAAAGGTGCACGGTTCGGGTTGGTCGTTTTCTATGGAGAAGAACCGGCAAGAAACTCCATGGTTACTCTTTTAAAATCATTTGGTTTTACAATGTTGTTGTTACAGCGTTAGTATTTAAGTATGAGAGGCCAGCGTAGGCCCGGCAATAAGTCGTTGCTTACTTTACAAAACGTAAAATAAAAATAAAATACATATGGCACTAAAACTTTATTTCTTGAAACAATCTACTTTAGAATAACCTATTAAGTCATTAGTTTATCTGACAGATCAATTAACTACTTTTCTTGCCGTCTTTACACCAATGTGTGAACTGTAATTGTATATCTTATGGTGATAATGCCAAATAACACAACAATATGACCAAAATAATCCTTACTAATTTTATAAAAGCATAAGTGAGTTTGTTTGTTACGTCTTCACGCATAAATGAGTGAACCGATTTTGATGAATTTTGGTACAGAGATAGTTGGGACCCTGGAGACGGACATAGGCTATTAAAAAATGGGATATGAGGGAGAAAGAGGGAAGGAAAAAAAAACTTAGCATTGCTATTATAATATATAAGCCGCAAGGGCAAAAACTACAGGTAGCAGGTACCATGTTACCCCGAATTTAACGCGAGCGAAGCCGCGGGAAAAAGCTAGTACTAGATAAAATAAGAGAACTTTCGTGTGTTACTTACGAAAATATTCTTTAATAATTGGTGTCCATAACGTATTAAGGTCAAGATAATATTTTTAAACAGTACAACATACTTAACCCAGTAAAGCTAGAAGTTTCATGTCGTGAGATCTTCTGAATCTGATCTCTATGGAAATCAGATTACATTCAACTAGAAACCAGGGGCCTTAGTCTGCTATTACAATAGTGTCAGAATGGTCGATCACTGATCGCATAATGTAGTACAAGTTTAGTATGTAGTAGATGTCAAAATCAACCATTATGCGATCAGTGATCGACCATTCTGACACTATTGTAATAGCAGACTAAGGCCCCAGAACTATTTAGCAAACTATCGCTAAGTAATATAGCAATATTGCATCCTCATTGTTGCTTTAACGCGGAAATAGCAGCATGCATAGTATTTCAATATGTGCTGGACAGAAAGAGATAGCATTACTCTTAAGTTCGTATTGAGAATTCTCGGTATTACTTAAACTTCCCCAGGTATTGCAATTCATCTCAAAATGAAAGGTTTCGTAATAAAGTTTTATAATTACAATTTAATGGTTTGTAATCAGTTCTTGAGAATATTTTATGACGCACCTTCGCGTGTGAATCGTAAATATTTTATTTGAGTAATTTCAAATTTTCATGATCGTGTAATAAAACCTACCTCTTACTTTGATGGTTAAAATTCTTGTTTTATTAAACAAATACTTAGTTTTATAACCATTACTACTTAACTGCTTGAAATTAGTTTGTATTTTATATTAACTTTATATATAAAGCATTACAGAAACTTTTTTTTTTTAAACCCTTGCCCCACACTAGGATTTCTCCTGTATCGTGGGTGCGAACATACACATACAAACAGCCAGACCCGGAACAACTATCTGTAGGCCATACAAATAGTTGTTTCGAGTCTGGCTGTTTGTAAAAGTGAGTTTTAATGTTTGTAAACGCACCCACGATATAGGCGAAATCCTAGTGTGGGGCAACGTTTTCTTAAAAAAAAAACTAGCACTGGAAAAGTTAATGAATTACTGAAATATGCCATTAACTACCTCAACAGCTAATTTATCACACGTCGATGTTCCCAACAACACCCCTCTCACATGGGAACGGTGCTGCAATACAATATAATCTAGTGCGACGGACGTTGACGAAGCTAGGTCTTTAAGCCAGCTAGCTTGTCTGACAAACTGTTTGTTTTAAGGCTAAGATATACGAAATAGATCAACTTTTACGAAGAGAACGCGGGTTTAAAGGTTTTAAATACGTCGTCTTTTACTCGAACTGTAGTCTACTGAACTGTCTATTTTCTGTCAAATAAAGGATCTTGTTCAGCGCCCATATATTGTTTGCCCTGGAACCTAGAGCATCGGAAGATGATGTTTTGTATTCTCAATCATTAGTTAACTCCTTTATGATCTTATTTTTTCTGCGGACTATCTGCAGAATATCTATATACTACTAATAACATAAATACGAATGTCTTTGAGGATGGATGGATGTTGGTTACTCTTTCAAGTGAAACCTTCTGAACGAATGTTGATGAAATTTGGCACAGAGGTAGATACTGGTCTGAAATAACACATAAGGTACATATTTTTTTTCGAAATCACGCGGGCGAAGCCGCAGGCGCCAGCTATCTTACTAATATTAGGTTACTAACTTTATTCGAAAACAATCATGATTTAAAAAAGAGTCTGGTAACTTATCTCCTTTGTTGACTGTACCTATCCTTTGTGTTTGTCTTTAAAATAACTAAATCTCCAGGCACAAACCCAAGTTCACTTCAACTAAAAAGATTAGGTAAACCAAGAAAACAGATTTTTGCATTATTTTATATTAAAATTTGTCCAAAGCATTTTAGGCTACAAATCACGTAAAACTTAATCGCGCAACTGTTGAATCGCTAAATGAAATCGTATAAAACCACTAATTCCGGATTTCGTGGATTTGCGGTTTTAATGCCGTGCCTGAAATGGAAAGTGAAATAAAACTGAGGGATTATGCTGTTAATGTAGATGACTATCAAAATCTGGCAACAACGTTGTAGGACTGCGAAAATAATTGAATGGTTAGCTAGATATTTGGATTTTATTAGGCTTAAATTCGTAGTTAATTTACAACCGTTGTTCTATCTAGAACCAACTAGCATTATTGATTTGATTGAGTGAGGATCAGATTGATTGCTATGTTGGATCAAAAATGGGCTTCGTCTTTATGTTTTTTAATGGGCTTACTTTTGTCTTTAATATTGTCCTAAGCTCAGCGATGAGGTCGACATGGGACGAGCTAAGTCTTAACTAACTCCTTTTCTATTCAAAAGTGTATATCAATCGTTTAGTGGGTGAACAAAAAAAGAAGTTCAAGTTTGATCCCTTAAAATAAAAAAAAAACTATGTGGTACCATTATAATTATTCTTACCAGCCTGTATCATAGATATAATAGTTGTAATATTTTTATCAATTATAAAAAATCATCGTGTAGCAGTTGCTACGCCGTAGCATGACGTTATGGCTACGCCAGCTACGGTGTCGTAGCAAGCTATAAAGTCCCAAAAATATTGTACTAAGGACTTAGATCAGTTGGGCTGTAATAATAGTTTCACTCCGTATTCTACGAGCCACCTTTATATTCTATCATACTCCATAAAACCGTGAAAATTCTAATAAAATCTTGTTTTTGTATTCACCGTAGACACTACGCCTAAAGACGTAACAAAAATAAAAACAGTTTTCTTTGCTCTCTAATAAGTATTCTGGATGTTGTCTGTTTTATTCAATAAAACGATCGAACGACTTTGAGTAAATTCACTTGTACATTATTTATATCTTCGGATACATTTATTTTTATGCCAATACTACTTCGATTTGTGTACGAAGTTAATTTAACGTTATCGTACATATTAAATTGACTTACTCTAACGGGTCTTGACTGTGGAATGTTATTTGAAAATAACAAGATCAAACAAAGAAAAAATTCTTTTATTTATAACGAAGTCGCGAATTTACTGTTGTCTACATGGTAATCATTTCTTAGAAATCTCTACGTAACTTGTACGTTTGCGACAAAGATAGACATAGAAATAGAATAATTCTCTCTACCTCGAGGTACCTGTTAGGGGTTGTTTTGCAAAAAATATTATTCTGTCATAAATGTGTTGTAAAAAAAAATAAAGATCAAAGGAAACTAGCTCGAAGGGTAGAATAGGTGTTCGCGTGTCTCAAAGAGATGTCAGTAAAGTAGAGGAGCCCGCCAGGGCCTGACTGTTGTTCGAAAGAGATACCGCGGCCCCGGAATATAAAGAACATACTAGGAAAGGGTAAGGAACTGCTTCGTTGGTCTAGTGGTGGTTGGTCCTTTTTCTTTGCTGTTGAGAAATCATAAAATAACTCCCCCCGCTCTGGGGGGAGCGGTGGGGAGTGTCTGACTTATACTGATTAAAACCTACCCATGTTCCTTCTATTGCCCTTTACGTTCCGGGGCCGCGGTATCTCTTTCAAGCAACCCGCAACCCTGGCAACCATTAGGTCACTGGTTCGATTTCCATGTCGGAAAAAGTGTTATATGGTTTTTCGATCAAGAATTTCTCAGTAGCAACCACAGAATCTGGATAAATGCTCGGTTGATGACAACATGCTCACCTCTGATTACACGGGAGCTAAACGTAACTGGTGAAAGGTTCTTAGGTACTTATATATTTATTTATTACATTTGGGAAAACAAACAGTAGTAAAAAAAGTGTTGTCTTAACATTAAAATCAACAAATATACCACCCACAACATTTTCCACAGATTACTCTATGACATAATGCAAACTGTCAGCAAACGTTAAGGCGCCACCCCGACCAAAACGCCGCGCACGCCGTTTTTGTACAGTTTTCTAGAGCTATCTACTTGTTATTTAAAACGAACTAAGTAACAAAAAAAAATACATTAAATTTTTTTATAATCTTGATTTCATTATTGTAGATTTAGTTTTTATTTTTATTGAGTCATTATTTAGTAAATCTCCTTACAACAAAGCCCCAGAAATGAGAAAAAATATTAATAACATGCATCTCCTCGTAAAGTAAACATTATTTAATTTTGCTACTGACACTAATGGATACACAATTCTATAATGAACATTTTGGTAGAAATATTTTTTCCAAAAACCCAATACTTAATTTTATATAGATTTTATTCCAAAAAATAGGCATTATTCACTACTGCTCTCACTCACTCACTCCTGCGCGGCAAAGAGGGAAGCGAATGCTCAAGGTTATTTGCGTAGGGTACGGCCTTAACTGTAACAGGGTTAAATTAACGTTAACAAATTGAAAGAAAAATAAACATAACCAATATTCACAGAAATAACAAACAAAAAGAAAGAAAGTAAACAATATTTGTACGTAATGTATCATGTAAATCTAGCCAAGCATGCAAAACCCATAGAATCTACTGCCGATCCTATTAGAGACTATTAGATAGACATCTGTTTAACCCTTTAAAGAATAAGCGCGATGTTTGTATGTCAAACGAACATGATGACCTTACTTGTTCACCTGGATTTAATTAACTCTATATTTATTTTCGGACCATAACATTTAAGTTTAAAAAACTGGTGTCACCTTCTAGATTGACTGTTTTTATATTGTTTGAGTAAATAATTCGCATTCAATTGTTTGGTTGTACGCAGCCAAGAGCGAGTAAGACGCAAGTCTGAGGGTTCCGTATAAACTTGCGACATAAACGGCCATATATTTTGACTGCGTAGATACAAAGGGTTGATTTTTTCAAAACAAAGAGACCACACATTTGAGTTTACGGTTTTAATTTCAAGGTGATACCTAAACGTGTTAGAGTGTGTCTGATATAAAGGGTCTTGACAGACAGACAGACGAATAACAAAGTAATCGTAACCAAAAATAAATAAGTAATCGTAAATAGTTTGTAACCACTATTTAGGTCCGTCTGCCAATTAAAAGTCATTGTAATTACTGTTAAAGTTCTCGTTTTTATTTATTTTTAAATGTATATATTAGTTTATTTGATATGTATATGTGTATTAATATCCGTATAAAAATATATGTTTTCTATATAATAATAGTTTCTATATAGTAATAGTTTTAGATATTTTATGTATTGTACCCTATCACAATGTTGTCGTATTTTACCCAAAGGTTGACTGGTATAGAATGCCTTATGGCATTAAGTCCGCCTATGTACCACTATTGTACATGAAGTTTAAATAAATAAATAATCCAATAAGGGATCCATTTTTTCCTTTTAAGGTACGGAATCCTAAAAAAGTTAAATAATCACTTTATACCATTCATATTAGCTTAGTAACTACAAACAATTGAATCGGGGTTATTCAATTGTTTGCAGTATATGTAGAATACCTTTGGCAAATTAAAAAAAAAAATAACAAAACAGAAGAACTTGTGTTAAATACTATGATCAAATTATTGTCAGTCAACAACAAACCCATAATTTAGGTAGATAATGTCAACGCTGTATAAAATATAACAATATACATACCCACAAATACAGAAGTCACAGACATAATTTCGCAAGCACGACCTACCTACTATATTGGGACGAAATATCAGTCACAGAAAATATTGCCATAAGAAAAATATACGCGGCTCGAAGAAAGGGTGGGTTTTATTAGGTGCATTATTCGGATTCAGTGATGAGTGTAGTTCAGATGTCGTCTTTATTTACGAATAATCTTCTATTTGCGAATAAAATCTCTATTTTTGTGTAGCTTAGCTTTCTTTGACGTTTCCATTGAATATTGTGGTTGAGGTTCGTTCAGTAGATTTATGTTTAAAAGCTTTATTGTATAAGTACTAGGTTTTAGTGCCGAAGCCTGATTTATGAAATAAGATTTGATATCTATTTTTAGTGATTTTCTGTCTAGCTTTTCTTGTAAATAATTTTCAAATTTAAGCTGATAAGCTATTCATAAAGAGGGGCTTAGCCTTCAAACGCGGTGTCGACAGCGCCTTTGTGTTCCACGTGCGCCTCAAATAATACCGCGGCCCCGGAACATAAAGGGCAAAAAAAGGAACATGGGTGAGTTTTAGTCAGTAAAAGTCTGACACTCCCTTCTGCTTCATCCAGAGCGGGGGGAAAGTTTGGTTGGTAAAGTCTGTTTTACATCCTAGTCAAACGTAATGAATTGAATAAAACAGCGTATTTTCGGAGTTAGATATACTGCAGTGCTCATTTTACGTTTTCTGTATCTAATTTATCTCAGCTTCTTCAGTTTGTATATTTTATTTGAAGGCGTTGCAGTCTCTTTGATTCAATAAGGCAGCTCAATAAAGACTAGTCCGCTTGAATATGACGACACGGTTGGCGCAGTGGCTGAGTGTGTATCGCGGGTAATTGGTAATAATTGTTCCGTGCGGGGCTCGAACCTGCGATACGCAGCGCAGCAGTCAATGGATCAGCCACTGCGCCAACTGTTCTGTCAAAAAATATTAACATTTTAAATCCTATCAATTAACATTTTCGTAATTATTTTCATTAAAGTGTGGCCACCTTACAATATTTTCCCCGCCTATATTATTGCACATGGCAACATGACAAGTATGAGAGTATAATTTGCAGTTCCATGATGATTGATGTCGCTCATAATGCGTCGCCAGAACATTTTTCATAGCAAACGATGATTTACGATGTTCCCTTAATTGCAGTTCAATCATTAAATTTAAAATTATTGGCAGACGAATTGATGATTATTGGGTGATGATTTTGTGTTTAAGGTTGATTTAATCACCTTTTCACACTTGAGGCGGAGCAAACACGCGAGACGACTCACGGCTACCGAAGATGCGGGCCTGTGGACGGTGAGCAATGGGTAGCTCACCGTCCGTCCGTCTATTGACGACAGGCCGTGTCGACGGCGCGTTCGTGTTTCACGTGCTCCTCAAAGCGATGTCAGCAAAGCAAAGGGGCTTGCCTGAGCCTCCGCCTGCCGGGGTTGCGGGTTTTTCGAAAGAGATACCGCGGCCCCGGAACGTAAAGGGCAATAGAAGGAACATGGGTTGGATTTAGTCAGTACAAATCTAACACTCCTCCCCGCTCCGCCCATAGCGGGGGATGATTCGCATCAGCAAAACAAAGACTGATCAAACAGATAACTGCTTGATTTTTAAAAATCTATACAAGATCTAAACTGTGGTAAAAACATCGTGTGAATATTAAAGGTTCACTAAGCATTCTTCACAGATATTGTTCAGTACCCCGATTTGATACATTATAGTAATTCTCTTGAAATTTCAGCTATATTGTAAAGGTTTAATGTAACTTGAAGCCATGTACAATGAGTTATGTCGTATCAGTGTTCAAAGTGACTTAATGTAGCCTGTCGTGTGTGAGAAATTGATCTTAAACGTGAACTTTAGCGATGCGTCAATGAACTTGTGACCTTCTTTAAATAAGATGGGATTTTATTTTGTGGACGGAGGGGAGTGCTAGACTTGTACTGACTAAAACCCACCCATATTCTTTTTTTTGGCCTTTACTTTCGAGGCCCACGATATCTCTTTCGAACAAGCCGCAATCCCGGCAGGCGGTGGCCTGGTAGGCCTCTCTGCTTTGCGACATCTCTTTGCGCGTGTGGAACAGTAACGCGCCGTCGATACGGCCTGTCGTCACTGGACGGACAGACGGTGAGCTACCCATTGCTCACCGTCTACAGACCCGCCGCATCTACGGTAGCCGAGAATCGTATCGCGAAATCAGGTGGGGTGATAATGCTTTTTTGATTTGTAGATCCCAAGTCAGAAACTACGAATGAATTGGCAAGTATGATTGATTGTAACTCGATGCCTCCGTGAGTTTAGTGTTTAGTAGCGCTACTATTGGGCGTGGATACGAATCCCAGTTTAGGCAAATATTATGAAAAATCTGTTGTCTTTATTGTAATGTGTGTGAACTCATGCCGCCTGTGGTACAGGTTCATCCTAGTACAGGAATCTTATTTCGTTTTAACTGCATTACCTTATAGAATTACTTTATACTAGCTGTCGCCCGCAGCCTAGCCCGCGTGATGATCGAAAAAAAATACCCTATGTGTTATTCCAGACTATAATCTACCTCTGAGCCAAATTTCATCAAGTTCCGTTCGGCCGTTTTGACGTGAAAGAGTTACAAACATTTATAATATTAGTAGGATTTTTACCAATTTAAACTTTTGAATAAACGTATTAGGATAAATTACTATTAGAATTCAGTTTCTCATTTGAAGCTTGGGCTCTCTGCCTGACCCATTGTTGATTATAAACATGACAGTTTTATGTTAGTTATTTTTATTTGCAATAGTTACTTATAAGTGCTACGTAATAAGTAATACACAAAAATAGGTATGATCTTTAGCAGGAAAAATATCCATTCACCACGTACGAAATAAAACCTCAGATATTCACAGGTAATGACACCAATTCCGCGCCGTACACAAAGGAAATTTTCCTTATCCGACACGGAAACAGCCATTCATAAACAAAAATAACTTTCAAAAGGCATAAAAAATACTACAATTTGCATCACACAAACAAAAGGGCTCTTTCAACCCTAGGAGGGCCGATGAATCAGTGAAAATTTGCCGAAAAATACTTATACCCTTACATTAGCTTCGAAAATTGTTGCTACTATAAAAAAAACGACCGCCATAACGTGTGGGGTGGAATTATTATAAATCTTCATGATATTACCATAGACCAAGTTAGGGAACTTTGCTCTCTGCCGAAATTCGCTTGGTAAGTGGGCTGTAAGTCCTGCAGCCCTATATGGTAGCTGTAGGCCAGTACTTCTTGTTTACGATTCAGTATCGCACGTTAATATTGCCGATGTTTTTAGGAGTTTCGAGTTACTTACAAAGTTTGGTAGTAGCCGCAGGATTCAGTGGAGAGTTTGTAAAACGTTGTACGTTCATTTACACGCTAATGGCGATACTAAATTAACTAATAGAGATGAAAAAAAAATACAGAATATTTTCTTTTGTAACTTATTGAGCTATTGATAAAGAAATCATGATGATTTTCACCTTCACTTAGCTGTTGCAAGGAACTAAATGATGAACACGACACCTCATTTTTTTCGGATGGGAAATAATCAAATAACTTCCCCCGCTCTGGGAGCGCTCTAAAAAGCGGGGGGGGGGGGGGGGAGTGTAAGCTTTTTTAATATAAAATATTTCATAAAGATGGTAGCGCCATCTGTTACTTGGCTCGAAAAAAAAACTTTAAATTAGTACTTAATTTCATTTTAGATGTCACTACTGGTGATAACTTATATCACCAATAAGACGTTATCACGTAAACATCTCGATCGTAAACCTACTTTACAAACAACCAATTTTTAAATTAAATTTATGATTTAATTTTGTTTTTTTTTGTTTGTTTAATGTTGTGTGCAGTTATGGCATGTGGCAAATAAACCTATTTTCTTTCTTCTTTCTAGAGTTTGTACCTATTTATAGTAGTAGCAAGGTGAAATGAGAATGTACTGTAATAGCTAGAGTACTACTATTTGAAATAAAGCGCATATAATACTTTCAGGATTATAATTTAAAACGTATTTTTATACATTTCACACTTTTATCATGAAAAACTACCCTTCTGTTATTCTATTCTAACTTTAAAACGACCTCAGTATTTGAACGTTATGGTAAACCAGCCAGCATTGGTTAGGTTATAAAACCTCTTACATAAAAAAAAAAAATTTAACAGTAGACTACCTTAGATATAAAAAACTTTTCACGGCTAACATGCATGGTGTTTAATTGCGTATTTTTGTCTAACAATAATGCAGTGAGTTTCCTTAGTAGGGGTCGTGAAACGTTCGTCGCCAACTATTTTTGTGGGGTTACATCTGAGTTATAACGCGAATGTCCCCGCTGAAAGGTAACGACGAGGTGAAAGTATGTTATTTCTATATTTACACCAAAATAACCCTTATTACTTTGTGTTTGTATGCGTAATTTTACCTGAAACGGTTTCACTTTGCAGTTTTGATTACATTTAAACCAATTGTTGATTGAAGTGGATCGAATAAAAAGACTTTCTAATGCAAGGGCACTCAGAACATCAAACTTGGAAATGTAACTTGACCACAGGAAAAATAATGACACTGTCACCTCTCAGCTTTTGCTATCAACCAGCCAGTCGGTAATAATACCAGCCTATTATAATATATATATACAATGTATTTCAAATCAGCATCCACGTTTGCTCAAGCTTATTTTTTTAATTGTTGTCAAACGTCAGTTATAGCACAATATAATTTAAACGTAGAAAAGTTCGACTAAAAGAACAAACAAAAATTTTATCGTTAACTTACTTCCCTAGCCGTCTATGCTACAGATCGGACCAGTCCATTTGAAATGGCCTTAAAATCAAAGACAAACTAAACCAAACAGCTTTACACCGACCATAAACACATCACTAATCTTTCTAATCACCTAAAACCTGTCTACGAAACCTCACCACACTCTTCACGCCAAGACATGAAGTAACAAAAACCCTACCCCGGTTCGGAAGCCAATGATTAGCATTGCAAATGCAGGGACAGTTACCCTGAAAAAGCCGATCCCTGCATGTAAAGTATCTAAGTGATATTTCGGATTTAAATTGCAAAAACGTGTTGGGAATCACTTAAAAGGCGCACATATGTTATGTTGTGGAAATAAGTTTGAGTGCAAGTGTTCGGTCTTAAGTAGGTAGGTACGTGTTATGGGTTTGGGGGGGAAATTGATTGATATTTTTTGGCAAGCATGGTTTTTTTTTATTGCTTTGGCGAGGAGGTGCACGTTTAATCATCCTGGCTGGTAAATTAATATTAAAGGAGTATCGAGTGTTCAGAACTGTGGGAGCCGCTTTAAGACTTTAACCCTTTCGCGGGTAGTACTAAGTATGAGCTTAATTTTCTGTATGATATTCCATATTGTAAGCAATTTGTGTGAGCAAAGGTTACATTTAACATTACTTACAATTTGACTTCCTCAAAAATATTAGGTGACTTTTTGGCCAGTGACAATATATTTATAGTTTGTTTCTGTCATTTGTATGAATGGACTTGATTAGATTGTTACTAAAAGTTAGCGTTGGGAACTTAGATTAAAGTAATAAAGTCGGTCAACCAGTTTTAGCGCTAGATTTGAAAATGGATTTTGGCAAATATATTTATCAATGCTCGTAAAAAGGTTAACTAATAGCTTTATTCATAATTTGATTGTGACCTAAACCTTTTTTTCTTTCTACAAAGTTTCTGACTCTTATTTGACTGTATAGACTTGGAGGATTGATCTTTTCACAGCACAAAGGAAATTTCATTTTTTTTATTTTTTTATTTATAATGAACTCACTCTTGACCTCGATCTCGCCTGATGGTAAGCGACAGATGAGGTCTACGATGGAGCGAGCGAGCCCAGAAGATGCCTATTAACTCTTGTTTTGAAGGCAGACGGGTCGTATGTGGTAGGGAACATCTCGATACCTCTAAGCGTTACTTAAATAAAGGGTTTTGATAGACAGACGAACAAACATACACACAGACGAACAACAAAGTGATCCTATAAGGGTTCCGATTTTTCCTTTTGAGTTACAGAACCCTAGAAAGATCAGAACCACAGAAAAGCTGCCAATGTCGGGTATTCGCACTTTCATTAAGTGGATTTAAAAGTGTCAAGAGCTATTTCAGTAAACAAATTACTAACTATTTAGGTTTGCAACTAATATCGAATAACAAAAAACAACTGAATCTTTTGATTATCATAATAACACTAAACAGCCCCGTCGTATAAATCTTCAGACAAATAATAAAGCCAGAACAAAAAGCTTGAAATGGAAAATATTTTACATATCAAGTTATATCAAAACCGTGTAAGCACAAAAAGATAAATTCGCGAACATTCCTCTTGAATTATAGAAAAATACAAGCCATTATATTGTAGTACCAGCCTTTCTGCAGTTTCCTAGCTCGAAAAGAAACAGACTTGCATGAGATAAATTCCCTAGGAATTTTCTTATAAATTCCATATAAACGTCTGACTCCATTTTACACTTTACGCAGTCGACATAAGGTTCAATTTAAGAAATACACTAAATTGATGGAAGCGAACATTTGTCAGTGTGAGGGTAATCTGTTTGTCTGTCAGTGCGTTAACACATCGCTCGCTTGACGCAAAGTCGGTGATTCTTCTTTGTGATACTGATTGACTGGTTGATAAGCGAAATTCTACTTTGATTCGAAAGGCTTACGGTTAGGAATCGCTTGATTGATGTATACAGAAACGACAGACGACAAATTAGAAGTTTGAACAGAGATAAGTGGGTGGGTCTTATTTTAATACGTATTTAAATAAGAACTTGTAATAATGGTAATGGCAGCGAGTCTATTTCTGAACGCATTACTGTGAAGTAACGTCTATTCAGGTGACAATTAAGTCGTATTTCGAATGTCACAAAGATTAAACTTTCATTTAAAACGGAAAATAAGGATAATGCTGAAAAAGATGAGTAAATCAGGGGAGGTATACACTTCGCAGCTGGTGAATGTGGACAGATAGAAGAAAATAAGGAACCGTATCTTTTTAATTAATGTTTTTAATAAAGTTTCAAGGAAAAAAGCCTTTGAGATCTGTTTCAAAAGGTTGCTCTTTGAATTTTATTTTTAACATGTGCCTTACTAAATAATATCATGCATGAAACAACAATGTCATGGTTAAAATTAAAATAATTGTAGTGAGTATTTTTGTAAAATGTTTGAGGATGAGGAAGTTTTATAATTTATTTTTCAAGAATGTTCTTGTTTTGTATACGTTGGATTAAATGTTTTCTCGAACAAAGGTATTAAATAAAACAAACCTGACAATTCGACAATTTTTATATACTTCTCAGTGTTTGGAAATATGTCAATAAAAAAACGTGACATTTTTGTAAATGATACGTTCATTTACAAAAATGTCACCTTTTTTTTGGGGTGGGAAATCATTAAATAACTCCCCCCGTTCTGGGCGGAGCGGGGGGGCGTGTCAGACCTTTACTGACCAAAACCCACCCATGTTCCTTCTATTGCCCCTTACGTTCCGGAGCCGCGGTATCTCTTTCGAACAACCCGCAACCCCGGAAATATGTCACCTTGCCTGTAAAATGGCACAAAGCCCTTTGATTTATCGGATTCATTTGCGTATTGTATACTTATCACTTGCTCGGTGAGGAAAAAATCGCGAGAAAACCAGCGTGCCTGAGAGACATTTCTCGACAGCTTGTAAGCCAAGTTAGAGGCCCATGTGTTGCATAGAAACTACACGATACAGAGAAAAGGTCCTCATTTTTTCATTTTGACGGGCCTGTTGGTAAATGATAAATGATGTTTATGACGTGGTTAGTGGCCCTGACTGCTGAGCCGGAGGTCGTGGGTTCGATTCCCACCCAGGACAATCTTTGTGTGATGAGCATGATTGTTTGTTCTGTGTCTGGGTGTGATTTATCTATAATATGTATGTATTTATAAATTATATAAGTATGTATATCAGTTGTCTGGTTCCCATAACACAAGCTCTGCTTAGCTTGGGATCAGATAGCCGTGTGTGAGTTGTCCCAAGATATTTATTTATTTTATTTATTTAAAATTCGAAACATTTCGTTTTTTTTTTATTTCAATTACTCAATAACCTGTGCCCGCCCGTCTTTATACCCTCACAAAAATAGCAAGCAAGTAGCGCAAAGACAAAATAATATTAATCTCATAAAACAGGGTGATTGTTTACAGGACATTGTATCAGTTTTGAACAAGATTGTAATAAATTGTATCTTTATTAATTTTTACACATATTTTTTATATGAAAAATACAAAAATAGTAGTAATAATAAGGTAGCCCGAATGTTTCAGTATTCGGTAAAAGCTGTCAGCGGTCAGGGTACAGAAAAAGGATAAGGTTCGTAGGTACCTTATCCAAAAGTACCGCTTTCTGAATCAACCCTTTGATCCAGCTGCCTAACGAGAGCATGCTCAGGTATTGGTTGATGCTCTTGCCAATTGAGCTATTAGCAGATACGACTATCGGTTCAATGATCGCTGAGTCCACATCCTAAGTGTTGACAACCTCGCGAACCAAATCAATATTTGATTTGCTTATCTTTTTCGGCTTTCACGATGTTCTAATCAAGCATGTCAATACTTTATTGTTATTTTCATCTATGCCCATGGTTATCCCCAAACAGAGCAGTCTTATCAAATGGATTCCTTTCTCCATCCCAAAACGTACCTGTGAATACTACAAAAAAGAACGAAATTGCATGGCAATATTTGCCCCTCGACCGCGGTACGGCCAGCAAAACAATATCAATTATTAAAACGAGCAACGACAACTTCATCGGTGTTATTTCCCGGGAGTTCGGTTCTCCCGCTCCATTTCACTAGAACTAACCGGGCCTGATATTGCGATACAAATTAGACTCATCACTGGTTTTAAATATGAAATGTTGGATTCGAATATGGAATGTGTTTTATATTTAACAAGGTTTTAATGGCTTTACCTGCAACCAACTAAGTATGTTATCAAATCTTAGAAATTAAATTTGACTGACTTACCTGTGTCCAATTGCGCTGGAATTTTGCAAACATGTTTAGTTTACCTGACAATGCATGGTTGACTAGGTCATGTCATCTTATCTTCCAGTTTTTAGGTATAAAGAAAGAAAGAAAGAAAAAACATTTATTAGTCGCAAATCACGACGAGCAACAAAATAAAAAAAAAAAAACATTCAACATGCAAAGTACTTATCACAAACATTTACAAATACATATAGGTATGGGACAAAATAAAAATAGCTTGTATAAGATATCTTAGCATACACAAAATGGCTGACACAAAACAAAACACATTCAAATTATAAGAACATACATGCATGTCAATCAAAGGACGAATGGAGAAGAAACATGGGTGGGACCCACGCCCTTTTGCCGTTTTTGTTCCGGGGCCGCGGTATCTCTTTCAAACAACCCGCAACCCTGGAAACTTATAGTCTTACATAAGCATGTTTTTCTTTAATATTCATTTAAAATTGAAGTTTTGGTAGCTGTGTTTGCTTGGGCTGAATAAAAACCTGAAGAGGAGAAAAAATTATCGACTTAAAAAAAAACGATTAACTGCGAGTCGAACTCGCACACCGAGGGTTCTGTAGAAACTTGCGACATAAACGGCCATATCTATTGACTACGTAGACTTAGCGAGTTGATTTTTTACAGCTCCAAGTGTCCACAGATTCCGCAAGACGACTCCCGGCCACCATAGATGCGGATCTGTGGACGGCGAACAATGGGTAGCACACCATCCGCCCGTCCGTCTAGTGACATCGACATTTTTCAACATCTACACCATCAACTATACAGAAAGATTTCCACTTCTTGATATTGGATTCCCCAAGCATAGCTTTACCCACCGGTCCAGTAATTCTCGATTTTTTTTACTTCCTGCGTAATTCATCAGATCAACGGACTATAAATCACTGTTGTACCATAAATTACCTTCGTATCTCAGTAAACCAATACTTCTTACCCATTATACTTCGTCTGTTGTCATTTGATAGTGGACATGAACGTATCATTAAACGTGATAGGCCAACCCTTGTAAATGGTAGGAATTGGGAAAAACCATAAACACGGCGGTTATCTATAATAAACGTTCATGGGAGAATCACGGAAGTTGACCCTTCATAAATAGTAGTTTATGGCAACCATGCTAGTTTTTTTTTATAATAATGTCGCCAGTAACTTTTGCTTAGTTTACTAGCATGTCGCTTCAATATTATTTAATATTCATAAGTAAACCATAATTAACATAAGTACCTACAGTTTAAGCTAAGGCTTAAATTATAGGTGCTTTTGTAAATTATAGTAACTTACGTATCAAAATCCGGTTTCGGTTCCCTAGTAAAAAATGTATTTTTTGGGTTTTAACTAGGCAACCGAAACCGGGTTTCGATGTACTAACCGTAATACACCTTACAACTTAAAAGGTAAAAACACCGTGATAATTTAGAAATAACACACAAATATTAGGATGAAAACAACTCATACATACAAAGCAAGCGATTATAAAAACTAATATTACTAAATTAAGCTTCAATATTGCTAGTCTAACAGTATTCAATGTAACACCTCATTTTAATTTCTCTGGAAAGCGCAAGCGCTCAATAAAAAATAATCCTTCCGAAGAAATTCATACCGCGAAAAGTTGCAACGCAATCGTCACAGGTCGCCAAACCTTAATAAAAGTGAAGCGGGCTACATATCGATTATCGTAATCGCCGAACCATAGCGATCGTTGCTATCGCTTCGATAAATCACTCGCTCATACCGAATCGAATATGCTCGCGAGTCGCGAGTAGCGATAAATGATCGCGTGCTGATGCGCTCGTATGTCCGCGGACTTAGGAAGATTGATGGAGGTTATTGGTAAATATTTTTATTAAAATATTAGGTTAGATGGTTTGGGGTGGTGACAAATTTCATTAAGGAAGGGTGCATTTTTATAGCTTATTGAAAGCACTAGTAATTTTGTATACAACCAAATATAAACATGTTTGTTTTCAATTGCCATTTCTGGTAAATATTTATGTAGGTAAATATGCACCAAAAACTTCAACACCAATAGCAAACCAAAGTACGACCACAGAGAAATGTACGAGCTACAACACTGTCGGCTAGATAAAGCCAGTCGAACCAGCGATCACGATGACAGCTAAGTGACATAATCACAGCTGTCATCGAGTTTACTCGGTTTGAAATCGGAATCCCACTCAAGTTAAATCGATTCGTTTGAAACTGTAGCTGTGGGATGAAAATATCGATGGTTGTTCGTTCGGTCGTGAATTTGTGGCATTTATGTATAATAGGAATTACCGCGGCGAATTACTAGCTAATGACCGCGGCTTCGCCCGGTGCAAGCCGAAACTGACAATGAAGTTTGGTTAGACTGACTCTCTCATTCTACAACATCTTATTTATCGTTCGTTCCTTGCAGAATTGTGCAATAATATACCAGAAAAAAAAAACGTTGCCCTCTAGAAATTTCTCAAGAAACAACTACCTGTACATACAAATATTTTTTTGTGCGTGGATCGAACCCGCGACATCAGCCACTGCGCCAACCGTGCCGTCATGTCTTTGCTAGTCAACTTATCTCAGTATACGTCTTTTATGCATGCCTTAATACCGTGATATCCAAGAGTTCATATTGGGTTTTCCCATAAATTGAAGATCTAATAATAGCAGGAAACTCGAGTGCTTAAAATAGAGTGCTCTCAAAACCCGGACATGTAAAATTACAAACTATTTTACGGGAACGGAGCCACGAATCGATATTATTAATTGAATGTCAATCACCCTGACGAGTGGTGATAGTTACACAATAATGGCTTCCGCATACAATAGCCCTTTATATGCTTTACCTACACAAACACAACGGTAACTAACAAAGTTTGTAGTTTATATTAATTAAGCCATCATTGGTACCAAACATTGAGTTAATCGTACCCATTCAGTTGCAGATAAAGTGTGCGGTAAATGTTTTTATAGCTTTAAATTTTGCACATTAAAAACGTATGTTATTAGAGTCGATAATTGATGGTTCAATAAAAATAACTCATTCCTAAATTTAGAAGCATGAAAATCATAATTTTCCGAAATTCGATGAGTACTCGAGGCCAAGTAGTTAAGACAGTAGTTCCAAATACAAATCTGATAATCCGAAGTCCAATAAAAACCGAAGAGGAACTACAAATCACTTAAGCTTTTCAATTTCATCCATAACCTGGCACCTGTCCCAAAAATCCAATGTAAAATTTTATTTCATTTTCGACAACAGATTTCTTAATAACCTCCCGACCCTCGCATTGTACGCCAACTTGCAAATGAAATTAATCCAGGGCCGGATTCAATATCGTCGCAGATCGGGCCATCAAAGTCGGGCCATAAACCTCCGAGATCACTGGCCCATTGAATTCTCCGGCCGAGGCGAAAGTTTTCACTTGCCACAAATGTGTTTTTCTTGTTAGAACTAAGTGTATGGCTATGATTTTAGCGATTTATTGTTGGTTCGCCAGTGTGATAGTGTTATTAGTGCTACTTACTAAGTAATGGCGCTTATTTATTGACCAAAACTCTGAGTTGAGCTTTCACAAGTTCAAGAACACGTTTATTTTGAGAATAGGCAGTCTCATCGGTGTCTGTTGTAGGTCGCTCATAGTTTTGCGTTGTTATTCAATTTAATGCAAAGCTGATGAAATAATTATCTTAAGCCCAATAAACCTGCACACTGTTTTGTAACATCAACTTATCTAAGAAACATAACACGAGACATATAATAGCGCATACAAAACAAAAGACAAATTAGCTTAGAATAGTATAGAAGCCTATAAAGATATGTCTAGGCTTGAGCCTAAGCATACTTTGACACTTCACACTATATTTTTTTGAAGTCTTAATTTATTATAAAGGCGACATTTGTATATGTGTTTATGTTACTCTTTCACGCTTAAACGGCTTAAAAGATTCAAATGAAATGTAGTATTTGGATATCTTATACCCTAGATAAACACATAGGCTACTTATTATCTCGATCTACATGGCTGACACCGCGGGCCGCAGCTAGCATTGTCGAGACATTTGTACGAACATTTTCAATTCTGCAATCAAAAACGTCAATTTACCATATTTTTCTACATTCCTTTACATTGTTAAAATGTCATGCATATAGTTCCTGTCTGTTGTCACTTCACACATATATCACACAAGCGAATATTACGTGATTCATAAGTATGTGCGGGTTGCCACGTCAACCATTCCTACGGCGTTTTAAGCCTGATTTGCATAAGTGAGTTTGGGAAGTATGTAGCCGTCAGTTGGTGGAGTATTGTGATTTAACGCGAGACTTCGTGATGTTTTTGAATATGGCTTTTTGACCTATTGAGTTCTTTGCGTGGAATATTTTCGCTTTGCTTTTATTTTTAAAGGAAGGACGAGGGGGGAAGAACATGCTGAATTTTGACATGTTTCTTTTTTAATTTACCTGTAACTGTCTAAGTAAACAAATCTTAGAAGTTAATTTTGAACTGATTTTAATTTTTGCTCTTATTTTTAGTTTATATTACGGTGCATGGCAAGCTAAGTCGTTCTAAAAGATCTCTATGCATACACAAAAATATCAAATTATAACAACATAATTATACATTCACGTCAAATCAAATTGACTTGGACTACGAAATAATCTTACCAGCGTAATGATAATCTTACTTACTTAACCGTGATTTTAGAGTTTTTGTAAACTTTAATATGTTTTTACGGTATTGTCATTATAAAAAATGGCATGTTCTAGCAACAAGCATTTGAAGCCATGTGACATCTATCAACCTGCATTGGGCCCAGGTGGTCGGTGATGGCTTGCCCCCTTTCATAATAGAGACTTCCTTTCGTGTCCCAGTCGTGGAAACATTATTTGCTGGTAATGCTGACTATAACAGCCGCTCGGGTCGATCTCAAGGTTAAACGACGCTTGCCTAGGTTAGTCTGTGGATGGGTGACCAACTGTTACATAGATACCGAGTTTCCTTCGTACATCAAAAGTCACGTTAAGCTTGCCTATCATTTGTAGTTCTTTGACAATCGTCAGACAGATAGTCAGTGTCCCGAAATTCTAATAACTAGTCTTACCAAGGGGGTATCGTATTACTAAGTGTAACTTGGTTGTGGAGGTCAGATAAGCAGTCGCTTTAAGTAAAACATAATTGAGAAAAGGCTAGGCAGATGATGAATGCTAAATGACACAGCAATTTGTTAAAATTACACCTTGTTTGTATTACCTCAGAGATTAAATTTAATAAGCGCCTACGCTCATAACAAACGGCCTACCGTTCCAAATCTCAAATGTATGTAATGCACCGAACCTTATCGCATTTTCCGGATTTGGCGTAGTTCCAAAATAAGAAGGTGAACGCGTTTAATATTTTCTTACATCACTAAACATAATAAGGCAGGTATTTCGCATAGCTTTTATTTAGTACCGAAACGAGTACAAGGAAACTTATGTTAGTACCGAAAATCGGATCGGCGTAGTTTACCGGCACGCTCATTTCAGCGCCACATAATACGTTTTATATTTCACTTATTTTACATTCAAGCAAGGGCCGCTGTACAATCTCAGCCAGACGCCACAACTATAATTCAGCTAGGCACTCCTCAGTTAGGCACACCTTTTTTTTTTTTGTGGCAGGAGTGGGAAATCCCCACGGACACCTCGACTGCCTCACAGAAAGTGTAGTAGCAGTAAGTGTAGTGTAGTGTCGGACTCGAACCGACTAAAAACCACTCCTGCCTTTCCAAGTGTCCCTCTAACGTAATCAGAGACCTTAACATCTGTTTTCATTATCTGAATTACGTATTTTTTGGCCGGAGAGCCACATTATGTGCGTTTTATTTCACCTTTCAAGTTATATTACTGTTTAAAAAAAAAATTGCTAAATTATTTCGTTTTAAGTGTTTGCTGTTTCTATTTTCGCAAAATTTCATTATTTATATATCATACTAATTAAAACTTTTTAATTCTACTAGTTAATACTTTTCGCTACCATTTTCGATATCGACGAACTGTTTTATGGCTAGACTATTACTATTTATATTATTTTTACTACAGTGTTTATATTATATCTATGACAGACCCTTTTTATGCATGACTATACTCTATGGATTTTAATGAATTTCTATATTGATCATATTATTATAATATCTTATGTAACTTATTTATGTTAATATTTTAATACATTGTTAGTTTTTATTTTTACTTCTTTGATATCTAATCTTTATATTCACTATACTATTAAATATCACGTAAGTTGGTGACTACTTTGTTGTAAATGATGTTTATATTTCTTTATTTTTACAAAGGTTTCTAGGGAGAGAGAGATTCCAGTTTCGCTGCAACCAGATGAGACCACCAGAGATGACTCATTGCCCCTTTTAACTCCAGTCATTTTCTCATGAAGGTGACTCCAGTTATTGTTCGTCACTGAGCCATCGCTAGTGCCTCGTTTAATGCATCTGTTGTGTACTGGCATCGAGAAGGCACACCTATTTTAGGCGCTCTGAAGTTAGGCACTCGCATCACTAAACATAAGAAGACTGGTATTAGCATAGATTTTATTTAGTACAGAAACGAGCACAAGAAAGCTCATGTTGGTACCGAAAATCGGATCGGCGTAGTTTACCGGCACGGTCATTTCACAGCCACATATTAAGTTTTATATTTCACATATTTTACATTCAACCAAGTACCGCTGTGAATTATCTGCCGGGCGCCAATTCAAGGCATCATCATCATTTTCCTATTCTTGTCCCATTCTATTTGGGGTCGGCGCAACACGTTTTCTTCTTCCATTCGCCCCTGTCAGACGACACGACATCATTTACTACTTTGTCCATCATATCATTCCTTTCACAATCCATCCATCTTTTCTTTAGTCTTCCTCTCCCTCTCCATCTATCAACATTCAGAACTTTATTATACTTATTACTCTTTTAGTCAAATGTCCTTCGTCCTTCCTTATTAAACGCCCATGCGCCAATTCAAGGCAATATTGCAAAATGAGTGAGTGCAACATGAGTTTAACACATCAGAAGACGTTCTATTCAATCCAAACCTTATTTTTGTTACGATATAAATACGAGTATGTATTACTAAGTCCAAGAATACTCGCGTCAAAAATGACAGCGGTAGTTTCTAAACCACTATCCTTTTGCTTAATCTCCAAACCTGGGCCCGAACCAAATACCTATCTCCTGAAGGAAGTACTTCAAAATAATTCCCCATATACGCTAATCTTAACGCGATCGTTTCTGAACATCGTATAGGCTAACGAGGGTTCACCTCCAAGTGATTTTCTTGTAAAATTTTGACATCGCACGTTATAGAGATTACCTCGGTGTAATTATAATTACGTAATCATTTCTTCCGGCAAATTACTTCACTTTCATATTCGTGCCAGGTAGGGGTGTTTTATTGAAATTATGTTCAAGAATTTTCTTTGTTTTATGATGGGGAAGCTTGCGTCTATGTATATCTAAGTCGTCTCGTCTCGTCGTGCAAATTAAGAAAGTTCCAAAGATTGTCACGATTATTATAATGACGGCACGGTTGACGTTAGTGGCTGAGCGATTGACTGCTGCTCTGCGTGTTGCGGGTTCGATCTCAGCACGGAACAAATATATTTTGTATGACGTACAGGTAGTTGTTTCGGGTCTGGATGTTAGTATTTATGAGATTAAATGATTGTAAACGCACCCACGTGTTGGGCAACGTTTAAAAAAGACGATGACGACTTAATTTTACCGAGATCTATCTTTTGTAAGTTTTTTCATGAATAATCGTGAACTCTAAACGTGGTGCCTAAATTGCATTTTCTGCCAATCTTCATTGGTTTTCAGGCGCTGTATAAAATATGTATATATTTTTGACACAGAGACAAAAAAATTGAAGAAAAATGTAGGAAATAGTGCCATGATCTTCTGACTGATTTAACAAAACTCAAATTAATATTTTATTGAACCCTAAAACAAGCTGTAAAAACTTCTTAACAACGAACAAACAGTTAATCTTTAAAACTCCTCGCATCTTTTGATATTCTGCTATAACCAACTTTAAACTATCAAAACATGAGAGTAAAACCGTACATCAGATGCAGCTTCCAGACTAACCAGATGCAGCTGAATACTAGTATTTTAAATGCAGCGACTACCTATCTAACCTCCACAACCCAGCTAGTACTGGGTAACATGACTCTTTTGTAAGACTGGTTGTCAGATACAATGATAGCCGTAACCAAGAGCTTAACGTGTTTTCTCATGCACGGAGGAAGCTTGGTATGTAATGGGTGGTCACCTATCCAAGGACCAACCTAGGCAAATACGGCTTTACTTACCTGATCAATCCAAGCAGCTGTTATTAATTAGCCACGAATTCATCCTATGAAAGCAAAACGTTATAACATTTACAAAAATAGCTCGTTTCAAAGTCGAAAGCATTATTTCAATCTAATATTCCGCAATTTAAATATCGCATCGCCTTAACACCCGCGCCGGTCGCGTATTACCAAACACTGCTTGAACACGGTATTATATAAAGTGAATAGATTTAAATCTTTTCGACGAATAACGTGTTAATTATAACGTAAGTGGACGTTTTGGGTGACTGTATTGTGTAGTTGACGTTTAAAAAGTCTCATGCATATTTCGAATAAAGTTTTTTTTTTATTTTGTATTTCGAGTGCTCTTTTACATTGATAAACACCATCATTAGAGTATATATAATTCTATATTGAAATAATCAAACGAGAAACTTCTTATAAATTAACTCATTAAAATTACCATGCAACTTCAGGATTTTCCGGGTAGCTATCGACATTGCTCAAAAAACACAATTGTCAAATATTGGGAAAAAAATCTTCAATTGTTCCGTTTAAAATGAAACGTTTTACAAGTATTTAACTCGTAACAGAACCTAAAACGCGGTAGATTCCAACACTTCCCTCACCAAAAACCTTTAGTAACCGTAACCCACCTCGTCGACGCCTCACGGTCGAAGTAGCATTTCTATTTACGCGTTGCCCGGATTTGAATTACAAAGTCGACCGCGCCTTCGTGTCGCTACCTCGAAATATGAGGTTTGCTAACTAAAGTGCCTGCTGCCTTTGAGTACGGCCCTGGTTTAATAATGCGTCTTATAACGCCTTTAAATTCGGTAAATAGTGAATTATGTCGCTTTACCCTTGCTTTAGTTCGGAAAATGGGATTAGGTTTTCAATCTATATAGCTTTTGTTGGTTGTTTCATATTAGGTTAGTTTTGAGATTTGTTGTTTAGTTTTGGTCGCTGTAAGTGATATTTTTTCATTACAATAATATTACTATACAAATAGAACAAAAATAATTGTAAGAATATGTGCGAATATCAAAATGAAAAAAGAATACAGTCTGTCAAAAACTCGTCCAGATTGTTGTCAATTGAAAACATGCCCAAAACGAATGATGATTTAAATATTATGTTCGAAACGAATTAAATAAAAACTGTATAAATCCAGAAAAACAAACGACAGTCGACAATTAGATCTGGGACAATAAAGAGCATATTCCCAGTTCCCAAGCAGATTTAATCTTGAACCTTTCAGACCTCCCAAAATTAATTCCTCAAAATATTTACCTATTTAAAACAGCTTTATAACAAAGCTCAACTGACCTCATGGCTCAACTGCTAACAAAATCCCGTTTTAAATCCTGTGATAGTTGCCAGTTAATTTTATAATAGTTCCTAAAAGGATCAGCGGAGGTTTATTAAATGAGTTTCTAATACCTAGGCTTGTTTGCGCACAGTGATCTAGATTATTCCTTGTTCGGGTTCAAACTAACAAGGGTCAGGTGGCAGACGAAGTGTTGAATAATTTACTTTGATAGGGGGCGGTGTTGGAACATAATTGTGAATGTGTTCTAGGAAAAACAAAATGGCGGTGCTAGTTCTGATTTTAGGCAAACCTCAATAGACCTTTGTAGAACTTTTCCAACTTTAGAGTCGGACACCATCCAAGTAAAGACAATTGGAGCGGAGAGCAGAAGGGAGTCAACCAATCATATATCTTGAAATCCTTGTGATTGGTTGAATCATTCGAATGGCAAAAGTGTTTTTTGTCTCATATAGTAACTTATGGATGTTAATTAGCTATATTATATCGGCAATTCTACTACTGGTATTATTATGATTTTTGTCTAGCTAATAAATGGACCAAATACTTTAAAAACACATTGTATGTTTTCTGTTATTTTTTAATCGACTACTTTATAAAGAGCTAGTGAACCGCCCCGGTTCAATGCAGATACTAATATACTAACATAATACATATAAACCTTGATTTTGAATCACTCTATCTATTAAAACCGCATCAATATCCGTTGCGTAGTTTTAATTATCTATGCATGCATTCATAGCGACAGACAGAGAGCGGGAAGTGACTTTGTTTTATACTATGTAGTGTCCTTAAATATCTTACTTAATAATTTTATAAATGTGAATGTTTGTGAGGATAGATGGATGTATGGATGCATAGATGTTTGTTACTCTTTCACGTCAAAACGGCTGAACGGATCTTGATGAAATTTGGCACAGAGGTAGATTATGGTCTGAAATAACACATAGGCTACTTTTTTTTCGATATCATGCGGGCTAAGCCGCGCGTGCCAACTAGTACTCTTTATATTAAATATATCTGTAGCATGAGTAACAGGAATGGATAAAGTCAGGAATGAGTACATTGGAGGAAGTTTGAAAGTTGCCTGTTACAGAAAAATTGATAGGGAGTCGTTTGTCTTGGTATGGACATGTAACGAGGAGGGACGAAGCTCATGTGACTAAAATGGACTGAATCTGAATGTCGATGAAAGGATGGAGAGGGAGAGGAAGGCCATAGAAACGATGGATGGATTGTGTATGGACTGATATGAAGGAGAAAGGAATAAATGATGCCGTGACGTCTGACAGGGGTAAATGGAAGAAGAAAACATGTTGCGCCGATCCCAAATAGAATGGGACAAGGATAGGAAAATGATGATAATGGGTAAAAACAATTTTGATAAAAAAATATTAACTATTTAAAATAAAATAAAAAGAAAAAACTTGTTTAAGGTGTACAATAAAAGAGTTTGTGATAGGGCACTGAATTCTGCTAAATTTTATCAGTCCTGTGACCCCATTCGTTCGATTTAAATTTTATAGAAGTCGCAGCAGATATCCAATTAATTAACAGGCCCTCCCTCCCGTCCGAATCAATCAATATTTAGCATCCAATTTATCAATCTCATTCAATTAATTGCTACCTTTCAATTAATTTGTATGCATCACTTGAAGTACGCCTGAACATCCAATTATCAAGAGCATTAAATATACCTGATTAAATTAAAAGTCAATTCACCAACTTTGCCCTACAATAGAATTTCCAGTCAAATTGTTAATTTATTTTTGGCTACAGCAAAAATAATACAAACGACGAATTTTTTTTATCTACGTTTTGGTCCTTAAGAACCCTTACTAAGGCACAGTCGCTGCCCACTTATCAACTCGACTTACTCCTAAACGAAGGACATGTGTCACGCACGCTCTGAGTAAAACGAATGAACTACGCATTATTGCCAAATAAGCAGCGGCACAATAATGTATCTCTTTCGGGTATTAGCGGTTTCCCAATGTTTTTGTGTTCGTAGTTTTGTCAGCGCTTTTTGTGACCGTCTGTACGGATTTTAAACAAGTTTGGGTTGGGTTCCGGGCTTTTTGTTTTATGCTTTGTTCTGTTCCGTTACTTTGTTTTATTTGTAAGAGATTTTGTTATCTGTATCTAGATGTAATTTGTTGCAACGTTAGGGAAGCTTGTGCCTGACAAGACGGAAAAGGTTTATTTTGGAACTTTTTAATAATTTAGAAAACTAAATCTGTATTTATAGGTATTATTAGGGTTCAGTACATCGAAAGGAAACCTCTATCGGATTTGGCACTTTGTTGTCCATCTGTCTTTCTGTCAGTCAAGACCCTTTATCTCTAAACGCTTGGAGGTATCGAGTTGAAGTTAAAACCATATACTTAGATCTGTGGTCCCTCTAAGTCTCTGCAGTCAAAAGATATGGCCGTTTATGTCGCAACTTTGTACGGAACCCTCGATGTGCGAGTCTCTGGCGCTTGGCCGGTTTTTTTTTTAAATATTGAATCAGTTCATCACATTTCGTATTCCACAAAATCCTTACTAATATTATAAAAGCGAAAGTGAGTTTGTTTGTTTGTTACCTCTTCACGCTTTAATGGCTAAACCGATTTTGATGAATTTTGGTACAGAGATAGTTGGGAATCAGGAGACGGACATAGGCTATTTTTTTATTAAAAAAAAAGTGGGATATGAGAGAGAAAGAGGGAAGAAAAGGGAAAACTTAGCGTTGCTATTACAAATCAATAAGGTGCAAGGCGAACTGTGTTACCTCGAATTTAACGCGAGCGAAGCCGCGGGCAAAAGCTAGTATAAATCTAAATGGATTAAACGACATTATTCTAGACGCAAAAAGAAATCCAAGCCTAAAAGAACGACACGAAAAAAGCTGTTGAAATTTAAATAAATAAGAATAAATGAATTGGTGAGAAATAAGTATTAAGCTTCGCTCGTTAAATCGCCAGCTATGAAAAACTGAGTGGCTCATTATATGATAATAAACTTTATTTTAAAGGCAAACGTCTTATTTTCATCAACATCTTGACTTTTGTGCGGGGATTTTCGACGATCCAAATTAAAATTTCACGGTCGTAAGAAATAATAAAGAGTTCTTTTTGTAATTTGGGGACGTAAGGTTTTGCTTCTTGTGTAAACTGCCTGTTATGGTATAAGAGTTAGAACCTACTCCAGCACCACTTTAGATAATTCTTATATTTTAATGATATTGTTACAGTTGACTGCTTTGTTGTTCTAGTTCACGACACGTTAGACACGGTTAGCGCAGTGGCTGAGCAATTGATTGCTGCGCTGCGTGTCGCGGGTTCGATTCCCGCACGGAAAAAATATTTGTATGACCTTCAGGTAGTTGTTCTGGGTCTGGCTGTTTGTGTATGTGAATTTAAATGTTTTTAAACGCCACTCACGATACAGGTGAAAATCTTAATTCGGGGCAACGTATTTTTTTTATAAAAAAAAAAAATCGTAGTGGTAGCTGCCAAGCCTTAGGTCCTGGGTTCGATTCTCGGATTGCGCAAATTGTTTTATTTTATTTTTATTTTTGCTTTATTGGGACCTTTAACAGTTACACATTACATTAAGGTATGACTGTATATTTTTAAAACTAAGTTAACGTGAAACCCAAACCAATGCAGAGGGGCCTGCCAGGGCCACTGCCTGCGGAGGTTGCGGGTTTTTCGAAAGAGATCCCCGGGCTTGGAACATAAATATCAAAAGGGATGGGTTTTAGTCAGTAAAAGTCTGACACTCCACCCGCACCGCCCAGAGCGGGCAAAGTCATTTAATGATTTTCCATCCGCATAAAAAAAAAACATGGGTTGGCACAACAGATCTTTGCCCAGCAGTTCAATGACACAGGCTACCCCTAAGGTTGCGGGTTGTTCGAAAGAGATACCCCGGCCCCGGAACATAAAGATCAAAAGAAGGTCAATGGCTGGGTTTTAGTCAGTAAAAGTCTGACACTCCGACGCCCAAAGCGAGCGAGGTCATTTAATGATTTTCCATCCGCATAAAAAAAAACATGGTTACAGACCTTTTCCCAGTAGTTCAATGACACAGGCTACCCCTTTTTTTGTGTGAGAAATCATCAAATAACTTCCCCCGCTCTGGGCGGAGCGGGGGGAGTGTCAGAATTTACTGACTAAAACCCACCCATGTTCCTTCTATTGCCCTTTACGTTCCGGGGCTGTGGTATCTCTTTCGAACAACCCGCAACCCCGGCAGGCGGAGACTCTGGCAAGCCCCTCTGCTTTGCTGACATCTCTTTGAGGCGCGCGTGAAACACAAACAGGCTACCCCTAACAGTAATTCAAATTATATCCAACAACGTTTCCCTTTACATCTCCATAATGCTCATATTAAACTCCACATAGGTACTATTTAAATTTCAGCGCACGAATATGAGTGTGAAATATGGCAAGATCAACGGTCAAAGAGTGGTCGTGAGACCCTACCTGATAGGATGGACCCTTTACAACGTAGGACCTAATTTGTTAAACAACCACGAACCGAATATCTGTGCGTGTTGGCTATGAATTGTATTAGGTACTAGCTGGCGTTCGCGGCTTTGCCCGCGTGATATCGAAAAAAAACATCCTATGTGTTTTTTTCATAGGATGTTTTTTTCTACCTCTGTGCTAAATTTCACTAAGTATTGTTCAGCCGTTTTGACGTGAAGGAGTAACAAACATCAACACACACATTCGCATTTATATTATAAGTAGGATGTTTAACAAGCTGTCGCGTATTTGATCACTGCCCCGCTGCCGTTAGTAGTAGTAGCCTATGTTATTCGTTGATAATGTAGCTTTCTAATGACAAAAGATTTTTTGTAATCGGTCAAGTAGTTTTTGAGTTTATTCCTTAGATAGAAAAATACGATTCATTCATCTTTGTAAAATTATTATCTAGTGTAGTTTAGCGTTTGGCCTTGTACTTTACTTACTTAAAGATTGCAAGGTGTGACATTATGTTTTGTCTTCTTTTCTAGCCTGCTCTGTCCCATTTGTGGGCCTCCAATGGTTCGATTTTTCGGGATCCCATGCATCCTCCTTTCAGTTCTAACGGGACCTGTCCACTTTGTCTCGACATCTTGTTGGCCTGCCGCGACCCCGACTAATATAAAACAGATAATCAAATTAAAGCTATAAAAAATCACTCCCTGTGGATAGAAGGTTAACGCTCATTTTATTTTATTAAAAAAAAAAGTACCTAATATCAACCTTACCAAAAACAAAATTGAAAATTCGTTTCTATTTCAATTATCTTCTGAAAATATCCGTGGTTCTTTAACAGACGATATTCATAACAACATCAATACAAAATAAAACAAAACACTGTTCGCTCATAAACCAATTCTGACATCGGAAACATTGAGGATTTTCGCTTTATTTATTTCGCCGTATCTATAAACCATTTTTACTCAATCCGACATGTACCTACCTCGTACATAATAGATTCATCCTAAGTCCTTGCATCCGGGTGAATTTGTTTCCTTGAAAAGAAACCTTTGTAGGGTTTTACTTGTTCTCAGTGGATCGTAATACTGGTATTATTTCGGATTGTTTTGTTTGTATGTACGATTACCTCTGTCGTGTTTCGGGTACAATGTTCGTAATGACTTCAAAATGTTTGGCGGAGACGTGGTTAGATGTCGCATTTGAAAAGATGCACTAGAGTTGTAAAAGTTTCACGAAAATGAACGTTATGTTTATTTACGTATGAACTATTTTGTATAAAATAATTTCTAAGACACATATTCGTAGTAATTTTAATGGTATTTTTTTAGAAGTTAAATTCCAAAAGCTTAACACAGATAATCACTTTAAAAAGCTGCACCATTTAATTTGAATTTTTAAAACCGAATTTATGTCAACACAAGTTTGTCCCTATGGGCGCGAAAATTTTCGCAATTAAAAGGGTCTGTCCCAGTTTACCCCTCTGGGTCTTTTTAACTCATTCACAAAACGTACCCTTATTTTGAAGATTTAAATAACTATGGGAGTTTTAACAGCTTTCGTAACAAAGCAGAATAAACAGGGATGATCATGTTAATTTATTGCCATTAAAATGTTGTTCATGTTCTAACTAATGGTCTAACGTATAGGTACACAAATAATACTACATATATCGGCTCTGTCTATAACTAGCTGTGCACCGCCATGCGTTGCAATGCAATTTTTCTACCTACCTACCGTACCTACCCTAAACTACACAAGAACCTGCCTTTAGCTTTTTTATCGCCGTAAAAACAATGCTTGGACTTCAACGAATATTTAAAAAAAGAATTGGTCAAATTGGTCCAGGCGTTGTTGAGTTATGCGCTTACCAACACAGATTCAGATCAGTCATCTGTCCTTTTACTCACTGTACAACCCTATATTAAGTATTAAATGAGCACTTTTTTATTTTGTCTGGTCCAGACTAAAATAATTTAATAATTTCTCGTACAGAGATGAGATCATAGATGGGCCGAGCTTACCCAAAATAAGCCTATTAACTCGCAACTTAAATAAATGCGAGTTTTTTTGCTAATGGGAAATCATCAAATAACTTCCCCCGCACCGGGCGGAGTGGGGGCGGTGTCAGATTTTCAGTGTTTTGAAGAAACTGTTTGTTGTCAAGAAATATTAAAACTACAACATTTCATTCCCATAAGACTTAAACGTCAAAAAAAAAACAATTTTGGTTTGTTCGTTCCTATGAAGAAGAACCGACAAGAAACCCTCTGGTATTTTCTTTTAATCATTTGAATGTACTTTTATGTTACAGCGTTAGTACTAAAGTAAGAGAGGACAGCGTAGGCCCGACAATAAGTAATAACTTTCTGTAGTTATTACTTATTATTAATAAGTTAATAAAAAACGGATAATATTTTTGTGTTCACCAAAAATCTTAAGGTACATCTATGTATGCATTTCTAAAATATTGATCTTAAGCCCGTTTAATTGTTTTACTATAATTCAACTACTCGGCCAACAAAATATGTTACATCAAACAAATTCCAAATTAACACCAAGATATAGGTAACACTTTTTTATTGCAGTGCGCTGCAAATATTCTATTGTAACAATAACTATTTTATTCTTCCCCGAAAAATACTGATCGTGCACCAAATATTCCTGAATGTTTAAAAAATGCGTAGGTTAGGTTAGGTTAAAACTGTGACCCCCGACCCCCAGTAACGACTTGCATTAATAGAAAATGGATAAAAATATAACACTTTTTTATTGTAGTGCGCTGCAAATATTCTATTGTAACAATAACTATTGCAGTGCATTATCTGAAGTAAAACTAAAAAAATAAATGCTTGTTTTTAAAATTAAGTGTATTACTATTTTTACAAATTTGCAACAGCTGTTGTTAAATAGATGCTCGTTATGACATATTTTAATTAAAATATTTTGGTGCACATTCAGTATATTTGGTGGAACACAGGCAAAATTAGGTAAATGAAATGGGAATAAATTGAAGTACTTTTAAATACCATCCATAAAAAACTATGAATCTACAAGGCCTACAGCGTTGACTCATTCAAAAACATTCGTAAAATAAGGAATATTCTAAAAATAACTTCAAACAAAACAGCACAATGCAATCATACCGCTTCGCATTCCAAAAATTCACGATCCACAAAATCCTAGCCGCCATAATCATCCATGAAGGACGAACGTTACCAATTCACTCTCAAACACTATGTGTAACGAAAAAAAAACGATTCCTTCGTTCCGCGTCACTTGTCATGCTTCACAAAAAAAAGTAAAACATTGCCTCTTGAATCCAACGAACTGGTAAAGTCAATACACTCAACGCGACGGCAAAGCTAGGCTAACGAGCCCATCACTCGGGAGTCATGGCAAATATTATTTCGCGACGGAACGTAGATTGAAAAACTTGAGTGGATTTAAGTTTTTCCGTCTTTTGTTTCGCGTGTTTAGTTCTTAATCTGAATTGGGGATGGAATGTATGGGTTGAGTTCGTAAAGTACTATTATCGTTTGTTTATAGATCAGCTACCCTACCATGACGTCTTAAAGCAGAACTTATTCCACTGAGGGAAAGAGACAGAGCTATACAGGGTATCTAGCACCATCTCTTTCTCACACAGGAATAAGAACTGCTATAAGATGTCATGGTAGCCCTTCAGTTCTCGAAAATTTGTTTCATATGAAACTCCTAGAAAAGAGACTGCTTTTTTTCCGGATAGGAAATCGTGAAATAACTTCAGGCTGGATTTATAAGGCCTTTAGTAGCTTAACTGGACTCGGGTAGACAATTACGGTTTGAAAGCCATATTAGTTTAAAAAAAGAACAGTTTTTTCTTGATGTCGAAGTTATTAAAAGGCTGTCTTGGCAGAGGTAGAATACCATTACTTGCTTATGCTCAAAGATTACTAGAGACCATATCTTTTAATTGCGTTGATTTGGAAGGTTGATTTTTCACAGCTCCAAGGCACTAGGCCTAAGTTTAAATTACTAGCTGCGCCCCGCGGTTTCACTCGCATGGTGATAGAGTAAACATTATATCTTTATGAATTGTAGTCTATGTGTTATTCTGATATATCTAATATATAAAATTCTCGTGTCACAGTTTTCGTTCCCATACTCCTCCGAAACGGCTCGACCGATTCTTATGAAATTTTATATGCATATTCAGTAGGTCTGAGAATCGGCCAACATCTATTTTTCATACCCCTAAGTGAGCAGCGGGTGAAACCGCTGGGCACAGCTAGTTATCTATATTATTGTGAAGTTTCATTAAAATCCATTCAGTGGTTTTTGCGTGAAAGAGCAACAGACATACATACATCCTCACAAACTTCCGCTTTTATAATAATACTAGCTTTTGCCCGCGGCTTCGCGTTAAATTCGGGGTAACACAGTTCCCCTTGCACCTTATTGATTTGTAATAGCAACGCTAATTTTTCCCTTTTTTCCCTCTTTCTCCCTCACATCCCACTTTTTTCAAAAAAAAAGTTAGCCTATGTCCGTCTCCTGGTTCCCAACTATCTCTGTACCAAAATTCATCAAAATCGGTTTAGCCATTAAAGCGTGAAGAGGTAACAAACAAACAAACTCACTTTCGCTTTTATAATATTAGTAAGGATTAATAAATAAGTAGGATATAAATAGTATTATTTCAACTATACCGATACCTTCATGCGTTCTCGAGATAAAGAGTCTTGACGGACGTATAACAAAATTATCCTATAAGGGTTTCCTTGTTTCCTTTTGAGTAACGAAACCCTAAAAATATATGTAGAATATTCATAAAACCTTCATCTCCACATTACACTCCAACTGTTCAACCTAAATAACTTCGTAATCCTTAGAGACGGGACTTCAAAGCCCCAAATTATAATCCAGATCAGATATGCTGACATATAAATAAATTCAATTCTTAGCACCAAACTAATAAGGTCTAATTCCCAACATCTGTTTTTAATACCAATTCGATACCAACTTTCGTAACATGATTTAAATACAGTTCTAAACTTAATCCGTGGCAGTCTAGACGTATTTAGTTTGATGTTTGCTATGAAAATTGCATTAAATATTACGTTTTAGAGTTAAACACGGTAAATCAATAATAAACCTTTTGCCGATCGATGAGTTTATCCATTCTAATAATTTAAATCACTTGCTGTCCTGCGCTGTTTTGACCGAGTATTTGGTTACTGCCCCGCCTATGTTACTCAATGATAATGTAGTTTTATTAATAACAAAAGATTTTTTGAAATCAGTCCTGTAGTTTTTGAGTTTATTCGTAACATACAAAAATGAGAATCTTTCCTATTCATGATATTAGTGATATTATTTATTCATATGCTCACTTAAATGTCTCGCTGATGGTGGCGGGAGTGTCGGGTCATTTGTTCCCTTCAAAATAGTTTATGTATATCATCACAATAATTTAAATTGAAGCTCATTATGTAGGATTAAGAAATAAAATTATCAAATTTATATTTGAATGATGTGCTTGTGATAAACTTAAATCGTATTAAATTTATTTAAACTACGTATATTGTTAATAAAAAATATATTTTGTATAAGATTTTTAATAAAAGAAGTAAAATGTGTGCATACAGTCATTATAGAAGGTATGTAATAAGCCTATTTATTTATAATACCTTTAGTGAATTCTTAACAGTTAACACCCAAAAATAGACTCTAGTGTTTTATGTTGTTTTATTACTCATACTATTGTTAAGATTTAGTATAAATATTTCATATTAAAATGCTCTGATATTTGTATGCCATTATATGGTAAAACATCTAAGTTCACAACTATAATTGTTAGAACTTTTTTTTACGTTTTTACACAAATAAATATTATATTATTATAAAATATATTAATTATATTTTATTCTATTCTACAATGTCTTTTATTCAAAAACTAAAATAAAACAATGAATCCTGAATACGTGGTTCATAATTCTTGAAACCACTGCTTTATTTATAAAACTTATTCAGTTTAGAATTCCAAAAACTCACGCTTAATATTGTCAAACCACAAATAACAATCAACCAAAGTTATTTATTTTTCATCGCCAAACACGAAATCTGTCGTTGACACTAAAAGACGCTGAACAACAGAGCCGTGATTGGAAACTTCGTACAATCTAATTGAATTCTTGAAGAGTAAGGGTGCGAGGATTACTTAAAACATTTTTTTATAACAAATTCCAAATTTTGTTCGAAAAGACGTCAAAGGAGTTTTACATTAATGGAATCGTTAGATGATTTTTTGTGAGGAAGGTGTCGATTTCAGGGTGGTATACATAAATACATTATAACCAGTTTATAATGTTACCCTTGGAATGACGGCACGGTTGGCGCAGTGGCTGAGTGATCGACTGCTGCACTGCGTGTCGCGGGTTCGATTCCCGCACGGAACAAATATGTTTATTCCCTGCAGATAGTTGTTTTGGGTCTGGCTGTTTGTGTGTGTGAGTTTAAATTTTTGTAAACGCAACCACGATACAGGAGAAATTCCAAGTGTGTGGCAGTTTTATTAAAAAAAAAATGGGCTGTATTCCACGACGAGCAAATTTTGAACACGGATAATAATCCAGCTGTGAATCAAAAGCTGAATTCAGATAGTAGATACAATTTTAAGTCCAAACATGCTTCAGTAAGTTATTGAAAAACTAAGTCTTATGAAAGATAAGTATTTAAATTAATTTATTCATTCTGTAGCATTTTTTATTTAACACCGAAACTTTTGCACTAAATCTTTACATTATTGTTAAATTTATAGCTACGATGGCGACCGACTTTCTTTATAATGATAGCTTGGAGACAACCTTAACCAAAAATAACCATTTGCCTATACATGATAATGGTTATTTTTGGTTAAGGTTTTATAAACTTCAAAAGGCATTAAGGCATTTTAACAGGCAACTTCCATAAAAAATTGCTGCGTAATCATTTTTCTCTGGACCGTATGCCAAATTATATTGGGGCGGTGCTGCATGGTTTCCTCTTTCATGAATCATCTGTATTACTCGTAATTTCATCAGTGACCTCTTTTCTAACTGTATCAGCCTTCAAACATTTGTTTTTATCACTAAGAAGACAGCCTGAAGTTTATCCATGACACTCTACAAAATCAAATAAAGAAGAAGGCGTAAAATTTTGACAGTTCACATCACTCACCAGAATAACTCGTTTCAAACTTGAAGTTGTACGAATTAAAAATAATTCACTTTTTTTTCCACCATTGTTATAAGTGTGTGGGATATTTTGGAATTATTCAATGTTTTGTCACTTTGTTAATTGATGTCTAGGAGTATTCTTATTGCATATGGCTTTTTTCTTCTACCTTTACCCACGTAAGGGTTGGATAAAAAATTACAGAGAGCTTATTTTTTACCCGATAGGTATTCTTCTGTGTTGTATGTGCCCTTACTAACAGACCCCAAAAAACTACCTGTAGGCTATGCAAATAGTTTTGTTCCGTGCGGGGATCGAACCCGCGACACGCACCGCATCAGTCGATCGCTCGGCCACTGCGTCAAACTTATTGCCTTGTCAAGTATTTTCTTATGGAAGAAAGGTCTTCAATACCAATAGCTAATACCGGCTATGCCGCTACATAGCTGGTATTAGGTATCGGTATTAAAGACCTTTCATCCATAAGCAAATACTTGCTTGCGAGCTTGTATTTACATTTTACAATAAATCAATCTTAGTGAGTAAGTATGTAGACCTAGTGTGACCCTTTTTTGGGATGAAACATTATCAAATAACTTCCCCCGCTCTGGGCGGAGTAGGGTGCGTGTCAGATTTTTACTGATAATATATATTTTTTTTATGAACGTTGCTCCACACTAGGAATTACTCCTGTATCGTTGGTGCGTTTACAAACATTTAAACTCACATACACAAACAGCCAATCCCCGAACAACTATCTGTAGTTTATACAAATATTTGTTCCGTGCGGGGATCGAACCCGCGACACGCAGCGCAGCAGTTGATCGGTCAACCACTGCACCAACCGTGTCGTCGTATATCGGGGCCGCGGTGTCTTTTTCAAACAACCCGAAACCCCGGCAGGCCGTGGCTCTAGCAGGCCAATCTGCTTTGATGACATCTCTTTGAGGCGCTTGTGGAACACGAACGCGCGGTCAAAATTGCGTGCGAGTCACCCTTCATTTGTGTGTAATATTGACGTCAGTGTTGATTCTCATTATATCATCAATCATTTAATTTATCTCTCATATACATATGTATGATTCTTCTTTATTTTGGTGAAGAAAGCATGTAGTACAGTGGTCTACAGTTTCACATATTTTTATCTACTTTGGCTAAAATGTTTCTTACGAAGATTCAGCAGTACCTAATTATATCATCGAGATTATTGTAAACCCTACCGATCTCAAAATAAAACAAGTGAAAACCACAACCGATTACAGATAAAACGCGACTACACAACAAAATGAAACATTTATTTTTCTTTGTTTTTCGAAACATGAGAGTCGGCGGTTTTCCTTATATGCCATAAGCAATCATCTGAGGAGGAGGGTCTGGCGACTACGTGAGAGGACTTACTCTTACGTTACCGCCGTACTTGTTCTAAAGCTTCAGAGGTATAGGTGGAATCACTTGACTGAAGACGGTATAAACTGACAGATAACAAAGAGGTATAAACAGGAAGTTCCTTTTAGGTTTGTACTCTATGGAGAAGTGACGGTTGCCCGTAACTTCCTCTGTCTTTTGTAGGTCGTATTTATTTTTTGGGACATGTGACTAAAAGAGTGATGGATCTGAATGTTGATGGACGGAGAGTGAGAGAATGGCCAAAGAAAAGATGGATGGATTGTGTAAGGAATGATATGAAAGAGAAAGGAATAAATGATGCCGTGACGTCTGATATGGGAGAATGGAAGAAGAAAACGTGTTGCGCCGACCCAAAATAGAATGGTAGATACAAACGACGGCAGGTCAACCTATTCTAAACTATTTTAACCTGATCTCTCTACTACGGATCGCACACCGTAGTAGAGAGATCAGGTTAAAATGGTTTTGTCTAGGTTTATGTGCCGACGTGTGTACAAGGGCAGGAAAATGATGAATGTTTTTTTTTATTGTTAGAAAACTTGAGTGTTTGATTATCATAAACTTAATACGGAGTTATTGTACTCATCACTGAATTCAAAAATCGGGACAAAAAAATCATTTATCCCAAACTTTAATGTTCAGCTACCTGTTTTTTCTCAACTTTGTTGGCGTCGGCTTCCAGTCTAACCGGATGCATACCAGTATCTCTCATACAGCGACTGCCTGCCCGACCTCCAAAACTCAACGAGTAACGGGTAATACGATACCCTTAGGTAAGACTGGTTGTCAGACTTTCGGGACACTGACTATCTGTAACGACTGTCAAAGATCTACAAATGACAGCCGAGACCAACAGCTTAACGTTCTTTTCAAGTCACGGAAGAAACTTGGTATGTAACGGACCCATCTAGGCATCTACATACCAACTTATATTTACAAGCGCAGATTAACGTAAAGATCGTCCCAAACGGCTACTTTTAAGACATGAGCTCCTTACATAAAAAGTAACACTGCAAAAATACTTCCAAAATCTTTGAAATATACGCTATGATCGCATTAGAATCTTTGCTTTGAAATTTGTTCACGGTATAGGTACATGCCATTAAACAATATTTCCTTTTTACCACTGAAATTAAGCGTACAGCGAGCTTAAGTTCATAAATAACCATTAATTTGTAGATGTTATCGTGGTCCTGGTACTAAATTTCGGGTAAAAGATTATAACGTAATTTGAAAAGGTTTTACTTAATTTTATAACAGATTAGATTGTGTTTCAGCTGGAAATATATGTTTTACATCTGTAAAATATTGCTAGAAAATTCGTCTGTGGACAGCCATTTTTTGTTTATCACGTCATAATATGACAGCGCACTTGGAATCACGGAAATGTAAGGCTCAGGTGAACTTAATTCCCAGGGTTGTGGGTTGTTCGAAAGAGATACCGCGACCCGGGAACATTAAGGACAAAAGAAGGAACGTAAAGAAGGGTTTAGTCAGTAAAAGTCTGACGTCGTTATTGGAGTGGAGTTATTGCGTATCAAACATCAACATAATATTTATATGATCTAAACATCCGAAAACAATATATGTATAAACAAAAGGGGAACCTCGTATTGAATCAATATTTACTTTCTAAACAACAGCAAATTACCGACATAAGTTAAGACAAACATACGATATTGTTATGCAACACGCAGCGCAACATGTTCCACTGTTACGCAACATGGTTATGCTGTAATAGGCGGTAGACGTCGGCAACGTTAATACTTCGACCTTAGCGGGGAGCACGTATGTTTGCAGATTTACTTTACAAGTTTAGACCTAACGGAGATATGAAAGCAGATTATGTATTAAATGGATTCTCTGAATTTGGGATTTAAGAAATGAAATGTGTCTTTGTGGGTTTCGTGCCAGATTATGACTGGATTTTTTCTTGTTTTGTTGTTGCTTGATTTTTGGAGTAGTTTGTTTTTTGTTAGAAGAGGCTCTAACACTGACTTTACCTTTTAGAAATAGAAATCATTTATTTGCTTAAATGTAGACACAGATAGGATTGTAAGTTTCATGACAGTCCCAATATTTTGCCTTACGGCATGCAAAACTTGTTTATTGATTAATTCATTTAGCAGACAAAAAGAAACATAGACAAATATTTCCATTCACTAAGCAAGCAACATGACTATAATTATTAATGAAATACTTAAAAAATTAAACAAAAAAAAGAGAGAAATGGAACAAAAATATATCGAAAGGTGTAAATGTAGCCCGGGTGTCACCATTGTGACGATCGCTCGGAGGACACGGTGGAGCACACAGTGGCGGTCTGCCCAGGTTGGGCGGAGCACCGCCGTGCCCTCGGCGGCGGCGATCTTTCGCGTCCGGCCCTGGTTCAGGCCATGGTCCGGAGCGAGAGGGAATGGGAAGCGGTCACCTCCTTCTGCGAAGCAGTAATGCTAGCAAAGGAGGTGGCCGGGCGTTTGAGGGAGAGAACATCTAGCCAACCCAGCCGCCGCGGGAGACGCCCCGGGCGCCGCGAGACGACTCCCGGCCACCGTAGATGCGGGCCTGTGGACGGTGAGCAATGGGTAGCTCACCGTCCGTCCGTCTATTGACGACAGGCCGTGTCGACGGCGCGTTCGTGTTACACGCGCGCCTCAAAGAGATGTCAGCAAAGCAGAGGGGCTTGCCAGAGCCTCCGCCTGCCGGGGTTGCGGGTTGTTCGAAAGAGATACCGAGGCCCCGGAACGTAAAGGGCAACAGAAGGAACATGGGTGGGTTTTATTCAGTAAAAGTCTGACATGCCCCCCGCTCCGCCCAGAGCGGGGGAAGTTATATGATAATTTCCCACCCGAAAAAAAATGGTTTAAATGTAAAAAATATACGTCGATGTTTTTAATCGAAAATACAATAATTAGCTTTTGCAGTTTATTTAAATTGTTTGCAACAAGCACTTTTATTATGCTATCGTACTAATCATAATTATAAATGCGAATATTGTGAGGATGGAATGCGAATGTTACGTCAAAACGGCTTACCGGATCTTGATGAAGTTTGGCACAGAGGTAGATTATAGACTGGAATAACACACTGGATACTTTTTTTTGCGATAATCGCGGGGGCTAACCCGCGGGCTCCAGCTAGTACCCAAAAACATAAAATTCTTAAAAAAATATGAAAATATCCGATATAGAGGTAACGTACACGTTACAATTTACGTCACGTTAACACCGCGCGCTCGTGCTAGGAAACCTCAGATTTGGAAAAAACGATATTATTAAAGAGTAGCTTTTGCCCGAGGCTTCGCTCGCGTTAAATTCGGTAGCGCCTTATTAATTTGTAATAGCAACGCTAAGTTTTCCCGTTTCGTCCCTCTTTCTCTCTCATATCCCACTCTTTTTTAAAGATAAATAGCCTATGTCCGTCTCCTGGTTTCCAACTATCTCTGTACCAAAATTCATCAAAATCGGTTCAGCCATTAAAGCGTGAAGAGGTAACAAACAAACAAACAAACTCACTTTTGCTTTTATAAAATTAGCAAGGATATTGTATATTGACTCGTGTCGCGGGTTCAATCTCCGCATGAAACAAATATTTTTATGGCTTATAGATCGTTGTTCCGAGTTTAGCTGCTTGTGTATGTGAGTTTAGATGTTAGTCAGGAGATTTTCCTAGCGTGGGGTAACAATTAAAAAATAAGTATAGAAAAATAAGTATGCAGATGGAGATTCTATGTTTTAATTTTTTTTTAACTATAGTGGCCTATTTCCATGAGAAAAATGGCGTGAATACATGTTATAGTTATAGTCCAGTTACTTGGTTTTCATAATCATCCGTTGCCATACCAACATATCGAGTTAAGTTTAGTCAACCACATTATCAATAATTAGCTCAAGTTGCGTCGCACCACAACCCGGGATTAATTACAACAAACAGAAAAAGGTATCTATAACATAATGGACGCAAGCACGTTACACGTCATCCAATTACCAAAATCAAATAAAGAAAGACATTCTAATCAGATAACCAAGTAACTAGCCTAATCTCTTAACGAACTAAAATCAAATTGAGTTAATTTAATAAACTTTATTCCCCGAAAAGAGGGAATTCGTGTCACATTCGTACCTTGGGGGCCTAAATAATTCGTGTCACATTCATACCTCGGGGGCCTAAATAATTCCCTCGGGGACTTGGGGTACTCCCCATATTTCATCTTACTTATAATTGCGAGCGTTTAGATCGTTGTAATTGGGAGCCTTGGGGGCTCAAACGATTTCTAGATTGCAAAAACATGTAATCAATTGTTGCGTGTTATTAGGGAAATGTTTTGAATCAATTAATTTGTGTTTTCATAGATGTTGTGTATTATAACGTAGAACTAATGGGAAACTAGTGAGGTGTGTTTTGAATTGTAAACGAAATATTAGATGATTTGTTTTGAGAGTTGCCAAATTAAACAAAACATGGACTGTTGCGGTGAAAATGATTAAATTAAAGTTTCACTTCGCAGAATTAATAACCGACATCCAATTAAAGATATTTATTTATTGATTAAGAACCCAGTATAAAATAAAATTCATCAAAGGTTTTCCGCTGATCATCATTATCTGCTCTGCCTAACCATTTGCCAATTATGTTGGGTTCAGCATCCAGTCTCACCGAATTCAGATAAAAAAATTATTCATGCCAGTATTTACATAGACTGACTTCATATCTGACTTCCACAACTACTGCAATCCCAGTTAATAACTGGGATTTTCTATCTGATGAATATTATAAACTAGCTTTTGCCCGCGGCTTCGCTCGCGTTAAATTCGGGGTAACACAGTTCCCCTTGCGCCTTATTGATTTGTAATAGCAACGCTAAGTTTTCCCTTTTGTCCCCTCTTTCTCCCTCACATCCCACTTTTTTCAAATAAAAATTCCTCCTCAATCCTGTGTCCGTCTCCTAGTTCCCAACTATCTCTGTACCAAAATTCATCAAAATCGGTTAAGCCATTAAAGCGTGAAGAGGTAACAAACAAACTCACTTTCGCTTTTATAATATTATATATTATAAAAGCGAAAGTGAGTATAAGGATGTATTCCAGATCTTCACCTAGTGTCGGCCAGTGGAATCACGGCGTATGATCCTACGTCATCTAAACGCTTCCCCTAACGCTAGGCCCTCGACCATACCGAGAGACACTCGCTCGCCGTCACTTATCGTGCGCATACACCGGCCATTTTTATTTGTACCCCAGTCAAATTAAACAGTCTTCACATCGAAAAGGGAGTTTCATTTAGTAGAGGCCACCAGCAACACAACTGGAGCTTGATATTCAAACAGTGGTCCTTCGAGCCGGGTGATTAGTGTCTCTTTAAAAAAAGTAAATTACAGCTGTTGTTTCTGATTCTTTGTACATACAATCTTATGTAACAATATTCTAACCGCCTTCTTCTTTGTCCACAGAACTACCGCCAGATAAGCCAACGATAAAGGCAGAGAAGGGATGGTACGCATCAGGTGACTCTCTCAGAGCACAGTGTTCCTCACCACCGGCTGACCCTCCAGCCAATCTGACGTGGCTGCTAAATGGAAGAGATGTAAGTAGCTTTAATAGTAAGGTTACAGTAACAGACGGGTATACAAGAGCAACGTTCGATTATCAACTTTCGACAGTGAGCTAAACATTGAGAACCCTACATCAAGCTTTTATTCATTTATCATTTATTTAGGCTAATGGCATGACACTCGTAGCCGTGGGGAGAGTTAGGTGACTTGCTTAGTGCATACTGTCAAAATAATTTATTTCACATAGGCCTACGTGGGCACTTAGAGAACCTCAAACGAACCCAGCCACCGTGGGAGAATCCGGGTGTCGAGCGCCGCGATACGACTCCCGGCCACAATAGATGCAAGTCTGTGGACGGTGAGCAATGGGTAGCTCACCGTCCGTCCATCTAGTTCCGACAGGCCGTGTCGACGGCCCGTTAGTATTCCGCTGAAAGAGATGTCAGCAAAGCAGATGGCCATGCCAGGGCCACCCCTGCCGGGGTTGCGGGTTCTATGAAAGAGATACCGCGGCCCCGGAAAATAAAGGGCAATAGAAGGAACATGGGTGGTTTTTAGTCAGTACAAGTCTGACACAATCCCTCGCTCTGCCTAGAGAGGGGAAGTAATCTAATGATTTCCCACGCGCAAAAAATATAGACACTTATTATAAAACGACGACAAAGGATGCATAGTTTGAGTTGACCGTTTTCTATGTAAGAGAACCGGCAAGAAACTCCAGTTACTCTTTTAACTACTTAATGAAAGACCTGGGTAACCTGTATAAGACAAGTGTTAATAACACTTAAATCAATAATGATATTCCTTCTGACCTCAACCATGACAGTCAATATCAGCGAATACTAGCCATCGACAGATATACCGGTCTGTTCCTAAACACAGATGCACCATGTATATTTTTTCACTCTCCTCGTCAGATGGGACGACAAACCCACACAACTGAAGGGATTAAGCACAGAACTTTAAAAGGATCAAAGACCAAAATTAACCTTTAATTACAAATTGAGTATCGTTAGCGCCAAAAAAGAAACTGGTAGAAAATGGTAAACTAGTGACGTTCTTGACAGATTCAGTCTGATCTCAAAATACGATAATTGTTCCTTAGCTTTTTTATCAGCTGTCCTTCTTAGAAATATATATTTTCCTCTGTCAGAAGTATTTATATTCTTAGAAGATTCCTGAAACTAATATGATTTCAACTTTAGAGACAGGTTCTGATAACGTTGAAATTAACACGTAGGCGGTGCCTTTTTCTTTTAAAGCTGGATTGTTCTATTCTAGGATATTTTTACACAGCTAAAAATAAATTGGCTTTGTTGTTGATGATGAATGAATGTACTTCCCATTCGTTGTATGAAAGATATTGTAAACTCTTTTTAGGAGTATATCCAGCTCCGACATCTTCGTAAAATAAAATACTGGGAACAAGAATAAGATGCTTGTCTCCCTCGAGGTTCTTGTAGTTACAAGATCGAGGAATGTTTGCGAACTTAGTTTTTGTGGAAAATAAATATTATGTGGTTGATAAGGCTTAAGGCCAGTTACATTATTTTCGAAAAAAAAACCGGCCAAGAACGAGTCAGGGGTTCCGTACAAACTTGCGACATAAACGGCCATATTATCTTTTAATTTCGTAGACTTAGAGAGTTGATTTTTTTACAGCTCCAAGGGACTATAGATCTAAGTGTATGGTTTTAATTTCAACTTGATGCCTCCACGCGGCGTTCCTAAGATAAAAGGTTTTTACAAACAGATAGACAGACAGACAAGAAAATGATTACGGGTTTAGTTTTTTCCTTTTCAGATACAGAATCCTAAAAAAACGATAAGTATATTATCTTTGTGATTTCGATAGGTACATACAAGATACTTGACAATGTCTAGAAGAAACTTCTCATCATAAGTAGTACATTCCTGTTGAAAATTTCGCTCGCTCCTTTTTATTTTCAAGTTTGTTTATTAGGGAGGTATCTCTACATCCAATAAGTCGTAGGTAAGTTATTCCACTAAGTAAGAACTTAAGGAAAAAGTATTTTATGTAACCAGCGCAACCGTACTTAATATCTTTAGTAGGTACCCAATATTGTCGGCCATTGATCTGAAGATCGAAACAGTGAAGTAAAATGAAAAAAAATATATATGGAAAGTTACATCATTAATTTGAATTATGATTCTTTCACAGAGTATTCTTTACATGATATATGTAAAGTGATATGATATATGTATACCTATTAGTATAAGTGCCCCAGCCTTTTTACACGTTGCATAGCATTAGATACGTATGGTACGTATCTTGTTTTTAGAAAATTAAGTAATGAATGTGAGTACCAATACAAACCATTTATTGGTTTAATGGTACAATATAAATTTGAAATTGTCAACTACGTATACATATGAATAAAAAAAAAAAAAAAAAAAAGATTTACACAAACATTTAGTTGTTTGTAGGGTGTGAGATAAACTTGTGGATTGTTTTACATGTATTCTGAGGATCTAGGTTTACCTATAACAATATCACAAGCTTCTATTTCCATCCAAGAATTGTTTGATATCCAATGGTAAAGGTATCACTATCGCTTCTTAAACCGGATGTATTGATGTTGCAGATACACCACCACTATCCTTACTAATATTTTAAAAGCGAAAGTGAGTTTGTTACGTCTTCACGCCTAAATGGCCAAAAAAGGGGGAGACAGAGGGAAGAAAAGGGGAGAGAAAGATATTGTTGTTTTCGATCATCATGTGGGTTAAAGTTGGCGTTAGCCCAAAGTACTATGCCCCTCGAACGAAGTCGCGGGCGAAAGCTAGTTTACAATAAACCAAAACGTTATCCAAACAATTGTTTACAACCGTGGCCGTTTATGTCGCAAGTTTGTGCAATGAGCAAACCCTCGGTGCGTGAGTCCAACTCACACGTGGCCGGTTTTTTTGACCAATCCATAGTTTCCGCTTTCGGTAAATTTTGTATTGATTAAATAAGATTGCGCATAAATAAGATTTAATAAATAGTTAAATAGTGCTAATGCCTATGCATTAAGAAAAATCTATTATAAGGATATACTAACGCACAACTAGATTTATTTAATAAGTACTTACACTTAGTTAAGTAGTGTTAGTTGTAGTATTTAAGATTGCAAGAAATGTAAGATTTTTTTTTATAAATAAGATTACGCAGTTATGTTACTTTTGGCTAAACTTAAGGAATATTCCATTTTGTTTTATTGCAGACTAAAATGAAACTGGTTAAACTATACAGACACAGGCAGGTTTTACCTGTAAACATGAAATTTTTAACCGACTTCAAGAAAAAGGAGGAAATTTTAATTCGACTGTATATTTTTTTGTAGTTTGTTACACGGTTTCTCAGTTAATTATGGGCCAGTTTGCAAAATTATTTTTTAAATATTTCAACTTTACAGACACAGGCAAAAACGTGTAATAGGAAAGTTTAGTTTCTTGTGAAGAGGTTTTCATTAACCTGTAAATTTCAAGAAAAACGAGGAGGTTTTTCTGACGTATCTATTTGAACCGCCCAGTATAAATAGACAAAGCAGTCTTATAATAATTACCAAGGCACCAACATCGTAAAGAAGATCCATCCCAAATCTCGCCATCCCTCAAGCCCTCCAATAAACGTCACTGTGATGACGTCATAACACCAGCTCGTTAACGCCGCCATCAGCGTGCATCCTTCGCGACGCCGAGTTAATTAATGAGCAATGAATCACCGACGTTAGCATCAATCGTGTTGAATGTAACCGCTGCTTTAGTTATGAGCGCCTAGTAACATACCGTTTAGATGACTAGAATTCAATTTGACGACACGGTTGGCGTAGTAGCTGAGCGATCGACTGCTGCGCTGCGTGTCGCGGGTCCGATCCCCGCACGAAACAAATATTTGTATGGCTGACACATAGTTGTTCCGGATCTGGCTGCTTGTATAATTATATGAGTTTGAATGTTTGTAAATGCACCCACGATACAGAAGAAATTCCTAGTGTGGAACAAACTTTTAAAAACTGCTTTATTTATTGTTAAAATACTCGCATCCTGCATTCCCTGTAAGATTAGGCAAAAATGTCTAAAAGTACACTCTCATTTTATCAGTTACATCTAAGTCCCATGTAAGTAGGCGAGCCTATTGCCTCCAAGCGGGCAAAAATCCAAACTCCGTGACTGAGAAATTCCTGATGGCAATTAAAATTGGGTAACGCGATACCTTTCATGCTTTGAGTGAAATCTCCCATCGATGATAATGTTTCATTAGTGTGTAACCGCTGTATAAGTTATGGGCGCCTAGTACCAATTTATCACACATTTTTTTTTCGCATGTAATAGGTATCATTAGATAATTTCTCCCGCTCTGGGCGCAGTGGAAGGGAGTATCAGACTTTTACTGAATAAAACCCATCCATGTTCCTTCTTTTGCCCTTTGTGTTCCGGGGTCGCGGTATCTCTTTCGAACAACCCGCAAAGCAGGCAGTGGGCTTGACAGGCACCTTTGCTTTGCTGATACGCCCGTATCACCTGACCACTGGAAAGATTTTTGCGTAATTTTAACACGCTATATTAGTTTCACCTGTAACTAACTAATTACGGAATAAACTCTTAACAGGTGACGATGACCTATTCTCACACCATTCTTAATGTGACAATACATCAATTTGACGGGCCTGTTGGTCTAGTGGTTAGTGGCCCTGACTGCTGAGCCGGAGGTCGTGGGTTCGATTCCCACCCAGGACAAACTTTGTGTGATGAGCATGATTGTTTGTTCTGTGTCTGGGTGTGATTTATCTATAATATGTATGTATTTATAAATTATATAAGTATGTATATCAGTTGTCTGGTTACCATAACACAAGCTCTGCTTAGCTTGGGATCAGATAGCCGTGTGTGAGTTGTCCCAAGATATTTATTTTTATTATTATTATCATGAAAATCCTACTATCCTATCCTACTAACTTTATAAATGCGAAAGTTTGAGAGTATGGATGTATGTTTGATCCTCTTTCACAAAAAAACTACTGAACGGATCTTGATGAAATTTGGAACAGAGGTAGATTATAGTCTGGAATAACACATTGGATACTTTTTTTTATCAACACGCGGGCGTAGCCGCTTTCGCCAGCTAGTTTGACATAAACACAAGATAACAACAATAATGAAATCAATTTGTGTTGTACCGACGCGCGACGTCACACTTCGTCGTTGTTACGTTGCGGCACTTGATAAATGACTCTGAACAACTAGTTCACTCGTTTTATCTCATACTATTGTTTCAACCTTTATTTTTCTATGTGTAATATTGCCTATATTTGCTGACATATATTTTTTGTGTTGTGAATATTTTTCTGCAGTAATTTTCCGACTTTGTTTATGTATTTTATACTAGCTTTTGCCCGCGGCTTCGCTCGCGTAAAATCCGGAGTAGCACAGTTCCTCTTTCCTGATTTTCAGGTACTTACTACATGTAATTTTTGCCCTTGCGCCTTATTGATTGGAATAGCAAAGCTAAGTTTCCCTTTTGTTCCCTCTTTCTCTCTTATATCTCACTTTACAAAAAAAATACGCTTTAAGAAATACTGCCATGGTTTATTATAATCCTTGCTAATCCTTATCCTTACTAATATTATAAATAAATTCCGAAAGTGAGTTTGTTACGTCTTCACGCCTAAATGGCAAAACCGATTTTGATGAATTTTGGTACGGAGATAGGTGGCACCCTGGAGACGGACATAGGCTACAAAAAGTGAGAAGGGGTTAGAAAGAGGGACGAAAAGGGGAGAGAACGATGTTTTTTTTTCGATCATCAAGCGGGTTAAAGTTAGCGTTAGCCCAAAGTAACTATGTCACGCGGACGAAGTCGCGGGCGGAAGCTAGTTCAGCCTTTACCAGTCATGATCGAGTGGTCGGGTGCGAAACACCGGCTCATCTAGTTAAAAAAAAGACGTGTTAAACTGTTTGTAAAAATATACTTGCGAAATAAACATCATTTATCATGCAAAAATTTGAACCTCCTAACACTTGAAATTTCTCGGATTTCGTGATAACTGGGTCAGTAATTTTCTCTTTTATGTGATGTAGTAAATGTGAAAGTAACTAGTACTGTGTCTGTCTTTAAGTTAATGTTTCCGCTTTGTCATAATGGTACAGAATAACTTGGGTTAGAACACAGGATACAAGACCCGGAGTGGTAAAAATGGCCAAATCTTTCTTTCTTTTTTTAATAAAACGTTTAAATGTTCGAGTTTGTTTATTACAAATTCACTTTCGCTTTTATAATATTAATAAGTAGAATGAGTGTTGGGCGATTCTTAAAACGTTGTCCCACACTTGGAATTTCTCCTGTATCGTGGCTGCGTTAACGAACATTTGAACTCACAAACAAACAGCCAGACCTGGAACAACTATCTGTGGGTCATAGAAATATTTGTTCCATGCGGGGATTGAACCCGCGACACGCAGCGCAGCATTCAATCGCTCAGCCATTGCGCCTACTGTGCCGTCTGAATATGTTTCTTTGTGGTACACCTACAATTTAGCAGTTTTATTTTCTATATTAGGGGCAATCCTTCAACCAAGATCTTTACAAACAATACCGCTAACTAGAATAATCAGATTGATAGACATAGTTGCTTTTTTTCTGATGGAAAGTCATTAATTGACTTCTCCCATTTTGAGCGGGAGTTAGTGCCAGACTTGTACCGTTAACTAAAACCTATCCATGTTTTTTCTTTTTATTTCGTGGCCACGGTATCTGTTTCAAATCAACAAGTTGCAACATAGGTGCTTAAGATTGTTCTACGAATGATGGCCAATATTTCAAAAACCAATACTACGCAGATTGTGTAAGGTACAGGTTTTAGTGCACATCACCCTTAAATAGTCCCTAAACAAATCTAGTAAGATTTAAACAAGTAAACAATTATTGTTTACTGCAGTAAAATAAATATTGGGTGATGTGAAAATGAGAATTTAATCCTATTATCGAATTTGAGATGGAATAATCTTAATCCGAAATGAATGAATGCATATCAAATCTCAAACATTAATCATATTGAGTGACATTCAATTAGAAACTCATTTTAGCAAGACACAATTTTATCTCGATAATTACTTTATAAGATTTCTATTTTTAGAGAAGAACATTTCAATTTCATCTACTTAATAAAAGCAAATTATTTATTTAAAAAATGAGAAAGATTTAGCTATAAGACACCTTTGGTGCAGTACCTCTCCAATATTCTACAGTTTAAAGGGTTTGATCCCTGATTACTTATTTTTTTACTATTGAGGTTCATTACCTTAAATGGAAAAATAAATATCTTGGGACAACTCACACACGGCTATCTGACCCCAAGCTAAGCAGAGCTTGTGTTATGGTAACCAGACAACTGATATACATACTTATATAATTTATAAATACATACATATTATAGATAAATCACAACCAGACACAGAACAAACAATCATGCTCATCACACAAAGTTTGTCCTGGGTGGGAATCGAACCCACGACCTCCGGCTCAGCAGTCAGGGCTACTAACCTCTAGACCAACAGGCCCGTCAACAGGTTTAAAAAACTAAACCCTTACAGGATTTTTTGTAGTGCGCCTGTCTGTCTGTCAAGGCCCTTTGTCTCAGGAACGCGTAGAGGTATCCAGTTGAAATTAAACCATATGCTCAAGTCTGTTGTCCCTTGAAGCTGTGAAAAAATCAACCCTCTATGTCAAACGAGGTCAAAAGATAAAGCCGTTTATGTCGTAAGTTTGTACAAAATACTCTGTACGCGTGTTTGACTCGCACTTTGACGACGGTTGGCGCAGTGGCTGAGTGATTGAATGCTGCGCTGCATGTCGCGGGTTCGATCCCCACACGGAACAAATATTTCTATGACCCACAGATAGTTGTGTTGGGTCTGGCTGTTTGTGTATGTAAGTTCAAATGTTCGTTAACGCACCCACGATACAGGAGAAATTCCAGTGTGGGGCAACGTTGTAAGAATCGCCCAACACTCATTCATCCTTATTAATGTAATAAAAGCGAAAGTGAGTTTGTTTGTTTCTTACGTCTTCACGCCTAAATGGCCAAACCGATTTTGAAGAATTTTGGTACAGAGGTAGTTGGGACCCTGGAGACGGACTAAGGCTAAAAAAAGTGGGACAAGGGGGAGAAAGAGGGAAGAAAAGGGGAGAGAAAGTTTTTTTTTTTCGATCATCACGCGGGGTAAAGTTAGCGTTAGCCCAAAGTAACTATGCCACGCGGACGAAGTCGCGGGCGGAAGCTAGTAATATTATAAATGCAAATGTTTGTGAGGATGGATGGATGGATGTATGGATGTTTGATACTCTTTCTTTGGCACAGAGGTTTTAGTCTGGAATAACACATAGGATACTTTTTTTTTCGATATCACGCGGGCGAAGCCGCGGGCATCAGATAGTTATACAACAAAATTGAAAGCTCTTTCCACATCACCCCTTTTAATTTAAACGGTTAGAAAAACAAATCCGATCATAGATGCTTTTTCAGTATTCTCTAACAATATGTTGGAGTTTAAACAAATTGAATCGAATGTGAACTAAATATTGACTTCAGCAGAGGGATTCCACTACTCAAATATTAATGTACCCACAGTTGATGTTATCGGTAGGATTAAACGTGCAGTTTAAGTTTTTCGAGTAAAAAGGCTCAGAATAATTTAGGAGATGTGTTTTAGTACTGAACTTTATTGCGATTGGTAGCGTAACGTACTGAGCACTTCTGGTGTATTATAACATGATACTAAGGTAAGGTTAGGTCTAAATCGCGGGTTTTTCGAAGAAAAACAAAAGATTTATTTACAAATCGACGACAAATCCAAGACCGAAAGTTTTCTATATTAATAATACCAGCCTATAATAGTCCCACTACAAGGCAAAGGCCTCTTCTCACATAAATAGGTACACTTGAAGCGATTTCAGTATCTATTGCATTGGCTTGAATACGATACTAACTTTCGCCTGCGACTACGTCCACGTGGCATCGATCGAAAAAAATATATCTTTCTCTCCCCTTTTCTTCCCTCGTTCTCCCCTTTTTCTCACTTTTTTAGCCTATGTCCGTCTCCAGGGTCCCAACTATCTCTGTACCAAAAGTCATCAAAATCGGATTGGCCATTTAGGCATGAAGACGTAAGAAACAAACAAACAAGCAAACTCACTTTCGCTTTTATAAATTAGTAAACAATATTTAAAAAAAAGTTTTTTTTTTGGTAAAATAAAGTCGAATATTGATTTGCTTTTAAAATTAGATTAAATTATAATCAAAAACGTCTACGAGTGTTCCTCTCCTCCCCTGTATAAGCGAACACATCGAGGAAGACGCGTTTAAAAATATACATCACTTACTTCGTTTAAGTGTAACAAGAATTTTAAAAGCGTGCATTACTGCAGGCAATATAGCGCGACTCGTAAGTGAATATCGGTTGCGGCTATCGATCGCTATTACCATTACCATGAACTATATTGCATACTTATCTCCTAAAGTTGCCGTTTTCAAGCAATTTTTAAGAAGGTACGTAGATTTTGGAGAGTATTAAGTGATCATTTTAAGATATCTAATGTTTTAAGTAAAGGGAAGTTTTATATATAGGTATGTATAGGTTATTTATTTGAGTTGGCTCTAATGCAATCAGTGAATCGAATTCTTCTTGACAAGCGTGCGTCCGGCGAGGCTAAACGCAAGCAAATCCTACTAATATTATAAATGCGAATGTTTGTGAGGATGGATGGATGTATGGATGTTTGTTACTCTTTCACGTCGGGTGAACGGATCTTGATGATATTTGGCACAGACATAGATTTTGGTCTGGATTAACACATAGAATACTTTTTTTTCGATATCACGCGGGCGAAGCTGCGGGTGCCAGCAGTATAGCATACTAGTTGAGCCCAGCGGTTTCACCCACTGCTCAGCTCCTTAACATTGTAACGTGATGTGATATAGTCTATTAATTTCGTAAAAGTTCAACCGGCAAAAAATCGCTTTCTCCCATACAAACTTTGTCACCCTGTTTCATGGTATATTGCAAAATACCGTCAAAGTAAGCACTTATATCTTGTGAAAACATTTAAACTCCTAACACTTGGTAGTTTCTAGGATTTCGTGGGGGTCAGTGATATTCCCTTTAATATGTTTAGATTAAACAAAGAATACATTTAAGGAAATCGTTTCAAACTTAAGTCTTAATGCCCCATCTCTCAAAAAAGTGCATTGTACGCACCATATTTTGGGTCTAAACAACTAATTAAACTACAAAAAAAGAAGAATAACTTTAAAACATAAATATTAATAAAATTCAGTTAGGCCATATTATTGTCTCTACAAATTACAAAGTTTTCGTCAAGATGTCGGATTCACCATGTATTTATTACGATGAAATCAGCACCTTCCTTGCCCGACCCAACAGACTAACTTTAATTATTTATAATAATTACAAAACAAAAAGAAACAACTCGTTCTTACCCAAAAAACATTCTGAAAACTATATTATTCCACAAACAACCGTCACAAAAACTCGTTCAATTAAAAAATGCTGAGAATTGAACGTCAAATATTTTAGTATGAATTTTTAAACGGTCGGTACACAAAGAACTTTTGCTCTGAGCACGAGAAAAACAAGTTTAGTCGCCGTCCGAGTTCTCGATAAAGTGATCCAAGCACAAATACTAGGTCTCATAGTTTGTGACCTGTCTGCGTTGGAATATTCTGGTTTTTTGAAAATTATTTTTCTAGGAAATTGTTGATTGCCAGCTTCTGACGTTAGACTTTTGTTTGTTGTTGGTTATAACCTGTACGCAGGAAAATTCATTTAGCGGCCGATTTTTGAAAAATCTTGCTTTTTTGAGCAGTCATTTGCAATTTTTTAAATGTTTTGTTAACATGTTTCTATCTAACATTTGAAACGGGATATTTACCATGTTTTTTTTTTATTTGAGTTCCCAATATTTTGGCGCTGTTGCAAACGCCGTGATCACGGATATAGACTAAAATTATTGCGGGTGGGTGTGTTTAATTTTCTTTTTACAGCTAATTTGTAAGCAAATCGGGAAACTTATTTGTTTTCTTTTACACCAATATCTTTAAAGATTAAACAAAATCAATCACTTGTTAAAGTAGTAGAAGTAGTTCAAGAACCACTCGATTGTTCAAAAACTTTTTGCTTGTTTTTTTAGCACACGATCATGCACGTTATCTGTCAATCAGCCAATAAACTGTATTTAACATAACTTCACGTCTATAAACTCTGTTGAGATAGGCAGACACGTACCTAATAGTACCACCCACATTTCGCTAATAAAGCAAAAACAAACGTAAACCGTATTTCAACGATCAAAATATGGTGAAGTCGAACCAGGATTACAAAACAACCATTTTAACACAAGTAGAAGAACATTGAACACTGTAATCAAGACATCAATATTGTTCGATAAAATCACCAGTCAATTATAAAATAACGACCATAAAATGTTTAAGTATGGGCTTTGAACGGTAACAAACGGTTGGTACACAAAGAACTACACGAGCCCGAGAAAAACAAGCTTAGGGGAGCATCAAGACTTTCGTTTATAGTATCTAGAAGTAGTTCGTAAGGATAGCTTCTTGTACCTACAAACTAAGAGAGAGGTACTCGTGCCATTTCTATGTTGGAAATAATAGCATTAAGGCTGAATGGAGTATAAGACGATTTGAAAGCGGTTTACTGGATGGTAAGACTATAAAAAGTCGGAGATATTTTTAGGGATCACATTTGACAAACAGATGAATGCTATTCTAAATTTAAAAGCCTTTTTTGCGGATGAGAAAACACCAAATAACTTCCCCCGCTTTAGGCGGGGCGGGGGCGAGTGGCAGACTTGTACCTACTAACTAAAACCCACCCATGTTCCATTTTTTGCCCTTTATGTTCCGGGGCTGGCAGGATATTTAAAAGCCTGCTGATTGTGATATAAAATACCTATATTGACATAACTATGTTTTGTTAATATAGATATTTTATAACATAACTATGTTATGTTAATATAGAAATTTTATACATAAACTGCTGCGCTTGCTCATATAAAATGCTTGATATCCAACTGTTAATAACGCACCTGTTTGTTGAAAAAGTATATAACAGTCACACCCTAACACACCCAGCTGGAACGAAGTTATTATTTATAAAAACCTGTATACACTCAACAAAAATAATCGTCGCGACACCACACTGTTCGATGCGAAATAGAGAGACGAAACGAAAATAACTGGCTTGCTTTCTATGAGAGAGAGAGAGAAACACGCACAAGTCGCACGGCTTACAACTGTAGCAAAAAGTGTCGTTACAACTTTTGGTCTTAATTTTTTTCCGTCTAGCCCCTTTTCGCAACGCGCGATAAGGAACTTCGTTCCAAAAACCGGCCAAGTGCGAGTCGGACTCGCACACCGAGGTTTCCGTACAAACTTGCCACATAAACGGCCATACCATTTGACCACGTTCACTTAGAGGGTTGATTATTATTTCGCGGCTCCCAAGAACTTGGTAACTAACTCCGCGCGCTCCCGAGATAATGATAATAATTCCCGTGATAATTTTGACGGCACGGTAAGCGCAGTGTGGAACGATCGACTGATGCGCTGCGTGTCGCGGGTTCGATCCCCGCACGGAACATTTAATTGTATTACCTACAGGTAGTTATTTCGGGTTTGACTGTATGTGTATGTGAGTTTAAATGTTTGTAAACGCACCAACGATACAGGAGAAATTCCTAGAGTGGAGCAACGTTTTTTTTTAAAGAAAAAGCAGCGGACAGGCAGTTGGACAACAAGGTGATCCTATCAGGGTTCCATGTTTCCTACAGCCCAGACCAACGGCTTCCCATCGAGGAACCCAGACAAACCAACCTAAACAAGAGCTACTTAATCTAAAGAACAACCCAAGTGGCTTGTTCTGGCCTAACTGTACTGCTCTTTAAAAATAAAACAAAAGACTAAAAACACAATACTTCTAGAAGAATACATCTCCTCTATAATTGGCTGCATTTTTCTTAATGTGTTGTTTTTGTTTTAGTAGTTACTGCCGGAGCAAGAGTCGAGCAATACTTTTTCAATTGCTTCGTTCTCTTACAAATAATGAGCTAAACCAACAGCCATTATTAGTTGATGGCGAAATAGTATTGTACTTTGAAAATTTTCAATTGTTCGAGCATGAGATAAAGTGTTGAAGTAATTTTGCTGTTGGAATTTAATATTTAAGGATCTGGGGCTAAGACAAAGGGAAAATTTAGCGAAAAATATGATGTAAACGTCACGTTACACATCAACGATGTAAAAGGACACTTTTGTTTAACATAAGACCAAAATGCTGCCGTATCGACGGCGCGTTCATCCCACGCGCTCTTCAAAGAGATGCCAGAACCACTGCCTGCCAAGGTTGCGGGTTTTTCGAATGATATACCACCGTCCCGGAACACTAAGGGTAAAAGAAGCAACATGGATGGGTTTTAGTCAGTACAAGTCTGACACTCTCTTCCGCTCCACCCAGAGCAGATAGATAGATAAGATAGATAAATCATTTATTTGATGCAACAAAGGACACAATACAAGAATTAATATTAAAAAAAAAATACAAAACAGAAAAAAAGGCACACATAAAATAAAAAAAAATAAAAAATGTAAGGTAGACTAAGTTAAATCGACCCATAGGCATTTAGACACATTACATAATTGTATTTATTAGGGTCGCCCATTACTGGGCGGTGTGTGTCTCAAAATTGCACCAAAAAGGAGTCCAGCTCAGCATAATGCCAGGTAGATTACCTGACGCTGGTATTCTGCTGAATCCTGCTAGTGACACACGGATGTCGAGAAAATGTGCGGCGAATATTATGTAGGTAAGTTGTCAGTACGAAAGATTTTGAATTTAAATACTAAAATTATTATTAAACTTGATTATCACAGTATAGGTAATATGTGTAATGATAACTGTAATTTAAGTTGTATGGAGTGTGTCTAATAGTGTTTGTACGAGTTTACTTGTTCGTGTAGGTATCATTAAGTTTCAGTATTTTTATCATAATGTACGGTGAGTATAGTTGTAATGTGTTTTGTGTATTGTGTAACGTGTATTGTAATGTGTTTCGGGTATGAGTTTCATTTTTCACAGTTATTGTATGTTGTTAATAGGACAAAGTGAGCCGTTAGGACCAGAAAACCCTCTATATTATGGAAGTGTTGGTGACGGTCAGGCCCAGTTTCTTCTGAGCGTCAATCAGATACTGCCGCAATCGACTCCTAAAGGTACCGAGCGTTTTTAAATTCCTTATCGGCGGGGGAATGTTGTTCCAGCATTTGGACGCGGCGTACCTGAAACTGCCTCTGAAGGCTGCCGTCTTGTGCACTTCTGTAGTGAGTTGCTGAGAGCACTGTCTGATCGTGCATTCTCTTCTACTAGCGATCCAGCTCAGCTTTTTGTAAAGATAAGCCGGCTCCTTGTGCTTAATAACCCCAAACAATAGACATGCTAAGTGTAATTTACGGCGTGACTTCATTTTAAGAATGGAGTGTTGGTTTAAAAAAGGTGTTATATGGGTTCTAGGCGGAACTGAGAAGCAAAATCGCGCACAAGCGTTCTGCACTCTCTGGATCAGTCGCTCAGTCCTTGCCAGTAGTCGAGGACCAAAAACGGTATCTCCGTAGTTCAGGTTTGAGAGTACTAGTGACTCAACTAGTCGAATACGCAGCTCTTCCGACAGATACGGCCTTATGTTGTACAGGACCTTGAGACTATAGAAGCAGTTGCGCACCGACTCTTCCACGTGACCTTCGTACCTCAGCTCAACATCCATAAACAGACCCAGATTTCGTGCCTCACTGACTCGGCTGACCGACTCACCCAGTAGAGTAACTTTGAGGTCTGGAGGCAAACCATTTACTTGGTGCTTGGTTCCGAGTAGCATGTATTTAGTTTTAATCGGATTAAGTACTAAACCATTACTTTCGGCCCAGCATGCTATCCTCCCAAGGTCCTCATTCAGATCCTTTAAGGCTCCCTCATATTCGTCAGGCTTGAACGAGATATATACTTGTATATCATCCGCATAGATGTGGTATTTGCAACACTGTAGGGTTTTTATTATGTCCGCGCAATATAAAATAAAAATTATGGGGCCAAGTATGGAGCCTTGCGGGACTCCCCTGTTTACAGAGACTGGTGATGAGGCAAGAGTTGTTCCATCGCTCAGACGTATTTCGACACGTTGTTCTCGATTGCTGACGTAACTTTGGAACCAGCCTATTGATTCGTGGTCAAATCCATAGTATTGTAGCTTGGCTAGGAACAGATCAATATTTATACAGTCGAAAGCCCGGGAGAAGTCCAACAGGACTAAGAGTGTGCATAGGCCTTTGTCTTGTGCAGCAAGGATATTGTCTGTCACATCCAACAAGGCCGTGCAGGTGCTACGTCGCTTACGGAACCCTGACTGTAGTTCCGGTAGAATTTTTTTTTTTTCTAAATAATGTGTAACTTGCTGACATACTGCCTTTTCCAAAACTTTGGATAGACAAGGTAGAAGACTTAATAGGTCTGAGGTCTTTAAATTCAGTAGGGTTACTTTTTTTTGGGATTGGTCGAACAATTGCTACTTTCCAGATATCAGGGAACGTTGAAGACATAATTGAGTAGTTCACTATGTCTGTGATAGCTTTTAGTGTTTGGGGAAGGGTTAACATCAGCATATTCAAGGTAATTCTATCGCAACCTTCAGCATTAGATTTCAGCTGACCAAGATATCGTAAAACTTGTTCCTCAGTTACTGGCTGTAAGGTGAAAGATGCATCGCTAAAACGGTTACACTCAAAAAAAGTACGCTGTGATAAATTACAGTTTGGGTTGCCAGGTACACTCAAGAAATGGGAATTTATTTGGTTTACATCTCTTAAATAAGAAGGGAGATCGCAGATCTGCTTAACTGGCAATACATCCTTTTTTAAATTTTTCCATAGTTCTTTAGGATCTTTAATTTTGTTGTTTATATTGTGATTAAAATAGGCAACTTTTTCTTTAAATAGGGAGCTTGTTACAAGAGATTTTAGCTGTTTATAATACGTTTGTTTGGACTCCGATTTCGTTTTACGATACGTGTCCAGGGCAGAACAAGTCATTTGAGGATTTCCCATTAAAAAAAAGAAGACCGAAAAGCTATCCTTACTTCCTTACTTATTTTATAAAGCGAAAGTAAGTTTGTTTGTTACGTCTTCACGCCTAAATGGCTAAACGGATTTTGATGAATTTGATTATGATATTAATATTTTATGATACAGAGATAGTTGGAGACGGACATAGGCTAAAAAAAGTGAGAAAAGGGGGAGAAAAAGGGGAGAGAACGATATTTTTTTTTCGATCATCACGCGGTTTAAAGTTAGCGTTAGCCCAAAGTAACTATGCCACGCGGACGAAGTCGCGGGTGAAAGCTAGTAATCGATATTTTTGAATGTCACTGTAAAAACAAAACAATTTCACACAAATTATTCGCAAAGCAAACCTCTAATGACCTTCCAGGAACTCCTTTAAACAGCTGAAATCCCAAAATCCACCTGATGTTTGCCATACAATTTAAAACAAAAAGCAAACATCAAAAATAACCAAATAACGTCCCCGTAAATCCTTCATCATGCGAAATTGACGTAACAGCGTAAAAATATTAATTAACTACCCACTTCTCATCAACCTTCCTCAAATGAAAACGGACGTCCAGAAATTATTGTTACATATACGTAATTGTATTTAATTCGGCAGGCTTCGGAGATACTCCGGTGATAAACCCGGCCTATTTAATAAACCTTTCATCCCTTTATCGCGATGGGAGTATGGAGTCCCATCGGAGGTCCTTTGTGCCGTTTATGTCACTTTGTTTGACAACCTTCCACGATTTAGGTAGAATTTCTGACGCTTCCTATGATAAATGTTTGGCACAAGTTTTAGCCTGGGCTTTGCGATCGGATTAAATCGGACGTGTTTAAGTTTATATATCATTGTTGTTTGTGTAACGTGGGCTATCCATCTATTAATTATTCTCGGTTTGATTTATTACTAACGTCAGAATAGGGAGGATAGAGCCTAAGAAAATGATGCCGGCTAAAATTAAACACTTGGTACCAAATTGAAAATAATCATTGAGTCAAAACCTTTTTGGTTATTTTTCACCAAACGCCGGTTTTACAACACTATTTAGTAATCACAGATACAGTCAAACCATGATATATTGCATTGCATTTAATGTACCTCGATCGTAACGTTACACTGACTACATCAGCTTAATAAACATACCACAGTACTCAAACCTTCTAACCGTAAGTAAATTGAACTCCAAAATCCATCATACGTTCCCCACACCCAATAACGCCCCGACCTGTCTGTCAGCCCACCTTGTTATGATCCGGCCCAACATAATGGCGGAAATGTAATTAAATGTCAGATTGTACCAGGATCAAAGGTTTAGCTAAACCCATTACGGGGCGCTCACGCACATTTTGTTTCAGATCCGTTAGGATACGTTACCACAGAAGACATATACTGTAGCATTGTGCGGGTGACATTAGATGAAAATACATGTTTAGTAATGGGATAGATTGCTATGTTGAGCACACCTTTACGATTATGATATTCGGGGTAAAACCTATAATCAGTCATGATCAGTAATCGTGGTAGCGTTCCAGATCGAAGAGGAATGGTACATTCAACTAATGTCACTCACACCATATTGCAACGAAAACAGTATAGTATTTACGTACAGTATTTCAAGTAAGAACAAAACCAATTCAGAGAACCATAGGTGGCATATAAAACCAGGTTAGACACTAACTACACGATAGGAAAAAGTCAGGACAAATAGTCGGAATCGGCTGACACATTCATGCAAAACATAATCGACCTTAAAATCTTTCCATAGAAAATAGCTGGGAAATAGGCCTTCCTATCTAGGAAAGGGAACGTACTTGTCTACGCATCGTCGTTAAACATCAGTCGTAACAGTACTCAGTCAGAACAGTCATTAGTGCAAAACTCAACCGGGTCGCGGCGCCACTGTCGCACAATCAATATGTCACTCAACCTATACGTATAGATTTATTTCCGTTGGATCCCAGTTTTTGATCCCATTTTTTAGGTATTAACGATGGGTCCCATTTGATATTACCATTGAATCCCATTTTATGACAACATGTGTACATTTCAGAAGAAAAGTGATTTACTTTTATTAAATATTTCAAAAACACCGTGTGTGTATTTTGGATTTTTTAGGATTGTTGCCACTGGGGAATAAATGAGACAAATGATGTACTCCAAATAGTACTAGACTGGCATGAGTTAAAAATGATCAGGTTTATTTGTGATGTTTATAAATAAATAAATATGAACGCCTTCAAAACAAGCGCCTCTAAGCTCAAAAAAAAATACTGCCGTCATAATTTTTCCATATTTTTTTTTTATATAATGTGGCCGTTTCTTGCACACAGGTCACAGTTTTAACCTAACCTTTTTTTTGTAAATAAGTAATTATCCTAATCTTATACTATGCTAAATAGTTCAGTTCCGGGTAAACAACTAAAAACAATCTCTTTTTTCTATAAATGCAAGTCGTTTGTGGCACTCGCCGGCCGCTACCGCGGCACCGCTCGCTCCGCTCGCTCGGCTCGTGCGTAGGAGGTCACAGTTTTAACCTAACCAAACCTAGTTCCCGGTTTCTAATAATTTGTTTGGGTAATGAAATTTTGTCCAAATCTTTTCGGAAAAACGGCAGGCACCCGTTATTCTAACATAACCTATCCACATACCCAAATTTCATCCAAATCAGTCTAGAAGTTTGAGCGTGTTGGAATAACAAACATACATACAAAATTTCGCCTTAAAATATTATTGTGATTTTGTTGTTGGATGTACCCGCATTCAGATGTTTTTAAACATCTGGGATCCAACGGAAATAGTTTTTGGGATTCAGTGGCAATAAAACGTATTTTTTTAGTATTTTTCAAATTTGGGATTCAACGGAAATATATAATAATGTTTTGTGGGATCCAACGCCAAAAATATTAAAGTGGGATCAAAAACTGGGATCCAACGAAAATAAGCGTACGTATACTAATCACACGCCTAATTTGTGAACCCTTTAAATTTTAGATTATACGCCTGAGAAGCTATCAGAAGAGGTTTTTCATTTAATCACCGAGTGCAGTGCTCAATTTTTGGTTCTAGCTAGAATATGTCGCCGGTTTTCTCGCAATGTTTTACTTCTTTTTGATGCAGCTGCATGATTGTATTCGTAAGTTGAGCAGTCGTTTCCACTGGTCCACGACTGTTTTCCCTCTTGCAAAGCATTAACACGTTTGTTTCAAATAAGAATCCTGCTCGTAACTAGTGAGAAAGCTAGAGCTATCGCATCAAGACATAATAGTAAATAATAATCGACATGTGGGAAGCGATCATTATGCCTATATTCATATCTGCCAGTGGTTTCACATTTCACCCCTTAAGGGTTTAATTAGGTAAATACCGTCTTGGTGAGCACCTTTCTTCTGTAAAATTTAATAATCAAATTAGAGACTCCTGCAACTTATAGTTTCTGAAATTTCGTGATGAGTGAGTCAGTAATTTTCTCTTTTATATGTATAAATGAGGAGCTCGTGGCTAAATAATAGCGGCCACTCGGGTCGATCTTTAGGTTAAGCCGCGCTTGCCTAGGTTGGTCTGTGGATGGGTGACCACCCGTTACATACCGAGTTTCCTCCGTGCTTCGGAAAGCACGTTAAGACGTTGGTACCGGCTGTCATTTGTAGATCTTTGACAGTCGTTACAGGTAGTCAGTGTTCCGAAAGTCTGACAACCAGTCTTACCAAGGGGTATCGTATTACCCAGTATTAACTGGTTGTGGAGGTCAGATAGACAGTCGCTCCATGTAAAATACTAATATTCAGCTGCATCCGGTTAGACTGGAAGCCGACCCGAACATAGTAGGGAAAAGGCTAGGCAAATGATGATATGTATAAATGTTCGTCCTTGTTACGTAAAATTGGTGTCTTACAAATTTAGTTTTATTTTTTATAATGGGAATTGTATTTATGCGGTTAGCTAAAAAGTTATCAGTATACTAAAAAGTTTAGTTGACGAATCTAAAGCAAACGTGAGATTCGCGCGAGTTACAGCGTACGCTTTGACACTCGCGTTTAATTTCGTCTAAAGGGCCCAGCTACCCTACCATGACGTCTTATAGCAGAACTTATTCCACTGAGGGAAAGAGATGGTGCTAGACACCCTGTATAGCTCTGTCTCTGACGTCATGGTAGGCCTACTGTTAGGATTTGCGAGTTGTTCGAAAAAGATACCGCGGCCCCGGAACATAAAGGACAATAGAAGGAACATGGGTTGGTTTTAGTCAATACAAGTCGCACTCCCACTCCCCCCCACTCCGCCCAGAGCGGGGGAAGTTATTTGAGGATTTAAAATCCGCAAAAAAGGCCCTTTTGGTTATCTTTACACCGTGACGTTACCAAGCAAAGCATGGAGTGTGGAAGTTGTTAACCGACGCGACGTATTTGGTAAAGGATGCATGCCGTGTTAATTGTCAGGTATTCATTACGAATTTTTAATTGGCATGTCGAGGGGATTTTTTTGAGGCACCATTTGTCAAAGGTTTAACGTTGTCAAAAGAACGATGTTTCAAGTTTGGAAATCCCCGTAGGTGTGTATTTTTATGTTTTGCCAGGCGAAATTGGTTTCACCAATAAAGTTCAAACGAAACGTTTTTATCTAAATTGTAGGTTGTTTCTTAAAACAAGTCCTTCATGTCCTATTCAAAGCTTTTTTTCAATAAAGAGAGCAAGTAAAAGTTAAAATATATAAATATATATCTCAAAGAACTGACAATTATTTTCTTCAATCCTACTAATATTATAAATGCGAAAATTTGTGAGTGTGGATGTGTGTTTGATCCTCTTTCACGAAAAAAATACTGAACGGATCTTGATGACATTTGGCACAGAGGTAGATTATAGTCTGGAATAACACATAGGATATTTTTTTTTATCATCACGCGGGCGAAGCCGTGGGGCGCAGCTAGTAGTAAAGGTCAGCCACTATGCCATAGAACCCAAATTACAGGTCAGGCTCAGTAGTCTGAAGCCTGTCAACCAGTCTCATCATGGATTACTGGTAATAACCCAGTACTTAGTTACTACCCAGTACTGGGTTTTGGAGGTCAAATAGGCAATCGCTCCATATTAAATACTGGTATTAAACTATAACCGGTTAGACTTGTCGACCCCAGCATATTGGTGCGAAAGGGCTAGGATATGATGTCTATACCTCTGCTGAAGTAATCACTCCAGAATGTAGAATGCAGTTGTGTCCCCGCACCCGAGCCAGAAGTGACGAGAAGGAACACCGTGTGGTTTTAGTCAGTAGGAGTCTGACACATCCGTCCCATAGCGGATGACATCCATCGAAGATTTCACAATGTAAAAAAAATTATGTCTATCCCAAACAACCGGTCAATTCATTTTATTGTGGATATTTTGTTCAAATGAACTGGAGTCAATAGGGATTACTTCTCTTCGCATATTATTTTCTTTTCAGTGGCATAATCTTAATAGGCATATTTTTTTATTATCATAAAAAATACCATGGCATAATAATAATTCGGCAAAATGCAAGAATAGCATAGTTATTGTTCGGTCTCTTTCAATCATTTCGCATAATTTGTTTATGGCTAATAATATTATGCGTAATGATCACTATGCTAAATTTCGTTAAATATAAATTATGTCTTGAAATGTAATGCAAATGGATAGGGAAGCTCTTCAAAACTATTTACAAACACACAGTCCATCTACAGTAAGTGGCTACTTGAAATGTACAAGCACCCTCGGACAATAAAACTTCCTTTATCGTTAAATAGCAGCTTTTAGAAACTTTGTTAGGCAAATAAAAGTTGTCACTTTAAAACACAGTTTCTTTTGTCTTTACAATGTAGTCACAAACACTTTTAAACGTGTTATTTTATTAGTTCTAGTGAAGTTTATATTAAGATTGTTAACTTGGTTTGTTTTGTTTTTAATTGAGTTTTCATTGATTAAAATGTAAGGAGTTTTGTGTACTTTTATAGGACAATAGACTTCCTATGAGCCAGCTAGAGTTTCAAAGGCTTTTCTTATTTAACTAGAGGGCGTAGACAACAAGCCTGCCAGGGCCACTGCTTGCCGTGGTTGCGGGTTTAGCCAGAAAAAAAAATGAGATGATACTCCCCTCCCCCAGAGCGTGGGAAGTTGTTCGATGATTTCACATCCGTAAAAAAAAATACAAAGGGCTAAATGACAATGACTTATAAAGCTTTTTACAACTGTCTCGTTGGTCTACTGAACATGAGACTATGGGATCGATTACCGATTCAAGCAAATTACTATCGAGTTTTTCCATTAGAAACTCGATAGCAGCCACAGGATCTAGATTTGTGCCCGGTTTTTTTAACGTGGTTGCGTTTACAAACATTTAAACTCACATACGCATACAGCCAGACCCGAAACTACTACCGGTAGGCCATACAAATCGTTCATCAACCGTTCCGTGAGCAAATCGAACCCCTGACACGCAGCGGCAGCAGTCAATCGCTCAGCCACTGCGCCAACTATGCCGTCAACATTTATTATTGATTTATGGTTTGATGAGAATAAGGCTCGCGCCTATTACGTGGGATTTTAACATAGCTGGCATTAGGTGGGTTGTACTCTTAGGTACACCTCTGTATAACCCGTCGAGTATTACAGGCGAGATGTTATGTTAGTTTAAAGCATCAGCTAATAAGCTGTTTAAAAACGGATCAATAATCTTTTGCTTTGACCAAACTGAATATTTTTCAAAGAAACTAAACGCCTAAATCCAAACCACATAAAAATAATCTATTAAAGTTCTTCTGCCAACTTACCAAAATTGAACACAAATCTTTCCTGTAGAAAAACGTGTGTACCCTGGTTTTGTATTCCCCTGGCGCAGTCCAACGTGTTGCATTATTCCGCCATTCCCTCAGGTTTGCGTCTGACTTTATAGAATTACTTATTCGATATGTGTCGCTGAAGCAGCGTGAATTATTGTCTTGTTTACACCTAGGGCTGCCACTTCCAATTATGGAATGGACTGGAGCCTCGGATTGTTTTATTCGTATTTTCTACTGGATGGGGTTTAGGGTTGTCAAAGTTTTTGTTGGGTTTATAAATCGGCGGTTGAAAATTCAGTAAATATATATGAAAAATGCATGATTCAGACCATCAAATTTAAACACATTCTCCTTGGGACCACTTTTAAAATCGAGAAACAAATCTGCTGTCCAGTATAAAACTTCACTACCTACTCGAGCGAAATGTATGGGACAGCATGTTTTTTATCGTAATTTGTATGTTGGTTTCTTCACATTGTTGGTCTTTTTTTTTGGGGTGGGAAATCATCCAATAACTTCCCCCGCTCTGGGCGGAGCGGGGGGGAGTGTTAGACTTTTACTAACTAAAACCCACCCGTGTTCCTTCTATTGCCCTTTACGTTCCGGGGCCGCGGTATCTCTTTCGAACAATCCGCAACCCCGGCAGGACATTGTTGGTCTGAATCACACAATGAAACATGAACACAGAATACACGCTGTACGAGTATACTACTAACTACCGCGGTCTGTACAATATGCAATGAAAGATTTGTTATCTACTTACATTCCAGTGATTTAACACTGGAAGTATTGAGACAGATGTCTTGATTGACTAATCTTGATCCAGAACTCTGTGTTACGTTTATAATCAATCGATTTAGGGATAAACATTGCAAGTAGTACCTAATCAAGTACATTTCATTATAATAGGTATAATGAAATGGGAGGAGCTCGTGGCTAAATAATAGCAGCCGCTCGGGTCGATCTTTAGGTTAAGCCGCGCTTGCCTAGGTTGGTCTGTGGATGGGTGACCACCCGTTACATACCGAGTTTCCTCCGTGCCTCGGAAAGCACGTTAAGCCGTTGGTCCCGGTTGTCATTTGTAGATCTTTGGCAGTCGTTACAGGTAGTCAGTGTTCCGAAAGTCTGACAACCAGTCTTACCAAGGGGTATCGTATACCCAGTATTAACTGGGTTGTGGGGGTCAGATAGGCAGTCGCTCCATGTAAAATACTGATATTCAGCTGCATCCGGTTAGACTGGAAGCCGACCCCAACATAGTTGGGAAAAGGCTAGGCAGATGATGAGGTATAATGAAATGTACTTGATTACTGCTGTAGAGAGTGTAGAGTTTTAAAACAGGGTCCGATTTTCTACTTTTTAGGGTTCTGTACCTCAAAAGAAAAAATTGGAACATTTATACCCTTTATCTCGAGAACGTGTAAAGGTATCGAGTTGAAAGTCAAAAAAATGCATATACTCAAGTCGTTGGTTCCTTAGAGCTGCCTTTTATGTTGCAAGTTTGTTCGGAACCTTCGGTGCGCACGACTGACTTACACTTGACCGATTTTTATTTTAAAATTATTACTCTACTAGCTTTTGCCCGCGGCTTCGCTCGCGTTAAATTCGGGGTAACACAGTTTTCCCCTTGCGCCTTATTGATTTGTAATAGCAACGCTAAGTTTTCCCTCTTTCTCCCTCACATCCCACTTTTTTTTAAAAAAAATTAGCCTATGTCCGTCTCCTGGTTCCCAACTATCTCTGTACCAAAATTCATCAAAATCGGTTTAGCCATTAAAGAGTGAAGAGGTAACAAACAAACAAACTCACTTTCGCTTTTATAATATTAGTAAGGAGTAAGGATGGACAAAACAAACCCAAATCAGTCATTTCAATAAAATTACAGATTGTGTCACGTTTTTTCAAGGCAAAAGTTTTTGAAACATTTAAAATATAATCACTTAAAATGAATGTTCAAAATTATATCGAAACCATTTAAAATTTCTCCCCTCAAAACCAGCACGAATTCAGAAGGTATGCCAACCCTAAACCACAGGTATTGAGAGGAGGGGACCATGAAAGAAAATTGATGAGTTGATGAGAATGAGATTTCCATGAATACCAATGATATTAATCACGCATCTATTTATAATATAATATTTCGAATCACAAATACAGTTGATAATAGTGCCTAATAATGTACATAGTGCATAATGTAGACAGTAGTATATTCATCATCTGTTTAGTCTTATCCCAACCATTTTGGGGTATAACCGAATGTAACTGTTTACTAGTATTTTACCTCACCCCAGTAAAGTCCTGGGTAATATGTCACCCTTTGGTAAAACATGACGACTCGGTTGGCGCAGTGGCTAAACGTTTGACTGCTGCGTTACGTGTCGCAGGTTCAATCCCCGCACAGAACAAATATTTCTATGACCTACAGATAGTTTTTCCGGGTCTGGCTGTCTGAGTTTAAATGTTGGTAAAAGCTCCTACGATACAAAAGTAATTCCTATAGTGGGACAAAGTTTAAAAAAAAAACTGGTTGTCAGAATTTCGAGACACTGACTATCTGTAAGAACTGTCAAAGATCTACCAATGACAGCCGGTACCACCAGGTTAACGTGTTTTACGGGGCAAGGAGAAACTCGGTGGTCACGCATCCTAGGCAAAAGCGGCTTTACGTAAAAATCGAACAGGGCATTGTTATTATTTAAAAATGAGCTGGTAATTTCTCTTTTTTTTCTTTCGACTTGTACTGGCGAAAACCCATCCATGTTCTTTTGCCTTTTGTGTACCGGGGTCGCAGTATTACTTTCGAACAACCCGCAACCCTGGGAGGTCCCTTTGTTTTGCTGACCTCTTTTTGACATCTCTCGCCTTGTATAAGCACTAGTATATAGAAGTATATAAATATACATATATACAACGTGTAACGGAAAGGGTATATACATATCAAGAGCAAGGCTTCTTCAAGGCTTATCAAACGATATCGCAAGGGTTTCAGCTAAATATAAAAAAAAAAAAAAAAAAAAAAAGAAAAAAAAAGAAAGAAAGAAAGAAAAAAAAAAAAAGAAGCCTCGCTATTGGTATGTATATACCCTTTCCGTTACATCCTGTATATATATATATATATAGACTTCCTAACCGTTTTCAGCCACGGCGGACAATCTCAGCGGACATAAGCCATCGGCGCGAGAAATACTCACGCTTGCTTTCCAAGGCACGGCGGTATCTTACAACTTCCAAACTTCGGGCAGCTACTGTGAAATTCTTAATAGAAAAACCTAACATCACTTTTTGCCCAACACGGGTATCGAATTCAGGATTCCGTACACAACAGTCGTGCTTGCAACCGTAGAAGTATAAAACGATTTCAAAAAGGTCCTACATACAGGGAGCAAAACGGCCCATCTTTGTACCTATTAGACTCAAAAACCAAGTAATTTTAATCTTTTGTCCATTTTCTAACTAAACTAAATAACATGCAGCTAACTAACCTGTCTGTACCAGTAACCGAGGTTCTATATAACTAACATTTTATACCGCTGCTTCATTAAAATGTATTCATAAAACCCGTGTCACATTTTTTAAACTTATCTAGGTCTAGGTAATAAATTTGAAATGTATACAACGAGTTTAAGTAAGGACGGATATGACATAGAATGGAGTTATGAGTAAGACAATGAATAACTGTTTGAAATGGTACAATGAAAAGCGGTGGATATGCGAAAATGAATTGAATTCTTTTGGGATTAGAATACTTAATCTGCCTATTCGTAACTACGTTGGAGTCGGTTTGCAGTCGGACCAGATTCAGATGAGTTTCAGACTGTCTATCTGATCTCCACAACCCTCAAACTCGATGAAGGAGAGATTCTCTAACTAACCCATCCGCCGCAGGAGACGCTCCGGGCGTCGGGCGCCTCGAGACGACTCCCGGCCACCGTAGATGCGGGTCTGTGGATGGTGAGCATTGGGTAGCTCACCAGACGGCAGGCCGTGACAACGGTGCGTTTTTGTACCACTCACGCGTCAAAGAGATGTCAGCAAAGCAGAGGGTCCTGGCAGGACCACCGCCTGCCAGGGTTGCGGGTTGTTTGAAAGATCATAAAGAAACCCCGAAACATAAAGGGCAAAAGAAGGAACATGAGTGGGTTTTAGTCAGTATAAGTCTGACACTCCCCCCGCGAAGCTGTTTGATGATTTCCCATCCGCAAAAAAAACCCTTTAAATTATCTTCACCGTCTCCCTTCGTAATTGAGAATAGATTCAACGTTTATTTTTAGTAAACCAATCAAAACAAGGAGACACGTCCAGATAGCATAACACGAAAATTCCCAAACATTGCCCGCAATAAATTATTTGTACACCACACCAACAGTTGCGGGCAACACCTCCTTTTTCAAACGTTGCTCCACTGCTAATTTCTCTGTGGCAAAGGTACAAAAGTCATGTATGAGAAATTTATTCAGCTAGCGTCCGAGGGCGCCTCTTTGTGTTGCTAATTCCATTTTATTCTTTTCTATTCTGATGTCATTTACCTCGGGGGTATGTCGTTATAATATTCAACGGGATCTTCTTGGTAAAATCCTGTGTAGTGGGTAATCTTTTTTTTTCTTTTTGATTAATTGCTGTTTTTTGTTTGTGTTAATTGTGTTAAGAAGTTTTTTTTTGTTGGTGCTTTATTAAGATTTTTGTGGAACATTTCAGATATTTTTAGGTTTTATGAAGAAATGATGAATAGTTTAATGGTTACTTGTATTACAAACTATGTAGAATTGTGTTGTGTATCATTTATTTTTCTTTGTGTTTGTAATAATACTTATATTTTGATTTATTTATCAAAGTTAGTCCCTAAATAACTATCACCAACATCAAATAAAAGAAAATATTACAATAGAAATGCAGAACAACAAAAAACTATTTTATAAGCATTTCTGAAAGTCATACAATATCAAAATACTTTTAAAACATTTTTAAATAGCTTTTTTATGTCAACATACACAACGACCTACCTACATAAAAACTTTTATAAATGATCGACTTATTTTCATTTGTAACATCGATAAAATATCGCATCCATAAACATCAAAGTAAATAAACATTCTATTTTCAAACAAAATAATATCGGAACACTTCGTCGACTGTCCGATATTTTTCGATGAGCACAAAAAATGGGAACTTTTCTTTCTTATAAAAATTGACAGCGTATTTATTGTATCGTACATTCAACAAAGCGGGCATCGGTCAATGTTTTCTCAATTTAAGTTTGCCCAAGAAACATTTTAAAAAGAAATGACATGAAGACTGCTTTATATTTATACGATATAAGGACAGTATTTCTATTTGAATTTCAACGTTGTTGATTTTTGGTAATACTCGCTTACTGCGGAGCGCGACGGAATTCAAGTAATCTCAATCAGAGCGTGGAGAATACAGAAAATGTCTTATTTAATTCAAAACTCAAGCATTAATTTAAATAAATCCTATTGCAGACACTGCTGGGTTGTCAAAGTGTCGGTCAGTCTACCAAAAAAAATAATTTACATACACTCATTATGAAAAACATTTTGTGTTTTAAACATTTTTTTTTCAACATTTTACGTAAAAAAACCTTTCATTTAAAAATTCAGTTACGGTTCCCATCGCATAGACGTGCCAGTGTCACGCTCCCGACACGCGTGTCACCGTGACAGGACAGTTTAATAAAGAATAACAAAAATACTTCTTGCTCATCACACGCGCCGAAATAAATGGTGCATAGCGGAACAAAACTATTGTAGCGAATGTGACCACGCGCGTCGTGGAAGTTATTTTTTTTTTATTTTGTTATTTATTAAAAAATAAGCTGACAATTTCAAATTCAAATAGGTTTATTCGTTTCACATAGGTAAAAGTATGTTAATATACATGGTGTTAAAATAATAAAAAGTGTTTCACTATGTGCTGCCCTGAAAGTCGTACGAATATTTTTACACATAAAGTAGTGCAGGTTGTAGTTTATACGAGTGTAAACGACTGTTTTAACAGTGCTGCTCTCTGAGCTCTGCTGCCACTGACGACGAGTTAAAATACAGTCATGGCAGCAATACAAAGGAGAAAGAACCGGGCAAGTCCGAGTCCGACTCGCGCATCGAGGGTTCCATACAAACATGCGACATAAACGGCCATATTTTTTGACTGAGTAGACTTAAATATTTGTTTTTTTTCTCAGATTTGACTATATGGTTTTAATTTGAACTCAATACCTCCACACCTTAACACACAGACAGACGGACAACAAAGTAATTCCAAAAGGAGTTCCGTATTTTTTTCCTTTGGAGGTACGAAACCCTAAAATAATCTTATTGGCTAAGTTTTACTTCTTCTTCATGTAAAACTTTAAAAGAATAGACAAGGTACAGACGCCTGCACATCAAGCTACTACAATCTGTCAGATTTCTTTGATAGATTTTCGACTTTATTTCTAAAGTATTAGGTTCAAGGTTCATTGGGAAAAAATGACAGTTTCGGGTAGCTTGACCTGCTGGCGTCTGTACCATTCGTTGAAAGTTTCCATTACACTTCACCTAAATTGTTTTTGTTATTTCACCTTATCACGAGATTGAACGACGGTTTTACTGATCAAAGACTAGTGCAACCTTCCATGAACAGAGGTTTTGTCATCACGCATCACGGAGTTTCCACGTGACAACATGTCAGTAACAGTTCACACTGAAAGAACCTTTTCGTGTCATCACACGCGTCAATTCAAGCGGTGCACGGTGGAACAAAACTTCTATTCTGTAATCGCCGTTGGCCAAAAAGTAACTCGACAAATCTTTATTAGGGAAAAACTTTAATCAAATCTTAATCAGTGCAAAATTGAAATGCGCATTTAAAATTAATATATGGTTATAAATTATATAATCGTTGTTCATTTGAGACAAGTGGTCTCAAACAAAAAGGAAAAATGTTTTTTTTTTGAGTTACCGCATTTTTTTACGTGTGGCCAGTATAAAACCGGTTGCCAAGGAGAGAAATTTATAAAATGCGGGTCGGAATACATAATTTCTTATTTGTTTTGGTGACGTCGGGACTTGTAGTAACTAAACGTTTCATAGTAAACAATTCTAATGTTTGCTGTAGGTATTGATAGTTAGTTTCCAAATTCATTATTCTACATACTTAAATCTTATTTCTGAATACTACAAACATCTTCAAAATACAGTAGAGGAGAACTATCGTGAAATCATTCGCTTATGATGGACTTCCAAAGAGGTTATCCACTACATAATAGTTTTGCATGATACAAGTACACATAACAAATAAACATTATTATTCCTTAATATTAAATTTAAAAAGTTTATAATTTTTTTTTTCGTTTTTTTCTAGGGTTCCGTACCTCAAAAGGAAAAAAACGACACCCTTATTTAATCACTTTGTTGTCCGTATGCCTGTCTTTCAACTGTCTTTCAACACCCTTTTTTTTCGGGTGGGAAATCATCAAATGACTTCCATTATTATTATTATTATTATGAGCCAGTTGTGTCCCACTGCAGGGCAAAGGCCTCCCTTCCTTCCTCCCATTTTTTCTGTCTTTTGCTGTTTTGGCCCAGTCCTTTTCGTGGAAGTCTAGCTCGTCACGCCATCTCCTCCTGGGCCTACCGCGTCGCCGGGTCCTGTTGTTCGGAACCCAATCGGTTGTTACTTTGGCCCAATTTTGTTGCGACATGCGGCAGATGTGGCCAGCCCAGTTCCACTTTAATTTTGCGGCTGTGTTGCCAACGTCTGCTATTTGGGTCTTGGAGCGGAGCATACTGTTTCTTATACGGTCAGAAATTTTGACGTTTAGTATGCTTCGTTCCATAGCTCGCTGGCAGACCCCGAGGGTGGACTTTTTAGTCTTATACTGACTAAAACCCACCTATTGCCCTTTACGTTCCGGAGCCGCGGTATCTCTTTCGAACAACCCGCAACCCCGGCAGGCGGAGGCTCTGGCAAGCCCCTCTGCTTTACTGACATCTCTTTGAGGCGCGCGTGAAACACGAACCCGCCGACGACACGGCCTGTCGTCAATCGACGGACGGACGGTGAGCTACCCATTGCTCACCGTCCACAGGCCCGTATCTACAGTGGCCGGGAGTCGTCTCGCGGCGCCCGGCGCCCGGGGCGTCTCCCGCGGCGGCTGGGTTGGTTCGAGATTCTCTCCCTCAAACGCCCGGCCACCTCCTTTGCTAGCATTACTGCTTCGCAGAAGGTGGTGACCGCTTCCCATTCCCTCTCGCTCCAGACCATGGCCTGAACCAGGGCCGGACGCGAGAGATCGCCGCCGCCGATCGCCTCCACGAGTGTACGGCGGTGCTCCGCCCAAGCTGGGCAGACCGCCACTGTGTGCTCCACCGTGTTACCCTCCACCGTGTTACCCTCCACCAACACCCTTTATCTTGGAAACGCGTCAAGGAGTCGAGTTTAATATCATATACTCAACTCAATGGTCCCTTTGTGTTGTGAAAAAATCAACGCTATAAACCTACGCAGTCGAAAAACATGGCTGTTTATGTCGCAAGTTTGTACGGAACCTTCAGTGTGCGAGTCTGACTTGCTCTTGTTTTTTATATACTTTGAATTGTACTATTAAACAATGATTAAATTAATGTTATGAATCAAATTCATCTTTTAACTTTATTAAAAACTAGCTTTTGCCCGCGGCTTTGCTCGCGTTAAATTCGGTATAACACAGTGCCTGCTACCTGCAGTTGTAATAGCAACGCTAAGTTTTCCCTTTCCTTCCCTCGTTCTTCCTCATATCCCACTTTTTTTTAATAAAAATTAGCCTATGTCCGTCTCCTGGTTCCCAACTATCTCTGTACCAAAATTCATCAAAATCGGTTTAGCCGTTAAAGCGTGAAGAGGTAACAAACAAACAAACCAACTCACTTTCGCTTTTATAATATTAGTAAGGATAAACAGGCAGCTTTATTAAGAAAAGTTGTAGCGAAATCCGTTTTAATGCATATGAAAACAGTTTTCGTACCAATTTTTTTGTTAACCAAGTATTTTAAATGATTTTACAAAAAACATTGTAAACATATTTGGAAAACTCATCGTGAACGCATTTAAGGAATCAATTATATTTAATCCCATTAAAATCACCTTCTACTGAAAGCCACAAAAATAAAAGAGCTTCGCCCAATATTATCTAAAGCGAAACTCCAAGGTAGGTAGGTTTATCAGTACTACCCAGTATTTTTCCAATTAGGTATACCCAATTCCAAATATACTTAACAATCTCGTTAATCCCAAATAAATTGGACAAGCTGGAATGGATTACTGATAATAGGAGATGTGTTTCAGTCTTTACTTTTATACCAGCTGAAGAGGCTTTGTTTTAAGATTCCGATAGAAAATCGTATTTTTGGAAGACTTTTGTAGAGGCAATATTAGAGTAGGATTGGAAATAAATTGAGGTATTATTATACACTAGCTTTCGCCCGCGGCTTCGCTCGCGTTAAATTCGGTGTAACACACCAAGCAGACCTGCAGTTTTTGCTCTTGCGCCTGATTGATTTGTAATAGCAACGCTAAGTTTTCCCTTTTCTTCCCTCGTTCTCCCTCATATCCCACTTTTTTTTTCAAAAAAGTTAGCCTATGTCCGTCTCCTGGTTCCCAACTGTCTCTGTACCAAAATTCATCAAAATCGGTTTAGCCATTAAAGCGTGAAGAGGTAACAAACAAACAAACAAACAAACAAACTCACTTTCGCTTTTATAATATTAGTAAGGATTTTGGACGACACGGTTGGCGCAGTGGCTGAGCGATCGACTGCCGCGCTGCGTGTCGCGGGTTCGATTCCCGCACGCAACAAATATTTTTATGGCCTACAGATAGTTGTTTCGGGTCTGGCTTTTTGTGTTTGTGAGTTAAAATATTTGTAAACGCACCCACGATACAGGAGAAATTCCTAGAGTGGGGCAAGGTATAAAAAAAAAATTACAAGGTGGCTTAAGGTACTTGTGCATTCAAACGGAGCGAACCTGATTGTGAACCCCTGGTTTTGACACATAATGTATTATAATAATGATTATATAATTATAATAATGTATTATGTGCCAGTACAAGAGCCACGTTGAATTTGAAATTAATAATAAAATAGTGTTTTTATTTTATTTAATGTTTGTAGAATTAGTTTTTTTGTTTTATTACAGTGGAATTTATTTGAATGTGGATGATTTAATGTAATTTAATATTGTAAATTGTATCAATGTAAATGTGATGATATGGGTGTAACTTACCTGAATAAAGAAAAAATTATTTGATTAATAAAAAAATACATTTGAAAGTCCAGGCAAAAAATTCTCAAAACAGCCGAAATATATCTAGTATCCTAGGAAATATGCTTTGAGTGATACATTAATTTGTAATGGGGAAGACCATTAAAGGTTCATTGTAGATGGTGCGAGCACAACTAAGGTCCCAATCCGACCAATGAAGGCAGGCAAGTGAAATACAAAATGATATTGTCAGATTTTCAACCAATGACGGTGTTTGGAACCAGCTATGGACTATTAACTAACGCTGTTAGTTTCAGTTTTTATTTCCATAGGGTCATTTTTATAAACCTAACTAGCTTTCCCCCGCAACTTTTTCCGTGTGGCATAGTTAATTCGGGCTAAAGCTAACTTTAACCCGCGTTGAGTTTTGCGTGAGCAAAAAAAAATCTTTCTCTCTTATTTTCTCCCTTCTTTCTCCCCCTTATCTCACTTTTTTTTTAAATAGCCTATGTCCGTCACCAGAGTCAAAACTATCTCTGTACCAATTCATCAAAATCGGTTTGGCCATTTAGGCGTGAAGACGTAACAAACAAACTCACTTTTGCTTTTATAATATTAGTAAGGATTCTTAAATATTGTCTTGACATCAAGCCTGTGATACCCACAGTCTGAGGTTGAGGTGTATCTTATATTAAACCTATTCAAAAACAATAATATATAATTTATGAAACTTATCTCCCATAAACCAACAACGAAAAGCCTACACCAAAATGAATAAATCCGCTACTCATTTTTCACTTCGCGGTTCATTACGGCTTCCAACGGAAGCTACATAAATAGTATCTCAGTAAAACAGCAATGGATGACAAAACAATGTTTCACGGCACAGTCGGCTCTTGAAACTGTAATTTATGAGCCAATTGGACGTAATAGGCATCCGATGACAGTTCCGTTCATAATAAACCCCAACATTGCTCGCTTGATAACTAGTGATGGATTTAATAGTTATCGATAAATATTGGTTGATAAATGGTAATAGGCAATAATGATATTATTATTGGATAAGAGAATGTTGAGTTATAGGGTATTAATTTTATTATTGAGCAGATCTTTTCCCGGTAGTTATTCTTATGCTTTTATATTTTCTTGGTCTAAAAACATAGTAGCATTTGCTTTTTAAAGTTTAACATTTCATAACTGTACAATACTTAGAGCGTAAAAAGGCAATGCTTTGAAAAAACCCACTGGACAAAAAAATGCTGTCGCTGAAAGAGCAAAGTTTTGGTTTGAGTTTATCTATAAGAAGACATTAATGAACATGTTTGTACATCATAAACGAAATGGCTGGTAATAAGTAATAATAATATAATCGATCAGGTTTTTAAAGATTGTAATCTTATTTTATATTTATAAATTCAATAAGTGAAATTAAACGTAAGCCCACATTAAATAAAGGTATTTTCAATTTGAATAACTCAATTATAAAACATAAAAAGGGAATAGAATCTTGCATTTGTGCAATATCTCACATAAATTCTACCTTCTGCACAAAACTGTTAAAACAAAATGGTTTTCTAACGAAAATGGGATTCTTAAAGTTTATCGATAAAGGTGTGTAATGGCCCATCTCTATCGGTAGAGCATTCTGTCCGCAATGAGCGATGTAACGCTCAATCATCGCCGCGTCTCTATCGCCGCTATCTAGAGAAGCCTGGACTCTATATAACGTTGACTGATCACCGTCTAGTCTTAGTTGTAAAGGGGTTTTTATTCTATTGTAGAGAAGGGCGAGTTTGAAGGAGAGTGTAGTTTTAGCAAAGGAAGAGATTTCGAAAGGAGAGCCGTCATATTTTTAAGAAAATTGTGCTTTTTATTTGTTTCGGTCAAGTTGGTACATATGAAAATGCAGCTCCTACAATATACTGACTCTGATTAACAAAGCTAAGAAAAAAAAAGCACTTGACATGCACATCAGGTTCGATTTCCAGTCTCACTTGATGCAGCTGGATACCAGTACTTTACATAGAACGACTGCTTATCTGACCTTCACAACCCAGTTACTATTGGGTAATACCCCTTGGTAAAACTGGTTGTCAGACTTTCGGGACACTATCTGTTAAGACTGTCAAAAATCTATGACAGCCGCGACCAACAGCTTAACCCTAGAGTGGGCGAGCTATGAGCATTTTGCCGCCCGCGCGAATTTTTTTTTAAAACAACAGTCCGTTAGACTTGCGCTTTTTAGTAGCTGACCCTACTCTCGTTAGCAACGTGCGCCAAAAAGCTGGACGCTGTCAGTGCGCGCGGGACCGCTTCAGGAGAAGGTTGTTACCACCAGGTGTTGCCGGGCGGCAAATTGCTCACCGCGCGCCTACTCACGATAGTTATTTTGTGTAATGTATTTTTTGCAAACTTGAAATGTAGACTATATTTTATGGTGCATTTATGCATAAAACCAAAAAAAAAACATTTTTCTTTTACGATTTAAAATATTAAAAAATATTAAATATAATATTAAATATTATTTTATTGATAATAATAAATAAAATGGACAAAATAGAAGCTCAAATTGTATCTTGGCTCTAGAAAACATCTGTTTTTGAAGATGCTAGTACAGGGATTGCTAATGAAAATGTGTCAGATAGTGATCGATCTAGTTATCATAGTGAACACAATACGGAAACAGAACAATCAGCAGACAACGACGCTTCTAACAAGAAAGAATCTTCTCCAATTGTTGTGCCTTCCGAAATACCACCTATTCGTTAGTCGTATATGTTGACGTCGTCGACCAAATGAAGGATGGGATATGATAATGGATAATATTTTTGTGTTCACCAAAAATACTGATCGTGCACCAAATATTCTTTCCTGAATGTTAAAAAAATGCGTAGGTTAGGTTAGGTTAAAACTGTGACCCCCTACGCCAGTAACGACTTGCATTAATAGAAAATGGATAAAGATATAACACTTTTTTATTGTAGTGCGCTGATGCTCGTTATGACATATTTTAATTAACATATTTTGGTGCACATTCAGTATATTTGGTGGAACACAAGTAAAATTAGTTAAATGAAATGGGAATAAATTGAAGTACTTTTAAATACCATCCTATGATAATTATGAGGATATTCTGTTGGGAGAATGACTCGCAGATGGCCAATGAGGTTGTTTTTTTCAATGATGTATATTACCGGTATAAACAGTCAAATTATATACAAAGCCACTACTGAACGTTTGATGATACGCCGAGAGTATTTGGAAGAAATTGCCATGGTACTTGTCAAGCAATATATGACCATAAGATTTCTTCTATAGACACTTTAAATATTCCTTTGAAGAACCAAATTGCTCGCTTTGTACCAGTAGAACAAGCCTCTTCTTCAAAAAAGGAGGGAAAATGCTATGGTATGTCCCTCAAAGAAAAAAAAGGGGCACGAAAAAAGGGTGTTCCAGATGCCCCAAGTTACTGTGCAACGAACATTGCACATACTTTTGTGAAGACTTTTATAATAAAACATATCCTGTAGATTTAGAAAATATATAATTACGTTATTTTCCATTTTTGAAAGTTTTATCGAGTATTATGTAGATTATGGGAAAAAAAGTCAATTAAAATATTAAGTTTCTCAAAGTCTTTTGTACAGCAAAGTTTTTAAAACGAAGTTTAATAAATATGTTGATTTATTATAACTTATTAGTGTTTTATTTAAATCCTGAGAAATAAAAAAGAATAATTTGCTGTATTACTGGTTAAAATGATCAAAGAAAAGGAGCGGCAAAATGCTCCCCACGCGCCTACTAACGTTTCGCAAAAAGACGCGCCCACTCTAGGGTTAACGTGCTTTCCAAGGCACGGGGAAAACTCGGTATGTAACGAGTGGTACCTAAAGATCGACTGAGTGGCTGCTAATATTTAACCACGAGCATCTCGAGAAAAATATAAAATAAAAAGTACACACGACGGCATATCAATCTACACAAAACTAGTTTAGCCTGATCTCTCTACTAAAGTGTGCGATCCGTAGTAGAGAATTCAGGTTATAATAGTTTAGAATAGGTTGACCTGCCGTCGTGTGTACAACAAATTTGTTATGAGCACAACAGGGCGGAACAGAAAAGTTGACAGTTTACACGTCGTGACTGCGATAACCAGTATGATATCTGAAGGGTTACCATGACATCTTATAGCAGTTCTTATTCCTGTGTTAGACAAAGATGGTGCTAGACACCCTGTATAGCTCTGTCTCTTTCCCTCAGTGTAATAAGTTCTGTTTTAAGACGTCATGGTAGGGCAGCAGTTGGTGTCTGGTTTCCGCAGTTGGTCCGTGACTTGTCCATGTGAACCTGAGTTTGAGAATTGGGGACAATGACAACATATACTTTGCATAAGTCTCTCTTAGGGGCGTTTAGGTAGATATCGCGGCCCCGAAACATAAAGGGCAAAAGAAGGAACATGAGTGGATTATAATAAGTAAAAGTCTGACACTCCCCTCAGCTCTACCCAGAGCGGGGCAGTTATTTGATGATGCCCAATCCGTAAAAAAATATAAATTAAAAATAATTTATGAAATTAATTATCATAAACTAAAAGTTTAAGAAGAAAAACCATAAAATATTCAATTCAATTTCAATAAATTTTAAGTACATATATACAAATTCTTATCTTAAACAATGCGACTAAAACGCTATTCTAATTAAATAGCACCTTAAACTAAACTACAGACAGACGCCCTCAAAATAATGTCTAATGACATTCAAACTAACGCCCTCTACCTGCCAACGAGCCAAAACAAAGGTGAAACTTTGAGACCATAATTAAAATTAAACCATTAGTAACGCTGACTGACGATTCTGTATATTATAACAAGTTTGAACCAATTAATTCTTTTATAACTACTTATTAAACAAAGTTTTAATTTAAAACTACGTAAAGGTAGGGTTAACTTACGTCTGGATTTTTCCGGACTAGACCGGAATTTTTAACTAAGTGTCCGGAATGAACGTTAGGATTGTAAAAGGTCCAAAAAAGCACAGTTATAAAATATTTTGGGCATACGGCGGTAAGAATTGCTAGCTACATTGTTATAGAGCTACAAATGATATAGAGATCAGCGGCTGAACTCAGGCTGAGCATAATTATGACAATAAAATAAACTATTCACAACACAAATTGAATGAAAAACAATATATAAAATGTAACTCAAAGAAAAGACAAGTTCGGAGTTTTCTCCCGTTTTTTATGGAACTGGTAACCCTACATAAAGGACGCTAGGCGAAGTATTGGGCCGTTACGTCAACTTGATAGTTAATTAAAACTATCAAAGTTTCCTTCGATACTTTTTGATAGACGATGGTGTTTATATAACACTAGCTACTTATGTTTTACATAGTTTACACTTTGGTAAAATGATACCTTAATGAAGTAATTTAGTGAAAAGCACTTCGACAACTCAGTATTTTGGCTTTCATAGCTCGGGTGTTAATGGAGCAGAAGCTCGTGGATAAATTATGATAGCCTCTCGGGTCGATCTTTAGGTTAAGCCACACTGCGTAGGTTGGTCCAAGGATGGGTGACCTGGGCCACCCGTTACATTACGAGTTTCTTCCACGCCTTGGGAAGCAGGTGTTCCCGGCTGTCATTTGTAGGTCTTTAATACCTTATTTTAATTATGCTGAGAACAATTATTTCATGCAATATTTTTCCATGTTTTCCGCGAAAACCATTTTAAACCTTTCCGAAAACTTCATTATAATCGTTAGAAAGAAAGAAGAAGAAAGAAAAAACATTTATTTGGCCCATGCCACAAGTGCACACAAAATGAGATAAAAACTTAAAACTAAACGATAACAACAAATACGTAATTGTGTCTCACGGCTGCGCCAAATAGGCCCAGTTCAGCAAACTGCCGAGCAGCTAGTGCTCGACGCTGGTTTTCAACTGGACCTTAGACCTGATGTGACGGACGTAAAACAGTTTTATATTTATTTGTGTTTCTGTGTATAAAAAGGTATATAATATATTTATAGCATACATTTGTGTAAAATCATAAAAAATAAACTACTTACATAAAAAAGTGTTAGGCAAATATGTTAAATATATAGACATATAGACATAGACAACTGCAAGATAAAACAAATAAATAAGAAGTGCGTTACTACACAATAGATGGGATGGGCGCATGGGACTAGCATAATCCAAACGAATATTATTTTATTCATTTGTGCACTTCGTCGCTCAGTCGCTCAGTGCGCTTCAATCAGCCGAGCGCGACGGACTAGCATTATAGATTAAAACGGAAAATTTTGGTAGGTGTGATGGCAATTGTGTGGGTACATAGATACTTAAAAAAGAAGAAAAATTATTATTGACTGAGGTGGCGCTAAAATCCAAGCGTATATAAACGTTACAATTTCAGATCACATACTAATATGTTTCTTGTATCTCTTTTGCTTATTATAAACAAACTTATTAAACAGGTTGACAGTTTCTTATGGAATCGTATCACCGGGATTAAGACTATCCAATATTCTTACTTAGATCAAAGTCTATTGGTGTGCCGAACGTCAACGTTAAATTCAAAATTGAATAGACAAACAAAAAGATTCACTTTTGAATTGATTATTAGGTTTTATGACGAACAAACAGAATTACTTTTGGATTGATAATTAATATTATGTGTGAAAACTTGAGATTAATTTCTGTGGAAATAAAGAAAGACAAAAATAACATTAATTCAGCAAATGCCACAAGTGCACACACAATATTAAACAAAAAAAAATTGGTTGTTTGTAAAGTAGGTTTACGATCGAGATGTTTACGTGATAACGTCTTATTGGTGATATAAGTTATCACCAGTAGTGACATCTAAAATGAAATTAAGTACTAATTTAAAGTTTTTTTTTCGAGCCAAGTAACAGATGGCGCTACCATCTTTATGAAATGTCGCTTGTGGGGTTTTGGTGTGACACAAGTTTCTGAACATGTCACCCGACTAAAACGATTTTAAAGACGTTATCACGTCAAAAGTAGTAATTATTGTGTCTCACGGCTACTCCAAATAGGCCCAGTTCAGCCGACTACCGGGCAACTAGTATCCGACTGACTAACTGTAAATATGTGTAGAACCATTTCCTTTGTTTTATTTTAATCTTCAAACTGAATTTAAAACGCATCGTTTTTTCCACAGATCCAAGGCAAGCCGATTATCCAGCAGAGAATTCTGCCAAGTCCTGTGGTGTCGATCGACGCTCCCCACATATTCAGGAGTACAGTCACTCCTGTGGATGACCACAACAATATCATATTCAGCCCATGGAAGGCGTTTGGGCCCTTTGTCGACACCATACAGGTACGAAATATTTCAACGCAAAAAAATAACAAAATACCTACCAAAAATAGTGGACAGGAATTTCCCTTTGGTTGGCTTGACAAAAAAAAATTGGTAGTTGAAAAATGTGGTTCAAAAAAATTTTTTTTTTGTTTTGTGGAACTTTGTGTCAACACCTGTTACTGGTTAAAAGTAAATAAAAAGTTCATTGATTAGAATATATTTTTTCTAGTTGTATTTTTTAACACACTAATAATAGGCATGACGACAGTATAAAAAAATCGCTGATTCAGTGATGACAGGGGAGAAGTCATATTAAAAAAAAAGTAAACACTGGTTTAGTTTTATTTAAAAAAACAGATTATTAAGATTTTCAATAAAATAAAACATTAAAATACTGCAATCGGCCATTTTGACTGAAACACCGATCACAGCTTATGACGTCACGGTTATGTGATTTATGGGACGTTGTTATAGAAACAATGTCATTTTTATTTAACTGTGACGTCATGCCGACGCCATGACACATGCGAGCTGTTTTCGGGCACTATTGAAAATTTATGAGAAAAATGGCTTCAAACTTTGTTAAACTTAAGTTTATTACCGAAATAAACGCTTTTTTGTAAATAGTAAAAGTGTACCCACATTATGGAAGAGGATTTTAAAATCTTTCGTCAGTGATTTTGACAATTTACTCACCGTTTACACTGGATGGAAATTTTAAATTTGTGGGTCAATTTTACCAATTAAACTAGAAGTGCTATCAGCACATTCTAAACTGCGTTCAAGGGCTGTCAGAGTCATTATTGCTATGACCTGTTGCTAGTTAGCTAGTTTTTGAACGTCGTCGTATTATATATTTGAAGTGTTTATCTGTGTGTCTGTCTGTGGCATCGTAGCTCATAGCATCATAGCTGAAAGGATAAAAGGATTTGATTAAGTTTTTTTTTTGTTGTATTAATTGAGAGTGTTCTTGGAAATGTTGTAATTAGTGAATCTTGTTTTTTTTGTCAGATGGGAAATCATCAAATAGCTGATTGACACTCCCTCCGGCTCCGCCCAGACCGAGAAGGAGTGTCAATCTTTTACTGACTTAAACCCACCCATGTTCCTTTTTTGCATTTTGTGCTCCGAGGCTGCGGTATCTCCTTCGAACAACCTAAGACAGTAATTGTTATTAGCCTCTAAGCAAAGATTATATCATATCTAACTATGATGAGAAAAACATATATTCACAGAATATCAAACATGTACATCATTAATACCCTCTCGTCTATTGCTAAAAATATTTTATCTTGAAAAAGCTCATTAAGAAATACTTGAAATAACATCAAATAATAATGAGCATTTAGAGATGAAGAGCTCACGTAGATAATAAGAAAATAAGCTTTTTTGAAAACATTCTTCTTTGTAATATCTAAGATGGCTGGACACCATAAGTCATGTTGAGCGGACTATAATAATAATGAAAATCGTTTAATTTAGAAAAAAAATATTTAAACACTAGCTTCCGCTTGCAATTTCGTCGACGTGGCATAGTTACGTTGGGCTAACGCTAACTTTAACCCGCGTAATGATCGAAAAAAAAAAATCTTTCTCACCCCTTTTCTTCCCTCTCCCCCTTAGCTCACTTTTTTTTAAATAGCCTATGTCTACCTCCAGGGTCCCAACTATCTCTGTATCAAAATTCATCAAAATCGGTTTGGATGTCCATTGTCCTGATTTCTGATTCATGCTTCATTCGAACTAAATTATTATTATAATGGAGCTCGTGGCTAAATACTGCTGACAGCAGCTGCTCGGTTCGATCTTTAGGAAAAGCCGCGCTTGCCTAGGTTGGTCTATGGATAGATTGGACCACCCGTTACACGTGGCACTTGTTTTCACCGTCATTGCAACCATTGCTTTTGCTGGGGACCATACCTGAGAACCTTTATTTATTTATGTACTAGCTTTTGCCCGCGGCTTTGCTCGCGTCATATTCGGGGCAACACAGTTCCCCTTTCCTGATGTGCAGGTACTTGCTACCTGTAGTTTTTGCCTCTGCGCCCTATTGATTGCAATAGCAAAGCTAAGTTTTCCCTTTTCTTCGCTCTTTCTCCCTCATTTCCCACTTTAAAAAATATATTAGCCTATGTCCGTCTCCAGGGTCCTAACTATCTCTGTACGAAAATTCATCAAAATCGGTTTAGATTTTAAGGCGTGAAGACGTAACAAACAAACAAGTGAACTAACTTTATAATATTAGTAAGGATGTACACACAAAACACATATGATGGAAAAAACATACATACAGACAAAAGAGCACAAAGGTACTGCTTATTTCATTTAGAAATCTCTTCAAGCAGACCTGCGAAAGGACAGATTCTTATGACACGTAGACACAGTGTGTAAAATATCAATTAAGCACTTACTTAAATATACATAAGTATATCAATATATATAAAACAATAAAAATAATAACCTTATCATTACTGAGATATTAAAGTTCAAAAAACACAAAAAAAAACTTTTTTCAGCTTACAAAACAGCTTACCAATGAAATAAGTGTAACTTTCAGTATAACAGAACCTACTGTTGATCTGTCTGGTACTATCCCCAAGTGCCTTTAACGTCACGGCGATGGGTACAGACATAGCTTTGTCAATCAAAAACTAACTTAACTCCATGAGCGGAACCTTAACTATTGAAACCTCATCGCAATTCCATCCTAAAATAACTAAAGTTTATCGTACAATCAGCTTAAGATTACCAAAATTGATATTTTCTATAGAAAACAGAAACCTTCACAACAAATCTTGCTCTCTAATTGGTTTTTGACGTTGATTAATGATGTGATCAAGCGTGCTCGCCCCCCAATCGTCTCGCTGCCGTGAACATATTCATTATAGAGGGTGAAATTGTAGTATTTTGGCAACGATTCGCGTGATGTAAACAAAAATGATTGTTGTTTCTTGGCAATTAATTTGTTTGGATATTTTGTTACAAACAAACAAACTTGAAATGTTTCAGGTAACCTTATAAACTTGTAATTGACGACACGGTTGGCTCAGTGGCTGAGCGATCGACTGCTGCACTCCGTGTCGCGGGTTCGATCCCCGCACGGAACAAATATTTGTATGACTTACGGATAGTTGTTCCGGGTCTGGGTGTTTGTGTATGTGAGTTTGAATGTTTATCAACGCACCCACGATACAGGAGAAAATCATAGTGTCCCCGCAACGTCTATTACAAAAATGACGTAAAATTATTTATTATTTTTATTTGCTTAGCATTTTCCCATCTATGTTGGGGTTGGCTTCTAGTATCATGAGATGCAACTGAGTACTAGTATTTTACATGCAGCGACTGCCTATCTGATTTCACTTAGTACTGGGTAGTACGGTACTCCGTGGTAGCCGCCTTGAAAAAAATATTAAGATCAGCTCCTTTGAAACTGTCATACGACGACACTGAAGCTCTGAAATAGCATGCACAACACAGCTACACACACACGCACAAACATACACAATACAGAAGAAGCCCAATCAAATACTAACATTATTTTATGTTCAATAATTTTTTTTACTTTGTACCCAGAAACTCTCTTAAAATTTATTTCTAATCCTGTTATATGTTTGTTTACTTTGTAAGCTTTTTTATGTTTATTTCAAATCCCGTTCATGTTAATAAGTAATTATACAAAATCCCATTTGAATGTTACTTTTTAAATTTGTAAAATTCGCACTCCCGAGCCACAAGATATGATATAGCGCTGCCCAGATTGTGGCATATAATTTTTCTTTTGATTTTATAAACGTATTACTAAGACGGACACGGATGAACTTCATGCTCTTCAGCAACGTTTGCGACTACTTTTTTGACTTTTTTTTTTCTTTTCTTTATATTTTTATTTTACTAATCCTACGATGGATCTCATGTTACTGTTATACTTTATTGCCAGGACGGTGAACTCCTGCCAAGTCAAGACACAGTGGTGTTACCGTCGCCTCGACATCACGATAGTTCAATAGATGAAGACGCCACGGATCCCATGCCTACCGCCGAGACATCCAATAAGGTATACAAAATGATATATATTTTTTCTATACCTGTTAAGCAGTAAAACAATTTAAGAGAGTTGTACTGTTAGTGGCCCAAACTAATAAAAAATAAATAAAAAAATATTCTATTTTATTATTCAAATTAAATAAAACTTCGTTGTTCGCACGAACTCTAAGTAATTAATTAATTCCACAAGAATATCAATGCAACCGCATTGTTTACTTTGTAATAATTTCACAGACAATCTCTATAGACCTATATTCTATTGATGCTTACTTAATTTTCAGATAGCCAATACTTTCAAGCAGTTTTTGTCACTATATTAATTTTCGTTGTCTTTAAGTTTTCAATGGGATTTCTTTCAATATTAACTACTCAAGGAACATGATTTTACTTTACTCACACTTTTTATTAAGAGTGTGTATAGTAGATATGTACCCAGCGTCCCAAGAAAAGCGATCGGTAACACAAATAGGAACAAAATCATTATATTAGATAGAAGTTACTAATTGGTCTGGAAAAAGAACGTCACGTTCAAGTATGCCGAACAAAATGAACAACGGTTTCGTGTTTATTGTGATGATTGGTTTTTTTAAGACACCTAACCTTTGGTCACTAATTTCTTTTGTATGACCAGGTGGCATCAATAAGCCAGCTGTCCTTCATGGTGCGTCCGGACAGCTTCGAGCGCGGCCAGCTTCGGCTGACCTGTATCTCCACAGTCCACTCGGTGTACAGCGAGCAAGCCGAGCTGGTCATCAATGAGGAGCGGCCGCAGATCGCTTCGGTCCTCGGAACTAGGGACGCAGCGGGAGGTAAGGTGTAGTGTAGATTATTTAGAATGGAACTGATATACAAGGTGTAACATTATAAACGCAAGATCCCTAGTGTGGTTTCATGGACCATAAAAGGAACAAGTCTTGTTGTACTAGTTCTTAAAATTCGCAAAAAGAAAAGTTGGACGATGTATATGAACTGACGTAATCGGCCAATCAACATTGGGCAAGTGCAAATTGGTCTCGGGTTAGTGGGTTCCGTACATATTTAGGCTGCGCAAACTTAGAGGGTTGATTTTTTCACAGTTGCAAGGGACCACAGACTTGAGTTTGTGGTTTCTATCTGCTAACTTCAACTGATTTACTAACTAATTTCAACTCGATATCTTTACGCGTTTCGTGAGATAAAGAGTCTTGACAGACAGACAGGCGAACAACAAAGTGATCATCGAAGGGATCCGGTTTTTCTTTACGAGGCACGGAACCCTAAAAAAGGTTACAATCAGTTTCAAGGTCTGAGACAGCATACGAGAGGTCTTACGTATATTATCTTACACACTGTATTAGTTTCAGAACAATTCTTCTTCTTCGTCTTTGCCTGAATGATGGTTAGAACCACATACGATGCATCTCTTAGTTGCGTGCGTTCTTCAATAGTGTGGATCGCTTGGCAGATGCTGCCTCCAACAGCATTCTTGACCTCATTGGAAAATCTTGCCAGTATTCTTGGCGCTTTTTGTTCCTACCTAAAGTTTAGGTATAAAAAGTTCGAAAAAGCTGAAGGCACACTCTTAGTTTAACTATTCCAAATAGTTGTCTAAACTAATTAGGTTCCAATTGTGTTTTTCAATCCATTGGATCCATTTTGGAATATTACCTTATATTTAACGATGACAGGAGAGTAAAAGAGTATTCAATAGAAATACAGACTTCGTGTTTCTATTGAATATTTTATTAACTCACCAAATATTTGCATGTACACACGACGGCAGGTCAACCTATTCTAAACTATTATAACCTGATCTCTCTACTACGGATCGCACACCGCGGTAGAGAGATCAGGTTAAAAAGGTTTTGTGTAGGTTGATGTGCCGTCGTGTGTACCAACGTCGTTTCAAAGAAAAATATTCGTTCCAATTCACTCATAAATAAACTGAACTCTTTAAATAATGGCTATTTAAAAAAGTCCATTCCTGGAAGAGCCAGTATCATTAAACATGATAGGAAAAATAGCAAGTGTCAATACATAAGGAACAACAGAAATCCTAGAAGAAGAAGAAATCCTAGATCCGGCAATTGCCTTCACAGGTATAACACGCTGTTAACGTTAATTCAGACTCAATATCAGAAAAGTAATAAAAAGTAAAATAAATGCGATAAATACCATTATTACAGTTCGTGGAAAACACTCCGATGCGTATAAATCATCGCTTTTATCGAAGCATTTAAAACGTTTTTCGACATTAATCACGAACGAATCGAAAGCTTTCACGCTCCGTCACGGTCCGATAAACAACATTATGCAGTACCTGAACGCGGCAACTGGAAATATACTAGAAAATTGGCCTCATTCAACCCGAACAAGCCAGGCCAATATTTTTCATGAGATATTTTCTCCGAGATTTAGAATTAGTATCTCAGCTGAGTAGAGAATCGCTAAGAACTTTTATTTCTCGGTGTAAACACAACGTTTGAATACGTAGAAGGCAAACCAATCCCACTCTACAATTCAAATATTTGCAGCACCCGACTTGCACTGCAATTTGAGACGAGAAGTTTTCCAGAACGTTGCATCTCGGCAAATATATGAAACATGCAAAAAATACATTGTAAACATTATTATTTCGCTGATAGAAACTATTCTTAGGAAGGATGTCAGCTGTTGCAGCGAACATTGCCTATAGTACCGCTATTATCGTTGCGCACATATTTGAAAGCTCATAAAATAGTTGAAAACATCGCTTTATTCTATTAGGTTTGCCAGCGTGTGCTAGGAAAGTTGCGGTATCTGAAGTAAACTTAATTAATTAAGTTCCATGTTTCTCTACGTTGAAGAAGCTGAACAATATTGCCAACGTTGGTCGGTATAATAACTAGATCGGACTATGAACGGATCTGGATTATTTGCGTGAGAACAATGGAAATACAACCGTTTATTGGCAGAAGCTCTAGCACGTTAGCGTAAAATAAATAATTATATTATTTTTATTGAAAGCACAATTATTGCTAAGCATTTTAGTCAAATAGTACACTGCTGGTGCTAGGGCTTATTTTTTTCTCTTCGTGTGATGAATCATCAAACAACTTGGATGACTTTTACAGATTAAAACTCATCCATGTTTTGTTCTGTTGCCCTTTGTGTTCCGGGGCCGCGGTATCTCTTTCAAACTACCCGCAACCCCGGCAGGCATTTGCACTGACAGTTCCCTCTATACTGCTGATATCTCTTTGATTCGCACGTGGAACACGAACGCGACGTCGACACGGCAAATATCACCCCTCAATCAAGATAACTGAATGCAATCATGCTTTTAGTACATGAAAAAACTACCCTCAGGACATCACGGTTACTCCTGATTGGAGCCTTTATATCCAATTTAAATTTCCCTCTTTTAAAAGCAACTTCAATTTGAAAATCTTTCGGGCTTTTTCTGGTGATTAGTTATCAGTCGTCACTAAACGGACGAACGGTAAGCTACCCATTGCTCACGGTCCACAAACCCGCACCCAAGTTGGCCGGAAGTCCTGCCGTGCTAGGTCTTCACGCCTTTGACGAGCAAAATTCTTAAAAACGTAGGCATAAAAACCATGAATTCAAAAATCCATCGTGTCATAAATTATAAAAATCCTTAGTAATCAAAACCCGTGATCAGATTTCACTAAGAGTAAAAAAAATACAGCAAAAAATCAAACTTTAAAATACCCTACAACACCTCAAACAGATTGCCTCTAAAGTGAAACGCACAGCTCCCATTCAGATTCACTCAAAACATCGATATTGGTGTTCGTCAATACCAGAGTATTAACAGTTCGTGGAACGCAGAATCGGCAAATCCTTCTATATGTAGGCAATCACTCAAATATTTGCCAATGTTGGCTTCTAGTATAAGGCTGTTTGTTGAACGCGAGCTTTCCGGTCCACTAGGCAAAGGTGATGTTTAGCGTTGACTGCGTTGTAGTCTGTTTGTTTGTGAGCAAATAGCTCCAATCCACCGTCATCCTGGATTATCGTGTATTTGCATGTATGGAACTTGAGTTGTAGGTGTTGTTTGGGAGATTATCGGTGTTGAAGTTACGGTAAGTTGAAGGTAGGCAGAGTAAAGACTTGCATCGTAAATCTTGAATGGATAATGACTGGACCAATACGATCACCAAACATCAGCCTGAGAACTCTACTGCTGTCTTTACTAGAACAGTCATTTCCTAGCAGTTTTAATGACTTTTAGGTTGACCTTGGAATTATATATTGGAAAGTACCGCTAACTATCTGTATGACTAATGTTCGGAAAGACATGCAAAAGCTTGGCCTAACGATGATGCTTATACGCTGCGTAACGAGAAGAAAAAGAAGCAAATCTTCGGAAAATGATTGTTAACCTTTAAGATGTAGTTGTAGTTAGACTATCCTACAAAATGGCATGGCTAAATTTGAAGTTTTTAATTGAATATTTTCTCTTTGAAATTCTTTTTAGAGGTTATTTTGGGGTATTTTTCTATCGACGAAATGTTATGGAATCGTGTTTTCTAAACATAGTAGTCCTCAACTTTGCTATATATTAATCATCACATCTTGAATGCTGCAAAAATATTAAAAAGAGAGCCATACAAATTTCAGAATTTGGGGATATACTGCCCAAGCAAATGCAATTATCTAAAAAAGAATGTATTGGTAAAAATACACCAAGATTAAATTCTCTAGCGCCACAGGTTGAAAAACAATTTAAAAAAGAATATCTTTTTTGTCTGTATTTATTTCAACAAACAATAAATGAAAAAATCTTTTTGCAAAATTAAAAAACATGAATCAAAGTATTGCATTTTTTAATTTATTTTTGTTGCTTTTTAAGGGACTACCCATTTCCCCTTAAACGCAACCTCAGGTTTATCGGATTAATGTGCCAGTTGTATAATTATCAATTGTTTTGGTGAAGTAAAACAACGTGAGAAAGTCAGCTTGCTTGAGATATGTTTCTCGAAGGCTTGTTTAGCCATGAGATCCATGGACGGCATCAAATCATGACAGAATGACGTTGAGCATAAATTGTAACAGCAACCGCCCTACATTGCGGCTTTACTACAGTAATAAAGACTTATTATTTCCTTCATCCTGATACCTATTCTGAACCGCATAGGCGTATACATCAATGCAACCATTGTGCTTTGGTCCATTTGGGACTGTTTGAATTCACCCATTTGGAATACCGCATTGGGTATAAACGTACCTATTGAGGTAGGCCCCTCTTTTAGAAACACAGTAGGTAAATATTGAAATGTTCCAATTGATGACATGAAACTAAAGATAATTAGGTCGAAAATTGGAACTGGAACTCTTTTTCAAACAATTTTATTGTATTCCAGATATGCTTCTTTCAGAGAGCAAACATTGGTAATAGTTTTCAAATCAATTCGTCATAACGACCTTCTATAAGATTGTCATGTCAATCTTCGTAGGTATATATTTTTAAATTTTGATGCAATTTTTTTTTTTTTAAATTTTTTTAATTTTTTCCAGGCGAGTAATTACATTCTATGTAGTCCGTCTTTAGATTATTCAAAAATAAGGGCCACGTATTTTTTACGTCACTTGTTGCGAAAACATGTAGCAACGCGTGACGTCACACGCAACTTTAATGGGCTTTGTAATTTTTAGTCTAATCCTTTCTTTCTTACTTATTAATATTATAAAAGCGAAAGTGAATTTGTTTGTTTGTTTGTTACTTCTTCACGCTTTATTGGCTAAACCGATTTTGATGAATTTTGGTACAGAGATAGTTAGGAACCAGGAGACGGACATAGGCTTTTTAAAAAAAAAAAAGTGGGATGTGAGGGAGAAAGAGGGAAGAAAAGGGAAAACTCAGCGTTGCTATTACAAATCAATAAGGCGCAAGGGGAACTGTGTTACCCCGAATTTAACGCGAGCGAAGCCGCGAGCAAAAGCTAGTTTACAAATAAAAAAATACTTGTCCCTTATTTTTGAATAATCTCTGGAAACTATTTTATTCCGCACAAACTTGCGACACAAACGGCCACATCTTTTGACTGCAATTTGAATAGAATCTGAATTTAGAGGATTATCTTTTTCACAGCTACAAGAAACTTCATACTTGAATAACTATATGGTTTTAATTTCAACTCGATGCCTCCACGCATTTCTGAGATAAATGGTCTTGACAGACAGACAGATGGACAACTAAGCGACCCTATAAGGATTCCGTTTTTTTCATTTTGAGGCACGATCCCTAAAAATACCTACAATCAACATAGTCAAATCAAGAATTGGTGACTTGTGAAATACTCCAAGCTGTACAAAAGAAGATTAGCCACGATTTTTTACGCACACGAAGCCAAATAAAACATGTATTATTCGTGTTGTCTGTCGTACGTGAGATGAGGGGGACATGTTGCTCTATACGACAGAAAACAACGTTGGAAACTTGTAATGTCGTATTCACACCGAGCGTGTAATCGGATTTTCGACTCTCGGAGCTTGGACGAAAGTTGAAAGTCCAACAGTATGGTTTATATATCTTACGGTAATTCAAATTCTTACAGTCAAAATTGCTAAATGACTTTGTGTAAATGTCAATGTCAAAGGTTATTTGGAAATAAACTGAAATAAATACTAAAAGTAGGAATATTTATTTGCTTTGAGGTCAAAGATTATTTTCATAGCTAATCTAACGACACGCCTCTGCTTAGCATGATATTACGATATGGCTAAGCAACATCATTTCTCCTTTAGGTGGTCAGTCTCCCGAAAGACTGGCAACCAGACTTCCCAAGAAGTATATTATTTAAAAAAAATGGCTAAGTGCGAATTTTGACGGCACGGTTGGTGCAGTGGCTGAGCGATCGACTTCTGCGCTGCGTGTCGCGGATTCAATCCCGGCACGGTACAAATATTTGTATGACCTAAAGGTAGTTGTTTCGGGTCCAGCTGTTTGTGTATGCGAGTTTAAATGTTTGTTAACGCACCAACGATACAGGAGAAATTCCTAGTGTGGGGAAATGTTAAAAAAAAACAATCATGACGCCCTAAGCCGAGGCTCGTATCCCACAGGGGGTGCCCTTAGCGTGCGGTCATTGACATTATAGTAGCTTTTAGCTCTGGTCAGGCAGGGGCCTTAAATTTATTTGAGGTCCCCAAAGGGTAGTCCGGTAAAGCAGAAAAAGCACTCAACAGCGTGTTAAACCTACCAAAAAAAAGACGAGCAAGGCGTCGTCATGATGAAGAGGATTTTATATTGTAAACTAGCTTCAACCTGCGGTTTTACCCACCTACACCGGGACTAAAATGTAAGGCAAGGTAGCTTATGTGTTAATCCAGGGTATAAGCTATCTATATACCAAATTTTATGCAAACCCGTTTTGAATGTGAAGGCGTAACAAACATACACAAACAAACTTCTGCCTTTCTATGTATCAAAGTGATTCAATGTTTACGTTCTGTACTATAAACCCGACAATAATTCTCTCAATTATGGTGTAGGATTTTTGATACAAAAAAAAACTTTTTTTTTCTAATATAGACTGCTTTTACAAATTTTCGCAATAGTTTTGAGTAGTTTAAGAGCTATAATTTCGAATAAGGCCGTTCACATCCCCTAGAAAAATTTAATATGTGTAATCATCATCTTTATTAAAAAAAAAAAACTGAAGAAAGTCTACTTATAATCAGAAACAAAATAATACATATAATCTAAACCTTAGCAAAGTATAAACAAAGTTGATGTTTGCTGCGGTCGGCCGTCAACATTGACAACTCGCGCCCACGCCCCAGCAACTAATTGAATTGTTGAGCTGTTCGCAATAGTTTACAAACTGCAAACTTCGTTAGCATGGTTTCATTACCAATTTACTTCGTAATTGGTTCTGTGTATGAATAAAAATAACGTTTTGTGAAAATAATTTAAAATGGAAAATATTACGGGATATTTTAAAGCGTGTCTTTAAGTTATTTTCATTACCATTATTGTATAATAGTAGGCTTTTATTTAGGTATTTTGAATATTGTAAGGTAAGATATATTTAAAAACTGTTATTCTAACCATTTTTTCACACCAAACGCTTCCTTACATAGCGATTTTGCCGCATATAACTGTCATTACTATTGAGCGTTTTGCCGCTGCGGTTTGCGGTGGTGTTAGACTTGAAAATCGTACCTTTATACTTACTTTTATTGGCAATGTCATTTGTCAAAACTGTTTTTCCTGTCTTAACAATGAGGTCCTTGAGTTTTTACTAGTGACTTTGAATCCAACAAAAACAATAATAATAATTTTCACGGTCTATAAAAACCAATGGATCCACTTATTTCCATGCTTATTTCTTTAAACAAACAACTTTAGCGTCGATGTCTAGACGTCGTTCTCAAAATACAGAAATACAAACTAAGGTTCAAACTACGTATTTATGTATCGAATGTTACCGTTGAACTAATACAGGGTGAAGTACAGGGACATCTTGGAAATAGTTTTTTTTTTATCTATGTATAATTTTATTTATCTAGCGTTCGAATTTCGATATTATTAATACCCACGTGAATCAAATGACGCTTTTCAATACACTTACGGTGAATTCAAGTAACAAAAAGAATAGTATTTTTGTTCTGTAATTTTAATTATTCGAAGTGTATTGAAAACGTCGTTTAATTCAAGTGAAAAATTTTTGTCAATGCTGTTCTCGGCTCTAACCCTCTCACCTGGCGGCTTGTGCGTTAAATCCACTTCAGCAGCAATGACAAAATTTCATCACTTGAATCAAAACGTACATTTCTCGAAAAGGCAATTCAGGGTTTGCTCAACTGGCGGAGGGTAATGTGTAAATTGCATATTTCGTTTATCGTAGCGATCCCTATTCAAAACCTCATCATGTATCTGGCGCATAGATTCCAATGTCTAGACAGAATACATTACTGCAGTCGTTCAGTGATTATCGGTGCTATGCAATATCGAGCGCAGACAAGCGGTGCATTCTAGAAATTATTGGTTATTGCCTTTCTAGTTAGTACAGTACTTTCAGTTATTTTGCTCATAAAGTTACTACCTTCGCACTATATGGCGTTTCATATATAAGCAACTTAAGAACACTTTTATTATGACAGTGATGCAAAGTCAGTGGTAAATTATCAGTGAAAGGACTGTAAGCATTTGCTTTTAGTTCTAGAGTAGTTTCTTATTGTTATAGTTTTTGTTAAAAGGAAGCTGTTTAGCGTTTAATCGCGTGGCAAATGACAGTAGAAATACGTTTCAGCTTCGTTGAGTTATGCAGTTCGTTTCAATAATGAGTCGCCTTAAGTACTACTAACACTATGGATCTCGGTTATCTGTAAATAAATTACTATTATTAAGTAGAAAGAAGAAGAAGAAAAAATATCCTTGATGGCTGTGGGAGAGATTTATACATCACACCTCGACTAGTTGGAGGTCGTTAAGTATGTAAAGATTAAGAACAAGTTCGCTGCAAGAAAAAGGTTTTACCAATTCCGAAGTTTTTTGAACCTCTGTAATTACAAAAATATAACAATGAACACCACAAAATACTTAATTCAAGTTGAACATATGATCAAAGGCTGTGTGGAAATCAAAACGTGATATAAGCAAGTTGTCTTGATTAAAAAAAAAAACTGGGCAAGGGAGAGTAGGACTCACGCACCAAGGGATTTTTTGCGGATGGGAAATCTTCAAATAACTTCCCCCGCTCTAGGATGAGCGGGGGGGGAGTGTCAGACTTGCACTGACTACAACCCACCCGTGTTTCTTCTATTGCCCTTTATGTTCTGGCGTAGCGGTATCTCTTTCAAAGAATCCGCGACCCCGGACGCACCAAGGGTTAGGTGTAAACTTGTAACACAAACGGTATGGCCGTTTGTGTTTGTCCTTTGACTGTGTAGACTTAGGGGGTTGATTTTTTCACAGCTCCAAGGGACTACAGAATTGAGTATGATTTTAATTTCAACTGGGGCGGCCTCGGAGCGGGCGGAAGTGTCAGACTTGTACTGACTAAAACCCACCAATGTTCCTTCTATTGCCCTTTATGTTCCGGGGCCTCTTTCGAACAACCGGCAACCCCGGCAGGCGGTGGCCCTGGCAGGCCCCTCTGCTTTGCTGACATCTCTTTGAGGCGCGCGTGGGACACTAACGTGCTGTCGACACGACCTGTCGCCAATAGACGGACGGACGGTAAGCTACCCATTGCTCCCGTCCATGTGGCTGGTAGTCGTCTTGCACATTGTAGCCCTTCAGTTTAATTTAAAACAAAGCTATGCAAAGCCGGGTTGTTCGAAATAGATAATGCTGCGCCGGAACCCAAAGGGCAAAATAAGGAACATGAATGGGTTTTAGTCAGTACAAGTCTGACACTCCCTTCCATTCTACCTAGAGCGGGAAAAGTAGTATGAAGAATTCCCTTCCAAAAAAAAAACAAAAAAAATTCCGGGTTCATACTAAATTCTTATTTAACACAAAAACATTAACAAACAAAGTAAACTAATCTCAAACAGAGTAGAAAAACGTGTAAAGCAATGAAATAATTACGTTTAATTTACGATAAAACATTAAAAAAGAAAAAACAATAATTAAATATTCATTACGAGGAATTATCGCGTTTTCTTTCTTTCGACGAAAATTCGCGAAAGCCTTGGCACTTTTTTTGTTAAATGGGACGGATTAGTTCAGGTAGATTTTATCGATATCGATATCGATCGTGATATTATTGGCACGTTCATAAATAATCATTTTAACGTCTTTCTGCCATTGCGTCTTTTTGCCTTTGTGACTAGAGTATCAGCAAATTCTGTAAAAACAGTTGTGTTTCAATTTGGGTGTGCAATAAAGTACATTTTATTATAGTTTTTATAGCAAAAGATTAATTGCTAAGCAATTATTATTATATGTTATAATTGCTAAGCATAAGCTTTATGGTTTTTTTTTTGATAGAAAATTGCTTATTACCGTGTTAGCTACAAAAACAAACAGTTTTTTTTTGAGCGATTGCCTCTTTCCTCTTTTCTTTTAATAACGTTGCCACACTCTAAAAATGTCTTCTGTAACGTTGGTGCTATAGAAATATTTAAACTCACATACGCAAAAAACCAGACTTGGAACATCTTTATGTAGGCCATTCAAATATTTGTCCCGTGCGGGAATCGACGCCGAGACACAACGGAGCACTCTAGTTGTTCTTCACAACAACTTTACCTTTTTTGTAGCCATCAAATCACAACATCGTCTATATTAATATCCAAAAAGCCCAATAATATGTCAAAAAACCGTTTTGTCGAAGAATACTTCTACGGAAAAGTTTCGAAACACGGCTTCTATTTGTTTTTCATGAATGAGGTTCAAAAGTTTTTATTAATTCATAATACCAGAATAGGACATAGGAATTAATTCATAGGACCAGAGAAGCTTTTTAAGAAAAGTAAAATCATCGACATTTTTATTTAAAGTCCCACCTCTAGTGGAAGCTCCCCATTAACGCTATTACGCTAATGATTCGCCGGAGCAGGACGCCCCCCTAATTACAAAACAAAGCTTTTTAATATAGATATTTCTTTTAACCGTCCAGTGCTCTCTTCTAGGGGCCGCTGACTTTGACTTTTGGATTGTTTTAAATCGATGATTGAGTAATTAGTTCTCATTGAGGTTTGAGAAAAACGTGGAATGGTTGAGATTTACAATATTTATTAAGAGGTTTGAATCGTACTCCTTAGAGAGATCAGATGGACTGTCGCTCCATGTATTCCCTGCAGCTGGACAGACTGATAATCGATCTTGATTTAATAGGCTAGTTTCCAAAAAATATATTAGTCCATCTTTCTATTGTAACGTCACGCGTTGCTGCATTATTCGCAACGAGTGACGTCACTTATGTGTGACGTACTTTAATGAGCTATATCTTTCTAATTTACAAATAAAAAAATACGTGTCCCTTATTTTTGAATAATCTAAAACACGGACTAAATAGAATGTAATTAGTTTTACCCTGGAAACTACCCTATTGTGTGTAAGCTATGTATTCAAATGATTATGACTAATAGGAAGCTTGCTTTAGTTGGCAAAATAACTATAATTTAATGATTTTTCACTAAAATCACACCACTCTTATACTACAACCACAAAATTCCAAAAATATCAACTACGCAACTGACCAGCCTATAGCAATTAAAACACCAATTCAAACTCAGTCATAATTCAACAAAAACTCATTTCTAAATTCGAATATTCCAAATTCAAATAAAAGTCCTAGCCGCCATTGAAAACGAAAAAAAAAGTAGTTTTAGCTTTGTAAACCTGCGAATGCGCTCCTCCGAAAAATTAAAAAAAAACAATTGCCTCGCACCGCCCATATATAACCCAGACAATAGTTACAAGAAATATATGAGCCATATTAACAATACACGCAGACATTTTTATACATTTTTGTTCTACCAGCACCGACGCGTTTAAACGGAAGCAATAACCTAACAGCCCGGACGTTTACGCCATTTTATTCATATAAACCGGCAATAATGCCAGTGTTTGCATAGCGAAAAATAAAAATTATTCAATTTTTGTTTTTGGATTTTTTTAACACTTCATCTGACATGTTGATTGTCAAGTTGCGTTGTTAAATAAGAGATTTTATTGTTCAGGCTGTAAAAACGGACTGTTAAATGGTTAATGGGAAAATGTTTTTTGTTATCATTTTTTGATGGGCTGTTACTGTTGAGCTTGAGCCTAAGTTTTTATTTATGAGCAGCAGACAAAACTGCTATGTGACTTTATTAAACTCAGCATACATGATGCAAAATGGTTACGGTTCGGTCAAATGTCAGGGTAACAGATGTAATATTTTCAATGTTAATGAATGTCATTCAAACGCAAATATGTGAATGATTTTCGTATTAAATTAATTAAAATTAATCTTAATTAAATGATGCTTAGCTCAAAACTTGTTTAATAAGTACTCACTTGAGAATAACCTTGATAAATTAATTACACTTGGTCTTATACAGGTGCTTTTTTGCGAATGGGATAATCATCAAATAACTTCCCCCGCTCCGGGCCTCCGGGACCGCGGTATCTCTTTTGAACAACCCGTTACCCCGGCAGGCGGTGGCTCTGGCAGGCCTAACGCGCCGTCGACACGGCCTGTCGTTAATAGACGGACGGACTATGAGCTACCCTTAAACAAGTGTTACCTACATAATTATATCAGTATTCAACTAACAGTATTATGATGTTTCAGAAGTATGTCTTAAACGTATGAGCTTAGGTACAATGCAATACAAATCGAGAACTGTAATCTGTACACTATAAGGGAAACCCTGCCTCTCAAAATGGGGTTTAGCCTGCATAGTGAGTTAGCTTAAAATGAGATGCTATAAATATTATACAACTAGCTGGCGCCCGCAGCTTCACCTACGTGATATTGAAAAAAAAGTATCCTATATGTTATTCCAGACCATAATCTACCTCTAGCCAAATTTCATCAAGATCCGTTCAGCCGTTTTGATGTGAAAGAGTAACAAACATCCATACATCTATCCAGTCTCAGCCTCACAAACATTCATATTTATAATATTAGTTAGATAGTGGATGGTGTCGATCTACCTGAACGAGAGATAATTAATTAATGTTAAATTTCCTACGTTACGAATGGGTATTCGTGTGTACGTGTTTTTGTGTGTGTGTTCGCGTGGGCGTGTGTGTGTGTGTGTGCGTGTGTGTGTTTGTGTGTACGTATGTGTGTGAGTATTGAACATTATTTTGGGAGTTACCCAGTTGAATAAAACAAAAAATAATAAGCGATTTCCTTTGACGCCTTATAACTGAAGTTCATCAAAGCAGAATTGAAAAGTTAATTAGTCTGCGTCCCTCTCATTTCTTTATTTACTCATAATCGGATTACATTTATTTTCTACTTTTCAAAGAGCATGATATAAATCATTTAATAAGTGAATACCAGAGAACTGGCCTTTATTTTGGCCAAAAAATCAGCATTGCCATCCAACGTGGATGTTTTTGTAAATGCATGTTTTTTTATGGCTCTGTATTTGTTTTTCACTTTTGTTACTAGTACATATTAAAGTTGGTTAGACTAAATTTATTATTTCGTTTATTTATTCGTTTACATATTGTTTATATTTTTACATATTTCTTATCAAAACTTAATAAAACAAAAAACATATAAAAATAGTAGCCTCCTAACAATACGAGCCGTGTCCAGGAGTACCGCTTTTTGTATCAAGCCCCCGATCCAGCTGCCTAACGAGACCCTCCTCAGGTAGATATGACTATCGGCACAATGATCGCTTTTTTTTTTTTTTTTTTTTTTTTCGGGTGGGAAATCATCCAATGACTTCCCCCGCTCTGGGTGGAGCGGGGGGGCATGTCAGACCTGTACTGACTAAAACCCACCCATGTTCCTTCTATTGCTCTTTACGTTCCGGGGCCGCGGTATCTCTTTCGAACAACCCGCAACCCCGGCACAATGATCGCTGAGTCACTAAGTTATTGATATAATACCTTTGCAATTTATAAATAAATGATCAATCTATTTAAATATAGGTTTAATATAATTTTCTCTGCAAAGCTGAATGATTACTAAATAGATCGCTTTGACATAATTCCATTTGACTGAAACCATTATAGTACAATGTTTATTTTTCATAATAAGCGCAAGACTCTCAGTCAGACAGTCTTTCGGTTCATGAAACTGAACAACTATTGTTCTATGAGTTCTTGAAATTCGCGATGGCGCATACGAACAACATAGGAGAAGGACAGACCTTTGAAAAATGGTTTTTAAAATATTGACCATTGACTTGTTGCTCTTAGAAAATAGCCATCGTAGCAAAATCAAACAACTATATTAGGGTCAGCTTACAGTCTAACCAGATCCCAGTATTTTACATGCAGTGACTGCCTATCTGTCCTCCACAACCCAGTTAGTACTAGGTAATACGATACCCTTTGGTAAAACTGGTTTCAGGCTAGCGGGCCACTGATTATCTGTAACGACTGTCAAAGATCTACAAATGACAGCCGGGACCAACAGCTTAACGTGCTTTTTGAGGCATGGAAGAAACTTGGTGGTTACACAGGCCAACCTAGGCAAGAGCGGCTTAACCCGAAAAATTACCCGAACGGCTGATATTATTTCGCCACCGGCAACTCTCTCAAGTAACACCATCTTGTTTGTTGTCTTGTTCTAAAATAACAATCTTCACTTTAATAACAGCTATTAAGTTCAAACAACACATTATTTTAGAACATATTATTTCAAATGAAACTAAACTTTCAACATGTAGCTTTAGTTTATCCATATGCAAACTGACATCAAACCACTGCATTTGTTCCAAGAAACACATATTCCGAAGCTTTATCTCAAACATCCTTCGGGACTTTCAATCTAAAACGCTCTATAAATAAACGAAAAACTAAATCCACACAAGCCCAGGAAAGACGTGAAAATTAACTTTTTCAACCGCTTGCGAAGTGCTTGCTCGATGCACTCTGAATAATTAATAAAACGTGCATTACTTTTATTTACGGCGCTGAGAGGGTTATGCTTGCATAATAGGTTCAAAGATAATGTCTATAAGAACCGTTTTGCATATTTCAGAAGCACTAAGGCAGCGACGTAACTTTGTACCAGCGCTCGACGTCAGTTTGTTTTCTTTATTTCTTTAGTAAGTTCGTTTACAAAGGTTTTGATGGGTTGGGTTCAGTTGAAATGTCTATTTTATATTCAAGGAACTATGGCTTTGTTTTTTGTATATTGAGTTAGGGACGGAAGATTTTTGATTGAGTTTTTTAGTATATTAAGGTTCCAGTGCATCTTTTCTGGACGTTTTATAAGTGCTCATCCTATGTGAAATAAAAATATTATGATTTTGATTTTGAATGCAGTACAAAATGTTTTAACAGTATTTTTTTTATATTGCCATCCACAGCCCGACTTCAGACACTGTCTGACATCAGCCTATCCTCGTTTGTATTCAACTTCACGATTTTGCACTGGTCTTATTCAGGTTTACTATATGTTTGTCTGCCTACCTATACGATACGAAATTTTGGACAGAATCTATAACCTTAAGTCGAACTGCAAACACTAATTAGTCATCATATCTCGCATTGAGTCAATTTGCACAAGCAGCCGCATATAGTGCAAACTGAGGCAATAATACAGTAATGTAGCAATGATGAAATGACATAGTAATATCAGAAATCATATATTTTGTCATTCAATATCATTATGTACTGAAATAATTAAAATTGCATTCGCTGTTAATGACAGTCGTTAGAATTGATTTCATGTCAGTTCTTATTGATTAAAAATAATTCAAGTTAGAAACTAATGTCGTTTGTTGAATGTTTATATTTGAAGGGAAACGTTGAAATAAAGATAATAAGAGACCTCATTAAAAAAAACCTACACCGACAAAATAAAATAATACAACAACACGAGCAAACTCCTGTATGACTATACCAAAGCAAAATATTACCAAGTTCTACACCGATCTACTCAAATACTAGTCTCACTTTTACCAATACCTCTCACAAATACAAACAGGCAACCACATATCGCTATGTGAGCTCTTACGAGTACATTACCATATTCTAGTCCGCAGGTTTCATTTCCATTCCGCGATAGATTCCCGCGTTCCCCACCAATGTTTGACTTTGAAACTCCACTAATATTATATTGAAATTTAATGGAATTTGTGAAACTAGATCGGCAGTTCTAGATTCTGTTAGGTGATTGATGCACATTTGCACGCATACAAGTGTTTGGTTGGTTGTTACTTAGTTAATGTTGGGAATATATTTTGCATGAATAGAGTAGTTTGTAATAATATCGATTGAAGTTAAGGTATTGCTGACGTGGCGTGTGTGTATATTCAGGAACACAAACATTATTTTCTTAAAGAAATAACGATTTATTGAGTACTTGAAATACTGCATTTAAAGTATAAAAAACAGCACTTTCAATAATCACCCTAAACAATTGAACATATGCATTAATCTGAAATAAATTATTTGAATTGAATTGAATTAAGTTAGGCCTAAAGATAGTGCCTTGTAGCAAACCACGTCAATATTAATATTTTTAACAGCTTCATTTATTTACCGGTCTATTTTTTCAATAAAATGCTTTTATGATACTTGACAAACATGTTCGATTACAAAACCAACTACTAAAAACGTTTCCGAACAATACAACATCATGACATACACAATCAAACGCTCAATGTAAAACAGTTTAACTAACATTCGACAAATCCCGCCGAGAATTAATTTCCGATGTGGATGATAATGAACAGGCTGCACGGGTCATTTGCATCGATATACCGTTGTCGTTCATCGAAATGAGCGCACACTGCAAATTTGCCGAACGAGCCCGCAAAACCAGTGCGAATTGAGGCCTACTGCAGTTGTAACTACATGATACAGAGGATTGTTTGCGATTTTGTTTGGAAATTTCATATTTTTGAGTGCATTTTAGTTTGTTTCGTATTTTCCATTTATGTTACGTACGTCTGACTAACTTTTTGTTTGAACCGGTACTAAAAGTTCGTACAAGTTATTTATATGAAAACGCGTGTTTATAGCATAGATCCAGAAAGTTGCACCAATCATTATCATTTTGTGAAACCGGTAATAAAGATGTGTAATCAAGCAAAAACTTCGTCGCGATTTCAGAATATCAATAGCCCTTTCCAGCACGACCCGGCAGAAACCAATTGGAGCCGGATATTGCACGTTCATTGTTGTAAAATTCATAGCGGCAATATTTACTTTTTGCATTTAAAGAGCGTGATTGATATCCGCTAGAGGCCATGTAACTGGCAATTAGATTTAATGGCCAGAATATTTTAATGTCGAGTGTGTTTTGAATGGCATAATGGTTGGGTTGGGCAAAAGTATGAAGCTGATGGGTTAGTCAGCGACAACATTTTTGTAGCATTCATCTCAGAATTCATAGAAATGTAAATTAAGGAGAGTAATAAGCATGTTTATCATAATGAAAACGAAAGACCAAAGCTTTTCGTAAAACTAACAAACACTTCAACAAAATTAAAAACGATTACAAATAAAATAGAGATTCCACAAGCACAAGTATAACAAAGAAACTCTGTAGGAAACATAGTAACTAAAACTGAAGTAAACTCTAACATCCCTAGCGACCTTCACAAAGCTCTCGAGGAGAAGGAACTGCGCACAATGACGGGCACATTGCGAACACGAAGGTAATTGCATGACAGTGCAACTGCCGCCCTCCGATATTGAACAACCAAAGCTTTGGTGTTACGCTTCTAAGTAATTTTGATTTTCATGCAGATTTTGGTGTGGATTTTAAAGCTGGGTTATGTTTGTGGTTTTGGTTAAGAAATAATGAACTCTATCACATTATAGTTTGGACAGATTTTTAATATTGAGTGTTATTATGGAAACCATCAATAATAATAGTCCTCTTAACAGTTTTGGTCAATGGTTGCGATCAACCTCAGCGGAGATTAGCTATTTTAAATATTAAACACAGATAATATAAATAACCACAGATGCACTCTAAGACCCCTTCTACTGTTTTAATACTTCATCTCGGAAAAAGTTCGCTTATACTACATATTTGCATTATTCAGAAAATGTCATTTCGAGATTATTCCAAGTGGATACTACTAGCAACCTATTGATAAGGTCTCCGACCAAAAACCAACACTGGCAATTTATTAAAAAAAAGTAAAATAATTAAGTTAAAAAAAAGTAAACGAAACGAAACTGAGTGCTTGTGATCGCATAAAAAGGTCTACTCTGTTATCACGAAATCCGTAGTTTTTGTCAAAGTTACGGTCATTTACTACTTCATATCACTTGCAGTTAAAATATTAGTTAGGTGTCCGACCAAAGATTGACTGACAACTTGATTGGACAATTGCCTCTACTCCTGATGTATAATTAAAACTCATAAATCGAAATAGAATAATGAGACGGAGTTAATTTTGAAGTATCGAGCTACTTTCAAACGGGCCAGTTTATTCGCTGACGGACTTGAGAGAATAGACCCCCACGATTACCGTCCCAAAAATGAGAGTGAGTGCAAGTCTTATTCTCCCTGTCGGAAACCAAGGTCTCCTTTCTATATGAGGTAACCCACCATATAGGCTCCGTTCGTGTTACTGAAAACAATATAGAAGCATACCACGCCAAAATAAGATTAAAGCTGCTTCGTAATCCTTACTAATATTATAAAAGCGAAAGTGAGTTTGTTTTTTCGTTACGTCTTCACGCCTACATGGCTAAACTGATTTTGATGAATTTTGGCACAGAGATAGTTGGGACCCTGGAAACGGACATAGGCTAACTTTTTTTTTAAAATAGAGTGAAAAATTTAAGAAAGAGGGAAGAAAAGGGAACACTTAGCATTGCTATTACAATAAATAAGGCGCTAGGGCAAAAACTACAGGTGTTATACCGAATTTAACGCGAGCGAAGCCGCGGGAAAAAGCTAGTAAGGAAATAAAAACAAAATCTTTTCCGTATCACCAAAACATTTTTGCCGCCAATAAAACTGCAAGTGTCAACAAGACCGCGCAATTTGTCACGGTGGCACTGACAGTCATAGCCTTGCCGTGACAAGTGACAGTCGTGACCGCTTAAGACCATGTTACTTGTCACTTTCCCACTCTAGCTGGTAACAGTCAAAGACTACAATAGTATAGAGGGTAGTAACAGTTCTAATATAGGCCGTGCAAGACAGCTGACGTGTTCGGTGCTACTGTATATTATATTGAGGGGGACCATAAACTAATGTTTTCTTATAGGATTTGGAAATAAAACTTCGTGGGAAAGTTGTTTCAGTTTGAAAATATAGAATTAAAAGAGTTTCCCTTTATTTGTGGGTTTTTGATATAGTTTGTTATCTGTCAGTACTTCGGTATCAAAAACAATTATATAACTAGATTTTCTTGATTTAAATTTTCAATCTTATTAACATTGCCATAAAGATCTTTTGGTATGCCTATGTATGACATTGACAGCGAGGTATGGCAGGTAAAAAAGTGTGTTTCTTTCTTATGTTAATGATATAATTTAGAACTTAATTATTTATTTTTACACATTGTGTCTACTTCTCATCAATCTCTCCTATCGGTAGGTCTGATGAAAGAGATATGTAAGTGAAATTAGCGGTACCTTTGTGCTCTTCATCTAAATGTAATTTTCTTATTTTTGATTATACGTAAATAAAAAAATAGGAAGAGCCTTAAGATAGACTAGACAAAAGAAAAACAGTAGAATTTGAAAATAGAATAAAGCATACAAGTATGGTCTGAAATACTCATAAAAAAAAAACAAAACACGATCCTATCCCGAAAACATTCTTAGACATAAAACTTGTTCAAGATAATAGATAGAACTTAGATAATTCTTTCTATTAACCTTCAACAACCCTACTTTTGAAGAAATAATACTCACATAATTTTGCTGACTTCCGTCAAAATAATATCACGTAGAATGAATAAAGTCATGTTACATCCCATCGTTGATATATCAAGAGATAATGTATAGAACTATTATTATTTATTTATTTGTGAGACAACACAGATCTACTAGGTTACTTACAAAGCAGAGACAACGTTCATTTGATGAGTGTCCTTTTAAAAGGGCTTTAGGCCACGACACGTAGACAATGCTGTTCGAGCTGCCACAGATTCTGTTCAGCAGTTTTCTTGCAAAGTACAGCATTAAAACTGTAAGTACGATCGTCGATAAACTATAGAACCGACAGACACAACCTCAGGGTTGCGGGTTGTTCGAAAGAGATACCACGGCCCCGGAACATAAAGGGCAAAAGAAGGAACCTGGGTGGGTTTTAGTCAGTAAAAGTGACACTCCCTCCCCCCGCTCCACCTATAGAACGGAGGAAGTTATTTGAGGATTTCTCATCCGCAAAAAAAGCAGGCGCAACAGTGCTCTAAATGCATTGTTATACTGGTTCCGCAGAGCATTGTAGGCCTTTCATTGTAATTGAACCATAGGAATGAAACGAAAGTTCCAATAGTCTCTTAATTTAAGAAATGCCGTAACGTTGGATAGTGCATTTTGGCGTGGCCATAGTTAGAACTAAGGCCATCGTCTTTGCCACATTTACAAATTAGTTCAATTTCGTGCAAAAAGAACAACTTTCCCACTGACAAATATGGTTATATAAACTGGAGATTTACAACGCAGTTTACAAGAAAGTACGACCATACATTTTGAATCGTAAATGGAATATCGAATCCTGATAGGTGCAAGTGACTACTTGAAGGAAATGTAAGAGTTTCATCTAAAGAAAAAGAATAAGAATATTGAGATAAAAGTCCATTTTCAAAAATCGATACAGTGAAAAAGTGAGACGGTGAGTTAATTCTCGATTATCCGTGCAGTATAATGAGATAAAACCCAAAAGTAGATACGATAATTCATTTGCAGATGTCTATCTGATCATTCCAAAGTCAACATCGTCCTAATGAATCAAACGGGGAACCTGAAGCGATCCTAAACCCAATAAGAGCATATTTACTAATCTAATTTATACGAAGATGCTCCTATATTTTTCTAATACAGCAATATTCTCAGACTGCGCCATACTTCCCTCAAAATATTATCATATAAGCCCAATAATATTTTATCGTGAGAGCCTAAATAATACGTCGGCAACATTTGGTGGTTATATTGTTACGTGGGGGCCGTTATATACCGACCATTGGATATGTGCGAGGTCAAAGGTTTCGTTTAATGAAAAGATTTGTATTTACGCTCGATAATGTCTTAATATGTACCGTTGTGTAACGTAGTTTCCATTGCAAAAAGTAATTTTAGCTTAAGCAGCACTCATTTGTAGACAATTTCATTAATTTCTTATTTTAATGGGTTTTTTTTTTTATTCTTACATATAAAAATGCTTGGAAACAATTTGGGCGTCAAAATAAGCTGCCGAACAATCTCTGTTTATAACCTTTTTAGAGAATAGATTAAAAACAAATTTTCGTAAGCTGCCAGTTGAAGGCGAAGCGAAACTTTTTACCTCATCCAACTTTAATAGCATTAGACCTTCATAATCTGTAATTAATTTATATTCAGTGTATTCCGAAGTACGTTTTATCTTCTGTGGGAATTAAAGGTTTAAACCCCTAGCGGGAAAAAAGGTTGTCGCTTTTCGAATCTTGAAGAAAAAAAGACGGAGCCTGAATAAAAATCACTACATTTGTCACAGCATAAGAATTGGAATTAGACAAATTCGTCCGTTAAATTAAGGCCATTCCGGATGGAGAACGGAATTCGATTTGGGGTAAATCTCCCACCCGGCTGGGGAAATGGGGAATTTTCCTTTACCGCGCCTCGCGAACTTAAGCGATGCTCGGGATCGCACGTGATTGGATAAAATAGAAAGTGTATTTACTTCTAATTTGATTTTAAATTGGATACAAATGGATGGCGATTTTTTTTACTTAATCCGCCAAAGAACGAGCGCCCTGAGTAAATTATTTGGCTTAGAGACTTGAGAGACGTGAAAATTAAATCGATCAATCGTGGCCCGTATTCGAATAAACAGTACTTTCAACTCACTGATAAATATTTAAACAGCTTTTCAATTAAGTTCAGACTAAGTAATACTCTAAAGTACATCATGAAATTACATTTTAAAAAGGGAATTGAATATTTTTACTCAGCTCGCTATTTGATATTCCTACATTAACATACTAGCAAAGAGTATGAAATGACTGTTCTTTGAATAAATTACAATCATATCAGCCTTATATACTGTTTCAAAGTCGTCGACACGGGTGCGTGGAACAAATATTTGTGTGACCGAGAGATCGTAGTTTCGGAAAAAAAAAGTAGGTACCAAAACTAGCAATGATTACTATTAAGGGTTCCGTATCTCAATCATAAAAACAATCAAAGATAAAAACGGAAACCTTCGAAAAATTATTGCTCTAAAAAATCATCGGACGGAGTCAAAAATATAGCTGTTTTTGTCGCAAGCTTGTACGGAACCCTCGGTGTGCTAGTCTGACTCGCTCTCAGTTTTTTTTACCCTATCTGCGATGCTACTCTGTTCATTGCTTAACTTTAAGTTTCTCAAACTTATGCATACAAATACAGACATAATACGGTATTACATCCATTTTTAAAAAGTATCTTATTTTGATCCTAGGCTCCTAGAAAACCAACAAAAAAAAAATTTAATCGATAAGTGCCATAAAACTGCATTTCAATTTCTATTTTCGCGCGTAAAATCACAAAAACGCTTGACGCCATGTTACTCTGTGGTCATGACGTCAGTTGGTCATGTAAACAAATGCGCTGTTATTAGTCTTTCTGTTTAGTTGTATATTTTATTCTTGATAAATTTGTACTGTCTCCTTTTACGAAACCGTCTTCCATGGTATTATTACTATTATTTCAATAAAAATTAAAATGTAAAGTTTTTTAATACAAAAATAACAGACGTTGCTCAGTTGACAGTTGTCACTTTTGTTTACATGACCGTATGACGTAATAATCATGGCGGACACTGTTTCGCTTAGTAAAATAACAGACTAAAAAAAGTGAAAACTTTGAAATCAATTTTAAAATTTATTTAGTTATTTTATTAACTAAATCTAACATTTTCCGACTGCTTATTGCCTAAGCTATCTGAATTGTATGTTTTTAGAATTTCTTTCATAAAGAGTAAAATACCCTATTAAGACTCCTTGCGAGTTATAACTCAAATAAGTTTCACTAACTCACAACAAAGAAGAAGAAATATCATAATCGCTCCCGCCTATGCCTCACACCTACACAATTCACTCACGCCTAAACTTTTAAGTCAATTATTTTTTTGTCTTCAGTGGATACCTTCCCACGCTTTACTCATTATCTTTGACAGTAATTCCTGTTTCGAGAAACTCGATAATTAGAAGAAGTTACATTTATTGGATTAAGTTTCGACCTACTTTTAGAAGATGAATAGACTCTACAGGATTATCGGCTCACGATTTGTAACAGAAGTTCAAAGATTTTATCATCTAAAATGAACTAGTTATTTTACAGATAATCTTTTTATTTTTTTAAATAATGGTTTTTACATTTAGTTATTGAAAATATAGCTAAACTAACAGCAAAATATAAAAAGGCTTTAAAAATGCGTCCTCTACGCTGTCAGCTAGTAATATGCCCAAGAGACTGACGAGTGACGATTGAGAGTCTAAGTGTTTAAATATGTATATACTTAACCTCTGGCCAAAGTAAAAGCCAGCCAGTCTCCAGTCACAGAGACCGTGAACAATTTCCTAAAAATAAAACTGTGAGTACTAGATATTGTATATATGTAAGTTATAATAGGTTAACGCACACACAAATATTTTTCTCGTACTCTCTTACACACTATCGTCTACATTTAGTTGTCATAATATCTCCTTTCGTAGGTCTGCTGGCAGAAATTTCTTAAGAAATAAGCAGTACCTTTGTACTCAAATTTTGTATGTGTTTTACCTGTCTGGTATACTGTGTATATATAAATTGTTAAATAAATAGTTATTTGGTAAAAAAAATGTCATCGATGGCAGCTAAAATAGGGCTAGTGATCGGCGAAATTGCAAGTGATTTTTGCCTGAGAGAACAAGAAAAAACATAACACGAACTTTTGATGAACAGCAAGAGATTCACATAACCAAAATTATTTTTTCAAAATCATAGCCTTTTTATAAAACCAACTTTCAAAATTAGTTGAAAAATACAGTAAAGCATCCGCACAGGCGCGCAGTCCATGCTCCAAGAATGGCTATGAATATGAACGCGTCACGCTAAACGACCGCGCGTATCTCAATAACTTGACTGACAGTCTTCATAGTATGTTTTTTAAATGTCCGTGTTCCCGAGAGAACATTATTTTTATAACTTGTACGTGAAATGCTCACTAATCGTAATGTTCGTGAACATGTCCATTGAAATCCATAATATATTCCATAGATGCTCGCGAACCGCACTGTTGGTGCATATACACAGGTGTGGACCCGACTTTATGTGTAGTTAATAAAAACCATGCATTAAACAACACTACTGAACAAGTAACATTAATCTGCAGAGAATTAAACATAAACAGCTTGTTTAAAACATGATCTAACATGTCCAACACTATTATACTTATCGCTTAATCTATTTTTATGGATTTTTTTTTTTTTTTTTTTAAATAGAATAAATAAATAAATAAATAGAACTTATTGTGCAAGTGGCTTACTACACGCTTCTCATAGTAAAGAATGTACACCAAAACTTCATTGTACACCAAAATTTAAACACAACTGTTTTAGAATATTGCTAATTCTACGGTTTAATGATTTTGTTGTTACCTAAATATTTAATGAGGCGAATCGTTCTACCTTATGAACTATTTCTAGACAAAAACTATATAGTTTGACAATATAAAACACGTACACAAAAACTCCTAGCAATGCACTTACATTATAATTATGTATAAATAAACTAGTCTAATTATATTATAAGTGTATCCAATTGACTTCTTGAAAAGTTTGCGCTTAAACCAAGGCAAGTTATATGTATAAACTAGGTAAATTAATGTACAAGCTAGCAAAGTGTTAACAAAAGAAGGATATAACACTTACGTACGAAGTTGGCAGACTCTTCTCAAAATTAAAAAGTTGACAGTTTTTATCATATTTTGTAGTTTTTACCTCTCTTTACTTTTGTATATTTTCTATGTATGTATATATGTATTTATTATTAATAAAATTGATATTTCCTGTCACATTGCACCTACTATGTCTTCGTCTCTGCATCACCCTAAGGTTGACTGGTAGAAAATGCCCAAGGCATTAAGTCCGCCTTTGTACAGTGTTTTTGTTACTTGTGCATGAAGTTTTAATAAAAAAATAAATAAATATAATGCTGTTTCCCTGCACTTGTAGTTAGTGACGTCTTGAGAATAGCAATAGCTTAGTATGGTCCTAGGGATGGAGGATGTCGATACCAGAGACTTTATGATATACATTTTTCATCTGAAACAAATAAAAAACAGATATACCCTTTTTTACGGATGGGAAATCATCATATAACTTGCCCCGCTCTAGGCGGAGCGAAGGGGAGTGTCAGGCTTGTACTGAGTACAACCCACCCATGTTCCTTCTATTGCCCTTTACGTTCTGGGCCCGCGGTATCTCTTTCGAACAACCCACAACCCCGGACAGAAATACCCTGGCTTGCATTACATAATGGTGTTTTAGGATGGCTGACGTGCATCGTATCTGGAATAGATGAAGGGGGAAAGACCTATCAATGTAGCTAAATTATTTCAAGAGCTGTCAGTGTCACGGTTTATAATAAGCTGATTGCTTCCTATAAAAAAATCTCAATAACATTATTGTGATGAGTTATTATTAAATAACCAATTATTCGAATGCGATTCCATCAAATTCACTGCCAGTAAAATAAAAAAATAGTAAACTAAATAGTAGATAAATTATGAACATATTGTTGTTGCGGCTTAAATGTAGCTGGAAAGCTACATTTGTACATTCCTCGTTCGTTACGTCGACAATAGTTTGAATAATATTTGCGGAAAACGTTTTGTTGTATTTGCAATTATTAACATATTTCTGGTACATAGAAAACAAACATTATGAGCCCAAAATAATAGCCTACAAACACGTGCAACAATGGTATTCCTTTACATTATTGCTTGATGTATGTAACACCATCATCATTTTCCTGCCCTTGTCCAATTCTATTTGGGGTCGGCGCAACACGTTTTCTTCTTCCATTCTCCCCTATCAGACGTCACGGCATCATTTACTCCTTTCTCTTTCATATCATGCCTTACACAATCCATCCATTTTTCTTTAGCCGTCCTCTCGCTCTCCGTCCATCAACATTCAGATTTAGTCACATATCCTTCACACATATATACACTGTGGAATAATTAACAATTCATTATCTCCGCCTTTCTCAGTCCACAGCTAGTTATTATAGGCCTCTCACAATCCACGCGATTCTTACTTAGCCAACAGTTTTAGGTTGTTCGTCAATCTAGCAGTCGCACACACTATATTTATCGATACACATACTCACGCTATAGTTTCGGTATCGGTATCCGTAACGCCTTTTCACATCACTAGAGCAATAGATGTTTGAATCTTGGACATATTCCAAAGCATTTCAGTTTTATTCCCGATGTCTCGGCGGGGCATAAATTAAATGGTTTCATACAAATACAGTTATGTTCTGTTGTTCAACTCGAATTAAAGCTTTATTTATATTCCATTTGGGGTTTTAGTTTAACTGTAAAAGTTTGGACGCAGAGTAGTATCTTCCATTAAATGACACTATACTAACCTAACTTGAGTCCCAAAGGCTGGATTTTTAATATTATTTTTGTTCTTATTAAAGCTATATTACACGTTTTACTTGCTTATTAGTTTCGTGATCATTATGGTACAAAATCAAGAGCGATATTTTATAATCGCGGTGATAGAACCGAACATAATTTTCTATTTAGATACAATGGTAGACAAATATAAATATTAAAAATATGACTGCTATTATTTATATTTTTAAGTGTTATTTTTTGCATATATACCCATATACGTTAAGTAACACAGTACAGTGTAATTTTACAAAACTAAAAATGTTTTTTTTTTAATATATAGACGAAGATCATCCTAACAAAATTACACATCTTTCAGAATGTTGGACCTTTGAAATAATATTTTTACAAACTAAAAACTCTAAAACAATAATTTCTAATGTAAGCTGACTTTTAACGACCGTACGATATACGTAACCAGCACACAGCACTTTAACACTAATTAATCCACTTCAAACCACAAAGGCCAATTTGTTTTGCTTTAAAAGCAAGTGGTCTCTCCACAGGACTCCTAAAGAGTCGTCTCTGTAACAACGATAGGTACATGAAAATATACTTACTTACACACAATGACATATAACTTTTACGCGTCGTTTCATTTTTCACAAAATTATTTTGTGTAAGTAACAAAAATAATTACTTATATTTAACTATACAACTAACAATATTAATATTTATACCTGACTATATTAATATATAAAATTAACTGACATGTTTTGAACTACAATATGCCATCGATTTTATCTAGTTTTTTTTTGGGATGAGAAATAGTCAAATAACTTCTTGGGGGAGTGTCAGACTTTTACTGACTAAAACCCACCTATACTCCTTTTTTTGCCCTTTATGTTCGTGGTATCTCTTTCAAGCAACCCATTGTTGAAACATTCAGATAGATTAAAAAATAATGTTCATCACTCGCTTCTAGCGATAAGACCGCCCATTGTGTCACCCTATTTATAAGTTTGTCTAGTTTTATTCTTGTTACTTGTATGGTGTACATAATAAAGAATATTCTATCTATCTTCATTTTCAGATCGACATTAGGATTAAAATTTGATGGTTGTAAAAATTAAGCTCATTTAAAATATGTTATTTTTGCAGCACGACACTGTACACACGGCGACGCATGAAACTATACATTTTCAGTATAACTCGACCTCAATTAATTTTATTTGTATACATTATCCGTGCAATGAGAGATCCGCAAAAACTGGAATTGTATAGCTTGATTGGATGTCGTGCGTACACAATTTTGTTTCTTACACAATGTATGATTAGTTTGATTATTAGGTATTTTCTGCCTGATATTTGAATGCTAGTTTACAAATACGGAAAAAGTCCAACGCAGTAGAATGTTTAACGTTTTTGTATAAATACAAGGCAAATATTTTAAGACTTCTAGATGTTCCTTTAAATAGTTAAAGAGTTTCGCTTCATGCTCCGAATACTGTTAGGCAGTTTAAACAAGATAATCGTGTTGAAACATTTAGTATTTCTGGAAGTATCTCACTGAAATATTAAGACCAAAAGATTAGGCAAACTAGCTTTACGCCTTTAATCCTGAAAGAGTAAAGCAGAAGTGTGCCAATATAGTGCACCCATATTGACGGCACGGTTGGCACATTGGCTGAGCGATCCACTGCCGCGCTGCGTGTCGTGGGTTCTATCCCCGCACGGAACAAATATTTGTATGACCTACACAGGTAGTTTTTCCGGGTCTGGCTGTTTGTGCATGTGTGTTTAAATGTTTATTAACGCACCCACGACACAGGAAAAAATCCTAGCATTTAAAAAAAAAAGAATTTCGCCAGGGCGAGAATTAATCCAGGTTCTGTAGTTGCGTCAAATAACCCAATTATATTTAGGCTGAGGAATCAAACCCGCAATCTTATGCTCAGCAGCCGCGCTCACGATCACCAGACCCGTTGTTCTGCACGCATTCAGCTGCCCAACAAAAGAAACAACATCACTGATAATGCTGATTAAAAAGTCATACCTATATGTATTTAAGAGTCATCTGCTTTTGTCAAGTCTTTTGGAAGTTGTAGTAGCAATAGGAAATGCAATCGAAAGCGTCATGGTTTGAATCTTTCAGTTTCTGACAAGAGCTGTAGCGGAAACAACGATACGAACGTTTTCAACTGTTACCATTTATCTATACCAATATTATAAAGAAGAAAGATTGTTTTGTTTCTTTGTTTGTATCGAATAGGCTCCAAAACTATTAAACCAATTTTAACCATTTTATAAACTAAGCTACATTATTAGGAAGTAACATAGGCTATGCAACATCACGCTACTACCCACAGAAGTGGGGCAGTAACCATAGAAGCGGGTAAAACCGCACAGGGTAGCTAGTCAAAATATACATAAATGCACAGATATTAAGTATCGTAAAATTGGTACCAATGGTAATTGTATACTGAACATTTGAGGTGTTATTTGTATTTGCTTTAAGACATCACGATTTCATAATCCAGTTTTGAGGGCATATACCAAATCAACACGGCTCGTGTCGTGGGTTCGATCCCCGCACGGAACAAATATTTGTATGACTTACAGGTAGTTGTTTCGGGTCTGGCTGTATGTGTATGTGAGTAAAGTGGTAGTTTGGCAACGTTTTTAAAAAAAACCCGACGTATTTTTTCATTATACGATGTATAAAACTTCAGACTCAATATTTTTAAAGCCTGGAAACTAAGCCTACATCCCTAGGACACTGATAGAGCGTCTCCTCCTCGGATCCCATCGATCCTACCAATACATCAAGGGGACACTAAAGCCAGCTATACATCAACACGTCCTGATCCGACGTATCGTTTGACATCGAAAAAGTAATATGTCTCCTCAAGCTGTATATAAAACCTTAGCGAAATGAAACGGGTCCGCTATCAAGCTGCGGCCCGTCAATCTTATTGTCATTCAATTTGAATTTCCGCTTAGGACCGGTTTTTTGTGAGGCCTTAGTAGAGGCCAGAAAAGAAGCGGATCTGAGTGAAATTTAGGTCTAATAATTGTGTATGGCTTTTTTTTTCGATGGGTTATCGTCAAATGACTCCTCCCGCTATGGGCTTGGAGACTTGTAGGAATTAGAACCCGTCCATGGTCCTTCTTTTGCCCTTTGTGTTCCGAAGCCGCGGTGTATCTTTCGAACTAACCTGCAGCCTAATCGTGTACACCTACGATCATTATTGAAATACTATTTAACAAGGAGGTTTTAACAAATACTTTTTAACGTAATTTTTTTATAATCAAAGTGAAGTTGGTCTTTTTTATTTGTTCAAGGAATAGCCTTATTAAACTTAGAGTTCAGTCTCATCGAATTAATGACGTCTGTAGGTATTGGTCACCACATACCAATACCTTCTCTAATTATATGTAGGTAAAGGATCGTAATATTTTTTTATAGGAAAACTTTTTATTGTATTGAGATTTTTTTTTATAATTGAATAATATTCTTTTCGTTGTGGACGTAAATCAAGGTCTTCAGTTTACCACAGGGCCAAATTAAAAGGCAAAAGATCGAAAATCGAAAGCACCCGCTTTCGATTTTGTCGTTTTCTTTAGTTTATTTCTGTTTTCTATAAAAATGTGCGTTAGCAATATCAATTAAACATTTGAATTATAAAAATACACAGGTAGAAACAAAAAAGGCATCATCGACACTCTATTTTGACATTTGACATAAAAACGATATATTTCGTGCTACGAATACTAATATTTTTAATAAAAACAGGTCACCCACGTTGTGATAAAATAGGTTGAAAACAGAATGATTTAAAGTATCTATAAGTTATGTCCCGACATCATGTCATTGTTAACCGAAGCTCAAAATTACACATCAGTCACACCAGCGCTTCAAGCGCACCAAAACTACTCAATCTTTTTTTCTTCCTACCCGCTAAATTCGTGGCCCAACATCCAGTCTACCCGGGCGCCGAGGCCGAGAAAAACCTAACATTTGTCACTGCATCGGAATCTGTTGAATTAGACGCTTCAAGGGTTCCCCCGGATGGGAATTTGAGCTTATTTTTTGTTTCTGCTCCATATTATAGAACATTCCAGAACATTCCCTGCGTAATGGCGTTGCTGTATCGCAATAACGTATCTGAAACGACGGTACGATGCTTTTTTTCTCGCTTTACGATTTTTAGTTGATGGCTTGATATGATTCGGTTTAAGGCGGTCATTACTTACGGTTCGGAGTCTTCTTGCTCTCGGAATATTAACTTCGGATTTAGGGATTTAAAGGGTACGGAAATTTTAACGGTTTTCGCCTCGATTTATGTCAATATTTTTTTGTTGTTCTGTTATACGTTTCTGTAAATGATTTAGTGGGTTCAATGGTTATCATATCGCATGATCATTGTGAATTCGTCCTGGGGGTGAATTTGATGTTTAATGAGTGCCTATTCTATTCTTAATTCGATTTTGTTTTTTTTTATCACCATATAATACTGGCAGTACATAATTGACATGCGCTCAGCTGCCAAAGAAAAAAAGCATTCTTTTGTTTTAAATCTATTTGTTACTTCAATTTTAATATGTTTAGCCTATTCGTAAACAAACATACATAAGATAAGACTGTTCACACGCTTGGGTCGGCGTCCATCGACACGAGACCCTTGACAAAGACGAATGGTGTCTTCCTTTAGACATGGGAAACGTCGAACCAACGTCTATGAAAGCTCACACGTTCGGGTAAATCATTGTGGCTCGTTGAAATTAATGTGTTGCTTTTCTTCTCTAATATGGTGTTTGAAAAGTAGCTTTTGAATGGTGTTACCAGTGAGATACAAGATCAAACATTATGAGATAAAAGGGTTTTTTTGTTGCTGCATCAGCCAGACCCGAATAAACTGTAGGCCATGCAAATATTTGTTCCGTGGATCAAGCCCGCGACACGCAGCGCAGCAATGGGTCGCTCATCCACTGCGCCAACCGCGTCGCCAGACTTATGAGTAGTCTTTTTTTCACCTGGTATCATAGTTTGTACTCCACCCATGTGACTTTGACTTGGATTCACATGGTGTTGAAAAATATAGGTATGTTGGTTTCCATACGATTTTATCCTTGACCGATGCAAGTTATAATTATACAATACGCATATTTTGTTTGTATGTTTGTTTCGTCTTCTTGTAGTTGGGAACATGGAGACGGACATAGGCTACTTTTTAAAAATGAGAAATGAGGGTGAAAGAGGGAAGAAAGGGGAAAACTTAGCTTTGCTATTACAATAAATAAGGGGCAAGGGGAAAAACTACAGGTAGCAGGTACCTGAAAATCAGGAAAGGGGAACTGTGTTACCCCGAATTTAACGCGAGCGAAAACGCGGGAACTGACATTGGACGCTATGGCCGACATAGATCAAAATTGTAATTAAATTAATGCGTAGCTATAGGTTTACTAGTGCTAAAGAAAATAAATAAACTGCATCTATAGTTTTTCAGTCTAACACAAACTAATAAATTATTGAACCCCTAATTACTCTTGTAAATGAAAACCTCTTCATTATCCCTAATAATTAATTAATCAGTAACTTATCCATCAAGCTTATCACTCTCTTTCACAGACAACCGCTTTCGTTATAATTACTTTATTTTTAATACATTTTGGAACACTTTTTACACGATCCTAAACTTTTTGTAACAAACAAGAGCTTAGTAAAGCTTCTAAAAAGAAAAGTATTTTCATTTCGTAATTAAGGTCGATTAATAATTAAAATGGAATTTAGTAAACTAAGTAAGGTCTCGAAGTTTTGTTTGGGTGAGCATAAGATAGGGGTATTTTTTCTTTGGTTGTCGATTGTCATAATGAAAACTAAACGTTCAAATTTCCAATTAATTCTGGGTATCCTTACTAATATTATAAAAGCGAAAGTGAGTTTGTTTGTTTGTTACGTCTTCACGCCTTAATGGCTAAACCGACTTTGATGAATTTTAGTACAGATATAGTTGGGACCCTAAAGACGGAGATAGGCTATTTGTTTCAAGCAGGTACCTGCTAATCAGGAATGGGAGTTGTGTTACCCCGAATTTAATGCGAGCAAGGCCGCGGGCAAAAGCTAGTAAAAACAAAATTTGATTCAACATTTCATTCAAATTCTGTATTTTAGCCACAAAAAATACATTAAAATTGCATATGATATAGAATCTTATGCAAAAAAGCGAGGTCTTTTCCTCTTTTTTAGTATTTGTTAATGATCTATCCCTTTTATTTAATGGTCTAATTAGGTAAACGAAGAATTAAAGTCACAATCGGAAAACATTAATGTGATTTGCAATGATGATTGTCTGTGGCATCGTAGCACCCAAATGGATGTACATCGTATCTACGACATCACTTTTTACATCCTTAGATTATTAGTTTATTATAAGATTTTTTTATTAAGAAATAAAAATCACATCTTATATACCTCTCTTTTTGGTCGGTGGTTTAAAAAGCGTTGAATATAGCTAGCAAAATCAACATGACTTGCAAATAACTTTAAACAGCTGCCTTTCAATAAATCTGCTGCAGTAAACAGTAATGCCAACTGAAGTGGCCAAAACAGCTAGTCATCCGAAATTAGCGTTTATTCCCAAAGTACAACAAAATCATTTTCATTTGGCAACATTTTTGACTTGCGCGTGTAAATAACTCGCTCATCGTGATAATAAGCAAACTGTTCTACTTTGTGTTTCAGTTGCCTGTTTTCACAAACAATACTGAAATGTAACTTATTTATTTATTAAGTAAAACTTTATGCTCATGTATAACAAAAAAATACTGTACAAAGGCGGACTTAATGCCTTGGCCATTTTTTATGCATAAGTATAAGTATATGTAAGTCGTGATTTTTTTTATATTTTTTGTTTTGCTTACAGCTAATATTATGGAATAGTTACAGTTTTATGTGGCAGAAGACCAATTACGAATTTCCACTTATAGTTAACAAATAGCTAGACTTTATACAAATATAATCCTTACTAATAATATAAAAGCAAAAGTGAGTTTGTTTGTTTGTTTGTTACGTCTTCACGTCTAAATGGCTAAACTGATTTTGATGAATTTTGGTACAGAGATAGTTAGGACCCCGGAGACGGACATAGGTTATTTTTTAAATAGATATAAGGGACAAAGAAGGAAGAAAAAGGAAAACTTAGATTTGCTATTACAATAAATAAGGCGCAAAGACAAAAACTACAGGTAATAGGTACCTGCAAATCAGGAAAGGGGAACTGTGTTACCCCGAATTTAATGCGAGCGAAGCCGCGGGTAAAATCTAGTAAATAAATAAATACCATAATTTCTCACTGCCACACTTTTTCAAACAAATATGGATGTTACAAAATGTCAGCAAAAAGTGTATGCACAAAGCCTTTTTCAATATACGGATACTACAAACGAAGGGATCAATGTCAACTTCCTGGCAGGTCTCGTTACAAACTCGACAGGCTCCTATAAGATATGATTTCCCTCTGTACGAGGTTCTTGCCGCTGGTGTATGAAGTAGATGATATCGCATGGTACGCGTAGTCCTATATACTTGTTTACTTAACAACTAGCAAATGTTGGCCAATCCGTTCATGATTTTAAAATAAGAATGCCAAATTCATCTTCTTCGTTGCCATTCTTCTTCGTTCGTAAAGAGGGATCTGCGCATATGATTTTTTTATATACTGAATGTATATAATTTCCAAATATATACATTCAATCCCCCTAAATATTGATAAAATTAACAGTACTCCGCGCCTCAAATATCCAGTTTTCAGCGTTTTTATGCAAGCACTAGCTTTCGCTCACGGCTTTGCTCGCGTTAAATTCGGGGTAAAACAGTTCCCCTTTCATGATTTGCTGGTACCTGCTACCAGTAGTTTTTGCCCTTGCGCCTTATCGATTGTAATAGCAAAACTAAGTTTTCCCTTTTCTTCCCACATTCTCCCTCATTTCCCACTTAATAAAAAATATAGGCTATGTCCGTCTCCAGGGTCCCAACTATCCCTGTACCAAAATTCGGCAAAATCAGCTTAAAACCATAAAGGCGTAAAGACGTAACAAACAAACTCACTTTCGCTTTTATAATATTAGTAAGGATTTTTAGGTTAGTGTGATAAAAAAACATACGTTATACAAACAGTATAGCAACACGCCAGGAATCCCTGAAGGGTAAGGCAGAGGTGTACCTAATAGTACCACCCACAATCAACCAGTTAAGTTTTTTGAGTCCCATATTAGAACCTGTAATCAACCAGGTACGAATCTAGACCTCCGTGGCTGTTTCTGAGAAATTTCTGATGAAAAAACCCAGCAACACATTTCCCGTCCCGGGATCGAATCGTGGACCTTACACACAACAGTCGCACTTGCGACCACTAAACTGTTTTAACTTAATTTAATTACACACATCAAAAGTGTCTAGGGATCAAGCATTTTTATGCGGATTTCTTGAGATTGAGATGTGGCTTTGTAATAAATTTATGATTTTATAAATTTATATGGATCCTTTTTGGTGCATTTCATAATTTGAATCAGGAACTCTCAATCAAATTCGAGTAAAAGATGAAAATAAGCTGTCAATATTTTCCCTATAAAAACATACAACGCATTGAAGACATTATTAGTGCTACTGTTTCCCTACTACTGATTAAAACCAACGTTATTATGAAGCGGCGACGTCATTTAAGCAGGGAAGAAATGCTCAGAGCCGTGGGAATGATAGAAGCTGGTTCCCGGCAACGTACTGTAGCTTTAGCTGTGAATACAAGTCAGAGTGTTATCAGTCGACTTTGGACACGTTACCGAAGCACTGGTACCGTGGCTGAGCGCCATGGAGGACGGTATCGCTGCACCACACGGAGACAAGACCGATACATTCAAATCTTAACTCGAAGAGCTCCAACAATAACCGCCATGATGTTAGCCGTGAGGCTTCATCACTCTTCAGGGAACTTAATTAGCGACCAAACAGTCAGAAACCGCTTGCATGAAGTGAACCTTCATTCCCGAAGACCGCTACGGGTACCACCTATAGCAATGCACAATCGTAGGATTCGATATCAATGGGCTCTTGAACACAGAAATTGGGCAGAAGAACAATGGCGTTTCGTGTGCTTTTCTGATGAGTCTCGTTTTGGTATGAGACCGGATACAAGATGTATACGACACTGGAAAACCCCTGGACGCCAACAGCGATTAAAATCCTGCCAGGAAGTCCATCCTTATAGTGGTGGAACCATCATGGTATGGGCGGGTATTTGGATCGGCGGAAGAACTGAGTTGATTTGGATCAGAGGCAACCTCAACGCTCAAATTTATGCTGAGACGATTGTATCAGACGTCATCGTTCCTCTACAAGTGCAAATCGGTCCCTTATTTCAGTTAATGCATGATAATGCACGACCGCACACCGCAAGAGTTGTAAGACAGACTCTCGCCGCAGCTAACATCAATGTCCTGCCCTGGCCTGCTCAGTCGCCAGACTTGAACCCGATTGAGCATGCATGGGATATGCTACAGAGAAGAGCTCTGCCGAATATGGAGGGTATCCAGTCGCAAGAAGACCTTTTTTTGTTGTTGCAACGAACATGGGCGGCCATTCCACAGCGTGATTTGGATGAACTCATTTTGAGTATGCCAAACCGATGTTCTTGTGTTGTTAGTGTTCGCGGTAGAAACACGGATTATTAATTGTTTAAGTTACCCAATAAAATTTTAAAGAAAACTGTTATTTCAGTCTTTTTTTCGAACTTTAATGTTAGTGGTTCAAATGTCAAAAATCCCTTTATTAGGAAAATGGCAAATTTCTTTATTAATGCAAAGGTGACTTGGTTTATCGTTACTGTGACAAACGAAAACACTTTATTTGATGAATCCTTAAAGAAAATTTTAATTAATATCAATCAGGAGAAAAGTTATTGCAAAAATATATGTTGATCCCTAGATACTTTTGATGTGTGTAGATAACAGTACAAACTCATCACAATCAATTTAACTTGTTGGTCTGTCAATATGATCTAATTTGTTGGTACATAGTCGTTACTTACTCCTAGTGTAACATTTTCCTTTAAAAAACCAGGTGCAAGTTCGAAAGAGATACCGCGGCCCCGGATCGTAAAGGGCAATAGAAGGAACATGGGTGGGTTTTAGTCAGTACAAGTCTGACACTCCCCCCCGCTCTGCCCAGAGCGGGGGAAGTTATTTGATGATTTCCCAACCCAAAAGAAAAGTGCGAGTCAGCCTCGTACACCGAGGGTTCCGTACAAACTTGCGACATAAACAGCAAAATATTTTGACTGCGTAGATGTAGAGATATGATTTTTCCACAACTTCAAGGAACCGCATACTTGAGTATGTGGTCTTAATCTCGATAACTTCGTTTCCGAGATAAAGGGGACAGATGAACAATACGTATAACGTTTGACGACACGGTTGGCGCAGTGGCTGAGCGATCGACTGCTGCGCTGCGTGTCGCGAGTTCGATTCCCGCACGGAACCTATATTTGTAAGGCCTACAAATAGTTGTTCCGGGTCTGGCTGTTTGTGTATGTGAATTTAAATGTTTGTAAACGCACCCAAGATACAGGAGAAATTCCCAGTGTGGGGCAAAGTTTTAAAAAAATAAATAAAGAAAAAAAAAAGTGATCTAATAAGGGTTCCGTTTTGTCATTTTGTGGTATTGAACCCTAAAAACAACCAACTAAGACTTCGTTTTCAACCATAGTCTGTGCTAAGTAATTAGAAAAAAAACTACTGGATAAAAGTTATATCCGGAGCTATCAATCAATTAGGCTTTTGGTGCCTGGGTTTTTTCCTAAACTCAAGACAAAAAGTTTTCAAAAGTTTCAGCCTTTAAGGATAAGCCTCACTATGTTATAAAACAAAGTCGCTTCCCGCTGTCTGTCTGTCCCTGTGTATACTTAGATGTCTTAAACTACGCAACGGATGTTGGTGTGGGTTTTTTAAAAGACAAAAGTGATTCAAGAGGAAGGTTGCGTGCGAAGCCGGGGCGGATCGCTTGTCAACCTATACAATGTGTCCGGTCATGGACTAGCGATATTCTAGATACTTATGTAACGAGTGTTTTAATAGACTATTACGATACACACTTGGGTCTAATTCTTTTCCCGCTTTTTGGCAGCCATTTTGAGAAATTCTCTATGCGTGTACAAAAAATAATCATATTATCTCTCTAAGTTTTGGTCTTACTGAGACGAAAATAGGTTTATTCAGAGGGCAAAAATATTGTCTATCGTTTAAATTAAGAAATGATGAGCTTACATTTTCGTAACTTTAGAAAACAAAATTAAAGTCCAAAAAAATATGCAATTCAACGAAACTTTTGTAAACTTTTTTTGTGTAAAATAATGGTATTTTTTTTTGAAAATCAATATATTTGAGTACTAGAATGTTTGTTATATAAGTACATAGAATATCGCTAGTCTATGACCGGACACATTGTATAACATGGATACACACAACTTGTGACTCAATTGTTTGATTATTATTTTATTGATCAGTTATGAAAAAACTGCTTATCTAATATACAAGTGCGTGTGTGTGTTTAGACAAACAAACAGTTGTTGTTTTCGGGGCAAAATCATGATTGTACTGAAATTCCATGGTGTTTGTTTCTTATAGATATCCTTTCTGCATTGTTTTGAATGAAGATTTATGTCAAAAAACTAGCTAAGTGCGACTCGAGCACTGAGCTCTCCGACTACCGAGGTTTCGAAACTTAAGTATATGGTTTTCATTTCGACATCTCCACGCGTTTATGAGTAAAAGTTTGCATTTTGACAGACAGATAGACAGACAGACGGATCACAAAATAATCCTTTAAGGGTTCTGTATTTTTCCTTTTGGGGTACGGTTTCAGTATTCACATTTTTACGGTAACCCTAGAAATGTGAATAGGTACTGAAATTACGGCTGCTAAAATTTATAGAAGGAAACAATGTTGTACCAACCAAAAATAAATTAATAAGGACATAATATAATAATTATGGCCTAATTGCCAAGAGTCTCGACCAATACCTGAGCAGGCTCTCGTTAGGCAGCTAGATCAAGGGCTTGATACAGAAAGCGGTACTCCTGGACACGGCTCGTATTGTTATGAGATTCCTTTCTCTAGAGACCTGACCGCCGGTAGCTTGGACCTTGTTCCCGATACCGGTGGGCTACTATTTTTATAGTTTTAAATGTTTTTTGTTATAGGTATTAAGTTTTGACAAGAAATAATTATGTAAAAATGTAAAAAATATGAATACGAATGAATAAACTACGATAATTCAACGTTTTCCATGAATCCCAAAAACTATGTCCCGAAATAAAATCATTTTTACGCTTAAGCGACTATTAAACAATTTGAGTTTCACGAACATTTTGCATATTACATCCGATTCAATTTGCGAGTCACTTCATTAGTGATGCTCGCTTGAAAGTATAACGAACCGTAGTCAGTTTGAAATGTTTTATTATTAATACACGTTCAGTTTAATGCTAGCCTAGTACTTTTTATTTAAATCGGAGGGTGGATTTATAAGTTTTTAAGCTTATTTCATAAAATTCGCGACTCAATTATTGCGATTGAGAAACATATCAGTTTATATATGTTGTTAAGTTTGTTTATGTTACACATCCCATCGTCATCAGCATGAAATGGTCCCACTGTAGGGAGGCTTGCTCTGAGTGAGATCCTACCGTGCCATTATTCACCATGCAGGCCAATTAACTCAAAATCATTTATTTTATGCATTTATTCAAATCAATCAGTCTACCGTTTGAATCAATCAGGCACTTTTGAATGTGAAGAACAAAAGTTCTTGTTTGTATGTGAGTTTAATTGTTTTTAAACGTACTCACGATACAAGAGAAATTCCTACTATGGGGGCAACGTTTTAATTTATTACATGGATATATGTTTATGCTAATATGTAGAAATAACACCACCAGCTATTAATAAACCTACTTATTTTTATGCCAGTCAGTAACACAGAATAAACTGTTCGAATTTTGAAGACTTAATTGCTAATTTGTATAAAAGTTGAAGCGCCGTTGCTGACATTAACTTCAGAACAGACAAAACAATTATTGTATTAGTAGAAGTTTCGCGCAGTATTTGTGTATAAAAGTAAACGTTTGGAGTACTTACACTCGGCTGGCTGTTATGCTGACTTTGCTGTGTCTGTTTGACTCGGAGATGTTTGAAAGTTAAATTAATGTTGATAACGTTTGTCTTGCGAAAGATTTCTGAAACTTTTCTTAGAGTTTTTGTTTTTAAATTATGTTATAGCGGACACTACCTGAGTTTTTTTTTTGCGGATAAGAATCAATCAAATGACTTGTATTGACTAAAACCCACCCATGTTCCTTTTTTTTTGACGACACGGTTGGCGCATTGGCTGAGCGATCGACTGCTACGCTGCGTGTCCCGGGTTCGATCCCTGCACGGAACAAATATTTGTATGGCCTACAGAATAGTTGTTCCGGGTCTGGCTGTTTGTATATTATGTGAGTTTAAATGTTTGTAAACTCATCCACGATTCAGGAGATATCCTAGAGTGGGGCAACGTTTTTTTTTTTTAAAAAAATGAGTGAAGTTCTTTGTAAAGAAAAGCTTTAATATCTATGTAAGTCCATCCAAAGGTCGTCTGGAATCTTCCAGATGACTTGATTATAAGCCACAAAACCTTTGTACCCATAGAATCAGCATATTATATTGCAGATATTTTAAAATAGCTTAGTATCAATCATCATCTGCCTAGCCTTTTCTTATCTATGTTCAGCCGTGTATCAATGTTTTATTATTTATTCTATCTATGTAACTAATATTTACGAGTCAAACTCAATATTTTTAGGGTTCCGTGTTTCAAAAGGAAAACACCCTTATTGGATCACTTTGTTGTTCATCTGTCAAGAGCCTTTATCTCAGGAACGCGTAGAGGTATAGAGTTGAAATCCTTACTAATATTATAAAAGCGAAAGTGAGTTTGTTTGTTTGTTACCTCTTCACGCTTTAATGGCTAAACCGATTTTGATGAATTTTGGTACAGAGAGAGATGGGAACCAGGAGACGGACATAGGCTATTATTTTTTAAAAAAGAGTGGGATATGAGGGAGAAAGAGGGAAGAAAAGGGAAAACTTAGCGTTGCTATTACAAATCAATAAGGCGCAAGGGGAACTGTGTTAGCCCGAATTTAACGCGAGCGAAGCCGCGGGCAAAATCTAGTTAAAAATCATATATTCAAGTCTATGGTCCCTTTGTGATATATGTGAAAAAGTCAACTCTCTAAGTCTACACAGGCAAAAGATTTGGCTGTTTATGTCGCGTCGCAAGCTTGTAGGGAACCCTCGGTGCGAGAGCCTGACTAGCTATTGGCCGATTTTGTCCACTCTTACTTGAGATCTCAGGTGATCATCCAGATTACCTGAGTTATGTGAAGACCATGTGGATCATTTCTTTTATTTACTTTGTTTTTTGACGATAGTCTGGCAGTTTGAGTACTATAAGCGACCTACACAAATGTCCTTTTTTTGGTATTGTTCGGCGTGTCGTTGAGCTCCTTGGGTTATGAGTTGAGCTACACGATAACTGACAAATGCTTGCACTGACTGGACAGGTCCACTCAATCTGTGTGGTGCTTTCTTAAAAAGACCATTTCAGACACTATCTGCATAGTCCTCATGTAAGTTGACCAAGATTATTTTGTCTGGACCTTAAAAGAGACTATGACCTCTGAGTTTGTTTCGGCTGTTTCTTCTCAGAGTAGTCGGGTACGAAACACCAGCCTCATTTGGTTTAAAAAAAAATGACGTGTAAAAGTGTTTGTGAAAACCTACTTGCAAAATAAACATCATTTAGCATTTATACCTCATCTGTGTCTTTGTCACTTTGTCTAGATTGGTCGATGTCCAACTAAACTACAGTAATTAAGTCGGTAGCGTATCGGTGATTTACTTCCGATACTACACTGGCGCCTATTATTAATCTCCCGATAGATTGAGGGCGGAATTGAGACGTCTGTGGTTCGGGAGCTTCAGATATCCAGTGCTAGACTATTCACATAGTGTTGTATTTGCAAACACTAATATAATAGTAGTAATATCAACCAGTGACTGTCTTGTCGAACGCCAAAGGCATTGATATATAGGACACAGGAATGCCATAATGATTGAACGTATACATATTACTTAATTCTGGGTTATCATCGATATAATACTATGATTGAAGGCTGTGTAAGCGCTGTCATTACACAGTGGCGGTCTGCCCAGCTTGGGCGGAGCACCGCCGTGCCCTCGTGGAGGCGATCGGCGGCGGCGATCTCTCACGTCCGGCCCTGGTTCAGGCCATGGTCCGGAGCGAGAGGGAATGGGAAGTGGTCACCACCTTCTGCGAAGCAGTAATGCTAGCAAAGGAGGTGGCCGGGCGTTTGAGGGAGAGAACATCTGCCCTACCCAGCCGCCGCGGGAGACGCCCATGGCGCCGGGCGCCGCGAGACGACTTCCGGCCACCGTAGATGCGGGCCTGTGGGCGGTGAGCAATGGGTAGTTCACCGTCCGTCCGTCGATTGACGACAGGCCGTGTCGACGGCGCGTTCGTGTTTCACGCGCGCCTCAAAGAGAGTCAGCAAAGCAGAGGGGCTTGCCAGAGCCTCCGCCTGCCGGGGTTGCGGGTTGTTCGAAAGAGATACCGCGGCCTCGGAACGTAAAGGGCAATAGAAGGAACATGGGTGGGTTTTAGTCAGTACAAGTCTGACATGCCCCCCCGCTCCACCCAGAGCGGGGGAAGTCATTGGATGATTTCCCACCCGAAAAAAAAAAAAAAAAAGCGCTGTCATTAATCACGATGCTAACACTAATCTGCATAGTCCACATATAAGTTGACCAAGATTTTTGTCTGGGCCTTAAAAGAGACTCCTGAGTTTGTTTCGGCTGTTTCTTCTCAGAGAAGTCGGGTACGACACACCGGCCTCATCTAGGTTAAAAAAAAAACGATGTGTATAAGATTTTGTAAAATCATCATTTTTATCATTTAATGATGTAAGGATGATGCCACAGCACGATGTTGATTTCAATTTTTGAAGCATTCAGACAACAAAATGGCGGTATCAGTTTCTACCGCTGATAAATGAATACGAAACATTAGTACACCTGTAATCCCTAAACGTTTTGGCATATTTTTACCTAATAGTATACGGACATTCCACTATATTTAGTCTCATTTAATAATAGGCCAGTCTATTACCATCCTGCACATAATCGGGTGGGAGAAAACGCCTGGATGTCACCGCTGTGACGATCGCCCGGAGGTCACAGTGGTGCACACAGTGGCGGTCTGCCCAGCTTGGGCGGAGCACCGCCGTGTCTGGCGGCGACGACGATCGGCGGCGGGAATCTCTCATGGTCGCGTTTACAAACATTTAAACTCACATACACAAACAGCCAGACCCGAAACAACTACCTGTCGGTTACACAAATATTTGTTCCGTGCGGGGACCGAACCTGCGACACACGGCGCTGCAGCCAATGTATATATAAACTACGTGCAGTAAATCTAATTGAACTCTGGACTTATGCTCAGCAGTCGCTATAATAGTAATCATAAATAAAGTTGAACCTAGACTATGAATAATGCTCTAAATAGACCTCTACAATAATATTTATCCTTTCAGATATCCATAGAAAAGGATGAAAAGTTTAATTAAACCTATTTCGATATCGAACTTATACAATTAAGCAGATCTGTTCAACAACCCAACCTACGCAATTACAGGCACGAAATTTCAATTTCAACATAAATAATAACACGATAACCAATCATTTGAAATTGGACCTTGCAACTCGGTGCGAAGTAACATTTTTCATTGAAACTGTTGTAAATTCTGTGCGAAAGTTATTGTAGCCGTTTGTTTATAAAACAAACAAAACCGGGAACTTATCGGGAATAAATGAGAGCAATCGGTTAAACTGTGATCGTAAACAAGGTGGGTTCGTAACTCGAGTGGGGTACAAGGCTACCCCAGGAACTTGCTTTGTAAATTAAAAATTGTAGTAAATTGGTTTTGTGAGTTGTGTGTCGCCTACGTTTCTTTGTTTTGTAGAGCAAACGAATGTAGACTTTATGTGTGCAAGTTTTGTTCTGTATAGTTTAGAATTTCCTTTGTGAAACTTCGTCGAGCTTTTTGGTTAATTGTCCAATAGCAGATAGGTTTGACGTTTTTCTATTTCTATGATTGGCAGTGCGACCGTATTCTTCGAAATTCTCTTTAGATGTCACAAACGTTGTTATCCAGAAATTGCACAAAGATTTTTCAGTAACATACAACGTTATAATCACGCCTGTTATTCTTACTACACTACTAGATAGATGGATAGAATATTCTTTATTAAGTACACCATACAAATACCAAGAGTAAAATAAAACAACACACAGTTGCAGAACAGACCACAGACAGTTAAGATACAACAATTTAGTAAAAACCTATTTTGTAAGCACAGATTAGAAGATGATCAAACGATTGATCACTGGCCATTTAATCTGTTTCCAATTTTAATTTTCAACTGACATAATATATTTGAAATGACATTACGCATTCCAAATACGAATACACTCCGCGCACACGTTTCACACCACACCTCCAATCATAACCTTCCATATTCAAAAACACAAAAGGCATCCTCGACCCTTACAGGTGTCAAGTAGATCGGGAAACTTCGGAGATTATCGCTGGCCAACTTTTTGAAACTTTTAATAATGTAAGTGAAAAAAAAAGAACTTGGGCAATAATTCAAGTGCTGCGGTACAGGTGTTTGTAACGGCCCCCAAATGATTCAGTCGTGAACTTGTAAAGTGTTCAAATTTTTCTACTTGAACTTTTTAAGGCTTTATTAGGTGAAAAGGCCTTCAATTGGTTTTGTTGTGCTTTGTTTATAGAACGTTAACATTGATTGAAAATTTTCCTTTTCAATAATAAAGAAGTCGTTTTTAAAAAAATACTAAAAAACTTATGTAATAGTTGACTAAACCACTGTGTTCTTTCGGGAAAGAGTAGTTTTCTTGTATACATGTGTGTTATGAAACCATGAAAGAGTAATATTAAAAAAAGTATTTATATTACTCTCTAATTAAGCCCTTGGGGTTGCGGGTTGTTCGAGAGATACCGCGGCCCCGGAACGCAAAGGGCAATAGAAGGAACATGGGTACCTTGGGGAACCTTGGTACCAAATATAATTTTTAGAGATGTTATCATCAATCGTAGTTGAATGTAGTTAGTGTCCTGAAAGTCTGATCAACCATTCTTACTAAAGCGTTTTGTATTACCCAGTACTAACTGGTATGTAGAAGTCAGTTGGCTATCACTCTATGTAAATTGCTGGTATTCAGCTACATCTGGTCAGATCGGAAGCTGACCCCAACATAGTTAAAGAAAAGGTTAGCCAGAGGATGATCAATGTCTTCGAATTGACTGTTTTCGACGTATCAAATAACATATCCCGCTTTGGGTGGAGCAGGGGTAGTGTCAGACTTGTACTGACTAAAATCCACAGGTTCCTTCTTTTGCCCTTAATGTTCTAGGGCCGCGGTATCTCTTTCGTACAACCCGCAACCCCGATAGGCTGGGGCCCTGGCAGGCCCCCTGCTTTGCTGTAATCGACATGAGGCGCGCGTGGAACACTTAGGACCCGTCGACACGGCATGTCATAATTGGATGAACGGACGGTGAGCTACCGATTGCTCACCGTTCACAAACCCGCATCTACGGTAGCCGGGAGTCGTCTTGCGGCGCCCGTTTTCGATCGCTTGGGTTCACTTTTCAATAAAAAGGTGCTGGCGGTTTAAAACATAGATTCGTAATTTGAAAATCAAAATAACTGACAGAAATTGCCATCACAACCTCAAAAAACTCCTCGATTTGGCAACACTCAAGGGTGAATTATAAAAAACAACCGATTTCGTGTTACTTCTCTGGCTTGCTTCCATTTCCATTAGTGGATGTTTAGCCAAAGTGTTTCCCAAACTTGTTCCCAATAAGAACAGTCCTTTTTGTCTTTGCCCCAAAACTTTTTTTTCATTTGGATCCCCCTCTTTGGCTGTTAAGTGGATTTTTTCTTATGCAACACGATGAGTGACTAGCGAATAAGTTTCAATGGTAGCTACAATATCGCTGTGATTATTTTTAAGCTATGTTTTTGAGGTACCTTCCCTCCCCCTCCCTACCTTCTGGGCTTAACTCTAGATTTACATTACTTTAGAAATGGATTACAATCTAGATTTTAGATAGAATCTGAAAATATTTATGTTTCGAGTTTGTGTTCGCCCAAAGTTTGTAGTTTTAAGTTTTCCATTTATTTATTTTGTTGTTATCTTTGTGGTTCCGTACCCCAAACGGAAAAACAGAACCGTAATTTTATCACTTTGTTATCTGTCTGTCTGTCAAGAGCCTTTATCTCGGGAACGCGTAAAGGTATCAAGATGAAATGAAAACCATATGCTCACCTCTGTGGTCCATATGTGCTGTGAAAAATTCACCCTCTAAGTCTACGCAATCAAAATATAGGTATAGCTGCATAAGTAGTTTGTTTTTTTTAACGTTGCCCCACACTAGGAATTTCTCCTATATCGTGGGTGCGTTTACAAACATTTTAAATTCACATACACAAACAGCCAGACCCGAAACAACTACCTGTAGGCCATACAAATATTTGTTCCGTGCGGGAATCGAACCCGCGACACGCAGCGCAGCATTCAATCGCTCAGCCACTGCGCCAACCGTGCCGTCAAAAGTCGCCATTTTGTACGGAATCCTCGGAGCACGAGTCTGACTAGTTCTTGGCTGGTTTGTTTTCTTAGTTTATTTGCAATCAGCATTCGCTATAAGCAGGATGGTTGTATGTGTCTTATTGTTATCTGTCAGATTTGACCTCGCCTCTTTGTCATTAATTTCGGATCAAGCAAGTGACTGGAGAGGATTTAATAACATACTTTTACTGCTAGCCTACATCATCCCAATGCTGGGATCTGGGGAATGCATCCTCTTCCTATGACTTCCAGTAGGTACGATCCAGGGCCAGTGTTCGTTGGTTTTATCCAAGTCATCCCGCATTCTTCTGTGAGGTCTGCCTGTTGGCTTTATCAGGGCTCCAGAAAGTGGCCATAGCGCGTCAGGCCTGCGGTGCAGACGTGGCCAGACCAGTCCCACTCTAGCTTTACAGTTTTTTGAGCGACGTCAGTAATTTGTATTTTGTGTAAAAAATAATCAAAAGACTAACTAATGTTACCAAAGAAAAACAACAAAATATCTCAAACACTTTCCTTTTCAATGAAACAACAATTTCAAATGTCAAAATTATCTTGCCGACGACGTTCACAAGGTGCTCTTTGTACCTAAAAGGTAATAGTTTCCCTTCTAACGATAGGCCGGCTCAGACCGAGCTGTTTACCGGGCTGCCTACCCCCATTTTAACGTTATAATACCCTTTATAACTCAGCCGTTAGGCGCTAGTCTTTTATTCATCAGGCGACTAGCCTACCCTGTTCGGGCTGTATGTCTTAATATTGTCCCCAAATACGGGATAAAGGTTACAACGTCTTATCTTATTTTATTTCTAGGACCTACAATGTTTTTTTTTTCACAGCGAAATTGGTGTAAAGAACGAGGCTGTGGCACGCGGTGTAAACCCTTACTAATATTATAAAAGCGAAAGAGTTTGTTTGTTACCTCTTCACGCTTTAATGGCTAAACCGACTTTGATGAATTTTGGTACAGCGATAGTTGGGAACCAGGAGACGGACATAGGTTTACCTGCAAATCAGGAAAGGAGAACTGTGTTATCCCGAATTTAACGCGAGCGAAGCAGCGGGCAAAAGCTAGTTTAAAATAAATACGTGGATTGTTGGATCGAAAACACTAATTGTGCTATTGAATTTTAGTTATATTGTTTGCAACAAACACAATCAATATCATTCATAGATATTTACATACATTCTAAGAGTTATAAAAATACTAGCTTTTGCCCGCAGCTTCGCTCGCGTAAAATTCGGGGTAACACGAACTGTGTTACCCCGAATTTACCCTTTCCTGATGTCTACTTAGTTTTTGCCCTTGCGCCTTATTGATTGTAAAACGAAACTAAGCAAAACTAAGTTTTCCCTTTTCTTCCCTCATTCTCCCTCACATCCCACTAAAAAAAACCGTCTCCTTGGTCCCAACTATCTCTGCACCAAAATTCATCAAAATCAGTTTAACCATTAAGGCGTGAAGACATAACAAACAAACACACTTTCGCTTTTATAATATTAGTAAGGATTGTACGTGAACGGCAATCAAATGTTAAAATCAACGTGTATAATTACGATATGTATGTAACTCAAATAATTCTAGTCTTTGATGTATCACATTCAGAATTCATTGAAAACAGCGTCGTCGATGCCTTTTGCATTATTTATATTTATTGCATAAGTAGTACGAATTGATTGCCTATTAGGTACACAGAAGTTTTGTATAACAAGCAAATTTTCAGAAAAACTCTCGATTGATTGAAAAAGTAGCGGCTTTTAAAGCGCAGAAACGTTGCGTACGGGCGATGTTCAAGCTAAGAACAACAGACAGTTGCGTGCCTTTTTTCAAACGCTATGGTATATTAACATTGCCGTGCATTTACATTCTGGAAGTAGCAGTATTTGTCAAGTCCAACCTGAATCGTTTTAAACGTATGGACGACGCATTTCCTCGTAATAGACGCGACAACACCTTGCTATGTATTCACCCCGCTAAGACAACACTAATGCACAAAAGTGTCTTTTGCATAGCCCCGGCTATATACAGTGAAACTTGGTTAAGTGGGACCTGGATAAGTGAGAAACCTCCATAACTGGAACTCATGCTGAGGTCCCAACACTTTGGCACTGAATTACCTCTGTTATTGGGACGAGGTAAGCCTCTATATCTGGGATTTGTTCTTTTGATTTATCATCATAGTTACCTCTATAACTGAGACAACAAGTAAATTTTATATGCATAAACCTCTGTAACTGAGATAACATTGTTTGTTTACTCATTCTTATTCTACCCACAATTTCATTTACATAACACGGTATTTTATTTAATGATCGCACCTCTATAACTGAAATAACCTGTATCCTCACCTCTATTAATGGAACCATCTGTAAATGAGACAGATATTTATTTATACCTGTATATCTGAGACACTGGGTAAGTGGAATACCACTATAAGTGAAACGACATTGCAGGTCCCTTGATGTCTCACTTAACCAGGTTTCACTGTATAACAAAGTACCTAAAAAATGGAAAGAACTGCCGTTAACGAAATTTAAAAGAACGCTTCGTAAATTTCTAGCCCTTAAGGCATATTACATTGTAAATGATTTTTTAACTGAAAAGGAATTTCAAGTGTATGCCGATGTAGGTAATTACCTGTTTTTTTCAAAAGGTATTTTGTTGTGCACTTTATTTAATTATATTTATTTCCGTTTTTGTAAAGTGCTTATATTTAAATTATTTTTTATAAAGTTTTTGCATTCCAACAGGTAAAATATGGATTCCTATTTTCCTTATTTACCACCACATTCTGCACCCATATTTGCAAAATAAAGTATCTTTTATCTTGATTGATTAATTTTAAATTAAAATCTGATTTAACAAAAGATTAAGGATCTAGTGACAATGGCTTTTTCGTAAACATTTCGATAGGATTTGTCAGTTCTATACATTTTTGTTTCTCATATCATCATTAACTTGAAAGGAAAGAATGTCAGTTTATCTGGGCCCTTAGCTAGTTTTAATCGAAAATATTTGTTTGTTTGCATTATCTAACTAGTAAGGATAAACAAACATTAATATAAAGTTTATAAATACAAAAGACTAACATCAGTGCAAACTTAATATCGAATTTTTTCCTTCTCCATTTTTATAGAATCATCCATCGTTTTGTTTCTTTAATTTTTCCTTTCCATAACGTAATTAATTCAAAAATAGAATTTTCATTACTTTTTGTTAAAAGAACATTTGAGTTATTACTTTTCTCATTGAGTTCGCTGAATCTTGACTTGGAAATAGTTTTTTTTTTGTGATAAAATATAAATTAGAGCTATCAAGTTTTACCTACCGTTTACATGTTTTTTGTATTCGCATTCATTAATGTTGAATATCTTAATAATGTTTTCTTGGAAGTCTGAAAATGGCAAAATTCTATGTCTGATCTTTTTCATTTATTTATTCTGTATTTTCTTAGCGGTTCTATTGCGCTGCTAAGGGACTTTCAACCTTATTGCAGGTTCATTTAGTCACGTTTTACAATAATGTCACTAGGAAAGGTATGTATTTCTGGGTTCACAACTATTTATCAAATCAAACCTCCCAAGTTCTAAGAATCTTACCTAAGTCAGTGTTCCTCGCGAGGAATAAGAGTAATGAGGAGATTCCTGCGTTTACGTCGCCACATAATCTGCAACAATAACGTCTCATGATTTATGTGCATGGCAACCCCAGTAGTACTGTAATTTTGCCTCCGCATTGCGTGACAGAAGACATACTTAGGTAACGCTGTGCCAAAGATGAGGCATATTGTTGATAATGTTTTAAACTCTCTCTGACGCTTTAAATTACCTAGCTTGACTTTAATATAGGTAAATATAGAATTTTTGTTCTGTTTTCTTTTTCATCGACTATTATAACCAAAAATAACGTTTTTACAAGATTCACAATGGTCGTGCTTTGAAATTAAATACATAAGTAAACATAACCCAGAAGACTACTAAACAATACATATTTTGATTGGAACACCAGTCTTTGAAATTGAAACACCCAGTCTTCCATTTTAAAATTCGTAAAACAAAGTCTGTCAGAACATCTGACATAACTAAATCTGTGTCACACAGCGGCAGCGTAGTGCATACTAAACATCGAACGTACCAAAAATTTACAAATACGATACGAGTCGCGATTTGAACATACGACCGTCAATCAAATTTTATGGATAAAAGAGTTTTTTGTTTTGTGACCTCCATTTCCCGATTCTTTTAATAAAAATGCTCACTAAAATCACCAGCCGTTTTTTAAAGATTTTTTCATGTGTAGTATTTATACCAAGTAGGAATGGAACCTCCCTTACAGCGCAGCAGCCAATCGTTCAACCTTTGTGCAAGAAGTAAACATTGCGAAGTTCTGCTTATTTCTTTTGGTACTAAAATGAAATTGATAGGAACGTAAGGTAAGGTGAACATCTGTAAAGTATCAAAAAAAAAGATGGCTTTACATTTATTACAAAACTAATACAGATTGAGTACCTATTAGGTACTAACAAGTTTTGTATTACAAGCACATTACCTGAAAAAATCCCGATTAATTGATTGATATTAAAATAACTGATTTAACAAAAGATTAAAGACCTCCGGATAGATTCAGGCAAGTCCCAATGTAACTTTTAATTCCGACTTAAAAATATTTTTTATAAAAAAAAAATTGAAATAAATAACTTTATTTCCATTATAATAAATTCATCAATACTTATAAAAATAAGTCCGTGCGCTCAAAAAAAAATAGTGTTCATTTTCAAACACTCATCACGTAGCGCATGCTAAATCTGTAGCTACTGTCTGCACCAAAGATTGTCAAACACGTGTCGTCGTTAAACGACAGTTAATCTTTGTTTAACGCGAGCGTGCCCTCGATGTCGGTATAATTACAAGTCATGCACTTGCATAAATGTAGCGAATTCGTCTCGTCTCGTGATGAACTTTTTACTTTTGGTTTTTGGCAACTTTTCGCTGATATGTGGATTAGTATTTTAATTTCAAATAGAAGAAGTTGTTAAGTCTTAAGGCGCGGTAACAAGCTAATCTTTAGGTATTCGCGTAAGTGAGGCTAGCTGCATACTGGGCATGGTCTGACACAAGTACACGACAGTATTGCATCGAAAGAATAGAAATAAGGTCGAAAATATTTCGGTGTTTGATTTTATTTGAAAATCATGTCCGCCAAAATGTAGGTTATTTTGCAGTTTTAATTGAATATAAAAAAAATACAGTTCCGTGTTTGAAAAATTTTAGATATCTCTTTAGTCTATAATATTTCCTTTGTTATAGATATAAAAAATATGATGGTTGTCGCTGAAAAAATTGAGAATTTCGAGACGAATTAATTTTTTTCGTGGTCTTTTTAAAAATTTTTTTTTCGTGGTACTTGACCACTTTTGTAAACAGATTTTGTTTTTTCAATTCAATTCAATTCAATTCAAATCATTTATTTCAATTAGACCATTACAGGCACTTTTGAATGTCAAGAAACAAAATGAATCTACAGTCCCGGTCACAAGGCATAATAACTTGTGAAAGTACTGTAGTTGCCCATTCCAAAGCGTTGATCTCTATGGAGAAGAATGGGCAAGAAACTCCATGGACACTCTTTTAAATTATAATATTTTAACATAATCGTATTTACATCATTCATGTTGAGATTATACAAATATGTGAGAACGATGTAGAAAGACGTGCACAGTAAGAGCGTCCAGAGTAAATAAAAAAAAAAATTTAATTTTAAATCTAAATAAGTTTAAAAATGAACCGTGGTAGCTAAAAATTACCAGTCCCAACTGACAGCGCCCGTTCACGAACATGACGTATGGATCAGCCCCATTCAGCTCGACCATTTTGAAGGGAGCTAAATGACCCGACACACCCGCCACCATCAGCGAGACATTTAAGTTTAAGAGAGAGACAGAGAAGTTTAAGTCTTTACTTTATGTATTGAACTATACACGGTATTTTTTTTTTGGCTAGTGGCATGTACAGATACGGCTAACTTTGCGACGAAAATCTAGACGTTTTACGAAGTGTTTGCTTTGTACAGCGCCTTAATATAAAGAGCTGTTTAAGGGGCATCTGTCAGCTGATTTTTCAGCATTTGGAAGGCGTAGCTTACAACTGGTCTGTGGATAGTAAGCAATGGGTAGCTTACCATCCATCCGTCTAGTGACGACAGACCGTGTCGACGGCGCGTTCGTGTTTCACGCTCGCCTCAAAGAGATGTCAGCAATGCAGAGGGGCCTACCAGGGCCACCGCCTGTTTTGCGGATTGTTAGAAAGAGATACCGCGGCCCCGAAACATAAAGGGCAAATGCAGGAACATGGGTGGGTTTTACTCAGTAAAAGTCTGACACTTCCCCTCGCTTCGCTCTACGGGGGAAGTTATTTGGTGACTTCCCATCGGAAAAAATAGGCGTAGCTTACAAAAGTCCGAGATTCAATGATTCCGAATCCTGTGGCTGCATTGAAATAAATAACAACCTATTTCAAATACCGTCCATATATCGTGTCGTTGATTTCAATTAAAAACAGATTTAAAAAAAAATGGCTAAGAGATTTTATAAGATCCTTACTAATATTATAAAAGCGAAAGTGAGTTTGTTTGTTTGTTTGTTTGTTTGTTACCTCTTCACGCTTTAATGGCTAAACCGATTTTGATGAATTTTGGTACAGAGATAGTTGGGAACCAGGAGACGGACATAGGCTAATATTTTTTTGAAAAAAGTGGGATGTGAGGGAGAAAGAGGGAAGAAACGGGAAAACTTAGCGTTGCTATTACAAATCAATAAGGCGCTACCGAATTTAACGCGAGCGAAGCCGCGGGCAAAAGCTAGTTAATTATAAAGAAAATACACTGACATTATAATATACCTTACTAATATTATAAAAGCGAAAGTGAGTTTGTTTGTTTGTTTGTTTGTTTGTTTGTTACCTCTTCACGCTTTAATGGCTAAACCGATTTTGATGAATTTTGGTACAGAGATAGTTGGGAACCAGGAGACGGACATAGGCTAATATTTTTTTGAAAAAAGTGGGATGTGAGGGAGAAAGAGGGAAGAAACGGGAAAACTTAGCGTTGCTATTACAAATCAATAAGGCGCTACCGAATTTAACGCGAGCGAAGCCGCGGGCAAAAGCTAGTTAATTATAAAGAAAATACACTGACATTATAATATATTCATATTTCACAAAACCTTCACTACCAACTTATTTCATCTTAATTAATCATAAAACGAAAATGCTCGAGAAATCTTCCACTGAAAGCTGTCTAACTCTCATTCTACTGATTTACGTGCCAATATCGTATATCGTTTCTAAGATGCCGAAATAACTGAATAATTAGTGAAAAACACCCGCGGCGCTAAAAGCAAATAAGTTTTGTAATAAATTATAATAAAAGTGTAACCTAAAACTCCATTATTCAGCCGTGGAGCCAGTATCTGGCTGATAAAGGTTGGCTCAGATTAAGCCAGTTTAATATAATCTTTTGTTTTAACTTGAAAAATTATAATTGAATTTACAGATTTTACGTGACTTAGTTATAATGTGTTTCTCTGAAAACGATGTTATATTGACGTTATGTTAACCTAGTATAGTATATTATAAATTCAAAAGGTTGTAAGGATGGATGGATGAATGTTTGTTTATTACTCTTTCACGTTTATTAATCAAAATCAAAAGTCAAATTAGGCTAATATTGCTATTAGCTAATATAATATAATAGTGTTTTAGCTAGGAAAAAGAAGTGGCGGAACAAACTCCCCAGCAACACAACTGTCTGTCAGGTTAGAAGAACCAGATTTTATACAATTCCGTTTATCACAGGGTACATTTAAGAAATTATTAATTCATTGTCACATGTCAGCTATCAAACACCAATTATGTATATAAAAATAAAAAAATAACCGAGCCTAAATAAATAAATTCTCCAGTCTAACGGGTGTGCCCGCTTACACGTGCAGTGAAGAAGTCACAGGTGATAAAATAGGACCATAATACAAAAGAAATAACCTAAGCATAAAAAGATTTACTAATAGGTAACAGTATCAAAAACCTGGTCAGCAAGACGACCAGTCACCAGAAGCAGCACCTGTTCACGAGCATAACGCGAAGATCAGCCATTATCTCCCTCGCCATATTTGAGGGAAGGAGCAAGCAATGACATCTGAGGGAGAATGACGAATTTGCTGCCGGTTTTTGAGGGCGAATAAATAATTATATTCAGTCAATGCTCGAGGTCACTAGTTAACCACATATCATTAACTCCAAATTTCAACGCTAGCCTTCTGGGCATTTTTCTGTTGACAGCAATGTGGACGAATTTTTTGACGCCCTGTAAATTTTTATCTATTGGTGTTTTTTTTTGTCTATTTGTGGTTTGTAAATAATAATACGAGTTTTATAACCTGGATTAATTCATTTACTTTTATCCCTTTCAAGCTGGTGAAACCGAGGGGCGCAACTACTAAACAATAACTTTAACTTTGTTGAAAACTTTTTTCAAAGACACGGAAGTACTGGAAAAACGTATTAAGAAACTGTTTGTCGTTCCTGTATCACAGATATTTCTGTTTGGACGCGTATTTAGAAAATACTATTTTGTTCCATATTTTTGTTTGTTTAATCTCATCATAAGAACAAGGTTTTTTCCTATTAAAAATAACCTTAAAAACGGCCACTCTATCGAAAATTTAACATCTAACATAACCGTTTACGAGCCCTTAAAGCTCTTAAAATAACATGACTTTTTAAGAAGGCTTAAGATGTAAACTCAACATTAAGATCTCGCCAAGACTTATTAGCTAAAAGCGTCAGGTAATTAAAATTATTTATTATACTTTCAACGTTGCGTCGCCTCCGCCTTAACGAATTGATCATCTGGCTCTTTGTTATCATTGAGAACAACAATATTTCGCTTGTATCTGCCTATTGATGTTCTCATTTTAAACACAGTTTTATTAGTTTCATCCACACCAACTAGAAACACCTTTTATTTTCCGCTTGAGATCACATTATGCTCACATGTTTAGTTTTAACGACAATGCATGGCCAGCTATATTATATGACGTTTATCTGATTCCAATATAGAGGACTCGCAAACATGGCGGACTAGTTATTTATAGGGTTCCCTTATAGGATCATTTTTTTGTCCATCTGTCTTGTCTGTCAGTTTGTCAAGACCATAATATAGTATATTATCGCGTAAACGTATCGAACTGAAATTAAAACCATGTAGGTACTCAAGTTTATGGTCCCTTAGAGCTGTGGAGCTGTCAACCCTCCAAGTATTCATAGTCAAAAGATATGACTGTTTATGTCGAGAGTTTGTACGGAACCTTCGGTTCGCACTCTGTGTCCAATAATATTATAATGGCTTCAGGATGTTGATGAGGCTGCAGTGCATTAGGTACGTACGCAAAGGCACACGTCAATGTCTTTCACGCCCCTCGTCAGACACAAATCTGCCTCTTTGCTCTGCAGAGATAGGACTAGGAGGAGGCGGACTAGCTCCAACTCCATTCTGAAGACCATAGCGGGGAGATACGATTCTCCTTTGTTAGGTGACGTAGATCTCAGATTTATCGTGAACAACCTTATTAAAATATATAGTAAGTTTTTCTAGCATACATATAAGTTTTTCTAGCATACATATAAGTTTTTCTTAATTGTTTGCTAACCCATCATATGGATGTCACTAACACGTATTTTTTTATAAATCAACTCTGCGTTTCGCAGCCTAATACCGGTTTGGTGTAGGCATGTTCAAAGCCACGCTTAAACCTCCCATGCCCCAATTTAAATCCTGTCTAAACACGCCTCAATTCAACATCCACGTTAAATTGAATTAAGACATAACGATAAAAGTGTAATTACCATAAAAACTGCTTGTAGATAAATGGGCGAGTCCGGGGGAGGTACGGGGAGGGCGGGGGAGGATCGCATAATTATGTACGAGCCTTTCATCTTACCCCATAATTATGTTTGAGGGTCGCGAATAGTGGAATGTATTACGGATAATGTTCTGGCTGATCCTTTTAAGCCAATTTATGAAAACCGGTGTTTTGGTACGGTCGTGAGTTACTTTTGTGTGTATTTACAAAAGAGGAGGTACCTAGAATTTGGTCCGATGGAGGTATACCAATGAAGTAGAGTGCGATGCGATTGCAGATTCCTAAACCATGGCACACCTTGTTTTTTCCCGCCCTGGGTGGAGCGCAAGGAAGTGCCAGGCATACTTAAAAGATAGATCCTAAGCGTCAGAAGGTGGCCGGGCGTTTGAGGGACAGAACCTCAAACCAACCCAGCCGCCGCGGGAGACGCCCCGGGCGCCGGGCGCCGCGAGACAACTCCCAGCCGCCGTAGATGCGGGCCTGTGGACGGTAAGCAATGGGTAGCTCACCGTCCGTCCGTCTATTGACGACAGGTCGTGTGGACGGCGCATTCGTGTTACACGCGCGCCTCAAAGAGATGTCAGCAAAGCAGAGGGGCTTGCCTGAGCCTCCGCCTGCCGGGGTTGCGGGTTGTTCGAAAGAGATACCGCGGCCCCGGAACGTAAAGGGCAATAGAAGGAACATGGGTGGGTTTTAGTCAGTAAAAGTCTGATACGGCCCCCCGCTCCGCCCAGAGCGGGGGATTTTATTTGATGATTTCCGTCACCAAAAAAAAAAGCGTCAGGCGGTAGGTGAAGAGTGTAAGCGGGGACTTATCGCCACTATTGTGGCATGCCTTAGCAAACACCCAGGGAAGTAATTAAATATTTTTTCCCGCTCTGGGCGGAGCAGATAGGAGTGACAGACTTTAACTGACTAAAACCCACCCATGTTCCATCTTTTGTCACAAAACTATTTCTGACGAGCCTGGTAACTTATCTCTTTTGCTGACCATACCCATCCCTAATTTCTATTATCTAATATTAAAACAAAACATAATAAAAAGATCCAGCAGATTTCAATAAAATCTTATTTACGTCTCAGAAAGCAATGACTTGATGAGATTCCCTTTAATTATTCCAGATTAAAACAGCTTTTGATAGTCATTCCAAATTAAAATGTTACAGACCAGATTTAAGAATTAAGAAAATAATATAATTCTAAACAGTTTTAAGACCTTAATTTTGCGTGACTTCACGAAGATTATATTAAAGATTCTGAATGTAATTTTGGTTTGATTTTATTTTGAACTTTGTTAATAGGCTTAAAGATCATTGAATTTTAAAGTTTTTAGGCTGTTAATAGTTCACATGAACTCCAAATTACAGGTTCTAATAAAAAAGGAACCAATGCTCTACATTCTTGCTTCTTGCAATCGCCACTGCCCACAGAGTAATTCAGATAATTATTATGTGTCTATAATCTGGAAAACAAAGAGGTTTCTGATGAGATGATGAGTAGCAATGAGTAGGTCGCCGTCCGTCCGTCTAGAGATGACAGGCCTTGTCGACAGCGCGTTCATTTTCAACGCGCGCTTCAAAGAGATGTCAGCTAGCAAAGGGGCCTACTAGGGCCACCGCCTGCCGGGGTTGCGGGTTGTTCGAAAGAGATACCGCAGCCCCGGAACGTAAAGGGCAATAGAAGGTGTGATTTAGTCAGTACAAGTCTGATAATCCATTTATTTGATAATTTCCCATCCGCAAAAAAAAGGCTACTAATAAAATACCAAAACCTTTTTTGCCACATTCATGAGTTGATGAATCAACTACATAGGTACTCAACTAAGCTTAAATTCTGGATACCGTGAAAACCACACCAAACGTAACGACCCTTCAAAACAATCAAATCATCATAAAAACCAAATCAGTCAACGATTCTAACCCCCTAACCACAGGTAAAAAAATCACTTCAAAATTCATAACCCAAAAATGTTTAAGCACAAAATTTTTATACGAGCGTAATTCCGGCCGTATTTTAAACGGGTCTATAAATTAACTGAGCACAATACATGGTGGATAAATCGTTGTCACATAAGAATGCCGCTATGGGACGGTTGGGAAGAGGAGGGGTAGGTGGGAAGTAATAACTGGGGTACTCTGGGACACCGCAGTTAGCTCCACGACTTGTTATTACGTTGCATTATTTATGTGTGTGTGTGACACGCTTAAGTGGAGTGGTTGGAATCTGGTGGAATGGATAGAGTTAAGTGGTGATGGTGTTTTGAGAAAATAACGCTATGGTTAAGCCATTATAAACTTAGAGGAAATCGTGGTTTTCTACTTGATCTCCAGGTTTCTCTCTCGATCTTTAGGCTAAGCCGCGCTAGGTTGACACATAAGACACCAAGTTTTCAAAACACGATCTTATTGCACTACAATTAGGTTTAACATGCAAAGTATTTTACACGCGTGCTGTTTTCTCATTTATCACAACGAGGGTTTTATTTTTTTCTAATTTTACCACGGATAACCGTTCATATATTATATCATATCACAACAAATTGACATTTATTTGAGTATTTATTTGTAAAATATTTGAATTTCTTATTTTTAATATTAGGCTGTTTATTATTTCTTCTCCAGTCTAAAAAGACAAAGGAGGAGGAAAAAACAAAAAAATCATAGTTTCATATTGATAAATGACAAAAGACTTTTAGTTCTGTTATTTAATTTCTCCGTAAGTGTATTGAAAAACTTCGTTTGAGTCACGTGAAAATTTGTCACTGCTGTTTTCGGCTCTATAACACCTTCGCCTAGTGGCTCGGGCGTTAAACCCGCCTCGGCCGCAATGTCAAAGTTTCCTCACTCAAATCAAAATGTACTATTTACGCACAGAAAAGTTACATCAAAAGTATTTCTTATTATTCCTTCTATGTTATTTCTTAATTAACTTTTTAATTGTGTTACAAAGAAATTACAGTGTCAGTTGTCAGATTAAACACATCTACGAGAGTTTTGTACGAAACTGGGCAGCTAATTAATATTTAGTAGGATTTCTGCAGGATTAAGTTATAAAGTACAACTTTGGTAATAAATTGTACATTCTACCTTGTAGTTTATCGAGGAATTTATGTTTTATTCTGTCTGTATAATTACTAACACAGCAGTTCCAAAAAGGTTTCTCCATTAATGAGAATAGACGCGTATAATTGTAATATGACGAAATGTTAAGTATGTTAGGCTGAAATGGGATTCGGAGCGATACGATGACCGCTGGACAGCGCCCTCCACCCAATGGGTGCCAAGAGATGGACAGTGCTCTCCACCCAATGGGTGCCAAGAGATGGACAGTGCTCTCCACCCAATGGGTGCCAAGAGATGGACAGCGCTCTCCACACTATGGGTGCCAAGAGATGGACATCGCTCTCCACACTATAGGTGCCAAAAAACGGACAGCGCCCTCCACCTAATGGGTTTCAAGAGATGGACATCGCTCTCCACACTATAGGTGCCAAAAAACGGACAGCGCCCTCCATCCAATGGGTGCCAAGAGATGGACATCGCTCTCCACACTATGGGTGCCAAGAGACGGACAGCTCCCTTCACACAATGGATGCCAAGTTATGGACAGCATTGCCGATACCGGCTGAGCAAGCGGTGACGAGACGATCTACATGTGTACTGTGAGAGCTGGTTCGATTGGGGGGATTTCCATTGCCCAGAAGTGGCACAGCATAACCTAAATAAAAATCTCAATGCAAAGTAGATCATTCCAAAATACTTGAGGATATTACATGGCCACCGTTTTTTCCCTCCACTCTTTCCACCTTTTACGAACCCGCGAGTTCTGCTTCCAGCTCTTATAGAGGTAGTTCATCCCGCCATTACCTTCGTGGCCGGCCGCGACCCCGATAATTAAAAAATAATTTAATATCTCACAAAATAAAATGAACAAAAAACCTAACCTGTCACAAGCAGGTTCTAACAAAAGTCTTCGAGTAATAAATAAATTAAAAACTGATTGATGTTGAGAGACAAAGACTTTGAAAGTTTTCCTTTCAAAATAAAATACGGGGAGTAACGTATAATATATCTCACTTTAACTTGAACTAAAGTAACGCAGTTAATTTATTCATCTGTTTTTACAAAGGCGGCCCAAGAAAATATTTTTGTCAAATTTCTAGCGAAACGAAATGGACAATCTTTATTATTGATGTACGTACTTTTGAGAAAAATGTGAAATATTTTTAATTTGGTCTTTTGAACTGTTAATATATTTTAGAATCTTGTCTTTGTTTTAATATAAATAGAGGCAAAAAATATATTAAACAGTTTTTATTTCAAGAAAAAGCCATTTTTATTTCGGCACAAATTTATTTTGATTGAAATTGCGATATTAGAAAAAAACTGTCTCGTAGGTCGAGTGGGAGTGGACGGGCGGGCTTGATCCTGGGTTCGATCCCCGGGTCGGCCAAAGTGTTATTGGATTTTGCTTTTATGATTTTTCTGAGTACACGCTACGGAGTCCAGATTTGAGCCCGGTTGATATCTTTGAGGAGTGGCTGGAGAGGCGTCATGGCGTCCTCACCTACCGCCTGACGCAGGTCCTCACCGGACACGGAAGTTTCGGGAGGTTCCTGCACATCATCGGGCGGGAGGAAGCGCCCGGGTGTCACCATTGTGACGATCGCCCGGAGGACACGGTGGAGCACACAGTGGCGGTCTGCCCAGCTTGGGCGGAGCACCGCCGTGCCCTCGTGGAGGCAATCGGCGGCGGAGATCTCTCGCGTCCGGCCCTGGTTCAGGCCATGGTCCGGAGCGAGAGGGAATGGGAAGCGGTCACCACCTTCTGCGAAGCAGTAATGCTAGAGCAATAAGATCGTCCTCTATTACATGAAACTTAAACATAATTATTTTATATTATTACTTTTAAGTAGGTTTACAGACTAATCCTTACTAATTTTATAAAAGCGAAAGTGAGTTTGTTTGTTTGTTACGTCTTCACGCCTAAATGGCGGTTTTGATGAATTTTAGTACAGAGATAGTTGAGACCCTGGAGACGGACATAGGGTATATATTTTTATTTAAAAGTGAGAAATGAGGGAGAAAGAGGGAAGAAAATGGAAACTTAGCATTGCTATTACAATAAATAAGGCGCGCGGGCAAAAACTACAGGTAGCAGATACCTGTAAAACAGGAAAGGGGAACTGTGATACCCCGAATTTAACGCGAGCGAAACTGCGGGCAAAAGGTAGTAAAATCTAAAAGTAAAACGTGGAAAGAACCTGAACATCTAAAAACGTGAAAACCAATCGATCGTAAAGCAATTAGTCGAAGCAAATTCTCGCTGTTTAGCGAAAAAAAAGCGCTTAATTAATCACAAGAGCTTTACTAAGCAGAAAAGAACTTACAAGAAGTTTACCCGAAGTAATATTTGAGTTTATACTTAAGGCATTGGTCGATCTGTGGACGGATAGCAATGGGTAGCTCACCATCCGTCCGTCTAGTGATGACAGGCCGTGTCGACGGCTCGTTCGTTTACTACGCGCCTCAAAGACATGTCAGCAAAACAGAGAGGCCTGCCAGGGCTACTGCCTGCTGAGGTTGCGGGTTGCTCGAATGAGATACCGCTGGAACACAAAAGACAAAAGAAGGAACTTGGATGGGGTCGGTAAAAATCTGACTCCCCTAATGATTTTCAATCCGAAAAAAAGGCACTGCTCGTTAAAACAAAGGTTACATCGTACAGAAACTTTAGTAGATACTCTTTTTTCAATCGTTTTGAACGTTTTATAATAAGAATTTGTCGTACTAGTAAAGTAAAAAGCTTATTAATATTTACCTTGAGATCAGTAGCACGAGAAGGAGGTCGTGGCTAAATAATAGCAGCCGCTCAGGTCGATCTTTAGGTTGAGCCACGCTTGCCTAGGTTGGTCTGTCTGATGGGTGACCACTCGTTACATACCGAGTTTCCTCCGTGCCTCGGAAAGCACGTTAAGCTGTTGGTCCCGGCTGTCATTTGTAGATCTTTGACAGTTATTACAGATAGGCAGTGTCCCGAAAGTCTGACAAGCAGTCTTAGCAAGAGGTATCGTATTACCCAGTACTAACTGGGTTATGGAGGTCAGATAGGCAGTCGCTCCATGTAAAATACTGTTATTTAGCTGCATCCGGTTAGACTGGAAACCAACCCCAACATAGTTGGGAAAAGGCTAAGCAGATGATTAGTAGCACGAGAAGAATATCCACGTCACAACACACTCCATCGAATGACATTCAATTGACTCCGACAAACTTTGAAGAACGTAAGCGTAATAATGCAATACCACATACAAAAGTGATATGGTCTATCACACTTCATCACTTTTGAATATTACTCGCTGGTGGTGTGACCGTTGCCTTATATTGTCTTCTGCCTGATAGATCCATGTTTACAATATGTTCAAGATATAAGATGAGATAAAACCGTATTTATGGTGAAGGAATCGTATTTACTTTTATCATAAAACGTTTTGTTATTTGTTGATATTGTTGACGTTGGCATCGTTAGGATTCTATTTTTAATTTCTTTGTCTTGCTACAATTACAAAGCTTTTATTTAGCGATCATATTGTATTTCTAGCCACTCGTTTTAGAGTTCAGTTTCTCAAAAGGCAAAAAAGAAACCTTTTGGAATCATTTTGTTATCTGTCTGTCTGTTTGTATGTCTGTCAAGACCCTTTGTCGCGGATAGGATATCATCAAATAACTTTCCCCGCTCTGGGCGGAGCGGCGGGAAGTGTCATATTTGTATTGACTAAACCCACCCCTGTTCTTTCTTTTGCCGTTTATGTTCCGGAACCCGGTATCTCTTTCGAATAACCCAAACCCCGGTGTCAAGACCCTTTAAATCAGTAAAACGTGGAGGTTTCTAGTTGAAATTAAAACAATCTCCAAAAATCAACCCTCTAAGTCTATGCAGTCAAAAGATATGGCTGTTTATGTCGCAAGTTTACGTTACGGAAACCTCGATGCGCAAGTCCGATTTGCAATTGGCTGTTTTTTTTTTGTCTATTCTTATGACGTCGAACTCATTTGAGTCATAATAGAAAAGTGCGTTAAGCGATTTATGCAGTGGTTCAAGCAACTTTCTGCTAGTCTGAAACTGTGTTATTACCTTTATCCATTTTAATTTTAGCAATATAAGACATTTGTAAGCAAATACTAAATAGTACAGAATTTTTCACTGTTTATTTTACACAGTCACTCGTTTTTTCACCATTATAATGAATATCGGAGGTTATTTCGTTGACCTTCCAATATCCCTATGTTTTAGGAAAAATGGGGTTGATTTTCAAACAGCCGTCCTAAAATAGGGGTCGATAGCTTTTCTGGGCAGAATTGCAAGGTGATGATATTTTTAGAGTAGGTACTACTAGCTGACGCCCACGGTTCGCCTGTGTGATGATCGATAAAAAAGTTTGTGTTATTCCAGACTATAATCTAACTCTGTGCCAAATTTAATTAAGATCCGTTACAAACATCGATACATCTATCCATCCATACTCACAAATATTCGTATTTAATAGTATTTATAATTTAGGTTGGATGTTAATTATCTGTCCTACGCCTTATTAATTAATAGTATCATAAGCACTAAAATAGTTCCAATCGATACATTATAAGTATTTTAATGCCAATCATGATGTCCCTGTATTACATAAATACGTTTACAAATAAAGTTTCACATAACTTACATACGTATATAATATAATATCCCCTGTAATCCTCTAAGACGTACATTCCAACAGTTATGCTTAAGTCCCGTGTAATTGGGGTCGAGCCTATTGCCATCAACAGGTCACAAATCCAGACATCGTGGCTGCTACAGAGAAATTCTTGATTGAAAACTCTCTTTGAAACTTACCCGTCCTGGGAATCGAACCAAAGACCTCACACCCGTTGCGGGTTGTTGTGTTGCGGGTTGTTCGAAAGAGATACCGCGGCCCCGGAACGTAAAGGGCAATAGAAGGAACATGGGTGGGTTTTAGTCAGTACAAGTCTGACATGCCCCCCCGCTCCACCCAGAGCGGGGGAAGTCATAGGATGATTCCCACCCGAAAAAAAAAAACAAAAAGACCTCACACCCAAAAGCTGCGATTGCAACCACTGGACTAGAGGCAGACAGCTTTAATCGTTTTCAAAAATGCTTACAAAAGATCAAAATATTATCCTCAAACCAAAAGCCGAATCCGTGAGAACAAAAGCCTCTCCGAAAATACCCTAAATCTTCTATAAACGATGCACCCTTCACAATATCATTAAATTCTGCTTATCCGAAACACCGCGAACTGGCCTGTGTCAATAGAGTCCAACGACCACCCATTTGTTATACGGAATTCTGTTTTCGATGTTGATAAAAAGCCGGGGTTCTGATCGATAAAGATATTGTGACGTCGACAGAGGTCACTTTAGGGCTGGTACCTCCGTGTATAGTTCTGAAAAAAAAAGTAGATTATTATGTTAATTTTGACAAGCTGTGCCCAGCGGTTTCACCCGCTGCTTTGCTTCTCGATGTCATAGCTTGATGTTATAATGGTCTTTTAATTTCGTGAAATCATGCCTATGCGCAATTTCAAGTCCATCCGGTCAAGCAATCGCGTTCTCCCATACAAAATTTGCCACTCTGTTTTACCCTCTCAGGGGATGAATTTTTCAAATTCCCGTATTAGTGAGCACCTACGTCTTAAAAGGATTTTCCATGCTAAATTTGAGACTCGTAAAACTTGTAGTTTCTGTGATCTCGTAATGACCGAGTCAGTGATATTCTCTTCTACATTATAGATATCATCATCTGCCTAGCCTTTTCCCAACTATGTTGGGGTCGGCTTCCAGTCTAACCGGATGCAGCTGAATATCAGTATTTTACATGGAGCATCTGCCTATCTGACCTCCACAACCCAGTAATACGATACCCCTTGGTAAGACTGGTTGTCAGACTTTCGGAACACTGACTACCTATAATGACTGTCAAAGATCTACAAATGACAGCCGGGACCAACGGCTTAACGTGCTTTCCGAGGCACGGAGGAAACTCGGTATGTAACGGGTGGTCACCCATCCACAGACCAACCTAGGCAAGCGCGGCTTAACCTAAAGATCGACCTGAGCGGCTGCTATTTATTTAGCCACGAGCTCCTACATTATAGATGTAAATAAAAGGAATGCTTGTATGATTTTCCAATAAAATTCTATATTAAAAAAAATATGTGGAATATATGTGGTATAAAATGGTATAAACATATGTGGAATATATTGTGGTGAAAAATATGTGGTAGGTATATGCTTCAAAGGTAGTTGAAAAAAAATTTTTTTTTCCGTTTTTTCCATAATATATAACTAACATGTAACTAACAACAGCACTCTGTGTCGATCTTCAGGTTAAGTCACCCTTGTTTAGGTTAAGTTGGTCCTTGAATGGGCGACCAATTACATGCCGAGTTTCAGCCGCGCCTCCATCGGTCGGGACCAACCTGTTACTTTTAGATCTTTGACAGTCGTTACAAGTAGTCAGTTACCCGAAAATCTCACAACTAGTCTTACCAAGGGGTATCTCTATTATATCGTACTAACTGGGATATGGAGGTCAAATACGCAGTCGCTCCATGGAAATACTGGTATTCAGCTGCATCCGGTTAGACTGGAGAAGGCTTGGCAGATGTTGTGAGATAATGTACAAGTCAGTATTCAAAGAATTTTCGGGGGGACTGAAACTATTTTACAATGTACTTAGTCAACTTTAAAATAAATATGAAAATCACAACATTAGAATATGGAAATCTAAGTGTGGCACCCCTAACTGGTCACGATATTCCACCAGGGGGACGGGTCGCTCAGTCGCCCTGCTCCTAATACGTTTCTTCTAGCCCCAAATCTATTGTTCATTTGATCTAGTTTATTAAATAAAGATCCTTTTGGTAACATGTGGTTTGGGAAAAAGTAATATTACGCTGTCCACTGTCCGTGGCGTCTCTTACAGTTTTTTGCATTCGTCCAATTTAACGGTCTATACATTTTTGGGGAGTTATTTTCTTTCTGATATGATTTTCGGTGACCCCAATTTTGATATAAATGTGAAGCTTGATTCAATGAAAGATGTATTTAAGTTTTTTCAGCTGATGAAATATTAAAACATCTCTTACAAAATTGCAAATTTTTGAAACAACGAGAATAAAAATTAATAAATGAAAATAAACGATAAATAATACTATCTACCTGAGTGCCTGAAGTTGTTATGTTTGCAAAATACTGCTATTATTTCTCTCAAATAGTTTTTGCTTTCTCCACGATTTCTACGAATATCGAAATGGATGATTTCGATATTCGTAGAAGTCCAAACCTAGTATCTTCTTCTACTTACGATATACTATTCGTATATTATGTATTTACTAGCAATATCAGATATTATCCCAGTATTGTTATTCCGAGTCGAAACCGGAATATTTTTGGGTACGTCATGTACCTATTGTTTTCTGTAAGTACACAAAATATTGGGAAATAAAAAGGGATTTTTGTTAGATACAAATATATAAGGCATTAGTTATTACTCCAGTTAATTCGCTGAATAACTTGTCTTTATTAAAGATTGAACATAATCAATATCTAATTAGATAAAAAAAAACTTATCAAGGGCGACCTCTTACTATGCGAAATTCTATAGAAAATTGATCGTTGGACATAGTCCGACGACTATGTACGAAATGTTAGAATTTGTTGACAAAATTAATTTATTTCAAAGCCTTAGAACATGTGTACAAAACAGCTCCCTCATCTATTAAAAAAGCGACTTGTAAAACTGTTTATAAAAACCTACTTGCAGAATAAAACATCATTCATCATCATCATCATCATTTTCCTGCCCTTGTCCTATTTGGGGTCGGCGCAACACGTTTTCTTCTTCCATTCTCCCCTATCAGACGACACGGCATAATTTACTCCTTCATATCATTCCTTACACAATCCATCCATCTTTTCTTTGGCCTTCCTCTCGCTGTCCATCCATCAACATTCATAATTTCATTCATAAAACATCATTCATCATTAAGTGTAAATACGGTGTTGCCCATCAAACGATGGAACACTTTGATATTGTATCTTGCTTGTCCTGTTGTTTAACGATCACAGAAACTTTCGTCGCCAAATTTTAAGCTGACAATTTAAATTTTCATCGACACACTAAGAAGAAGTCCAATTGGACGACACGGTTAGCGCTGTGGTTGAGCGATCGACTGCTGCGCTGTATGTCGCGGGTTTGGTCCCCGCACTGAGCAAATAGTTCTATGGCCTATAGATAGTTGTTCCGGGTCTAACTGTGTTTGTGAGTTTAAATGTTTGTAAACGCACCCACGATACAGGAAAAATTTGTAGTGTAGGGCAAAGTTTAAAAAATAATTAAACACCCCAAGACCAACTGAATCCCTAAATAAGTCATGTTCTTAACTCAATTTTATTTCTTCCTCAGGTCCAGTAGCAGCGTCTTTACTGCTTCTACTCATCAGCAATATTTTTGCTATGTGGGACGTCATATTTAGGTAAGTAAAAGGCACATGACACATCCGAAACAACATAAGGACGAAACTCACCTATAAAACTGAACGCCATCAGCACCATTTGAAGGCCTACCCTGACCTCTTAGTAGAATAGTTTAAGTCTTACTTCAGCGTGGAAAGAGATAGAGTTAGACGTTTTGAATAGCTCCGTATTTTTCTCGCACAGAAATGATTTTAAAGTTATACCAAAAAGTAAAGTACCGGCCCTTGACCACGTTATAAAGTTACCATTGTCATTACGGTACGGAATTTAACACTTGACTTCTGACCGTATTTTTTCTATGTAGGTATGTGTGTTTTGATTGCAACACATTTAATTTCGTTTTCTTTATTTTTATTTGAAGCCTGCCTCATATTTTTATACGAAATCAGAAGCAGAAAAAAAACAAAGAAGTTTTAACAAAATACAGATCACTTTTTGGTAATTATTCAGTCGAAAAAAAATTAACAAGTTTCTGCAATTAAAACCAATTTCATTTATTCGTTTTAATATAATTATGATTTAACTCGAGAGTGATTTTTACGAAACAGGAAATATCAATAAAAGCTTTAACTTATTAATTATGTATCTTTATTTTCAGAAATATCCTGCGATGATGTCTGGCTTCGGACGACTGGAATGCTCCGATGTATATGTAAATAAGAGGGAATTTTAAAATAATAAAATGAGTTATAAGTTAAAATAATAAAAATATTGTAATTTATAATAAGTAACCGTTACATGTATACGGGACTGTCGGCTGCACATGGCGTGTTTTTTATTTATTTATTATTTTATAAGGATACTGAAAATCTGACTATTTCTAATAATTATTGTTTCTTCCTAATCGGGGAAAATATAATGTAAACCATTGAACTAAATCGACTTACATCGACACTTAAAATGTTTCTTTTTCATCGGGCATTGAAATAAAAATCAGCTGTTTCACCGTCAAACATTCTTAGAAAAAGAAAAAATAATTTAAGGCTTAAGGGCATCAGAACCTCAAACTAACCCAGCCGCCGCAGGAGACGCTACGGACGTCGGGCGCCGCGAGACGACTCCCGGCTACCGTAGATGCGGGCCTGTGGACAATGAGCAATGGATAGCTCACCGTCCGTCGTTCTAGTGACGACAAGCCGTGTCGACGGCGCGTTCGTGTTCCACGCGTGCCTCAAGAAAGTGTTAGCAAATCAGAGGGGCCTGCCAGGGCCACCGCTTAGCGGTTGTTTGGAAGTGATACAGCGGCCCCGAAACATGAAGGGCAAAAAAGGAACACGGTTGAGTTTTAGATAACAGTAAAAGTCTGACACTTTGCCCCACTTCGCCTAGAGTAGGGGAAGTAATTTAATGATTTACATCAGCAAAAAAAAACTTTTAGGGGTTTCCTTTGCAATTAATGTTAATACCTATATTTGGAAAAATAAAACCCGATGCTTAATCAGATGAAATCTTTTATCTCTTTCAACTCCACGTCTGAGGCGCGTATTTTCCATACGCAAAATACGCGCCTCAGACGTGGAGTTGCGGACACCAGCCCGTTATACAATACAATACCTATATTTGGAAAAATAAAACCCGATGCTTAATCAGATGAAATCTTTTATCTCTTTGAGTACACTTGCTCAATCATAAACAATGGCTGAACTAAACTCCACAAAATACACTAAAGGTTAAATGTGAAGAAGGCTTAACTATTATAAGCTACTCTGGGGCTAAATCCAAGCAAATCCAGGCAGTTAGCCGGGCTAATGCTTAATAGGTTTATGCATTACAACATTATAATAATGATCAAACTATGCAATTGTCTTTAACCCAATCAGATTATGGATACAGTGTGTAGCAATTGATAACAATATACTCACAGTATAATATGTAATAAATGTTATACAGACATAAATCTTTACAAAAATGACATATGTTTGACAGAAATTATATTGGTGTTCAAGATAGAGATTTAAATGCCTTGTAAAGCGGACATTGGGAAAATTTTCATACGAAAATTTTAATTCTGAACTTTTTTTTTGACACATGAATGCTACCTGACAAGCGGCTGGTAACAAATCGTTACCATGTAACTAGTATTGGATTACTATTCGTCTTGTTCCGTAATTCACTCGTAAATATTAAAATGCCTTTGGTATTCAAAGATTACTATAAAAGCTTAACTTACCTAAGCTAAACTTACCTTAGCTAAACTTACTTAGCTAAACTTAGCTTAGCTAAACTTAGCTTAGCTAAACTTACTTAGCTAAACTTACTTAGCTAAACTTTGCTTAGCTAAGCTTAGCTTAACTTATCTTATCAGTCCAAAGCTGAACTGCTGAACATAATCCCCCCATCACATCCAGTTTGTTTCAATTACCTTCAAAAAGATCTTCAGTGCAAGTAGAGGGGGGTGTGTCACGTCATTTATGATTGAGACCAATGGCACCTAGTATGAGCGTGAAAATAAAAATAAAAAAACGAGTCGAAAGTAAAACTATCCTATACAGCTTTAGTCACGTTGAAATGTATAACTAAACATCATTACAAAATAATAATGTATTTTTCTACGTTCACTGCAGCTGTTTTAGTTTTGTCTCTTCACGTTTACATGTCTTTTTAAAACAGCATTGTTTTAATCTTACTTCATTGTAGAAAAAAGATGGCGCTAGACGTCCTGTATTGCTCTGTCTCTCTCTGTTTTTCACACTGAAGTGACATTAAAGTAATAATAGTAATAAACATTTATTTCAGTCCAGGACCATAAATTGTTTGTCACAATGCATTTAAAAGTATGTTACTATAGACAACCAACATTAAATCATGACATGAACTCCCACCGATCAGGGGGTATAAAATGGCCGTTTAAGCAGAATCATAAAAGGTTAATAACATGATTTACGTTACCATTCGTAAAATGGTCATAAACTGAAAATTAATCCTTCCTAATATTATAAAAGCGAAAGTGAGTTTGTTTGTTACCTCTTCACGCTTTAATGGCTAAACCGAATTCATGAATTTTGGTACAGAGATAGTTAGGAACCAGGAGACGGACATAAAAGAAGAAGAAAGAAAAGAAAAGGGAAAACTTAGAGTTGCTATTACAAATCAATAAGGCGCAAGAGCAAAAACTGCAGGTAGCAGGTACTGTATTATACCGAATTTAACGCGAGTGAAGCCGCGGGCAAACGCTAGTAATCAATAAATTATGATTCTTCAATTATTATAATTATTTTCTTTAAGTATGATTCTTCTAAAGCAGCCATTTTAGACCCCCAGTAATATTGTTTGTTGAGTAATATTATGTTATGGTTATGACCCTGATATTCTAAAACCCTATTTTGTAAAAGTCGAATTGCAAAACTGTAAACGATTTTATTTTGACATCGCATACAACGAATATTTCAAGTCTAAATTATTTCTAGTTTATTTTTACGAACAAGCGTTTATTAATTTATGTAAAGCCACATTATTAAGGAATGTAAATAATTATGTAAAATATAAGTGAAAATAAATTCATGGATGTCCTTGTAATAAATTGTGTGATCCGTAGAATTTAGTAGATAAATATTAGCCAAAAATAAATTTGAAGTGTAATTTATCACTTTATGTGAACTTACGTGTTCATAACAGAATGTGAACACACGACGCAACTTTTGCAGACTACCTAAGACTGCAAAAAAGTTGCGCAACTTTTAGTTAAGGGTTAAATTATTATTTTGTACAAAAATACATATGTGTAGCTATCCTGTTACTCTTTATTGAGCTTAGAAAAAATACTTATAATATGTTTATTAATGAATATATAATTAATTGTGACTCGCCAAGGCTAAGATAAAATTGTAATATATATAATTGGAAATCTTAAAACTCATGCAGCTACTAAAGACATCTATTGTAAAAATGTTTTCTAAGGAAATAAGACCTTTAAAGATTCTTTTAAGCGTGAGTCTTAAATTTTAAAATAAATTAAATATAAATACGATTATTGTAAGACACGATTTATTTGCATATTAGCTTAATTTTGTCATTGTTGTAAAGAGTCTACCATAAGGTCTTCGTAGTGATATTTGTGATAGATTATCACCCCTATAAATTATCGATTAATTAGTAAACCCCGACGTGAACTCGCAAAATCTACATGCTATTGCAAAATACCTAAAAATAAAATTTAAGAAAATGAATCATAACGATTATTTTATTTTTATTAAATTCTAATGGAAAGCAAGGCGTGAATTAAAACTGTCATTTAGAAGAACACAACTATATTGTTGTTCTAATGACTTTTCAGTGTGAAGGCGTCTTTTAAGAAAAAATATATATATTCAGACATTTCATTTCGATTGATCAAAATAGTTTTGCACTTCTTATGAATGCCATTTGTCTACCAAACCAAGAATGAGTCGCCTCTAATAAAATGCATTAATTTGATACCTCAGACATTATCTACAGGTTCATTTGACAGATACGTAATTTATGCACCAAGATTATTTCATGTTTAATTAAACCTGCTTGGGTAATTGCAAGTAATGCAGTAATTATTTTGAACAAAATTAAATTAATTAACAAAACACGTTTCAAAGACTGGATTCTCCTCGAATACGAGTTTCGAAAGCTTTCCAAATATCTATCTACGTCTTAATTCAAAGATAACGCGAATACAAGTTAGCATTATGTCTTAAAATAAATCTCGTAACACGCAAAATATGCCCAAAGAATAACTTGTAAACTTGCCAAGTTTAACATTAGCATAAAAATTCCAAAAAACTTCTGAACGCTGATAAATTCTTTTTTCGCTAAAAATAAAATAATAAATGCTGACTATTATTTGGAAAAGTTTCATGTGTTAGCGGTTTTCCCGCTTGGCCACGACCTACACGCTACGACGACAAATAAAAAATGTTGTTTCTAAACAACACGACACACGCCACGTCACGCCACGACACGACAGAACTCACGCGAAGGAAACAAGTGACACACGCGCGTCATAAATCGCACCACCTCATGTCGTGGAAAGGTGTTAGGCTGGCTACACATCTTGCCACAGAAAACAACCTTGGAATGAAATGATAATTATTACGTATGATGGGATTTATGATCGTATTATATTGCGCTAATAGATATAATGATATTTGCGCAATCATTAAAATTAAATTGAGGGATATAATTAAAAGAAGTGATCGATTTAACTTAAACTTAGTAGGAAAATAAATTCATTTTTGTTGAATCGATCACTGGTTTCAAATTATAAATTATCTTACTACATAAGTAAATACATCAAAACATCACCTTAATTAAAGATAACTGTATGTATTAAAATGATGTAGACAATATTAAATTCGTGTAAGAAATCTATTGAAAATAAACATTGATAAAAATAATGAATTGTTAGTGAAAAGTGTCTCTGAAATATTCGTTTATATGGAAGTTTTATTTATAATGTAGCTATTAGAAATAGTGATTATTTCGTTTTAATATAAATTTTATACGATGAAGTTTCATGTTCTACCGTTGATTTGCTCAATGATGTTGTAATTTTCATTTGATGAAGTCTGTTAAATAAATTATATAAATAATATATTTCCCTTGTTTTATTGGTCTAACCCTGCATGCCTAGACAAAATGTATTAAATAAATGTATAATGTAATCGCATTATACATTTATTTCATACATTTTGTCTAGGCAGGTACTATGGTTTTGTTTATAGGTATCACCTGAATCTAAATGTAAAACTTGAATAAAAAGTAAACAAATCAAGATCTTTTACAAGATCTGTTCACAAAAAAGTTTTTAAGCTATTGCATAGTATTTATCGCGGGCTTTGAGCACGGCCACCGAATCAAGAAATTCCGCAAACGAAAATAAAACCTAACACTTTCATTACAAATACGGTCAGTTATTTCAATTCATGATTCCAGGGTTCTAACAGCGTGTTTGATAGAGAATCTGCTGGATTGTTAGCTGGATCAAACCCAGGGTCTTGTTTTTCTTTTTGCGACTTTTTTATTGAAAACTTCTTACTTAAAAATAAAATACTACTTTTAAAATAGTATATTAAGATATTTTTATTATTTAACTTTTTGCTTTTGTCCGCGGCTTCGTTCGCATTAAATTCAGGGTAACACAGTTCCCCTTTCCTGAATTACAGGTACCTGCTACCTGTAGTTTTTGCCCTTGCGCCTTATTTATTGTAATAACAAAGTTTTCCCTTGCCTTTCTCCCTCATTTCTTAATCTTTTTTAAAATAGCCTATGTCCGTCTCCAGGGTCCCAACTATCTCTGTACCAAAATTCATCAAAATTTGTTTAGCCATTTAGGCGTGAAGACGTAACAAACAAACTCACATTCGCTTTTATAATATTACTAGCTGTGCCCAGCGGTTTCACCCGCTGAGGTTTAGGGGTATGAAAAAAAGATGTTAGCCGATTCTCAGACCTACCCAATATGTACCTGTAATGGTCTAATTGAAATAAATGATTTGAGTTTGAGTTTGAGTACCCAAAATTTCATAAGAATCGGTCGAGCCGTTTCGGAGGAGTACGGTAACTAACATTGTGACACGGAAATTTTATATATTAGATTTATATAATATTTTATTGCATAAGTTTTTAAAAATACTATGCAATAGCTTTACCGCGGCAGTCACCGAGTGCCACATTTTTTGTCTTTAATACCAACATCCAATTGAGTTGTAAACTACAAATATTTTTACATAGTATAAAATGAAGTCACTTCCGCTGTTTGTTTGCTTAGATCTTTTAAACTACTCATCGGATTTTAATACAGTTTTCAGCAATAGATAGAGTAATTCAAGAGAAAGGTTTATATGTAAAATATTCGTATCTAAATTGCACCCGTGCAAAGCTGGGGCGTGTCGCTAGTAAATTATAACAAAAACAACCTAATGCCTGACTTATTAATATCAAAGCCTGTCATTAAATCTCGACACAAATGTGGCGCTCATTAGTCTAAAACATACGCGTAAATTAGAACACAGATACGCTATTAGTAATAACTGTGCTAGTTAATGTGATCATTAATTCGTCTAGGCAACACAAAAATATACCTAATTATAATTTCAACCACACACAATATTCTACAATAAAGTTATTATTATCAAAAAAAATAGACTACATTTGGTTGTTTTTGTATTTGCAAATATTAGATAAAAATTACAATGTAGCTAATAAAAATAGTAATAAAGCTTTAGAGGTATGAAGAACAGGGTGTAAAGTTCTCCATCCTCTACGGAAAAGGGAGGATCCTCCGACCAGACGGGTGTCGTGTCTGGTGGGCCACTGCCCGACAGTCGCTTGTCGGGTGCTCGTATATATGCTAACTTCATGCACAACTTTACTTGCGCGATGTAGGATCTCGACGTTTAGTTATTCAGTGGCTGGATAGATGGCGCTGTAGTACTTTTTGCCACTTGCATCTTTGTGTCGCCACAAAGCTAACAAATATATAACTACAATAACAAAAAAAACTGCTGGCTTTAGGGATTTCAGCAGTCGTTTATTTAATTTTGTTATCCGTGATGATACAGAAAAAATGAAAGCCCATATCGTGCTAAATGAGAAAAAAAGCACGTATGTGAAATACATTCCATGTTGAACCTAATCTTAATGCAGTTAGAGCCAGTTTTCGAGGAAGTTTATTGAAATGGTAATTTTCAATACATTTCCTCAAAAATTGTCGCTTTTTGCACTACAAATAGGCAGACAACATGCAATGTATTTCATGCGCGTCTATTTTTCTCAGTTATTATGAGGGCTTTCATATTTTATGTTGATGATTTCACCACAGATAAGAAGAAGCAACTGTTCAGTCTAGTACATAGGTGTTGGTAGTATTTTAAATATTAGGCTTATTAGCGGCGTCATACCTTTGCTTTTCCACTCATTGACTGTCGGTTTTCTTTGAATACCCACTTACTTTCTACGGGGAAACTTAAGTAAGTTCCCCCGTAGAAACTTAAGATCTGAGAAGACAAAACGCGAGAAAAAAAAGTAATCAAATTATGGTTTCAAATTGATTAAATACAAAAACACTTTTCTTTCTGTTAATAATTTCTCCGTATAATTTACATACACAAACAGTCAGACCCAGAATAACTATCTGTAAGCCATACAAATATTAGTTAGGTTTAGGTTTATAGATCTTTATTCTCAATAAAAACATTACATGTCACTTACTTGAGAACATTATTACTTAAATTTTATACTAAATTGTGTTCGACAACATCCGTTAAAAACTAATTATGTAATACTAACTGAAACTCCACCACCCAACGCATTCATTTCTCGGGTTATTTCCGGTATGCGATTAAATACAAGCTAAGTTGGGTTTTGAATGCATTGAATGAGTTCCGTGCGGAGATCGAACCCGCGACAAGTAGCGCAGCAGCCGATCGCTCAGCCACTGCACCAACCGTGTCATCAAAAGTATTGAAAAACTTATGCTGTTCTTAGCTCCATAACACCCTACCCCAAAGAAATGACAAAATTTCCTCCCTTGAATAAAAACATACAATTTCACGTCAGTTAAAACTAAACAATCGTTTTCCCAGGCAGCAGCGCAGCGTATAAAATCTTACACAAATCTCCTGTAGACACACAAATATTGCCTAGTGGAATTACAGTTATAACAGCTAGAATTACAGTTATTACAAGTGAAATTACAGGTGTAATACCGTGGATATACCGGTAGATTATGCTGTGTTGACAGACAATGTACATAGGGTTGGGTTTTCTGAGATCGTTTTATAGCTAAGGAGATGTTTTTGTTTGTGTTTTAGGCGTAAAGTGCACGGAAGTTTCACCTCTTGAGTTCGATTCTTAGTCATTGGGATTACGAGTTTTCTATCCAGAAAACTACAAATGAAAAGGAGAATTCCTTATTTTGAAAGAGGACGAGGAGGAGAAGGAGAAATAAAAGAGTATAAATAAATAAGTTTAAAGAAATATTTATTGAAAAATAATTTAAAAATTTAAAAAACACGACTGCCATGTCAATAAAAATAACTAAAAAGAAAAAAAACAAGATGTTAGTTTTACATTTGCCGATAGAATGCGCTAGGAACAAAGATGAAAGGGAATCGAAAAATATACAAAAAATTTCATTGCGGTCGGGGGACCAATCTGTAGAATACTTTCTTGTATAAAAAGTCCCCCGACTGCGATGAAAATTTTTGTTTTCACTCCTTTTTTGGGGCAGTCATGTAATTAAGCTTGCGTGACAAATAAGTCAATATCTTTGGGATCAGAAAATAGCTGATGCATGTTCAATGATCGCTACTGTTAAACGTTATCCAATATTTCGTTCATTTATTGTTTTTTTTACACATAACTACATTTTTAAATATTTCTTAATAAAAAAGCATAAAAAAAAACATTTCAAAATATAAAAATAGTAGCCCACCGGTATCGGGAATAGGATCCAAGCTACCGGCGTTCAGGGCTCCAGAGAAAGGAACCTCCTAACAATACGAGCCGTGTCCACTATCCAATATTATTATTAACATTACAAAACATCACGCCTGTAATCCCTGATGGGTTCTTTAGAGGTGTATCTAATAGTATACACCATTTTAAACTGATCTCTACCACGGTGTGCGATCCGTAGTAGAGAGATCAGAATATAATATTTTAGAATTGGTTGACCTGCCGTCGTGTGTACATACATTTCGCCAGTTATGTTTTAAGACCCTTGAAATAAAAGCCGAGTCTGTTGCTATCAACCATGCACCAATTCAGGCCCTCTGAGAAAAGAAAAAACGCAAAAACACTTTGCTTGACACGGGAATCAAACTCAGGCTCCCATGCTGGGTAGTCTCACTTATGTTTTTTTTTTTCAGTTACCTCTTTACTTGCGGCCACTCGACCTTCTACTAAACGACATAAACGGGATGGGCACAAGCCACAAACTGTGATACACAATAACGCATAGACCACAAAACTAATCCGTATGGAAAACCAAACCATTATCAGATTTCAAATATCGAATGGAGTCGATTCGACTCGATTTCGATAGGTAAGAGGTATCGGTCTCGGTTTCGGTCTCGTGTTGAATTTCAAACTTCGGTAATTGAATATGGTTTAATATTGAACCACAATTAATTGTTCAGTGGTGATATTACCTATTGTTGGTCATCTGATACTAGAATTACTTCGCAACGTTAAGCTGTTGGTTCCCCTGCCGGTGTTGTGGGTTGTCCTGCCGGGGTTGCAGGTTCGAAAGAGATATCGTGGCCCCGGAAAGCAATGGGCAAAAGAAGACACTGGAGTGGGTTTTAGACGGCAAAATTCTGAGACTCCTTTCCGCTCTACCCAGTGCGGGGTGATGTGTAAGAAACTGTTGGTTCCGGTTGACAATTTAAAAAAAAACCAGTATTTTTTTCTGACAACCAGTCTTAACAATGGTTATTGTGTTACCCAGTATAGTACTGACAGAAAAGTATTCAGATAAAAAATCGCTCCATGTAAAATACTGGTATTCAGATGCATCTAGTTAGACTGGAAGCCGACTCCAACATACTTAGAAAAAGGCTTGTCAAATGATGTAACAAAAACATTCAACAGAATTCAAATTATAAGCAACTAGCTTTTGCCCGCGGCTTTGTTCGCGTTAAATTCGGTATAACACAGTACCTGCTACCTGCAGTTTTTGCCCAGGCGCCTTATTAATTTGTAATAGCAACGCTAAGTTTTCCCTTTTCTTCCCTCGTTCTCCCTCATATCCCACTTTTTTTTAATAAAAATTAGCCTATGTCCTCTTCACCTTTAATGGCTAAACCGATTTTGATGAATTTTGGTACAGAGATAGTTGGGAACCAGGAGACGGACATAGGCTAACTTTTTTGAAAAAAAGTGGGATGTGAGGGAGAAAGAGGGAAGAAAAGGGAAAACTTAGCGTTGCTATTACAAATGAATAAGGCGTAAGGGGAACTGTGTTATCCCGAATTTAACGCGAGCGAAGCCACGGGCAAAAGCTAGTATAATATAAAATCTTATAAAAAATAAAGTCGCTTCCGCAGTCTGTTTGCTTAGGTCTATTAAACTACTCAATGTATTTAATGCAGTTTGCAGTAATCGATAGAGTGATTCAAGAAATAGGTACATATGTATTATATTAGTATCTACATTGCACCTGTGTGAAGCCGGGGCGGGTCGCTAGTAATAAATGAAAATATAGATAAAAATTCAATTCCCAACTAAATCGTTTTGACTTTTTTCATAAACAGTAATACATTATACACAACGCATCTGTTATTATTTTGTTTGTTGATCATGGAATAAATATTGATATTTCAACATCCATTAGAGAATGTATACCACCGAAAAAAATATTTATGACGTCATCGTATTGAAAGGTCAACGGCACATGAACCTTGATATAATATAAGGATCTTTTGCTTTCAATGGAACCCTCATTACTTCCTCAGAGTATCGGAAAAGGGGACTCCAGTGGGTCGAATGTGAACACATTTATCAGCAAGAAAAAATATCTTATTTTCATAAATCGAAGGAAAAAATCAGCATGGTAATTTACTGTATTGCACTTGAGAGGGGCAAAATATGGAAAAGGGAAAGATTATGATGGACACGCAAACTGTGAAATGTTCAATAGAAGGGCAAGAAACTCCATGGAGTGTCCATGGAGTTTCTTGCCTTTCTTAAATCAAAATATTGTAACAAAATCAGGTACATGATAATTTATTAAATACTAGCTTTTGCCCGCGGTTTCGTAACACAGTTCCCCTTTTCTGATTTGCAAGTACCTGCTACCTGCAGTTTATGCTGTTGCGCCTTATTGATTTGTAATAGCAAAGCTAAGTTTTCCCTTTTCTTCCCTCTTTCTCCCTCATATCCCACTTAATTTTTTTTTACTTTCCTATGTTCGTCTCCTGGGTCCCAACTATCTCTGTACCAAAATTCATCAAAATCGGTTTAGCCATTAAGGCGTGAAGAGGTAACAAACAAACAAACTCACTTTCGCTTTTATAATATTAGTAAGGATTAAAATAATAGGTACATATAGTCCTCCAACCCGTTTTTTGACCACGGCAGCCAATCTCAGCGGAGATTAGCCATCGACGCGGGAGATGTTATAGTGCACAAGTGTGTGCGCAGGCACAGGTGCACTCTCTGATCCGTCACATTCATAGTCCGATGGGACGGTAATCCTAACCCACCGGAGAGAGATCAGGCACAGGACTTAAAATGCTTGCTGAGGCACGTGGGTACCTTACCGTCAACTTCCATTATTAATTAAGGTGAAAGCTCCAACCTACCCGCGAAATTCAAATTTTCTTACGTTTTTTGCAATTTTCAGGCCAGTGCTAGGTTGTATGTTGATTAAAATATTATTCGCGGCTGTAAGACGTATGTAATTATAGAATTATAATCATCAAAATCACCAATACAACCCTCCAAGTTCATAAAGGCGTAGGAACAAAAAAAAAACAGAAAAAGTCTTTCCTACAGCTTTATGAACTTGGAGGGTTGTATTGGTGATTTTGATGATTATAATTCTATAATTACATACGTCTTACAGCCGCGAATAATATTTTAATCAACATACAACCTAGCACTGGCCTGAAAATTGCAAAAAACGTAAGAAAATTTGAATTTCGCGGGTAGGTTGGAGCTTTCACCTTAAAATAAAGACAGGCAGCTAATGGATGACCAGTCCCTACTGACAACACCCGTTCACAAACATGACGCATAGACCAGCACCAATCAGCTCAACCATATTTAAAAGGAACTAAGTGTTTCAACTTCGATATGCCTTGGTAAGACTGTTTCTCAGACTTTTGAACCACTGTCAAAGATCTAAAATAGACAGCCGGGACCAACGGCTTAACGTGGTTTCCGAGGCATGGAGGAAACTCAGTACGCAATGGGTCACCCATCCACGGATCAACCGAGGCAAGCGCGGTTTAGCCTAAAAGACGACCCGAGCGGCTGTAATTATTAACTAATTGGTACAAAATTGTATTTAACGTACAAAGCAATGAGAAAATGAGCACTTGTTTTTTCACTTTACAAACAATTAAACGAAAAACATAAGCAACACCAGGGGAAAACACTACACGACAATTTAAATTACGTTAAGGAATCCTTAACAAGAGATTGTAGGGCATGTACACACTTAAAATTAAGAGATCTTACCCCGTCACCAGAATACAAAATTCAACTATCCAGCATATCCTGAACCTCATGTTAAATGATAATGTTTGATGGTAAGGTTCAAGATAGGTCGGTTTATGTGAGTAGATTATAATAAATGTAAATTTTAACGTTTGTATGAAGTCATTTTACTTTGTTTGCTCGTTAACTTTTGTGACTAAACTAGTGACATGTTAGGTTAGGTTATTATCGTTACCATAAAGTAACAGATTCGTTTCTGTGATTTTGGGATCAAATTGCACAGCCTAATTCAAAGACTCGCTCTTAATCTGATTTACGTATAAAAGTCTATGGTTTGATAGGGTTTTGTTTATGGTTTGATTTTATATAAAGTTCTCGTGTCACAGTTTTATTTGCCATACTCCTCCAAAACGGCTTGATCGATTTTTATTAAACTTTGTAGGTATATTCAGCAGATCTGAGACTAGGTCGTTATCTATTTGTTTTATTTAATTTTAGCTAAACAGTAGATGAAACCGCTGGGCAGAGCTAATTTTAATATAAATCTTTTGGTAATGCGTTACTGCAATTATTTCTATCAGTGCCAACACAATATAAGCTTACAATGTTAGGAAAGCAGAGGGTCTGCCAGGGCCACCGCCTGCCGGAGTTGGTGGGTTGTTCGAAAGAGATACCGCGGCCCCCTAACATTTATCTAATTATTTAATTTCAACGATTTATTCACCAAAAATTTTTAGAGGTAACAATGATTCTTAGAATCTAGAGTGAATTTGCCACTTACAGCTAACATAAACGGCAAAAGAAGGAACATGGGTGAGTTTTGGTTTCTCATCCACAAAAAAAAACAATGTTGGTATTATTGTCATGTTGTGATTATAACACCATTAATTTCCAGTCACTTCCTTCACTGTATGTATTATGAAAACGTACTGTTAACAAGGTGACCGGAAACAACGACACAGTTGGCGTAGTTGTTCTGACTATTTGTGTATGTGAGTTTATGTTTGTAAACGCACCCACGATACAGGAGAAATTCCTAGTATGGGGCAACGTTTTAAAAAAAGAAACAAAAATAGGAATACAAGAAAAGCGTTTTTTTTTCAGTTCTTGTTTTTCTCAAAAACAACAACCATAATAGTAATGAGCAGCAGATTAAAGACTCTTTGCTTTTAAAACGCCTTTCTGGGACAAGAAAGTACCTACTATAGGAAAAACCATGTTGGTAAGTCCTTAAGTCAAAACGAGCATCTGGCCCTTGAGCCACTATCCAAACATAGTATAGTTCAGGAAGCTCACATCACGACTTGTAAACGTGTTTACAGTGGCACGAGTCAAGGCATACCGCGTGCCTCCCCGCTTGGTGCTCCCGTTCATAACGGCGCATTTGATACTTCCTGATTTATAAACAATCGAGTCTGTCTCTGTGATTTTAGAATTTGGGGCTATTCTCTTTCGCATTGAACAGTGTGGTGTTGCGACGATTATTTTTGTTGAGTGTATACCGGTTTTTTGTACATAATAAATAATAACTTCGTGCCATCCGGGTGCCCCTTGATACCCGGATGGAAAGAAGTCTCTAACTGAAGTGTTTCTTTTCTCAACTAAAGATGACATTATTGTGTGTCTAATCAACATAATGTGGTCATTTTTGAAATGTCTTAGAGTCCTACTACAGATTCTGCTTTGCACTGAGAAAATCTAGTCCTACATGTTATTTATATCCGCATAATTCTACCTAACAGTTTCTCCCGTGTGAATATTAATACTGTCCTTTAATGTTTAACTCAAACCATACTCTGAAAATCCAGTATCAAACGCACCAACATCACCGCGCACACAACTCCCAAAAGCACGCAAAAGAAGGATGGAAATATTCGTATATTTTCGTGTATATTCGTATATTCTTTCATTTGTTACGTGACTAACGCCACTCAAAGGAGCTTATTACGTTTGACAGGATCCGTGTTCGGCCTGCTAGCTGTTTATTTACTCGAACTCGCGTGAGATTTACACATTTCATGTAAACGGACCTGGTTTAAGTGGACTTAGGAAGGATTGATCTTATAGGTAGAAGAAATTGTGTATCGACTGCGTATGTGTTCTTGGAAAGGCGTAAGGGCAGTCATTTTCCTCGTTCTGTGAAAAATATAATTGATTAGAGCTATGTGGGGGATTTCTTGTTTTTAACTCGATGTCTTTACTCGTTCCCGAGATAAAGGGTCTTGACAGACAAGCGGACAACAAATTGACCCTATAAAGGTTTCGTTTGTTTTTGAGTTTTTTTTTTCGTTTATATTTTATTTTTTGTTGTGTGAACTTGTAACATTTTATTTATTCATTTAATAATTTATGTACACACAAGAGAAAACACAAGAAAACATCATAAAAACAAAGAGCACAGCACAGCTTATTACTAAAAAGATTTCTACCAGCAGGCCTGCGAGAGGAAATATGAAAAAAGAAACGTAGACTGTAGTGTGTGAGAACAGGAAGAGAATAGTAACTAAAATAAGAATGTCTTAACCTAAATATGAGTACGCATATAAGCATAATAATATTTACCTGTATTCATACATAACACAAAAATATATAATTAAATAATTTTTTGTTTCTTTCTTTACCTTTTAAGGTTCAGTACCGTTAAAAACAGGAAATACAGATATGCAATGTTTCCTCAAAGAAACACTAACATTCCATTCAAACACCCATCTATTCGCTGCTCATAAAACTTCATAACGGTCCTCCATATTGATTCGAAAACTACGAAATTCACTTTAAACCATTCACATTCGAACTCATTACAGAAACTCTAATACAACTTTAAAAGCATCTCATTTCACTTGGAACTTACCTTGAGAGCTCTTTGCTAATCTATGCAAAGAAAATTCTATAGATTTTCAATATCCTGAAAGAACTCCTTGGTAGAAGTTTGAAGAGTTATTCGGTTATATTTTAGAGTTATGAACGTGTTTGTTTGTGGAATTTATGCTGTTATTCTTGTTACGTTTTTCGTGGAAACCTTGGTTTGGGTATAAGCAGGTATTACAAAAAAACAGTCAATAGGCGAAAAACAAAAATTATTTACTTCCGGAAGTCAGTGACCTTTGTTTGATTTATAGTATTTTTTTTCCCGGAATTAAATTTATTTTCCGTGTATTGAATGATTCTTTTTTCAGACTATTTAGTTGTAGTAGGTCTCGCACTCAAATTCTGATCGAGTTTTCAATGTTCATTGCTACTAAGAGATTTTAGCAAATCGTCCATTTACATTAGAAGAAAAAATAATAAATTACCCTGGCAATATAGATAAAATTCTGATTTTAAAAAGAATTTGAACATCGGCCCACAAAAATCGTGTAACAAACGAAAAAATCGTGTATCAAATTTATAACTCCCTTTTTGCGTTGAGGGTTAGAAATGCATGGTATTGCTCAATACTAACTGGGTTGTGGAGGTCAGACTAGCCCTCCATGTAAAATACTGACATTGACTTAAATTGACCCTAAAATAGTTGGGAAAAGACTAGGTAGATAATAATGATGACAAAGTTGCAGTAAAGCTCTTCAAATAAAAGTCAGTATTAGACAAAAGTTATTGTTTCTTTCACATGCTTCTTATTTATTCATGAATATTCAGCCGCCTATTCTTAGCAATTCCCAAAAACATTCGTTCGTTTCCCTTAAATAATGTTATAATGTTCAAACATAAATAAAATAAACGGAACACTTTTGTCGAGCGTAAAAATCCAGTTTCACACATCCAACAGAAAAAGTACCTTTAAAAAAGAAACAATTGCCGCTTTCAGAGAAATTGCTTTTTTTTGCGACAACTACTTACTAAGAATACAAATGAAAATAGTATCTAGTCTTTTTAGTAACACCTCCTTGAAACTAATACTGATTGTAGTTTAGTTTTTATTCGATCTTTTTGTCGAGTGCCATGTTCTTTTTGTTCTTAATTTAAATTTGTACATACACTTCTCATCAAAAAAATCGAAACACCTCGCAGTTTATGATTTGATAAGGATTATCAGAAAAATGTGTGTATATATAAATGTAAAATGTCATTTAATAGTAAGTAGTATGAGGTTTTTAAATCCTAATGTTAATGTTCTAAATTCAAATTAAGTCTTCATAGGTTTCGTATTTTGTATAATGAGTAATTTTTACCCTGTATGGAATATGAAGGAAATGGGTAAAACAACACGCGTAAATGAAAAAAAAATGTAAGAAACGTTTATTTAATAACTTGTATTCCCTCCGCAAGCTCTTATTACTGCTTCCATACGGTTCTTCATCGATCGGATGAGAGTCACGATCACATGTTGTGGTATATTATCCCATTCCTCTTGGATTGCATTTTGCAGCTGGCTAAGTGTTTCTGGGGCTGGATCTCTTGCTCGAATTCGTCTCTTTAATTCATCCCATAGATGTTCAATGGGATTCATGTCCGGGCTTCTTGCTGGCCATACCATAATGGAGATACCGACTTCGGTAAGATAATCTCGTACGACGCCCGCGGTGTGAGCTCTAGCATTGTCGTGCATGAATATGAAGTCGTTGCCAATAAAATGTGCATAGGGCATCACATGAGGTTCAAGACACTGTTCGATGTATCGATGAGAGTTTAGTGCAGGCAGCCGTGGCCCAGACACAAAGGCAAGTTCTGTCTTACCGTCGGCGCTGATTCCTCCCCAAACCGTCCACGAACCGCCACCATAGCTGACCTTTTCTTCAATGCAGCATTGTGCAAAACGTTCTCCATCTCTTCTGTAGACCTTGTTCCTTCCGTCGTTACCATACAGCATAATTTTACACTCATCAGAAAACAGTACTTTACTCCACTGAAGGTATGACCAAGTTAGGTGCTCGCGTGCAAAGTTAAGGCGCGCTCTTCGATGGTCTGCAGTTAATTTCGGCCCATTCGCTGGCTTATGCGGTGCCAATCCGCGTTCCTTCAACCTTCTTCTTATTGTAGAGTCACTTACAGCTACTCTTCGTACAACGCGAAGCTGCTGCTGCAGTTGAAAAGCGTTAAGGCGTCGATTTCGTAAAGAAGTTGTTACAATAAATCGATCATCTCGCTCAGAAGTGACCCGATTCCTGCCAGATCCTGAACGGCGCGTGATAGAACCAGTCTCCCGATAGCGTTTGTAGACTCTATGAACAGATGATAAGCTTAGATGCAATCTTGCAGCCACAACACGCTGACTAAGTCCAGAATCCAGCAATGCCACCACTTGGGCGGCTTCTGCGGGCGAAGTATCCATATGTTTTAGAAAAAAAAGTTTTTTCAGACGTCCCAAAGTCACAGTAAATGAAATAAGAAACAAAAAGTTTAAAGACAAGCGCTAATTTTTAGTTTTTAAACGAGAAACGTACTCCAACCCTAAATACACATTTGTCTTAAAACAGTGATTAATTTCATTTATAGGATAAACAAATGAAATTCTAATTTCGAATTTTGATTTTTTTCTTCTTACTGTAATGACCAAACTGCCAGCTACACAATAATGGTTTTTTTTTCATGGAATTAATTCTCTTTTGTAAAAAATTAGGACAAAAACAATAAAAACGAAAGTGTTTCGAATTTTTTGATGAGAAGTGTATAAGGAGTCTTTTTACAACCTCTTGATGGAAGTTAGAGTTCATTTTGAAAAAATACAAATATAATCTTTTTTTTTTGCTATTCGCAAGTCAGTGTCAGGTTGTATGTTAATGAATAATGTATACTAATTCCGAATTATAATTCATGGTTTACTGTTTTATTATCCGGAATTAGTGTAAATTATTCATTTACATATTTAAAATGGTCGCAATTACTTGCAATTCATATTTTAATCAAAATACTGCTTGACACTGACCTGCAAAATACCAAAAACGTCGAAAAATTTGTTTTTTTCACCTTATGGCCTCAGTTCCGACAAAAAAACCCGGAAACAATTCCAGTATTACTTATTTTCTTTTTTTTGCGTCCAAATCAGTCGTTCGTTATTATAAAATGTTGACCTCTCCAACTTCTAGAAGTTTCTTTTATATATATTTTTCCTTGTTTACACTTAGTCTGTTAATGTGACTTTGTTAATGTTACCCATTTCCTTCAAGGCTATAGTTTCTCGAGTACTATAAAATGTTATTTCGTACCAACTAAGTACAGTTCTGAACTTTTTTGGATGTCCGTCCAGAATTTATTTGTCGTATTTTCGATAAAAATATAAAAGAAGCGTTGGAAATAATTGTTGTTCAGATAAATTGTAGGATTTATGTTTTTCTGAGAAAAATAAAGAATGGAAGACCTCTTGCAAAATTATTCGGTCAATTGCTGTCGTCTAATATGATTTCATACAAATCAAATATAGTATTATAAGAAACGAAAAGATACCAAATAGACTTGAATTTCATCATCTGCGGAGATTTTTTCCTAACTGTATTGGGGTCGGCTTCCAGTCTAACCGGATGCAGCTAAAGATCAGTATTTTACAAAGAATTACTGTCTTCCCAACCCAGTTAAGACCCTTTGGTAAGATTGGATGTCTGAGTCTGAGTTGGAACGACTGTCAAAGAGCGTGGCTTAACTTAAAATAGACGGGAGCGGCTGTTATCTTTTAGCCACGATCTCCATATTTAAATAGTATTCGCTCTTGAATAATGGAAGAGGTAGTTTACAAAAAAACAGCTAAGTTTAGTGTGGCAATTACGTCCACTAAAGCCTACGTGAAAATATTTACAGAATAAACCTCTTAACACCATTTTCTATTTTCTTAATTTAAAAGAAGAGTTTAAAAAAAAACTACTTTCAAAAAACAAAACAAATGATCGATTGCATCTAAATGATCGATTACATATGAGTACACTATATTGATGATTGCTTCATTATAGTACGCATTTATGTAATCGATTAAGAAAACAATGCTTGCTGAGCAATTGTCAGCTGATCTGCGTGCTGTTGCCGCGAGGCCGGCCGCTTCGATTCAACGGAACAAATATTTTCAACGCGATAGATTAATAATTTTTACTTAAAACAGCGCTAACCCACTATTATAACCCATTTATTTTTGTACATAGGTAGGCTTAGTATTTAATAAATCCTGGATCACCTTAAACATAAGGATTAAAATGTTAGTGTCTACACCTGAATACAACGTAACGAAATTATATCATACTAGCTTTCGCCCGCGGCTTCGCTCGCGTTAAATTCGGTATAACACACCAAGCAGACCTGTAGTTTTTGCTCTTGCGCCTGATTGATTTGTAATAGCAACGCTAAGTTTTCCCTTTTCTTCCCTCGTTCTCCCTCATATCCCACTTTTTTTAAATAAAAATTAGCCTATGTCCGTCTCCTGGTTCCCAACTATCTCTGTACCAAAATTCATCAAAATCGGTTTAGCCATTAAAGTGTGAAGAGGTAACAAACAAACAAACAAACAAATAAACAAACTCACTTTCGCTTTTATAATATTAGTAAGGAAGTAAGGATTAAAAAGAATACAAAGTGTTGATCAAACAAAGATTCATTCATTGCGCACATTTGAGAATCACGTTTTCTTGTTACAATGTTACAGCTTGGCAAAGTTTTTTAATTTAAATTTGTGTTGCCCTAGGACAATGCAATGTAACATTGTGTTTGACGTCCAAGTTTCGGAAACCTTTGTTCAGTTGTAAAACATTGATTTGCTACGAATATTATTACTACCTCTTACAAAAATGGTGTAAAATGTTATAAAGAGTATCGTCTTTTTGCAGGGCTACATATATATTTTGGCTTTTAAATGACATTCAGGTAAGAGAGGACTGTTGGTTAAAAAAACAAGATGGCTGCAAGATGTAATTAATTATGATTCTGACGTCCCATAACTCATTAAACCCAGTTAGTACGTAATACGACACCCTTCGGTAAGACTGGTTGTCAGACTGCAGACCACAGAATACTCGTAACGACTGTCATCGATCAACAATTGACAGCCAGGACCAACTTACAGCCTGACGTGCTTTCCGAGGCATGGAGGTAACTCAGTATGATAAGGATGGTCACCCACCCACAGTCTAAACAAGGCGTGGGCGGCTAATCTAAAATGTTTGCTGGTAGGCCCGACAGCCCCATTCAAAGGCACTGGGTAAAATTAGCCATAGGTTCATGTAATTAAGTAGTACTAATAACACTAACATAGTATATAAGCATATTCTGTTACTAATTCACTAACAATTATGGATTCTTCTGGGTCTGAAATAAAGAAATTTTATTTATTTTATTAAAAATCGACCCGAGTCGTTGTTTTTATTAATGGATTTAATTTTATACATCTAATATATAAAATTCTCGTGTCACAATGTTCAATCCCATACTCCACCGAAACGGCTGGAAAGATTTGTATGAAATTTTGTGTGCATATCGTCTGAGAATCAGCCAACATCTATTTTTTATACCCCTAAGTGAAAAAGGGACTTGAGCAGCGGGTGAAACCGCTGGGCACTGCTAATAATGTTTAATAATTATAAATCCTCATTTACAATTTTGTCAATAGTATAAGTACTAAAATTATATGCCCGCAGTTTATCTATTAACTAGCTTTTGACCGCGGCTTCGCTCGCGTTAAATTGGGGGTAACACAGTTCCCTTTGCGCCTTATTGATTTGTAATAGCAACGCTAATTTTTCCCTTTTCTTCCCTCTTTCTCCCGCACATCCCACTTTTTTAGCCTATGTCCAAAATAATTAGCCTATGTCCGTCTCCTGGTTCCCAACTATCTCTGTACCAAAATTCATCAAAATCGGTTTAGCCATTAAAGCGTGAAGAGGTAACAAACAAACAAACAAACTCACTTTCGCTTTTATAATATTAGTAAGGATAATTAAAAAGTTAGTACTAGTCTGTGGAGAGACAAAAAAAAGTTTAAATTGATTTAGGCGTTTGAACGTTTCGCCCTTATTTGTTGAGATTGTTATCATTTTATCTTAGCTTATTTTCTTTTAAAGTTTAGTAAGAAATTAGTAATGTTTTTTTTTACAAAACTCTTTTAGGTTAAGACAGCCATTTATTTTAAAATAATAATGGAAAGCTAGCTTATATTTTACTACTAGCTTCCGCCCGCGACTTCGTCCGCGTGGTATAGTTACTTTGGGCTAACGCTAACTTTAACCCGCGTGATGACCCCAAAAAATGTATCTTTCTTTCCCCTTTTCTTCCCTCATTCTCCCCCTTTCCTCACTTTAAAAAAACTGGCCTATTTCCGTCACCAGGGCCCCAACTATCTCTGTACCAAAATGCATCAAAATCGGTTCGGTCATTTAGGCGTGAAGCCGTAACAAACACGACACGATTGGCGCAGTGGCTGAGCGATCGACTGCTGCGCTGTGTGTCGCGGGTTCGATTACCGCACGGAACAAATATTTGTATGACCTACAGATAGTTGTTCCGGGTCTGGCTGTTTGTGTATGTGAGATTGAATGTTTGTAAACGCACCCACGATACAGGAGAAATTCCTAGTGTGGGGCAACGTTTTTTAAAAAAAGAAAAAAAAAGAAAGAAAGAACAAACAAACTCACTGTCGGTTTTATAATATTAGTAAGGATTTATGAAAATAACCAAAAGTAACTGAATGCCTATTCAGTTACCTAACGAAATAAGCTACGTTAGAGGTCCTAACTGTAGCTACCTTACACTTAAAAAATCCAAGTGCCTACTTAAATAATAAAACTGATCCTAAATACACTACAGCTACAACTAAATAGAACTACAGCTAAATAAATTAAAAAATAATAATTTGAATTTATATTTAACCTGAAAATAATTTAAGTACTAAATTATTTATATATTTTTTGTTTTTTTATATCTAATTATGCCTATTATCTATAAGAACCTATTAATTACCAAATAAAGTAGGTACTAAAACTAAATAATTCTAATAGAATTATACCCAGAAATATGTAGGTTAGTACAACTTGTAACAAAAAAAGAAATTAAAATAAAGCTAAAATGCCTGTCCAATACTGGGTCCACCCTTTATAGCAGAACTTTTAATGTCATAAACTTCATTTCGCAGAAAATTGTTTGGCAGACACTCATTTATCATACATTCAAAACTCATAATTTTGTAAGTCAGAATCATCTCTAGACATAAATTTCATATCCATAATATTCAAAAAGCAGAAACATCATTTCGCAGAAAGTTCACAGTCAGAATCGTCTTTTGACATAATATATTTCATATCGTTATCATTAAACGGCAGAATTGTCATATCGCAGAAAGTTTATAGTTAGAATCATCTTTATCATTATTTGTTGTCATTTATTTTAATTATTTATTTCTTTAAAATAATATCATTTATTTTAACTATTATTTAATTGAATTTGTAATAATGTCATTTAACTCCATAAGTAATTATTATCCTAATGTAAATAGTTCAGTTCCGGGTAAACTACTAAAAACAATCTCATTTTCTATTAATGCAAGTCGTTACTGCCACTCGCCGGCCGCTGCCGCGGCACCGCTCGCTCCGCTCGCTCGGCTCGTGCGTAGGGGGTCGCAGTTTTAACCTAACCTAACCTACGCATTATTTTAACAAATTAACCTAATCTTAATAGTTGAGTCCCGGGTAACCTACTAAAAACAATGTCTTTTTTTCTATATAATTCCAAAAATATCTTATTTTTGCCGTAATATGTTTTTGTATACAATTGTAACTCACTGTAACGGTTCACACCAAAATATTGGAAACTCAAAATAAATAACAAACATGGTAAATATCCCGTTTTAACCGTTAATAATAATGTTAGTGACCATGTCAGTTTAAAGACTTATTAGGCATATAAGTCTTTAAACTTAAAGTTATTCTTAATTAAATTCTGCATAGTATGAAAAGTGAAATTATACCAAATACTCGTCGCTCTAAATGAACATTATGCTAAACGATATTATGCGAAATTTGAACTCTGCCAATCGTAATTATACTAAATGTAATTCTGCCATCATAAAACTATGCAATTGTAAATTCGGAGTTTTAAACATTATGCCAACCGATAATTATATCAAATAATTTTTATGCCTATAAAATGTTCGTTTAAAGAAAAATATGCTAAGTGTGTTATGCCAAATAAATTTCGAAGCATCAAGATTCTGCCAGTTAAAGGGAACCCGTCCAATACTATCTACCTATGTATACCTACTTCACTTAAAAATAAAAACCTATAAATACTTTAATTAATAATACCTATAACTATAATTAGTATAATTAACTACGCTTTACCAATATAGTATAAAAAAAAACTGAATATAAATTAGCCGAAACTCGGTTTCTAAAAATCTATGCGTACCTACTACATACTACTTCACCTAAAAAGAAATAAAATGTAAACTATGAATAATTTGTTATTTGAACGAATATTTAAACACTACCAAAATAACTAATACCCCTATTTTATAAAATAACAATAAAAGAATTCTAAAAAGAAATTATTTAAAGACTAAAAGTCGGGCTGAAAGCATTGTCTGTCAATAAGGTCGAACACTTTGAACGTCTATTCGCATCAACAGCCAAATATTACACAAAAATAATCCTTATAGCATGATTCAGTATTCACGCGCGATGGCTTATTAGCGTATTTCATGCATAACTTTGGTGTTTGTATACCGATTTACATGATTCTTTTTTTATTGAATACGTAATAATGTTAACTATTTTTAATTAGAGATGAGTGGGAGTGTTATAAACGTAAGAGTAGACAAATATAATCAGAAAGCTCCAAACTGCTAAGTTATCGGGAGTTACACGTGTTATTGTGAGTCAACCATAAAAGATAGACCTATGCTGTCGTCATACTACTTCACCTAAAAAGAAATAAAATGTAAACTATGAATAATTTGTTATTTGAACGAATATTTAAACACTACCAAAATAACTAATACCCCTATTTTATAAAATAACAATAAAAGAATTCTAAAAAGAAATTATTTAAAGACTAAAAGTCGGGCTGAAAGCATTGTCTGTCAATAAGGTCGAACACTTTGAACGTCTATTCGCATCAACAGCCAAATATTACACAAAAATAATCCTTATAGCATGATTCAGTATTCACGCGCGATGGCTTATTAGCGTATTTCATGCATAACTTTGGTGTTTGTATACCGATTTACATGATTCTTTTTTTATTGAATACGTAATAATGTTAACTATTTTTAATTAGAGATGAGTGGGAGTGTTATAAACGTAAGAGTAGACAAATATAATCAGAAAGCTCCAAACTGCTAAGTTATCGGGAGTTACACGTGTTATTGTGAGTCAACCATAAAAGATAGACCTATGCTGTCGTAGGATATTTTTTATATAATTTTAAGGAGAACATTTCCGTCATACATGATTTCTGTGTAGCTTTAACCAACTTCTCCCGATTACCCAACATTTTCCTTCACTGCTCTGCTCCTATTGATCGTAGCGTGATGAAAAGTATACTATAACCTGCCCAGGAGTATGAAGAATAATTGTACCAAGTTTCGTTAAAATCCGTCGAGTAGTTTTTGTTTCTATAACGAACATACAGACATCCAGACAGACAGACAGACAGACAGACGGACAGACAGACAGACAGACAAAAATTTTACTGATTGCATTTTTGGCATCAGTATCGATCACTAATCACCCCCTGATAGTTATTTTGGAAATATATTTCATGTACAGAATTGACCTCTCTACAGATTTATTATAAGTATAGAAGATATAGATAGATAGATAGATATAGAATAGATAGATATAGATATAGATATATAGATAGAAGATATAGATAGAAGAAGAAGATTGGTAGAGAAGCTTGTGGCGAAATAATAATAACTGCTGCTCGGGTCAACCCTTAGGTTAAGCCAATTTTTTTTCTCCCATTTATTTTATACATTTTTTAAAATATTTTTTATAAAAAATGAAATCAAAGAAAAACCATTTGAAAATACAAAAATTATAAGTTATTTTTGTAAATCATATATGTAATTTTTATATTCATATAATCTCATTTTTAACCGACTTCAAAAAAGGAGGAGGTTCTCAATTCGTCGGAATCTTATTTTTTAAGTATGGTGGTTTGAATCTTTTTTTTAAACGAAAGTAGAAGTAGATCAAGCACAGAGATCAAGCAATTATTACAAAAATTGTTTTCATACTTTACTCGACGGGCCTGTTGGTTTAGTGGTTAGTGGCCCTGACTGCTGAGCCGGAGGTCGTGGGTTCGATTCCCACCCAGGACAAACTTTGTGTGATGAGCATGATTGTTTGTTCTGTGTCTGGGTGTGATTTATCTATAATATGTATGTATTTATAAATTATATAAGTATGTATATCAGTTGTCTGGTTACCATAACACAAGCTCTGCTTAGCTTGGGATCAGATAGCCGTGTGTGAGTTGTCCCAAGATATTTTTTTTTTTTATTATTTATTATTTACTTTAGACGAGTAGAATACGGAATGTTGACGCACAAAATTTCGATAAACGCTAATACGATGCTACAAAATTGCGATACACGTAACGGCAAAAGACCATCTCTGAGAAGCTACCACACTTCGATGCACGTTACCGCGATAGATCTTCACTGCCATACTACTTGACTTCGATGCATGTTACCGCGAAAAATTTTCACTGCGATACTACTTAACTTCGATGCACGTTACCGCGAAAAACTACGGAGCAACTTTGGCTTTGATAATAAATTATAATCTAATGCGAAACATCGTATACTGAGAAACTATTTCACTTCGACATCCCTTGTCATATTAGCTATCTATATTTATTTTATTTATTTATTATATCACCTATCAGAATGAAAATATGTTTTGAATGGGCCTAAAAATATATAAACCAAACCGCCTAGTAGTAACAAAATAAAACACACATAAAAAAGTCTAAGCAACACATAGGTACTATTTCTAATTATTATTCAATTATTATATCATTTCTTACCAAGTAGGTTATACCTTTGTAAACTTTTTTGATCTAGAGGACATACTGGCTGGTAAAAAAAAAATCGAGTAGGTATCATTTGTTTTTTTTTCAGAAATTCAAAAACGAATGCATTTGTTCGATTTTTTTAGCGTTTTCTTTGCTTAATACAAATCAGTATTCTGTATCAATTTTATAAATCCTTACTAATATTATAAAAGTGAAAGTGAGTTTGTTTGTTTGTTACATATTCACGCCTTAATGCTTCAACCGATTTTGATGAATTTTGGTACAGAGATAGTTGGGAACCAGGAGACGGACATAGGCTAATTTTTATTTAAAAAAAAGTGGGATATGAGGGAGAACGAGGGAAGAAAAGGGAAAACTTAGCGTTGCTATTACAAATCAATAAGGAGCAAGGGCAAAAACTGCAGGTACTGTGTTATAGCGAATTAACGCGAGCGAAGCCGTGGGCAAAAGCTAGTTAAACAATAATTTGAAAAAAAGTTTTGAACAAATTTGGATTTTGAGACATTTCTTACGGCATGGAGCGACGTTATTTGAATGCAGATGAAATGCAAAGAGCTGCAGGGATGTTGCAAACGGGAAAAAGTCCATCTCAGGTATCTCGGTATTTTGGCGTCAACAGAAGCGTAATTTGCCATCGTTATCAGCGTTACACTAACACGGGAGATCCTGCTGAGCAGCACCCAGATCGAGGAAGGTGTACAACAACACGGCAAGATCGATACATAAAACTGACTGCAAGACGCTTGGTTGGCGATTGGCTGGCGTCTTGCAGTCATTGCAGTTGTAGTAGGTATCGTTAAATGTCTGATATTTTTTGCACAAGTTGTATCGTTGGGAACTTTGATATTTCTTTTATAATGGTGTTTAGAAAACCTTTTTTGCTCTTTGCTCTTTTATATAAACAAGTGGTTAACCAACCGCAGTGATTTTATAAATCCAAAATAAAAGCTGGCCAGTGTTAATTCGAACAGCAAACCCCAATGAAACACAAGGTAATTTTATAATTGACCACCGCGTTGATTTTGACAATTTACTCACCGTTTACACTGGATGGAAATTTTAAATATAAATATTGAACGTACAAAAACAAATATTGTCCTTGCGCTTTCGTCGAAATAAATTACATAAATTGCATAAATCGTTTCGTGTATTTGGCACAAACTGTTCGAATAAATAAACGTAAAAAACGATTTTCGATAAAATAACGAATATTTGACGACCGTGAATTATTGATATGACACATTTCTGTGCGATTTGTGTGAATCTTATTGAAACCTAATTAAGTAATTTGAGTGGTAAGTCTACGCAAAAATTCTTACTCGGAAACGACATTTTTTGAAGTGATAATCCTCATTTTGCGGCAGAACTCAACGTCAACATCTGCCTAGCCTTTTTCAGATTATATTGGGGTCAGCTTACTGCCTGACCGGACGCAGCTGAATACCGGTATTTTACATGGAGAGACTGCCTATCTGACCTTCACAACCCAATTAGTACTGGGTAATACCCTTTTTTTTCGGGTGGGAAATCATCTAATGACTTCCCCGCTCTAGGCGGAGTGGGGGGGCATGTCAGACTTTTACTGACTAAAACCCACCCATGTTCCTTCTATTGCCCTTTACGTTCCGGGGCCGCGGTATCTCTCTCGAACCACCCGCAACCCCGGCAGGCGGAGGCTCTGGTAAGCCCCTCTGCTTTGCTGACTCTCTTTGAGGCGCGCGTGAAACACGAACGCGTCGTCGACACGGCCTGTCGTCATTAGACGGATGGACGGTGAGCTACCCATTGCTCACCGTCCACAGGCCCGCATCTACGGTGGCCGGGAGTCGTCTCGCGGCGCCCGGCGCCTGGGGCGTCTCCCACGGCGGCTGGGTTGGTTTGAGGTTCTTTCCCTCAAACGCCCGGCCTCCTCCTTCACTAGCATTACTGCTTCGCACAAGGAGGTGACCGCTTCCCATTCCCTCTCGCTCCGGACCATGGCCTGAACCAGGGCCGGACGCGAGAGATCGCCGCCGCCGATCGCCTCCACGAGGGCACGGCGGTGCTCCGCCCAAGCTGGGCAGACCGCCACTGTGTGCTCCACCGTGTCCTCAGCGCGATCGTCACAATGGTGACTGGGTAAGACTAGTTGTCAGACTTTCGGTACACTGACTATCTGTATCGGAATATCTTCTCTTATAAACATCTACTCTCTCCACTAAAATCTTAAATATTACAAAGGTGTAATTCAATAAAGTAACTAAAGAAAAAAACACCCAAAACCAAACAAAACTGTCCCCCAGCTACCTACTCCACCAAAACTCGAAAGCCATACCTTTCAATTAACAAATAAGGCGGGCCATAAGTAATAATTACTTGTAGTCCTATATATCACGATTTATAACGACAGCCGAGTGTAAGTGAAGGAAATACGCGAGTTAAGGGCAAAGTTCTCCAGCCTCCGAGGGCAAAAACTCAAGGTAACGACCGCCGACATATCAGGGAACATCGCCTATATATACCACGCAGTAGAAATGTTCTTTTTTTGTTTGTTAATGGACTTAGTCTTGACTCAAACCTGTCTTAAGACAGATATAAGATCGACTATAGGATGGCGTAACCCAGAAAAATCTTGTTCACTCTTGACTTAAATAGATGCGGCCTATATAAACTCGGGAGCACAGCATAACATGCTTTTTTTTTTTTATTTTCGGGTGGGAAATCATCCAATGACTTCCCCCGCTCTGGGCGGAGCGGGGGGGCATGTCAGACTTGTACTGACTAAAACCCACCCATGTTCCTTCTATTGCCCTTTACGTTCCGAGGCCGCGGTATCTCTTTCGAACAACCCGCAACCCCGGCAGGCGGAGGCTCTGGCAAGCCCCTCTGCTTTGCTGACTCTCTTTGAGGCGCGCGTGAAACACGAACGCGCCGTCGACACGGCCTGTCGTCATTAGACGGACGGACGGTGAGCTACCCATTGCTCACCGCCCACAGGCCCGCATCTACGGTGGCCGGAAGTCGTCTCGCGGCGCCCGGCGCCCTGGGCGTCTCCCGCGGCGGCTGGGTTGGGCAGATGTTCTCTCCCTCAAACGCCCGGCCACCTCCTTTGCTAGCATTACTGCTTCGCAGAAGGTGGTGACCGCTTCCCATTCCCTCTCGCTCCGGACCATGGCCTGAACCAGGGCCGTACGCGAGAGATCGCCGCCGCCGATCGCCTCTACGAGGGCACGGCGGTGCTCTGCCCACGCTGGGCAGCATAACATGCTTGATGTAGCAAATCGCTTCGTGCACATGGAATATCGACAAAGTATAGAAAGAAAGAAAAGAAAATGGTGGAATGAGCTCGTGGGGCATTCGATCACACTTACTGAAGAACAGTCTCTAAAAGTGAGAGTTTGGCGCGATAAGGTGTAACTTTTACTATGATTATCTACAAATAGTAGAAAATGTTGTGTCAGTTACAATATACCAAATCTATGTTTCTACAATGCCTCTTCTATTTTTATTTAATAACAATTTCAAATGGTACCAACTTTGAAATATATCTTTTCAATTCTCAATGAAATAATATTTTTTTCAAATCGGACGTATCTGATCGAACATGACGACGTGATGACGAAGCATCACTTGAGAAGGTGGAGACTTACTTCCGATCTGTACATCTGGCTTGACGTCTCCGCCCAGACCTCCGCAGTCCACGGTGCGCGCTGAAACCGCTGTAATTGTTCCTGGAAGCCTCAACCATGCAGGCCTGGGTGCCATCACCGGTCAGGCTTGCTGACATGAACTACGAAGTGGAGTGGATGCAGTAGCATTCACGTTTAAAAAAAATGTTATAAAAATTGTATGTCAAAATTAAAACACGCAAAAATATTCGAACCTACTTTAAACCCTCTACCACCACACCATTTAATTTCAGGTGGCGACAAAAATAGTATTGATTGTAGATAAGAAAAGTCAATGAAAATATATTTTCTGGAACTAATCGAGACGTGTATTTTCATTTATTGTATGGACCCAACCTTCTGTACCTGTCCAATTTGTGCCCAAACTGGCTAAATACCATAAATAACGGAAAAGGCCAGTCTTTTTCTTTGTAACAGATAATTTTCACTTTGGATAGCTATGCCTTTTAAGAAGAGGACGTCATGGGCTTTTCCTTCCTGTTAATTTTGATACGGTGTTTTTTTTATAGATATTGACAGGTTCTATCCATACTAGAGTTTGTTTGGTACCTTTTCACTGTTTTGTTTGCGGATGGGAAATCAGCATCTTCCCCCGCTCTGGGCGCAGGAGTTAGTGTCAGACTTGCACTGACTAAAACCCACCCATGTTCCTTCTATCGACCTTTATTTTCGCGTTGTGTTGCTGCTTCTTGCATCGTTTTGAAATTTAACAAGGACATAGATATAACTTACGAACAGACATAGGCTATTATAACGCTGATAACTAAGTGTGGTGTGTAATATTGTATTATGTCAATTTATCTCAGCTGTTTGACATCTGACAACTGTCATTCATGACATACATTACAACCTGATGCGTACGATGCGCGGGTAATGCTAGTTCTATATACATAGGCATGTTTTTCACCCCCCTTTGAAAAGAGAGAATCCTCCAACTAGATGGGTGTTGTGTCGGCTGGGCTACTGCCCTGTTGTTGTCGGTTTTTTCTATACGGCACGATGAGAAATTTTGATGTTAGTTCCTTCTTTTTGACATAGATGGCGCTGTAGTACTTTAATAAAGGTTTTAAAAAGGTTGGAACCTTGACCTTTAATATCTTGTAGAACCATCTATCTAGTGGTAGTATAGACACTAGAAGGTTTCCAGGTATGGTCTAAAACAAAAAAAAGCCAAGAACGGCGAAAATCAGTGCCTTTCGACTTTCGGTGCCTTTCGACTTCATTAAGGCTACTTTTAAACCGTTTATAAGCAATTACACGACAAAAAAAGCTATGACATATGTTATTTTTAACAATCCTACTTAATATCTTGCTAATATTATTAATGCGAATGTTTCTGAGGATGGATGTTTGTTACTCTTTCATGAAATTTAAAGGATACTTTTCTTTTCGATAACACGCAAGCGAAGCCGCGGGCGCCAGCTAGTTATTAATGATATTGCAATACACATTATATTCCATCAACTATTTTTGATTATTTTATTTGATTGACACAATCATATTATCTTTATTTTCTGGTAAAAAAATCTCATTGTGGCTCTTCAAAACTATTAATGACCGATTAACAAATGTCTCAATTTTCTTTTAAATATATTCCCATTATACTTCTTAGACTGCTAGAAACTAACTCCAAGAAATAAGAATACAACCTTGATTTGGCTCCTGCCAGACATATCATTACACGTTGCCTAGGGCGGTGACTTTAATTACGACTATTCACCTAATTGGCCACCGTGACGGAAGTCAGTGAGGATTGTCTATGATTAGTTACGTATTCAATAAATTGACAGGGTAATGTGGTGTGTTATGTGATTTAAATTTCGATTTTCTGAATATATTTAGGTTTTGTGGCATAATTGCCTACTTATTTTTTTGTTTTTTTTAGAAAACCTTTCCCCACACTTGGAATTTCTTTTGTATCGTGGGTGCGGTTACAAACATTTAAACTCACATACACAAACAGCTAGACCCGGAACAACCATCTGTAGGCCATACAAATATATTTTCCGTGTGGGGATCAAACCCGCGACATGTAGCACAGCAGTCGATCGCTCAGCCACTGCTTAAATGTTATCACACCAGTTTTCTCGAACTGTATGATTGGTCTCGTGGTCGCAAGATCAACTGCTACAAGGTCCAGAGTTCGATTACCAGGTCAGGCAATACGTTTCTAGGTTTTTCCAACAGGAGCTTCTTAGTAGCAGCCGTGGACTTTGGATTTGTGCTCAGTTGATGGCAATAAGCTCACTATAGTCGGATAGTGTTATGATTAAGATCCATAGAGTATGGGGTGAACCACAGAGGGCATATTTCCAAGTCCGGGTATAAATCTTACGCTAAGGAATTCCTGATTGAATAACCCAATAACCCTGTACCTGTCCAAATTCACTTTATGTAAAAAATAAGTGTTCAACTGACGACATGGTTGGCGCAGTGGCTGAGCGATCGACTGCTGCGCTACGTGTCGCGGGTTCGATCACCGCACGGAACAAATATTTGTATGGCGTAGGTACAGATGGTTGTTTCGCGTCTGGTTGTTTGGGTATGTGAGTTTAAATGTTTGTAAATGCACCCACAATACAGAAGAAAATCCTAGACAGGGACAAAGTTGAAAAAAAAAACCTATCAATAGCACTTCTTGTTCACGATAACCATTCGCTATAAAAGAGATCAAAAGATAACTACCTATCTTCCAATAAAATTCTCTCTGATGATTTATCTCTTCACACTAGCTCTCATTTTCACAAACCAGATTATTCGATCACGTTTCCGACTAAAAATCTTGACCCACTCAAGTCTATCTAACAGTCAACATTTATCTTTAATTCCCTACATTTTTATAGAACTTATACCTTCACCAAATAAAAAAAAAATCCTCAATTCCCGATAGGTTATCGACAAACACTAAAGCAGATAAGTAATGGAATATTATTTTTCCATCTTCTTCGCGATAAAGACGTTTTCCATCGCTGCTGTCATCATTTTCCGTCAGTATTCGGTATTGAGGCAGTCTTGAATCCGTTAACGGCTTTGTAATGGTGTTTTTATGATTTTTTTTTCACCATCAACTGTGCCTAAAGCTCTATTGTTTCACGCTGCGTGATTTATACGAACTTAGTCGGTCTTGACGTAGAACGTCTGATTTGTAAATTTTATGTTTAAGCAAAAAGTACGATTCGCAGCATGTGCTAAAAAATAAACATAAATAATTGCGACCCACCTGTTTTTTTTCACATTTTTATGTTATAATTAGCTTTTGCCCGTGGCTTCACTCGCGTTAAATTCTGGGTAATACAGTTCCCTTTCCCTGATTTGCAGGTATTTTCCGTTGGTAAGAATAACAAAGAGCATGTGTACCAATTTTTAGCTTCCTACCTTGAAAACTGTGAAAAATCCTATATAAAATTTTAGCCACTCTTTTAGAGAAGTAGGGGGTTAAAAGAGACAAAGAGTAGCCTATGTCCATCTCCAGGCTTCTTTTAACTATCTCTGTACCAAAATTCATGAAAATCGGTTTTGCCATTTAGGCGTGAAGACGTAACAAACAAACAAACTCACTTTTGCTTTTAAAATATTAGTAAGGATTTCAAACATGGCCAGTGCCATGTTTGAAATCCTTACCCTTCTTATCGCCGAGGAGTTAAACAGAGAACAAAAAATATTTTGCCCGACTGTGGAATCAAAATCGAAGCCCGAACTTCATGTTCCACAGTACCGCAACCTGACCTCAAAGTACTACCGCGCTCACTAACGGTAGAGCATGTTTCAACCTTATTACTCAGGGCGTATGGGACAATATGCGACTGCCAGTATTTTCAGTTGTCCATACCATGCAGGCATTCTACCAATCGAGCGGACAATTTTTTAAACATGACATTTTGCAAATCAGACGTTCTGCATCAAGATCGTTTATCCCGTCAGAGATGTATGAGGTGTTTAGAGATGCGCCAAAGTGGATTTAAACGCGTTCGCTGTGAAATGATGGCAGTTTATTACCCTGAATGATATGGGGAGCGGACTTGATGTTCTGACTTATGTTTTGTTTATTTCAATATGTGGGTGATATTTTAAACCAGAGAAGTTTGTAGCTAATTAATAACAACACGGCTATGTATATAAGGTTAAGCATTATTCGTAGCATGTCTTCACAGATTGGCCAAAGTGTAAGACCTGTTCGGGTCGGGATTCTTAGATGGGTCTGCCCTGGAGTTTAAATTTGGTGTTGCTCCACAAACGATGGGACACTTGACTTTGTGTCCTGCCCGTCCTATTGCTTGCACATCATTGAAACACTATACCTAAGTGCTGATTCTGCTTAAGCAGTCATTTAAGACACCCTTTTTTTCGTTTGGGAAATCATCAAATAACTTCCCCCGCTCTGGGCGGAGCGGGGGGGAGTGTCAGTTTTGTACTGACTAAAACTGACCCATGTTCCTTTTATTGCCCTTTACGTTCCGGGGCCGCGGTATCTCTTTCGAACAATCCACAACCTCGGCAGGCGGAGGCCCTGGCAAGCCCCTCTGCTTTGCTGACATCTCTTTGAGGCGCGCGTGGAACACTAACGCGCCGTCGACACGGCCTGTCGTCAATAGACGGACGGACATCATCATGTGCCTAGCCTTTTCCCAACTATGTTGGGGTCGGCTTCCAGTCTAACCGGATGCAGCTGAATATCAGTATTTTACATGGAGCGACTGCCTATCTGACCTCCACAACCCAGTTAGTACTGGGTAATACGATACCCCTTGGTAAGACTGGTTGTCAGACTTTTGGGACACTGACTACCTGTAACGACTGTCAAAGATCTACAAATGACAGCCGGGACCAACGGCTTAACGTGCTTTCCGAGGCACGGAGGAAACTCGGTATGTAACGGGTGGTCACCCATCCACAGACCAACCTAGGCAAGCGCGGCTTAACCTAAAGATCGACCCGAGCGGCTGCTATTATTTAGCCACGAGCTCGACGGACGGTAAGCTAATTTAAGACACCCTGCTTAATACAAGTAATTTACATGGAGCCGTTGCCGTCATCCGGCAGGCAACACAATACCACTGGTAACTGTTTGTGATACTTTCCAAACCACACCGAAGTAAGGGTATGTCATGGCTCACCTTTTCACAGCACAACCATCGGCATGCGTAAAAGAACCTTAAAAATCGTCCTGGCAGCTAAAATACTAACTTACCCAGGAGCTTTTCAAAGATTTAAATATTACATACTAATTAATTTGTATGTAAACGGACTGATGCTGAAACATAAGAATAAATTTATAACTCATCGTATGCGAGATACTGCAACCGGTAGCTTGGTGACGATTCGACACATTTTAATTTTAATATTTCGTTGACTATGAATTTATTGAAGCCAGATCAAAGAAAGTTTTATAATATTAACAAGACTATTACAAACTTTATATTGGGTGGAGGACTGATTTCTACAATTTAGGTATCGTGGGAAGTCTTTTATTTGACTACAAAACAACTTGTTTATTGGTGGTCGTATCGTTAGTGAAAATTATATTGAAATTAAAATGCATTAATTCCGACACTGTATCCGAATTCATTATGTCAGAATCGTCAAGCCCGACTGATACAGTAATAAAGCATTGATAAGCAGTAGCCCAATATTCAGAAACTTGAAATACAATTAGGAATACAAATCCAATCTGCAACACACAGAGCATCATTAAAACACGACACGAATTGGCGATACTGTTGGCGCAGTGGGTGAGCGATCGACTGCTGCGCTGCGTGTCGCGGGTTCGATCCCCGCACGGAACAAATATTTGTATGGCCTACATATAGTTGTTCCGGGTCTAGCTGTTTGTGTATATGAGTTTATGTTTGTAAACGCACTCACGACACAGGAGAAATTCCTAGTGTAGACAATGTTTCTTTAAAATAAAAAAACCCAATACGACTAAGCATCGTTCTTGAAGGTACCCGCCCTCCTACATTGATAACCAAATACAGCTTTACCTAAAAACATTTTAACAAAGCATTTTCTATTGTTCACACAAATATAAAACTCTTTTATATCAATCCCTCGATTGATATAAAACCGTCACAATTTATAACAATATGATTTTTACTGTCAATTCATTGTAAATACGTAAATATGTTGGCAATAAATTTTATTGCTCGTTGCCATTCGTTGCTGTTTTATTGTCCTGTTAGTTTCGATGCTCATAAACTGTTCTAAAAGGACCGATACTTTTTACTTCTACTTTTCTATGCACGCACACATTTGTGGTTAAGGCCGCATTATCACGGGCGGTTGTTTCACGCGGCGTTTTTTACCGGGTAAAGGATTTTCAACTCTCTGTCTTGATCTGTGTTGAATTAAATAGAGCGTTACACTAACGCGTTAAAACGTGTTGTTGGGCTTCAACTTTCAAACCAAGCGTTTAAAATACGGAGGCCCTATTATTACAAATTGAAAGAATTAAAAAAATATATATATTCTGTAACATTTTAGTTAAATTATTTGCAGCACTTAGTATCATCGATAGATATGAATACATTCTGCAAATATGATAATAGGCTAGTTTCAAAAAAATATAGTATTTTTTTTGGAATTTTAGATGATTCAAAAATAAGAGACACGTATTTTTTTATTTGTAAATTAGAATAAAAATTACAAAGATTAAAGTTAGTTAGCCCATTAAAGTTACGTGTGACGTCACGCGTTGCTGATTTCTTTCGCAACGAGTGACGTCAAAAAATATCGACCCTGGAAACTACACTATTGTGAAGCAGGTATATTTAAATAAAAAATAACGTACTGCGTACGATAACGCCGGAAACTCGTGGTAGGGCCTCAGTGCGCATGATAAAAACGTAACGTTAGAAAAAAAAACGTCCGTGCAACATGGACTAAAGCAGACAGAGGCTTGTGAAAACTCATCCCGCCATTTGTACACCAACTGGCTTCGGTAAATGTTTGCTTGGCTCGATATTGCACGCCACATGACGCTTTTTGCCTCCACTCTCGCCACCGACGGCTATTTGAAATCATGTCCTGTTTACAGAAATAACTTTCTCCTCGAATAGCACGATTACATTAGTCGTTCGAATGTTTTGCGTTTGGGGAAAGGGGAACTAATTTGACGGAGCCGCATAAGGTACTTTGTTTTGGTTTATATTGTTGTGTTTGAAGGTAAACGTTTGTACAATAACATGTAAACACTTACCAACATTCAATTACGATGTCTTCGTACTATATTGATTAATGTTATTCGGTTTCCCGATCATAGTATTTTGGAAGCCATGCTACTATGAAAAAAGTCTTTTTAGGGTTCCGTGCCTCAAAAGGCAAATATAGAACCCTTATTCGATCACTTTGTTGTCCGTCCGTCTGTCTGTTAAGACCCTTTTTTCTCGGGAACGCGTGGAGGTATCGAGTTGAAATAAAAATCCTATACTAAACTCTCCTCTAAGTCTACGCCGTCAAAAATTATGGCTGTTTAACTGTTTATGTCACAATTTTGTACGAAACCCTTGGTACGCGAGTCTGACTCGTACATACCTCCGGGGGGTTGCAGGTTGTTCGAAAGAGATACCGTGGCATACATAAAAGGCAATAGATGGCACATGGGTGGGTTTTAGTAAGCAAAAGTCTGACACTCCCGACCGGGGAAGTTATTTGATGAAAATCTCGAAGGCCATCTAGCGAAATAAAGCCGAACTACTCAGTTTGACACATTGCACGTCTGACATACTTTACACTTTGATCTAAAAAGGCATGGTATTAAACAAATAGATTTGTCGCGATAAGCCTTTTTTTTTGGGGGTGGGAAATCATCAAGTAACTTCCCCTGCTCTGGGCGGAGCGGGGGGGATTGTCAGACTTTTACTGACTAAAACCCACCCATGTTCCTTCTATTGCCCTTTACGTTCCGGGGCCGTGGTATCTCTTTAAAACAACCCGCAACCCCGGCAGGCGGAGGCCCTGGCAGGCTCCTCTGGTCGATAAGCCTGTCGATGAAAGTTTTAAGATGATAGTTTCATATTATTTTTTATCTCTGATTTGATACACAAACAGTACTAGCTGGGTTATGAAGGTCAGAACGGCAGTCGCTCCATGTAAAATAGTGGTATTCAGCTGCATCCGGTAAGACTGGAAGCCGACCCCAGCATAGTTGGGAAAAGGCTAGGCAGATGATGATGAAACACAAACAAATAATTAATTATTTCATAGGTACCTATTATTAAACTATTATTTTTCTGCTTTAGCGGCCATTTTGGACCCAGTTAACCTCATTGGCAGTATCCGATACAGAGTATACCTTGACAATCGTCTTAAAAACAAAATTTGATTACACGTCAAACTTGACACGTTAACTGCTCAAAAGAAATAGCACGTAAGAAATAACAGTAAAATTTTAATATCACTAAAGTTGTATAAATAAGCGTACAATACACTTTCTAAGATGAGTGATAGCGAGGAATCGGTAGATAATGGAAAGTCTATTCAAGATTTTTACTTGGCACCGATACCTGAAGAGTCTTCTTCTGAATCCGCCGATTCAATGTTGATGAACTACGTTCAACCAGAAGCTGAAGACAGATCTAAAGTAAGAATGTTCAAGGACGGACTCTATAGTCCTGGTAGCGGAGAAATATGCGCCAAGTATATAGCTATGTCAGCTAGCTCAGTGTTTAGACATCCTTACTATGATTATCCAAGTATTAAAGATCCGGGGATTGAGAAAGCGCTATTTTCTCCAAGTTAGTATTTTTATCTTACTATCACATCACACTAATATTATAAAACGTTGGTATGTTTGTGTATGTCTAGTATTTGTTAACCTTAAAACGGCTTAATGGATTTAAAGGGAAATTGGCATACAGTTAGATTTTACCATGCATTTACGCATAAGCTACTTAGAATCCCGCGAAACCGCAGCACGCAGCTAGTAATAAATATTATGAATGTGGAAGATTGTATGGATATTTGTTACTCTTTCACATAAAACTCTCGAACGCATTTGGTTAAAATTTTGCACACAGATAGTCTTTAACCTGTATTAACACATAGTATACTTTTAATCTCAGAAAAACGATGAAGTCTCAGAAAAAAAACTTCACATGTGAACGCTATGGAGACAAGCTAGTTGAGATTTTTTTAGTACAAATGACTTAAACTCTATATTTACTATATATTTATAAATAATTAATTCATATTGATATAATTATTCATACGAATAATATATCCATATTATCTTTGATTGCGTAAACTAATTATACGGTCGCAAACCTCAGTATTTAAATTAGTTTCAACTTTATAGTTCTACGAGTTCCTAAGAAAAAGGGTATTGTCAGACAGACAACGAAGTGATTTTATTAGTGTCCTTTTTTTCCTTTAGAGGTATGGAATTCTAAACATAATACTTTTTTTTGCGGATGGGAAATCATTAAATAACTTTCCTCGCTCTGGGCAGATCAGGGGGAGTGTCAGACTTGTACTGACTAAAACCTACCCATGTTCCTTTTAGTGCCCTTTATGTTCCGGGGCCGCGGTATCTCTTTCGAACAACCCTCAACCCCGGCAAGCGGTGGCCCTGGCAGGCCCGTCTGTTTTGATGACATCTCTTTGAAGTGCGCGTAGAACACTAACGCGCCGTCGACACGGCCTGTCGTTAACAGACGGATGGACGGTGATCTACCCATTGCTCACCGTCCACAGGCCCACATCTCCGGTGGCCGGGAGTCGTCTCGCCGCGCCCGACGCCCGGGGCGGTTCTGTCCCTCAAACGCCCGAAACATAATACTGACCCAATAATAAAAGCCGTTGAGAAGACCTAACTCTATCAAACAATTAATTAAACATTGATTGATTTTAGGACCAGAAAAAGAATACGGTGATGATGGCCAAGAGCTATACCTAGATTTGTGTAAGGAGATGAAATTAATTCCAGTGAGAATGTTCCATAGAAATTTGATAACGGATACTATCGATTTGAGAGTAAGTTCTTTTTTCATATGTATGTTTGTTTAAACCCAACTAAAATGTAACAAAGTCACTTCAGTTACTGCGATCATTTTAGTTGTCTTTTACCCCATCCCACCATTTAGACGTATCACTTCCACGAACACAGAAAGAACCTGATGTAGAAATTTCGACCATAAGCAGTGTGGATTGGGGGTGCAAATGAAGAAACATGGATAAGTTGTGAGTTAGTAGACGCCTGCCTCCCCCCCCCCCAGCTCGAAGTTATTTGATGATTTGAAATACTAAAAAAAAATGCGATGGTTTGTGTCAACCGTGGCTGTAAACATATTTTTATCATTACTAGCGGATCCGATAGTCGTTGTCCTGCTTTTTTCTGAGCTGATTTGTAAATATACACTATCCAGAGCGCCACGCAAACACATATAAGAAAATTCATTCAAATCGGTCCAGCCGTTTAGGAGGAGTTCAGTGACACACGTACAGCAGAATCCTTACTAATATTATAAAAGCGAAAGTGAGTTTGTTTGTTTGTTACCTCTTCACGCTTTAATGGCTACACCGATTTTGATGAATTTGTACAGATAGTTGGGAACCAGGACACGGAAATAGGCATTTTTTTTTTTAAAGTGGGATGTGAGGGAGAAAGAGGGAAGGAAAGGGAAAACTTAGCGTTGCTATTACAAATCAATAAGGCGCAAGGGGAACTGTGTTACCCCGAACTTAACGCGAGCGCCGCGGCAAAAGCTAGTTAAGTGGACAACCTACAATTTTTTTTTATAAAAAACGTTGCGTTTACAAATATTTAAACTCACATACACAAACAGCAGCCAGACCCGAAACAAATACCTGTAAGTCACATAAATATGGGGATCGAACCTGCGAAACGCGGCGTAGCAGCCATGGCATCTTAAAGCTGTATTTTTTAAATCTGTGAGACAGAGATAAACCTAGACTTCCTCTTCAACTCTATAGTCTGTCTTATACTGAAGTAATTTGAAATACTGCTATAAGAAGTGGACATGCCCAGACTACAGTTTTACTTTTCTAATTTCAGTATTACGGTATTAATCCAAAAGGCATGAGGGCATTTCGTATGGCCTTAGAACGGAACATGCACGTCATACGTTTCGACTTGACGGGAAACTACTTGGACGATTATGATGCATCCTACCATCTCGGTCTCATCTTTAGTGACAGAAACGCTATAAAGGAAGTAGTTTTAAACAAATGCTAGTAGGTTGATACTCCATATTGTTTTTACTTAGATAGTTACCTTAGCCTTCCTTGGGGTCGGCCTCCAGTCTAACCGGATGCAGCTGAATACCAGTATTTTACATGGAGCAACTGCCTATCTTACCTCCATAATCCAGTCAGCATTCGGTAATACGGTACGCCTTGGTAAGACTGGTCGTCAGACTTTTAGGACACTGACTACCTGTAACGACTGTCAAAGATCTACAAATGACAGCTGGGGCCAAAAGCTTAACGTGCTTTCCGAGGCACGGTACGTAACGGGTGGTCACCCATCCATAGATTAACCTAGGCAAGTGCAGCTTAACCCGGGCGGCTGCTTTTATTTAACCACAAGCTCCATATGTTTTTACAAAGATAGCAGAGAGATTATTCCCATTTGGTAGAGGTATATCTACATATAGGAGGTATATTAGAGGTATATACATATTTACAAATGCATATATGTCAATTGTTTTGTATTATAACAAAATATTACATTCGTATTAAAATGGGTTCGGTAGAGGCGTAAGACTACACCTCTCATGTAAAAGGCCAGGACTCAATAACGCTTTGCCTGACCTCGGGTTTCTTAGACCACATACTAAACAGCAAAAATAAACTAGTTACAAGTGACTGGCCGAGTGACCAACAAATAGCTGAGGGGTCCGAAAGATGCGTGATAAGCCACCAGGTACCGTAAAATACAGGTTGCAGGACAATATGCAACAAAAGCGAAGCAGGCGCAACACTTAAAAAACCTTTAGGGGGTTATTCTGGAATGCGATGTTCGTGATAATTCGGAAACACGAAGATTACCGAAATGCAATCTCTTTACTAGTTTTACTGTATAATTATTATAAATATTTTTCAGCATCGGATCCAAAAATATCCGCAGAGCTCTACAATGTCTAAGCAGTGCTATCTTGGACGAGTTAGATTTGTCCGAGAATAATATAAAAGACGAAGGTTTCCCGTACCTCACCGATCAAATTATGCGGGGGGCTGTTATTAAAAAGTAAGTACCAGCAGTAAAGTATCAGCTCTTTTGCTAGCATAACTGCTACACAGAAGGTCTGCTCCCCATTCCGCTGCTGCTGTTATTCGGGGCTTGAAAACCTTTTTTTAGGGTTCCGTAGTCAACTAGGAACCCTTATAGTTTCGCCATGTCTGTCTGTCCGTCCGTCCGTCCGTCCGTCCTCGCTTAATCTCTGTGACCGTTAGCACTAGAAAGCTGAAATTTGGTACCAATATGTATATCAATCACGCCGACAAAGTGGTCAAATAAAAATTGGAAAAAAATGTTTTATTAGGGTAGCCACCCTATATGTAAAGTGGGAAGTGATTTTTTTTTTAATTTCAAACCTAACGTGTGATATATTGTTGGAAGGTATTTAAAAATGAATAGGGGTTTACTAAAATCATTTTTTGATAATGTCTATAATTTCGGAAATAATCGCTCCAAAAGTAAAAAACAATGTGTCCCCCCCCCCTCTAACTTTTGAACCATAAGTTTAGAAAATATGAAAAAAATCTGAAAATTAGAACTTTATAAGGACTTTCTAGGAAAATCATTTTGAACTTGATTGACAAAACAGTTTTTGTACAAAAAAGACAAAAAGTTGTACAAAATAATTTCCTCCTCCACCTTTAAACTCATAAGTGGGAACACTTATTGTGACGGACGGGAAACTACGGAACCCTACACTGAGCGTGGCCCGACACGCTCTTGGCCGGTTTTTTCGAAATACGAGTTAAAGAATCGTTTGAGTGACGTTAACTATCTGAACTGCATGCATTGATAGAACTAAAAGGAAAAGTGGCGTCAAGCATGCGCCCGGATTCGGGTAACCGAAACGATGAAGCTGGAGTGCACTATCTGAAAACGGGCATACCCGATCCCGCTGATTTTCATTCGGTCGTTAACCCGAATATTATACGCAGTCGAATTATTGGCACTGATAGATAAACTGTTCAGCAGTTTGGCACGAAATTTTTAGTGCAATCATTGTGAAGTTTCCACTAATATGTAAAAAAAAAACAATAGGGAAAATTAGCTAGTAGACTGAGCACTACACCACACCTACCGGGGTTGCGAGTTGAGGAATATAAAGGGCAATAGAAGGAACATGGGTGGGTTTTAGTCAGTACACGTAGTCTGACACTCCCAAACGCTCCGCCCAGAGCGGGGGAAGTTATTTGATGATATCCCATCCGCAGAAAAAACCTGAGCACTAACGTCTCCGGGGTTGCGGGTTGTTCGAAAGAGATACCGCGGCCCCGGAACGTAAAGGGCAATAGAAGGAACATAGGTGGGTTTTAGTCAGTACAAGTCTGACACTCCCCCCCGCTCCGCCCAGAGCGGGGGAAGTCAAGGTTAAGGCGCTGTACAAAGCAAACACTTCGTAAAACGTCTAGAATTTCGTCGCAAAGTTAGCCGTATCTGTACATGCTACTAGCCAAAAAAAAAATACCGTGTATAGTTCAATACATAAAGTAAAGACTTAAACAAAATCAGTTTACCTCGTATCATCCCAATGATAGCAAAAATTGTTCAAGTTTTATAAAAATCGGATTAGGGTATGTTTGTAGATGTATTATGACACCTACATAAGAAAAAAAAATATATCTCATTTGGATTTCTACTTTTGTAACCGTTCCAATAATGGAACACTAGGATGATACATACGTGTAAGATACCGTAAGGGGTTATAAATCCGTGCCCTCGTGGAGGCGATCGGCGGCGGCGATCTCTCGCGTCCGGCCCTGGTTCAGGCCATGGTCCGGAGCGAGAGGGAATGGGAAGCGGTCACCACCTTCTGCGAAGCAGTAATGCTAGCAAAGGAGGTGGCCGGGCGTTTGAGGGAGAGAACATCTGCCCAACCCAGCCGCCGCGGGAGACGCCCATGGCGCCGGGCGCCGCGAGACGACTTCCGGCCACCGTAGATGCGGGCCTGTGGGCGGTGAGCAATGGGTAGTTCACCGTCCGTCCGTCGATTGACGACAGGCCGTGTCGACGGCGCGTTCGTGTTTCACGCGCGCCTCAAAGAGAGTCAGCAAAGCAGAGGGGCTTGCCAGAGCCTCCGCCTGCCGGGGTTGCGGGTTGTTCGAAAGAGATACCGCGGCCTCGGAACGTAAAGGGCAATAGAAGGAACATGGGTGGGTTTTAGTCAGTACAAGTCTGACATGCCCCCCCGCTCCGCCCAGAGCGGGGGAAGTCATTGGATGATTTCCCACCCGAAAAAAAAAAAAAAAAAAAAAAGGGGTTATAAATATCGTTAGAAAATAAAACGATTACATACTCATTTTTATTTATTAAAAACTAAAAAAAAAACCTAAAAAAATGTTATTCTTACAATTACAATGAGAAAATGAATTAATTATATTTCATACTGAATAGCATATTATTCAGTATGAAACTGATCGCAATAATTCAAACAACTCATCGTCAAAAAATTATTCGACAAAATTACCAGGATTTTCATGATCTTCCAGGAAACCTGGTTCACAGGACTCTTTTCTGGAATATCTACAAACCTCCACTTCCTTTTATTTTCAACACGTCTTCTTTTTGATGGCGACTCTGTCACTAAAGACGAAGAGCCAGGCTGTGGAAGCTGCGACACTGACGATGGGGAAGGTATTGGGTCCACTTCTGGTTCATCTCCAATGCGTTCATTCATTATTATTGACTCTGCTTGAGACCATCTAGTGACCCGAGGTTTAGCTTCAGCAAGTAACTGATGTCTTGAAAAATTATTGATACTTCCACACTATTCGCCACCACAGAAAGAAAGGAGTGAAATTCGGGTTACGATAAAAATGATACGACGGGTCAGGTTAGGAAGAGGGTTACGTTCGGAATAAATGTTATCTTTTTTTTCTAGTTCCTAACCTAACCTGCGACCGGGTTAGGTTTTCGGGTCAGGTTCGGAATAATCCCTATCTTCGGCACTATTTTGCCAATTATCAGGTGTAATGTAGATATCAGCCACACATTATCATCTTCTTCCAATTGCGAAATTATTTGATCAATATATTAAAAGCAAAATATATAATAATTACGGAGCAATACTGATAAAATAAAAATACTGATGTATAAAATTTACATGTACGTATGTTCCTACTGCTCCAATAATGGAACGGTACACAAAAGTCACATTTACCCACAAAATTGAAATCATTTTCTAAACAAGTATTTTTATTATATGATGAAATAAGAACAAAACATATATATGAGCTCTAAGTTGTTTTCAGTATCATATAAAATATCATAATTACTTACATTTTTCTGTTCGCCATAATATTCACAAAATACACTTCTGGACTCATCTATTGGCCCACCTTGTATTTTCAGTTTCGTTTGGTCCTAGCTAAAATTTTATATTAGGTCGAGCAAAAAGTTTTTATGCAGTTTTTAACCTGGCACATTCACAATTTCATTCAATAGTCTTTTTTTGAATTTCGAACACAGAATTCAAAGAAACAAAAGACAATTTGGAGCCTGTTTGTTGATATCAAACAATCGAATACTAAGAAAATCAGGTTTTATTGGTTTACTTGGATTTAATTCTTGAAAAAGTGATTGATATCTTTGGTTTTGCAACAAACATTACTTATTCTTAACATTAAGGTGAGGTTCTATCAATAATCTATGGATACTTCACCTGAAATTGCCGCCCAAGCTGTGGCACTTATTCAGGCCGGACACAGCCAAAGAAACGTGAGTGCTCAACTTAATTTAAGTCGATCTGCGGTCCGAAATGTTTATCGGAGGTACCTAGAGACTGGCGGCTTTGTTCGTCGCCAAGGAAGGCCACGATCTCGGGTCACAACTGAAAGGCAGGATCGATTCATCGTGACGACCAGCTTGAGAAATCGTCACCTTACCTCCATTGAGATACAAAACCAACTTCGCGACTTCCACGGAGTATCTGTAAGCGCTCGAACTGTTCGGAGAAGGTTAAAAGAACGCGATATGGTACCACACAAGCCAGCTAATGGGCCCAAACTAACGCGAGCCCACCGAACAGCGCGCCTTCATTTCGCACGCAGTCATTTAAATTGGACACAGCAAGATTGGAGCCGTGTACTCTTTTCTGATGAGTCTAAAATTGTGTTACATGGCAATGATGGAAGGAAGAAGGTCTACCGACGTAAGGGAGAGCGTTTCGCACAATGCTGCTTTGAAGAGAGGGTTGCTTATGGCGGTGGCTCATGGACTGTCTGGGGCGGTATATCCGCGAGCGGCAAAACTCAACTTGAGGTTGTTACAGGACCACGGCTGCCAACATTAAATACTGAAAGGTACATTCGTAAGTGCTTAGAACCTCACGTGATGCCATACGCGGACTATGTGGGCCCAAATTTCCTTTTTATGCATGATAATGCAAGAGCCCATGCGGCCGGCATCGTCAGGGAATATCTTCGGGATGTGAACATCACAGTTATGGACTGGCCAGCCAGAAGCCCAGACATGAACCCTATTGAGCACATGTGGGACGAGCTAAAAAGACGTGTTAGGGCTCGTCAGCCAGTTGCCCAGACGATGCAGGAGTTGAAAACTGCCATAGAAGAGGAATGGGAGATGATCCCTCAAAATTTCATAGAGCGGTTGATAAACTCTATGCCTAATCGTATGAGAGCTGTGGTAGATGCCCATGGAGGCAACACGCGTTATTAAATTAAACCTTTATTTGATAAAACATGTTTTTTATTCAAAAATCAATTGCCTTTAACAAGGCGCATATCCGACTTGTTAGGCGTAGCTCCATGTCGTATGGTATTCTGAATTCAAATTTAAAACAATACGATCGAAAAAGATGGTAAAATGTATCAGGTTTAAAACTGCATCAACAGTTTTTGTTCAATCTAGCAATCATATTTCGGTAGGGGCCATCGAAACCTAAACTCTAAGGTGGGCCAATAGATGTGTCCAGAAGTGTATTTCAAATGAAAATATTTTTTCTGTAATACAAAACCCGCGCGAAATAAAATGACATTTATTGAACTCACAGATGAGTATAATAGTAATAACAACATAAATATATTAATTAAAAGATGCGTTCTCAAATCGAAAAAAAAAAATTAAAAAGAACCGTTCCAAAATTGGAACACTGGGATGATATGGGTTACAAAAGTGGTCTAGTACTACGAAAAAAAAAAGTTTAAAAAGACCACGAAAAAAAATTTTATATCTATAACAAAGCTATTTTTTTTAGACTAAAGAAATATTTAAAATTTTTCAAACACGGAACTGTTTTTTTTTTATATTCAATTAAAACTGCAAAATGATTCGATGCAATACTGTCGTGTACTTTTGTCAGACCATGCCCAGTAGGCAGCTTGCCTCACTTCCGCGAATACCTAAATATTAGCTTGTTGCCGAGCCTTAACGTTGTATTTTAAGACACGTTGTGGATATGATACATTATAATATTTTTTCTTTTTTAAGATTAAACTTAAGGCGCAATGAGTTGACAAGTGCGAGCCTATCGATGTTGGCTGAAGTGATGGAGTTCCATGATCACACAACACATTTGGACGTCTCCTGGAACAAATTCTATAAGAATGCAGGTGCTTTGTGAGATCTTACTATTACCTTAAGCTAAATATTTTAGTCTGTCTTCATTATCATCGTCCTGCTAAATCCATTTTTTATTTATTTGGCAGTTGCATGTATTTTTTTTAAAGTTGAAAAAACAAAAGGTCATGCTTTCATACAAATTATCTCGTTTGTTTATGTACCATAAGAGGTCTTTGTCACGTAGACAATAACACGCTGGTATTTTCTTGTAAAACCCGACTTTATATCGTAATGTTAAATGTGATGAAAGTTGGCAATAAAATTGTTGGGGCGGACGCACACATGGCCGTTCATAGACGTCCAGGGGCTCAAACTTTCAGTTGGCCATCTCATCCGCGATGGGATCTCATAAATATGAAACACAACGTCAGTTTAACGTAACACTTTTATTTCCAACATGTATTTGACGCGTATTTCATGCTCATATAATCTGCATATTCGAGGATGAATGAAAAACTGTGACGTCAATCAAAGCGCGGTTTTTTGTGCTTGTCCAAATTGGATCAAACGAAATTTGGAAGCGTAAAGCGTTCAAATATTGAGGCTTTATCAGACTTTTGTGGAACTTAATGGTTTTGTTACATGGATTAAGTAGGAAACGCCAGCCCTTCCTACTACTAGTTCCTAGTACAGTGTTTCCTAATACTGTTTACTGTTTCTATAACTAGTAATACTCCAGAAAAATCGTTACTAATATTATAAAGCGAAAGTGAGTTTGTTTGTTTGTTATCTCTTCACGCTTTAATGGCTAAACCGATTTTGATGAATTTTGGTACAGAGATATTTGGGAACCAGGAGACGGACATAGGCAATTTTTTTTTTAAGTGGGATATGAGGGAGAAAGAGGGAAGAAAAGGGAAAACTTAGCGTTGCTATTACAAATCAATAAGGTGCTTTGGCAAAAACTGCAGGTAGCAGGTACTGTGTTATACCGCATTTAACGCGAGCGAAGCCGCGGGCAAAAGCTAGTACTGAATAAAAGTAAATTCAACATACGGGTAACTTTTTACCTAGGAACAAAACATTACATTACACAATTCATTGTATTTATTTATAATTACATTATCTCTGTCCCTGTTCAGAAATTTCGGTAGTAAATAGCTCGCAAAATGGTCGCAGTAGCCACTCTGTACTTTTCGCGAAGACAGTTATATAATAGCTCAGTTTTAGACCATGGTCTATACAATATAACTAAACCTAATGCAAAATAGTTTGATCGACGACGTATGCGCAGATGACGCGAGGGTAGGGGCGAGCGAGGTAAAAAATCACGCCAGGGTCTTTGTTTGGTTCAAAGAGATGTCAGCAAAGCAGAGGGGCCTGCCAGGGCCTCCACCTGCCGGGGTGGCGGGTTGTTCGAAAGAGATACCGCGGCCCCGGAACGTAAACGGCAATAGAAGGAACATGGGTGGGTTTTAGTCAGTACAAGTCTGACACTCCCCCCCGCTCCGCCCAGAGCGGGGGAAGTTATTTGATGATTTCCCAACCCAAAAAAGGGTCTGTGTTTTATGTTTATTTATATATAATTCTATTTGTTTTAAACATGTCAGTTTCTTTATTTAATTATTTAAAATATTTATGAATACTGCCTTGACTTCCGTACCTTTTATTCACGGGTTGACCACTGAAAACCAACGCCGTGTTGTGGGCTCCCATGGCACATGCTGAGTAACCTACTTTTCGCAGTCACGACATGCAAGCTATTTTTTATTTTGTTCTGTATGCATTTATTAATATTTGAATGTTTAGTGTTTTTTTTAGTTCGTCGTAATTGTGACTGATATATTATTATTTCTCCCTATCAGGAGCAATCCAGTTGATCCGTGCCCTACGCCAGAGTAAAGTACTCCAGGAGTTAAACTTCTCCTACACTTCCCTTACCGTAGGGGTTGAAATCGGGGCGTTACTGCGCATAGAAACCTTAAGGATTCTGGATCTTAGTAATAATCGGTAATGTAACTTGTTTATTATCCATTTTGTCATGAACAACTATGTATCTGGACTAAGGCCATTTTTATTCGAATGGGAAATCATTTTCTTTTCTTCCCTCGCTCTAGGCGGAGCGCGGAGGGTTGTCAGAGTTTTCATTATTAAAACCCATCCATGTTCCTTTTTTTGCTTTTTGTGTTCCGGGGCAGCGGTTTCTCTTTCAAACAACCCGCAACTCCGGCAGGCAGTGGCCCTGGCAGGACCCTTTGCTTTGCTGACATCTCTTTGAGGCGCACGGAAACACAAACGCGCCCGCGCCGTCGACATAGCGTTCTCAGTACCTCCAGTTTTATATAGTGATGTTTATCACCACAATTGAAAACGTCGTTTCTAGATTAAAACTGACAGCTTCATAGATTATCACCATCATTACAAACAATCAGAATCTGTTACTCATCGTTGTGCCCATGGTACAAGGTTCCATTAAAAGTAAGGGGGTGTTTCACATGTCTTCAGGTGGTCTATTAACTTTTACAGTTCTGAAAAACACAACCAATTCGAAGTAAGTTGGTACTCGTGGCTAGATAATAGCAGTCACTCAGGTCGATGTTTAAGTTAAGCCGCGCTTGCCTAGGTTGGTCTGTGGATGTATAAACCAATAGTAGTCATATACCGATTCAAGCATGTATGTAGCCCGCCTTACGAATACTCACAAGACCCGTTTCCCTATTAAGTGCAAATAAGACACAATTATGTCTATTTCCAGCGACACAGACTGTTGATTACCTACGAGGTAAAAGAGGACATTAAAAGAAGGACGCGACAAACGATGCCTGTAAATTATAGTCACTTTGGGTATCCTGACCTAAATTGAAGATTAAATTTCAGGAATGGTTTGTTTGTGCGAGATGATAATCAGGATGTCAGCTAAACCCCCGGTGTTTGTGACAGAGAACTTGTCGTTATCTTGTCGAATTTATGTTCTTACTAGCTGGCGCCCGCGGCTTCGCCCGTGTGATATCGAAATAAAAAGTATCCTATGTTTTATTCCAGACTATAATACCTCTGTGCCAAATTTCATCAAAATCTGTTTTGCCGTTTTGACGTGAAAGAGTAACAAACATCCATACATCTATCCATTCTCACAAACATTCGCATTTATAATACTAATTAATGTAGGAACATGTCTTTAACAAGGGATTTTTTTCCTTTTTGGATTTCGCATTTTAAAGGAAAAAATCGAAACCCTTATAGGACTTCAGTTGTCACACTTTGTTGTCTGTCAAGATCCTTTATCTCAGAAACGTGTTTAAGTATCGAGTTGAAATTAAAACGAGATATTCAAGTCTATAGTCTCTTTGCGCCGACCCCAAATAGAATGGGACAAGGGCAGGAAAATGATGAGTCACTTTGTGCCGTGAAAAGATCAACCCTCTAAGTCGATATGGCCGTTTATGTCGCAAGTTCGGTGTGCGAATCTGACTAGCTCTTGCTTTCCTTTAAAAATCTCCTGTATCGTGGATGCGTTTACAAACATTTAAACTCACATACGCAAAAATCAAAACCTAAACTGTAGGCTATACAAATATTTGTTCCGTACGGGGATCGAACCCGCGACACGTAGCGTAGCAGCCAATCACTCAGCCACTGCACCAGTCAGTCTGTTACTACTCGTGGATGTGGTGACACTCTGTTCCCTTCGCGAGGGGAGCATTCTCTCCCGCCCATGGCTCCGCCGCTTGCGGTGCCGAAAGTGGACCACGAAGACGCCGACGACGTTCCGGAGGTGACTGCGGTAGATCTGAGAGTGGCGGTAAGCAGGCTGAAGTAGTTGTCTATGCAAGCTTTCTCCTATTCAATTATGTATATGAATAATATAATTGCAGTGATGAGCTGAGCGTCGAATATCCAACAGTGCTTGATTTCTTCATCACACGTTGCAATAAATTCCTTAAGAAATCGATCAGAGAGCTTCCCGATCTTAATTATAAAGTTAACCACAATTTTTTTCATAGACTTACATCGCGCGCGGCTGGAATCATAGCCAAAAACATTGTCCTGGCGAAGAGTCTACACACTTTAAACGTATCCTACAATCCCTTTACTCCTCAAGACGCGTTGGTAATACTCCTTAGTCTGAAAAACAAGAAAGTCAAAGTTAAGGAACTTCTTATGGATTATATTGAAGTCGACAAAGAGTTTGCCGAAGTCAGTATAGTACTTTATTCTAGTTAAAATAAAACTTAAATTCTATTACTACTAGCATCGTCTATAGGTAAGGATAATTTAGCAAGAGTTGGTAGCATGAAATAGGAAAAGCAAGGGATCTTCATTTTTCTTGAAAAAAGATCCCATTGCACGGACGAAACGGTTGCCACATATTAAATACATTATTCTGAGGATCCACAATTTTCTCCTTTATTAAAAAAAAACCCAGCTCTTTCATACAAATATTGCATGTAGGTATTGCATTTTGATATTTTGAGATTGATAGAAAGCCATTAATGTAAAACGTCTTTGTGGCGAGGTTCGAAATTCCGTTCTGAATAGGTGGTACCTGTATCATATTCATTGTATGTTGTGGTTATTGGCTGTTCAATCATATCAAGCTAATGGGATAAAGCTGTCGAGCCAAATACGATGAACTTTAGCATTAATTCTCATTGCTGAGAAATCAGTCTCCTCATCGTGAAACAGAGTAGACCATAATCCATTTATTTACACGAACCCAGCATTGCTACAAATAAAACCGTATTGCAGAGAATAGAGGAAATAAGGGCCTTAAAATTCAGAAAGAACATTGTGATAACACACGGGTTTGTCCTCGGAAACTATTCCTTGTCTACAAGGGACATAAAAGCCATCACCTTAAAGCAACTTGTGCGAATCACGACGAAGAAAGCTAAAAAGAAAACTGAAGTTGTTGGACCGGACTTCTTGTGAGTACATTCTTGTTCTGTAACCATGGCGTTGACGAGGCGAATGAAATGCCCGTGTTATTAGCAACAAATGCCAAAGAGGCTCAGCCTATGCCCCAACAAAAGAAATGTAGAGGCACTACAATAAGCACATACTACAGCCAAAAGTACTGCAGCGCCATCTATGTCACTTATGGATAACACACACTGAAATCCTAGATTACGCAAGCAATGGTATCCGTGACTTAATTAAGACTGTATCTGAAAACCCTACCTAAACTATCGGACAGTACCACCAGACACCAAACCCGGTCGGTGCCGGTGGGAGGATTCCTTATCCTCTGGGGGATGAAGAACTTTACACCCTGTTCTTCATACTCCATTTTTTCGTTTGGGAAATCACTTCTCCCGCTCGAGGCGGAGCGGAAGGGACTGTCAGCCTTACTGACAAAAACCCATTCATGTTCATTCTTTTGCCCTTTATGTTCCGGCAGCGCGTTATGTCGTCGAACAAACTTACCAACCCATCCTAAAGGAACATTTAATGCTAATCCTTCTTATGACTCGTCTTGACACCTTTCAGAGTACAAATACTTGATTTTCACAAAGAAGGGATTACGCAAATAGAAATACCTCGTATGCAGCAGCTCTTGAAGCGAGCTGGGGCTCCAGTCGAAGACGATTTTATAATTGGGCTCTCCAAATGCTTTCCGGGACCCAAAACCGAAACCAAGCTCAGACCACTCAACGTTGAATGTGAGTTTAGAAAATATTTTTTACGTATTTTTGTTCTTCGTTGGTCTAAGTGATCGCAAGTTTTGCTGCTGAGTATTCATGCATGAGAATTCGATTCAAATCGGAGTAGTTGATAAACTTATCTATGGTAATCACAGGGTCAGGGTTTATGCCTTAGTGATGGCAGGCTCTTCCTGCATGAAATCCTTATCCTTACTAATATTATAAAAGCGAAAGTGAGTTTTTTTGTTTGTTTGTATGTTTGTTACCTCTTCACGCTTTAATGGCTAAACCGATTTTGATGAATTTTGGTACAGAGATAGTTGGGAACCAGGAGACGGACATAGGCTATTTTTTTAAATAGTGGGATGTGAGGGAAAAAGAGGGAAGAAAAGAGAAAACTTAGCGTTGCTATTACAAATCAATAAGGCTCATGGGGAACTGTGTTACCCCGAATTTAACGCGAGCGAAGCCGCGGGCAAAAGCTAGTGTAAACATAAAGTGTGACACTATTGCATTAGAGTACCCTGTAATGATGGTCGTAAAATAGAGTGTAAATAAATAATGACTGGTGAAATGAGTGTTCCATTGCTCAAGCCTTTGGGAGATGTTAATTTGTTTATCTTTTCTGAACTCTAACTGTGTCTAAATAAATCCCCTTACGCCCACATATTCTAGGACTACTGTCGCGAAGTGTAGCGTAGCTTAGCGTAGCGTACCTTTAGCGTAGCGTAGCGTACCTTTAGCGTAGCGTAGCGTACCTTTAGCATAGCGTAGCGTACCTTTAGCGTACCTTTAGCGTACCTTTAGCGTACCTTTAGCGTACCTTTAGCGTAGCGTACCTTTAGCGTAGCGTACCGTAGCGTAGCATAGTGAAGTATAGTAAGGTATAGACTCATGCATTTGTTTTAACAGTGATGGTTGAGTATATACACCGGCTCTACCCTGACAAGGAGCCGACTCCGACACCACCACCTACCATAGAACCAGAACCAAAACCAAAACCAGAAAAGAAAAAGAAACCGAAGGGCAAAAAAGGAAAAACAAAATAATCTGACAGGATGTTGTTTTTTTTTCTTATTACTCGGATTATTCTTTTAAATCTTCTTTGCCATAGAGGACGCTTGTGTCCCTACAATGGACACATTATATTGGCTTAATATTCTATACATTTTGTTAATTTACCATTGCGCTCGAAAATTAAGTTATGATTTTATAATAATTATGAAAAACATTGAAGTTATTTTTTAAGATGTATTTCTTTAGAATATCATTTGAAAATAAGTATTCATTGAAATATAGGCTATTTTTAGACACCTAAAGTTATACATGATATTATATTTGCCTTAATTTTACGTACGTGTTTATTTTTTGTGGTAGGTAAGAATATTTTTATTCCTTCTTGATTTATGCTTGTAATGGGAACTACTACGGTCAAAAAGCTAGTAATATTCTAACAATAATTCTGTAAGATATTTATTTTGTTTTTAAGATTTTTTTGTCGGAAATATGATTTAATTTAAGTTTTCGTTGAAATGTTATTGTTGTTTGCTTTTAATTTAAATGAAAATAATTATGTTGTTGTTTATATTAAAATAATAGTATGTTGGTTAGTACCTACACATTTATGTTTTTTTCCACAATAAAGGTGCATGTTAGACTTGTCCTAAGCGTATCCATTTGGGTTGCGGGTTGTTCGAAAGAGATACCGCGGCCCCGGAACGTAAAGGGCAATAGAAGGAACATGGGTGGGTTTTAGTCAGTACAAGTCTGACATGCCCCCCCGCTCCACCCAGAGCGGGGGAAGTCATAGGATGATTTCCCACCCGAAAAAAAAAAAAAAAAAAAAAAAAAAAAAAAAAGCGTATCCATTTATAAAAAAAGGTTACTAAAAAGATAATATAATATTACCATTGTGCTTCGTTGGCTCTGCGACTGTTTGAGGTCATGGGTCCGATTCGTAGCTCAACCAATGTGTTAATGGATTTTTCATTAGGGATTTCTTAGTAACAGCTACTGAGACCGGATTGACTCGTTTCCAAAAATTATTAGAAATTGATTCACATTTATCACATCACTTTGCAATAATTTTTACTTTTTTAGCAGTATAGCAAATGACTCGCTCATTTAGACACTCGACCACTCATACATCGTCATTGAACTTTTAACTACTTAAGTAAATTTTGAAATCAGAAGACGTGTTCTTTCAGCCAATCAGAAACAAGCAACATATCCAACTTTTTTTTTAGTGAGCACGAATTGAAAAACCGGCACAGAGCGAGTCAGACTCGCGCACCGTGGGTTTCAATGTAAACTTGCTACATAAACGGCCATATCTTCTGACAGTGTAGACTTAACACGCAGCCTGTCCAGAGTATTTTGGATAAGGTTGTCGTGACGTCCAATTTTTTTTTCGGCCAAACTTTCATTTTGTGTACCTACGAAGTATGTATATACGAAGTATATATGTGAATTTACTGAATTTCAGCATTGCAATATTTTTAATGCACGGACATTCATGTTACCAACCAATAAAGAAAAAATCGCGGGACATTGGTGTTTTATTATTCCCAATTCACTGCTCATACGTCTGCAAAATATTAAAGACGTAGCTGAAAAATACATCGGACAGGCAACGTATTTAGTAAATGGTTTTAATGTCAACTCGATAACTCCACGTGTTCCCGAGATAAATGGTCTTGACAGACAAACAGACAGATGGATAACAAAGTGATTCTGTTTTTTTCTTTTTGAGGTACAGAAAAAAATGATTTTATTTTTAAGCGTTGCACGCTTGGGTAAACGCACCCACAATACAGGAGAAATTCCTAGTGTGGGACTAGGAATTTCTCCTGTATCGTGGGTGTGTTTACAAACATTTAAACTAACATACACTAACAACCAGACCCGAAACAACTACTTGTAGGTCATACAAATATTTGTTCCGTGCGGGGATCGAACCCGCGACACGCAGCGCAGTAATCGATGGCTCAGCTACTACGAGGGTGATGAGTATAATTATGAAGTGTTTTAACATTCCTGTAAAGTTACAATTTTTATTATTTTTACGATGCCAAAACTTCAACAACGATATACAGGATAGTTTCGACCAAACATCCTGTATAACAGTGCTCGTAATTATACAATGAACGCCTAACTAGACAAATCAACGTCAAAACACAGTTCAAGCAACCAACAACGGTTAATTATTCCGACATGACCCAACAACGCACTTATCAACCACGTACGTCGATCGCCAAAGCGTACAGTTTGGAAAACACCGCCGCTACGCCACCGCCCTCTAGCGGAAATTGATTGCACGTGATATGACGTCAGAGGTTGTGGACAGTTCGTGATGACGTGACTTCTACGCTTCGATGTCACGTGACCGCAGTAAAGGCACTCAAACTGCTTTGAGGTACTTCAATTAGTATCGAATTGATAGGTACTTTTGGGTCATTAGCTGCTTTGATTATAGGTTTCTGTACGCTTACCATGAGTTGCCAAAGTAAAACGACACCATCTTACCGTAGTCGATATCGGATAAACGCGCATCGTATAGATTACAATTAAACTCGTACCATGAGCTAAACGGACTCGCTAGCGACAGTTCGATTGTTTATACAGTTTATAAATGTTTATGTTGGTACAAGAAACATTACGTATCAAACTTCACACTTAAGTTTGCTGTCTCGTTCTAGCTACAGTAAAAGACAGAGTAAGGCAATTGGTGAACCCTACCAATTAAAAACACCGATTCTATAACGCTGCCTATTGTAAATGTAATAAAGCAAGCGTAAATCAAAAACATATGTGTTTCTAAATTTAGATGGGTTATACCTTGTGAAATTAATGCCAGCCGTCATGTTTCAATGCGTCAATGTCATGATGGCCGCGTCCGAATCTGCATAAAAATGAAAGTAAAGGAAGTTATAAAATGACTACCATCAATAGATCCTATAACTTTTGGGAACTTCTAGCATCCATAGCATAAGTGTAGTAACTAAAATAAAAGTTCTGAATAGGTACTTTGTTAAGGATAAGTGAAATATGTTTTGTTACACAAGTTTATTTTATATGTGCCTTTGTTTAATGATATCCCTTTCTTGTCTTGTGGTTAGGAATTTCATAAACTTTTTCATAATATTGGTGACGGTTCAGTGTTGTTGTTACTTCTTGAATATAGACACTCATAACCTCTTGGGAAAAATGTAGAGGTTTACCGGTAATACGCTGATAGCATAAATATGCGTAACATAACAATGCGCATAAAACTAAACGAGCTACTTAAAATGTGAAATTCATGAATGTACAAAAGTAAGTTTGAATAATGAAGTTTCTAACATAATTCTTATTTCTCACCTATTCAAGTGATACTATTTTTGTTCACACAAATGCTCGAAAACCTCTTTATTGAGCCTATATTCTTTGATAAAATTATTTTCACCAATATGTGCAAGTGGATCTCCAAAAGCCTTCCGCACAGTAGCTTAGAAATTTCCTTGGTCTCGTTGTTCGTGTTCATACGCACCCGTGGCTCACATATTCCACGCTAAATTAGTTTTACCGGACATATTTATGCACAAATTAATTAAAAATTGTTTTAAACGACACACTTCACAGCATTTCATCCTTCATTAAGCTAGTGAGCTACTTTACTACTGAAGTAACGGTTTGCATTGATAGTACCTGTCAAATTTGTAACTCATGGTACCGATTTGTATAGCAAACTGCCATAAACTTTAGTCGCTAGCGAGTTCCTATACGATAGGTTTCTTACTTGATGTCTCATACTGCCGATTTTGGTTCTACAAGTGACCGCTAGAGGCGCTGTAAAATTTCCCATACAAAAAATTTACGGCGTCGGTATCGAGTAGCGACGAATACTATTGGTTAAAACTCATGGTAGAGCTACTGCTCAGATATTGTGATTAGCTAGCGAATACGATATCAGTAGTGTGGAAAAGCATATTCTGCATAGCAGTTTTTAACAAAATCCCAAAGAATTAATAAATAATAATAAATAAAATAAAATTTATTTAAGTATAAGTAAAACTATGATTTACATTAATCGTCATAGAGGAAAATTAATTCTAACTATTATGTAGACCTGCCTGATCTAGGTTTATGAAAACCTGTGTTTCAGGCCATCAATTTACGTCAAACATTTTAAAAAGAGGACATTAGTAAATTTATTAGTAGCTAACTTATAGAAAAGACATATTATTTTCAACGACTTAACAACAATTAAATTTAAATGAGTTTAAAAAAGAACTTACAGCTTTGGTGTGTAAAAAATATTACTGAAATTTAAACTAGTATTTGAATGATACTTTGACACCCTAATTAAATTGTAATCATTTAATCTTTGACATTGTATAATAATTTGACATTGAATTGAATTGACCAATAATTTTAATTTTATTGACATGCTTCCAACTGTAATTTTAATTCCTATTTAATATTTGTCTTAAAAATTATGTTTATGTACCAAATATTTGCACTCCCCCAGTGTCAGGAAATGATGAGACCATTGTTTATATTTAAGACCATAAAAATGTACCATATTCAGACAAATAAATTTGAATTTGTAGTCTGCTTTGATTGACTGTTTAGGCTTGTTTTGATGTAATTATAACACGTTTATGAGCTTCACCTATAAAATACAATAACGATATAAAAAATCTTTCAAGTTAATTGCGACTCACGTTCCTGTTACTGATTCAGTTGATTTCTTGTGTAAATTTTTAGTTTAGATGACAATGCTTTAGGTTAGCTATAGCTAGTGATGCCATTTTTAACCCTATATGGCGGATTCCCAAAGATAGCAGTATCAAATGAAAGGGTTAGCTTGAAAGAGCACCACTGTTTTTTTAAATAAATGTGACACTTTAAACTATATATTTTGAATATATTGAATTTGGTGGCAAAGGTTTTCTTTTTCTTTGTCAAATAGGTTAGTTTCCAAAAAAAACTAGTCCGTCTTTTAGATTATTCAAAAATAAGGGACACGTATTTTTTCATTTGTTAATCCTTACTTCCTTACTAATATTATAAAAGCGAAAGTGAGTTTGTTTGTTTGTTTGTTACCTCTTCACGCTTTAATGGCTACACCGAATTTGATGAATTTTGGTACAGAGATAGTTGGGAACCAGGAGACGGACATAGGCTTTTTTAATGTGAGAAATGAGGGAGAAAGAGGGAAAACTTAGCTTTGCTATTACAATAAATAAGGCGCAAGGGTAAAAACTACAGGTAGCAGGGTACCTGTAAATCAGGAAAGGGGAACTGTTTTACCCCCAATCGAACGCGAGCCGCGGGCAAAAGCTAGAAACCAATAAAAAAAAATTAAAGTAGGAAGAAAGAGGGAAGAAAAGGGAAAACTTAGCGTTGCTATTACAAATCAATAAGGCGCAAATGTGACACTTTAAACTATATATTTCACAGAAAAAAATGCATAAGTAAGGAAACATAATTTTAAAAGCCATTGAAACAAAAACGTCTAGTATATCATACTTTCAAAAAATGAAGAACAAAACTAACACTTGTCGCATATAATAGCAGAAACAAGTGAAAAGAGAAATACCGCGCACAAGAAGCCGTTAGTTTTAATTTGCGACGTAAGTGCATACCGCCTTAAAAGATTAAAGAGTAGACTCTGCGTCTCTAATTACCTTCAGTAGCAGTGGGCTACGAGATGTTGTACTGGGACCGCTCACTTGTACAATCAACAAAAGAGATTAATAACCAGACTAAAATCCATGAAAGTTTTCGAAAAAAGTTAAATTTATTTGATTGTATACTAGAAGTTCATTAAAATAAATTAAATTTGAGTTGAATGAATTAATGAATAAATTTTATTCCGTGACATAGACGCATAGAAACCTTAAACTAGCACAATATTATACACAAACATGCAATAAATCAAATTCATTCATTAAAATGTTAGTTAGATTAAATGCTTACTAATATTATAAAAGCGAAAGTGAGTTTGTTTGTTACGTCTTCACGCCTAAATGGCTTAACTGATTTTGATGCATTTTGGTACAGAGATAGTTACAGGAGACTATTTTTTTAAATTGAGATATGATGGAGAAAGAGGGAAGAAATGGGAAAACTAAGCATTACTATTACAATGAATAAGGCGCAAGAGCAAAAACTACAGGTAACAGGTAAATCAGGAAAGGGGAACTGTGCTACCCCGAATTTAACGTGAGCGAAGCCGCGGGCAAAAGCTATTAATAATAAAAAGAATAAGTAATCTCTGCTCCTGATACCGGTGGACACATTGTTTTATACTTTTTAACGTTTTTTCTACATTCTTAAGAAATATTTGGAAATGTAAAACATAAATATTAAAAGTAAGTAAAGAAAGAAGAAGTATTTAAATTTAATAAGAATAAGACAGTATTCTGAACTAAAGGTTGAAAAGAAAAATCAAAACTTTTTTTATGCTATATCTGATGAGTCTGGCTACTTACCTCTTCTGCTGACTGTACTATGGTCTGTACAATATGTCTGTGTCTTGGTATGACAAATTTGAGCTCAGACAATTCAATCGTTTGATTGTATCATTATTTTATCTTGTAGACAAAAACAGCCATAGCGTGAAATTGGAGCCATTTGAATTTGGTGGCAAAGGTTTTCTTTTTCTTTGTCAAACAGGTTAGTTTACAAAAAAAAATTAGTCCGTCTTTTGATTATTCAAAAATAAGGGACACGTATTTTTTTGTTTGTAAATTAGACCAAAAATGACAAAGATATAGCCCATTAATTCACAAGGTATCTCGTCACACGTAACTTCCACCATACCATCTCATCATTTTAATAAATTCTGAATTTTTTTATCAACCAATTGCACTAACCTAAATTACCCAACAAAAACCGGCCAACTGCGAGTCGGACTCGAGCACTGAAGGTTCCGTACAAACTTGCGACATAAACAGCCATATTTGACTGCGTCGATTTATAGGGTTTCTTTTTTCGCAGTTTCAAGGGACCACAGAATTTTATATATGCGCCGCGCGTAGCCGAAATAAAAGGTCTTGACAGACAGACAGACAAAGTGATGATAAAAGGGTTCTGTTTTTTCCTTTTGAGTTACAGAACCCTCATCATCATCTGCCTAGCCTTTTCCCAACTATGTTGGGGTCGGCTTCCAGTCTAACCGGATGCAGCTGAATATCAGTATTTTACATGGAGCGACTGCCTATCAGACCTCCACAACCCAGTTAATACTGTAATACGATACCCCTTGGTAAGACTGGTTGTCAGACTTTCAGAACACTGACAACCTGTAACGACTGTCAAAGATAAACGAATGAGCCAGGACCAACGGCTTAGCGTGCTTTCCGAGGCTCGGAGGAAACTCGGTATGTAACGGGTGGTCACCCATCCACAGACCAACCTAGGCAAGCGCGGCTTAACCTAAAGATCGACCCGAGCGGCTGCTATTATTTAGCCACGAGCTCCGTTTGTTACGTAACCCTAAAAACTAGCACACATAAGGTACTTTCTTGCACAACGTACGCACTGCCTAACTCTTAACAGGATTCTCTCTAAAACTGAACCGCTCTCTACGTCAAGAAAACAGTAGCTATGTATAATGATTGATTATAGCTAGTTTGCTACGCGTCAATGACGGTAGTTGAACAATCTGTCTCGTGTAGCCGGCCGTTGATTGGCTGGCCGAAGCCGCGTTGTGGACGCTGTCAATTAAGTCTGTGCACTTAATCAACATTATGCTTGGCAGACATTGTACCTACACTGTGGTCTTGTCTGTAGTTACTGATGCGATGGGTGGAGCTTGTGGATGTGTGGGTAAACTAGTGTTTGAGCCAGTGTTTTGTTTTTAGGGGCTACCTACAAAAAAGGTTTGAAAATATACGTTTTTAATATGGTAAAAAAAAGGATACTAAAATTATTTTTCTAGGTAGCCCCTTAATAAAGCAATGATTTGAAACTGACTGTTGCTTATGAATTCGTTCGCGGAAAAGTTTTGATGTGTATGTGTGAGAAAAAATCAAAAGTAATCTATGTGCTATTCCATCTTTAAGGATTTTTAAGAGATTAACGACTATCAAAGATCTACGAATGACCGCCGGGACCAATGGCTTAACGTGCTTTCCAAGGCACGGAGGAAACTCGGTATGTACCGGGTGGTCACCCATCCACAGAACAACCTAGGCAAGCGCGGCTTAACCTAAGGATCGACCCGAACGGCTGCTGTTATTTAACCACGAGCTCCTCTTAAATATAAAGTTATATAATATACTCATTTGACGTAATAACATTCGATGTTCTAATAGCATAAAAACAAAATGTTGTACTTGTTTACCAAAAAACCTCCCGCAAATATCAAAATAAACACACTATAGTATAAGCATTCAAATCGTAAAGGATCTTCTTTTAGTATTATAAAGCTATTTCTTTCCCCACATTTAACTAAAACGAGCTGTGAATGGAGCATAAAGTCCCGAGATATTTTCAACAGTAAACTCTGAAACTGTATTATTTTCATAAAAATGTGAGATTCACTTTAAAATTTAAATAACTGCTATACAATTTTAACGAGAAAGACAGACTTCTTTTAAGTGCAAGTGAGTACACTGGAACTGCACTTAGTGCGCTGCTGTTAATTATTTCATCAAAACTCTTTTTTTCCGGATGGGAAATCATCAAATAACTTCCGGTCGGAGGGTCGGTGTATATACTTTTACTGATTAAAACCCATCCATGTTCCTTTTTTTGCCCTCTGTGTTCCGGGGCCGCGGTATATCTTTCGAACAACGTGCAAACCCGGCAGAACCCTTTGCTGCCATCTCTTTGATGCGCGTTTTGAACATGAACGCGCCTCCGACACAGCCTGTCCTCACCCACTACATAGCTGAACGTTTACATACACGTGTCTCGCGGTGCCCGATGCAAGAAGCGTCTCCCTTTTCGGCTTTGTTGGTTTGAAGTTCATCACAGCTACATTCAAAACGTCTTCTGAACTGTCGTTGAACTGGTGTCTCTACAACTACTAAAGGTGGTATCAACTCCATATTCCTTGCACTTCTTCAACTTAAGCTAAAACCTTAAGCAACATGTCCAAACCCAATCAACCAAATTCACCCAAACATCTGCACCAGCCTCTAATAGTGGAGTTCGGTCGAGTTCCTCACGCAGGGAGGAGTCCTGTGGCCTCAGTGGTGGCGGCATTATACTCTTAATGGGGTAAAAACTGAACGTTATCTGCTCCTCAGTCTGCTTCAATTAACGGCTGCCTTCACTTTAACTGAGGCTGCCAAGAGAGCGGAAATTATGTTAAGTGAATAATACATTTTTTTCTAAAACATAATACGATATGCTATAGACGATATTACATAAGTATCAATTAAAGAAATGCATACTCGATAAGAATTTGGGTGAGATAACATCATACCACATCTAAAAAGGCAAAAATAAAATCTTAGTAATTCAATTTAGAAGAAAAAACAAGCCTGAGAAGGGAAAAATCGCTTCCTAAAACAAAGCCGACCTCCAAAAAAATACAATTTCGGCGAAAAATTACTTTACTTCCAGAAGTCGAAGACGTACTATTATTAAGACTTTGTTTTAAAAGTGAAAGTCGTATTATATTTAAACATTCTGTTGTACCCAGACACGTACATGCAAGCAACTGTATGAAATGAGTTCTTGGAGTTGCCTGAATTCAATATTTTTCATGTAAACATTCCAAACATTTTCTTAACCGCTCCCTTAGGGGCCGCATACCTATAGCTATTTATTGTACACAGGAAATTAAGCCCTTTGTCGTTCATTCGTCTGGATTTTAAGATTCATTTTTGCTTGCGTGCTACGGAAACTGCCACTTCCCGGTAACATTGCTTACCTTGCTAATGGACATAATTGAAATATAGACTCTATTGAAAACCGTATATGGGCGGTTTTCCTGTGTTTTGTGAGGTGTTGCATATTCTTTTCCTGATGGTAGTAGTCCAGTGCATTGCCGTGGAGATACAACCCGCTGTTGTGCACTTAAAGGTAGATATTTAGGGTTGGCACTCGATACGTTTAAGCATAGTTTTTTTTTTGTTGTCAAATCTATTTATTCGTTATGATTTTAGTTTGAAACACACTATACATTTACATAATTATATATAAATACATTAAAAAAAAACATATAATAGTAACAATATTTAACAATTAATTTAAAAGACAAACCATTGAAGTCCTACAGAAAGCAAAGGATCGCCTATAACGTAAATATGTTCTTTTTACATTCCTAAATACATTTTGCATTGCGTACTACCTGACTAATTATTTGTAATATTACCAATAATGCTGCAAGCTAATCTAGGCTAGAAATAGGTAAGATTTTCACTCAAGTCTCAGTAAGACAGCCCTACGGTACTCCTGCGCTGCACGAACACAAGTGACTCGGCTCGTTTTTCAGTCCGGTGCACATTACTGCCCGCGACTGTACTACAAACAACATTAAACTTTTTATCTCCGACTGTACCTGTCTGTCTGCCAGTATAAACTCCATCTGGAAGGATTCATTCGAATTATTTATTTTTATTTAATTTTGTACATACGTTTTTCTCAGTTTTTTTTAGAGAAAAGTGTGGTTAAAAACGAGAGATACAATCTAATTTAAATAGCCTTTAAAAGGGGCATGATTTGTGTCTAAGACATAAGCCTATGCTTACCAAGGCCGGTCTTTGGGTGGGATGCCACCCTAAGATGTCCAGATCCATTCATGTCGTTCCAAGGTTAAGCTATGCTTACCTAGGCCGTTCTTTGGATGAGTTACCCTTTTTTTACGTGTGGAAATCCTCGTTGGATGTCCTTCGCCATGGCGGAGGTGTCTGTCAGACTCCTACTGACCAAAACCACAATGTGTTCCTTCTCGTCACTTCTGGCTGGGGTGCGGGGACACAATCGCATTCTACACAATCACCCCAGCAGTGTGGATGAGCCTTTCGTGTAGATTGAGGGTTAAGCTATGCTTTCCTAGGCCGTTCTTTGGATGGGTTTCCTTACATATCCAGATTGCTTCGTGTCTTTCGTCTGACCTTTTCCTAACTATGTCCGCTGTATACCAGTACTAGCTTTTGCCCGCGGCTTCGCTCGCGTTAAATTCGGTAGCGCCTTATTGATTTGTAATAGCAACGCTAAGTTTTCCCGTTTCTTCCCTCTTTCTCCCTCATATCCCACTCTTTTTAAAAAAATAATAGCCTATGTCCGTCTCCTGGTTCCCAACTATCTCTGTACCAAAATTCATTAAAATCGGTTTAGCCATTAAAGCGTGAAGAGGTAACAAACAAACAAACAAACTCACTTTCGCTTTTATAATATTACTAGCTTTCGCCCGCGGCTTCGCCCGCGTTAAATTTGGGGTAACACAGTTCCCTTGCGCCTTATTGATTTGTAATAGCAACGCTAAGTTTTCCCTTTTCTTCCCTCTTTCTCCCTCACATCCCACTTTTTTTAAATAAAAATTAGCCTATGTCCGTCTCCTGGTTCCCAACTATCTCTGTACCAAAATTCATCAGAATCGGTTCAGCCATTAAAGCGTGAAGAGGTAACAAACAAACAAACAAACAAACAAACAAACTCACTTTCGCTTTTATAATATTAGTAAGGATTATAGTAAGGAAAGGATTCTACACGGAATGAGACTACAAAAAGATACAGCAGCTACGAAACACAACAAGCAAAAGAAGGAATGTGGATGGGTTTTAGTCAAACAAGTTTGACAATCCGTTCAGCTCTGCCTAGAGCGGGAACAGTCATTTTATGATTTCAATGGCGTTCTTATTGATAAAAGTGGTATCTTCCAAATTTGAATGGACTGTACAAACATAAAAATATAACGGAGGATGTCATTTTTGTACCATCATACTACACAAACAATAAAAATAATTTAAATTAAGTTATTTATTCAGAAAGTTATTTTACATTATTACTCGATGTGGTAGACAAATAAGATAGGTGTTAAATATTAATTGGCAATTTAATAACATCTTATGGCTAGATCTAGTAATTACAATCACGGCATCTATCCTCCGGAGGCATAAATCCCGATTTTAACCTAAAGTATATTCTATTCTCTGTAAACTAAAACTAATACAATATTCCGCTATGGTTTCGCACCCAGCATATCAGCTCCACTCCTCACCGTCCTATTGTTACCTCTCATTAGTTCGTGACTAACTTATATAATATCATTCATAATTCGGGTCGGGATCGAATTTTATGTAATGGTGGTAGCTTGGTGTAAATTCTGAGCGTGGTCGCGGCGTGGCTATTGGAAGCACTCGTGTCACCTCGCACCGCGGTAGATTAGTGTGGATGAGACTGCTTGCTAAATGATTTTAAGTTTTATTTGAATGTGTAGTTGACTGCTTTCAGGTGGTCCATTAACTTTTACAGTTTTGAACACCAGAACCAACTCTAGGTAAGGACTCGTTGCTAAATAATATAAGTTACTCGGGTCGATCTTTAGGTTTAGCTTCGCTTGCCTAGGTTGGTCTGTGGATGTGATTGGACCCGTTACATACCGGGTTTACTCCATGCGTCGGAAAACACGTTAACCTGTTGGTCCCGGCTGTCACATATAGATCTTTGACAGTCGTGACAGATAACCAGTGTCCCAAAAGTCTGACAACCAGTCTTACTCAAGGGGTATCGTATTCCCAGTAATAACTGGGTTGTGGAGGTCAGTTAGGCGACTGCCCTATGTGATGTATTGGTGTTCAGTGGGTGCAACTGAATACCAATACATCACATAGATTAGATAGCTTTGATTGCAAATGCACAATTTTTGTATTTGCAATCTAAGCGGGCTTCACAAATAAATAGCTTTGACTGTGACTTTGAAATGATGACTGTAATTGTTTTAGAATGACACTTGCATGCTTAGTTCTTATTCGTTGTATGCTTTCTCATGATAGAAAGACTGCCTCGATAGTCTATGTTGATGGCAAGCCTTCTTAACATGGGGCTTAAATAACTGATGAAACTGACAAATGCTTGCACTGACTGGACAGGTCTACTCAATCTGTGTGGTGCTTTCTTAAAAAGACCACTTCAGACACTAATCTGCATAGTCCTCATGTAAGTTGACCAAGATTTTTTGTCTGGACTTTAAAAGAGACTATGACCTCTGAGTTTGTTTCGGCTGTTTCTTCTCAGAGTAGTCGGGTACGAAACACCGGCCTCATCTAATTTTTAAAAAAGACGTGTAAAAGTGTTTGTGAAAACCTACTTGCAAAATAAACATCATTTATCATTTAAATATAATTGCATGGATAGCCTAGTGTCTATTTTTCTGTGAACGTTTATGTTCAAGTTATGAGAAAATGAACAAGATGGCGTTTCTCGCTTCACACGATTTTATTTCTGTAGTTAGTATAGACATATAGATTTGTGTAGACCTCTGCCTAGCCCTTCGGAATGGTTTTGGGGCTGCGTAATGTTACGTTATGATATGCCATTGATGAAATCGAAAACTGAAAACAGTTGACGAAGTTTTTAAATGAAAAAAAAAAACTTTTTCATTTAAAATCTTCGTCCACTTCTTCTATTACATTTTTGTTTGTTGTCCTGCCCCACATTCGGCTTCAAACTTCAAAGCGACCCAAAAATCAAACATAACATGTTGAACGTCTTCAAATAAACATGTTTTCGTGTGTGCAGACTGTCAAACATTGTTTGACAAACATGTTCGCGGCGCACTTAGTATAATAAAGTAAATATTTTAATGGAAATGTGACTGCGCAATTTATGTTTCGTGAGTACTTTTCATGTCTGTAACGTTCTTAGTTTGATGTTTTTGAAGTGTTTATGTTTTTTTAACTACGTGGTGTTTTATATGAAACTGAGAGGGAAAAAAGTACTTTATAAATAGTAAAGTTTCTTTCTAAAACCCGTATAGTATCGTGGATTCTATGTAACACTTGAAAATGCATTTTTTATGACTTTACAATACATAATCGTTTCCTTAGTGTCATCATTTTCCTGCCCTTGGCCCATTCTATTTGAGGTCGGTGCAACACGCTTTCTTCTATACATGTTATTCAAGGATTTAGCTTACGTTTTATAGTCGGCCGCCTACCTGATACCGACCCTCCTTGGGAATGCTTTTGTTGAGCATTACCCGTCACCACTCGGGTGACCCAATGTGCTCGATAGTCTGCACTGGGTCATAAGTTCCCTTAGTCGCCTTTTACGACACCCACGGGATGAGATGGGGTGGCCGTATTCTTAACCTCCAGGACTACACGAATCCTTAGTGTACCTAAGTGAAATGTCCTCCAAGTGTAAACGATGGTAAGAACCGCTTAAAATACATTTCGAAGATCAATAGAATGATTACAGTATTCTTAATACTGTAATTATTACAGTATTAAGAATAATTACTGTATTAAGTATTATATTACAGTATTCTTAATACTGTAATTATTACAGTATTAAGAATAATTACAGTATTAAGTATTATATTACAGTTATTACTAGTCTATAAGTTTATATATAGACTAGCTGTTTCAAAAAATTACAACCGATTCCCAGACCTATCGAATGTACATACAAAATTTCACAAAAAATCTGTCATAATGTCTATTTCGGAGGAGTATAGCAACTAAAACTGTTACACGAGAATTTTATGTATACGAAGAATAACATACATACATCTTACTTCTTACTAATATCTTACTTGTTTCTAAAATTAAATATAAATGCGAATGTTTGTGAGGATGGATGGATGTATGGATGTTTTTTTACTCTTTCACGTCAAAACGGCTGAACGGATCTTGATGAAATTTGGCGTAGATTATAGTCTGGAAGCTAGACATAAACTCACGCTTTTTCCCATAGTAAAAGGCCACCTGCTACGATAGAAGCTTTAAAGTCTGATATCTACCAAGGCTACATGCTTCTTGATTTCCCGGAGAAACCTCAAAAGCAACACTTACCAAACCAAGGACTTAAATATAACGAAGTTACTATATCTGCGTTAATGAGCCCTTAACCGATAGCACGCAGACCAAGCAAGTAAGTCAATTTTCCACCCCCTTAACCATAAATAGGGTCCATAATGGACGGCCAATTGGCTTCCACGGTAATCATATGGTCCTGGGCCTTAATTACTTAATAGGGTTTGCATTTAGGCCTGATGTAATTATTATGGGCTCGATTTTGTCCGCGAATTCATCTGCGTGCAGCTGCAATAAAATTCCATAGATAAGTACTTACATGATAAAAGTTATATGTCCTAGGTCATTATCTTTGAGCCAAATTTAGTTTAAATGCAAGCAGCCAGGTCCGAAAGCGTCACAAACAAACGAACTTTGTTACACATTTATAATATTAGTTAGGGTAGGTTAGAAGGGTTAAGTAGAATATGTCGACAGTTTTGTTTAAGTCCCATGGGTGAACGGGCGCTGTCAGTTAGGATTGTCCATCGCTCAGCTGCCACAGATTATATTAATCACTTTAATTTTTAATTATGAATTTCTACTTTTACTCTGGACGCTTCCGCAAACTCTTAATGTGCATGTTTAACTCACACACGTATATGCAAAATCTCGACATGAATGATGTAACTGTAATATTTTTAAAGATTTTTGCATTCTTGTCCATAGAGATCTGGGTTTTGAAATGGGCAACTTCGGTACTTCCACAAGTTGCATGCCTTGTGACTGGGACTGTATATGCTTCATATTTTTGTTTTTGACATATCAGAGAAGATTGGTAAACGCCCATAGTAAGACAGGTTCAACAACAGTGACAATTAAATCAAATCACTGCTAAAAACACACAGCTAACGATAAATACATTGAAATAAATCTGTCAATTCAGTCCGCTAGAGGGCTGATTTTGCCAATGTCCTTTAAGTATCCACCGTTCATACTGTCTTTATATACCTTAATCTAGTGTTATAAATCAAGAGCAATACCTATGTACAACATGTATCTAATATGTTTTGGTGTTAAAATACATTTAAGCAAAGGCTCCTTACAGTAATTATAGAGAAAGTCAGTCATTAAAGTTCTTGCTATCATTAACGCGCCTCGCACAATATCTTGCGTTGTCTAAATGGAGTCTGGAATACTTTAACAAGTTTTTATACAACTTGCAACTAAATTCATTGATGTCTAAGTATTTTTTTTTCAAGCTTTCTTTTAACTTGCAACGTTTGTTTTATTGGTAGTTTATGTCAAAACTTGTGATTGAATTTTAAAAAGTTGACCCCAACAGACTGATGGAGGCTTAAATTGTATGTGTAAAATTGTTTTGTTTAGACGTTTAGTTTGCATAGTTCAATGCATGGGCAACTAAAGTGGATTCCCAAAAATGGCGGCAGCTAGTTATTTTTCAAGTATAAAATGAAAGCATTTCCTGAAAAAAACTCTTTTTTCAACTATAAAATTATTTAAATGGTTATTTCAATGTTGAACTTGTTGTTGTTGTTGTTTTATATAAATCTGGTTTTAACAGATTTATTCTCTACTAGCATTTGCCTGCGGCTTCGCTCGCGTTAAATTCGGGGTAACACAGTTCCCCTTGCGCCTTATTGATTTGTAATAGCAACGCCAAGTTTTCCCTTTTCTTCCCTCTTTCTTCCTCACATCCTACTTTAATTTTTTTTTATTGGTTTCTAGCTTTTGCCCGCGGCTGGCGTTCAATTGGGGGTAAAACAGTTCCCCTTTTCTGATTTACAGATACCCTGCTACCTGTAGTTTTTACCCTTGCGCCTTATTTATTGTAATAGCAAAGCTAAGTTTTCCCTCTTTCTCCCTCATTTCTCACATTAAAAAAGCCTATGTCCGTCTCCTGGTTCCCAACTATCTCTGTACCAAAATTCATCAAAATCGGTTTAGCCATTAAAGCGTGAAGAGGTAACAAACAAACAAACTCACTTTCGCTTTTATAATATTAGTAAGGATAAGGAAGTAAAGATAGGATTCTTACACTCTAGCTGATCGGCAGTTTACTGAAGTGGATCTATTTAATGCAGCCGTAAGACACATAATATTGTAATTTTTTATTGTTTACTAGCTTTCGCCCGCGGCTTCGCTCGCGTTAAATTCGGTATAACACACCAAGCAGACCTGCAGTTTTTGCTCTTGCGCCTGATAGATTTGTAAGAGCAACGCTAAGTTTTCCCTTTTCTTCCCTCGTTCTCTCTCATATCCCACTTTTTTAAAATAAAAATTAGCCTATGTCCGTCTCCTGGTTCCCAACTATCTCTGTACCAAAATTCATCAAAATCGGTTTAGCCATTAAAGCGTGAAGAGGTAACAAACAAACAAACAAATAAACAAACAAACAAACTCACTTTCGCTTTTATAATATTATATTATATATTATATATTATATATTATATTATAGTAAGGATTTTTTTGTGTGCGCAAACATGTTTTCTTTCTTTCCCTTCCTTTCTTTCTCTTTTTATCTTACTATTTAACTTCCACATAACAAGTAACCCACAAGTCATATCCACACTAAGTAAACGAAGACGGTACGTATATCCACAGTAACACCTCGCCTCACCCGCCGGCGGCCACCAGACATTATTTATACCCCGCCGGTGCCCTAACGTGACATATTTTAAAGCGACCGTTTTAATAAGTCGCCTTTAACCTGCCACTTTTGGTTCGTAGATTTAATAGAAGAGACTACGTGGCCACGCGTTTGGAAAGACATGTGGATTAACCACTCTGCACGACAGGATTTTGACATATGACACATCAGCTGAATCGGTGGGGTGACGCGAATTGTCATGAAATTCAAGATTTTTTATCAATTTACAGCATTCAATTTTGTTATAAAAAATAAATCACAGCGGCTGTTTCATACGATAAGTTTGAAGTTTATATTTCCAAAAACCTCATAAGGTCGATAAAACGGCGTCAATGTATTGCAAAATGTGTGTAAAATACATATTACTACACCCTTGCAAAAATTAGGTACATTAAAAACGCTGGAAATAATGTACATACACAAGATAACCATTTGATAATAAAATGGGAAATCTAAAATAAAAACAGTGACATTCCATCTGCATTCTTATTTTTGCCATTTTACATTTAAATTAATAAAAAAACACGATACAAATCTCGACAAAAAATACTACAAAATGTGTTGCAATATGACATTTCTTAGTGCTGACCCTAAAACTAAGTTTCATCATTACGATTAAAAAGCTGCATTCAACCTAATCGATAATCGTAATAGAGTAAACTTTAAAAAAAAGTTTTGGGACCATTGAGGAATTTACCTATGGAGGTGGCATAATATTCTACTATAGATATTATAGTTGTACAAATATCTATGATACCTATCTATAATAAAAGAAAGACAACAACATTTTGTCACGTGCTTTTTTATTTATGCTATAACTAGCTTTCGCCCGCGGCTTCGCTCGCGTTAAATTCGGTATAACACACCAAGCAGACCTGCAGTTTTTGCTCTTGCGCCTGATTGATTTGTAATAGCAACGCTAAGTTTTCCCTTTTCTTCCCTCGTTCTCCCTCATATCCCACTTTTTTTAAATAAAAATTAGCCTATGTCCGTCTCCTGGTTCCCAACTATCTCTGTACCAAAATTCATCAAAATCGGTTTAGCCATTAAAGCGTGAAGAGGTAACAAACAAACAAATAAACAAACAAACAAACTCACTTTCGCTTTTATAATATTAGTAAGGATAGTAAGGATAGTAAGGATTATTTTGTTATGCGCCCAGATTTGAGGTACATTTGCTGTCAAACGGTTTCGCGGTAAAAGATTTTGGCTGTTTTCTTGAATGACGATAAATGAAAATGGCGGCCATTTTTGTAGGTCATGCTAATTCTGTAGGTAGCCAGTCAGGCAGCCCAGCCGGCACAACCATACCGTACCGCACCTAGAAAGCCATGCCTCCGCAGTAGAGCCTTGTTTTAGACATACAGGGACTCCGTACACAAGTACACATCGGGGCTCTAAAATATTGACACTTAAAAGTATTGGTTGGATAAAAAAATTAGAAAGGTATAAGGAGACCTTTGCTTAGCAGTAAGTGGTTCAGCCTAATAAAAATAGACCGGCCAAATGCGAGTCGGACTCACGCACCAAGGGTTCCGTACAAACCGACGACATAAACGGCCATATCTTTTCTCTACGTAGACTTGGAGGGTTGTTTTTTTCACAGCTTCAAGGAACCCCAGATTTGATATTTGGGTTCTGTTATTTATTATGAGGTACGGAACCCTAAAAAGTATTTTTAAATAGTGTATCTCTCTTTTTTGGAATTTAAGGACTTCTTTAGGAATTTAAAGGAGGCCTTCTCATAAACTTCTTTAGGAATTTAAAGGAGGCCTACTTTAAATTCCATTTATATCGGTCTTGCGCCACTTGGATGGGAAATCATCAAATATCCGCTCCTGTTAAACTTTTAACAAAAAGTCGTTGTCGTCTCGCGGCGCCCGACCCCTGTAGCGTCTCCCGCGGTGGCTGGCTTGGTTTGAGGTTCTCTCCTTCAAACATCACCGTCTCCTCCAGGACAGAGCGGTGCTTTGCTCAAAAGAGCAGAATGCCTGTGTGCTCCAACGTGTCCTCCGGGCGATAGTCACATTGGTGACACCTGGGTGTTTTCTCCCGCCCGATGATGTGCAGGAACGTCCCGAAACTTTCGTGCCCGGTGAGGATCTGCGTCAGGTGGTAGGTGAGGATGCCGTGGCGCCTCACTTCCCCCGCTCTGGGCGGAGCGGGGGGGAGTGTCAGACCCGCAACCCCGGTAGGGTCCTGCCGGGATTGCGGGTTGTTCGAAAGAGATACCGCGGCCCCGAGTAAAAGAAGGAACATCGATCGGTGGACATTAGGCAGTAAAAGTCTGACACTCCCTCCCGCTTCGCCTAGAGCGGGGGAAGTTATTTGATGATATCCCACCCCAAAAAAAACCCCGGGTTTTTATTCATCTCAATTGTGGTCTCCCTCTAGGCCATTTTTACCCCAAGGCTTCCACTCCAAGAACACTTTGGCCTACGAGCCATGTTTTAGGAAAGAATGAAAACGCTTTCCAAATAACTAATCCAACCATACCACAAACAATTTTGTCGAACAAATATAATTTATCTTGGCTGATTTTTTTTACTGTGCCTACCAAGATGGTTGAGGGCGTTCTATATTCAACCTTAATTATTTCTATTTGCAATTTACATTCAAATAGTAGCTACAAAACCAAATTATTAATAAAATAGCAAATAAACATATTAATATAAATTCGAACAGCGAGCGCATTCCTTATTTAAATTTTTATCTGAAAATAAAATTGGCGTGAATTTAGCCATAGATCAGATTCTACTGTTTGTTGTTGAGTTGGTTTTAGTGGCGTAAAAAATATTATTATCAATATTTATAGTATTTTACACGTATTACAAAATTATTCTTATTTTTATCTATCAATTTCTGACATTCCTTAATTTAATTATTCGAGTAGATTGATTTACAAGAAAATAATCGATTGAAATAATCGCATTTACACATCACACAATAAAAAAAAAAGAAATGGATGTCATTTTCGAAAGTGAATTTAGTAGTGGTTATGAATATTACTTGTTAATGGTTCTATTATTGCAAATTACGATAAGATCTGGGCATGTTCATGTTATTTATAATATTTGCAATGATATTCGTCTCATTTGTTATAGAATCTATTCGCGTCCGTGTGATATAATGTGGAATGAAAAATGTAAACAAGCACGATTGGCGCGAAACTTCAACTTTAGATTTCAAAATGTATCATTACCACTGCTAATTTAAGTTCATTACGAATGATTTCTGCACGCAATAAAAGGACACGTTAATCAAAACAATGTGGAGCTTATATGTCCGAAAACCAATTTTTTTTATGATTTTTAGCGTCGACCTACACTGCCATCAGTGCCATCAAAATGGCTATGATCGTAATTTACGCACATGGATTTTATAAAGGTTAATTAAGAAACTTGCTCAATAATTAAAGAACTTCTAACGACGTTTACATATGAGATTTTTATTCTACTATCTTAATGAATGCACACCCATATTATTTTTTAACCAGAAAATAAAATATTTACAAAAATAATGAGGAGGTCGTATGACTTAAATGTTCGACCCCTTTCGGGGCCAGTACCGAGCCAGCGGAGGTTTGAATGTCGAGCCCCCGAAGGGGTCCGTACCGAACTATACGGTTAAGCTGGATCAGATTGTGCTTAGTTTTGCTTGAATTCAAGTACCTTGAACATCGCCGCGAATTTATTTATTGTTCTACAAAAAAAGTGCATGCATAGGAGCTCGTGGCTAAATAAATAGTAGCCGTTTGGGTCGATCTTTAGGTTAAGCCGCGCTTGCCTAGGTTGGTCTGTGGATGGGTGACCACCCGTTTCATACCGAGTTTCCTCCGTGCCTCGGAAAGCACGTTAAGCCGTTGGTCCCGGCTGTCATTTGTAGATCTTTGACAGTCGTTACAGGTAGTCAGTGTTCCGAAAGTCTGACAACCAGTCTTACCAAGGGGTATCGTATTACCCAGTATTAACTGGGTTGTGGAGGTCAGATAGGCAATCGCTCCATGTAAAATACTGATATTCAGCTGCATCCGGTTAGACTGGAAGCCGACCCCAACATAGTTGGGAAAAGGCTAGGCAGATGATGAATAAAAGTGCATACATAATTCAAATGACACTGAACCTAGGATACACCGTATCATGGGGTTTAGTCTCTTTCATCTATAGTGGAACAATATACAATCAAAAACATTTCGGGGAGTGTGCTATGGAATTGTACACAATGACGGCACATCAACCTATAAAAATCCATTTTAACCTGATCTCTCTACTACGTTGTGCGATCCGTAGTAGAGAGATCAGATTATAATAGTTTAGAATAGGTTGACCTGCCGTCTTGTGTACAATCTATTTCCCTCATCCCTATTCTATCATCGGACGAGCAGAGAAACGGCAAGCTTCACCGTTAAATAGCTAGTTCCACGAACCCTGGAAGCACGCTATGCTCTGTCCGGGTTCGTGGAACTTACTGTGCTAACTGTCAGTCTGTGGAATTACCTGCATTATAAACTGGATCTTTTTAAAGTTTCAGTGAATCCGTTGCTACCAGGCAAACGTGCTCCAGTCTTGACTGCATCATCGTTTCACGTGTGCCAAACGCAAGCCTTTTTATTAAAAAAAATAAACAAAGGAATAAAGAACTCTGAACTTGCAAAACAAAAAGGAATCAGCTGGGATGGTGCTAGTCTTCAACTTCTTTATCGTGTGAGACCAGTGTGACCTGCACAGCTTTTTAATATTTGCTTCATAGGCGCAAGTAGTTCTGCAGGATGGGCAAGACACCGGTGAAACATGTTAGAGGAGCTCTGATATCTGCGTAGTACCTAGGTATTATTCTTGAATCTCCATAATAAGCAATCGTTTTGGCTTAGTTTAATACGTCAATACGTAATATCGTTCAGGCTTTTAAATACGCGTTTACTCGTGTTTCTGTATGTCTCACAGCATTCGTGTTCAGAACGAAATGATCAACGATCTTCTGAACGGCAATCTCAAAAGGTCAAACGTCGCTGTAACTTAATAACTTGAGTCACATATTCCACCAGTAAGCTATCTTCTCGTATTCGGTCGGGTCCTGTAAAGTACGGAGTTTTACAGCCGGGCTGCTGTACCCCGTCTATTTCCTACGAATGTCGCTTCTAAATCGGATATCCCAGCGGAATATTCTGTACAGATAAAATAAATTCAGATTCCAGTTTTATTCTACATCCGTGGCGCGTCCCTTGCCGGCGCCTATATAACTTTCAAGGATTACCCTCGCCACCTCCTAAAATCTAAAGCTAGTGGCATCTGCAACTAATTGATGTGTTCTCCGAGGAATAAAAACTGCACGATTAGGACCCTGATAAAGGTACCCTTGTTTATCACCCGCAGTTATAAACTAAGTTTTTGCTACAAAATTGTTTATACACAAAACGGTGCGTGCAATTTTCGGCGACCCAATAAAATATACAGAAATGTTGAGAATTTTCATCTTCCGAAACAGGTTGAATCACTTTTGTTTTCAACTTTTCCGAAGTTCGAGTTGATAAATTTAGGGCGTGGAAGTGTTGGCCGCTAAATCTTGTACACACGCGACTATAGCCAGCCCGATGATTTACAAGGCAATAAAGTTTTTAATTTCAAGTGGAAACATTCCATTATCGCAGTTTCGTTTTTAATAAGTGAGGGTCGGAGGTGGACGGCCAATTCCGCTGTGAAATTGAAAAAGTTAAACGACAACATCTAGTACAATTGGTTTTGGGTCGATAGTACCGAACTCATATCGAGAGGCAAGCTGAGTTATCCATCGGTTTAAAGAGAACGTCGAACGATTATGGAAATTCAACAAAACTGGAATGAATGTAATAAGTTTAGGGTTCATTTTGTTATTTGGGGAGGTATTGATCCTGTTACTAAAATGGAACGGTGTGTTACAAACTTTCAGAGGATTTGTTTGGGATTCTGATTGTCTATTTAACCCTTTCTTTACACGCCTAGCTGTAGTAAGTAGCACGGTCATACAACCCGTTCATTGTCATGATGAGATTATTGACTGACTTTAAATAAAAATGGATCTAGAAACTAGAAATAGAGCTAAAAAGCACAGGTCTGTAGATATTGAAGAAGATAAATAAAGGTTCCGTAGAAACTTGCGACTTAAACGACCAAATAATTGGAATTTTTTGACCGCGAAGGTTGATTTTTTCACAGCACCAAGGGACCGTTGATATAAATATATGGTTTTATAAAGTAAATATGTATAGTTAGTACTAGACGAAAATAGAAAATAACAATTAATTAAATTCCAAAATTCATTCATTGATGAAAACGAAAAAGAACAAAACACTAAACTTGTACCTATCCCACCCCATAAAGTTAGACCTATATATATACCTTCCCTACCTACAGACCCAAAAACAAAGTTGTCGGTAGCATCAGCTGATGATTTTCCCACGAAAGTTGTAAAACTTAAATGGCGGAAACGCTTTGCTTAATAGACGAGGGGCTGTAAACTTGTTGTACCTACATCTAATAGAATATTGCAGGTAAATTGTTTAAAAAGAAATTTAAAATAAGTATTACTTTTTAAACATATGCCAACAAAATACACAAACAAATTAAAAAACATATTCATAAACATATTCCAGGAAAAGAAAAAAAATTGCAATATAAGCCTTTGCCTTGACGATGAGCTATTGGCAGGTATGGCTAGAACCTCATACCAACCCAGTACCCACAGGACACGCCCCGGGTTCAGGCGCCGCGAGACGACTCCCGGCCACCGTAGATGAGGCCACCGTGATCAATGAGTAGCTCATCGTCCGTCCGTCTATTCCGACGGCGCGTTAGTGTTTCACGTGCGCCACAAAGAGATGTCAGCAAATCAGAGGGTCCTGCCGGGTTTGCACGTTGTTCGAAAGAGATACCGTGGCCCCGGAACATAAGGCAATAGAAGGAACATGGGTGGATTTTGGTCAGTACAAGTCTGACACTCCCCCCCGCTCCGCCCAGAGCAGGGGAAGTTATTTGGTGATTTCCCATCCGCGAAAAAAAAGGGTTCGTAAGGCTAAAAATTTAAAATTTCCGTCTGTCTGTCGGGCTGCTTTCAAGCGGCTCCTGCCCAATCTGAAGGGGCCAAACGCCTCCTGCCGTAGGCTCTATGCCGGAGTCGTGCGGTCCATGGCCCTTTACGGGGCCCCGGTATGGGCGCGTTCTTTAGGGCGGCGCGCCGCCCACTACCTGAACGCGCCCCAAAAGGTGGTGGCCATACGGCTCATCCGGGGCTACCGCACGATCTCCGGCGAGGCAGCAAGCCTCCTTGCCGGATTGCCACCGTGGGATCTGGAGGCGATAGTCCTCGCGCGCCTGTTTGAGTGGCGCGCGGAGGCACTACATCGGGGGGAAAACCCGCTGCCGCGGCAAGTTGCCGCTCGGCGGGCGGACCTCCGGCGCGATCTCATGGTGGCATGGAGAGAGCGACTGTCACAACTCCGTGCAGGGCACGCCACAATAGTGGCGGTAAGTCCCCTCTTTGAGGAGTGGCTGGAGAGGCGTCATGGCGTCCTCACATACCGCCTGACGCAGGTCCTCACCGGACACGGAAGTTTCGGGAGGTTCCTGCACATCATCGGGCGGGAGGAAGCGCCCGGGTGTCACCATTGTGACGATCGCCCGGAGGACACGGTGGAGCACACAGTGGCGATCTGCCCAGCGTGGGCGGAGCACCGCCGTGCCCTCGTAGAGGCGATCGGCGGCGGCGATCTCTCGCGTCCGGCCCTGGTTCAGGCCATGGTCCGGAGCGAGAGGGAATGGAAAGCGGTCACCACCTTCTGCGAAGCAGTAATGCTAGCAAAGGAGGTGGCCGGGCGTTTGAGGGAGAGAACATCTGCCCAACCCAGCCGCCGCGGGAGACGCCCAGGGCGCCGGGCGCCGCGAGACGACTTCCGGCCACCGTAGATGCGGGCCTGTGGGCGGTGAGCAATGGGTAGTTCACCGTCCGTCCGTCGATTGACGACAGGCCGTGTCGACGGCGCGTTCGTGTTTCACGCGCGCCTCAAAGAGAGTCAGCAAAGCAGAGGGGCTTGCCAGAGCCTCCGCCTGCCGGGGTTGCGGGTTGTTCGAAAGAGATACCGCGGCCTCGTAACGTAAAGGGCAATAGAAGGAACATGGGTGGGTTTTAGTCAGTACAAGTCTGACATGCCCCCCCGCTCCGCCCAGAGCGGGGGAAGTCATTGGATGATTTCCCATCCGAAAAAAAAAAAAAAGAAAAAAAAGGCTAGAAATTTACATAATATTATGTATACCTGTATCTAATCCCCGATGGATGAGATACAGGTGTACTAAATAATATACCCCTATTTCGCCAGTTATGTTTTGAATGCCATAATTTATTTAGTGCACAAAATGTACACTTATTGTATTTTTAAAAATAAGAAGAAGCTTATTACAAAAACAGGAAATGTGCCAAAAATATGTAACATTGGAGCTCACAAAAACTGGAAAGGAAATTTCGCATCACGAAATAATGAAGTGCAATGAAAAATAATAACAGAATATTATAAATATTCTCTATGAAACTATAGCCTACGAATTACAAGCATTAACTTGAAACGTTAAACTACTTCAAACAGATTGATTCAGAATATCGTCACATCTCTGGATTACGTTGTATCTAAGTGTGTCACTGCTGAACAAACTTGCTTAAACTTACTGGCATTCATGAGGGAAATTTAACTTTAGGCGGTAGGAATAAAGTTGAGGGTCGAGTGTTTACTCCAAGTGATTATTCGTTAATAATTCTGGAGTGGACCCCTAGGGTTAAGGGTAAGCTGGTTATGTTACCCTGAGGGAATCGGGAGTGACTGATTTCTATCGCAACGGCCCGAATCCTGATAGCTTTTGTTGCCTGCCGGATTATTTTTTTAGGCTGCCCGCTTTTAATCCAATATGGTTCTCGAAAACACTTTGAAATTGGAACGATTCTTCTCGATACGAAGAACAGTATTATTTTATTTTAAATATTGTCGGGAGCTTTTGAGCTGTTTTATTTTAGTCTATTTTTCGTCTGAATTTTTGAATCCACATTTTTCAGTCGAATGCTTTTTATGTTTTTACTACCTAGGTATATTTTTTTACAGAATTTCTGTATTGTTTTGTGAATTTTCGCTATATTCTTTCTTTTCATATAAAATCGCGCAGAAAAATATTTGTGGAGCATTTTAGTCTGGTTTTTCATAGACTTGGTTATTTTCCCTAACCTGCGCCCCAATTACGTAACAAATTTTTATTACAATATTATTCGTAGGATTTTAGGAGGTATTCCCAATCCTCTATTCTTCATATCTTTGAAAAAATCGTCTGCTCCATAACTTTAATAGCGCAAAGAATGTGTAATTGACAAAGTAAAAGGCGTTGCCATTTTACCTTCCTTTTATTTATTAAATATTCTTTTATATACATATTAAATGGGCCTTCTCTTGACCCCAATCTTGTCCGAGGACTGAGATGATATCGACGATGGGGCGAGTTCACTCAAAAGAATCTTCTATTAACTTGTGACTTGAAGAAATAGGGGCTATATGAGCTGGGGAACAAGGACGCTGGCAGGGCCACTACTATAGAGTAGTGGCCCTGCCAGCGTCCTTGTGACCTTGCGAAAGTGTGGAGTATCAACATGGTATGGGTCTCGTATGGAGTCCTGATGGAAGAAAGGTGATGGTGGTGGATGTTGCCCCACACTAGGTATTTCTTCTGTATTGTGGATGCCTTTATAACATGTCATTACTTTTTATTTGTTTTTGAAGATTATCTGGCAGTTTGAGTACTAAGAGCGACCTATAGAAATGTCCATTTATTGTTATTGTTCGTTGTGTCGTTGAGCTCTTTGAGTTATGAGGCGACGAGTTACGAGGCGAGCTATACGATAACTGACAAATACTTGCACTGAATGGACAGGTCCACACAAATCTGTGTGGTGCTTTAAAATATGCTTTTATATGTAAGTTGACCTAGATTTTTGTCCGGACCTTAAAAGAGACTATGACCTCTGAGTTTGTTTCGGCTGTTTCTTCTCAGAGTTGTCGGGTAAGCAACACATGTTTCATGTAGTTTTAAAAAGAACGACGTGTAGAAGTGTTTGTAAAAACCTACTTGGAAAATAAACATCATGTATGCAGCAGCCAATCACTCAGCCGCTGCACCAACCGTGTCGTCCCGTATCGTGTCGTGTCGTGTCCATTGTCACGGTGCCGTTGAGGTTGACCGCGGAGAAGGTGGCCTGACGATCTGATCATGTTTGCTGGGCTAACATGGCCTGAGGTGGCACAGGCTAGAGAGCTGTGGAAGGAGAAAAGGGAGGCTTTAGCATAGGCTAGAGAAAAAAAGTATTTGTATATTTTCTTATTATATTAATTTCTATCCGCGTCAATTTTCTGCTTCTACTTATAGATATATCTTCAAAGTTAAAGCTATACGTAAATAAATTGACTCCCTTACAAAAATCATCAGCAATTTTCTTAAAACTGAACTCTTTCTAAAATCAGATAACATTTTCGAACACCGTCACAAATTCAATAAATCAACATCGAGAAAATCAAATAACATAACAAACTTATTGCGGAGATGACTGGAAACAAAGACTTGTTGGATGTTAAAGAACATCCACGGTGTCCCGGCGAATCCCTAGGGTCGTCCCTGCAGCAACAAGTTATGGATGATAAACGCTTTTGTTGGCACATCCCTAATTGATTGTTGCCTTTGTGTTTTGCGTATGGGTTTTATTCTGATGTGATCTTTTGTTTGTTTAATTCATAGGTAAGTGAATTTAGTAACCATATTGATTTAATTTCCCAGTTCGTGAGTTGCATCTAAAGTTCCACTGATTTAAAAAGTGGCATCTTCTCGTCACCCTTTCTTTTTCACTATTTAAGAGCTTCATCTTCTATTTTTATTGATTTATTTATTCATTTCTTTCAAGTAACGAAACGACTCATTTCAGGTAACATCAAACACAGAACACAAACATTCCAATTTCAATAAAATAGTATAGTGTCAGAAAAATACAAAAAAAAATTACATCAAACAAATAAATTACATTACAAACAAATTAAGATTATTAAATTTAAATGCAATAGATTATAATTAGAATAAGTATTAACAGATTCAAATTTCATAAAATACTTCAATTTAAGGAATATTTAATTGTTTTTATTTGATTAAGCTAGCATTCTTAGTTTCCGAGATTTATAGATTGCTTTAAGTGACCCGGATTCTAGGTCTCAAGTGTATGTCGCACAGAATGCTCTAATTTAAAAAGAACATAATACGGTGAAGACCCAGTATTATCCAAGCTTTATTATAAACAGCCCATACCTGGTATAGGTAAGAGTATAACGCAGACGGTGTCCCGCGTTCCGGTACATCGCTAGTTTACGCGCAAGATGCTGCGGATTAGCCCGGCCCCACTAAATTGTGCGATCTAACCGAGTTACAGTTCCGCCGTATATTCTGTTTAAACTTCCGGCTAAATTAACTCGGCGTTTGCGTTGCTTGAGCTATGGGTTTTGTAATTATTTGGTTAGCAGCGCAGTGTTGTGGGTAGGTATTTGTTTTTCATGAAGCAACGGTCTTCACTCTGGTTTGCGAATTAAGGTTAGGCATTGAAGACAGGGCGCTATGGCGCTCATTAGGGGAGGGCTATGTCCAGCAGTGGACTAATATAGCCTGATGATGATGATGATGATGATTGGCAAGGTATTCAACTGTATTTGGTAAGACTGGAACCCGAACCCAACATAATTTGGAAAAGATTACGCTAAAGAATAGGGTGGTTTATAGGGTCAAAGTAATTACATTCTATTTAGTCCGTCTTTTAGATTATTCAAAAATATGGGACACGTATTTTTTTATTTGTAAATTAGACCAAAAATGACAAAGATATAGCCCATTAAAGTTTCGTGTGACGTCACTCGTTGCGAAAAAAGCAACGCGTGACGTGACCAATAAAAAAATACCTGTAATTTTTTTCTGAATAATCTAAAAGATGGACCAATCTTTTAGATTGCGTTGCTTTTTTTCGCAACTTGTGACGTTTTTTTTAAAGTAGGCTATTGGTATTTTTTGAATCGTCATTAAATCTGCTACCCGCAGATGGAATGAGTCAGATCCTTCCTGGACAGAAATTTCATCATGTAGGCCTACCTACACCTCATTAAAAAAATTCGTTTAAAATATTCAATCGTGATTCAAACTTGCAAATTACTGCTTCAGCAAACTTTCATAACCACTAGTAAGATCGCTGATTGCAATTACATTGGCAAGGGCCAAGAGACTCATCGGCATAAAAGTGGTGGCCTTCATCTGCTGGACGGCTGGACGTTTGAGGGATAGAACCCCAGTCGCCGCGGGAGACGCTCCGAGCGTCGGACGCCGCGTCACGAATTCCGGCCGGTCTGTCATCCGTCTAGTGAGGACAGGCCGGGGGAAGTTATTTCATCATCCCATCCGAACAAAAATGCTTCTAATAATCATTATTCGAACCGCCAGTCTTTGGATTTCACTGTCGGCTTCAATAAATAATCAAAATTCTCTCCGATTTCTCTAGCCTTGGCCCACCATCACTTTAAAAAACTAAAAAAATGTTGCTTTACACTAGGAATTTCCCCTGTATCGTAGGTGCGTTTACAAACGTTTAAACTCACATACACAAACGGCCAGACCCGAAACAACTATCTACAGGTCATACAAATATTTGTTCCGTGCGGGAATCGATCCCGCGACACGCAGCTCAGCAGTCGATCGCACAGCCACTACGCCAACCGTGCCGTCGATCTTGAAATCAGGCGAGTTGCGGCCAACGCAAGCATTTTGTACAGGGAAAAAAATAATTAATAAGCATGGAACAACAATTAAAATCACAAAAGAGCCGTGCAACTTCATGCTGAATTCATGCATCACTTGTTCGGTAAACTGAGAAGAATAAAAGCGAATACAGCTACAGTTCATTACGTGTTTCCACAGTTTGTTAGTTCGGGTCTAAAAGAAAAAAATAAAAGTGTTCATTTGTCTGTCTTCACGGGACGATCGTAAAATCTGAAGGAAAAGAATGATGGCTATGTTTACCTTTATTTTTGGAAAAATTTCATCACCCAAAGATGTGTTTAGGTAGTATTAGTGCCTATTTAGTTAAGTGCTAATTTTGTGGTTAGCGGTATTTAGATTCTATTTTATTTCTGTTGGATATTCATACCCAGATGTTTATTGACGTCATGTTTTTCCCTCACTAATTTAGTTCTCCTATTTAGATACTGGCAGTTTTGCGTTTTGACCAAACCGTTTAAAGCTAGTTAGTGACTGACTCATTGAATTTTTTTTGCGGATGAGAAATTATCAAATATATGTTATTGGATGATTTTCCATCCGCAAACAATACAACTCTGCGACATTTACTAACTAAAACCTTCCCATGTTCCTTTTACCTGTACCGTATCATACCTGTACCCCGTATCTCTTTTGAACAACCCGCAACCCCGGCAGGAGTTATACTGTACCTGGTACAGTCAGCATCAAAAGTCGATGACCACATTCAGATTTTCAAAATCACTGTGCATTATATCACCCATAACTCGCTCAACAAGATTTTGCGTCAGTATTGAATGAACATCATTAAAGTTCAAAATTAACTGAACACTACTCGTCAAAGGTCACTGAACACCATTTTGTCAAAAATTTCTGATCGTTATAATATCCGAAAACATCTTAACATTCAGTTTTACAAAAGTCACTGCACAATATAAAATACTTGTTTTGGTTTTCTAGTGTAATCACGGCAACGTCCAAAAATAACTTAACATCATAAAGAACAAAAGTTACTGAACATTACTTTGTTTCGGATACGTAGCGTGTAAACTTTGACGGCACGATTGGCACAGTGGCTAAGCAATCGACTGCTGCGCTGCGTGTCGCGGGTTCGATTCTCGCACGGAACAAATATTTGTATGACCTGCAGAAAGTTGTTTCGGGTTTGGCTGTTTGTGGATATGAGTTTATATGTTTGTAAACGCACCCACGATACAGGAGAAGTTCCTAGTGTGGGGCACAGTTTAAAAAAAAAAAAACTAATACTATCAAAAGTAGCTTAACTGCAAACTAAAAACGTGCGCGTTACTATCTTCAGAGTTTTAGAACCAATCTTGTCCTATCCAAACTAAATCATGTAAAAAAAAAGTTAAGTGGATAGATCTTTTCTACCAACCTACTTGGACCGAGTGAAAATGCATAAAAAAACATGGCAGGCAGCTGTCAACGCCTCTTTTTATTTTTTGTTTTAAAAACAAAAGATGACAGAAGAATATGGGGTCAGTTATCAATTGCGCTTTAGTGACAAATAAACATTATAATGCCATTTAATAAGTATTCCTGTTGGTATTACGTCAAGTTTGAAATAGGATTGATAGCTGTCACACGTGCTGGAGAGATATTTTATTTCTAAACAAAAAAAAAATTAACGGTATTGATTTATCGAACCATTTAATTTAATTTTGTTGATAATAAGTAAAAGGGTAGTGATTTATATTTGCATGTGTCTATTTAATTTATATACCAAGCACATATTATAAGTACCGAAATACACACACATAAAACCCAAAACATATTTCATTTTGTTCAGGGACTTTAGAGATAAACCATGGTATGCTATTTTTGTCAAAAAATTGTTCAGACACTTTAGAGACGAAGAATGTTATGCTTTTTCTAATATAACTTTGTTATGTGACTTTTGAAAAGTGATAGTCACCTACTTATGCCCTTTCATGATAATCATTTATTTCTGGCGCTTGTCATGTTGATCGATTTAGGTGTAATACGGTGTACAGTGATTTTGAAAATCTAAATGTGATCATCAATTTTTGATGCTGACTGTACTTGTCAAAGCCCTCCAAAATACATAGCTGCTCTGCCAAATTACTAGTAGATTTTCAAATAAAATTAAATTACAGAACATAAAGTACAACTTTACTGTACTCAGTTCCGTACAGTTAGTCCCAAATTCGCGATGTTCTGATGATGTAAATACGAGGTGCACTGCAAATTTCTAACTTACTGCAGCCACTATGGCAGACTGCTTTATTTATTTCGTGTCGGTGCACATTGCTGGCATTGATTCAGGGATGGTACAGCATTAACGGCACGTTTGGCGCAGTAGCTAAGCGACTAGCTGCTGCACTGCTTTTTGCAGGTTTGATTCCAGCACAGAATCCTGTTAATATTATAAAAGCGAAAGTTTGTCAGAATGCATTAACTATGTTTGTAGCTCTTTCACGCAAAAAACTATTGAATGGATTTTGATGAAACTTCAAAATAATACAGCTTACATATAAGAATAGCACATAGACTACAATTCATAAAGATATATTATATATTCTTTCACTGCGCGAGTAAAACCGTGGGGCGAAGCTAGTATATTATATTTGTATGGCTTACAGGTCCCGGTAGGACAGGATTCTGTCCCGGTTCACAGAATCCTGTTCTACTATAATATTATGAAAGCGAAAGTTTGTGAGGATACATATAAGTATGTTTTTTGCTCTTTCACGCAAAAACTATTAATTGGATTTTGATGAATCTTCACAATAATGCAGCTTACATATAAGCTACAACACACATAGGCTAGAATTCATAAAGATATATTGTATATTCTATCACTACTTGAGTGAAACCGCGGGGCCCAGTTGGTATATTATATTTGTATGGCTTTCATGCATTTTGTCCCGATCTGGCTGTTGATTATGTGAGTTTATATGTTTGTAAACGCATCTACAATACAGGAAAAAATCCTAGAGTGCAATATTTAAAAAAAAATGTCTCATTTAAAAAAAGAACCTCGATGTTATGTCCTTGTACGAAATGTATAAAAACCTATTTCATAGCAGTCATCTATGTATTATGTTTTAGTCGATGAAAAATGTTGCCATACACATTGTTTTTCTTTTAAAAACAACTGAAATGTTATCAGCCCTGGCTATTTGTATTCGCAATAAACATACCTCTAACCTGTAAACCATTTACGTAAGAGTTTTATGCAGACCGAACTTCCATTTAGATATTGAAAAGTTGTCTGAAGCGACGGGTTTAGATCGGTCGAGATGGAGCTTTTGGCAATAAATTAGCTCATTGATTACTAGATTTTAGTTGGAAATAGATGGTATTAGAAAACAATTTGTTTGTTGTTGTTTACAATTATGAGATACTAGCTTATGCCCTTGGCTTCAGTCGCGTAGAGCTCGGTAATTGACTTATGGAATCGTACAACTGGGATAAAAAGCATCCTATCGATGAATCAAACTATCAAGTAAGCAATGTCTTATTGTCGGTCCTACGATTTCCTCTCATACTTAAGTCCCTACTAACAGTGTAACAACGACATTGTAAAACCAAATGATTTTAAAAGAGTCACCATTGAGTTTCTTGCCGGTTCTTCTCCATAGGAAACAACCAACCCGAACTTGCAAGGTGCAAGTTCGGGTTGTTTGTTCTCGACATTTTATAAGTGCCTTTGTAGACTTTTTTTCTTTGGGGTGGGAAATCATCAAATAACTTCCCCCGCTCTGGGCAGGGAGCGGGGGGGATTGTCAGACTTATACTGACTAAAACCCACCCATTTTCCTTCTATTGCCCTTTGCGTTCCGACCAACCCGCAACCCCAGCAGGCGGAAGCCCTGGCAAGCCCCTCTGCTTTGCTGACATCTCTTTGAGGCGCGCGTGAAACACTAACGCGCCGTCGACACGGCCAATCGTCAATAGACGGACGGACGGTGAGGTATCCATTGCTCACCGTCCACAGGCCCTCATGCCCTTGTAAGCTTATGTGAAATAAAAATATTTTGATTTTAAATCAGTTTTATTTTCAGGCTCAGGCAAAGGCCTATAAGTAGATAAAAAATATAATATACAAAAGATACAGAAAATAATTCCTATACAACCCAAAAAATATATTTCTTATAAAAAACCCGCCAGACACCGTAATACATCCTATCCTAATAATCCTATGTTAATCCAGGTTATAAAACTATCTGTGCCAAACTTCATTGAAGCCCCGTCAAAAAATACCACGTACCATACATCCTCACAAACTTTCGCATTTATAATATTAAGTAAGAAACAGAATGGTTGGTTAACTTGGTAAAAATTACCCGCTTCGTCTGAGACTGCGTTCAAATTGATTATCAATTTCCGCTTTTGGAACGAAGTTCCTAATGGCGCGTTGCGAAAGGGGGCTAGACGGAAAAAAATAAGACCAAAAGTTGTAACGACACTTTTTGCTATAGTTGTAAACCGTGCGGCGTACGCGTGATTCTGTGTCTGTCTATCTCTCTTTCTCTCTCTCTCTCATAGAAAGCAAGCCAGTTATTTTCGTTTTGTCTTTCTATTTTGCATTGAACAGTGTGGTATCGCGACGATTATTTTTGTTAAGTGTATACAGCTTTTTTGTACATATTTTTGTTTCGTCTTTCTATTTCGCATTAAACAGTGTGGTATCGCGACGATTATTTTTGTTGAGTGTATACAGGATTTTTGTACATAATAAATAATAACTTCGTTCCATCCGGGTGTCCCTTGACACCTCTCAAGTTTTTTCCTTTAGGTACGGAACCTTTGAAAGAGGGATTCATACATGCATCCGCATCCGAGTGCAATATGTTACTGTTTCAGAAAGTATTCTGCGTCTTCCGTTAGTCGGTATTACTATTACTACTTAAATTTAAATTACTGAGGACACAGTAAGAACAACTTCTTACTGTGTCATTAGTAATTTAAAAAATACATGAAAGATTTCGAATAAAGTTGAATTTATTTTTTTGAAAACAAACGGGTCATTACATATTAAGGGACATTGATCTGCGCCCATATATTATTGGCCCTGGAGCCGAGAGCATCGGAAAATTATGTTTTGTTTTCTCTATCATTAGTAAACTCCTTTATGATCTTATTTTTATAGCGACTAGCTGCAGAATAGATTAATTTAAAAAATGTACCTATTAGATTTTGAGGTTATTATCGAACCATAACAACGAATATTAGGTATGATTATTCATAACTCCGAGTAATTTTAAAGAAACTAAAATTAATATCATAATACATTGAGCTATTTTTAATACCTGTGCAACTTTTTACTCATCTCTTTTGCTAACTGTACGAACAATATCGCAAACACATTTTTCACTTATAAAAATTCACCTCTAAACCCATATAACCCAATTTCTTGCAAAGTTACACAAAATATCGTCTTCGTCGATGTTACAAGACCACAGTATCTGAATATTGCAATAATCTTAAGTAAATCCAGTTCCCTCGTAGTCAAAGTTTCCCTTTTGCCAACTCCGGCAAATACCGCGGTAATAGCTGATGCGTGACTTTTTAGTTTCAACTTGCTTTAGAAATATTACTGATTGAAATGGTTTCTGGTAGAACGTGGCTTGTGGAGTACTCTTTACTTGAATCTTGATTGCGCTTTTTGTTTTATTTTGTGGTTAAAATGGGCCAAGGATTTTTGCAATATTTTCTGCAGTCAGATTTATCTACCCAGCCTATTACTTTTACAATATTCTTACGATAGAGGCCTCCTTTTAAGTATTGGATACCTGTGCTAGGAGACCCCGCTCTTCTAAAACTAGCAAGGATAATAATTTATGAGTGCACATTTACACAAAAGAAATTCAACTTATATCTAGGCAAGTAGGTGAGTGTGGTGTGGTGTGGTGTGATGTGGTGTAGTGTGGTGTGGTGTGGTGTAGTTTGGTGTGGTGTGATGTGGTGTGGTGTGGTGTGGTGTAGTGTGGTGTGGTGTATGTGCTTGTGTGTGGATGAGTGTCCTTTATGGTTAGATTATATTATCGTATGATATTTTGTAACAGAGTCTCGATGTCGTCATAGCTCTTATATTTTAGCCAGTGTATTAGAGTATTTTTACATTCTAAAAAAGTCATAGTATAAATATTTAAAAGTTTATTAAGTTTATTGTAGATGAAGGCGGATTGCCTGGTGTACTGTCTTTTTGCGTATGTGGTTTTAACCGACACTTCTGGTGCAACAAGGTATTTTCTTCTTTTCTGGTTGAGGCTAGAGTCATAGCGGAGGGATTTGTGTAGTTTTAGAGTAGCATGGAGTACATATAGTTTCCTGACCGAAAGAAGGCCACTCAGTGAGTAACGGTTTTCAGTGGGGAATCTATACGATTTAGAATACATGACTTTCAAAAGAGACCTTTGCGCTCTTTCAAGTTCAAGGAATTTAATTTTAGTAGCCCCGCCCCAAATAGGTATACAATACACTAGAACTGACTGGGCCAGCGACAAGTATATTTGGTTTAGTAGAGTCTTTGAGGTAACATGTCTTAAAGTCCTGAAAATCCAAATCAGTTTTCTAGTACGAGACATGACCATGTCCGTATGTAAATGCCATGATAATCGTTGGTCTACTATGATACCAAGATATTTTATATCAGTCACTTTTTCTATTTTATTGCAAGGACAATTTGTGCTAGTGGGGTCATCACAGCTATGTAGTCTAAGATTATGATTAGGTCCAGGTTGACTGTTGTTATAATTTGTGAATGCAATATATTTAGTTTTAGAGGTGTTTAGTGTTAGTAAGAAAATATTCAACCACTTAGCAACTTTTATGAGTCCCTTTTCAGCATATCTATATGCAGATTCCCAAGTATCTCCAGCGAAAACAATGGCTGTGTCGTCTGCATAGGAAAAAACACGCCCATTTTCTAGCTTCATTTCGCAAAGGCTATTTATATATATTAAGAAAAGCGTCGGACCCAGAACGCTGCCTTGCGGGACACCGAATCTCACTCCCAACTCATCACTAACGTGGTTTCCTATCTTTACACGCTGCTTTCTATCCTGGAGATAATCTGTAAGCAGGGCCAAAGGGACTCCTCTTACACCTACGTTTTCTAAACTGCGCACAAGGATAGGAACAGAGACGGTGTCGAAGGCTTTTTTTATATCCAGGAAAATAGTGAGACACTTTTTTCCTGTATCCACATTTTTAACAATATGAGAGGTAAAGTCTGCAACTACGTCTTCTGTCGATAATCCTTGCCTAAATCCGTATTGTGAGCCAGAAATTATGTTAAATTTGTTCATATAATTTATTAGTCTAGTGTAAATCAGTTTTTCTATTATTTTTGAGATTGCAGTTAAGACCGAGATGGGTCTGTAGTTGCTTACATCGTCTCTGTCCCCACCCTTATACACAGGTGTAATAATGGCTTGTTTAAGAGAGGGTGGAAAAATACCCTGCGCGAAACACAGATTTGCAAGATGTGTAATAATTGGTACCACCACGTCATGAGCAGATTTAAGAAAACTAGTTGGTATATTATCACATCCCGGGGCGCTCTCTGTTTTAAGACTCATCAATACGCCATGGACTTCCTCAGGATCAGTTTCCAAAAGCACAAAAGATGAGACATGCGAAAGGTTATAAGTCTCACGATCTTGCGATAGATTGGTAGAGATGATTTTTTCAGCTAAGACCTTACCAATATTTCGTTCACCTATATCTGTAATGTCTAGGGTAATCTTAGAAAATACATATGAATTGAAAACGTCACGTAGGTACTTTTTTTGCGGATGGGAAATCTTTAAAACCCACCCGTGTTCCTTCGATTGCCCTTTACGTTCCAGGCTGCGGTATCTCTTTCGACCAACCCGCAACCCCGGCAGGCGATGGCCCTGGCAGGCCCCTCTGCTTTGCGTCACATAGGTATTTACCTGGATTTGAACGCACAACCTTATGAGAGGCGACGTCTTAATCCCTGGCCCATGTCGTCTTCACGTCATATAATTGCTAGGATAACATTTTTGTGTTCACCAAAAATACTGATCGTGCACCAAATATTCCTTCCTGAATGTTAAAAAAATGCGTAGGTTAGGTTAGGTTAAAACTGTGACCCCCTACGACTTGCATTAATAGAAAATGGATAAAGATATAACACTTTATTATTGTAGAGCGCTGATGCTCGTTATGACATATTTTGGTGCACATTCAGTATATTTGGTGGAACACAGGCAAAATTAGGTAAACGAAATGGGAATAAATTGAAATACTTTTAAATACCATCCTAATTGCTATGATTCATATTTATCTATAATGATTCATATTATAGAAGGTGTTATCAATTATATATCTCCATGATTGGCGGAACATAGAGGTACCTTAGTCAATCTGGGTCAGTGAGTTGTTATTCTGACCTGAAAGCTCGACAACACCTGCCCGGGTTGCAGTTTGTTCGAAAGAGAAACCGCGGCCCCGGAATATAAAGGGCAAAAGAAGGAACATGGGTTTTAGTCAGTAAAAGTCTGACACTTGCAATCATTTGATGATTTGCCACCCGCAAAAAAAAGATACGACGGCGAGATATTCTATGAAAAACAATATAATAGTTTTGAAACATACAGTGACGTTATTTTATTTTTCATTAGTTTCGTATTCCTCTATATTTGATTCCCATATCATAGGAATGCATAAAAAATAACTCTAGTCCGCCAATTTTAGTAGTCCGCAAAATTGGATTTAGAATGACGACACTTAGTTAACCATGCATGGCCATCCATATTAAACATGTATGCAAAATTTCAGCTCAAACGAAACCGCCAAGTGAGTTTAATTTTACTGATTTTTTACATAGTTACAGTTAAGTTTATAAAAACGTATTACAAAAATGCTGACAGAAAAGGTCTAACACATATTCAGGTCTTCATCATCATCTGCGTAACCTTTTCCAACTTTGTAGGGGTCGACTTTCATATTAGGTATTTGTTAGTAAATTGGACCTTCTTTTTTTAAACTTTACCCTACACTAGGAATTTCTCCTGTGTCGTGGGTGCTTTTACAAACATTTAAACTCACATACATAAACAACCAGACCCGAAACAACTATCTACAGGTCATACAAATATTTGTTCCGTGCGGGAATCTAACCCGCGACACGCAGCGCAGCAGTCAATCGCTCAGCCACTGCGCCAACAAAACCGTAAAGTGCGAAACACTTGAAAACCGATGATCATTTGTCTCGGCCGCTTCTCTTTTGTCTCTTCTTAAATCCTTATCAACTTAAATCAATTTACTGCAAACTTGTTGTATATGGGTTTAAAAAAAGGTTATAAGTGGAAAGATTACATGCACCCTGAATTGGCCCTCCAAAACAAATAAATTATATTACAATACAATAATACACTAACTTTTGCCCGATGTAGCCTTAAATTATCCCACGGGAATGTTTTAGATGTAGCCTAACTTTGCTGACATCTCTTTGATGCGCGCGTGGAACACAAATGCGTCGTCAACATGGCCTGTTCATGGCCTAGACGGACGGACGGTGGACTCATAACTCTATGACTATCATAAATAATAGTCAGGAATAATGTAGCTTTCTACTGGTGAAAGATTACTTCAAGAGTTTAAGAGATTACTTTCTTCCTACAAACAATCTCACAAACTTTAACTCTTTTTTACTCTAGTGTAGATGTAGATTTTGTAACATACTAGTTGGCGCCCGCGGCTTCGCCCGCGTGATATCGATCTACCTCTGCGCCAAATTTCATCAAGATCCTTTCTGCCGTTTTGACGTGAAAGAGTAACAAACATCCATACATATATACATCCATCCATCCTCACAGACATTCGCGTTTATAATATAAGAATAGCAGGCCCGGCAAACATTGTACTCCCCTGGTAGATCATATCAAATTTGTTCACAAACCTACAGCAGCGCCACCTACCGACTTCAATTTTGTTTCCAAACCATTCAGAACTCACTAAAATAAACACTCAAAATTTCTTGCAAATCGGTCCAGGCATTTAGGAGGAGTTAGGAGACAAACGCACGTCATTATCCACCTGGTCTCCCAATTATATTGGGGTCGGCTTCCAGTACCAAATACTAGTACGGTATGGTGCGACTCGAAGACGTGCGTACGTGCGACCCATCTGACCACCACAACCCAGTTCGTATTGAGTAATGAGATACCTATTGATACTGGTTATCAGACTTTCGGGTCACTACCTATCAGTAATGACTGTCAAAGATCTACAAGTAAGAGCCGGGACCTACAGCTTTCCGAGGCACGGAGAAAACTCGGTATGTAACGGGTGGTCACCCATCCACAGACCAACCTGCAAGCGCGGCTTAACCTAAACATCGACCCTCGACAGACACGTACAGAAGAATTATGTGAATTAAGAAAACATTTAATAAAAAAAACTAGCCATTTCTGAGTGTAGATCTCTTCCATATCACGCCATGATCCTTCTGTTTACAAAGTGTTGCCTGCCTCTTGCCTGAGTCTTATTTAACTCTTGCTCCTGAAAAAAGGAGGTGACCAAGTTCAAACCTCCTTGAACAAAACAAAAGTCTTCTCATCCAAAAGTTCCCACGTAAATCACAAAGTCCATCAAATATAGGTCAACAAGCACCCGCATCGCTGGATTCAGTACTCGAGCAACGAATTCAATTTCCTAGTGTGTGGCTAAATTATATAATACGCAGCCAGTTTCCCCTCGGCGGACGAATCTGCGGCCATCATGGGCCATCATCACGCAATTGTTACAACCTTCGTACCATAGCTCAGTAGTGAGCGGTAGGGAATGGGTTGCCAATTTGTGTGATTATACCCTGATTGCAGGGAAAATTGTTTGTGGTGTTTAGATATAAAAATGTTTTATCCCATAGCTTCTTCTTTACATTCTTGTCTTCTTACAGCTATTTGCTATCCTTACTAATATTATAAAAGCGAAAGTGAGTTTGTTTGTTTGTTACATTTTCACGCCTAAATGGCTAAACCGATTTTGAGGAATTTTGGTACAGAGATAGTTGGGACCCTGGAGACGGACATAGGCATTTTTTTTAAAAGAGTGAAATATGAGGGAGATAGAGAGAAAAAAGGGAAAACTTAACAATGCTATTACAATAAATAAGGCGCTAGGGTAAAAACTACAGGTGGCAGGTACCTGCAAATCAGGAAAGAGGAACTGTCTTATCCCGAATTTAACACGGGTGAAGACGCGGGCGAAAGCTAGAATTTTGACGGGCCTGTTGGTCTAGTGGTTAGTGGCCCTGACTGCAGAGCCGGAGGTTGTGGGTTCGATTCCCACCCAGGACAAACTTTGTGTGATGAGCATGATTGTTTGTTCTGTGTCTGGGTGTGATTTATCTATAATATGTATGTATTTATAAATTATATAAGTATGAATATCAGTTGTCTGGTTACCATAACACAAGCTCTGCTTAGCTTGGGATCAGATAGCCGTGTGTGAGTTGTCCCAAGATATTTATTTATTTAATTTCATAAAGCAGTCTAGTAAATAGTGACATCTTCTAACAACGTACTATGTCAATTGTTCATTTTAAAGTTGCGTTGTTGTTGTTGTAATCCCTACGGCGTAAAGGTCTCCTCCATATTTCCTCCTCACCCGACAAAAAATGGTGTAACCTAAGAAAAGAAAGTAAAATATTTATTAGTCGGAATTACGGCGAGAACACAAAATACAAACAAAAAAGAAAAAACACATGAAAGTGACATATTGCTGTGGTTGCGGGTTGTTCGAAAGAGATACCGTGACCCCGGAACATAAGACGGAACATGGGTAGGTTTTAGTCAGTAAAAGTCTGACACTCAACCCCGCCTCGCCCAGAGCGGGGGAAGATGTTTGATGATTTACCATTAGCAAAAAAGGTGATACCAAGCAGTACCCAAATAATTAAAAGTTTTAACCAAGGAATAGCCAAATAACTTTATACAAAACAAAACAAAAAATACAGCATATCTCACTATATATCTTGACTCAGCCTTCAAGCGCTTTCACGGTATCAAATCATTAGGGAAAATTAAAATAAATCACTTACTCCAACAAACACAGACATAACACAATCTCCTCCAACTGGCAACCCGAGCTAGGGTCACTAGGAAGGAACGAGGAAGCCCCTTCAATTTGCGCGTCCATAAACATGCTTTACGAGTTGACCGTGATGGACATAAGAGCATTATTCGTGCGAACGGACCGGTTACGGCTCTGTATAATATATCGTGTCCATGTCGCTAATTGTTTCCGGTTTCAGTTCCCGTAGTTGGTGCGATTAATTTTGATTATTTTTTGGGTTGTTATGTTATATTTTATGTTATTTTACGGTTTGTTAGGGTCCTGTCCGGGTTGTTATGATGATGAGGGTTAATTGTTACAATACTATGTGTAGGTATGCACAACTGGTAGGTAAGAGTGACCTAGGTGAAGCAGATATGCTAGTGAAGAAGGTGGCGGTACGTTTGAGAGAAAGAAAATCAAACCAGACCGCGTGGGAGACGCTCCGGGCGTCGGGCACCGTAGACATGGGTCTGTGAACGATGAACAATGGATACCTCACCGTCCGTCTGTCTGTCTAGTGACAGTCCGTATCGGCGTGGCGTGCCGCAAAGAGATGTCAATAAAGTAGAGGATTCAGCTGCCAGGGCCACTGAATGCAGAAGTTGCGAGTTGTTCGAAAGAGATACCGCGGCCCCGGAACATTAAGGGCAAAAGAAGGAACATGAATGGGTTCAGTAAAAGTGTGACACTCCCTTCCGCTCCGCCCAGAACGAGAGAAGTTGATTGATGAATTCCTACCAAAAAAAAAGTGACCTAGGCCATCTTGATCAGTCACCCGTTTTGCACCAGTAAATGATGACTTATTTTAATCAATTACTCGCAAGTTTGAAATATACATTTATGGTACATGTTTTCGGAATAGAGGTTTAACATTTATTAGTAGGTAAATATTTTACATTAAAGTAGCTTATTATAATACCAGCCTAAAACTATCCAACTTACGCAGCGCACACACACAAGACAGACACACCATAAACATCTGTTTGGTAGGATTAACGACAGTGGTTTTCTAATACGGAGCATCCAGTTTACACAGTTCCATATGGGGAGTACGCCATTTTTTACGTCATCATTGATTTAAGATTGATGGATGCTTAAATCGTTTTATGTATAAAACGTTGTCCTAGAATATGACATTTTCCTGTATGTAAGGGTGCGTTCACAAACACTTAAATTCACCTACACGAACGCCCATGTAAAGCCGGGACGACTACCCGTAGGCCATACAAATATTTGTTCCGTATGGGAATCGAACCATTGAACAACATGCAGCGTAGCAGCCAATCTCAGCCACTTCGGTACAGTAAGTACCATCATATTAATCAACTGCCTATCCCTAGACTTTACAGCCCACCTAATGATAAATGATAAATGATAAATGATGTTTATTTTGCAAGTAGGTTTTCACAAACACTTTTACACGTCTTTTTTTTAAAACTAGATGAGGCCGGTGTTTCGTACCCGACTACTCTGAGAAGAAACAGCCGAAACAAACTCAGAGGTCATAGTCTCTTTTAAAGTCCAGACAAAAAAGCTTGGTCAACTTACATGAGGACTATGCAGATTAGTGCCTGAAGTGGTCTTTTTAAGAAAGCACCACACAGATTGAGTAGACCTGTCCAGTCAGTGCAAGCATTTGTCAGTTATCGTGTAGCTCGACTCATAGCCCAAGGAGCTCAACGAAACGACGAACAATACCAAAAAAAGGACATTGGTGAAGGTCCCTAATAGTACTCAACTGCCAGACAATCGTCAAAAACAAACAAAGTAAATAAAAATTATGATCGACATGGTCCTCACATTCACAATAAACAACTACAGACTAGAGAATATGTACAAAATAAATTAATGAGATCATAATGATCTCATAAAATGTCATAATAAAAAAAAAATGTAAAATTAAATAAAAAAAAAAAATAATAAAATATAAAACAAAGTAAATATCAATGTCAAATATTAAATGTCAGTGTATAGAATAAAGGAATAAACAATAAATAATTGAAACAAAGGAAAATTTTGACACTCACTGAGTAAATTAAATTGGAGCAGCTTAATCCCAAGCCTTTTTATCTTCAAGGTAATAATTAATATTATAGTAAGCTTTAAGAGCTAACTTACGTTTTACAAAAACTTTAAATTTATTGAGGCTTAGTGTTTGAACGTCGTTTGGGAGTTTGTTATAAAAACGTATACATTGGCATGTGAACGTACCCCCTATTTTTTTGAGCCTCGTTGCCGGGACAACAAATTTGTGTTTGTTCCTCGTATTTATGTTGTGGATATCACTGTATTTTTTAAACAATTTTATATTTTTATGCGCGTACAAAAGATTTTCGTAAATAAACTGAGAGGGCACAGTAAGTATATTAATTTCTTTAAATTTTTCTCTGAGGGAGTGTCTGGGACTTAATTTATAAATTGAACGAATTGCCCTCTTTTGCAAAATAAAAATTGTCTGAATATCGGCGGCATGACCCCACAAGAGAATACCATACGACATCACACTGTGGAAATAACTAAAATAAACTAAACGGGCTGTCTCTAAATCAGTTAAATCACGAATTTTTCTAACGGCGTATGCTGCAGAGCTTAGTTTTTTTGACAACTTATCTATATGAGGGCCCCACTGAAGCTTAGCATCCAAGGTTAAGCCTAAGAACACTGTGTTATCTTCCGGTTTCAACTCTTCATCCTTGATTACTACACTAGTTTCCACTTGTCTAACATGAGGTAACGTAAACTTAATGCATTTGGTCTTTTTCTCATTTAGAAGTAAATTATTAACGTTAAACCAATTAACGACCTTTGCTAGAGCGCCATTAACATCGTCAGTAGCTAGGTGCTGACGTTTTAGTTTAAATAAAAGAGAAGTGTCGTCTGCAAACAACACTACATCATGATTATCCTTTATGAGGTAAGGCAAGTCATTTATATAAATAAGAAACAAAAAAGGGCCAAGAATTGAGCCTTGTGGTACTCCCATTCTTACTACAGACCCGGGAGATCTTTTCCCGTTAACATCAACTCTCTGAATCCTACCACTCAAATATGACGTAAGAAGATTCAGAGAGGCGTTCCGGATTCCGTAGTGGTGTAGTTTCCTGATTAATGTTTTATGGAGAACGCAATCGAAAGCCTTGGATAAATCGCAAAAAATGCCCAAAGCATCGCATTTATCTTCCCAGGCATTATAAATGTGTCCTAAAAGTTCAACACCTGCATCAGTAGTTGAACGACCCTTTGTAAAACCGAACTGTTTATTATGCAATAACTTATGTTTATTGAAAAATCTTTGCATTTGTTCTAAAATTATTTTTTCAAAAATTTTACTAAATGTTGGTAGCACTGAAATTGGTCTATAGTTAGTTGGGTCTGATGTACTACCCGATTTAAACAATGGTATTATTTTACTATTTTTCATTAGATCAGGAAACTCACCACGGTCAATACAATCATTAAATATAACAGCTAATGAAGGAGCTACAATGGTTATAATGGACTTAGCAACGTCCACAGAATGACCCCATAGATCAGCGGTCTTCTTAACATTTAACATATGAAACGTTTTAATTATATCATTACAATTGACATGTTGAAAATTAAATTCGGAATCATGGAATGGAACGTTTTCTTTTAGTAAAGCATCTGCAGCAGCAGGTGACGAGTCTAGCGATTTAGTAGTCGAAACAGGAATATCCGCAAAGAAATTTTCAAAGGCTGTAGCAACTTGAATATCTGATTTTATAATATTATCGTCGATAGCAAGGCTGTAGTCACCGTTTCGCTTGCAAGACCTTCCTGTTTCGCTATTAATAATGTTCCAAGTGGTTTTAATTACGTTACTACTATTTTTAATTTTTGAACTCAAATAACGTGACTTAGCTATAGTACAAACTTTTTTAAAAACTTTAGAATAATTCTTAACATATAAATTAAATTCTACAGTATTAATACAAATTCTCTCTTCATACAGCTCATATAGCCGTTTTCTACTTTTATGAATACCAATGGTGGCCCAGTCATTGAAAGAAGCGTTATTATTAACCGAAATAGTCTTAGGAACAAAAGTGGTATTAAACTGTGTGCAATACATACTAAAAAAATTGTTATATTGTTGATTGGGGTCATCATTAGTTGACAAAAGTGGTAATTTAGTCGAGAGTTTAATTTTAAAAGTTTCTAGGCGACTTTTAGTTTTTGGGTTAACAATGATATCCTTTTTAGCTACTTTTTTTATAACATTTGGAATTGTGATCAGTTGCCCACAATGATCTGAATCTAATAGGTTAATAATTACTTTGTGGGTTAGTATAATATCTGTATAAATATTATCTAGGCAAGTGGCACTAGTCTGGGTTATTCTAGTGGGCTCCAAAAATTTGTTTTCAAGATTGTATGACTGAAACAGGCTTATAATTTTAGTACTTAACCCAGATTTTTCTAACAAATTAATATTAAAATCACCACAAGTGATTATAGATTTCTTTGTGGTACAAATTTTATACAACACTTCATCCTAGATACTAAACAAAGGCTGTAATAGACCATACACACATATCCTCATGCCTTTCGAGGATTGGCAGACACCACGCCACGTGCTACGATCCTTACATACATAATATCCCGCATTTAATCCCTAGCAAGTCCCTGGCTGTAGTGAAGGCCTTTTTTTTTTTTTGGGCGGGGAAATCATCCAATGACTTCCCCCGCTCTGGGCGGAGCGGGAGGGCATGTCAGACTTGTACTGACTAAAACCCACCCATGTTCCTTCTATTGCCCTTTACGTTCCGAGGCCGCGGTATCTCTTTCGAACAACCCGCAACCCCGGCAGGCGGAGGCTCTCCGCCTTAACTTCATAGCACCCATAGGATAGTCCGGTTGACCAGCTTACAAATTCATAAGTTTACCTGCGAAATGCCCTTAAAAAAACGCTGAGAACTTAGACAGATATGACCCATAAAGTGTACCTATATTACGTCAATCATGTTTAAGTTCAATGAGATTATTTTTCAGATCATAAAAACCAAAAAAGTAGCCTATCTAAATCTGATGAGAAAAGACCGCAAACCTCTGAAATTCGATTAAAAATCCGAGTGGGTACATATTTCGTGAAACCCAGCATAAGCAGTCAAGGTTCGAAGGGTACGTCGATAATCATACCGTCCTTTCGGCCCAACTCCCCTGATTGGGTGCTTAAGTCTTTGATATACCGATTAAGTGTAGATCCCTTCGGTACTATAGTACCCCTATGGGTTGTGTGTTTTGTTATACGTTTTAAGGGCCTGTAGCTTCTAAACTACGGCATGACCGAGAGTAAATGTAAAGTTAATTTACTATATTGTCTTTATGCTTTTGTTAGGGACCATAAATGTCTTGCCAACGAGTCTATACGAGTATTGCAACTGCTACTGCAGTAAAAATAAAATAAAGACGTTATTTAGAACAAGCCACAAATTAGCGCGAAGGATTTATTTTTTGGGATTTTTGTTTCGTGAGGAAACTATGTCATGGCGACCAAGGCGAAATTTACAGATGAGCCGTTTAAATGAGGGTGTTATGGAGCCGAGAACAGAAGTGTCAAATTCTCACCTCACAAACGACGGTTTTCAATATATATATTTACGGAGAAATAAAAAAGCTAAACCAAAAGTATTTTTTTATTAATCATTATTATTAAAGAAACTTTCTCAGGTTGAATTAAAAACATAGGAATAACGCAGCCTAATAAAAAAAAAGAAATTCAAATATTTTTGAATTTAGAACTCAAATATTATAAATTTCTTATTAGAAGCAAATTATTTTATAAATTATTTGAATTTTATTTTTGATATTCTACATACCTACATATTTTTTTTTATTAATTAAGTACGTAGGTCTTATAAAATTCACCATTTTAATCTAAAAAGAAAAACACAGCCATCTGTACGGATTGATATTGAACAGTAGTTTTTTGTTATCTGTGGTGAAAGCCCTTGCGAAATGCGAAAAATGACAAAAAATCACGCGTGTCAATTGCATGTAGAATCTAATCGTAGTGTGCAAAATGAACCAGCTTGCGAGCCAATGTATTGAAAAAATATATTGATAAATATAATACTAGCTTTTTCCCGCGGTTTCGCTCGCGTTAATTTGGGGTAACACAGTTCCCTTACAGCGCCTTATTTATTGTAATAGCAATGCTAAGTTTTCCTTTTTCTTCCATCTTTTTCCCTCATATCTCAATCTTTTTAAAAAAATAGCCTATGTCTGTCTCCAGGGTCCCAACTATCTCTGTACCACAAAATCATCAAAATCGGTTTAGCCATTTAGGCGTGAAGACGTAACAAACAAACTCACTTTCGCTTTTATAATATTAGTAAGGATATTGACTCGCGCGTTTTACAAGTTGAATCGTCCGATGTACTATTACACAAGCGCAAGGCATCAATAGTTTTTCCTGTACTGTCAAAATCACAGTGCCCTTCGGATTGTGAAGTTTTACGCAATTGGGGTCCTCCGTCTTCCAAGTTCAAAATTGCTTGAGGATTACCGAGCTTGTGTAGAGAGGTACCGATACAGGTAAATGATTCATCTGCGAGGAAATCCTTCGTAATTCTGATACGTGTTCACTTTGAATGTGCAGTATGGTTCCACGCTTCTACTGTTCGAGTTATATGGGATGTAATGTTTAGGTTATGTTATCGAAGATGTAATGTGTAATGATTTTTTTTAAGTAGCAGCTTCGGATTCTGGATAGCCCAGTTTTTTTTAAAACGTTGCGACACACGTATGGCTCATGTGTCGTGGGTGCGTTTACAAACATTTAAACTTACATACACAAACAGCCAAACCCGAAACAACTACCTGTAGGTTTTACATATACTTGTTCCGTGCGGGGATCGAACCCGTGACAAGCAGCGCAGCAGTCGCTCGCTCCGCCACTGCCCTAACGTTGATGAGACTTAAAGTAACTATCTAAATGTTGCTCTACTATTACACACACTTCTGCTTAGCTCTTCGCGATTTATAGGCGTGATATTATTATTGTGTAGTACCAAAAGTCATCAACACTACATAATAATTTACGTACCTTAGTCATTTTATGTGTGTGTATAAGTGATTTTCCCTAACAGTATTTACTGCAATTCTATACCGTCGCAAAGTATTTAAAAGCCAAACTATTATCAAATAGGGCTGCTTTGAAAGTTTCAATCGATGTCGACATTCTTGTGGAATATCAATTATTAGTGTTCACAATTTTTAGTCGACTGTTAGTTAAGTGCTGTAGAGGTCTGATAACATTGATCAAAACCTTGCAGGCTGGTTTGCAAAGACGTTCGAAAAACAAAAAAAAAATGTTCGTTTCGTTTTTAAAAAGAGAATTAACAAGAACAGGAGAGCATAGTCTTGAAATTATTGTGTGACATGTATTGCTCAAATCATGAACTGAAAAATATAGTCTTGTAAGTATTTTAGATTCTTTTCATATATGTATTTTCTCCTACTTTCCACAGTACTTTATTTCCGTGGTTTTAAGGCTATGTTATGAAAACTAGAGCTTGTTTCATTGCTTCAGTCTATAACTCGCTTGAAACTAATCTTTGATTGAGGAACGTTTTTCTGTGAAAAAGTTTTGAACGCCAGTCTATATTAGGAGACGTTAATCCCTTTTTCGAGGACCAAAAAGGCAACCTAATGTCATCACATCAATACAACGGTCCCAGAAATAACCCCAAAAGCCAATTCTGCTGACTAATATCCAATACATTCAATATATGTTCTAGGTTAATAAGTCAGTGAGCTCACGTCGAGGCAATTTGCGGAGGTAGGGAGTCTCACAAAAGTTGCTCAGTAACGAACCGGTCCCAATAAAATTGCTCGCGTTTAAACGTTTCTACGTGTTTCTTGTCTACAGGCAATGAACGCCCAAATAGTTTTTGTTAAACATTAATTTAATTAAATAGGTGTCTGGGTTGTTTAGTCCTGTGTCCTGTAGCTAGTGGGTGTGGAAAAGGTTAAAAAAAAACTCAAATTAAAGTTACAGTAACAAACCATTCTGCAGAATTAACTAACTACCTAAAGAAGAAATTAACTAAACAATTTATACATAACTAGCTTTTGCCCGCGGCTTCGCTCGCGTTAAATTCGGTAGCGCCTTATTGATTTGTAATAGCAACGCTCAGTTTTCCCGTTTCTTCCCTCTTTCGCCCTCATATCCCACTCTTTTTTAAAAAATAATAGCCTATGTCCGTCTCCTGGTTCCCAACTATCTCTGTACCAAAATTCATCTAAATCGGTTCAGCCATTAAAGCGTGAAGAGGTAACAAACAAACAAACAAACTCACTTTCGCTTTTATAATATTAGTAAGGATATGTAATGCTTTTTTTATTAATTATCGTGATCGGTCATGATCCGCCCTGTTCCGTGCCAGGGCTCAGCAGTGGTTGGCAGCGAGTAGAGTTCTGCGCCCTGCTAGGTCATGCTTCTGGGACTTATGCGATATTTCGTATGTTGTACTCTCAATACTCAATATCTTTATTTGCTTTACCATAATGTGTACTTAGGTGGTAGTTTTTAGGGTTCCGTAGTCAACTAGGAACCCTTATAGTTTCGCCATGTCTGTCTGTCCGTCCGTCCGTCCTCGCTTAATCTCTGTGACCGTTAGCACTAGAAAGCTGAAATTTGGTACCAATATGTATATCAATCACGCCGACAAAGTGGTAAAATAAAAATTGGAAAAAAATGTTTTATTAGGGTAGCCACCCTATATGTAAAGTGGGAAGTGATTTTTTTTTAATTTCAACCCTAACGTGTGATATATTGTTGGAAAGGTATTTAAAAATGAATAGGGGTTTACTAAAATAATTTTTTGATAATGTCTATAATTTCGGAAATAATCGCTCCAAAAGTAAAAAACAATGTGTCCCCCCCCCCTCTAACTTTTGAACCATAAGTTTAGAAAATATGAAAAAAATCTGAAAAGTAGAACTTTATAAGGACTTTCTAGGAAAATCATTTTGAACTTGATTGACACAACAGTTTTTGTACAAAAAAGACAAAAAGTTGTACAAAATAATTTCCTCCTCCACCTTTAAACTCATAAGTGGGAACACTTATTGTGACGGACGGGAAACTACGGAACCCTACACTGAGCGTGGCCCGACACGCTCTTGGCCGGTTTTTTTATAATATCGTAATCATTTTGGACCCTGTAGGGCACAGCAAAAGGGTAGAGGAGAGGACGCTCTGTTTTGAAAGATAGTTGATATTTTTGTGTAGGTGATTTGTTCTTAAACATTTCAGGTGTTATTTTATTATACCATTATTTATAAATATGTGTTTTCTTTTGTATTTAAATCTTTATTTTTATTATAACTCTGCTGATTCGTATGTGGTAGGTGTTTGCTTTTAAATATTTCTAATATGAAATTTTAGTGTTATATTATTTATAATTTAAATATTTAAATATACCTATTAATTAAGTGGACGTCATTTATTATTACTCTCAACTGCTGTTGCTGTTGTTGTAGCTGTTGGTCTGCACGTCCTTCTCTCGACAACCACCTCGTTAGGACTCTTCTCACCGCACACCAACCGCCATCGTCAATACATTTCGCTAAATATCTAAACTCGGAATAAATGTCAAAAATGTTAAATAACCCGTCATAAGTGTTAATGATAGTGACCATCTCAGTTTAAAGACTTATTTCGCTAAATATCGACTACAAAATGTCCATTTTCGTCATATTTAGGGTAGCTAAAGACCCGTCAGACCAAAATGTGGATGGCTATGATAGTGGAAGAAGATCTGCCAGGGGCTCCGCCTGCCGGGGTTGCGGGTTGTTCGATAGAGATACCGCGGCCCTGGAACGTAAAGGGCAATAGAAAGAACATGGGTGGGTTTTAGTCAGTACAAGTCTGACACTCACCCCCGCTCGGCCCAGAGTGGGGGAAGTTATTTAATGATTTGCCACCACAAAACAAAAGGCTCCCGTCTATACCCAAAAAGAACATCATAATCCATTGACAAAGCCGTTTAGGAGGAGAAAAATTACGAAAACCATTCATATAACAAGATAATCATGTAAAGACAAGCGGTATCTTTAAACCCAATGACATGTTAATGAAACATTTCTTTATTTACAACAGTTATCAAACCTGTCCTCGACACGTGTAGGGATCCGTAGCAACGTTATCACTCCCGTATAATTACGCTCAAGGGTGTTGTTGTGTTAAATTTTTACGGCCCACTGAGGATTACTTTTGGTTCACGTTTGTACGCCGTTATGTATATGACGGTTAGAGAAAATTACGGTTTATGGATATGAAATTAGAATCAGATTTTCTTTCGCAAATTAGTTTTCAGTTTTGCTTGACAGTTTATCCGCGCAGCAAAAGTCTCGCCCCCTATTATTGTAATCTAATCGAATATATAAAATTTCCGTGTCACAATGTTAGTTACCGTACTCCTCCGAAACGGCTCGACCGATTCTTATGAAATTTTGGGTACATATTGGGTAGGTCTGAGAATCGGCTAACATCTATTTTTCATACCCCTAAACTTCAGCGGGTGAAACCGCTGGGCACAGCTAGTATTGTATAAAAATCTCGTGTCGCGGTGTTTGTTACCAAACTCCTCCGAAACGGCTGGAGCAATTTGTATGAAATTTTGTGTGCTTATCGGGTAGGTCTGAGAATCGGCTAACATCGATTTTTTGTATCCCTACGTGAGAAGGGGACCTGAGCCGTGAGTGAAACCGCTGAGCGCAGCTAGTATATTTTATAAAAGGTAGTTTCACATCTTACGGTACGTAAACATGAAAGTTAAATTAATTAAATATTACGCCAATTACGAAGATCGCAGAAAAAACGTAGCAGGGAGGGACTCGAATTGATTGGCATTAAAACTTATAGTGTAATTTATATTTACATGGAACTCAAAAACAGAACTGGTTAAATGTGAAAACAAAACGCGGCTTCGCTCACGTGATGATAAAAAAGTATCCTACGTGTTATTCCAGACTATTATTTACCTCTGTGCCAAATTTCATAAAGATCCGTTCAGCCATTTTGACGTGAAAGAGTAAAAAAAAACATCCATACATCCATCCATCCATTTACACAGACATTCGCATTTATAGTATTAGTAGGATGTAGGTGTATTGTATACCTCACCTCTAACCTTACCTGTAACAAGTTACGTTATGTTATTTCCACGTAGTGTTCGTTTTTGGGGGTCCGAACCTCAAAAGGAATTAACGGAAACGTTATAGGATCCCTTTGTTGTCCATATGTCAGTCTGTCAAGACCGGTTATCTTGGGAATTCGTAGAGGTATCGAATTTAAAAACAATTTGAAATATAGGACTAGACTTTCGCATTTTGCAAGGTAGGAAGCTAAAAATCGGTACACACACTCTTTTTAACCAACGAAAAATAACTGCAAATCAGGAAAGGGTAACTGTGCTATTGCCCGGAATTTAACGCGAGTGAAGCCGCGTGCAAAAGCTAGTCTATCTATATCTTCTATCTTCTATACTTATAATAAATCTGTAGAGAGGTCAATTCTGTACATGAAATATCTATACTTATAATAAATCTGTAGAGAGGTCAATTCTGTACATGAAATATATTTCCAAAATAACTATCAGGGGGTGATTAGTGATCGATACTGATGCCAAAAATGCAATCAGTAAAATTTTTGTCTGTCTGTCTGTCTGTCTGTCTGTCTGTCTGTCTGGATGTCTGTATGTTCGTTATAGAAACAAAAACTACTCGACGGATTTTAACAAAACTTGGTACAATTATTCTTCATACTCCTGGGCAGGTTATAGTATACTTTTCATCACGCTACGATCAATAGGAGCAGAGCAGTGAAGGAAAATGTTGGGTAATCGGGAGAAGTTTGTTAAAGCTACACAGAAATCATGTATGACGGAAATGTTCTCCTTAAAATTATATAAAAAATATCCTACGACAGCATAGGTCTATCTTTTATGGTTGACTCACAATAACACGTGTAACTCCCGATAACTTAGCAGTTCGGAGCTTTCTGATTATATTTGTCTACTCTTACGTTTATAACACTCCCACTCATCTCTAATTAAAAACAGTTAACATTATTACGTATTCAATAAAAAAAGAAACATATAAATCGGTATACAAACACCAAAGTTATGCATGAAATACGCTAATAAGCCATCGCGCGTGAATACTGAATCATGCTTTAGGGATTATTTTTGTGTAATATTTGGCTGTTGATGCGAATAGATGTTCAGAGTGTTCGACCTTATTGACAGACAATGCTTTCAGCCCGACTTTTGGTCTTTAAATAATTTATATCTTTTGTTGTTATTTTATAAAATAGGTATTAGTTATTTTGGTAGTGTTTAAATATTCGTTCAAATTACAAATTATTCATAGTTTACATTTTATTTCTTTTTAGCTGAAGTGGTAGTAGGTACGCATAGATTTTTAGAAACCGAGTTTCGGCTAATTTATGTTCAGTTTTTTTTTATACTATATTGGTAAAAGCGTAGTTCATTAGGCTATATTAGTCCACTGCTGGACATAGCCCTCCCCTAATGGGCGCCATAGCGTTATATAGTTATATTCTTTATTATAGTTACAGGTATTATTAATTAAAGTATTTATAGGTTTTTATTTTTAAGTGAAGTAGGTATACATAGGTAGATAGTATTGGACGGGTTCCCTCTATCTGGCAGAATCTTGATGCTCCGAAATTTATTTGGCAAAACACACTTAGCATATTTTTCTTTAAACGAACATTTTAAAGGCATAAAAATTATTTGATATAATTATCGTTTGGCATAATATTTAAAACTCCGAATTTACAATTGCATAGTTTTAAGATGGCAGAATTACATTTATCTATACTTATAATAAATCTGTAGAGAGGTCAATTCTGTACATGAAATATATTTCCAAAATAACTATCAGGGGGTGATTAGTGATCGATACTGATGCCAAAAATGCAATCAGTAAAATTTTTGTCTGTCTGTCTGTCTGTCTGTCTGTCTGTCTGTCTGGATGTCTGTATGTTCGTTATAGAAACAAAAACTACTCGACGGATTTTAACAAAACTTGGTACAATTATTCTTCATACTCCTGGGCAGGTTATAGTATACTTTTCATCACGCTACGATCAATAGGAGCAGAGCAGTGAAGGAAAATGTTGGGTAATCGGGAGAAGTTTGTTAAAGCTACACAGAAATCATGTATGACGGAAATGTTCTCCTTAAAATTATATAAAAAATATCCTACGACAGCATAGGTCTATCTTTTATGGTTGACTCACAATAACACGTGTAACTCCCGATAACTTAGCAGTTCGGAGCTTTCTGATTATATTTGTCTACTCTTACGTTTATAACACTCCCACTCATCTCTAATTAAAAACAGTTAACATTATTACGTATTCAATAAAAAAAGAAACATATAAATCGGTATACAAACACCAAAGTTATGCATGAAATACGCTAATAAGCCATCGCGCGTGAATACTGAATCATGCTTTAGGGATTATTTTTGTGTAATATTTGGCTGTTGATGCGAATAGATGTTCAGAGTGTTCGACCTTATTGACAGACAATGCTTTCAGCCCGACTTTTGGTCTTTAAATAATTTATATCTTTTGTTGTTATTTTATAAAATAGGTATTAGTTATTTTGGTAGTGTTTAAATATTCGTTCAAATTACAAATTATTCATAGTTTACATTTTATTTCTTTTTAGCTGAAGTGGTAGTAGGTACGCATAGATTTTTAGAAACCGAGTTTCGGCTAATTTATGTTCAGTTTTTTTTTATACTATATTGGTAAAAGCGTAGTTCATTAGGCTATATTAGTCCACTGCTGGACATAGCCCTCCCCTAATGGGCGCCATAGCGTTATATAGTTATATTCTTTATTATAGTTACAGGTATTATTAATTAAAGTATTTATAGGTTTTTATTTTTAAGTGAAGTAGGTATACATAGGTAGATAGTATTGGACGGGTTCCCTCTATCTGGCAGAATCTTGATGCTCCGAAATTTATTTGGCAAAACACACTTAGCATATTTTTCTTTAAACGAACATTTTAAAGGCATAAAAATTATTTGATATAATTATCGTTTGGCATAATATTTAAAACTCCGAATTTACAATTGCATAGTTTTAAGATGGCAGAATTACATTTAGTATAATTACGATTGGCAGAGTTCAAATTTCGCTAATGTCGTTTAGCATAATGTTCATTTAGAGCGACGAGTATTTGGTATAATTTCACTTTTCATACTATGCAGATGGCAGAATTTAATTAAGAATAACTTTAAGTTTAAAGAGTTATATGCCTAATAAGTCTTTAAACTGACATGGTCACTAACATTATTATTAACGGTTAAAACGGGATATTTACCATGTTTGTTATTTATTTTGAGTTTCCAATATTTTGGTGTGAACCGATACAGTGAGTTACAATTGTATACAAAAACATATTAAGGCAAAAATAAGATATTTTTGGAATTATATAGAAAAAAAGACATCGTTTTTAGTTACCCGGGACTCAACTATTAAGATTAGGTTAATTTGTTGAAAAAAAAATCGTAGGTTAGGTTAGGTTAACACGTTAGCTGCGGCACCAATTTTTGCATACTTTCCGTTCCTGCGGCACGAGGTATAATCGGCCCGTACCGTGACCAGACGTTAGGGCGACACGCGGTCTATTAGACCCCACCTCCTTTTACAGACTAAAATCCATTTTCTGGCGCGAAATCAAAGATAAATGAGAATTTTGGTCCTTATTGATATAGACAGTGAATTGATGAACCATAATCCACCGTCGCCCCGGGATCTGATGGCTAGTTTAGGAATTATTAGCAAAACAAAATATGGGATCTTATACACCTCGTAACGCACTGAAATAGGGCAAATTTTCGCTGCGATTAGTGATGGGAAAAATAATATCGACGTTTTTAAACTGTCTTAACTACGCAACGACTTGACCGATTTTGATCAATTATATCTCATTAGATCGTTTTAAGGGCAAAACCTGGCAAAACAACACAAAGCTATCAAAGGATACATTTTTTTTAAAATAATCTAAATTGTGCTTGAAGGCGCCATAGGTAAAGAAAAAAAAACCGGCCAAGTGCGAGTCGGACTCGCGCACGAAGCGTTCCATTCTATACCATTAAGAGGCACCTATTACAGACTTATTATTGGGAAATAATGGATTACGGTTTATGCATAAGGTTTATCTTTCTATTTGTATATGAAAATCTTAATGCGGTTCACAGAATAGAAAAAAAAGGCAACCAGAAGTAGAAAAGAAACTGTCCTATTTATTCTGCCTCGGGCTTTAAAAATACAATTATGTGCTCTCCAATCGACGTGATGCACAACACTGGTCGCGGGAAGCTCGCGTTGAGTGCGGTACGAGGTCAGGGGGGATATGGGACGTTTTAGCCTCGTTCCGCACTGCATTAAAATTATATTAATTCAGTGCGGCACGAGGCCTAAGACATCCGGTACCAAGGTAGGTACACCACCGAGTCCGGAACCATTAGTGATCTCAAATATATATTTATCTCTTTCCTACACTGGACCAAACCAAAGCTATGCCATTCGCACGACAGAGAAATTCACTTTTTTGCTTGCCGCACCACAGGGAAGTTGCATCAGGGGTGATTTAGGCCTCGCTTCGCACTTAACGTGTTAAAACTGTGACCCCCTACGCACGAGCCGAGCGAGCGGAGCGAGCGGTGCCGCGGCAGCGGCCGGCGAGTGCCAGTAACGACCTGCATTGATAGAAAATGAGATTGTTTTTAGTAGTTTACCCGGAACTGAACTATTTACATTAGAATAATAATTACTTATGGAATTAAATGACATTATTACAAATTCAATTAAATAATAGTTAAAATAAATGATATTATTTTAAAGAAATAAATAATTAAAATAAATGACAACAAATAATAATAAAGATGATTCTAACTATAAACTTTCTGCGATATGACAATTCTGCCGTTTAATGATAACGATATGAAATATATGTCAAAAGACGATTCTGACTGTGAACTTTCTGCGAAATGATGTTTCTGCTTTTTGAATATTATGGATATGAAATTTATGTCTAGAGATGATTCTAACTTACAAAATTATGAGTTTTGAATGTATGATAAATGAGTGTCTGCCAAACAATTTTCTGCGAAATGAAGTTTATGCTATCCGTTGTTATGCAAAATAAAATTATGACATAAAAAGTTCTGCTATAAAGGGTGGACCCAGTATTGGACAGGCGTTTTAGCTTTATTTTAATTTCTTTTTTTGTTACAAGTTGTACTTACCTACATATTTCTGGGTATAATTCTATTAGAGTTATTTAGTTTTAGTACCTACTTTATTTGGTAATTAATAGGTTCTTATAGATAACAGGCATAATTAGATATATTAAAAAAAAACAAAATTTATATATATAATTTAGTACTTAAATTATTTTCAGGTTAATTATAAATTCAAATTATTATTTTTTAATTTATTTAGCTGTAGTTTTATTTAGTTGTAGCTGTAGTGTATTTAGGATCAGTTTTATTATTTAAGTAGGCACTTTTTTAAGTGTAAGGTAGCTACAGTTAGGACCTCTAACGTAGCTTATTTCGTTAGGTAAATGAATAGGCATTCAGTTACCTTCGGTTATTTTCATAAATCCTTACTAATATTATAAAAGCGACAGTTAGTTTGTTTGTTCTTTCTTTCTTTTTTTTTAAAAGACGTTGCCCCACACTAGGAATTTCTCCTGTATCGTGCGTTTACAAACATTCAATCTCATATACACAAACAGCCAGACCCGGAACAACTATATGTAGGTCATATCTACAAATATTTGTTCCGTGCGGGAATCGAACCCGCGACACACAGCGCAGCAGTCGTTCGCCCAGCCACTACGCGAACCGTGTCGTGTTTGTTACGGCTTCACGCCTAAATGACCCAACCGATTTTGATGCATTTTGGTACAGAGATAGTTGGGGCCCTGGTGACGGAAATAGGCAAGTTTTTTTAAAGTGAGGAAAGGGGGAGAATGAGGGAAGAAAAGGGGAGAGAAAGATACATTTTTCGGGTCATCACGCGGGTTAAAGTTAGCGTTAGCCCAAAGTAACTATGCCACGCGGACGAAGTCGCGGGCGGAAGCTAGTAAATAATAAAAATATAATATTTTTTGCATGAATATGAGACAACCATACAGAATAACTTAATAATAACCACAAGGTAGACATTCGTTTAAAGTTATTTTGTCAATAATATATGGGTACGTCAGCAGTTGTATAATGTGAAATGGTAGATCATAATATTTTTGATCGAAGATGAAAATACATGGTTAGATTGTCTTCGGACTAATTTTAAAATATAAAACTGTATCACGAGTGGCGCTGCTTGTCATGAAAAAATCGATTAGTGTGATAAACTTGATAAATTTATTTTAGTTCTGTGTTTTTCCGCCTGCACAGATAAAATGGTTGAAGTAAATACATAATAGTTTGATAAGTTCTTCAAGTCAAAAGCAATCTGTGTAAATATTTCTACCGAAGATCAGCAATCTGTTTGCTGGTCCTCGGTTCAAATTATTTTGTAACTACGAGATCACGAGAATTGTAATTTGTATTGTATGTTTTCACACCCTAATTTATACTTATACCCTCTCTCTCTATCCTTAGGATTAGATTGAGGTCAAGCTCAGTCCCACTTAAAGAATAAAAAAACAAAATGAATGCCAAAAACGAAGCACATTGTTGGATATTCAACATTCGGTTCAGCGAGCAGAGTTAAATTTCCAACAGTGTAATGTTGATTTAGGCATCTTGTGTTAATAAAAACGGGCATATAATTGGCAATCTCTCGGGTTTTACAGCTGAAGTGGTCTGAGAGCTAATCTAAACATGCATAACATAATTTCAGAAACAACATCCTCCATTTCCACGGTCTGTAAGGAAATAAACACTTTAAATTAAATGAGTTAAGTTGTTTTCTTCAACTGCTCGTAAATGCTAACTGGAGCTACTAACTCATTATGGTGTTTCCTAGCTACGACCTAGGGACCAGCCATTATGTCATTGAGGTCACTTTAATACTTAGTTGTAGTTTACTCAGCGTTTCCTTTTTTTCTTAAAAAGGAATCGTGGAACTAATAAAAGTTGCAATGTAACGACAAATACTTTGTACATTTTAAACACACACACAGATATACATTTGATTTCCGAACGGTAGCAAGTCCCTTATTAATATTTATTAACTATGGAGGATGTAACCTTTTTTTTGCGGATGGCAAATCACCAAATAACTTCCCCCGCTCTGGGCGGAGCGGGGGGGAGTGTCAGACTTGTACTGGCTAAAACCCAGCCATGTTCCTTCTATTGCCTTTTACGTTCCGGGGCCGAGGTATCTCTTTCGAACAACCCGCAACCCCGGCAGGCGGAGGCCCTGGCCGGCCCCTCTGCTTTGCTGACATCTCTTTGAGGCGTGCGTGGAACACTAACGCGCCGTCGACACGGTGACGGTGAGCCACCAATTGCTCACCGTCCACAGGCTCTCATTTAAGGTGGCCGGGAGTCGTCTCGCGGCGCCCGACGTCCGGGTCGTCTCCCGCGGCAGCAGGGTGTAACCTCTTTTTTTTTGGGTGGGAAATCATCAAATAACTTCCCCCGCTCCGCCCAGAGCGGGGGAAGTTATAGTGAGGAGTGTCAGACTTGTACTGACTAAAACCCAACCATGTTCCTTCCATTGCCCTGTACATTCTGGGGCCGCGGGATCTCATTCGAACAACCGGCAACCCCGGAGGGTGTAACCTCTCGTGTGGTGTTTCAGACTATAAAATTGAAATACTTTTTCCTTTGTTCTTTTAAAAATTCATAACTTTTTCAGCAGATCAACATGTTCAGCAGCTGATCTAATCAATTTCTATAAAAAGCATACTTTTTTAAGAATTTGAATAATTCGTAGAACATAAAGTTGTTCTGTTACATGGTCCGAGAATACCTTGCTTATCACGATGCTCAATGTTCGGGCACTCCCTTTAAGAGAAAAGGCCTTTTCCCAACATTGGGACATTAATATTATAGGCTGGTAGTTGTATTGTATTTTGATTGTATTTAATTCCTTTATTTTCTGGTTTTAATATTTTATAACTACTTATTTTAAAAAAATATTAGGAAATGGTATCAGGATAAAATTAGTTAGATCAATAGAATATTCTTTATTATGTACAGGTACACCATACAAATTACAAGAATTACAGTATAGAACTTATAAATAGGGTGACACAATTATCGCTAAAAGCTTGCTAAAAGCGATCTTTTCAAGACAACCGTTAATTTTTTTTTTTTTAAAGTTCATTGTTCTATAATGTATTGTAACCCATGTACAAACTTTTAGCTTGTGTACATACAAACATTTATAATATTAGTAAGATAAACCATTTGTACCTGTGTGTGTGAAACTTGGTTCCTTTCCGTGAGTACCGAGCAATTCGCGCGGCGGTGACTTGTGGTATGCTCTGAGCAATTTATTTTATTTGTTTTGACGTGATGACAATATATGTTACTTGAGCATAAAGCTCGTGGCTTATCGATGATTCTTCAGAATAATTTAAAAAAAAACTCATTTTATTTATTTATTTAACACTTCAAGCACAAAGTACAGAGGCGGACTTAATGCCAAAGGCATTTTCTACCAGTCAACCTTCGGGTGATGCAGAGACAAACAGTGGTAGGTGTAAATGAGAAATAAAATAATTAATTATAAGTTTATACTATATGGATATATAAAATACTATAAATATAAAATAAAATACTATAAATATATATCAAAGTATAGATACATAGATACACAAAATAAAAAGACCAACAATGGGGAAAACATTAACGGTGTGACGAAACTGCCGACTTTTTACGAAGAAATTCACGAACTTTATGTTTAAAAGATAAACAGTTGTTTGCCATCCTGATTTCCTGAAGAAGCATTTTATCTTTTTTGTTTATGTCCTTGTAAGTCATATTTCACTCATCCTCTGTATAAAAAATAATTAACAGAATTAAACATCAGAAAAGCCATATAACCTGATTTCAAAACAAAAGGTCATAGAAATTTCATCGCACATAAAACCGACGAAAACGCAATAATACATTTCAACACCCTTCATATCTAATAAAAAAAACCTTGAATTATTTCCCATAAATGGTTTCAATTGTATGCGTGACATTTAGACAATGAAACAACGATTTAATTTAAATAAAAAAAAACAAAGGGGTAAACGAGCCTATGATTAAACACGAGTTTAATGGCATTATAAATCAGTTCTGATAAAGGAATTTTATCTGATGTCTCTGATGTATGGGGCTTTGATTGGTGCTTCTACCCTTCTTTTTGTGAGGTTATGTTTTGGTCATGTGTATACCGTATAAAGCATGGGTTTCCATGGATAGCAGTTTCCTGCAAAGAACATAAGACATTATGGCATGTTGACTAAAGTACAAATTACGACATTAACAAATATGGGTTTAAAAAGTTATAAATTTAACATCAACAATACAACCCTGTACATTTCATTCCACTACAATAAATGACTATCATCATCTGCCTAGCCTTTTCCCAACTATGTTCGGCTTCCAGTCTAACCGGATGCAGCTGAATATCAGTATTTTACATAAAACGACTGCCTATCTGACCTCCACAACCCAGTTAGTACTGGGTAATACGATACCCCTTGGTAACACTGGTTGTCAGACTTTCGGGACACTGACTACCTGTAACGGCTGTCTAAGATCAAAACAATCGAACAAACTACTACAATAAATGACCATTTCATGAAAAACTCACAAAATGGGGTCAAATGAACTTAGAGGGCTGCATTCGTCATTTAACCGATTATAATTCAGTAAACCCATATTTTAAACGATCGCTATTAATATTTTTTTCAACATACCACCTGACACTGATGAAAAAAATATTTCCGCAGGCCACCATGCTGCTTTCGCCTTAAAGTGGTCATACTGTACTAGACCCAGGATTGTGATTTTTAGCAGTCGGTAGCGTGTGTATTATAATAAACGAGCTTTTGCCCGCGGCTTCGTTCGCGTTAAATTTGGGGTAACACAGTTCCCCTTTCCTGATTTGCAGGTACCTGCGTCCTGTAGTTTTTGCCCTTGCGCCTTATTTATTGTAATAGCAAAGCTAAGTTTTCCCTTTTCTTCCCTTTTTCTCCCTCATATCTCACTTTGTTTAAATAAAAAATAACTTATGTCCGTTTCCAGGGTCCCAACTATCTCTGTACCAAAATTCATCAGAATCGGATTAGCCATTTAGGCATGAAGACGTAACAAACAAACTCACTTTCGCTTTTATAATATTAGTAGGGATATCATTTGTCTAAATGAGACTTTGCGGCGTGACGGTTTGGCGCTGACGAAAATCTGTGACGCGTACGCGTTTCGCTTGACACAGCTCCCCCTCTCAACGTCATTTGAGTGCCAAAAGATTTTTGCAGCATTTTAACTCCATAACAAAGCAATACTTAAAACCCCGTTTTACTAAGCACTTAAGACCAAATTTTATTTTTAAAAACTTCCACAAACAGGGCACTTCAAATCGACCTAGTATATTCCTTTTTAATTTGAACTCGGTAGCCGACGAAGCAAAAGTAGTTAGGCAATAGTTTTGGCAAGGGCCGTGAGGGGAAACCATTCATATTGACTAATGTTTCCTTCTTGCCCCTTTATTACGTACGGACGTCTTACTGGAAGATATCCGTGGCTAAAGTAGCTTCGGTTCGACGCCCGACTCTAAGAATTATCTTGGAGCCCCATTTTTCGCAAGTGACAAGCTTTTGTGTAGGTCTATAAATATAATGTAAAGGATGGGACACGGCGAAACATATTTTTAATAGTGCCTTTAAAACCCATGATACTTTTTTTTATATTTATACTTTCATCCATGTTTTAAAACTGATGCCTTTAGACTCTGTCAAAAAGTGTTCTCAATCAAATTCTTCATACGTTTTAATAAAGCTGGTCGAAAATTGCACTGAGAGATACAAAAACAGCGTAATGAAAACGAAATGAAATCGTCGCCCTCGCATAGAGCGTACCTTGACCGTGCACTAATAGGGCCGCGTGCGTACCCACTGTTTCAAATAATGACAGACATCGCTCCAATGGGATAAACGCCTACTTATTGCAAGGTTGTGACGACGATCCAGGCAGTCCTGCGGGCTACAGGCCACTCTGTCGCCGTGAGCCGACACTACGCCCGGCCAATTGCCTCTAATGACACCACTCGAACGCGTATCCGTCCAATCAACTCTTAAGACAAGAGGATCCTTCAGTCTGCTCGGCGGCCCGACACTATCGCACCGTTAGTGGATTGCTCTGGACCAGAACCGAGTGAATACCGAGTGATTGTTATGGAGTGATGTGTAATATGTGAACAATGAACGCAGTGCTATACGTATGCGCCAATAACATACATACCTCGTGGGAACCTCGATATCCCAAGTCAAAGCATATCAGTAACGATGATTGATTGAACTTTAACGTGAAGTAACAAATTGGACATCATGAATGGGATAAGCGCGGCGGCTGAGAAGCCGGCGACCGGAGCCGAGGCACCGGCGAAAGATGACCCCAAGCCCAAGAGAACAGGGGTTCGGGAGAAGCTCATGCAAATCCGGTCGAACATCACCGTGGAACCTATCATAGCTTGTTACATAATGTCCAATGTATTCTCAGGACTTGCAGTGCAAAATTTGAATTTGGAAAAAGCGTGTAGAGTTAATTTAGGGTACGATGATGAAGTGTGTTCCGCGTTAAATAGGCGGCAAACAGAGAACTATACATTACAGGAATCCGAAGTTCAGAAGTTGACCGCGTCAGTCCAGGCGTGGAAAAATATTGCTCAAACAGCATTTCCGTGTATTTTAGTTTTGTTTGTCGGCTCATGGAGCGATAAAACAGGGAAAAGGAAAGCATGCATATTGTTGCCTATAGTGGGGGAAGTGTTGTGCTGCACGAGTTTCATTCTTAACACATATTTCTTCTACGAATTACCTTTGGAGATAACGGCCCTCTCTGATCTGTTCCCGTCACTGACCGGAGGATGGATAACTGTGTGCGTCGGTGTATTCAGCTACATTGGTGATGTAACTACAAAAGAGATGAGAACATTCAGAGTAGGAGTGGCCAATTTGTGTATGTCCCTCGGAATACCTTTGGGCATGTCCCTGAGTGGTATTTTACTACAGCAGATTGGTTACTACGGCATATTTTTAATATCAAACTGTCTGTATCTGACCAGTTTGATATATGGATACATACGTCTGAAAGATCCAGTCTTACCTCCGGAAAGGCAAAGAGTAAGTATTCAATGAACTGCATTTTTACCGCATTAGGAAAAAATAGGTGATTCTGCCACATATTTCTTAAAAAAAAGTCAGACCTTAAGTCTAGGACTAATGTAGTATCGATATGTGTACCGATAAGGCGTGTTAAGGCCATACATCATTTGCAGAGTAGCACGACAGCCCGGTTAGTTCTATGTCTAAGTGATAAATTGCTGCTCGCTCACTACGCAAATTCGAACCAAGGGGGACATCGTAACGCAATCAGCGATTTTACGCGAGGCTCGCAGAGGTGTCGACTTGAATTTATATCCCTCCGATCCTTTGACATTGTCACTAATGCTATAGGACCTACCGTGTGATACATTGTGACATTTTCTAGCACATTTTTAATAGTTTTTTCGCAGTGATTGATGATAGCAGTTGCGTCCGATCGAACTTTATCCAAAATATAATTCTTCTTTTTTACGATTTTTGTTGCGTCTATGATAAATTTGATAGACTTTGCCAAATGTATCTTTTTGTTGTTTTTATCCGGCAAAGTTTTGATTGTATCTTTTTTGTTTTGGTAATAATTTTTTCGCAAATCTCTCCCTTGGCAGTTGCTCATGAAAAGCGTTGTAAACACAATCTGCATGCATTTCGTATGCCAAAGGGAACACGAAAATAAAGTGGGGATTATTGCAGGATTTTGTTTGAAACCTGAAATTGCACTTATTCGCTCGTTCGTCCCGGCCGGGGGTAAATTAAATTCACTTCGCTTCATAATGAATTTATGTGAAATTAAATTTTATCTTTGTATTTTGACCGTCCAGGGCTGACTGCGTCGCTGAATCTCTTTATTTAATAGAATTTAGCTAACACCAATTAAATGTTAATATTTTTGTTTAAAACGTCTTACAAAATAAGTTATTTGATCTTCTTAATGAGGTGCATCTGTATGAAGATAGAGTCGCTTATTGCTTGTCTACATTAATCTTAGTTTATATTTACTTAGCCCTGATTTCTATTCAAGGAAGAAATAAACTTGTCTCCAGGTGATTATCTTCCTACACACAATAAGCGTCGTTAGCTGCTAGCTGCATTTACTGTGACATTCATAGCTATTACGGCTATGCGTAGGCTTGTACATACATTCTCAAAATATTCTTATTTTTATGAAAATTCTTCTTCTTGTAAAGGAGGTTTATTATAATTTTATTACGGGTAAGCATACATTTAAGGAGGCTATTATTTTATAACAAAATAGAATAAAATATAGTTATTGTACCCCAAAAAATGAAATAGGTATAACTGTTTTACAGAAATTGCTAATTCTATGGTTCCAATGGCGGTCTTATCGCTTATAGCGGTATCTTTCTGACAACTTTTGTATGGACTGAACGAATATAAAAATACGGGGGTAGTCACTGGTGTACCTACTGCTAATACTACACAACTAATTAAAATAAAGGTATTTAATAAAAATATATAAAGAAATAAGTAAAAACATAATTTTATTAAATTATGTGGTAGACAAATAAGATAGGTGTTGAAACATTGACTGGGCAATTTAATAACATTAGAGAGTAAGATAATAATTTTCAACTAAGGTTTTAAAAGCAACGAGTGACTGAGCTTATCTTGCTGACAACGGCAATTATCCATAAACAGACAGCTTAGAACATAAATGATGGACAAAAATTTTGTGCAATGTGCAGGCATCAAAAATATATTTGCGCAATCCAAATATGAATCTGATAAAAATGTTGGAGTCTCCCAAGCTTATCTAGCTGCACTATAGTGAGATCTGGATAACAGGTATCAGCATAATCGAGGATTGGGAGAAGAAGGAATATTCATAACTAAGTCATTATGATATTTCTGGATGACTGAAACTAAAAAAGGTTTATACCTATGAAAAATGCTGGTCCTCATCAGATAGACTTCATGCCGACCCCAACTTGAAATTGTCGTCTTTTTTTATCTATGTGATGAACCAATTAATATGAGTTTTACTTCTAGAGAATTTGGAGACCAATTCGCAAAAGCAATTGTGTCGTTCTGACCGATCACACACCACCGAACCCCTTAAAAGTAGATATTGACTAGTTTTGTGATCGTCAAAAACTTGTAAAGGCAAGATCAATCATTGGAAATAAAAAAAATCTCTGGTGGCTTGACTTTCATTGGCCCAATGTAGGTCAGTTAAAACTATTACTGCCTATATGCGTGCAGTCAGCAAATGAGAAAAAAACGGTCAAGTGGGAGTCGGTATCGTGCACCCAGGGTTTTGTACAGACGCCTGCACTGTGTGTGTATTCTAAAAGAGTGACGAATCTGAATGTTGATGGACGGAGAGCGAGAGGAAGGCCAAAAAAAAGATGGATGGATTGTGTAAGGAATGATATGAAGGAGAAAGGAGTAAATGATGCCGTGACGTCTGATAGGGGAGAATGGAAGAAGAAAACGTGTTACGCCGACCCCAAATAGAATGGGACAAGGGCAGGAAAATGAATGATGTGTGTGTATTTTATGATTCATACGTTGCAATAGTTAACACGTTGATCACGAAATTCTTGTTTTTATTTAATTTTATGGGATATTTAATTAATCTGCTATTATTTAAGAAAAACAAACAGTGTTTTAGTACTCATTGAAGCAATGTTTTACTACACATTTTGCCGTTAGAAATGTCGTATCGTACAGTCAAATCCTCAGTTTACAGAACTTGATAAAAAGGCAATAAGTATGTAAAATACATACGAAAATTACATCCTTACTAATATTATAAAAGCAAAAGTGAGTTTGTTTGTTTGTTTGTTACCTCTTCACGCTTTAATGGCTAAACCGATTTTGATGAATTTTGGTACAGAGATAGTTGGGAACCAGGAGACGGACATAGGCTATTTTTTATTAAAAAAGAGTGGGATACGAGGGAGAAAGAGGGAAGAAACGGGAAAACTTAGCGTTGCTATTACAAATCCATAAGGCGCTACCGAATTTAACGCGAGCGAAGCCGCGGGCGAAAGCTAGTCTAATATAAGTGCAATATTTGAATGAGTTATTAAAGGAAGAATTACATCGTTGGCACTAATTTACTCTATCCCCCTGCGGAGATGACGGGTTGTTCCAAGGAGATACCGGGGCCCCGGAACAAAAAGGGCAAAAGTAGGATCATTGATGAGTGGGATTAGTCCGGAAAATCCAGTGCGAAATTGTTGTAGAATTATATAAAAGTTTATTCTAAATGGTGTCATATTTCCTTTACTTCGGCGCTTTACGTAATTATGATTAATTCCATTGTTTACGTAAAGACAAAAAAATCTAATATATAAAGTTCCCGTGTCACAATGTTCGTTCCCATACTCCTCCGAAACGGCTCGACCGATTCTAATGAATTTTTATGCATATTCAGTAAGTCTGCAAATCGGCTACTATCTATGTTTTATACCCCTAAGTGATAAGGGGACCTAGGGGGCTAGTAAAGCCTATAAAAATACCCTTAACGAAACCGGAGACACTTCCTCCCCGCCATTGCTCCCATTCTTTCATTTGGTTTATTTATTTAATCATTAAATGTACAATATACAAATAAGTTACATGCTAGGCTTATAACTAATGCATGGCCCTGTTAGGGCGCAACAGAATTTCTTAAAACGAATAAAATTATATTGCAGTATCTAATGTCACATAAGGTTGGAACATTCACAATCCTTATTTCCTTACTAATATTATAAAAGCGAAAGTGAGTTTGTTTGTTTGTTACCTCTTCACGCTTTAATGTCTAGACCGATTTTGATGAATTTTGGTACACAGATAGTTAGGAACCAGGACACGGACATAGGTAATTTTTTTTAAAGTGAGATATGAGGGATAAAGAGGGAAGTTAAGGAAAACGTCAGCTTTGCTATTACCATAAATAAGGCGCAAGGGCAAAAACTACAGTTACCAGGTACCTGCAAATCAAGAAAAGGGGAGGGGGTTACTTTAAAAAAAAAGTGGGATATGAGGGAGAACGAGGGAAGAAAAGGGAAAACTTAGCGTTGCTATTACAAATCAATAAGGCGCAAGGGGAAAAACTGCAGGTAGCAGCTAGGTACTGTGTTATACCGAATTTAACGAGAGCAAAGCCGCAGGCAAAAGCTAGTATTATATAAATTAAACTTATATCTAGCCATAAGCAATATTCATTAAACTTATATGTAACCTTATTTGTTCCGAGGTATGAGAGTCATACCAGGAAACCTTCTAGTTACGGGAATTTTGGGGGCGAAAGTTCCAACATCTTTCCAAGTTTTCTTTTTTTTTTTTTTTCAAATTTAAGACCATCGCACTATATAATGAACAGCATAAAGTTTCGTGATGGCCCAAAGGTTAAACGCCACGCCTCTCATGCAGGTTGGTGATGCTTCAAATCCGTGCAAGTGCCAATGTGACTTTTTCAATTCATATGTGTACTGTAATGTATAATGTAATAGAGGAGCTCATGGTTAAATAATAGCAGCCGCTTGGGTCGATCTTTAGGTTAAGCCGCGCTTGCCTAGGTTGGTCTATGGGTGAGTGACCACCCGTTACATCCCGAGTTTCCTCCGTGCCACGGAAAGCATATTAAGCCGTTGGTCCCGGCTGTCATTTGTAGATCTTTGACAGTCGTTACAGGTAGTCAATGTTCCGAAAGTCTGTCAACTAGTCTTACCAAGGGGTATCGTATTACTCAGTACTAACTGGGTTGTGGAGGTATAGGCAGTCCCTCCACGGAAAATACTGATATTCAGCTGCATCCGGTTAGACTGAAAGCCGACCCCAACATAGTTGGGAAAAGGCTAGGCTGATGATGATGTGTACTGTAATGTCTTAGATATATTCAGAAGTACACTTTCTAAAGTTGATCTAAGACATCACAACAACGGTTAAGAAAATATCGTAAGGAAACCTGGACTTGTAATTAATATAGGTAAGTCAGAAATCGTCAACCCGTCTTGAGCAAGCGTGGTGATCAATGCTCGTGCTCTCTCTGTATGACTGCACGGGGATAGGACAGTTATAGGCTGGTACTACAATGTTGTGACAGCGTAACATTGACTTTTGCCATATAACGTGATTTTTCACCCCAAAAAATAAAGTCGTTTCCCAGCACAATTTTTTTCGTAGAGTAACTTTGTTTGATGCCCAGAATGCGTCCACAGTTTTTTTTTTTAAAAACGTTGCACCGTACTAGGAATTTCTACTAACATTTAAACTCACATACATAAACAGCCAGACCCGAAACAACTATGTGCAGGTCATACAAATATTTGTTGGCATCAAACCCCCGAACTCGGCTCGAACCGTGCCGTCGGCTTTGTGAAGGGTTCCTTAACACCCCATAGGTACATTATAAGCTGTAAAATATTTAAAGCATACTTTGATCTCGGTCCAAAAGATACTCACACAGTTGTACACAATGTCATAAATGCTCATATCATCCATCTGTATACAAACAAATGAAGCGTGGGCCACAACTGCATACTATAACCAATGTCTATTACAGGAACAGCCCGTGGGTTGCCGCGGGTGGGTGTGTTCGTTCTTCGACGCGCGCCATGTCCGGGAGACCCTGACGGTCGCCTTCAGGACTGGCCCGAGGCGGCGGAGACTCAGGGTCTCTTTGTTGATTGTGGTAGTCTGCGTTATTTTTGGACCTTTACATGGTAAGTCCTCAATTTTCTATGAAATCAAAATTCTCTATGTCTTCTTTTTATCTGGTTTATTTTTTTACTTAAGATAAACTTTCCACTTATAAAAAAACAATATTATTAAAAATGACATAGTCATTTTTTCTTCGAATTAACGTCTTTCGAACTTGGAAAAATTATAAACAGATATTTTTGCTAAAAATCGAAAAATATTCCGGTACTTTTGGGTGTCATGTTTTTAAATTCAGTCCGCTAAATAAAATTGAAAAATAATGATATTAGGCACATAATATAATCAAATGGTCAACTTTGCTTAGAACCAATTATATTACCTGCATCTTGCCTGCATCATTGTAAAATAATATTTCTAGCAAATATTCAAATCATTAGACATCGCCGTACTATTTAATTAGCACTTGAAACGGGATATTTTTATGTTTGTTATTTGTTTCGAGTTTCCGATATTTCGTATTATGTAATGAATGTGTTGGGAATTGTGTAAAATCTCAAAAATTAGTGAAAAAAGATCGCGACTTAATACAGTGAGTTTTGTGTGTCGAGAACAAAATCGAGTTGTGAGTGACGGTGTTAGTGGTACCGAACGCAAAAAACGAATAAGAAAGAGGGTAGATTGTTTTGTCTGCTCATAAACATCCACCCGCAATAACTTCAGTTCATCCGTGATCGTGGCGTTTGCAACATCGCCGAAATATCGGAAACTCGAAACAAATAACAAACATGGTAAATATCCCGTGTCAAGTGTTAATTATAATGTTAGTAACCATGTCAGTTTAAAGACTTATATTGCCGTACTACTGTCGAACGAACAGTCGAACAATATTGTAAAGATTAGTTATCGTTTCAGTATATAATGTTTGAGAAGTATCAAAACGACACAGAAACCAGAATATCTTTTGACGAGAAATCTAACGTTTACAATCTTTAACTGAAGTTGTATCGCAAATGTGTACCTTATCTTTTCAGACTCGATTCGAAATGAATCTAAACAATATTTCCCTTTTCAAAACCCAGGCTTTAGTAGGCTAAATTTGTTAATAGTAGGTTATTAACAACTTTTGAGCACTTTCTTAGAATAGCTCTTATGAAAATTATTTATTTAAAATTGGAGAGTATTCGGTCGTGTAATTATTTCTTAAGCATCAAAGGGAGTTAATTTGAAAAGAAAATATTTTCTTTTCCTTCACAGTAGCTTATGTTCTGGATTCTATTAAAACATACCTATTATACATTATTATATTTTTGTATGTTTATTCAGATCATACGTAATTAGAAGTATTTTGTATTATATTTATTTTAGGTAATAAAATAATGTTGATTCTCGTAAAAACGTTACTAGTATAGTGCTATAATAGTTACTCTAATTTCGAGTTATTTGAAAGTTAAAAGACGTTTTCATAATATTCCTAAAGGGCTTCGAATTTTTTGGCTTGCCTGACATCCACCATTTTATTTTATTTTTTTGTTCATGACTGGCATCGATACAAATCTTCTAGAGCATCACGTTTCCGAGATATTTAATTATTAATATAATCAGATAACAGAAATCTATATTGACTAACAATGTGGATTCAGTAATCTGATTATTTTAGTAGTACCTTAAATCTAGTGTTGGTACATAAATAATTTGAGTTAGAGACACTTTGTACAGAAGATGAAACAAACTTCTCAAGCGGCCATCTTCTCCCCAAAATGCTTTAGAAAAGTGGAAAACACACTCTTGGTCAATTTTGAGAATGCAGTTGCAACTGGCCCGGGTTATCACTGCTACATACGCTATTTTTTTCCGCATGATTGCATGAGTCTTCAAAGTTACAACTATTGCCATCAACTTTGACAGCTTATATTTTGAAAACGTGACGCTTTACAATACTCAAATCTCATACAAGACTGTATAGATATCAGTTGTTGACAAATATAGGTTTTATACAGGCCGCTACTTTGAAAATAAAAAAAAACGGCTAAGTGCAAGTTGAACTCGCACACCGAGGATTCCGTACAAACTTGCGACATAAACGGCCGCATCTTGTAGACTGAGAGAGTTGATTTTCTTATAGCTTCAAAGAACCACAGACATAAGTTTATGGTTTTAATTTCAACGTGATACCTTCGCACGTTCCTGATATAAAGGGTCTTGAGTTCTTGACAGACGCACAGACAACAAAGTCATCCAATAAGGGTTCTGTTTTTTTTTTCTTTTGAGATACGGAACCCTAAAAAGTAGGCAGTTAGGCAGGCCACGGTTCTTACAAAAATCTTCCAACCCCTTTCTGTTTTAATTTACAAAGGAATCGTTCGAGCAAATAAACCATCGTCACGTTCAGGACATTTTCTTTTTTTTAAACTTGAAGACACCCTCTGTCTTTTCGACCACGTGTTTTGACGGAGTTTGACGAACCAGACGAACGCGACAGTGTGTGTTCGTGCAATCTTTTTTTTGAGAACGCATTCTAAAGCTTTGCATTTTATTAAGGCCTGATTATTTGAAATGGTGTGTTCGTTTTAGGTGAAATGAACGTGCTGTACCTGTTCATGAGATACAGATTCAACTGGGACGAGGTGCAGTTCAGTATGTTCTGTACTTACAGCATTATCACCAATTTAGTGGGTGAGTCTCTCAATTTATATTAAACAGGCTGTAACATAAAAATAAATACGTTATACTGTTAAAGTGGTGATTCAGATTATCAGGTTAATGATGGCTTCCCCCAATGGGGCATATGGAGCAGTCATCGCACACTGGATTTTTTTTACTGCCTATCAGACTTCATCGGGTTTTGAAAGTCAAAAGCTAAAATATTTCAGAATCTAATCACAATCCCAACGACATCAATATCAATTTTAAAGCTTTCTATGACTTTTTAATCCATTTTATACTTTATTTTCAAAGAATAAAATGCAGTCATATCCATCGCCTGCGTCGTTTCCTTAAAGGCTGGCAACATTTTTTTCTGAGTGAAGAAAGAGCTGAACAAACTCAACAGCCAGACAGACAAATCTGTGTGTTTCATAAAACGGACATACCTATTTTATATACTTTCTATCTGTGTTCAGCGGTTTCACTGCTCAGGTCCCCCTTATCACTTAGGGGTATGGTAAATAGATAGCATCGAAAAAATATAAGAATCGGTCGAGCCGTTTCGAAAGAGTATGGGAACGAACATTGTGATACGACAATTTTATATATTAGACGATTTCTTTCTCCTTAAGGTACACTGTTCTCTATCAGCATCTTCAGCGACTTCATGAAGCTGGACGACACGGTGGTAGGAATCATCTCCTGCACCAGCAAGATCCTGGCTTCCTTCATCTTTGCCTTCGCTACTACCACCACTGAGATCTATATCGGTAAGCAATTTAAATTCAGCTTTTTAAATAGAAAGGCCAAGAGGCAGTTTGGAAATTATGGTATTTTTTTTTGTCATTGTGTGCTTTAAAAGCTACTGGTCAAAAGCCTCCCCTTTCTCCTCCAAAAGTTCAGTATTTGGCCATGTTTGTCCCACAAACAAGATCATTATAGTCACAACTTCTAAGACATGGTTTACCACGACGGTGTGTTAAAAAATGAGTTTCAAAAAGTATTGGCAAGAATGGAATTTCAGTAAAGTTCTTTTTTTGTTAATTAATCATTCGAAAACAAGTAGTTCAAATAATAAACTAACATTTAAAAAAAAATAAAGTATTTAATTTTTTTAAATGTAATTAAAAATGGAACAGAACCATTCATTAAGAACATGCAATCAAACCAAAATCATCTGTAAAAAGTTATTCATATACTTTTTGTATTTGTTACAGCACCTTTAGTTGAAATCTTCAACGGAACATCATTTATCGCGATGCGTTCTATTGCCTCAAAACTAGTAAACAGTGAGGAATTAGGTAAGTTTTACTTATCTTAGTTACATATTATCACAGTGCATCAGTATTCTCCTGCTCTTATCAGAAGTTATTAGAGATCGGCGCAGCATGTTTTCCATACTCCTCTATTAGTCGTCATTTCATCGGACACCTCCATTTTACCGTATCATCCTACATACAATTCATCCATGTTTTTTAGCCTTCCTCTAAAAATAAAGTTTTCAATTTTTAGGTGTTCAAAACTTCCCTTTCCTCCGCATTTTATTACCACAGTCCTCTTTCTTTTTTCAACCGTTATTAATGACAAAGTTTATTAAAAGCGGAAATAAGGAAACACTAAACAACTACATAAAATTATGGTAACATCTGTTGATTCAGTAGTTTTCATCTTAATTTAGTGACAGTTTTGGAGTATATATGTATAGGAATATCAACTGGAGATGGTGGGTTTCAACTATAAAGATCCTGGAATCCATTGGTACAATTGTGTAAAAACCCAAAAAGTAGTGAAAAAAGATCGCGACTTGATACAGTGAGTTTTGTGTGTCTTGAGCAAAATTCGGTTGAGTGTCGAGAACAGAATCGAGTTGTGAGTAACGGTGTTAGTGGTAACGAACGCAAAAAAACGAATAAGAGAAAGGGTAGATCGTTTTGTCTGACCATAAACATCCACTCGCAATAACTTCAGTTTATCTGTGATCATGGCGTTTGCAACATCGCCAAAATATCGAAAACTCGAAACTAATAACAAACATGGTAAATATCACGTTTCAAATTTCAATAATAATGTCGAAATGAGTGACACAAAACAACAAAATACGAATCAATCTTTTGACGCCTGTACTGTTGCGGTTTAAGCAGTGCTGGATTAATCACGTAGCAAGCCATTGCTACGGGCCCCTGCGCAAAATGGGGCCCCGCGTAGCCAAACCAGCCTACTTCTATTTAAACGTATTTTTTTTAAAGAAGCCTTATTAAGCCATCACCTGTGCATCAAAAGGTACACAACAATCACTATATTGTTTAACTTAATTCTTAAGTTATATCCGGGCATATTGCAAAATATTATTTGGGATTTACCTACTGGTATATCAAGGGCCCCTCTATAGAACTTGCTACGGGCCCCACGCTTGCTTAATCCGGCACTGTGTTAACGGAATCTTGAAGCTGAATCATGGAAAGTGTGTAAAAAAAAAAGCAGAAATAAAAGAAATAAGCATTACCTTTGTACCTATTTTTCAGTTCCTGTCTATGTTTCTGCATTCAGTGTATACATAAATCGTTAAATAATAAATAAAATATGTCATGTGTAAACCACAATAGCGCACACTTTTAACCGCAGGTGATTCACATTATTGAAAATATAGATTGCTAACAAGATTTCGCAAAACAATAGCCAAAGTAAAGGATATAAATTATACTATTATTACTCCTAAACTATCATACACGTGGACAAAGAAAATAGAGTATCGATGGCACGTGGTGTCATAACATACCGTCACGCCTTTAATTCCCGAAGGAAGAGACCAGACATGTTAGACCTATTTATAGTACACACGTGTTAAATAAATATAGTCCTCCTGACCGTTTTCGGCCAATCTCAGTGGAGATCAGCCATGTGCGCGGGAGATATTATAGTGCACAAGTGTGTGCGCAAGCACAGGTGCACTCTCTGTTCCCTCACTCTCACAGTCCGATGGGACGGTAATCAGACACGACTGGAGAGAGATTAGACGCAGGACCAACGGCTTAACGTGCTTTCTGAGGCACCGGGTTTCTTAACGATAACTTCCAAACTGGGGATCGAATACAGGACCCCGTTTTCAGCAGTCCTGAAATCCTCCTCCTCGCAACCGCGAGACCAACGAAGCAGTGATAAAAGTATAATGGTGCAGTTTATTTAGACACTAGCTTTCGCCCGCGGCTTCGCTCGCGTTAAATTCGATATAACACACCAAGCAGACCTGCAGTTTTTGCTCTTGCGCCTGATTGTTTTGTAATAGCAACGCTAAGTTTTCCCTTTTCTTCCCTCTTTCTCCCTCACATCCCACTTTTTTTTTAAATAGCCTATGTCCGTCTCCTGGTTCCCAACTATCTCTGTGCCAAAATTCATCAAAATCGGTTGAGCCATTAAAGCGTGAAGAGGTAACAAACAAACAAACAAACTCACTTTCGCTTTTATAATATTAGTAAGGATAAGGATTGTTTTGTCGAACTTATTGAGTAGAGTCAAAACTCTGATTTAAACTATTTATTTAGGATCATAGGATTTCTAACTAACTGCTACTGGAGCAAGATAACAGTTTAACAGTTTTAGAACATTTCTTTTTGTATTTAAATAAATAGGACTTGCTCTCATCATTATCGGGGATGGGTCTCGTGTTGTATTTTTTTTTTAATTATATGTATTTTTTATTTTTATTAATATTCTAGCGAACCGCCCCTGCTTTGCACGGGTACAAGATTGAAACGAATATACTAATATCTAATTTACTATATAAACCTTTCTATAATCACTCTATCAATTAAAAAAAAACCGAATCAACATCCGTTTCGTAGTTTAAATGATATAAGCATTCATAGCGACAGACATAGGGAAGTGACTTTGTTTTATACTAATCGTATATAGTGAAGTCTATATTGTCCAAAGGCCTCCTTTCCAGTTTACGCGAACTAGTGCGATAATGGACAATACTTTAAGAAAGAGTCCAATTCATCCCGCCATCTCCTTCTGAGAATGTCGCGTTGTAATTTCTTGCTTATATTTTACTAGCTTTTGCCCGCGGCTTCGCTCGCGTTAAATTCGGTAGCGCCTTATTGATTTGTAATAGCAACGCTAAGTTTTCCCTTTTCTTCCCTCTTTCTCCCTCACATCCCACTTTTTTATAAAAAATATTAGCCTATGTCCGTCTCCTGGTTCCCAACTATCTCTGTACCAAAATTCATCAAAATCGGTTTAGCCATTAAAGCGTGAAGAGGTAACAAACAAACTCACTTTCGCTTTTATAATATTAGTAAGGATAAGGATTGTAGTTATTAAGATATTTTGAACTATGTAATCGTGGATTTTGTCAGATAGAAATTTTGTAGCAAACTCGGGTGATTCTTTTATGAAGTGTCAGTTATCTTAATTTTCTTGTCAACGTGCCCGTGCCCCAGAGGTAACAGTTAGTTAAATAATGTTTTTAAACGTGTTTTTATTCTTCTTTTAGAACTATCTAGAAAGTAGGTAAATATTATGTTGATACGTGCAAAATGACATGAACGATCGTGCTAAATTAGGAATTATGTAGCAAAAGGTTGAGGAAAAGTTCATAAATACCTACTAGCATCATAGCGGATATTTTTATCATCATATTGAGTAACTGGAGATTCCGATGGGTTCAAAACCACAAACCTTTTGAATACAGCTTACGTAACTTATACGTCAAACGGCTGATGAGTGTGTTATACTATCTTATAATGGTTTCCCATGATGCGCTAGGCATTTATTCGACGATATGACCATTTTGATAAATAAGGAAATACACAGACGAAGGAATTTTAGTAGTTTCTATTGACAAACTGTGACAACTAGTGTCTCGGTATGTATAACCATTGGTAACTAACAACAGTCGCAGTTGTAAGTTGCTTTGTTGTTTTTTTTTTTAATTAATTAAAGGTGGTTTACACCAATATAACTTAAAGTGATCTGGACGGTTCCCATGACGTCTCAAAGCAGTACTTCAGTGTGGGAAAGAGATGGCGCTCTACATCCTGTATAGCTCTGTCTCTTTGGCTCACTGGAATAAGCACTGCTTTTACACGTCACCCTATCAGCACCTGGTACCCTATCAGCACATTCAAAACTGCACTTTGAAATGTAAACACGAATACCACTTGATCGCCGTTAAGATAGACTGATCGTGTTGAGTTTTATTGAAGAAACTCGCCTTAAGTTGATAGGTGCTCCTTATAGGAAACGAAACGCCTAAACGGAACCTTAAAGGATCATTTTGGATCTTAAGAACGCGTTAAAGGTATCGAGCTTAAATTGAACACACTGCAGTTTGTGGTCCCTAAAAGTTGTGAAAAAATCAACCCTCTAAGTCTACACATTCAAAAGATATTGGCGTTTTGTACGAAACCCTTGCTGTTTTTTTTTTTAAATGCGGCATTCGTTTTATGCTAAAAGTATGCATCGTAGATTGTACTGACTTTCCGACATCATCCAGCAACTGGGCCTTTTGGTCCAACCAAAAAATAAAAGCGAACTTTACCCAATTAAACTTAACACGATGGAACTTAAAACATTGGGATATAGGAGTCTTGGGACAAGCCCAAAGCGCGTCATTAAACACGGTCCCTCTTGACCTTAACTTAACCTCAACTTAAAGCGGAATCATTTCACGACAGATTCGGGAAAAGATAAACTGAACTTAAAAGTTCAAGTAATTATAAAGTTAGGGATGGAACGATAGTCACGTGGCAAGTGTTTCGGGGGAGAGTCATCTGCATTTACAGGGTGGAGGGACACCGACGCAAAATGTCTTGACTTCCTTTCATTTTACTCACGGGTTGACCACTGAATACCAGCGCTGTGCTGTGGGCTCCCATAGCACAGCATCATGCTGAGTGGTGACCTACTTGTCGCAGTCACGGCATGCAAGTCATTTCTTTAGTTCCATAGGTATATAAATGTATTATAAATGTTTGTAATGCTTTGTATGCTCAATGTATTTTTTTGTTATATTGTATGCTCGTCGTAATTGCAACTAATCACTATTTTTTCTCTCTTTCTTTTCTTTCAAAACGGTTAACTCGGTACACAGTTTGTCAGTAATTTAAAAAAACTTCTAGGTGCTAGTCATTCTCGGTGGTCTCCCTCCACCCTACATATAAATCCCAATCTTACAGGCAAAGAAGAAAACTGTCTTTAGTGTGTTACATCGTGACTTTGCAAAGCCTGTACTTCGTAAAGTCACAATGACTACGAAGTACAGGCTATCTATTAATGTAAAGTCTTAGATTCATCTCGTGGTCTGTGTTTTTGGGTTTTCCATCAGATAATAAACTAAGAATTAAAAGGTTTTTGACTGCTTCATTTAAATTAAAAATAAGTTCGCCCCGATGGGATTTATAAGTGACCAAAGGTGTTGATTTCCATATTTGACCCGTGGTGCGATTTTGGAATAAATTATCCTCATCATTCTCCTAGCCCCAAATTTCTTGGTAACTTGAATAGTTTACAATAACACCTGTTTTTTTTTCCAGGTAAAGTGAACTCTCTCTTCGGTCTAGCAGAGGCGATGATGCCCTTGGTCTACGGGCCGCTGTACTCCAGGGTGTACATGGCTACGCTGACTGTCCTGCCCGGTGCTGTGTTCCTGCTGGGAGCTGCTATGACTGTACCTGCTGTGGCTATATTTGGGTAATTCTCCCCTTATTATTTTACGAAGACTTTTATTTTCATTGCCGCTTCGGTTCAGTGATCGCTAGCGCGGCTGATTAGCATGAAGTTCTGGGTTCGATTCACAAATTGGGCAAAAAGCTATTGTGTTTTCCATCAGGAATTTCCACGGAGTCATTTGTGCCTGGTTGATGGTAATATCCTCGCCTCCATTGCATGGGAATTAAACAGAATTGGCAACTGATTTATAATATTGTTGCTGCATCACTAACTCCCTCACTTAGGCAATCCTTACTATCATATTATAAATGCGAAAGTGAGTTTGTTACGTCTTTACGCCTAAATGGCCAAAACGATTTTGATGAATTTAATACAGAGATAGTTGAGACCCTGGAGACGGACATAAGCATATATTTTTTTTAATAAGATGAAAAAAGAGGGAGGAAGAGGGAAGAAAACCGGAGAAAAGATACATTTTTTTCGATCATCACGCGGGTTAAAGTTAGCGTTAGCCCAAAGTAACTATGCCATACTGACGAAGTCGCCTCTAAAAAAAAAAGAAAAAAATGCAAATTGTGTGTCTACTATTAGGTACACCTCTGCATCACCCCTCGAGGATTCCAAGCGTGATATTATGTAGTTAGTAGACAAAATCAAAACCATGTTTGGAAACCTTTTTGTGCTAGGAAAAACACCGAAATGTGCAAAGTCACTGATTACCAATGAGACTTTGGTCGCTAACATTAAACTACGTCATACAATCAACACAAGAGATTGTTTAGTGGTCAAGATTTTTTTTCACTATGTACAGTCACGAGGAATAAGATGAACAGTGGATAAAATTCAAAAGCAATTTTCTCCTACTGTATTGAATAAAGTTAAATATCCTATTTTTATGCGGATGGGAAATCATCATCGTTTAAAGGCTATTTATTATTTGTCAGACAATGATACATAAATAACCAGAAAATCATATTTTTACATTTACATCATCAGATTTCTTAGAACGTTTTTTTTCTATAATAATAATATTGAAATTGTTTCTAAGATTTTATTTTCTGTGTATGGAACGATTCCTATTCACTGTGTATGGAACAATTCCTATGCACATCGTATACCATCGTATACTGCATCACCCGAAGGTTGACTGGTAGAAAATGCCTATGGCATTAAGTCCGCCTCTGTACTTTGTGCTTGAAGTGTTAAATAAATAAATAAATAAATAAATATACAGGTGAGGCCCTACCACGAGAGCGCGGTGTAAACTTCACGAAAGTACAGTCGGATAAAGCTGTTATCTGACCCACCCTAAAGATGACCGACTTTGAACCCTGTGTTTATAACAGTACAAGTTATTAAATTTATATGAGTTTATTAGAATAGCGCGGCTACTCGATGAACAAAAACAATGTAATACAGACACTCAAAATTGATCTTTAATACGTTGGCAATAAGAATGTATAATTACTTGTTATGCATCGTCGCACATCGATTTAAAAATAGTTGTTACAGTCAGTGCCCCGAAAGTCTGACAACCAGCCTTACCAAGGAGTACCGTATTACCCAATACAAACTGGGTTGTGGAGGTCAGATTAGCAGTTGCTTCATGTAAAGTTCCTTGGTAAGGTTCCTTGGTTCGTTTAAGTAAAGTACCTTGGTTCGTATCCCGGGTCGAGCAAATTAACTAAATAACTAACTCCGCCAACTTTGGAGCTATTTTCATAATTCCTTTTTGTTCGAAAGGGCATACTTTCGAAATGGTCTCATATTAATTTTATTTAATTGCTTGGGTAGTTTATGAGTTATCGTTTATAATAAATATATTTTTCTTATCTGTCTATATGGATGATCTGCTAATATCTTTTAGTAACAATGGAAAATACTAACCTACATAATAAAAAATATAATATAATCATGCCATAGCTAAAAAAAGTCTACGAAACAAATAAAAGTCACCGACTTCCGGAAGTAAAGTTATTTTCCTCTTTTTTGTTTTGTTTTGAAAGACGATTATTTTGTAAAAAGGTTTTTGATAAAAAAAAATCGACGTTTACACTGCGGTCTCGGACGAGGTACTCTAATATTTTTAGGGATCGGAAGTCCTATGCAGAAGGTTGTTCAAATTTATAATCTGTGACGTGATCTTCTTCTTTTTCTTCATGTGGACTCCGCTTCTTGAGAGGGTCCGGTTTCCTCACTAAGTCCTTCCAACTGGACCATTGTGCGTATGCCTGACCACTTATTTCTGATTCATTTTGAAGAAATCGAGGTCAACAAACTCACCAGAAATCTGTTTACATTATCAATCGTTCCGTTCCGGGGTCAAGTAACGGCATATTTTTTATTTTTTGCAAAACTAGTTACCGTCTATGCAGCTTAGGTAGATTGTTACTCGTGACTAGTCGAATCAAGTCATGAGCCAACTCGATCATAATTAATAAAAATATATATATTCTTTGCAAAAAAATGAAAACCCGAATTTTAACGCATTATATTCCTGTATGACAGGAATCATAGAGGAGCTTGACCGGTATTCCTAGTTATAAAACATTTTATATATTTAGTATTTATTAGAAATAATTCACGATATTACTTGAATACAGGGTGTACATGGACACCAAGCAAAGTAAATCTACGCGTAAGTAATTTATGAGTAACGTTTTAGCGAGGTGGGCCTTCAGAAAAACGAAGATTTTACCGTTAAACCGATAGTTACACAGTATAAAGTTCCCCCGTGGGAACTTAACGACATTTAACAGGTTAAGGTAGTTAGTGCTTAACACATCAAGTCTAAGCAATCTTCTAGCCTTCAAAAATTACTCCTTTTGGTGCATTTATCATCCATAGGATATTATGAAGACATATATTTATTTATATATTTTTATAAAAAAATATGTACAGAAATCAATAAACAGAATAATCCTACTTTTAGACTTGGGTTTATATTCATAACTACATAATAAGAACAACAAACCTCAACCAAAAAACAAACAACTAACCAATTTTACACAGGATAGAGTAATGATATACATTACGCTTTGTATGTCAGCAAATAACCTAGGTTAAAACTAAATCTAAATTACAATCATAACAATAGTTTTGAAAAATTGTTTTGTATGTATTGTGTTTTGAATACAATCATGAACAGTCGTGTTTTCGCTGGGAGATCGCCACCGTCGATCACCTCTACAAGGACACAGCGGTGCTCCACCCAAGCTGGGCAGACCACTACAGTGTGCTCCACCGTCTTCTCCGGGCGATCGTCACAGTGGTTGATAGATATCCTTACGAGACTTTTTAGGGTTCCGTAGTCAACTAGGAACCCTTATAGTTTCGCCATGTCTGTCTGTCCGTCCGTCCGTCCGTCCGTCCGTCCTCGCTTAATCTCTGTGACCGTTAGCACTAGAAAGCTGAAATTTGGTACCAATATGTATATCAATCACGCCGACAAAGTGGTAAAATAAAAATTGGAAAAAAATGTTTTATTAGGGTAGCCACCCTATATGTAAAGTGGGAAGTTTTTTTTTTTTTAATTTCAACCCTAACGTGAGATATATTGTTGGAAAGGTATTTAAAAATGAATAGGGGTTTACTAAAATAATTTTTTGATAATGTCAATAATTTCGGAAATAATCGCTCCAAAAGTAAAAAACAATGTGTTCCCCCCCCTCTAACTTTTGAACCATAAGTTTAGAAAATATGAAAAAAAACTGAAAAGTAGAAGTTTATAAGGACTTTCTAGGAAAATCATTTTGAACTTGATTGACACAACAGTTTTTGTACAAAAAAGACAAAAAGTTGTATTTTGTACAACTTTTTGTCTTTTTTGTACAAAAACTGTTGGAGCGCCTACCGCGGAACGTGCAACATTGCACGCTCCTCCACCTTTAAACTCATAAGTGGGAACACTTATTGTGACGGACGGGAAACTACGGAACCCTACACTGAGCGTGGCCCGACACGCTCTTGGCCGGTTTTTTAAATTTTCGAATGGAATTGCATCAAATTTCTCCCGCTCTGCCCGAAATGGAAGGGAGAGCTAAACTTATACTACCTAACCCATTTATGTTCCTTCTTTTTGAACTTTGTATTGCGGGGCCGTAGTATCTCTTTCGAACCAAACCGCAGCCCCTTCAGGCAGTAACCCTGACGGGCCCCTCTGCTTTGAGATATCTTTTTGAGGCTCGCGTGGTACAAAGCGCAGTTGACATGGCCTGTCGTCACTAAACGGGCGGACGGTGAGCTACACATCGCTCACAGTCTACAGGCCTACGGTTTCGGTGGCCGTGAGTCGTCTCGTGGCTCCCGACGCGTGAAACGTCTCCCGCGGCGGATCTCTTTCCCACATGGGAATAATATAATATTAAACAATACTTTTTTGAGACTTAATTTTAGCCAGCCACCAGTGCAATACAATGGCATTTTTATTACATTGAGAACGTGGTAATGCGTCCATTCTGGATGTTTATTAAACATATGGTCTGAATGATAATTATAATTTGTGACCAATACTGGTAAACAAGTGAATGTACTCATTAGTATGTGGAACATTTTCTTTGAGACCAACACTAGGACAAATCACGAAAAAAACATATATTTCAGCACATTTCTGTTCATCCACATACCTCTACTCTACAAAAACTTTACACCTAAAATATATTGATCCTTTACAAGGTCAAAAAGCATGTGCTATCTCGGCATAAAACACCAAAATGACACGCAAAACGCCCTTGTTACATACCGTGTTTTAAATCCGTGTAAAGTACACTTAAAAAAACGGTCAAGTGCGAGTCGGACTCGCGCATCGAGGGTTTCGTACAAACTTGCGACATAAACGGCCGTTTCTTTTGACTCCGTAGACTTAAAGAATGTTAATTTTTCACAGCTTCATAAAACTACAGACTTGAAAATGTAGTTTTAATTTCAACTCGATACCTCAACGCGTTCTCAAGATAAAAGATCTTGCCAAACAAACTGACAGACGGACAGCAAAGTGATCCTATAAGGGGTCCGTTTTTACTTTTAAGGCACAGAACCCTAAAAATAATCCAAGACACATACTTAAATCCTCGTTATTAATCCAATTTGCAAGTAATTACTAAGAAATGTAACAGTACGATAATCGCTCTGTTGACTTCGTTAATTTTTGTTTAACTTGTGATACGAAAGGACTAAAGGAACAAATATTAGTCACACTAACAACTATATAGTAAGTAAACATAGCCTCGGTCCAATTTGTAACTAAATCTAAGAATTTACTACTACACTGCTACTAGTGTTACAAAGATGGTGTCATCATTCCCCTGCCTATCCTACTAATATTTGAAATGCGAATGTTTGTAAGGATGGTATGGATGTTTGTGAAACGATTGAACGTATCCTGATAAAAGTTGGCACAGAGTTAGATTATAGTCTGGAATAACACATAGGATACTTTTTTTTCGATCATCAGGCGGGCGCAGCCGCGGGCGCCAACTAATAACCCAATATATTAGGTATTGCCGCAGCATGTTTTCTTCTTCCATATTTGTTAACATTTAAAATCAAAGCAATAATGCAAGAATATAAGCCACACTTTTAGAAGCAATTGTTTATCTCTCACTACAAAAATCAAAATATTTTATTAACTGGCACGTACTTTAAATTATGAAATAATTATAAATCACAAATGTCAAATTTACAGCAGGCATACACAGCCTTGACAATTACATTTGTAGTGACTCTTATTCGGGACATGAAGGAGGCGGCTCGTTTCCTCATTACTGCATAAAAATCATCCACTCTGTTCTAAGCGAACATGCCAGACGCACTACATCTCCACGGCAGGTTTAGCATAGCTCGAAAAACCCGTTGCACGATTTTTTACAAAAATGTAGGGTAACAATGTATGTAAACTTTGCACCCGTCTGCACACTTTGTCGCGCGAAGGATTAAAAGAAGCATAAAATACTTAAAGATTAATATTTTGCTGTGTGCTGCTATTATTATTTAGCTACGACCCCGTCAATATGAAGCGACCCGTCCTGCTTCAAACACACACATTCACAAAACTTCATTTAAACCGGTTCGGTAATTTCGAATATTTGCATTCACAGACATACTGACACGTGATTTTTATACAACACGATAATTGCATCTAATATTTTGAAATACTTCTGTATTTGTGAGCAATGATGTCCATGAATATTGATTATACGAAGCTATTAATTACGATGACTTGTTTGTAAACAATAAAATGATACAGGAGATTATGTGTTCATACTTCATGAATAGTAGACACTTCATTTCACAATTCTATTAACTAATTGAATTACAATCAATTCTCGTTACCTCTTAAGATATCAGTTGGAAGTACGTTCTTGCAGCAAGCCTTATATTAGGGATGCTACTAGTTTTTTCGGGTTTGATTTTTGATTAAATTTAAAATCTAAAAAAAATATTTAAAATTTTAATTTCTACACTTTGCAATGGCAACTACAATACTTTCACAAGTTATTGTCTTGTGACTGGGACTGCAGCAGCTCTTCTTTTTTAGGGTTCCGTAGTCAACTAGGAACCCTTATAGTTTCGCCATGTCTGTCTGTCCGTCCGTCCGTCCGTCCGTCCTCGCTTAATCTCTGTGACCGTTAGCACTAGAAAGCTGAAATTTGGTACCAATATGTATATCAATCACGCCGACAAAGTGGTAAAATAAAAATTGGAAAAAATGTTTAATTAGGGTAGCCACCCTATATGTAAAGTGGGAAGTGATTTCTTTTTAATTTCAACCCTAACGTGTGATATATTGTTGGAAAGGTATTTAAAAATGAATAGGGGTTTACTAAAATCATTTTTTGATAATGTCAATAATTTCGGAAATAATCGCTTTAAAAGTAAAAAACAATGTGTCCCCCCCCCCTCTAACTTTTGAACCATAAGTTTAGAAAATATGAAAAAAATCTGAAAAGTAGAACTTTATAAGGACTTTCTAGGAAAATCATTTTGAACTTGATTGACACAACAGTTTTTGTACAAAAAAGACAAAAAGTTGTATTTTGTCTTTTTTGTACAAAAACTGTTGGAGCGCTTACCGCGGAACGTGCAACATTGCACGCTCCTCCACCTTTAAACTCATAAGTGGGAACACTTATTGTGACGGACGGGAAACTACGGAACCCTACACTGAGCGTGGCCCGACACGCTCTTGGCCGGTTTTTTGTTTTTATGACATTCAGCTCATGCTTTGAGTTTGAGTTCATTCATTTTATTTATTCATAAATAATTTTAAATTGTTTTGAATATGTTATTATTATAGGTATGTCTGCACTATACATACAACCATGAAGAACACAGCAGCATAGTTTACATTCCCACAAATAGCATGCTCAATAGTTTTAAATATCATTTAAAAAAATAAACTGTAATGGGAATGAATTTTAAATTAAATCATTTAAAACAGTTTTATATGCAATGTAAAAAGTTTCCATATTATTATAATGTCAACAGTTTTAAGTTTCTTTAATCAGTTTTTATTTATTGTTCAACAAAGCGAATCAAAGATCAGTCGTGTTTATTTCGTTCGGCTTGAGACTCTGCATGACCATTGAATTGGAACAATTCAAGATAAACTAATTGTATTCCCTTTTTGGAACTTGTACATATTTTATTTAGTTAGTTACACTAAATAATTATAGATTGTATATTTGTTTTATAAATCAGGCATGAATGTTATTAAAAAATATTAACTAAGCGACTGTTTATTTAGTTTTCATTCATTTGATTCATCTTGAAATTTTGCCTGTGTCGAATCACGCTATGCCAAACATTTGTACTGTGCAACATCCCCTTAATTTGTTTTTTTGTATTCCTAAAACAAAAATAGACTATGCTATATTATACATTTATTTATTACAGCATGGAGGACTCACAGCTTAAAAAAAAACTTAATTAAAATATTAAAAGCCAATTGCAAGTCCTCACGTACCAGAATAAAAATTGAGAACACATGATATTATGGTCTATTTTTTTATTGTTTGGGTATTACGTTATTATTTTAAAACTTTAAACGGGACCCTATTACTAAGACTCCTCTGTCCGTCCGTATGTCCGTCTGTCACCAGGCTGAATCTCATGAACCGTGATAGTTAGACAGTTGAAATTTTCTCAGATGATGTATTTCTGTTGCCAACAAATATTAAAAACAGAATATTTAAGCGGACTCTCATTTAACAAACATGATTTTTTGTCGTTTTTTGTAGATGATTGTACCGAGCCATTTGTGTGCGTGTCCGACTCGTACTTGCCGGTTTGAATTTTTGTCTTTGATTAACGTAGGATATTAATGAACAACTGTTTCCGTTTCGTCATTTCCCTTAGGGGATTCTTCGAAAGTGGTGAATGAGGAGCACGTGTTTTATGGAGTAATGTAGGTACAGTCGTGACGAGAGTGTTGATTGAGCAAATCTGTTGTTTACGCCAATAGGTTTAGGTAGTAGCTCACCGTCCGTCCATCTATTGACGACAGGCCGTGTCGATGGCGCGTTCGTGTTTCACGCGCGCCTCAAAGAGATGTCAGCAAAGCAGAGTGGCTTGCCAGAGTCTCCGCCTGCCGGGGTTGCGGGTTGTTCGAATGAGATACCGCGGCCCCGGAACGTAAAGGGCAATAGAAGGAACATGGGTGGGTATTAGTCAGTAAAAGTCTGACCCGCCCCCCCGCTCCGCCCAGAGCGGGGGAAGTTATTTGATGATTTCCCACCCCAAAAAAAAGCCAATGATAAATCAAATGATAAAAGAAGTTTATTTGTTAGTAGTTTTTTACAAACACTTTTACACGTCGTTTTATTTACGTCGTTTTATTTTGAGGGCGGTGTTTCGTTCCCGACTACCCTTAGAAGAACCAGCCGAAAAAACTCAGAGGTCATAATTTAAAGTCCAGACAAAAGCTTGGTCAACTTATATGAGGACTAGATCTCTGAAACGGTCTTTTTAAGAAAGAACCACACAGATTTGATTGAATCTGTGCAGTCAGTGCAAGCATTTGTTACAATATCAATTACTGACACACTTTTCATTTCGTTCGTCTCTAGGAAGTAGAGGCTAAACGGAGGCTGGTACAGTTAGTCAAGCAGAACTAAGTTAGATCAACAACACAGATTAAATCTACCTACTTAACTATGGTCTAGTATTAGCTAATAATAGTGAGTTGATAACAGATCAAGTAAATAGTTTTTAGGGAAAATGTTACAGAGATTGCTAATTACTTGATACATAAATGATGTTTATTTTGCAATTCGATTTTTACAAAAACAATGATCAGTTTGTCTGATGAATATAAATATCGGTAGATAGAGAGGAAGATCAAATAAAAAATGCGTAGATTGTGTGAGGAATGATATGATGGAAAAAAGCGTAAATTAAATTAAAGCAGCGATTAAGAGAGAATGGAAAAAAATAATTAAAAATCTGCCCTTGTTTGAACAAACAAAAAAAATGCAGTCAAATTGAGAACCTCCTCCTTTTTGAAGTCGGTTATATACAAAACGTGTTTTGCTTTGATCATGATGGTAGTTTACTTATAGGTATATATAGCTTTAATACTTACAGGTACCATTTTGATTCTTCACAAGGTTTACCTTTAAACCATTAATATTTATTTCCATTGGAAAATGACTATGTGTTAGACTCGCCACTCACCGCAATCCTCCTTGGCACTGATCACTTCAAAATAATTTTATGAAACTACACAGTACAATACAGAAACAAAATGTTTGAAAAAAAAAAGTTTATTCCAACCTATTTTGTGGTTTAAAAGAATCTCACACAATTTTTAATCGTGTATTCATTTTTCGTTGCTAGTAAAAGATATTGGCATTTTGTCCAAATACATTAGAAGACAAACGGGGGGGGAGGGGGTAACACAGTTCCCCTTTCCTGATTTGCAGGTACCTGCTACTTGTATTTTTCGCCCTTGCGCCTTATTTATTGTAGTAGCAAAGCTAAGTTTTCCCTGTTCTTTCTCCTATTACCCTAATATTTCACTTTAAAAAAAAAACCTATGTACATCTCCGGGGTCCCAACTATCTCTGAACCAAAATTCAAAAAATCGGTTTAGCCATTTAGGCGTGAACGTAACAAACAAACTCACTTTCGCTTTTATAATATTAGTAAGGATAGAGACTAAAGCAATATGGATAAAATTCATATGGAATCCCTTCGGAAGTGGGATTCGTTTCGATTATTGACGAAGAAACCGCGAAACAAACATACAAAATACAGTCTGTCCTCCTCCTTTTTTTGAAGTCGAAGAAAATATATACTAGATACCTAAAAAACTACTAGAACTAGATACATAAATTCCTATAAGAGGCAGTATCGACATAAATTAAACCCAAAGACTATTAATAGGCAAATGCAGCCACTACAGGACTAATAATGCCAAAGTTAGTGCCAAAGTTTTAAGAAATTACTATCTGTATAGTAAGTGCCTAACCTTGTACTTGTTGTCAATATCGATTTAATTAATAAAACTTAAACTTTGAGGACAAGTCTGGGCTCTAAACTTGTATACTAAATACTACTACTAAATGTATACACACTACACACACTTTAACTTAAAGTTTGAAATAGATGACTACGACGGTGTGATATCAATTTTATTTCGGTCTTAATTAAAACTATTCGCGGTAATTAAACGCATGGTAATGACAGTCGCTCCGAAAGATTGGTTGCGCAAAACTAAAAAAACAAAAGTAATTATACATTGGTTTAGCCACATTTGGTTGATATGAGAGATAGAAACTAAAAATTAAAGTTTGACTATTAAAAAGTTAATTATAAGTTATAAGTAAGTACGTAAAATAATTAATCATTCAACACAGGCTAAACATTTTTAATTTACGGTTTAAGCGCTAAGAAAAACGCGATGCAATGAATTCTCTGTAAAGAAAAAAACAAACTTTTTATGATCATCGAACACCTGATCTTTTTCATCGCTTTACCAAAGAAGTAAACACATCAAGCAGATTCAAACTCGCCTCAATACTCTCAGTACAAAACCTTCTGTCCGCGACTGTAGACGATAACATCACAACTATATTACACATTTGAAAACTGTCCATTACATCATTTTACAATCGATCCTTGCACTCGACAGGAGTGTACAATTCATATTTTCCTCTTCAAACGATAATAGTCCATTCATTGGTTGCAGATGGATGTATTTCGAACAAAGGGAGGACACCAAGCAAGTCGAGGAGATGGAGAACGTGAATAAAGACGTATAGCAACCACTTGTGAATATCGAACTGACAGCATTTATTATAAGTGAAAGTGTTATTGGACATTATACAGTGTTTTGAATAAAGTGTGAATGTTTAATAAAATTCCTGTCGAGTTTCCACGTGAGTTTTATTCGATTTTAACGTGAAAACAATCGGATGTTTATAATATCGTAGTGACATCGCGCGACGGATCGCTGTCTTGTTTGAGTTTAACGACGTGTTAAGTTTATTTTCGATTTCACCGAGTGTTTGTGGACACATTAAAGACTGATATGGCAACATAAGAGTGTTTGCTTACATACAGTCATACAATACAATAGGCCGCTAGCGACGACGGCGACGCAGGCTTACCAGTAATTCAATATTATACTGTATTTATCTTGGTGCTGTGAGGATGTGCTCTCCAATGTAACAACAATGTGACCCAACTTTGAAGATTTACTCGGATCTCAGGCGAGGTACATGTTCCATGTTCTATATTTCAATCTACTGTGAGTATTGATTTCATATTTGAAATTTTATAAAATACTTCGGAAAAGAATTTCTAAAATGGACAAAGCAGATAAATCCGTTGAGAAAGCGTCTCGCGACGAGACGACAGAGGAACTGCCACTAAAAACGGAAGCAAAATATGACATACAGGGCATGACCTTTTTGGAGAAAATAAAATTCGCCCGATCAAATATTACGGTAGAACCGGTTCTGGCTCTATTTGTGATGCCAAGCGTGCTAGCGATGTTGGCGACACAGAATTTGAATTTAGAGAAAGCATGCAGGGTCAACCTGGGGTTCGGTGACGAAGCATGTACCGCTCTGAGACTTAGGAAACGCGCTAACCACACTTTTGAAGAAGATGAAGTACAGAAACTGATAGCGTCAGTGCAAGCATGGAAGAGTATAGTGCACACCGCAGTGCCGACGTTGCTGATGCTCTTCATAGGAGCGTGGAGCGACAAAACGGGCAAGCGCAAGATATGCATGCTGATGCCGATCTTCGGGGAATTCATGACTTGTCTATTGAACATGATAAACACGTACTTTTTCTATGAGGTCCCGGTGGAGTGGACCGTGTTTATGGAGGTCATATTCCCGTCACTTACAGGCGGTTGGTACACAATGTTCCTCGGCACTTTTAGTTATTTAGGTGACATAACTTCTAAGGACACAAGGACGTTTCGAATGGGGATATTGAACTTGTGTATGACAGTAGGATTTCCCATAGGAATGGGGTTGAGCGGTATACTACTACGGGTCATCGGGTACTACGGAGTGTTTTCTATATCTGCTGCATTGCAGTTTATCAATTTCTGTTATGTATTGTTCCGAATTGATGACCACACTTGGCTCGAGAACAAAGACAAGGTTTGTATTTACTTTACTTAATCAATCTATTTATATCTATCAATCAGATTGGCTATTATTATATGTATTATATTTATAGATCTCTTGAGCATTTCAATTTCACGCTAATTTATTCTGGTTATAATTCTTTATCATATTCTAACCTATGGACCCCGACTTGGTCTTTGATCGATGTTCAGATGTCCAGACTCAAGGTTTGCTAACGAGCAATGAAGCGTAGCATTTTAAATATCAAACACACAGATCGAATGCGCAACACTGTAATACGCTCGAAGGCAGACATCTCTGATGTTGGCGATAAGTTTGCGAGGTTTAAATGTGACTGGGCTGGTCACATTTTTAGAATTGGTCAAGACAGATGGGCCAGAATTTTCACACAGTTGGTATCTGAAGAAGCCCGTCGTTACCGAGGAAGGCCCAGAAAAAATCCAAATTCAAATAATTTTATTTGTAGAACATTGGTAAAACGAAATATAGGTACAGATCATGCCAATATTAATAAAATTAACGCTATGTCTTGCCGTCAGCGGCAAATCCTTTAGTATTTTTATCTCTCATAACATTCTTAAAAAAATATTATGCAATTTGTTTATAAACGTAACATTTTTAGGTCAAAAGAACCGGCTGCACAGGTTTTCTGTTAGAATTTTTCGACTTCCACAGTCTAAAGGAGACTGTAGAGATAGCATTCAAGAAAGGACCGAACAACAGGCGCCTTCGAATATGTCTCATATTGACAGTTGTCTGTTTGACGTTTGGACCGATGTGGGGTATGTATACCATACTTTATATAAACACTAGCTGGCAAAATTGAAAGGGAGTCGTTTGTCTTGGTATGGACACGTAATGAGGAGGGATGGATGGATTGTGTAAGGAATGATATGAAGAAGAAAGGAGTAAATGATGCCGTGACGTCTGATAGGGGAGAATGGAAGAAGAAAACGTGTTGCGCCGACCCCAAATAGAATGGGACAAGGGCAGGAAAATGATGATGGCGCCCGCGGCTTCGCCCGTGTGGTAGCTAAAATAAGTATCTTTTGTCTTATTCCAGACTATAATCTACCTCTGTGCAAAATTTCATTAAGATCAGTTCAGCAGTTTTTTCGTGAAAGAGGATCAAATATACATCCATACACACAAACTTTCGCATTTATAATAATAGTGGGATATAATAGTTATAAAGGCTAATCGTTGGTATAATGGTAGTAAGCGCGTTTGCTGAATATAAGGTCCTGGGTTCGATTCCCTGTTCGGAAGTGTTATAGGGTTGTTAAGAGCTTGGATTTGTCCCTGATTGATGGCAATACGCTCGCCCCCTATTAGATGGGACTTAAACTAGCTGGCAAAGTATGGGCGCACTATTAGGTATACCTCTACTTTAGTCTTCAAGGAATGTTGGCGTCATGTTATGTCGTGTAATAATAGGTATGTAAGTATATAAGTTAAAAATAGGTATATAAGTTTTGTACCAAATATTTATCTAACTAATTACGGACGTTGGGTAATTTCCACTAGCATGATCATTATAAATAGACAGAAAAAATATGTAAGTAGGTACCTACATACTCGTAATTACATAAAATACATCATCAGTGCGTGACCGCAACATAAAAAAACAACAATATTTCATGGTAATATTGGCAAGCAGTACGTTGGCACCAGGAAAGGTTTATTTTCAATTCAGGATGTATGTGAATTTAATGATTGCCTGTAATGTGGTAACATGGTATTTCCCGCGTCTATAATATTGTCATCTTTAGTCAACCGTTTATTGATTTTAATATTAATATTTTCGTGTTACCTTAACGTGATAATGAGGTCGTCAAAGAAGACTAAGTTGTCTATGGGCTAAATTTACACTTATTAGCACTTTATGACATGCGTTTAAAAAAGAATGATGCTTATTACGATCGCAGGGCATTTGTCTTGGGCACGCTACAAAACAGAAACGGTTACTGTGAACAGAGAAAAACAAATGTCATTCGTTATAATCACCATTAGCACGTTAATACGGTGCTATTGATAGGCTTTATTTGCCTTTGAAACACAGAGCACAGTAAATATTGTACCACTATGACAAACGAACGTATCGGTATACTATCAATATTTAAATATGTCGATAACCTGTTTTTATATCATAACTACTGTTGAAATTTCCAACATTTAGTTTTGTATTTTAAAAGAAGAACCTATTTTTGTTCGGGTGGCGTAAATATGTCCGACAAATAATACATACTTACATACTATAAAAGCATATTATAAAAGCGAAAGTGAGTTTGTTTGTTTGTTTGTTTGTTTGTTGCCTCTTCACGCTTTAATGGCTAAACCGATTATGATGAATTTTGGTACAGAGATAGTTGGGAACCAGGAGACGGACATAGGCTATTTTTTTTTATAAAAGAGTGGGATATGAGGGAGAAAGAGGGAAGAAACGGGAAAACTTAGCGTTGCTATTATAAATCAATAAGGCGCTACAAAATTTAACGCGAGCGAAGCCGCGGGCAAAAGCTAGTAATACATATATTCACACACTCACGCGCATTTTTTCCATGTGGGTAGTCAGAACCAATGGATAGGCCACTGAAAGGCATCGCCATCTGGTACCTACTAATTCCCCTAGACTAGATGATTTCTGTACACTATGATATTAAAAAAAAGTAAATTAGCTATTCAGCTGAAATTATTCCATCACCATTCATAGAGGCCATATTTGGGTGTACATCTTAATAGTTTTGCATAGAAACCTTCCTCATACACTTGTCATAGAATTTACCCGCTTACTTCTTATATACATAGAATTGGGATTTCCATACAACCGAACAAAAAATAAGTTTTTATATTTCAGTTGGTAATGTTACGTCACATATTTAACAAAACTAAATAATGCTTTCCTGTAAAAAACACTTTACTTCTGAAATATCTGATCGGTGCTCTTGTGGTCGCAAATACTACTTCTACGCACGGGGTCCTACCATAGGGGCATGCCACCAGAGGGGCCTGCCGGGGCCACCTACCTACAGTTATATACGGTATAGAAAAACCTGCGGCATAGACTGCCTCTGTATTTTGTACACACGACGGCAGAATAACCTACACAAAACCATTTTAACCTGATCTCTCTACTACGGTGTGCGATCCGTAGTAGAGAGATCAGGTTATAATAGTTTAGAATAGGTTTTCCTGCCGTCGTCTGTACATGAACTGTTAAATAAATAAATAAATAAACACCGCTTTTCTCGGTTATGTCTAACGGCATAATAACAACAATCAAATCAACAAGATTCATCAGGAGACTACCAAAAAGAAACATAAATACACAAATAAAACGGTTGTTCTACAAAAATGATAGTTGTCGTTCGGAAACGCAATGGTGCATTGCAATGTTGTCACACCGAGCGAACAAATAAATCAGAGACAGAGCACAATGCTATATGTACATGGACATTTACAAAATGTCCGACCATTCATACATGTTTGAATTAAATAATTGACTAGAACCCATTTGAATTTTGATGAATGAATAGTGACGCTTGGTACAATTGCCTGTCTGGCTTGTTATGAGCTAGAACGAGTGAATGTTTTTATTTACAGGGACACTAACTTTTGCTCGCGGCTTCGCTCGCGTTAAATTCGGGGTAATACAGTTCCCCTTTCCTGATTTGCAGGTACCTGCTACCTGTAGTTTTTGCCCTTGCGCCTTTTTTATTGTAATAGCAAAGCTAAGTTTTCCCTTTTCTTCTCTCTTTCTCCCTCATTTCCCACTTTTTTTTAAACAATTAGCCTATGGCCGTTTCCAGGGTCCCAACTACCTCTGTACCAAAATTCATCAGAATCGGTTTAGCCATTAAGGCGTGAAGACGTAACAAACAAACTTACTTTCGCTTTTATAGTATTAGTAAGGATTATAACACAAATTTGACTCATTTCCGCATTTATTTCTTTTAGGTGTAATTCTATATACAATATGGCGGTCTCCCGAAGATGGGGGATTAGTTATATTTTAAGCATTTCTATGACATGGGTTTCAAATGAAAGGGTTTGCTGAGGAAAACACGAAAAATATAATAACGCCACTCAAAACTTTTTTTTTCACAAAATATTTTTATTTCACATAGGTAGGCCCATTGGCACATGCACGTCGAAAAAAAGTGCACTTGCATTAAATCGTCTACTGCTATTGAACATTGGAAGACCCCATTATTATGGGGTCTTAGGCACAATGTATATAGTACGCATAATATTTATTTATCAATGTTCCTATGCTTATTTTATTTTTAATTCTCATGACAGCTTTACATCCTATTAATATTATAAATGCGAATGTTTGTGAGGATACTTACTCTTTTACGTCAAAACGGCTAAACGGATCCTGATGAAATTGTCTGGCATAACACGTATGATTTTTTTTTTCGATATCACGCGGGAAAAGTCGCGGGCGCCATCTAGTGTTGTCATGAGATTTTAAAAAAAACTTGTAAGTTGTTATGATGACTATATCTCATAACATCATTTATTAGTCAATGATTGATATCCTGACATTAACGATATTTCTTGCTAAACGCTTAAGATTTCTTAGAACTGTTAAAATAATGGTTATCGTTGTATTTACCACATAAATATTATGTGGTACACAATAGAGACGAGTAAACAGATTGCAGTGTTTGTACTGGTTAGAAAATTGTATTGTAATAAGGATTATAGTGCGTTAATTAATCTTATTATCACATTTGTCTATCTACGTTATTTGCACCACTCAGTGGAGTAAATAATTGATTTATATTTTATTATATAAAATGATAAGAAATGCTTATTATTTATCTTGCAGAAATAAGTGTAAAATCATAACAATGACAAAAACCAATATGCCATTTCCATCTTGTTTCGCCATGTAACACGAGTGAAGTTCGTGTCTAAATAGTAGCAGCCGTTCGGGTCGAGCTTTACGTTATGCCACAATTGCCTAGGTTGATCTGTGGATGGGTGACCCGTTACACACCGAGTTTCTTCCGTTCCTTAGAAAGTTTAAACTGTTGGTCACAGCTGTCATTTGTAGATCTTTGACAGTTGTTACAGGCAATCAGTGACCTGAAAGTCTGACAACCAGTCCAAACCAACTGTCCAACCGTCGACCTAACCTCCATAACCCAGCCAGTGCTGGTTTATGGAGGTCAGATCGACAGTCGCTGTTCGGCTGCATCCGGTTAGACTGGAACCGACCCCAACTAAGTTGATAAAAGGCTAGGCAAATGATGATGAATACGAATAATAGAATACTGGCGAAATGAGGTACACACCACCATTCTTCTCCATAGAGATCAACGCTTTGGAATGGGCAACTACAGTACTTTCACAAGTTATTATACCTTGTGACAGGGACTGTAGCTTCATCATTTTGTTGTTTTTTTTTTGTTTTTTTTCTTGATATTCAAAGGTGCCTGTAATAGTCTAATTGAAATAAATGCTTTGAGTTTGATGTTAGTGCGAGTGCTGGTTTTCGGAAACTCTTTTCCCGCACCAACTGGCGAGACTTGCCTGGCTTTTGTCAGTATGGGTTACGGTATAAAAAACACAAATACGTACACACATACGTATCTATTTTTAGAAGCATACAATGTACTCGTAAACATATTATGTAACAAATCCCTTATGATAAATTTACTGAGTTTTATTGCTGTATCTTATTATGTTTTTGTTGTCTATTTATGATGGGTAAATTATTAAGAACCTACCAAGTAAATAGTTATCTAATTATTATATTGTTTTTGGTTATGAACTGTCGCTTAACGAGTAACAATAAATCAAACAGTTTTGATATTTGTTTTCCAAAAACTCAAATAAAAATGAGGAAAAAATATCAAATTTTCGAAGAAGTATGTCGTCATTCATACTGGAGGTAGTTTCTAGCCTCTTGGGAAATTACTAGCTAGCCGACCTAGGCAGTGATTGCTTTACGAAAGTTCAGCCTTACATCATACTAGCTTCCAGTTGTTATTTACATTTCATAACTTCTTGTTATACAGTGAAAGATTATATCTTGCAGCTTTAAATTGATCTGGCGGTCTTAGAAAGTGCAATGGGAATTGATCGCAACAACTCGTGGTGGAACAAAATGAAACGTGTAGTGGACTGGATAACATGAAACATATATAATAGCAATCATGTGGCAATTCAATTAAATGTAGTCCTACTTATTAATATTATAAATGCGAATGTTTGTAAGGATGTTTTAAGGATGTTAGTTACTCTTTCACGTCACGGTTGAACGGATCTTGATGAAATTAGCACAGAGGTAGATTATAGTCTAGAATAACACTTAGAACTTTTTTTCGATATCACGCGACGAAGCCGTGGGCGCCAGCTAGTAATATTATAATCCTACTTATATTATAAGCTAGCTGGCGCCCGCGGCTTCACTGTTACGTGTTCATAATTATGTTCTAGTTTATAAAGCTATATGTTTGTTGTTATTATCACTGATAACCAATTTATTTGCAGGTGAGCTGAGTGTCATGTACATATTTACTCGATACCAATTCAATTGGGATGAAGTGAAGTACAGCATCTACTCGACTTACAGCCTCGTCACACACTCGATTGGTAAGTACAACTTGTACGGTTCTTTCATATTCTTCTGTCGTATCGGTACGAATTAAATGGGAATAACTCGTCTTGGAAAGCCATTTGATAGTCAGCTACTTAGATGGTTAGGTTAATAGGTCCCGGGTCCTCATTTCATGGTAGTTGCCGTGGGATGTTAGCCGGTAGGATATCCTCCGTTCTCCTCAAATGAAGGATATCCAAGGCTGTACAGGGTCCTGCCGGGGTTGCGGGTTGTTCGAAAGAGATACCGCGGCCCCGGAACGTAAAGGGCAATAGAAGGAACATGGGTGGGTTTTAGTCAGTACAAGTCTGACATGCCCCCCCGCTCCACCCAGAGCGGGGGAAGTCATTGGATGATGTTCGTTGTATATACTTGAACATTTCAGTAGGTATCGCCATAAATTTATTACAAGTATTACAACAGAGTACAAAAAGTACTACAGCGCCATCTACGACACAAATGAAATAATAACATAAACATTCTAAATCGCGCAAGTAAAGTTTTCACCAGAAAAAACACCCGTGTGATCGTAGGATCCATTTCTTTCTATGGCGTATCGAAAAACTTTTTCAACATGTTCTTGATTCTTATAAACAATTCGGTCAACAATGTTTGAAATAAATGACTATGGGGTGATTGGGATAAAACACTTCACGATAGACTACATCTAAAGTACTGAATATCGCCGGGGTTGCGGGTTGCTCGAAAGAGATACCGCGGCCCCGGAACGTAAAGGGCATAAGAAGGAACATGGGTGGGTTTTAGTCAGTAAAAGTCTGACACGCCCCCTTGCTCCGCCCAGAGCGGGTAAGTTATTTGATGATTACCCACCCGAAAAAAAAAAAATACTGAATATGAGGTCTTTAATATTTAGGGTTCCGCACCTCAAAATGGAAAAACGGAAACCTTATAGGATTACTTTGTTGTCAGTCTGTCTGTCGGTCAAGACCCTTTATCTCGGGAACTCGTGGAGGTGAAAATAAAACCATATAGGTACTCAAATCTGTTGTCCCTTGAATCAGTGAAAAATCAACTGTCCAAGTCTACGCAGTCAAAAGATATGGCCGTGTTTGCCGCAAGTTTGTATGGAACCTTTGCAGCGCGAGTCCTACTCGCACTTGACCGGTTTTTAATATTTGTTATAGACACACCGCAGACCTGCTTTTACATTCCATAAACTTCCCCCACTCTGGGCGGAGCAAGGGGGAGTGTCAGACTTTGACTAAAACCCACCTATTCCATGTTTTGACCTTTATATTCCGGGGCCACAGTACCTCTTTCGAACAACTCGCAACCCCGCCAGGCGGTGGCCCTGGCAACCCCTCCGCAAAAACATCTACTTTGCACGCAATCGTGCCCTCCGCAAAAACATCTGCTTTGCACGCAATCGTGATTTTAATATTTGTTTGCTCTCGTACACGCTAACAGATTTATGATTTACTAGCTTTTGCCCGCGGCTTCGCTCGCGTTAAATTCGGGGTAACACAGTTCCCCTTGCGCCTTATTGATTTGTAATAGCAACGCTAAGTTTTCCCTTTTCTTTCCTCTTTCTCCCTCACATCCCACTTTTTTTTTAAAAAAATTAGCCTATGTCCGTCTCCCGGTTCCCAACTATCTCTGTACCAAAATTCATCAAAATTGGTTTAGCCATTAAAGCGTGAAGAGGTAACAAACAAACAAACTCACTTTCGCTTTTATAATATTAGTAAGGATTATTTGTCATATTGTTTAATTCAGATTTATGTACAACCCGACCCCGAGAGTTCGAGTTTGGACTAATGTCTCTCTTGGCACCAATAACTACCTCGCTGGCATTACAATAGTGGTCATAAGGGCGATTTTCGTCTTTCTTTGCAAGAGTAATCGGTCTGGGACCTAAAATCTGGAGTTGTGCTCGATTTAATGGCAATAGAACTTGCCCCTTACTTAAGACATAAGAAAGATGGTGAATTGTGGGTGAATCATAATCCATTTTTTATGAGGTCATTGTCAATGGATGTCCTCCACTGTGAGACGGCAGAGAGGTCTGTCAGACTCCTACTGACAAAAACCACACGGTGTTCCTTCTCGTCATTTCTAGCCGGGATACAGGTCGTGTTGACGGCGCGTTCGTGTTCCACGCGCGCCTCAAAGAGATGCCAACAAAGATGAAGGGCCTATCAGGGCTATCGCCTGCTGGGATTGCGGGTTGTTCGAAACAGAAACGCGGCTCCAGAACATAAAAGGCAAAGGAAGGAACATCTATGGGTCTTGTCAGCAAAAGTCTGACACTCCCTCGCTCCGCCCAGAGCAGGGGAAGCTATTTGATGACTTCCCATACGAAAAAAAAAAAAAACCGGGTACTGGGACACAATTGTATCCTCCACAAAAATATTCCTACACCAACCTCTTTCAGAGCTAAGCTTGATATTATATTTTTCAGGTACATTATTCTCGATCAGCGTGTTCAGTAAGAAGCTGAAGGCTGATGATGCAGTCCTCGGCTTGATATCGACCAGCAGTAAGATCTGTGGGGCGTTTGTCTTGGCGTTCGCTAGGAATGACTATGAAGTGTATTTATGTGAGTATACCTACTTTTTTATTTCCGATGTATTGATTTTTATATAACTATATTTTCGAGCCATTTGGGGTTGAAACTCTGGGGCCGTGGGGTGGAGTAATCCTAGCCTTTTTAAGGACTTATCAAATCGCTAAGTTGACGCTTCACATAACCCAAGGGCTGGCATTTACATTGGCCAAAGGCTAAGTGTCGCTACACAACGTGGAAACGCGGCCAGTCTCTTGGGTATATCACCAGTTGACAGCGTTGAGGACGAGTTTTTTTATGCCCTTTTATTTATAGTCTGTTGTTTGTTAGTTTAATTATTTTGGTATATTTAATTGTTATAATGTATATAGTTAGTTTAATTTCAAATAGTAAAAGCTCATTGCCTTAATTAAATTAGTTTTTTGCTGTATTAAAATTCATGTATGTTAAAATTTTATTTTCTTCTTTCAGCACCTTTACTAGAAATTTTAAATGGTACCTCAGCGATTGCTCTACGATCGATTGCATCAAAACTAGTCTCGTATCAAGAATTAGGTAAGAAGGATTTAAATTAATTTACAATATTATACTCTCTACTTATCGCATATGTTTTCGATATCTCACCTATCAAGCTTGCCCTGCATTCAATTGTCAGTTCAAGTTATGAGTAGATATTGGCTTAACCTACTATATAATCCTTACTAATATTATAAATGCGAAAGTGAGTTTGTTTGTTTGTTTGGTACGTCTTCACGCCTAAATGACCAAACCGATTTTGATGAATTTTTGGTACAGAGATAGTTGGATCCTGGAGACGAACATAGGCTAAAAAAAGTCGGAAAAGTGTGAGAAAGAGGGAAGAAAAGGAGAGAGAAAGATAACGTTAGCCCAAAGTAACTATGCCACGCGGATGAAGTCTCGGGCGGAAGCTAGTACACAATCTTATTGTTTGAATCCTTACTAATATTATAAAAGCGAAAGTGAGTTTGTTTGTTTGTTTGTTTGTTTGTTTGTTACCTCTTCACGCTTTAATGGCTTCACCGATTTTGATGAATTTTAGTACAGAGATAGTTGGGAACCAGGAGACGGACATAGGCTAATTTTTATTTTAAAAAAGTGGGATGTGAGGGAGAAAGAGGGAAGAAAAGGGAAAACTTAGCGTTGCTATTACAAATCAATAAGGCGCAAGGGAAACTGTGTTACCCCGAATTTAACGCGAGCGAAGCCGCGGGCAAAAGCTAGTTTAATATAAGTTGATACTAATACACGCGAATACCATGTAACTGAAGCAGCAATCAAATTTTCCAGGCAAGGTGTACTCTCTATTCGGCGTAGCAGAGACGTTGATGCCGATAATCTTCGCGCCGCTTTACTCCAGGGTGTACATAGCAACCCTGACTGTACTGCCGGGGGCTGTGTTCCTCATGAGTGTAGCTGCTACTATACCTGCCCTTTGTATATTTGGGTGAGTATTTTTTATCCAATAGGATTTTGTCAAAGGATTGGCATACAATCGCACTATGGGACTATGGGAGGCCTTTGCCGTGCAGTGGCTTAATATAGGCTCGTAACAATAAATTGGCTTATTTTCTTTTTTTTAATACGAGTATCTATATCAGGCTCGCTTGGTTGTCGTCATGTGCCACGTGAATACATAAGTCATTGTGCCGATAGTCGCGTCAGCCAATGGCTTAATAGCCAAATAGCCTCGACTAACATCTTGACAAAAACATCTACTATTTCTTGTTTATATTTTTTTTAAGATTTATAAATTATGTGAAAATATAAAAAATAATTATGTGTTAAAATAAGTAAACAAATAATAGACTTGTTGTCAGCATGCAGTTACTTGGTAGATGGAAACTATCCCACGTGATGATTAACAGGGTATAGCGGTTCCAATTATTGGCGACTCTGAACATCTAACGTAAAAGTGTATCATGTAGGCCTATCCTACTATATTTATATAATATTATAAATGCGAATGTCTGTGAGAACACATCCATACATCCAATGGATGTTTGTTACTCTTTCACGGCAGAACGGCTGAAAGGATCTTGATGAAATTTGGCACAGAGGTAGATTATAGTCTGGAATAAAACATAGGTAACTTTTTTTCGATCATCACGCGAGCGCCAGCTAGAGTGAAATAAAAAAATATTTTGATTTGATTTCATTTTATTTGATGAGATTTGATTTGATTTGAAAATAAACAATTTAAAGTATCAGAAAAGCATAGAGCCTCAAAGATATGCCAACGGCTTAACGTGCTTTCCGAGACATGGAAAAAACTCGTTATGTAACGGAGGGTCACCCACCCACAGACCAACCTAGGCACGCTGGCTTAACCTAAAGATTAGAAAAGCGGTTATTATTATTCAGCTACGAATTCATCTGCTTTTGGTGCAATTAAGAATTTATATATTACTAGCTTTTGCCCGCGGCTTCGCTCGCGTTAAATTCGGGGTAACACAGTTCCCCTTGCGCCTTATTGATTTGTAATAGCAACGCTAAGTTTTCCCTTTTCTTCCGTCTTTCTCCCTCACATCCCACTTTAAAAAATATATATATAGCCTATGTCCGTCTCCTAGTTCCCAACTATCTCTGTACTAAAATTCATCAAAATCAGTTTAGCCATTAAACCGTGAAGAGGTAACAAACAAACAAATAAACAAACAAACAAACTCACTTTCGCTTTTATAATATTAGTAAGGATGCAGTCGGTACGATGCGTCCTCAACGCTCTGTTTTTATCCGGTTGGGAAATCATCAAATAACTCTTTTTCTCTTTCTTTTTTTAAAAACATTGCCCCACTCTAGGATTTCTCCTGTATCGTAGGTGCGCCCACAAACATTTAAACTCACATACACAAACAGCCAGACCCGAAACAACTATCTGCAGGTCATACAAATATTTGTTCCGTGCGGGGATCGAACCCGCGACACGCAGCGCAGCAGTCGATCGCTCAGCCACTGCGCCAACCGTGTCGTCCTCACAACTGAGGGACTGTCAGACTATTACTGACTACAACCCCTCCATGTTCCTTCTTTTGCACTTTTTATTCTATCGACGCTCAACCCCAATAGGAGGATGGACCCCGGGCAGGTTCGCTTGGTTGATTGATTGATAACTTCCATGACTGAATTCCATTATTTCTCGTTGGTTCTCTAGTCGGCCGAAACTACAGCAGGGAAGTGATCGACAGATTTAATTACAAAACCTCAGTAACCTCTGTTCTGTACCAAGTCGAATAATCTGATTTGTAGGAAGTTATATCCAGTTGCGGTTAATAAATGGTTCGTTTTAGTTTTCAACTAGCGACCCGCCCAGCGGTTTCACCCGCTGCTCACCTCCTAAGAGTCATAGCGTGAAGTATTATACATATAAACCATCCTCTTGAATCACTCTACCTATTAAAAAAAACCGCATCAACATCCGTTGCGTAGTTTTAAAGATTTAAGCATACATATAACATAGCAACAGACAGACAGCGACATTGTTTTATACTATGTAGTGATAATGGAAATTTCTAGTGCATTTAGCTGCAATTATGTTTTGGCACTTGTAGCATGCTTGTATTAACATTACCTGTAACTGTGTCAAATATCTTAAAATTTTTGGACCCCTTCATTAAATAAATCCAATCCAATATGGCGGACTATTTCTTTTTTTGGATAACCATTATATGGGTATCAAATAAAAGGGTTTGTTGAGAGTAGTACGACAAATTAAACGACGTCACTACAGAGCGCGTTTCTTTTAAAATATTTAATTTTATTATTTTTATCTTTTTCAATAAAATGCCAAATAACTTTTATCTACAGGTTTCCTTGCCAATGTATTTTAGTCGCAAAAAGAGCCAGATTAATATAGCCGGTAGACTCAAATGTCAGTTAAGATGCAAACATGTAAAGAATGTCTCTTGTTTTATTTTATAAACCAGAACAACCAGAATATACTTGAAGCACAGAACCGAATAGATAGGCAGAAGAAAGGGAAGGCCAGTAATGGGTGATAATCAGGACTGATATGATGATGGTAATGATGATCATCTGGCTGGCCTTTTTCAAGTGTTAACCTAAGCAGTTTAACCGGGTGTTTTTTAATACAAGAATAATTGATTAATACTTTTCAAATATCTCTTTTTTCACAGCCTATATTGTGGTCCACTGCTTGACAAAAGCCTCCCTTATCTCCTTTCAAAATTTTTAAGTGAACAAAAATATAAGCAACCAAAATGGTAGTTACCAAAATGGCAAATCGAAAATTCTAGGTTTCTTATCCATATATTTATTCGGCGACAACTCATAATGCGTTATTCTCATCCAGATGTTGAAGGGACCAGTTTTCTCATCGCTGAGGTATTGAGCTAACATCTGCGGTATATTTTAACATGTATTTATCTAACAAAAAATATATTAGAAGGTATCCATGATTTTCAAAGTCGGCTTTAGATGACTTAAGTGAGTTCTTGTCTTTTGCTTTATATTTATAATAAATGTGGGATGCCAAGCTTAGTTGTAATCCATTCGTCTACTGCTGACAGGCCATGTCGACGGCCTTTCACGGCTCTTCCACGCGCGCCTCAAAGAGATGTCAGCAAAGCAAAGAGGCCTGCCAGGGCCCCTGCCTGTCAGATTTGCGGGTTGTTCGAAAGTTTAATTGCAATTAAAAAAAACAGACATTGGGGTAGGTCTTATAACAAAACAAACACCCCTTAGAATTGATTAGCAAATGTAAAAAATAAATAAACGGAAAGAGAGACAAACCTACATACTGACAAAACTTTTTTGGAAATTTCGTTAATTTTAATATCTGATCATAACGCACGATGCACGCACGTTGCGCGTATTTATGCACCTATCTAGGACCATACACTGTGTCTCCTAAAAAGTGTAAATGTCTTCTAAAAAGGATAGAAGTATCACTCACTAATCACAGAAGCTTTCGTAGTTACAAGATTTAATAAAGAGCTACAGACAAGCCCTAGAAATGTACAACATAAAGCAATGCCCTAGAGAATAAGCCTTTGCAAACACTAGATTATTGTGTTTTCAATAATGCCAAACAAAGAACTTGTTATGTCAAGACGTCAACATGCCAGCCAAGCTGTTTCTAAACTAACAGAGTTAGGTGTACAAAGTTTATGTATATCTTTTGGTTCAAAAAATAGAAGAGAATGACTGATGATAGCACTAATTATTATTTCGTTTATTAATTTTTACACGTATTTATTGTATGTTAACATAATTTTTATTACAAAATAAATAAAAAATAGTAGCCCACCGGTTTCGGAAACAAGGAGGTCCAAGCTACTGGCGGTCAGGACTCCAGAGAAAGGAACCTCAAAACAATACGAGCCGTGTCTAAGAATATCGTCTTCTGGTAAATTAATAACAGAAGTCTCCACCTCTGTTCAACACTTCTTTAACATCTAAAAGATTATACTTTTAATCTTAGTCTAAATATATTTTCTTCTTTTTTCAGTTGGTTCTACCATCAGCATAAAAAAGATGAGAAAGAGAAAAGACTGAACGTGCCCAATACTCCGCCTCTGCCTGGAGACATTCCAGTGTTGCCAGCATAGCCTGTACGATACTCTACCACTTTGACTGTTATGAAACTGAGACTAAGGTTGTCAATTCAGTACGAACAGATTTGAGACTTCCTTCTTTCAAATCGATGGTAAACTTATAAAGGGTGTCTTCCCTATCATTGCGTTTTTTTTGTTGTTTTGGAACATACGTGGGATCCTTCTAGTTCATCATCTGACTAGCCTTTTCCCAACTATGTTGGAGTTGGCTTTCAGTCTAACCATGGATGCAACTGGGTATCAGTATTTTACATGGAGCGACTGCCTATCTGACCTCCCAATTAGTACTGAGAATACGATACCCCTTGGTAAGACTAGTTGTCAGACTTTCGGGACACTGACTACATGTAACGACTGTCAAAGATCTACAAATGACAGCCGGGACCAACAGCTTAACGTGCTTTCTGAGGCACGGAGGAAACTCGGTATGTAACGGGTGGTCACCTATCCACAGACCAACCTAGGCAAGCGCGGCTTAACCTAAAGATCGACCCAAGTGACTGTTATTATATAGCCACGAGTTCTTCAACCTTTCTACGTTTTTATAAGCTTTTTTAAGGTTAAAAGTAATTTAACCCTAGAAAAGCTTAACTATACGTTACCCCCATACCTGTTTAGTATTCAATGCATTGATCATATATCTTTTAAGTTGTAGAATCTTGGAAAGGGACCTATTTTAGAGTTACAGTTATTGAATAATTTTTAGATTTTTTTCGTATTTGTTGTGATAACTATATTAGTGAATACATGTGTTGATAAATATTAATACGGTGTTTTTCATTTCGCTGAATCCCTCACAAGGTACTTACGGAAACAAGAACAGCTCCGTGGGGTCTGTCGTGCTATTCTCTAAGAATACAGCGTCGAGCTTAGCATCATGTTTAATTGAGAGTCGTCTGGGGACGGCGCTGAGCTGTATTCTTAGGAGTCCAACAACGCTGCGCTCAAGGCTGTATTCTTAGAGCACTACTGTAACTGGTCTTTTAACTTTTTAAATTAAATATAAAAACGTTATATTTCCATTTTAACAAATAAATATACAGATGTTATTTCTTACTTGATAAAAGAGAAATTAATATCTATGTAACTTAAATTAACTTAATATACATAAAATTTTTACTAATATTAAATAAACATATTTTGAGCAGGTAGGCAGTAACATCTTTTTTCAACCCTTTAAGCAGTTTTAAATGTCGTAATACTAAACTTTACTGTTCAAAATTATGTTGGGGTCGATTTTCAGTAAAACAGAATGAAGCTGAATTCAAGTATGTTACATAGCGTGACAGCCTGTCTGTCCTCCACAACCCAGTTAGTACCGGAAAATACTACACAAAGCCGGGAACACTAACTACCTGTAACGACTGTCAAATCTATAAATGACAGCCGCACGTACACGGAGGAAACTCACTGTTACCTTACATAGGCCACCAGGGCAAGCATCCACTCACCGACCTAGGCAAGCACACCTTAACCTTTAAAGATCGACCCTTGCAGCTGTTATAATTAGAAAAGAGCTATTCCGAGTAGTTAGACTTAAGCACACGAGATACAAGATTAGAAATGCGCCTGAACTAGACTGAGCCTGTATTTCAGGTCATAGTTATATTCCACAAAATATAAGCAATTTTAACAATTATTGAACTTTTTAGTGTGTCATTTTATTTATACAAAAATAATTCCAATTATGTTTGTGCGTGTTGGGAATGTCGTGTTGTGCGTGAGTACGTTGTGTTGTGTTTGCTAAATAAATAATTGCCCTGAATAAAATCAAACATATGAGAAATACCTCAAGCGAAGAATATTTATCGAATAGTAAAAAAGTTGAAAATAAACCACAAAATATGACTGCATGTATTTATATTCCCCAATTATCATACCACGAACATGGTATATATACATGACTAGCTGTACCCACCGGCACCGGTTTCAGCCGCTGCTCGGCTGCTTAGTATCAAGTATAAAAGTCAATCCGTCAACTTAGTAAGCGGAATATGAACCTAAGCTGTGTAATGTAGTATTATAACTGTAAGTATATATATTTACATATATGTATATTTTATATATATATTACAATCACCTACGTTCTAAAAAGACACACTTGTAGTTTCTGAGATTTCGTAATTAGTGAGGCAGTGATATTCTCTTCTATATTATAGATGTAAATAATTCGCCATAAACCGTATACAGTAACAAGACAATAAATACCTCTGTCGAGAGTACTAATTCATGCTGACATGAACACACCAGGTACATGCAAACTCAACGTAAATATCACTTACGGAACACCTCGTCATGCACTGTTGGCCTCGTATATCCGAATTATATAATTTACCTGGAAACTATGATTTTGTGGTACAATCGTGTGGAGATGTGTTTGGGAGCAACTGTAGGGTTTTGAGCTGCAGATTTCAGTATTAAACTATTTAGTTGGGAATCATAGATAAAATACCTTAACCTAAATACTATACATAATGACATATTTGTGTTAGCACGTCATGTGTTTTTGTTGAGTTTGTCCGTGGAAGCAACGTAACACGACATACATCGACAAAAATCTTTCTTCCAACAACAATAGGGTAGTTTCCAGGGTCAAAATAATTACATTCTATTTAGTCCGTCTTTTAGATTATTCAAAAACAAGGGACATGTATTTTTGAAGTGAAAACTTCTTTAGCGGCGTTGAGCACTTTTTCTGTAATGGGTATAAAATCTTAAACTCGCGTCAGGACACGTGACCTGATCGAAAAAGCGTAAGACGGATGGAGAGTAGGCGGCTATCCCCTCTCTCTCTCTCTTTAAAACTATTACAATTATTTTTAAAGTGTTAAATTTTTAATTTTTAATGTAATATAAATTGTCATGTTTGTGTACGATAGCGCAATAAATGAATATTGTATTCTACCACATAAATGATAGTACTTTTATACTGATAAAGCAATTGGTGCAAAATTATTCCCTAACCATTCCAAAATATCAAACATGCTCAACGTTAATAATCAAGTTTTCACTTCTGCCGGCACTCCCGGAGTGCAACCCGTAATTTTTTTTATTTGTAAATTAGACCTTTAATTACAAATATATAGCCCATTAAAAATACGTGTGACGTCACTTGTTGCGAAAAAAATGCAGCAACGCGTGACGTTTCACGTAACTTTAATGGGCTACGTCTTTGTAATTTTTGGTCTAATTCACAAATTAAAAAATACGTGTCCCTCATTTTTGAATAATCTAAAAACGGACTAATATTTTTTGTTTTTGGAAACTAGCCTATTGTAGGTTATTACGCGTACCACATACGTTGTAGTATTGACGTGTCTTTGGAGCACGTACTCCTCGATGTCCTCTGCCTTCATGATAGAGTGTAGGCGAGTGGTGAACTACAAAGGTGGAAAAGAACTACTAGGTTTAATCCACGTCTCGTTCGAATTGAAGTTTGGGCTATAGATTGAACAGACTGAACAGGCTAGTAGCACTTGCAAATAATATCAGGAAATGGTTAACGAAACACAATTCACACCAACACCCGTTCGATGTCCTGCGTGCACAGAATGAGTGGAAGTTAGCTCCCGTACTTATTTTTTTTACTCATAGCTGTATGGCGTTCTAGTGCGAGGATATTATAGATAAACTAGCTGTGACCAGCGGGTGCGCAGCGCACTCTTATTACATAGAGGTATGAACAATAAATTTCGGCCGATTTGTTTATGGTTCCAAATTAAAATTTTTGTTTTTTTTTGTAGTTGTTAGATTGGCACAACTGTTTTCCATTTTGGCGCGGAGTTTGAGTTGCATCTGTTATTTATAATAAAAACAGTGCTGGTTTTAGTAATATCATATATAGTGTGTATTGCGAATTTCATAATGGACAAAAATATCGAACAAAGAGTTTGTCTTAAATTTTGCATCGCCAATGGAATTTCGTGTTCGGAGTCACTGAAAATGTTACAGAAGGCTTACTTACGGTGAATCGACTTTATCAAAAACTCGTGCTTATGAGTGGTTCAAAGCGTTCAAAAGCGGTCGAGATGTGATGGAAGATTTGCCTCGCTCTGGTAGGCCGTCAACGTCTGCAACTGAAGTTAACATCGCAAAAGTGAAGAAAATAGTGACTGAAAATCCCCATTCAACTCTGAGAGAGATAGCCGCCGAACTTTCTGTATCTCACGAGTCGATCCGTACCATTGTAACTAATCATTTGGGTATGAAACATGTTGCTGCTCGGCTAGTCCCAAAAGATCTGAATTTTCTCCAAAAACTCAATCGCATGAAAGTCGCTGAGGACATGCTAGAACGAGTCAGTTCGGACCCAACATTCATGAAACGCATTGTTACTGGTGACGAGACGTGGGTTTACGAGTTTGACATGCAAACTAGTCAACAAGCTTCGGAGTGGCGCCTTCCAACTGAACCGAAACCGAAAAAACCACGCCAAAGTCGATCAAAAGTCAAAGTCATGTTGACTGTTTTCTTTGACTATCGCGGTGTTGTGCACTCTGAATTCTTACCGGAAGGTCTAACGGTAAATAAAGAATATTATTTGAGCGTTATGCGGCGTTTAAGAGAGCAAATTCGACGAAAAAGGCCAGATTTGTGGAAAGAAAATTCTTGGATTTTGCACCACGACAATGCGCCTTCGCACAAGGCTATCATTGTGAACGAATTTTTGACCAAACACTCAACAAATACCATCCAGCAACCACCATATTCACCAGATATGGCTCCTGCTGACTTTTTTCTTTTTCCTAAACTCAAATTACTACTTCGTGGCACCCGTTTTCAATCGATAGAAGACATAAAGGAGAATTCGCGGCGAGAACTGAACTCAATTCCGGAAGCAGCGTTTAAAAAATGTTTTGATGAATGGATTATTCGTTGGTGCAAGTGTATCGTTTCTAAAGGAGCATACTTTGAAGGTGATAAAATAAATTTGGATGAATAACAGACATTTTGTGTATTATTGATCTTTTCCCGGTACTTTCTTGACAGAGTAGTACATAATTTTATAAAAAATCGGTCAAGACGTTTTGGAGGAGTATAGCAACTAAAACTGTGAGACGTGGATTTTAAATATAAGATAAACTCCAAGCAAACTCCTAAAAGCCATCGTTGCAGATTTCAGTTAAGCTTTTCATGATTCAAACCTGGGTACAGCTATAATATCCTTAAAGTTAATTCATGGACAACTACGATCATCACACTAAAATAATTGAGCATCGTAACTAAATTAAAACAAAGCTTCTGTCGTTTTAAATACCAGTAAATACACACTACGTATACATTGCCAATTAAAATAAAGTAGTTTACATAAACAGATTCTGTTGAACATGTCCACAATTTAAACCACCTCAATTCTAAACTAAATTAATTCATTAAAAACTAGCGCCCTCACCTAGAACTGAGTACCGTCTGTAATAGCAAGAGTTTCAAACTTACTCGTAGAAGCGACACTTGTATTATTACAACCAACGCTAGCTGCCTCTGCGAACCATCAAAAGCACTTTACAGCGCTGTCAAAACATTTGTACAGCACCTTAAGTACAACTAATTTTAGTACCAGTAATTGGCCCTTTGGCAGTCACAGTCGAATCTACAAATGATATATTTTTTAGAGTTCGAAAGGAAAAAACGTAACCCTTATTTGATCACTTTGTGTGTGTGACCATCTGTCTGTCAAGACCTTTTAACTCGGGAACGCGTAGAGGTATCGAGAAATTATAATCATACAGTCAGTCTGTGGTCCCTTGGAGTTGTGAAAATATCAATCATCTTAGTTTACGTAACCAGAAGATATGGCCGTTTATGTCGCAAGTTTCTACGGAACCTTCGGTGCGCCAGTCTGACTCGCTATTGGCCGGTTTTTATACAGCTAGAATCATCATTTGCCTAGCCTTTTTCCAACTATGTTGGGGTCGGCTTCCAGTCTAACCGGATGCAGCTGAATATCAGTATTTTACATGGAGCGACTGCCTATCTGACCTCCACAACCCAGTTAGTACTGGGTTTATACAGCTAGAATCAAAAACACTAAATCAAATATATAAAAAAGAGAGCTTTTTCACGATAGTGCCTGTTTTATTTTCTCTGTTTTCGCTTTTTCGTTATTTGTGAACGAATAGTGGCGGTACGAATGTGATTTTATGTCCATCGATAGAATATTAATGGAAATATAGGCATTTTGAAATTGTTTTACAGTATACGGTCAGTTAGTTGACTTGTTTTTGCTCGCTGTTATATCATAAAAGTTTTAAAATAAAATCAACAGATTCGTTTTATTTGATTTGGATTTGGATTTGGTTTACACATTGTGAGAAAAGCTTACCTATACAACCTTCAGGCTCACTAGCTGTCAGCGATGAGGAGCCTCACCACGTCGCTGTCTATGATGAAGCAGTTGACTGCTTTGGACACCATGAGCTTTTCAATTTGGTTAGTTTAATTGAGTTGGTATATTTTCCATGTAAGTACGGTTACGTATATTATATCGCGCTCTGCGAATCTAAAGCTTTAAGATCTCCGGTGGAATCAGAGCGGAATACTGGGACACTTCTGTATTTCTCTTGATCACATCACCTTGCAAGCTTTTAGGAATTGATTGGCCCATTAACACAAGTCCCTCATCGCACGAAGAATATAACAGAACAAAGATTACTTGTGTACTTACGTAGCTACGCGTGAAATGAAAACCGTCACATCACAATTCCCAGGAAGTCATAAGCCACATCATCCACAAGTGACCTGATCTCCGCAAACTCAACGCGTTACCCATAATCAGAATAATTGAGTAAACTTCTAATTTATTCGTCATATAAACTCAGTTTAAAGACGAAGTTAATCAGTAAAGATATGGTATTCGAGTTAATTAACTCTCACACTCGCTATGTAAATAATTGCTCTGTAGGATAGATGAGAGAAAGCAGTGTGCTAAAAGCGAGGCATATAATTTATTTTATAGCTGAGCTGTCATCTATAGGCGCAAACTGCATATTATTCACCTCTATACAAATACAGATAATTTTCAATATGTGTGCCCTTAGTGTGTAGTTGCTTAGTTTATAAGTAACGCCTTTGGCCTTTGCGCCTTTTGTATGAGACAGAAACATCATAGCTTGACCCGCGAGTTGCCATACAACAAAAAAATATATATTAGTTTGACCAAACCTTACTTTTTTTTAAACAGAGGAATTTTTCCTGTATCGTGGGAGCAAAAAAATTTTACTCACATACACAAACAGCCAGACCCGAAACAACTTTGTAGGCCATGTTTCGACGGTCCCTACGTATATAAGAACATGTGAACATGTCGAAAATGGCATTTTTTTTATTGTCTCATTGGCATTAGATTATCTATGCGCACATGCTGACATACGAATTTTATTTTTATTTACCTTGTTTTAGAAATCTTATAAGAGAACAAGTCTTAAAAATACAACGATTAAGTGTCGTAGAAACGGTCATCTCTCAGTTTTTCTAAGAAAACATGAAAAAATAAAATATTTATGTGTTAAATGGTGTCATAAAGCTCTTAAAACTGTTAAAATATTGTAGAAAGAAAATATTTATTATTGCTCATAGAATTATTTCTAGGGCGTGTTGAACACAAATAACGCTATCCTGTAAACCTCGGTTTTTGACTTAACCTTATGTACTTAGGAACCGTCGATTTGTTCTGTGCGGGAATCGCGAACGGAAAACGCGCGACACGCAGCGCAGCAGTCAATCGATCAGTTTAACGACGCTGCTGGTGTGAGATATCTATATATTAATGGAGTACTCACTTATCACGAAATCTCAAAAACAAATATTAGGAGTGACAATTTTCCACCCTAATGCATGGGGGGATCCTTTTAGGACGTACGTGCTCACTACGACGGGATTTTCCAAAATTCAAATTTTTTTTAAAAAAAATAAGCAGCAGCGGGTTTACCTGCTGGGCACAGCTAGTAACTGATAAATAAATAAAAGACCATAGCCAATACCATTCACCTTATCAAATTTGCGTATTGTTAAAGACAACATGTTAACCAAGCGTTTATTGCATTAGGCTCACAACTAGTGACATCGACTCTGTTAGGACGAAATATCTTTAAACTAATAAAACAACATTGCAATAAATACTTATTGCAATGTTATTTTATTAGTTTAACTTTCATAATAAGATATGAATCAAACTTATATCTAACCACAAAGATCATATCACCAACATTTAAAAAAAGGTTTACCACTCCTGCCTACTTACTATATTTTGAAAATTAAAAATAAACCATTCATTTGTAATTGATAAAGCAAAACAGGCCACTTCAACGATAGTTAATTAAATATTCAAATATAACGTAAAAATGAATAAGTTTTTGGAGTACACACAAACACCTCACTGTTAATGAGCTGACCAATAATCGAATTGTCATATTAAAATTGCTGCTGTAATCTGTTTAAGTTTTAATTTTATGACACAGATTGGATCATGCCCGTTATAAGCAATATAGGCATATATAGGCAATATAAGCATATGTAGCAATATAGGGACTTTTTTTTTTTTTTTTTTTTTTTTCGGTTGGGAAATCATCCAATGACTTCCCCCGCTCTGGGCGGAGCGGGGGGGCATGTCAGACTTGTACTGACTAAAACCCACCCATGTTCCTTCTATTGCCCTTTACGTTCCGAGGCCGCGGTATCTCTTTCGAACAACCCGCAACCCCGGCAGGCGGAGGCTCTGGCAAGCCCCTCTGCTTTGCTGACTCTCTTTGAGGCGCGCGTGAAACACGAACGCGCCGTCGACACGGCCTGTCGTCAATCGACGGACGGACGGTGAACTACCCATTGCTCACCGCCCACAGGCCCGCATCTACGGTGGCCGGAAGTCGTCTCGCGGCGCCCGGCGCCATGGGCGTCTCCCGCGGCGGCTGGAATATAGGGACTGGCAGTAAGTCTCAGCGGCGCTGCTGATGCTACAGCGATTACCGAGCTATTTAGTCAGCACTTCACTGTTTCTTCACCTCTAGGACCGTCACAGTTTACAAGCGTGCTGTTTGTAGTAGTCGGGGTTCGAGTAGCCAGTTTACGGCAAGGGAGGTAAGAATATTATGTTACTAGCTTTTGCCCGTGGCTTCGCTCGCGTTAAATTCGGTATAACACAGTACCTGCTACCTGCAGTTTTTGCTCTTGCGCCTTATTGATTTGTAATAGCAACGCTCAGTTTTCCCTTTTCTTCCCTCGTTCTCCCTCATATCCCACTTTAAAAAAAAAATATGCGTCTCCTGGTTCCCAACTATCTCTGTACCAAAATTCATCGAAATCGGGTTAGCCGTTTAGGCGTGAAGAGGTAACAAACAAACAAACCCACTTTCGCTTTTATAATATTAGTAAGGATTATGTCTATGTCAAAAAGCAAATCTGCAGGCCATGATCAAACTAATATCGAACGTCTACTACTTACTATTTACCTTTCTAAATATTTCATAACACACCAGTTTACTAAGAACCACAGAAACTCACCAATTGATCAGCATATTCCAACTTCGCGGAGCTCCACCTACAGCACAAACCCAATCTATTCCTAACTTCGCAAGACACCAAAAACTCGTGACAAACGACACGAGTGTAAGTGAAAAGCAATGTTTTGTGCGGACTGATTTGCCTAAATCTAAATAATAGCGGTACCTAACTACGTACAATTATATATTCCAAGTGTTTTGCCCGAGGAATTATACAGACAACTTCGAGCCACAACTGTGCAATACATACGTGGATGTGATGCTGAGTGGCGACACGACGGCACTTCATAATAATTTGTTTTATTTATTTGGAAGAACCAGTACACAAGATATATTACAAAAACCGGCCAAGAGCGTGTCGGGCAACGCTCAGTGTAGGGTTCCGTAGTTTCCCGTCCGTCACAATAAGTGTTCCCACTTATGAGTTTAAAGGTGGAGGAGGAAATTATTTTGTACAACTTTTTGTCTTTTTTGTACAAAAACTGTTGTGTCAATCAAGTTCAAAATGATTTTCCTAGAAAGTCCTTATAAAGTTCTACTTTTCAGATTTTTTTCATATTTTCTAAACTTATGGTTCAAAAGTTAGAGGGGGGGACACATTGTTTTTTACTTTTGGAGCGATTATTTCCGAAATTATAGACATTATCAAAAAATGATTTTAGTAAACCCTTATTCATTTTTAAATACCTTTTCAACAATATAGCATACGTTAGGGTTGAAATTTAAAAAAAAATCACTTCCCACTTTACATATAGGGTGGCTACCCTAATAAAACATTATTTTCCAATTTTTATTTTACCACTTTGTCGGCGTGATTGATATACATATTGGTACCAAATTTCAGCTTTCTAGTGCTAACGGTCACAGAGATTAAGCGAGGACGGACGGACGGACAGACAGACATGGCGAAACTATAAGGGTTCCTAGTTGACTACGGAACCCTAAAAACGTACAATATAAGAAGTTATACCAATGTGTCACCAGAAACTTTTTAACTTTATATTTGAGATGCGAAGTAGTTTCGATATTATGCTTTGCATGGTCATCCGTCCACGACTTGATCTCGCCCCCTTTAACATAGCTTAACCTTGAAGATCGTAAATCAGGATATAATCCCTTGTGCGCCAAGCGGTTGGTCGACTTTTCTCGTGAAGAATGAGGATTGCCAGCCTTCTGGGCAACTGTTCTGTGCACAATTTTTTTTGACGCCTTGTAGTTTCACCATTTTGATACTTTTTGTATTTACTAGCTTTTGCCCGCGGTTTTGCTTACGCCCGACCCACCATTTCGTGGAAGTGGGGGGTTAGAAAGAGACAAAAAGTAGCCTATGTCACTGTCCATCCCTTCAAATATCTTCACTTAAATCACGTCAATTCGTCGCTCCATTTTGCCGTGAAAGATGGACAAACAAAACAGATACACACATACACTTTCCCATTTATAAAATACTAGCTGGCGCCCGCGGCTTCGCCCGCGTGATATCGAAAAAAAGTAATATAATAAAAGTATCCTATGTGTTATTCCAGACCTTAATCTACCTCTGTGCCAAATTTTATTAAGATCCGTTCAGCCGTTTTGACGTGAAAGAGTAACAAACATACATCCATACATTCTCACAAACATTCGCATTTATAATATTAGTAGGAAGTATGAATTAGTTTATGTATTTAGGAAATAATGTAGTTAGATGTGAAGCAGTATTAAGATTAAAAAAATAATCTTTTATTCTGTCAATACGATATCTTTATAATAATATCGCTACTCACAATATTCCCATGAGAATCGGAGTTGTCTCGGAATAAATCTCTGCGTTTATGATTGTTAGCCGAGTCTGTTTTGAAGGGCTGTAATGGTTGCATATATTATCATAACAACTTCGAGAATGAGAAAAATACGCATTCCTATATCTAAGACGCACTAAGGGAATTAATGTGAGTGTTACGCGAGCGTCGATAAAAGCAAAGTCAAGGAGGGTGAAAAATAGAAAATTTGCAAAAAAAAAAGTTTTTTACGTGCATAGGAAAAGTACATTAAGTCGTGGTTGCTCTGACTGTCGAATATTGACTGTAAAAATCTAGACTGTATCGATATATCGATCAAATTATCTATATATTTTCGACAGTCGAATAAGGTAGTTCTTCGACAGTCGAAAATATATAGATAACTAGCTTTCGCCCGCGGCTTCGCTCGCGTTAAATTCGGTATAACACACCAAGCAGACCTGCAGTTTTTGCTCTTGCGCCTGATTGATTTGTAATAGCAACGCTAAGTTTTCCCTTTTCTTCCCTCGTTCTCCCTCATATCCCACTTTTTTTAAATAAAAATTAGCCTATGTCCGTCTCCTGGTTCCCAACTATCTCTGTACCAAAATTCATCAAAATCGGTTTAGCCATTAAAGCGTGAAGAGGTAACAAACAAACAAACTCACTTCCGCTTTTATAATATTAGTAAGGATTTGATCGATATATCGATACAGTCTAGATTTGTACAGTCAATATTTAACATAATTTTATCTATATATCATAATATTATAAAACAAACATTTCACATGCACTTTACACTCCACCAACACATACACTCACACACCTACAGACACACACACACTTATTCAGTGACACGCATACTCTCTCAACACAGTGTACGTTTCAAACGATTATGTTTTTGTTTTAATTAATCGGTTTAGTAAATCAGTTTTTTTATATTTTTTTTTTCTTTTTTGTAATTTTTGGTTACCATTGTAACCAAAAATGACATATAACATTGTTCATTATATGTGACAAGTATAATGTGTTTTTACTGGAGTAACACTGTCTCCCAAGTCACAGATGGAAACCTAGTTTGGGAGCCAGGGGACATATTCGTTCACAATGTCTGTACAATAAATATGTCTCTATGATGTCTATATAAGCCCTTCATAACCTTTTTCCCGGACAAGTCTCAGTTTTAACTAATAAAGCTTTTAAGATACAATAACCGAAAATGATTCTCCTAACCGCTGATCATTCAACCAGGCAAGATCGTTAATTTTCAAAACAGTATTTAAAATTTGAAAACCTCATTAAGATAGGCGAGATCCCCACATAAAGGGTTTTGGAATAACACAAAAGATAATTTTCGCTTATTCATTAAATGTAATTAAAAGGGGGCGGTAATGGCGGAGGCTTCGCGAAATTAATACCATGCAAAATAACAGGCAAGTCAGTGGCTGGTTGATATTCGCTTGATAGTCGTGAACGGCTCGTTAGCAGACGAAGTTGCTGGCACTTTAGACGGTACGTCGGTAGGTATGTGAATTTGTTGTTTTGTCGTGCTTGAGAGAATACTTTAACGAGACGTCTTTTGTGTTTTTCTATTATGGTTGTTCGTTCATAATACGTGATTGCTGTTTGAAAATTTAAAAATAATTATGGTTGTTGGTTGATTGCTGTGAATGTTTTGAAAATTGGCTGTGATTACATCACCATACCATTAAATTTATTCTTTTAAGCCAGCCATAGACGATAACTTATGCATTACTTTTTTAGATGGGAAATCATTAAATAGTTTCTCCCGCTCAGAGCGGAATGTATCAGACTTGTACTGACTAAAACCTATCCATATTCCTTCTTTTGCCCTTTTTTTTCCAGGGCCAAGATATCTCTTTCGGACAACCCGCAACCCTGGCAGACTGTGGCCCTGGCAGGCCGCTCTCAAACTACTTACCTATGCACGAAAGTGTGTAGGAGAAAGCTGTACTGTTATTTTGACTCATTCTACTTGTGACCTTCAGAATATTGAATGAGATTTTGTTTTTGGCGTAGCGTGATGTTATGTAATCCTTAATAAAAAGCCTATGTTCATCAGTTTACTTCCATAACTCAACTACCAGATAACATACTGTATTATCCTTGCAATTGCTTTGCGTTCTTGACAAAAACACCCAGTAAATTAATACGTCGCTAAATTAAACATTTATTTCAGTTTAGGACCATAAATTGTTAGTAACAATGCACTTAAAACTAGGTAAGTATAGAAGCTGCAACCATCTTTGCAGCATATGGGACTTTTTCGAATAATAGTGGCAAAGCCATTAACCCGCGCCTTAGCAAACATCCCTGACGCACTGCAACGCCGCGCGTGGCAACCCCAACAGTACACTGACTGCATTATTATATTGACACACTAAGATTGTTGAACTGTCACATACAGTTTTTGACTTTATAATTTAACTAGCTTTTGCCCGCGGCTTTGGGGTAACACAGTTCACCTTTTCTGATTTGCAGGTACCTGCTACCTGTAGTTTTTGCCCTTGCGCCTTATTGATTGTAATAGCAAAGCTAAGTTTTCCCTTTTCTTCCCTCTTTATCCCACTTTTTTTTTTAATTGCTTATGTCCGCTCCAGGGTCCCAACTCTCTCTGTACCAAAATTCATCGAAATCAGTTTGGCCATTACGGCGTGAAGACGTAACAAACAAACTCACTTTCACTTTTATAATATTAAGTAAGGATGTGCAATGGCCTGCCGGGGTTGCGGGTTGTTCGAAAGAGATACCGCGGCCCCGGAACGTAAAGGGCAATAGAAGGAACATGGGTGGGTTTTAGTCAGTAAAAGTCTGACACGCCCACCCGCTCCGCCCAGAGCGGGGGAAGTTATTTGATGATTTCCCACCCCAAAAAAAAAAGGGATGTGCAATGGACATTAAACCTTAGTATGCTGAAACAACAAGGTCGACTATACTACATATATTCAAAGTGTAGTATATCGTTATAGTTAAGCTTGTATAACACCACACACTTAAAAGCCAAGTTAAACAGGCGTATTATGATTTCAGCACCAATTAACATGTAATGGACTATTAGCTAATCTCTGGTTAATTAGTAATGTAATAATAATACACATCACAGAACACTAAGCTTTGTTTTCATCGTCATATTTGAAGATGATTTTAGCACGTTTTGTGAACAAGTTCGACAAATTAAAATCAAGTTTTCGGACTCGTTGCTTTAAGTAGAGAAGAGAAGAAGAGTCTCATTCTTTAAAGTGCAAACTTCTCGTAGGAAATACAGGTTGTAAACCGACACCGTTTGACGACACGGTTGGCGCAGTGGCTGAGCGATCGACTGCTGCGCTGCGTGTCGCGGGTTCGATTCCCGCACGGAACAAATATTTGTATGACCTGCAGATAGTTGTTTCGGGTCTGGCTGTTTGTGTATGTGAGTTTAAATGTTTGTAAACGCGCCCACGATACCGGAGAAATCCTAGTGTGGGGCAACGTTTTTTTAAAAGAAAAAAAAAGAATAAAAAAGCCAACCTTCGCGGAGCAATAAGCCATTCATTTTGGATATCAAACTAAGGAACTACACAATTGTTCTAGCTGGGAAACAACTTTTTATCGAAATGACTTTTTACAGTAGAACTCAATGTTAAGTACTCTAAGAATTGTGCTGATGGGTGTATTGTATAATACGGGGGTCAAGGAGTATTTAAAGTAATCTTTACTTAATATTATAAAAGCGAAAGTGAGTTTGTTGTTTGTTTGTTTGTTACGTCTTCACGCCTAAATAGCTAAACCGATTTTGATGAATTTTGATATAATTTGTAATTTAGATTAATAATATTAAAATAAAATGCAATAGATTATATTTAGATTAACTGTGAACAGATTCAAATTGCATAAAAAATTTAAGTCAATTTAATGTCGTACGAGTAAAAATAAATAAATTACATATTCAGTCATACTGACTCACAAACAATTACAATTTTCTTACGGATATTGGAACAGTTTGTTACATCCATGTTTGGTACATCCATGTCGGATATAATGACAGTCTAACCATTGCTGACTCGATTAACTATTGCTGATTCAATCTAGATGTGTGGTAGATACTGATTATGAGAAACGAATAACAAAGTGTGTGTGATAAACCCCTCGGAAAATGCGTATTCAGATTTTTAAGTTATTTTCTAAACTCATTGCCTACAGGCTAGAATAAAATGTGTAATCTTATCTATTAAAGAAAATACTATATTTCGGCTGGAGCCAGGACTTGGTGAAGGCAAGTGGCCTCATGAGGTCATCCGGGCAGGACCTTGACCGATTCTCGGACATGTTGTATCAAAAACCTCAGTATATTGTTGATAACTGATTTATTAATACAAAATTACAATCAACTAATCGTTTCACTAATAAACTTTCACAATAAATTGTATTTATGACTCAGGTGTGATCCGCATCACAATTCCGAGGTGTTGACACTGCGACTGCTTCGGTAAAACTGACTTGTGCCCGCTAGCGCGCCGCCTTATATTACTCGTCCCCCACCTCGCCTGACTCATGGAGTGGTACGATGATGTCACATTGCGCACGTGCACGACGCACGTGCGCCGTTGCAGCTGTGTTTGTCTTCTCAGCGCCGACACGGCCATTCTGCACAAAGGTCGCCCTCGACCTTAAACAAAGAAAAACTGCGCAGAATATCAAGGTTCAACTATGTCACACATTACAAACGTAAGGAGGCTCCCGTCCTCATCTCACATACGATACACATTGGGAAGTAAGGAGGCCCCTGTCCTCAACTTACGGATAAAGCATACTTGCAAACATAAGGAGGCCCCTGTCCTCAACTTACGTCCAGTACATACCACAAAGTAAGGAGGCCCCTGTCCTCAACTTACACTCAACACACACATACTTGCAAACATAAGGAGGCCCCTGTCCTTAACTTACGTCCAGTATACACCACAAAGTAAGGAGGCCCCTGTCCTCAACTTACGCTCAACACACATACTGCAACCATAAGGAGGCCCCTGTCCTCAACTTACGTCCAGTATATATCACAAAGTAAGGAGGCCCCTGTCCTCAACTTACGTTTAATACATATCGCAAAGTAAGGAGGCCCCTGTCCTCAACTTACGTCCAATATATATTGCAAAAATAAGGAGGCAACTGTCCTTAAGTTATATTATGAACAAGTTATGCAATACTTTTAGAACAGTTATGGAGTAATGAAGTTTTTTACCTTTACTACTGTAGACTTTCCTCCAGAAGTTGAGTCGAAGTTAGCAATAAGACTGCCAAGACTGACAGAGTTGGACGGTGTAGTCTGTCTACACTCGGTTGTTCCGCTAGTTACTAGTTAGCTGCACCCCTTCTACGAGCGTGTCCAAGCGCGCGCGCGAAGACGAATTCTTAGATGGCGCTGTTTGCATTGTGCCATCAATCCACGACACGGCCATCCCTGACTAGCACCCGTCCTCGGATGTAGTTCCTGTGGACAAAATATGCTCAAAGAGTAATCTAGCTCGGCTTTCCTGCCAATAAAAACAAAAGGTATCTGGGTATAGTTATCAACTTTAATGGTTTTACTATGCCCTGTCACAGTACTCCCTGCTCCACATAATTCATTGAAAAGAAATCCGATCAACAAGATACAAAACAAAGTATCTAACAATTTTATTACTTTTTATCATAGTTCATAAGCAACGCATACTCAAATCTAATTCTCGAGAAACTTTGTGATCGGGGATCTCCCTCACACGACCATGAAGGTATTTGTATATTTGCTTAGAGTCAAGCGCTTTTAGTCGGTATCTATCCCCGTCTAACACTTCAATGATCTCGAATGGGCCTTTGAATTTAGGAACTAATTTTGTTGGAGTCTTTTCCCTCAATTTAATTAAAATAATCATTAACAACTAATTTAGAAACGTGAACCTTATTTTTATGAAATCGTTTTTATCGTAATTAGCATTTTTTTTTTTTGTAAAATTCTGTGTCGCATGCCCTCTCATCTCATCTAAATTATCGTCAGTCACGTCATTATCAACGGTCACTACGCCAAGAGGACGTGCTACCCCTACGATCATTAACTCAAAAGGGCCAGATTCAGTCACCCTATTAATAGTGGAGTAAATGGCCAACTGAACCTCTCCCAATGGTTCCTGCCAAGAGCCGCCACGACTAGTCTTTACAGCTGTCAACATAATTTTAACATAATCTTTGATGAGAGAGCATTCGGCACCAGAATCGTAATAAAAATGGATACGACTCACCAGAATTCATCAGCGTACCGCTGGCATTACTGACTTGCTGTACCACCATCACAGAATGCTGCAAAGCTACTGGCGTTAATACCTCCTCCCGCTCCTCGGCCAAATTAACCCTCTCAGCCTCATCTGCCATCCTCCCGAAGCAGGACGACTCAACATGTCCAGTCCCGCCACAGCAATTACCCCCGGGCTCCGGACGCTCTGCGCGGCTCAAGGACTCGCTGGAACCAACGGCCCAAGACCGCCCGACCGCGTCCTCCCACCGCCCCTGCCACAATGTGCCCGTACATGTCCTGGCTTAGTCACAATAAATGAGACCACAAGAGCCATTGTAGCGAAGGGCTGCCCTCTAGGGGGCGTCCTCTCGCCCCTACTATGGAACCTAATAGCGGATAGCCTAATCCGATGCCTAAACGCCGAAGGCTTTTACACCATAGGCTACGCCGACGACATCGCTACCTGATGCGCCAAGCCCTAAGAATAATGGAAAAATGGTACGAAGAATACGAGCTAACCGTAAACCCCTCCAAAACCGAACTAGTCCTTTTTACTAGAAGAGGAAACTGACAACACTACAGCTGCCGATTTTCTTCGGCACCACGCTAAGCCTAGCAACTGAAACCAAGTACCTGGTCGTTTATCTGGACAAACAACTAAATTGGGCAACACACGGACTATATCACCACCAAAGCTAGCATATCCCTATAGCAGTACAAAAGACTACTCGGCAGGAATTGGGGTATAAGCCCCAAAATTATGCACAGGCTGTACCCCACAGTCATCAGACCCATAATAACATACGGCTGATGATGATGGCCTTGAACAGAACTGAGCACGACCCAAAAAGACCTAGAAAAACTGCAACGCCTTGCCCGTGTAGCGATCACCAGTAGCATGGGAAACCGCACCAACAGCAGCCCTACAAACAATGCTAGGGCTCTTGCCCCTACATCTCACGGTACAGGAGGAAGCGGCTCTTGCGGCTTCAGACTAGAAGTCTCTGGCACACTGAGTAATGACTCCAGGATAAAGCACACCAAAATCAAAACAGGAGCCGTCTAAAAGCAACCTCTGTAAGCAGCACCGACCGATAAGATCACCAAGATACATTGCGTCCAAAAACATTACGACATACAGCTCACGGAGGAACCATGAGAATACACGGGATCAAACAAACTGAGAATATAATACAGATGGCTCGAAAACCAGAACGGGAACAAGGGTTGGGGTCTTCTCCTACGACCTAAACATTAAAATTTCTAAACCACTCGGAACGCTCAACACAGTCTACCAGGCAGAATGTATGGGCATTATTCAGGCCGTCGTAGCCATCGAGGCCAGAGGAGTCGCGGACACCAACAACCGAATACTCTCCGACAGTGCCTCTGTTCTTCAGTCCCTAAACAATAGCTGCTTCAACACAGCTCTAATATACGAATGCCACAACCTACTAGAACGAATGACCGCACACAACCGCAATACATTAACCTTACAATGGATCAAAGGACACAGTGGCTCCCTAGGCAACGACGCAGCGAATGAACTCGTCAGACGGGCGTCCATCTCTCCAGCACTAGGACCGGAGCCAATTGAACCCATCCCTTTCAGCCAGATACGCAGCTGGCTGAAGGAACACACCTTTTCGAATGTACAGGAATCACTGAAATCCGGAAAGTGACACTGGATATACTAGGGTCACTTGCGGACGCCCTCAAGAACCCATCTGCTTCTGGAAGGAGGTGGGCTGGCTAGAGTATGCGTAGAGTAGCGGCCATCAGGTGCATGGCATACGCACAATGGTCCATTGCAAGGACTAGGTGTGGAAACCGGACCCCCCTCCAAGAAGCGGAGTCCACATGAAGAAAAAGAAGATGTCCTGCTTCCTACACCCAAAACAAAGCATATGACCGTCTCCAATGCTTCTCAATCCCGGTCGCTTTGCAGGGGTTTCATCCCGTCGAAACTCTCGTTGTTCGACTGCAGCCGCCACCCAAACCAATTCGGGAACTGAGGAACATTAACCAGACAACAAACGCAATCTAAGGAACTCATCGTTGACGCAGCCAATCATGGCCCCCACAGCATCCCCGTCCTTGTCACCATCAATGACCCGTCTCCAGACAGGGGCCCGGTTGTCGCCAAAGGCACCGGTACCCTCCTCCATGTGAGCACTCGGAGCCGAGGAAGCTCCGAGGTCCATCCCGCTTCTGATTTCGGCTGGAGCCAGGACTTGGTGAAGGCAAGTGGCCTCATGAGGTCATCCGGGCAGGACCTTGACCGATTCTCGGACATGTTGTATCAAAAACCTCAGTATATTGTTGATAACTGATTTATTAATACAAAATTACAATCAACTAATCGTTTCACTAATAAACTTTCACAATAAATTGTATTTATGACTCAGGTGTGATCCGCATCACAATTCCGAGGTGTTGACACTGCGACTGCTTCGGTAAAACTGACTTGTGCCCGCTAGCGCGCCGCCTTATATTACTCGTCCCCCACCTCGCCTGACTCATGGAGTGGTACGATGATGTCACATTGCGCACGTGCACGACGCACGTGCGCCGTTGCAGCTGTGTTTGTCTTCTCAGCGCCGACATATATGATGTTATGCTTTACGATGATATTTATTTGAATTCTACAAAACTTTACTTTTACAAGCCTACTACAAATAAGAAATAAGATTTAACAAAAATACGTCAATTAAAATTGTTAACATTTTGAAAAAGATAACTGAGAATAGTATAAGAAATGACTGTGCATAATCTTTGCAAGTAATTTGGTTTTTAGGGTCCCGTACCTAAAAGGTAAAACGGGATCCCATTAAAAAGACTCGGCTGTCTGTCCGTCTGTCACCAGACTGAATCTCATGAACCGTGATAGTTAGACAGTTGGAATTTTCACTGAAATTGTATTTACCACTATAACAACAAAAACTAAGACACAGAATTCTTACTAATATTATAAAAGCGAAAGTGAGTTTGTTTGTTTGTTACGTCTCCACGCCTAAATGGCAAAGCCGATTTTGATGAATTTTGGTACAGAGATAGTTGGGACCCTGGAGACGGATATAGTATATAGTATTTTTTTTAATCTGAGAAATGAGGGAGAAAGAGGGTAGAAAAGGGAAAACTTAGCTTTGCTATTACAATGAATAAGGTGCAAGGGCAACAGCTACAGGTAGCAGGTACCTGCAAATCAGGAAAGGGGAACTGTGTTACCCCATATTTAACGCGAACGAACCTGCGGGAAAAAGCTAGTAGAATTAATATTTAAGGGCTGCTCCTATACAACAAATGCTATACATTTTTTGCTGTTTTAAGATACTTGTAAGGAACCCTTCGTGCGCGCGTCCGACTCGCACTTGGCCGGTTTTATATTTGGTATTTTCTTAGTGTTGGATATTTTTTATCAAGCAATAAATGTTTATCTGGTATGTTTTTTACAGAAATCCCATTTTGTATACATCATTTTAAGCAACACAGTCAGTTCATTCTAATACACAGACAACTAAAACCTGAGAAAAAACATTGACATGTGAAGAAACAGTTGCAGAAATGGATCCTTCTAAAAGAGAACCCCAGAACGAGAACACAAAAAAAGACACCGATGACTCTTCTCCTCTTAAACCGAGCCCAGAAGAAACAGAAAAAGTTGAGAATGATGGAGAGAACACAAAAAAAGACACCGATGAATCTTCTCTTCTTAAACCGAACCCAGAAGAAACAGAAAAAATTAAGAAAGATGGAGAGAAAAAGAAAAAAGATACCGATGAATCTTCTCCTCTTAAACCAAACCCAGAAAAAGTTAAGAAAGATGAAGAGAAAAAGAAATTGACTTTTAGAGAAAGACTGAAACTAATTAAAGACAACACAACTGTTGAACCTATAATGTTATGCTATGTTATACCCGGCATGCTCACAGCTTTAGCAATCCAAAATTTAAATTTAGAAAAAGCCTGCAGAGTCAATCTAAATTACACCGAAAAAGTATGTGATGCACTGACTTTAAGACAGACGGAGAATTATACGTTTGAAGAACAAGAAGTACAAAGGGTAACCGCAAGTGTTACGTTGTGGAAGAATATAGTTCAAACAGTGTTCCCTGTTATAGTGATGTTATTTGTTGGAGCGTGGAGTGACAAGACTGGGAAGAGAAAAGCAATCATCATGCTTCCTATAGCTGGCGAAGTTCTGTCAAGCGTAGGCCTGCTCTTGAACACTTATTTCTTTGACTTGCCTGTAGAAGTATGTGCATTCGCAGAAGTTATATTTCCAGCTTTAGTGGGAGGAGGCTACACGAACTTTATTGGTGTGTACAGTTATATCGGTGACGTCACAACTAATGAGGACAGGACCTTTAGGATGGGATTGGTGAACATATGCTCATCGATAGGTTATCCCATCGGAACTGCTTTAAGTGGTATTCTGTTTCAGTGGGCGGGGTATTACGGTGTATTTTCGGTTTCATTGTCTCTCCATTTGTTAAGTTTGGTGTATGGATACACGTTTCTAAAAGAACCGAGGCAAAGGGCTGAGAAAAAAATTGTAAGTAAAAGTTCCTTTGGATTGCGAATTCGTGATCATATTTTATGCTTGTCATAATAATACCCTTTAGTACCTGGTTTTGCGTATGGGAAATCATCAAATAACTTCCCCCGCTCTGGGCGGAGCGGGGGGGGAGGGGGTACTGACTGACTGTATGTTGCGGGGCCGCGGTATCTCTTTCTAAGAACCCACAACCCATACGATGGCCTGCCAGGACCAACGGCATACGATGGTCCTGGCAGGCCTCCCTGCTTTGCTGACATCTCTTTGAGGAGCGCGTGGAACACTAACGCGCCGTGTCAAGGCCTGTCGTCAATAGACGGACAGACGGTGAACTACCCATTGCTCACTGTCTACAAGCCCGCATCTACGGTGACCAGGAGTCGTCTCGTAGCTCCCGACACCCGGGGCGTCTCCCGCGGCGGCTGGGTTGGTTTGAGGTTCTCTTCCTCAAATGCCTGGCCACCTGCTTCGCTATCATGACTGCTTCGCAGAACCCTTTCGTACCTCATGTATGCTTAAGCTTATTGTTTAGTTTATACTCGAATTTTCTTCTTCCTTCTTGTTAAGTAGCATGTATTTTAATTTTAATGTCGTGTCATACAATTTAGTTCCACTTCTCAATCTATGTCACGGTTAAGGCGCGGGCCCACCGCGGTGCACAGAGAGGCTACGCTCGTGTATTAAGCTTCGCTTTGTAAGAAAATGTATGTGTTTGTGTCCACTGCAACCCACGGAGAGGCTACGCATGAATTGACGTCATTAATACATGCGTGGCTTGCTCGAATAGGCGGTTACATAGCTCAACGCTGTCAACGTGGGTCTACGTTTCCACTGGAGTACACGAATATGACCCATGACTATGTACAGTTCGCTTATCGCAGAGCGGATTGCAGTGCCACGTGTGTAGCCTCTCCGTGCGCCGTGCCACGCTATACATAGCCGTGGGTTTTCGTGTAGGTACTCTAGTGGAAACGTAGACCTACGTTATCAAAGATATTTATACACGCAGCTAAAATGCTCCGCTTGCCCGTGCTCAGCATGCACCGCGGTGGGCCCGCGCCTTTATCGACTATTCATACACCAGTTAACACGTATTTTATAGCTGGACAGTTTTTAATAACTGACCAATTATTATTTACTAGCTTCGGCCTGCGTCTTCGTCAGCGTGGCATAGTTACTTTGGGCTAACGCTAACTTTAACCCGCGTGATGACCGAGAAAAATATCTTTCTCTCCCCTTTTCTTCCCTCTTTCTCCCCCTTTTTTCACTTTTTTAGCCTATTTCCAAAATATTATATAAGTGTAAATTCATCAAAATCGGTTTAGGCGTGAAGACGTAACAAACTAATAAACTTACTTTCGCTTTTATAATATTAGTAAGGATTTATCTGACCTTTATTCTCAGGAGATAAATAAACAAGAAAGGAAAGGATTCTTTCGACAATTCTTCGACGTGAGCCTGGTAATTGACACATTTGGTGTAGCTCTCAAGAAAGGTCCTGGAAACAGAAGACTCATTATTTGTCTACTGCTTATAGTCATGTGCGTTATCTATGGACCTATATCTGGTAAGTAGTTGACCAGGCTATGACGCTTGTTTTCCCTTCAGGCAGAGGAGTAGGAATGTCGCCAGGCACGTTGAAGTTTCATATTTATGGAGATAGCCCTCATGCTCATTAGGCATAAAGGAGCCTGAATGCCTATGAACCATGCCCATTGTGCATGGCTCAAGCATTCAGGCTCCTGCTGCTAATGATAAAATCCGGGCGCAATCGCCCCAAAATTCCACGCATAAGAGTCGCTCTCAAAACGAGGCAGACACATGTCTGGGTGCCACTCTTTTCGGTACGACTTAGCAAATCGAAAGTATTTCTCTGATCTTGTTCTTGGGACCTTTAAATTTACCGCAAATTGGCTGCAGCACTGCGGCCGCGGTGCTTTACAAATTTATACTTAAATGAAAAACGCGCGACTGCAGCGCTATACATAGCCTTCACGCGGCAATTTGTTCTATTAACTCACTTCTTTCGCCTTGTTAATTGGATATTAAATTATTATTTAAGATTCATCAGTTCATATATACGTTAATTTTATTAAAAGTCAAAAATGTCAAATTTGCAGCATTCATACAACACAGCCTTGACAATTACATTTGTAGTGGCTCTTATTCGAGTCATAAATGAGGCGGTCCCGTTTCCTCATTACTGCCTAAAAATCATCCACCCTGTTCTCAGCGAATATGCCAGACGCACTACACCTCCACGGCAGGTTGAGCATAGCTCTAAAGGCATTGTTGTACTGCACCACGCGTAGCGCCTGGTACGTCCGCTGTGTGTAGTTCTTCCACAGGTAGCAGGTGTAGAACGCCTGACACGACCTACGACCTAACCTAATTCTTAATTTACTGCTCATTTTCAGGTGAAGCTACAGTAATGTACCTGATCACAAGGTACAAATTCCACTGGGATGATGTTCAGTACAGTATGTGGTCTACCTACGTTATTATTATCAATTTATTTGGTAAGTAAAGTTTGGGTTTTATTACCATAAAACTCACTCAGAAAACACGATAATTTGTTGATTCCGGTTGTTAATTTGTAGACCATTCGTTGCAATTAGTTAATGGCCCAAAAGTCTGAGAACCACTTTTACCAAGGGGTATCTTATCCAATTCTATCTGGCTTGTGGAGGTCAGATAGGCAGTTGCTCCATATACTGGTATTCAGCTGCATCCAGTTCGACTGGAAGGTGATAGCAGCATAGCTGGACAAAAACTAAGCAGATAATTGCATAACATGATTAGCAACATCAATTAATACTAACTTCCTTTTCAGGAACATTCTTCTCCATAACCTTGTTCAGTAACTATCTGAAGTTTGACGACGCTTTGCTCGGTATCATATCGAACATCAGCAAGATCGCCGCAGCCCTTGCCTATGCTTTTGCTAGAAGAACCTGGGAGGTCTACTTAGGTAAGTTCTATTCAGGTTTACCATCGTTGGGGAAGGATAAAGGACCTCGCGTCACTACACGGTTGCCTCTTTTGGACGCAGAAGCTCCAACCCAGTAGAAAGTTTGGTCGCACGACAATTTATCCTTTTATGGTCCCTTTAAAGTCGTGGTCGAAGCCGCGTATTGCGCGAAGTCCTCAGTCAGCTAGTATTTATTTCACCGATTGCTAACTGCCTATAAAAGACACAATTGTTTAAGATATGATTCAACATTAAAAATAAAATCCTGTAGTTAGTTTTTGACTGTCCGCCCTATATTTCCTGAGAAAACAAGTAATTAAATTAGTTTTCTGATGGTTTAAAAACGTTATTATCACAAACGTTATTAGTCAGGTCAAACTGTTTCATCTCTCTTATCGCTGATAATTATAATATCACACAATTTAGGCCCTCTGTTGCTGTATCCATTACCAGTTCCTTTTCATTCTGTTGAGATAACTAACTACAAAGTTACTTAAAATTATAATTCTGCAATTTCCACAGCCAGACAAAGGTCTTCTCCATGACTTTCACTTGTATGATAAGATTTGCTGTAATAGTAACTGTAAACTGTATAAACAACCCTATACGTAATACTTACCATACACTCACACTATTACTTACGCACACACACTCTCGCAATCACCCACACTCATAATCACACTCGCATACGTCACACAAGTGCGCTACTTTTTGTATTTTAATTTTTTATTTATATTTTTTTTGTATTTTTTCTTTAACTTTGCTCTGTTTTCAATTGTTTTCGTCCGCAGCACCCATTATAGACATGATGAGTGGAGTGTCGTACACCGCAATACAGTCCATAGCAATGAAACAAGTAGATGGAGAAGAATTTGGTAAGTTATTGTGTTTATCGTTCACCCATCCATTAGTATCTTCATCAAATCATACGAAAGACGACCACTAATTGATGAAGGTCTCTTCACATCCAACGGATTCCGATGGCGTTGTGTCTATTGCCCTCGCCTAGCTAATACTCGAGAAGAACTGCTTCAAAAGTGGAACTAACTAAATCATTCACATTTTTTTTTTAAAAAAAACTTTGCCCCACGCTAGGAATTTCTCCTGTATCGTGTATGCGTTTACAAACATTTAAACTCACATACACAAACAGCCAGACCCGAAACAACAACCTGTAGGTCATACAAATATTTCTTCCGTGCGGGGATCGAACCCGCGACACGCAGCGCAGCAGTCGATCGCTCAGCCACTGCGCCAACCGTGTCGTGTCGTATTATACACATACAATTTTCTTTATCAGTCTATCGATGCCTTATACCTGCAGCTGAATAATCAGCAGATACAAATTTATATTTATAAATTTACAGGCAAGCTGAACTCACTCTTCGGGTTAGCGGAAGCCATAGTGCCCTTGATATACGGGCCCCTCTACTCCCGGGTCTATATGGCAACGATCACTATTTTCCCGGGAACAGTTTTCCTTTTAGGAGCAGTACTGACGTTGCCTGCTTTTGTCATATTTGGGTAAGAAAAAAAAACATGAAATGATTAAAAATAACTCGAGAATAATTTCCGAAAACAGTAATTTGGTATAGAACTAGCTTTTGTCCGCGGCTTCGCTTAGGCGTGAAGACGTAACAAACAAACTCACTTTTTAGGGTTCCGTAGTCAACTAGGAACCCTTATAGTTTCGCCATGTCTGTCTGTCCGTCCGTCCGTCCGTCCTCGCTTAATCTCTGTGACCGTTAGCACTAGAAAGCTGAAATTTGGTACCAATATGTATATCAATCACGCCGACAAAGTGGTAAAATAAAAATTGGAAAAAAATGTTTTATTAGGGTAGCCACCCTATATGTAAAGTGGGATGTGTTTTTTTTTTTATTTCAACCCTAACGTGTGATATATTGTTGAAAAGGTATTTAAAAATGAATAGGGGTTTACTAAAATAATTTTTTGATAATGTCAATAATTTCGGAAATAATCGCTCCAAAAGTAAAAAACAATGTGTCCCCCCCCTCTAACTTTTGAACCATAAGTTTAGAAAATATGAAAAAAATCTGAAAAGTAGAACTTTATAAGGACTTTCTAGGAAAATTATTTTGAACTTGATTGACACAACAGTTTTTGTACAAAAAAGACAAAAAGTTGTACAAAATAATTTCTGGACTAAGTTTGTAGTATAATCGTATATGCAACCATTTTTTTTTAACTTCGTTTACATATTTTATTATCCTCAACGTATTTTTTTTCAAACAAAAAAAAAAAATATTGAAATCGGTTCTCGCAATCCAATTTCCCGAGAGATGGCGCTGTAGGTACTTATTACATTGGATCGGGTATTACCGAATTGTTCGGTTGGTCTCTCCTTGGCATTGGCGGTATCTTATAACTACATAAAACTTCTATCAAGAACATGCTAAGGCAATTTAGAACAAAACTAAAATTCATTTTTTAACACCATCAAAATGTTAAGGTAAAAACCAGTTCATAAATGGTTCGATAGATGGCGTTGCGTAATGACGTCATTTTTTTAAAAGTCGATGTTAAGATTTTCCGTGCTTTCATGACCTACCGTGGTAAAGAACACTTATTGTGACGGACGGGAAACTACGGAACCCTACACTGAGCGTGGCCTGACACGCTCTTGGCCGGTTTTTGTTTTATAATATTAGTAAGGATATACGCTGAAACAAACTCTTATACATTACATAGCGTCACGCCTGCACACCCCTTCAGGTTAAGCAAAGGTATACCTAATAGTATTTATACTCTTATTAGAAGCCCAAAAAATCTTGCAAATTCCATGTGAGAACAATGCAGCAAGCTCAACGGTTCGACGAGCAATATGATCGGAGATCTAAGAAAATATAGCAATATTTCTTGCTTAAACAGCTCGCCAGAGGCTAAATAAAGCTCCATACTTTAAGACTTTTTACTGTTCCGTACCTCAAAGGGAAAATTGGCATCCTTTTTTTTGAGGATGGAAAACCATCAAATAACTTCCCATGCTCTGGGCGTAGCGGGGGGAGTATCAGACTTGAACTGACTAAAACCCACCCATGTTCATTCTGGCGGGCCTGTTGGTCTAGTGGTTAGTGGCCCTGACTGCTGACCCGGAGGTCGTGGGTTCGATTCTCACCCAGGACAAACTTTGTGTGATGAGCATGATTGTTTGTTCTGTGTCTGGGTGTGATTTATCTATAATATGTATGTATTTATAAATTATATAAGTATGTATATAAGTTGTCTGGTTACCATAACACGAGCTCTGCTTAGCTTGGGATCAGATAGCCGTGTGTGAGTTGTCCCAAGATATTTATTTATTTTATTTTATTTATTGCCCTTTACGTTCCGGGGCCGAGGTATCTCTTTCGAACAACCCTCAACCAAGGCAGGCGGTGGCCCTGGCAGGCCCCTCTACTTTGCTCACATCAGTTTGGGGCGCGCCGTCGACACGGCCTGTCGTCAATACACGGACAGACGGACGGTGAGCTAAATTGGCACCCTTATAGGATCACTTTGTCGTCCGTCTATCTGACTTTCTGTCAAAACTCTATATCTCAGTAACGCGTAAAGGTGTCAAGTTGAAATTACAACCATAAACTCAAGTCTGTGGTCCCTTGGAGCTGGAAAATCAACTTTCTAAGTCTACACAGTCAAAAATATGGCGGTTTATGTCGCAAGTTTGTACGGAGCCCGACTCGCACTTAGCCAGTTTTAAAACATACCTAAACTTTATTTACAGGTGGATGTATTTCCAAAACAAAAAGGAAGGATTGAAAAACGAAGCAACAATCGAGGAAGGGGAAAAGCAACTGGATGAGAAATTAAAATAAATTTAAAAATAAATTTGATTGATTATTATGTAATATGGGTTTTAAGTACCTGAATCAAATAAATTTTATTTCGCGTTAAATTCGGGGTAACACGGTTCCCCTTTCCTTATGTACCGGCTACCTGTAGTTTTTGCCCTTGCGCCTTACTTATTGTAATAGCAATGCTAAGTTTTCCCTTTTCTTCCCTCTTTCTCCCTCATATCTCAATCTTTTAAAAAAAACTCAGTCTACCTCTGTACCAAATTAAAACTAAAGATGTAACAAACAAACTCACTTTCGCTTTTATAATATTAGTAAGGATATGACTGGTTTGTTTTAATGTGTTACTAAATAAACTTGGTATCTATTAATTGTCCTGTTAAGGATGAAGTCGCAATCACGGCTGTTACGCTTGAGGTTCTTGGTTCGAATTTCTAAGTCGTGTTAGATGATGTGCATTGCTGACCTATCGTATAATGAGAGTAAGGTAAGGGAAGAGAGATTTCTCCTGTAATGTGAAAAATCATTCGATTTTCGATTCGATTTATCTATTATTCGAGATTATAGCAAAGGGTGGGCTTTTTGGGTACTGTCTTGTATAATGACGTTCAAAAAGTGCTGATCATCAGCCTAGTTTGAATGAATAACTTTTGATTTTGATTTATTATATTATTGATTTTGGCTTATTTTGTTGCTGTTTGTGCGACTGAGATTAGAAATGTGTAAAAGCAGTGTTCAAATAAAAATAGTTGTTTAAGAGGTTTTCCCGTATAATTATTGAAAAGATAAGATTCCATACTTGCAAATTTCACAATTTAAGTAAGGCTTGCTGTAAGAAAACCCAATTCTGGGTTATAGTACTACAATTATATATTAGTTGTAGTATTGCAATTTGTTTGTATATATTTCTTTTTTATATTTGTGTGCAATATAGAAAAAGTATTATTTTATTTGTTTAAACATTGTATACATACAAGAGCATGCAAACTATTAAGTCGTTTGAGTCCAATCATGTCAAATCACTCGAGAACTATCGAAAATCGTGAGAAATGCTTGCATTTCATTTACTCCTGGGTAATTTTGACCACAAGATAAAAATATATTAATTTTAATGAAGGTTATACAAAAACACAAAAGGGCAAAGTTACGTAACAAATGAATGCGTTTCCTAGTGACGCTGCTCTTCGAAATCGTAAAGTAATTTTTTCCCAGGTATTTTAGGTATGACAGCAGGAAGTGAGTAAACCAACAACAACCTTATTGTAATGAGAATGAAGATCACTGTTTTTTGTCGGACTTGTCAATTCCAATATCTGAATAAGCTTATTGCAGCGCTCGTACAAATAAAATTGACTTTGATATTATTATCAGGGGCGTGAAACTTAGAACTTTTGCGATTTTCGACCTTATTGACATAGGAGTGCTGCCGTCTTTGAAAGTTTTGCAGAACTAAATGTCGATAAAACCGTTTCCAAGTGATTTTAATTTCGCTAGATGGCGCCTGTTTTGCTAGAGCGACTGTTTTATTGACAAAACTGTCAGTGCCGGAGAAATCATTCAATGTCAATGCGACTTTGAAAAATTGAAACCGTCTAAAAACTTTGAATTCAAACTTGAAAAGTTGGTTTTCCGCGTTATCGTAGTGTTATTTGTTGTTTATTGTGTTGTTATTATTATTGTTTGTTTCTTTGCTGTTAAGTTTTTGTTATTAATAGGTATAAGAATTCATTAACGAGTTTTACATTGCAATTCTCGCAATGAGTTCTCGTCAAGCTCGTTGCATTTTTGGTTGCGACACTTTCGGTAAGTATTGCACTTATTAATGAAGTTAATGTACTTAATTAGGCTAGTCTGTAATGTTAAAACACATTGTTTAACTTTTTTAACACCATAGTGTTTTCACAATCAACGCTAAGTGGATATTCCGGGATTCCAGTTCTACCCACTATAAAATTAAAAAGTCTAATAAAATAGTAATCAAGTAGCATCAACACTACAACTCAGAAATCATACACCTGTAGAAAATATTTCTTTATGTCAGTACGTATTTATGTAAATACTATTATTTCCAGGAGTATCAATGCATGGTTTTCCGAATAAAACTAAATACCCTACCCTCTTTGAAGCATGGGTATCAGTCATACCCGAAAATATGGCACATGAAAATCCTGAGAAAATTTCAAAATCATATAAAGTGTGTGACTACCATTTTAAACCAGAACACAGGACACGAGGCCATGGCGTTACTAAAACGGCTATACCCTGTCTGTATTTCGAAGGTAAAATGTTTATTGATTATTTGTTTGTTATGTCTTCCACAACTTTTTTTTAAATAAATGGGTATGCATAATAATTAATGACTGCATGCACTTTCACCTTCAACCTAGGAGAACTGTGGGATAAAAAACCCGGGCCTATGCGTTAATTCAAGACATGGTCGACCTGTGTGCCAAATTTCATGGAAATCGGCTGTCTAGGCATGATTGAGTAACATGCATTGAAATAATTATAACTTTTCACTTGAAGTGTCAGCCAGACGCTGGTGCCCTCTCACTTTTTGTATTGTAGAAAGTCCCTTGTCCTTATAAATCAATGCACATGCAGGGATACAGTTTAAATGTAAAAACTTGCCTCTACTTACCTAACACTAAATTATGTTTCAGGAGTGCCAAAAGTAATAACCGATCTGGATACAGAACATAATTATTGCTTACCAAGGATGAAGCTAGCTGTTTCCTCAGCAAACATTGAAGTGGCTACACCATCATCATCTGGTGTTAAACAGAATACTGGTAAATAAAAATTGTCAGACGTAATATTTATCATGTTTGCATGGCTAGCAGGAAGTGTGGTCAAATAAGTTTAACATCCCTTTATCTATATGACAGAAGATTTAGAATTAATTGGATGTCTCCATATCTTTATTTGCTTTGGTCCTGAGAAGAAACTTCTCTCTTTCCCGTTTTTTCTACACTAGCCCTGCTGAGATTGTATACTTATCCATTCCTTAGAGTGGTTAACCTATCAAGCAACTTAGAATGCTGCTATGCTTGTAGAGGCAAAGGCCATTCAATTATTTTAAAATTGTATCTATTAATTTTAGAGTTATAATCAGCAATTATATATACAACTTATAAGGGTTGGGAGCCATTGGATGCAAGTCACTTCCAACCGGCCAACTTGGAAATCATTGGGGGAGGCCTATTTTCAGCAGTGGACATCTTATGGCTGATATGATGTTACAACAATTGTATACTATAATTGTTTTAAATATTTAAAAACTGGATAAAATTGTACCTACTTATTTATAATATTTTTTTTTTTAGACTCTGACTGGGTGAGCCATGTGCACGTGGAAACATCAGTAGCAGCTTCTATGCCTCATAGTGATACTGATAAAGAAAAACTAAATTCTTCTAAATTGTCGTCATCATTATGCAAAGGTAAGTTAGTATTTTCTCTATGTAGATGATTGATTTATTGTTTATTGTACAATAAATACAATAAACAATGCGGTAGTTCACTGAACCTACTTAAAAATATCAAAGATTCTAAATAAAAGAAACATTCACATAAATGTGTGTGGTGGACACCAGCAGCACTTTTACATTTAAATTAAAACAAATAATCTGTCATTTTGATGACTTATATTAATAATATTTAGTCTAGCCTTTGCTTGCAACTTCCACATTACTGGTATAGAAAGTATTATGTGTTAATCTAGGATGTCCAACTATTTGGCTTCAAAATTACATCCAAATCCATTCAGCTCTTCCTGCGTGACTGAGTGACAATTATAAAAAGCACAAACATCTTCAGAAACTCCCATTTTGTATTAAAACAAAAGGCAAGGTTTTTATTGAATGTTTTAATACAACAGTTGGTCTTAATTTTTCAGGAAAACGAAATATTACCCAAACAACTAGGACTGAACCGATCAAAGACTTCCAGAAGCAAATCACAAACCTGAAGAAAATGGTTGCTCGTATGAAAATTAAAGAAGAGTCATTCAAAACCCGACTGGCGAGGGCAGAAAGAATTGCACGATCCTCTGTCAAAGTTACAAGTAATATGTCCAAGGCGGCAAGAATTTTTACTGGTTTACAATGCAGGGAGTCAGGAAAAAGCTCACGAGGTCGAAGATTTACTGAGGAAGAAAAAGTACTTTCGCTTTCCTTACTGAAAAGGAGTCCAAAAAGTTATAGCCTTCTCAGCAAGTATTTTTGTTTGCCATCTAAGAGAACTCTGTTAAATGTTTTAAAAGCCGTAAAATTAGTACCCGGCATAAACGAAATAATTTTTGAAAAGTTAAAAGATACCGTTTCGAAAATGAATGCCGAAGACCGTGTATGTAGCCTGATTTTTGACGAAATGTCCATAACACCACACGTCTATTATGACAAATCAAGGGACGAAATTATTGGTTTCGAGAATCTTGGCACTTACAAGACCCATAAGTTTGCTGACCATGTCACGGTTTTTATGATAAAAGGTCTGAGGAAAAATTTTAAGCAACCAGTTGCATATTTCTTTAGCCAAAATATGAAGTCTGTAAATTTGAAAAATATTCTGATAAATATAATAAAAAATATTCAGTCCACTGGACTTCAGGTGTTAGTAACTGTCTGTGACCAAAGTGGTATAAATACTGCCACTATCAACAGCCTCATATTGGATGCTAAGCGACAGTATTTAAGAAAGGAGGGAAATTTTAAAAACAATATTTTCATTGTTGGTGCTAAAGAAATAATACCCCTATATGATGTGCCACATCTCATAAAGGGTTTAAGAAATAATTTATTAAATAAAGATTTAATATTTGTTGATCCAACTTCAAAAGAGAAGGTTACCGTAAAATGGGATTATTTTAACATGCTCTATGAGGCTGACAAATGTTATGGTGAGCTCCGGTTGATGCACAAAATCACAGAGGAGCATGTACTGTCTGAAAAAATTAATAAAATGCGGGTCAAGCCAGCTGCACAACTATTTAGCCACAGTGTAGCTGTTGGCATAAAACACTTGTCTGTTAGGAATGAAGTCCCAAAAGAAATGGAAAAAATAATACCATTTATACAAATGATTGATAAATTATTTGATAGCCTAAATGGTAGCACTTTTAATATTAAAAATGGCAAAATTTATACAGGAGCTGTAAAGAAAAATTCACCACATCACAAACTGTGGGAGGAGGCAAAAAGTTTTTTAAGTTCTGTTCTCTATATACATAGAATAAGCAAAACAGAAAAACGAGTTCCAACTATAAAAAATTGGATTAAAACCATAGAGGGATTCAAACTTTTATGGAAAACTTTAAATGAGAAATACTCCCAAGATTGTTTCCTAACTCGAAACTGCAACCAGGATCCTCTGGAAAATTTCTTTGGAAATGTTAGGAGCATGGGTGCACGCAATGTGTCGCCAAATTGTGTAGGGTTTGAGGGAGCATATAAAACATTGCTTTTAAACAATTTTAGTGCTCACCATTCACCTCGTGCAAATTGTGAAGAGGACATAAACTCTTGCCTACAGTCGCTGCATTTTTTTATTACTGAAAAAGAAAGTATCCAAGAAGAAACCAATAAATATGAAAATGTGCACATTGGTGAGCCACTTGAACTGTTTAGGATAAGCGACACGGAATCTCCTGGCATCTTCCAAAGAAATTATGTTTGTGGATGGGCCTTAACAAAGGTATTAAAAGCTGTAAAAGGGTGTAAAAAATGTAAGCTTTCTCTTTGTGGCAGTATAAACGAACAAGGAAACGATTATATAAAATTAAAGGAATATAATAAAAACAAAACTTGGCTAGTATATCCATCCCTAAATTTATCAATATCTTTTAGCCAAATCCAATCTGTGGTTACCAATTTTTTAACACACGATGTGCACCTTCCAGGTTTAAAAGAAAGAATTAAATCTCTTGTAGAAATAACAACTGACTTTTCATATCACAATTGCAATAAACACAGAGAAATTGTAATTAAATCTTTTACAGATATCTCAGTAAATGTGTTAGTATATAGTTGGTGTAAAAGCGTTAATAGAATTTTGTCAGGAAAATGCAACTACGATGGTGAAGACCAAATTAAATTAGCAGCCCTTTCATACTTCATCAAACATAAAACAAAACCAAAAAAGTAAATGGCGTGGCATGGTCTTATTGTTGTTATTGATTTTGTATATAAGTAACTAAATTATTTCTTATATGTATTTTTAATGGAGGCTAAATAAGTAATTAAAAAACTATGTTAAAATTATATTGTTTTATTATTTTAATAATTTATAGGCGATCGTACACCAGTAGCCTGATTTGCATTTAATTGCGCTTGTTACATGTTATAGAATTTCTTTGGTAAATGCAAATCTGACTGAGGCTGCGGGGTGTAAAGGTCGCCTTCTCAGTAAACTCCCTTTCAATTTTTAAATAACGGCAGCAGTACGTATTTACTATACAGTATACCTATGTACCTATACGTAAACAGGTAGGTACCTATAGCCACGGCTTTAGCGGTTAGTTCTGATAAAGTTTCATAGACGGCAGCACTTTCTTCGTGGACGTTTTTTATGATCGACTTGCCTCTCTATTCCTTTTTAGGTTACTATACTCTATGATTATTATAACCATGGAAAGACAGAGGTACAGCAGTAGTGCGTAGCGTCGTGGTGCTGTCGTATTGTCGTAGAGCGCGATTATGTGGCGCAGTAGTCTGGTAGCGTTGTAATGTCGTAGCGTTATAATGTCGTAGCGTTATAATGTCGTAGCGTTATAATTTCGTAGCGTTGAAATGTCGTAGCGACTAGAATTAAATAAAGATTACACTAACATATTGATGTTGGTGTAATCTTTACTATACACGTTTTTTACATTAATATTAGTACTATTAAAAGTTTATAATAGTGTAGCTGATGGATAGACTGTTAAACATAAATAAAGTACCGATGTTATGCAATCATGTCATTTGTTTTGATTGTACTTTGTAAGTAGCAACAAATAGTAAATTTATCTGTAGTATAAGACCGTGATAAGATTCAGGTATGCCAAGATAATCCGTGAGATTCTAACTTTGTGATTCTTTTTTTCTCTTTTAGTTCGTTGTGTGTTGATAATTAGCAGAATCATAATAATTCTTCCATCTTCACAGCGACGGACTTTACATAGATGAATTTTGGGCCAAAATTTGTTAATTCGAATAAGCCATCGACACGCATTTTTTGATGGAAATTCATCAAATAACTTTCCACGCTCTGAGCGGAGCGGGGGAGAGTGTCAGACTTTCACTGTCTAAAATTCTGTTGTTGCATGTTCCTTCGCCTTTTATGTTTTGAGGCCGCGGTATCTCTTTTTAACAACCCGCAATCTTACCGGCAACCCTGCGATCAGTGTTTGTTCTGAGCATACCTGGGATCCTTCTAAGTAAGGGGTTAAAGTTCAGCCAAATTTTTAATGTAATATAATACTTTGAATACCTCCCTGACGTCCGTACTGTTCAATACATCTATCGGCAAGACGTTTTGAGCAGGGCTCTGAACCGGTTTAAAAAGAGCGGTTAATTTCGATAAAATACCGGTAAATATATCGTTCCTTCATTAACCGGTTAAACAAGTGAACAGTTCATATGTAACCCAAATGGTAAAGGTTACCGGTTACATAAGCACAAACGGTTTTGACACCCAAATTAACCGGTTAATTCCGTAATTCGTAAATATTTTTCGTCTACTTTTTTAATACTTCCAACAAGTTATAGTACATTAATACATTTAGTACCCCAGAAAAAATTAGGAAAAAACAAATTTTTGATCTGAGGACGTCAAATACAACCGGAGAACTTAAATGGTGCGGGTAGATTCATGTTTCGACTTGCTTAGTATTTTGCGCGCCCGCAAACAAAGCGTCGAGCAAACCTACGCCACACAGTGGGTTGAAAGTATGATTTTAGTGACATAGGGGTCAATTTCGTTTTTTTTTGCGTTTTCTGTATGCGGATGGATAGAACTCGTCAGCTTCAATAATAAATATCTCTTGACGTTTTTCTCTAAACTTAACAGTTTGGGTAGGAAAATGGGTTTTGTGTTTTTTTTGTATGGAACTGATCTAATAAAATCAAATTTCTGCTAAGTAGCGTTAGATTTTTTTTCACTTTTAGCCATTATGGTAATGCTAATGAGGATCATTAGTTAATAAACCCTCATTAAATAGGAAGCAGAAAAATTAGAAGTTATCTGTTTGTCACTGGTATAAAAACGAATACTAATTAATATAAAATAAATGTAGCCCACATTTATTTTATATTAATTAGTATTCGTTTATTCGTACTACTTCTAACATCCAGTGATTGTGATCATACCTTTTTGGCTATAATGGAAGGTTTGCTCTCTTGAAATCATAAATAAATCTAAATTATTAATTTAGATTTATTTATGATTTTAAGAGAGCAGCTGCACTCATTGTCGAATAGTTCAAACCTTTTCCAATTTCTACAAGAAAAAAATAATGTGTCTGAAGAAAACAGTGCTGAACTCCAAAAAATCTGTACGCCATTTTGTTCAAATATTAATGCAAGGTGGGAGCGAAGTAACCGCACGTTGGCAGAGTTTATTAAAAAAAATGGGGATTGGTTGGAAAGTGCAATAAGTTGGCCTGCGGGAATAATACCTGAACCTGTTGACACTGAACAAAGAATGTTTGAGGTTTGTGATAAAAAAGATGTTGAAAATCTACCACCATCTACAGCAGAAGCTTCAGCATCTACATTTACACCTCGAAAACCTTTCGAAGAATTGAGATCCAGACAAAAACGGAGACGTGTTGATGAAATCAACAAATCGTTTTCAATATCCCCGGAAGAACTGAATGCTACCACAAATGCTAATTTAAGAAATACTGGAAATGAAGATGTAGGAAAAATAATGCATCATTTGTTAAATAACCCAGAAGATTTATAAAAAGGTAAGGAGTGTTTAAGTGCAAAAGTGAAAAGTAATCAATATTTACCCGATAAGGCACTGTCTTTGTTGGTTTCTCTTAAATTAAGTAGATGGCAGTATATAAGTCTAAGAGAGCAGCAAGTAAAAATGGGTCGGACTTATACTCTTCTTATTATGAAATTAAGCAAGAAAAGTCACAATGTTACCCAGGAAAAGAAAACGTAACTATAACAAAAGATGGAGCTGGTATTAAACTGCAAGCTTTACTCAACTTGACGGTCTCAAGGCTATTAGATGTGATTGCTTTGGATTTGAGCTCGGCAAAAGATTTAGTGCTTATAAGCAAATGGGGTTTTGATGGAACCTCAGGTCAAACTAATTACAAACAAAAGACGGAAATAGACTTTGATGATTCAACTATATTCATGGCCAGTCTAGTTCCTGTAAGGCTTCAACAATCTGATGGCACAATTGTTTGGGAAAACGACCGACCCTCATCAGCATTCTATTGCCGTCCGATTATGTTTAAATTTACCAAAGAATTGTTACACAAGTTACACAGTCAACAGTGGTAAGTACAAAAAATTGCATAGAAAAAGAAATAGATGAACTTCAGTCGAATTGAAGTAACGCATAAATTGATCATGACGATGATACACGGCAAAATTACTTCATATTTGTCAGAGACATCATCGTCTGTCTGTGATATTTGCAAAGCAAAACCGTCCGAGATGAACAATTTACCATCAATTGCTCAAAGAGAAAAAAACTAAGATGTACCATTAAGGATTGTCATCTTTACATGCCTGGATAAGAAGCAGAGTGCTTACTTCACATCGGTTAGTATATATTATATTTTAACTACATCCTTTTTCTGCTTCATTTATGTTTAATTTCCTTTTATAAAGTGTCATTCCTCTTTCTTTGCAGCTTATCGTTTGGAGTTTAAAAATGGAGTTGCAGGGGCGATGATAAAGAAAAAAATATGCTCAAAAAGAGCGCTATACAGCAACAAGCATAGAGTGAAACCGGTTTTTTACTCATTGATATTATCAAGCAAGGAGTAGGCACAACAAATGATGGCAATACTGCTGTAAGATTTTTTAGAGATCCACCAACAACAGCCCGCATAACAGGAATTAGTTTAGAGTTAATTGAAAGGTTTCACGTGATTCTTCAGACTGTGGCATCTAGAGAGCGCGTGGCCCTTACAAAATTTTTCGAATATTGTAATGATACTGCTAAATTATATGTTAACTAGCTTTCGCCCGCGGCTTCGCTCGCGTTAAATTCGGTATAACACACCAAGCAGACCTGCAGTTTTTGCTCTTGCGCCTGATTGATTTGTAATAGCAACGCTAAGTTTTCCCTTTTCTTCCCTCGTTCTCCCTCATATCCCACTTTTTTTTAATAAAAATTAGCCTATGTCCGTCTCCTGGTTCCCAACTATCTCTGTACCAAAATTCATTACAATTGGTTTAGCCATTAAAGCGTGAAGAGGTAACAAACAAACAAACAAACTAACTAACTTTCGCTTTTATAATATTAGTAAGGATTTATATCCATGTTATTTTTATATTATTTTTTTCGGGTGTTAAATCATCTAATGACTTCCCCCGCTCTGGGCGGAGCGGGGGGGCATGTCAGACGTGTACTGACTAAAACCCACCCATGGTCCTTCTGTTGCCCTTTACGTTCCGGGGCCGCGGTATCTCTTTCGAACAACCCGCAACCCCGGCAGGCGGAGGTCCTGGCAAGCCCCTCTGCTTTGCTGACATCTCTTTGAGGCGCGCGTGAAATAAGAACGCGCCGTCGACACGGCCTGTCGTCAATCGACGGACGGACGGCGAACTACCCATTGCTCACCGTCCACAGGCCCGCATCTACGGTGGCCGGGAGTCGTCTCGCGGCGCCCGGCGCCGGGGCGTCTCCCGCTGCGGCTGGGTTGGGTAGATGATCTCTCCCTCAAACGCCCGGCCACCTCCTTTGCTAGCATTAGAAGGAGATGACCGCTTCCCATTCCCTCTCGCTCCGGACCATGGCCTGGACCTGGGCCGGACGCGAGAGATCGCCGCCGCCGATCGCCTCTAGCTCGGGCACGGCGGTGCTCCGCCCAAGCTGGGCAGACCGCCACTGTGTGCTCCACCGTGTTCTCCGGGCGATCGTCACAATGGTGACACCCGGGCGCTTCCTCCCGCCCGATGATGTTCAGGAACCTCCCGAAACTTCCGTGTCCGGTGAGGAATATCCATGGTATTATACGGCATCCAGTGTTCACAAATTGTTGGTACATGGGGCTGACATAATTAAGCATTTTGGTGCCATACCTGTCGGTAAACTGTCGGAAGAAGCAGGAGAGGCTCGCAATAAAGATTTTTGGAATTACAGAGAGAGCCATTCTAGAAAAGTAAGTAGAACGGCGACAAACGAAGATATAGATACGATAGATCACAAGTCTAAGACCTCAAATGAAAAGACAAAATATGGGTCTCTCTCCAAAAGTCAAAGAGCTTCTGATGAGTTTTCTAACAGAATCCGATTTAGATTTTATTGATGTAAATAATTTACAAGATTGTCCTAGCGATAGTGAATAAGATTTAGATAGATTGTAAGTGTATCGATTTTTTTTTTGTAAGTATTAGTGTTGTATATTCTTAGTCCTAATTAGGTGTATTATTGTGTACCTTTACTAAACCTTTACTATGTATCTTTTGTAAGTAGCTTTATTATGTACGTTTTACTACTATTTACCTTTTTCCTAAGTAAGTATACATTTTTACTTAAAAGAGCACATTCGTATCCTCTTTTCAAAAATAACATATTATTACGAGTACCTACCAATTTAAGCGTACATATGAGATCTTTTAAATGTATTTTTGTTACTGATTAAGAACTTACCTGTATGAATTCGTCTTTTGTCTTACTATTTTATTTTTGTCATTGTATTTCATATTAAAATTGAACTAAAAGAACGTACGAAAATAAAGCTTTTTATTCTATGTATTTTTTTCATATTTTCAATCATCATTTTTAGGCAGAGTTGCAACCTTATGCAAATGTTCATAGCATCAAATGATAGTGAATGACACAAGGTATAAGAAAAATAACGTTGCAAAGCGGGATCTAACGGTACTTAGCAGAAATTTGATTTTATTTGATCCGTTCCATACAAAAAAAAACAAAATTCATTTTTCTGCCCAAACTATTAAGTTTAGAGAAAAACGTCAAGAGATATTTATTATTGAAGCTGAGTTCTATCCATCCGCATACAGAAAACGCAAAAAAAACGAAATTGACGCCTATGTCACTAAAATCATAGTTTCGACCCACACAGTGGCCACTGTGTGGCAGCGACGTTGCGAACTTGCATGCGACTTAATGCGACTATTTTGTAACTAAATGACATCGCAACGTCTTGACCGTGCTTGTGAAAGAGGCGGGGGCGGGGGGTGTTCAAATTTGGTTTTAACCGGTTAATTTTCACTTTCAAAACCAAAATTCATGAAAAACCGGTTTCTCGCAAAAACCGGTTAAAACCGGTAAAGTGCTAACCTTAACCTAAATCGATTTCGGTTTGGGGTCAATGACCGTAACCGGTTAAGAATTTCAACCGGTTTCCGACCCCTGGTTTTGAGTGACATTGAGTTCTACCGTGCCTCGAAAAACACATTAAGCTGTTGGTCCCGGTTCTTATTTGTAGATCTTTGACAGTCGTTACAGATACTGTACCGAAAATCTTTCGAACATCCCGCAACCGCGGGCTATCGGCGTGCTAAAAAGATAATAAAAAAATTAAGTTTTTGGACCTAATAGTCTTCCGAATTCGCCATGGCTATGAAATACCAATGTCAATTTGAATTTATATTTATATATTATGTCTATTTGTTCAAATCCGGCACGGTTGGCGAAGTGGCTGAGCAATTGACTGCTGCGCTGCGTGTCGCGGGTTCGATTCTCACACGGAACAAATATTTGTATGGCGCCTACAAATAGTTGTTTCGGGTCTGGCTGTTTGTGTATGTGAGTTTAAATGTTTGTAAACGCACCCACGATACAGGAGAAAATCCTAGAGTGGGGCAATGATTTAAAAAAAAAATACCAAGTTTGAAAGAACTTTATCTCGGGTCCTGAAACACCTGGAGGTGGCAATGCAGTGATGATATACCGAAGAAAGTCCATAATGCGTAGCGTAGTAATGTTGTATTGTCGTAGCGCAAAATGGTCGACTTTATTTTTTCAATTTGTTAAACAAACACTTGATCATTTGCTTTGACTTTGTAATTGTTTGCTTCGAAAAGTTTTACTACGTAAATGAAAAAGACAATCAAACAACCCAATAATGTGAAGTACATCATATATTCATCACTTGACCCGATTGATCAATCAATTACTCCCGTTGGCTTAAACAAAGCCTCTCAATACATCTTGCACACTTTATTTTTAAAGTGAAAAGTCCACTTAATTTTATTTTAATTGTTCTGCCGGTTGCTTCTCGGTGTCCTCTTTCAGAGCTTCATTTCTTAATCTATCTTTTTTATGTTCGAAGTACAGCCACCTGGAAATAAATAATACACTTTTTAGGTAAATTATATTTTATTATCATTAACCAGCTTTTGCCCGCGGCTTCACTCGCATTAAATTCGAGGTAAAACAGTTCCCCTTTCCTGATTTGCAGTTACCTGCTACCTGTAGTTTTTGCCTTTGCGCCTTATTTATTGTAATAGCAAAGCTAAGTTTTCCCTTTTCTTCCCACTTTCTCCCTCACTTCTCACTTTTTTTTTAAAGTAACTTATGTTTTTCTCCAAGGACTCAACTATCTCTGTACCAAAATTCATCAAATTCGGTTTAGCCATTCAGACGTGAAGACGTAACAAACAAACAAACTCACTTTTGCTTTTATAATATTAGTAAGGATTAATGTACTCATAGTGGTTTAACTTAGAAAACTTAGGCGTTTTCAGTACCTCAAACAGAAAAAAGTGAACCCTTTTAGGATCATTTTGTTATCCGTCTGTCTGTTTGTCAAGATCCTTTATGTCAGGAACGCGTGAAGGTATCCAGTTGAAATTAAAACCATATACCCAAGTCTGCGGTCCTAGCTCTGTGAAAACTAGAGACATCACCTCTCTACTCTCTGCACTCTGGTTGACAATATGCGCCTGTAGATAAATTATACCACCAGAACTCTGAACCGCAACACGCTTTTAATAATATGTAGTTGTGGTGTGTTGAATACTTAAGATCTTGGTACTATTGGCCTGGTTGGTCTGTTGAGCGCAAGTAAAAGTGCTAAGCTCTCGCTCGCTATGCTAAGGAGTTGGTTATGAGTTGCTTTGAGTTTGATTCTAGGGCCGGACATTTTGTTTATTGGGTTTCTCCACCAGAAATTATAGCAGCCCCTTATTCTGACCTTGAGCCCGGTTGGTGGTAATAGCCTGCCTCCTATAAACAGCTCTGCCTTACGTGCGTGTTTTAATGTTATGTATCGAAGATATTTTAGTCATCTTAGTGTACACGCCATCTGCACATTAAATCTGAAGATAAGACCTGTCAATGTCATCATTGCTATGCTATTAGCAGTACTATCTAAATAAATAAATAACACGTTTAAGAAGGGTTAAACACGTTCACATTCCTCATCAAAATTGACCCTAAGATATAAATAATAAGGTATACATAATAACTCTTACCCAAATATAGCAATTGCAGGCAATGTCATAACAGCTCCTAGTAGGAAGACCGCCCCGGGCAGAATATTGAGGGTCGCCATGTAGACCCTGGAGTAGAGGGGCCCGTACAGTAAGGGCATCGTGGCTTCTGCCAATCCGAAGAGTGAGTTCACCTTGCCTGAAAGAGCATTAAACATAATCCTTATTAATATTATAAAAGCGAAAGTGAGTTTGTTTGTTACGTCTTCACGTCTAAATCGCCAAATGAATTTTGATGAATTTTGGTACAGAGATAGTTGGGACCCTGGAGACGGACATAGGCTAAAAAAAGTGAGAAAAGGGGAGAAAGAGGGAAGAAAAGGGGATAGAAAGTTTTTTTTCGATTATCACGCCTGTTAAAGTTAGCGTTAGCCCAAAGTAACTATGCCACGCGGACGAAGTCGCAGGCGAAAGCTAGTAAAATACAAAAGGTTTAAAAGTACTCTTTTTTGTAAAGAAGCGTTGCCCCTGACTAGGAATTTCTCATGTATCGCATATTCACAAACAGCCAGACCCGAAACAACTACTTGTCGGTCACAAATATTCGTTCCGTGCGGGTATCGAACCCACGATACGAAGCATAGCAGCCAATTGCTTAACCGCTGCGCCGACCGTGCTGTTGAAGCTGTTTGACGAAGCCGAAAGACACGTGTTCTCGTCATTGCGATAATTATTAATCGATCTCAATGATATTGAAAAATTTCAGCGGCGGTGATTCGGAACCTTTACGATTTTGGGACCTTCAAGACAAGAGTCTACCCCTTCTTAAAGAGGCACCACAACCGTAACTCCCGTGGTGTGTCTGAAGGCAGCAGTATTAACCTCGTTGCCCCACTTGCTCGTTTGCCCGCTCATATATCGACGGTCCCTACGTACATAGAGACATGTCGAAAATTGCATTTTTTATTGTATCATTGGCTTTAGGTTATCTATGCGCACATGCTGACATACGATTTTTATTTTAATTTAATTTATTTACCTTGTATTAGAAATCGTATAAGAGAACAAGTATTATAAATACAAAAAATAAGTGTCGTAGAAACGGTCATCTATCAGTTTTTAAACTGCAAGAAAACGTAAAAAAATAAAATACTTTGGACTGTTAAAATAGGTATTGTAGAACGAAAATATTTACAATTGCTCATAGAATTATTTCTAGGGCGTGTTGAACACAAATTACGCTCTCATGTAAACCTCGGTTTTTGACCTAACCTTATGTACGTAGGAAACATCGATATGAAAAAAAACCTGAAATACCCAATATGTAGATTGCTTACCAAATTCTTCTCCATCCACCAACTTGGTAGCAATGGATCGCATTGCAATAAATGAAGTTCCATTCAAGATTTCCAGTAGAGGTGCTGTGAACAAAAAAAAGATACATTTTACAATCTGATTGGGTCGCGTCAATCGATTTTGATGAGAAAATAATCTTAGGTAGCAGCTGGATTAATGAAGAAGGCCTACAGAAAGTGACATAGTAACAATCATAACGATAATGGATGGAAGTCCTGATGTTCAGATTTCAATTATATGTTTCACTAGCTGGCACCCGCTGCTTCGCCCGCGTGATATCGAAACAAAGTATCCTATGTGTTATTCCAGACTATAATCTACCTCTTTCAACTTTCATCATGATCCGTTCAGCCGTTTTGACGTGAAAGAGTAACAAACATCCATACATCCATCCGTCCATCCTCACAAACATTCACATTTATAATATTAGTAGGATTTTGCTTGGGCTGGTGAACCTTAATACTGGTTACTGTGTAAGCTAGCTAGGACGTCAATTACAAGGTAATCCTTGTTATTCGGCTACCTTTACCTCTTCTAACTGTACCTTACTTTTTTAAATAAATATTATGTTTTATTTTTTAATTTAAAAAATAACGTTGCCCCACCCTGTAACGTGGGCGCGTTTACAAACATTTAAACTTACACAAACAGCCAGACCCGAAACAATTACCCGTGGGTCATACAAATATCTGTTCCGTGCGGGGATCGAACCCGCGACACGCAGCGCAGCAGTCGATCGTTCAGCTACTGCGCTAACCGTGTCGTCAAATTCATATTTTTTCTTTCTTTCTTTCTTTCTGATCTTAAGACCCCTATTGGCCACAGAGGGTAGTCTATTTTTAGGAAGAAAACTTATAGAACCATCCATTTCAAAACGTTATTCAATTAATATTAGTATACTGAAAAGCCCTTAACTTTGATAAACCAAAACACAGACAATATTCTAGAAATTGTGAATTCGAACTCGTAACCTAATATTAGTCAGTCAATTTGCTATCTGAATATGCTTCTCCGTAGATATTATATTGGATTGGATTATATTGAAAATGGTAAGTAGGTATATTGAATTAAAATATCCAACAGTTTTTGAATCGTGCGTGGGCACTTTTTTATAAAAACGTATTTTTGTAAGATTTTACTTGTTGAAAATAGGGGAATCATAAAACGAACGAATAAAAAAAAAAAAAAAACTTCGCCACTGATGATGAGATCATCACCATCTGCCTAGCCTTTTATTTTTAGCCAACTATGTTGGGGTCGGCTTCCAGTCTAACCGGATGCAGCTGAATATCAGTATTTTACATGGAGCGACTGCCTATCTGACCTCCACAACCCAGTTAGTACTGGGTAATGCGATACCCCTTGGTAAGACTGGTTGTCAGACTTTCGGAACACTGACTACCTGTAACGACTGTCAAAGATCTACAAATGACAGCCGGGACCAACAGCTTAACGTGCTATCCGAGGCACGGAGGAAACTCGGTATGTAACGGGTGGTCACCCATCCACAGACCAACCTAGGCAAGCGCGGCTTAACCTAAAGATCGCCCCTAGCGGCTGCTATTATCTAGCCACGAGCTCCTGACGACTGATGATGAGATACTGATTCAAAATCTTGTGCGGGATGAATTTGAGTAAAAAGTTACTAAACTAACCACGAATATATATATATATGTAGATTAATAATAAAATCCAGAATGAGCTTGGTACTACAAATTGGCTTACTAAAAGTTAGTTGTGATTAATCCATCTCAGATATTAAAATTCTAGCCGTGCGACTAAATGACTAAGAGAGCGACTAGAAATACAGAAAGGGCAACTTCAATATAAAGATAGAGACGATTCGACAACAAGCAGTTAGTCTAAATCAAAACGGTTAGGTTATGTTAGAACTGTGACCAAACAACGCGCGAAGGCGAACGAGTGGAACAAGCGTGCCGCGGCAGCGTTTCGCAAAGCAAGTATACATGGTAGATTATGAAGCTTCTTCAATGTCGTCAAACATAGCTTATCATTTTGTATTTTTTTTTAACTCAAATTAATGTTTGTAAGTTGTTGTTCTGTTGATTTCTCGTCACTCGCAGTCAGTCAATTATTTTTGTCACTTAAAACTTTAATGTACAGTTACAGTACATTAAAGTTTTAAAATATATTACTTCAATCTTGGGGACTCAAACTCGATATCTGCTACCGTGTTCACAAACGCTGCGATCCGACAAATCGTATGTCTATCCTTTTTGGCATTATGAAATCGACGTAGACAGATCGTGGCACGCCGCGACATTATACATAGAGATGCATTATGCTATTATGTAGTTTTGCAGAAATCTACAGCATGCACCATAAAAATGGATATGGTATCGTATATATCGTGTATACAGGATCTTCCTAGTTTAGGAGTCAGGGCTCAAATTTTGGATTGACTGTACTTTACCCATCATTTGCACGCTACTTTTGTATTTAATTTTCTATGTGCCAATTACGTGTACTCATACTTGGGTCAAACCTGTATATTTCTGCTAATAATCTATTATTATTAGTAGATAATTATATTTAGTCTTTGCAGATTTCTACATGCTTGTTAACTTTTAATCTTAGTTTACGTGTATGTCAGGTTACGTCTTCCCATAAAAACATTTTATAAAAATAAATATCTTGGGACAACTCACACACGGCTATCTGATCCCAAGCTAAGCAGAGCTTGTGTTATGGTAACCAGACAACTGATATACATACTTATATAATTTATTAATACATACATATTATAGATAAATCACACCCAGACACAGAACAAACAATTATGCTCATCACACAAAGTTTGTCCTGGGTGGGAATCGAACCCACGACCTCCGGCTCAGCAGTCAGGGCCACTAACCACTAGACCAACAGGCCCGTCATAAATTTTTTAAAACTTAATCATTTTAATAAAGTAACCATGGAGTTTCTTGCCGATTCTTTTCTACAGGTAACTACTACTACCTATTAGCAACGTTTTAAAAATATATATGTTAAAGAAATATTTTGATTTTATCGCGATAACTGTTGATGCAATCCTGCGCCAATCGAAAAAATAAATGGACGCAGAATTTTCTTTGTAGTGTTGTACATCGTACCCCAATACGGCATCGTGTCGTAAATTTTACGATGCACGTCGATGATTTCTACGACAGGGCATAATTATCATCGGTACACGGCGGTATGCAACGTGTTACGATACATCGTAAGTCAATATGAATAACCGGCCATCTCTATATATCTCTTGACTCTTGACTGCCTGGACTCTAGACTCAGAGATATAACTTTTTCTACTACTCCAAGGAACTGCAGACTTGAGTATATGATTTAAATTTCAACTCGTTACCTAGAGGCGTTCCTGAGATAAAAGGTCTTAACAGACAGACATACGGACAGAGGGACAACAAAGTGATTCAGTAAGGGTTAACTTTTTTTCTTTTGAGGTACGGAAACCGAAACAACCCGAACCTCAAAAAACCGAATTAGAACCGAATCTTATAAAAAAAACCGTGTTCCCTAAGAATTAAAATAAGCTTTTCTTCTGCATATTGTTACTCTTTGCTCGAGTTTATATTTTTATTGAACAGTTGGGTTCATCTTATAGCAGTTCTTATTCCTGTGTGAGAAAGAGATGGTGCTAGACACCCTGTATAGCTCTGTCTCTTTCCCTCAGTAGAATAAGTTCTGCTTTAAGACGTCCTGGTAAGGTAGCAGTTCTCCGAAGCCTTTTGTAACCTTAAAGCAGTGGCCCAAATTCAGCTTTGTATAATGTAATCCATTTACAATACATCATTTTTAGATTCAGTTTGAAATTATTGAACCCTAAAGATAAACCATAATGTACTCTCCATTTGGCTTTTATTAAATTTTGTCAACAAGTGGACTTATTGAAAAATAAATAAACAATTGACCTTTGAGTGGAAGGTGACTTTTGGGATTTAGCTTACAAATAGACATGTCAATCGTTTTATTTTTATAAAAATCAAAGTTATCTTTTATAAAAGAAACAAATAAGAAAATATCCATTTTATATCTCAAATTGTGTAAACTGATTGATTGTTGTGACAAATACTTATAGACTTTTAAATTAATGCGTAAATAAAAGTGCATTGACATAGACTCGTTGGTCAAGTGTTGTATTGCAGAGCGTCAGAAATTACTGAGTTGTAGGTATGGTGTCCGAGTTTGGGCCCTGTTAATGGCAATAGTATCGCCTCCCATTTTGCATAGGAGTTTAAACATGACTAGCAAAATGTGAGTGTACTATTAGGTACGGTATACGCTAAGGCTCTTAAGACTTCCACCCCTTTATGTTCCGGGGCCGCGGTATTTCTTTCGAACAACCATTCACAACACATTGATATTATTTATTATTAAATAATTTCTATTTTTATTTGATCTCGATATCAATGAAGGGAATGACACATGTATTGTTAATTGTTGCACACGAGATAAAGTAGTCGCTGATAACCTTCGGTGTTTATCAGTAGACAAATACTGCATGCAAATAGTGTGTGTGATAATTATATCGTAACTAAGAATGACTTCTTAGTTTGTTTAGAGCTCTTAAGTACTTATGCCGCTTATGAAACACTGAAGTCAAATAAAAAATATTACGTAAAATTGTATCTCTTGAATACATACCAAATTTAAATAAATACATATTCATAATCTTAATTGGGAACAGACTGGACCTCACGACACAGGGTATCCTAGTGTGGAATCCAGGGAATATACACCAATCTAAATGAAGGCTAATTTGCATCTAGTTACAAACTTTTTAATGTTGTACTGTAATTATTGGACTGGATATTTTATTATTATTATTATAATTTACTAGTTTTTGCCCGCGGCTTCGCTCGCGTTATATTCGGTAGCGCCTTATTGATTTGTATTGAATAGCAACGCTAAGTTTTCCCGTTTCTTCCCTCTTTCTCCCTCATATCCCACTCTTTTTAAAAAAATAATAGCCTATGTCCGTCTCCTGGTTCCCAACTATCTCTGTACCAAAATTCATCAAAATCGGTTTAGCCATTAAAGCGTGAAGAGGTAACAAACAAACAAACAAACTCACTTTCGCTTTTATAATATTAGTAAGGATTAATTAGTAATTTTAGACAGTACTTGAAAATACTGACGACACCACGTTATTCTAGTGGTTACATACAAGCGCGACTGTTGGGCATCAGGTCCCAGGTTCGATTCCCAGGTCGAGAAGCTATTATTAGGATTTTCCATCAGGAATTTCTAAAAAAATCAACTATATCTGACGAACTGGTAACTTATCTGTTTTGCTGACTGTAACATGGTTTTTAAAATAATTAAATAATTACCTTCCTACAGGTTTTTGTTCGATGGAAATCATCAAATAACTTCCTCTGCTCGGGGAGCCCAGACTTTTATCGACTAAAACATGGGGTTTAAAGTCAGTAAAGTCAAAAGAAGTAATATGGATGGCCATGTTCCTTCTTTTGCCCTTTGTGTTCCGGGGCTGTGCACAACGTAGTTACTAATAAATCTGTGTTTATTAAGTTTGTCGATATGACTAATATGATAGGGTTGAACATGTCATACTTTTGATTAATCGTTCAAATTTACGGTAAGTTTTCTAAACGTGTTCGTAAACATAACAACATAAAAACGTTACAGTAATTAAAACATAACTAAACCCTTCAAATATAAACTACATACCGTTTACAAAGCCGTAACCGAGCTTAATTCATTTAACGCTAGTTTAAACGCAGTATAACTTATAACTGCTATTCAAAAGTTTAGGTTTACAGTAAGGGCCCAGTGTTTACGACTCCCGAGTTTAGTACATAATCCGTTGGTATACAATGTTGTTATGTACTTCGTAGTCAATATGTAATCGTAACATTGTATGTGCTAGATGATAAAGAAGGCTTTAGCATCTGTTGATTTTAAAATTAAAAATACGTGTTTCACTTATATTGTTTTAAGAATTTATTTCAAAACTAGCTTTTGCCCGCGGCTTCGCTCGCGTTAAATTCGGTAGCGCCTTATTGATTTGTAATAGCAACGCTAAGTTTTCCCGTTTCTTCCCTCTTTCTCCCTCATATCCCACTCTTTTTATAAAAAATAGCCTATGTCGTGTCCTGGTTCCCAACTATCTCTGTACCAAAATTCATCAAAATCGGTTTAGCCATTAAAGCGTGAAGAGGTAACAAACAAACAAACAAACTCACTTTCGCTTTTATAATATTAGTAAGGATTGAAAGCCATTTATTCAAATAAAGCTGATCATCAGCACTTTTTGAAAGTCACACAAGACAATCCTCCACAACGCTCAACGCCCACCCTTCGCCACTTCCTAGTGTTTTAGCTGAGCTGGGAAGAAGAAGTGGCGGAACAAACTCCCCAGCAACACAACTGTCTGATAAGTTTAATGAACCAGACTCTATACAGTAATATACAAATTGCTGATTAATGAACCGGACTTTATACAGTAATATCCAATATTAATATTAATGGACGAAACTGATAGTGTTTGTAACAAGCAATTGAACTTAAATGTTATAGGATAAATTTATTTTCGAATCGTCGTTGAAAAATTGCACGTTATAATAGGAAAATTCCGCTGATAATTTCTTACTAACAAAGAGTACACTTGGCTTTGTTTTGCGCTTCAAGATTCGTTGCGCAAGCTACTGTTACGCAACGAACATTCGTTTGCGAAACGAACAGTTCGATAACTACTTCTAATAACAGCTGCGCTTGCCGAAACAGTTTGTTTCACGGATGAAAGTGTGGTATAAACTCTCTCACAACCAGTGTTCATAAAATAAACACCTACACATTAGGTTCGTGGTCTACAGTTTTTCCGCCCTCCCTCTCAAATACGACACGGTTGGCGCAGTGGCTGAGCGATCGGCTGCTGCGCTGCGTGTTGCGGGTTCGATCCCCGCACGGAGCAAATATTTATAAGGCCTACAGATAGTTGTTCCAGGACTGGCTGTAAGTGAATTTAAATGTTTGTAAACGCGCCCACGATACAGGAGGAATTCGTAGTGTGGGGCAAATGTATTAAATAAACTAACAAGAAACTAGTATAAAAAAACTCTTTAACGTTATCAGCTGATAATGTGGCCAAGAGGGAGGCGACGATGCCACGCTGTATGGCAACACTTAACTTCTGGCCCAGGTCAAAGCCAGTACGTGGGTCACGGGTAATTATTATCTCTTTAATATCGACTTTCATAAATCTTTGTTAATTAATTTATTAATATTACTCACCCAAATAGATTTCCAAGTTGTTTCTAGCGAAGGCGTAAGCAAAAGCAGCAATGATTTTGCTTGTGTTAGATATGATGCCGAGCAGAGTATCGTCCAACTTCAGATAGTTACTGAACAGGGTTATAGAGAAGAATGTTCCTGAAATATAAAACAGTCGTCAGTCATGGATTAGAAGACCACAAATTATTTGGACGACTAATAAATAAAAGCCAAAGCCTTTTTAGATGTGATATGAAAGTATCTTACACAAAATCTTGTCGATTATTCATACTCCATTGTTACTAAAAGTTATTAGCAAATCATCCGTATAGACCTCCGCCTGCCGGGGTTGCGGTTTGTTCGAAAGAGATATGTGGGTTCGAACATGGGTGGGTTTTAATCAGTAAAAGACTGACACTCCCTCCCGCTCCGCCCAGAGCGGGGGAAGTTATTTGATGAATTCCCACCCCACAAAAAAGAAAAGAACCGTATGGACAGAAAAAGACAGAAAGAAAATATACGTATTATTTTGAGGCTATCTCAAAAATTACCGATGCAATATAAATAAAATTGTTTTGGGACCACATCGAGAGTATACCCTTTTGGTTATAAAAACAATCTTAAAAATAGGCTCACAATTTGACGTAAAAATTGCATAACAATCCAACAATAAATTTAAATAAATCACAAGAATCGATTCTCAAACGGCATATAATACTTTTTTTTTAATACTATTTTTTTATTTGGGATGTGAAATCTTCAAATTACTTCTCCCGCTGTCGGCGTAGAAGAAGAGAGTGTCAGACTTGTACTGACTAAACTCATCCCTGTTTCTGTTTTGCCCTATGTGTTCCGGGGCTGCAGTACTCTTACAAACGACCAGCAATCCGATAGTCGACTTAACAGTTCCGCATGTTGAGAACCTCGTGAAAGCCGAGAACGATAAGCTTATCTAGTATATTGACTTGGCTCGCTAAGTTTTCGACATGTGGGATGTGGACATTGTGCCGATAGTTGTATCTGCCAATGGCTGAATTGCCAATAGACTCGACTTATACCTAAGGAGGCTCTTGTTGGGCAACTGGAGCAAAGGGAAATTTCAGAAAGCAAATTTCATTCAGAAAGCGATACTCCTAAACATGGCTTGTAGGTTCTATTTTCTAGAGCCCTGACCACTGGTAGCTTGGACCCTGTTGCTTCCTGGTACCGGTGGGCTACTATTTTTTGTGTTTTTAAGTGTTTTTTTTAATCTGCTATCAATAAGAAAAGTACCTAGGAAGTATTTTCAGGATGGATGTCAATGCTTTGCTCTTTTGGCCAAAAAAGGCTAGCCTTGTAGCCACGTGAAGAGTCTACAAATAACTTAGTGAAATCCTGAAATTATTTAGACCATCAAATTATTTAGTCATCCGACAAGGCTCATATCATTAATTGAGTAATCCTATGATCAGCTTATCAAAACCAGGTCTTTAGAGACATAGAAACCGAAGCTAGGAACTTTCCTTATTTTAGGTTAACTTCATGAAAAAGATAGTTCGAAGAGACCATTTAAGGAACTTATCATCCACTTAACCATCCTTCCGCATGTAAATGACTGATGAATGAAAACATCCGTTGTCTGAACACCGTATTACGCAGACGCACTAGCCACTGGTCCTAACTACCGGAATCTGATGATTACCTGACGTACCTAATGCTAATAAGGAAGCAATTTACAGAAGAATTGGCACATTTACTGGTCACCAGCTGAGAATTCGTTTGCTAAATTATCTCGATGTCTGATATTTTAACACAGAGGCCATGTAGATTTATCGTTGGCGAAACGGAACTCATTAAAGATAATATGAAGATTAAAATGGTTGCAAAAGGGCATGTCTTTTTGCTTGATTTGCACGTCCTTTGTTTAGTTAGTGAATCGGGAAAATTACCAATCCGGATGTAGCCAAATCTACTCTAAGGCACTGCGTAAACGTGAACACTTTTGTTGGAAACTACCTATGAATATTTGCTTAAAAACTACAGTTGCCTGTGATGGTGTGCAGCGTCGGTAACAACTGTGTTTACGTTTGCGCAGCCCCCTTTTTTTCGGATGCGAAATCATCTTATAAATTCTACCGCTCTGGGCGGAGCGGGGGGGAGTGTCAGTCTTTTCCTGACTAAAACTCATCCAACTTCCCTCTTTTACCCTTTGTGTTCCGGGGCCCCGGTATCTCTTTCGAACAACCCGCAACCGCGATTTCGCAGCCCCTGAACAAATCCTATCAAAAGTATTATTTGCAAAAACTTGGATTTAGATCGACAATGAATCGACAGAGATGGTTTAGTAAATTGAAAAGAATTGTTAGCCAATTTAACACCTTATGTCAATTTGCTGTATTAAAGCTATTTCTTACAAACATAAAATAAAAGAAACACAATTATGATTTGTAAATATGAAGTATTAAAGTTGATTGATTTTTTTAACAATTAACGTAACCTACTTACCCATTAAGTTGGTGACGATGGAGTAGGTAGACCACATACTGTACTGAACCTCATCCCAGTTGAACCTGTATCTCGTAAACAGGTACATTACTGTGAATTCACCTGGAATTTTACAAATTATTAGTATGATAGACTGTTTTAGACCACTGAAAACCAGCGCTGTGCTGTGGGTTCCAAGCACAGCATCATGCTGAGTGGTGACTTATTTGTCGCAGTGACGGCGTGTCAAACATTTTTTACTTTTTTTTGTTCTATATTTATTTATAAATATTTGTAATGCCTTGTATGTTCCGTGATTATATTTTTTTCTATTTTATGCGCTCATCGTAATTGCGATTAATATTTTTTCATTCTTTTGTTTCCTTCTTATCTTTATTAATTTTTTTTTTTAGGTTATTTATAGCAATGTAGGTTAAACATTTTTCATACAAAATCGAATCTTTGACATGAATTCGATACGGCAGATTTGGGACGCTCATGATATGATATTTTTGTGAGAACCTTTTTGTTAGTGGGAAAGCTAAGGTATACAAAAGAGAATTATAGAGCAGACATTGGGAACACAATCACTCAATTTTATTTTCGATTTTGATCCACGAATGCTGACGACAAGCGGACGTTTGACAATATTTTTTTACTAAAAACGAAAAAAACTAAAAACTTCTGTTTATTTCTTTGACATTTTGCCACTGATTTCCGGAAGTAAAGTTAATTTGCACTTTTTTTTTGGAATTCTAATATTTTTACAAATAAAATTTTTAATTTAGCATTTTTAGTTATGATATGATATCTCACATAATAATTTATCAAGTATTCATTTTCCATTGTTATTTACTAATACATATTTGCAGATCCAGACAATAACTCATAAACTACCCAAGCAATGGACCACCTCGAAAGTATATCCTACCGAAAAAAAACAAGAATTCGGTCCACAATGTCGGTCGGTTGGCGGAGTAATCGAAGAGCCCACATAAACATAGAACCTGCTCCTTTTTTGAAGTCGGTTAAAAAATACAAAATAGTTTATTGTTTCACAAGTTTACCATTAAAAAAAATGTTTGGAGCTTGCCTTTAAACCGCAACTGTCTAATGTCTTAATTAATCTTAATAGTTACCACGGAACGTTTTAAAATACCCTAGGGAACCATAAGAATTTATTTAAATTATCAATTTTTAAATTAGACGACTAAAAAATTACACAGTTACTATAAAAGTCTATAATTATGTTTATATTATTAGGGTTCTGTACCTCAAAAGGAAAAACGGAAGCCAAATAGGATCACCGTCTGTCTATCTGTCAAGACCATTTATCTCGCGAACGCGTGAAAATATCGTGAGTTGATATTTAAACCATATACTTTAATTTGTGGTCCCTTGAAGCTAAGCCTACGCGGTCTATAGATATGGCTGTTTATGTCGCAAGTTTGTACGGAACCCTCCATTTTATACTCTTGAGGTAAATTTAAGCACAAGGGCACTGCTTATTTTTTTGAAATTTATGCTAACAGACCGTAATTGTTAACGTTTCACCTAAATAACTGCATTCACTCACCATGCATAGGTCCGAAGACAACGCACACTACAATGAGCAGTAAACAAACTCGCAGTCGTCTGTTTCCAGGACCTTTCCTAAATGCCACCCTAAATGTCTCCATCACCAGGGCTACATCAAAGAACTCTCGGAGGAAACATTTCTTTTTGTGTTTCTTACTCTCCTGAAAAAGTGGTGAATATTAAACTTTAATAATGTTGAAGAGACTTTCAGTGTGAATTTACACTTGTTAATTCAAAGGAAAATCAATTTGTATTTAATCACCTGCGGTTTCCGAAAGAGTTGCAAACTATCAGATAAAATAGTGATTCAGGAGATTGGTCAGTTTTCAGTTCAAAACCGGAAAGATTTTAGTTTGACCCCAAAGTTAACAATAGATACATGATCACAAAGGCATAAAATGAGACTGGTATTAAAATATCATGAATATAAGTCTCTGACCGATTAGATATAGGGAAACTTCACAAATGAATGTTAATTAAATTACAAAAGAGAAACATTTTATTATCATATAGGTACGAGTTTTTAGAGTCTGTATTTTATGTTTTATTAAGAAAAACATGGGAAATTAAAAGCAATACTTACAAGTTTCTTCTCAGCTCTTTGTTTCGGATCTTCCAAGTAACGGTACCCGTATATTAAACTGAACAAATACAGGGACGATGACACTGAAAATACACCATAATACCCTACCCAGGACAACATTACACCGCTCAATGCACTTCCAATAGGGTAGCCTAAAGACATGAACATGTTCACCAACCCTACTCTGTAGGTCCTGTTCTCTTCTGTAGTAATATCGCCAATATAACTAAAAACACCAATGAAATTCGTAAACCATCCTCCCGTAATAGCCGGGAATATAGCTTCTGTGAACGCAGACACTTCTACAGGCAAGTTAAAGAAATATGTGTTCACGATGAAGCCAAGACAAGCTAAAAATTCTCCTACTATAGGCAGCATTATACATGCTTTTCTTTTTCCAGTCTTATCACTCCACGCTCCAACGAACAAAATAAGTAACACAGGGATCGATGTTTGGACCACATTCTTCCAAACTGCTATACTTGCTGTCAACTTTTGTACTTCTTGCTCTTCAAATGTATAATTCTCCGTCTGTCTTAAATTCAGTGCATCACAAACTTCTGCGCTATAATTTAAGTTGACCCTGCAGGCTTTTTCTAAATTTAAGTTCTGTATTGCTAATGATGCTAGAACACTGGGCATAACATAACATGCCATTATTGGTTCTACGGTTGTGTTGTCTTTAATTAGTTTCAGTCTTTCTCTGAAAGTTAACTTCTTTTTCTCTTCATTTTTCTCAACTTTTTCTGTTTCTTCTGGATTTGGTTTAAGAGGAGAAGATTCGTCGGTGTCTTCTTTATTTACCTCTTCCTTTGTATTCTCGGGTTCAATCTTGGGAGGATCCATTTCTGTAACTTGATCTTCACATGTCAATGTTGCTTCTCAGGCGTCAGAAGTATATAATGACTATATTCAACAACAATACCCCTGAATTGCGTCTATTTGTATTCCATCTGTTTGTTGTGGTGCTTATAATATATATTATTTTATCCGACTCAATATTTATAATGTCTCGACATGATAGTGATAAGGAATATCACGGGAGCCAATTGCGTACATCTGCTTTTTATCTAGGCTTTCTATTCTAACACCTATCATAAAATGATTGCGGGCTTAGAATTGTAAATCTTAGAATTTCCTATGCTATGCTGGTAAACACTTGTAAAATCTATTTTAGTTTCGCAATGTAAATAAATAATTTGCGTTTCCTAATTATTTGTTGTGAAATTAATAGGTAAGAATCGCAGACAGGTTAATGAGAAAGTATTCAAGTCTAGACTAACTGACACGACTCGACTCTCAGGGAGGTCTGAATGAATGCAGTCATGAACTTAGACGGGCTGAGTAAGTGCCTGTAGGTACCTACGAACATATTTAAGCGCTTGTAACGTGAACCAGACGAATTTTGTGCTCCTCGCGCTCATTAGTGTAAATCGAGTTTTGGACTCCTTTCCTAAATTACTAGAGATTATGCTTATGCTGTTTTGAATAATTTGTAAGAATTAGAACGCATCGTTGGTATAGTCGAGTTCTATTATTGTCTCGTGGGTGCTTGTTGGATGTTTGTTTTGTCCATGACGCAATTTTATGAGAATAGGAGATAAAAAGTACCACACTGAAAAACAACGTAACCTTGATTTCTCTTAGCTTTTCTTTGAACCTTACAAAAACTAATACTTTTATCAACACTGATTATGAACATTGCACCACAAGAAATGTCTAGTAGGTAATAATACATTATTAATTAACTTTTAAAATATACCCAGCAGAAGATCAAAATATTTCTTCAGATATGGAATCCTTTTTTATACTGTACTATCATTGAAATATCAGAATCCACAACACCTATAAATGACATTCTACGTTTTCGTCAAAGTAAATACTGTTATCGCACAAAAACCAGGCATGTAATGATCATGTTAAGGTGAAGGTCTCCCAGAATAGATGGACAGCGGCAAACTTCTTCTTTGTCACGTTCTATGAGTTTTATGCATAAATTCGAATAAAAAATGAAAATCTTTCCATTTTATAGGCTTTTTTTGTTGCGGGTAGGAAACCCATCCATGTTCCTTTAATTGCCCTTTTTTGTTTCAGGGGCCGCAGTATCTCTTTCGAAATATCAGCAACCCCGGATTGTATAAGCTTTTTTTTCAATAAAATTAATCGTACCCATAACTGCCGAAAACAAGGCACAAAAAATGTATTCAAAAAAGTTTATTTTCAAAGTTAGATACAAATTCAGGTTCAGGAGTCTTAAAGTAATTAATTATCTACTAATATCTAGAGTTACGAAGTACCTTGACTATTATTATTTGCTAAGTAGATTAAACTAGGTATTGGTTAGTCTTAACCGGGGTGATCTGAAACTTTCTTCAGTTTGCTGACCTCCTTTCTGTGGTCGTAGAATAGCCAGCTGGAATATAAAAAAAAAAAATTAGATTGTACAGTAAAATTTATTTTACACCGAAAATACGACTATTTCGGCTGTTCTGTTCTTTGTGTTATTTTGATATGCAGGACATGATGGAGGATGAGGTGGTATGATAACGTCACAAAAACACCTAGACCTTACTCCACTCCACCTAACCCCAATAGAGAAAGATGGGCTACTTTGGAGGTGGTCAGTTTAAAAAACAAAGGTCAGATAGGAAGTCTCTGCGTGTGAAATGCTGGTATTCAAATGCAACCCGCTAGATGTCGTGTGAGTGCGTTAAGGCTAGGCATAAAAAAAGAATGTATACTGACATGAGCACAATGACAGCAGGTAGCGACAAACAAGCTCCTAAGAGGAAGACAGCGCCTGGCAGAACCTCCATCGTAGCAGTGTACACCTTGGTATACAACGGCACGTAGATCAAAGGCATCAGGTTCTCCACCAGACCTATTAAGGAGTTTACTTTACCTGAAAAGAAATTAAAAACACATCAAAATCAAAAGTCATTTATTCAAACTGGGTCGTTGATTTCGCACTTTTTGGATGTCATTTATACAAGGCAGTCCTCCAAGACGCGAAGATGGAGGACTGGATCTTATTGAAGCGCAGTTTGTAAGATCTCCATATCTAGTAGTGGGCTGTATATTAATGTGTAGATTCTTTTTTACCAATTCTTTGTGAAGGAGAGGACATTGTTGGCCTTGTAGATTCTTTGACGCTTGTTAACTTTTGTTAACATTTTATCTTATATTACGTTTTGTAAAGTTAGCAATCACTTCTCACACTTAAGTCTTAACGCTGTAACAACAACATTGTAAAACCAAATGATGAACCTTTTTTCGACGTTTTGTAAGTGCCCATGTAGGCCTATGTGAAATAAAAAACAATTTATTTTGCTGTCATGGACTTCGTTGATTAGAAAAGTCTTCCAAACCGTTTTCAGTCACTCCGGCAATTCTCAGTGAAATTTATCCAAGATATCATACAGTACAAGTTTATGCGCAGGTGCAGTTGCACTTTCTGATTTTTTGTCTGAGTCAAACGTAGGAGATTAGACTTAGGACCAACAACTAAATTGATGTGCTTTCTGAGGCACCGGGGTATAAATGGACTTTAAGCATAGCAGCAGTGCCATTCAAATATACAGTCAGAAACAAGACGGTATTATCCTTATCCTTACTTAATCCTTACTTCCTTACTAATATTATAAAAGCGAAAGTGAGTTTGTTTGTTACCTCTTCACGTTTTAATGGCTAAACCGATTTTGATAAATTTTGGTACAGAGATAGTTGGAAACCAGGAGACGGACATAGGATAATTTTTATTTAAAAAAAGTGGGATATGAGGGAGAACGAGGGAAGAAAAGGGAAAACTTAGCGTTGCTATTACAAATCAATCAGGCGCAAGAGTAAAAACTGCAGGTCTGCTTAAAGATAAAGATATATTTATTTTGTAAAACATGAGTGTGTATAAAGATGATAAAATTTGCAAAGTTGCTACATGTTTTGCCATCCAGGAATGGCGTACAAAATTTTTTGGCTTAAGCCATGCGTTGAAGTTAAAATTAGACATAAAATTTATAAAAAAACAAAAACATAAAAATAAACAAAGATATAAAACGTAGCTTAAATTTACAAGAAATGTCGTAATTGCATTTGTTTTCAATCGTTCAAAAATTCTGATAGGCTGTAGTAACATTTGGTTAAAAGGAATTTTTTGAGTTGTATTTTAAAGACTCTATTTGGTAATTCTTTAATCAGTTTGGGGATTTTATTATAAATGATTGGCGCCAAATAAAATATGCTTTTATGCATCAGTGCCGTGTTCGGCCTTACTATTTCTAGCCTGTTATTATCACGCCGACTGCGAATCGTAACTTCTGTCATTTTTTTAAATAATTTGGGATTAGTTTGGACAAAATTAGCTACTTCATATATAAATAGGGAAGGTAAACTAAAACCATTATGTTTAATAAAATAAGGTTTGCAGCTATCTGTAATTTTTAGCCCAAACATAGCCCTCATGCACCTTTTTTGGGACTTAAAAATCATATCCTTATTGACAGAGTTTCCCCAAAATAAAATGCCAAATCTTAATATGGAGCCAACAATACCATGGTAGGCAGTAAGAAGCGCATCAGTGCTTATAATGGGTGCAAGTTTATAGAGCGCGTATGCCGAGGAATTGATTCTTTTATTTAAAAGTTCTGTGTGTTCTTTCCAATTAAGACTTTTATCAATTGTTAAACCTAGGAATTTTGTAGAGTCTACATTTTTTAGAACTGATCCTTGATAGTTTAAATTGAGGTTTGGTGATGCTAAACGTTGACAGAAGAACATAATTTTAGTTTTGTCTAGGTTAATTTTCAAATTATTGTTATTTAACCATTTAATTATTGAAGATATCGTGTCATTAATTTCGCTCTCATAATTATCTTTATTGTTAGAGTTTATGGTGACCGTACTGTCATCAGCAAAAAGTGATATTGGATAATTTGTTATTGTGGGTAAATCGTTTATATAAATAAAAAATAGCAGGGGACCCAATACACTTCCCTGTGGGACTCCGTATTTCACTGTTCGTTCTTCTGATTTATATATTTCTTCTTTTTTGGTTAAGATGTTTATTTTGGAAATCACGGTGTACTGTTTACGATTTTCTAGGTATGTTTTTATGAGTTCTTGTATATTTCCTCTGATGCCATACGCTTCTAGTTTACTAATGAGAATGTTATGATTGACGTAGTCGAAAGCTTGAGTCATGTCGCAGTAAATTGCACAAACTGGCTTCCTTTTATCTACGTCAGTCATGACATTATTAATGAAATTAAAAATAGCCATATTAATCGTTTTATTTTTGCGAAAACCTTTTTGATCATCTGTAAGAATATTTTGTTTTTCTAAGTAATTGTAAATTTTGTATATATAAATATTTTTCAAATACTTTAGATAATATGTGTGTTATACTGAATTTAACGCGAGCGAAGCCGCGGGCGAAAGCTATCTAGTAATATTATAAAAGCGAAAGTGAGTTTATTTGTTTGTTTGTTACCTCTTCACGCCTACATGGCTAAACCGATTTTGATGAATTTTGGTACAGAAATAGTTGAGACCATGGAGACGGACATAGGCTATTTAAAAAAAAAGATTGAGATATGCGGGAGAGAGAGGGAAGAAAAGGGAAAACTTAGCTTTGCTATTACAATAAATAAGGCGCTTGGGCAAAAACTACAAGTTGCAGGTACCAGCAAATCAGGAAAGGGGAACTGTGTTACCCCAAACTAAACGCGAGCGAAGCCGTGGGCAAAAGCTAGTTTACAATAAATGCAAACTTAACGCCAGAAATAATGTAGACAGCTGGAAATAACGTGTAAATGGATTGGAATGGATATCCACCATAGTTGCGAGTGACGTTAAAATGACACCTACGATTACAGACAAATAAATTTAATAATAAATCAACTCAGTTTGATGCATCGGTAAACTGGATGTTGCTTTTGATTGATTAATTATTAGTTCTTTCCAGGCCGAGGATTGATTCCCAGTTTGAACAAATTACCGTAGATTGCGTTTTTTTTTTATTTCTCAAGTAGTAGTCACGGAATTTGGTTTAGTACTCAGTCGATGGCAACGGTTTAGTCACTTTTTAAATGGGACTTAAACATACGTAATGAAATGTGAGAATACTATTCAGTACACTTTTGCCTAATTCTTTAGGTATAACAAGCGTGATGGTATGTAAACCACAGCTGGGTTAAGGCTTTTTTTGCAGATTGCAGAACTTTCCCGCTCTGGTCGGAGCGGTCAGAGTGTCAGACTTTGAGTGACTAAAACTATGTGCCTTCTTTTTGCCCTTTATGTTCCGGGGCCGCAGTATCTCTTTAGAACAACCCGCAACCCTGGCAGGACTGGCAGGGTTAATGCTTCCATCTATATTTCCTCACTTCTAGCGGTGCTACAGTGGACTAATACATTTATCAACATCTTCGATTGGGCGTTGGAAGTCGATTTTTCTCTTTTGGACACCACTCCGATTTTCAAAATGAAATTACGAAATAGTAATATTTGAAAATTTGTAAGCATCTTGTTTTGGATGAAGGTAAAAGTGGTGTATTTGAAATCATTGAATGACTATATATTTTTTTTTATTTTTTATTTACAATGAATTGTGAACTATTTTGTACGCTAAAAATGGCATAACATGTTGAACCAACAATTTTAAACTCGTTCCATCCATATGTGCATATCCTATGTAACATCTTATACATACTTATACAAATAAATGCATCTTTATCTTTACCAAGTGTAAAGAAAATTTTACAATAATACTTTACAGAACATAGTTACTTACCTAGTTCATTAGGTTCTACAAGTTTCGAGATTATTGACCTCATTGCCAACAGCGAAGTACCATTCAAGATTTCAACCAGAGGCGCTGAAAAGAAAGTAAAAGACTGCTCATAAAACAACATTAAACTTGACCAACTGGTATGGACGGAGAGGCTAATCGCATGCATATTTAAACCAGCGGACCTTTTTAAGGAAATCCTCGTTAATGTCCTCCGACCTGAGGTAGGCGAAGGCTGTCAGATTTGTGCTGACTAATACAACACGTTATTCTTCGAAAACCATGCGCTCTTGCTCCCGACAATGGACTGAACCTCTACCGGAAGCGAGAGTTTATCCGCAATACCAACCCCCGTGACAAGAGACAGCTGGGCGTCAGTTTCAGACCTACACGGCACAGGTACTTTCCGAAACACCATTGTCAGCCGGAAACTTAGGGCGCCATTCCACCTCTCCAGCCACTCCTTCGTCACGGCTCTTAACACCGCAATAGCAGCGTGCCCTTTGAACCAGTCTGCCCCATCTCCTATAGCACTTTTGTTTTAATCTTAACCTTTATTCAAGCTCAATTTTGTCTCTTTCCATAATTACAATCTATTATAAATAATCTTGATTTTAAAGGTTAAGGACGTATGTACCCCGGGCGCCGGGCGCCGCGAGACGACTCCCGGCCACCGTAGATGCGGGCCTGTGGACGGTGAGCAATGGGTAGCTCACCGTCCGTTCGTCGATTGACGACAGGCCGTGTCGACGGCGCGTTCGTGTTTCACGCGCGCCTCAAAGAGAGTCAGCAAAGCAGAGGGGCTTGCCAGAGCCTCCGCCTGCCGGGGTTGCGGGTTGTTCGAAAGAGATACCGCGGCCCCGGAACGTAAAGGGCAACAGAAGGAACATGGGTGGGTTTTAGTCAGTACAAGTCTGACATGCCCCCCCGCTCTACCCAGAGCGGGGGAAGTCATTGGATGATTTCCCACCCGAAAATAAAAAAAAAAAAAGGACGTATGTACAGAACCATTTTGTAATTCTGCCTGACTGTGAATTTATAGGATATGAAAAACTGTTGTTATCTTACTTGTAAGCAATGTCGGGCATGTGCATTGGCAGATCGGCTTTGAAGTAAGGAGAAGGTCTTAATTGGACTTAAAGCTACGCCTACTGCTATTCCCTATAATGTCGTAAGTAGTGTCACATATCAGCTTAATTTGGAGTTTTTCGGCCAAAGTTGTGTATGCTAGCCACTTGAGAGCACATGAAAGAGCAACTCATCAAACCTTTCGACAACCACTCTAGAAAAGAGAAAAATATCTTATGCAGATGCTGTGGCCGAAATCAGCTAAATGGCATTATAATCAAACAATATAATCCCCTATTTAATATACCCGGAGTATAAACAATATTCAGCGCAAGACCGATGCCGGTTGTCCAAAAAACCTTACTTTACTTTTATTTATTTTGCGATTGCTATTACAAATGAAAGTCAGATCAACCAATTTCCAAACTGAAAACATCTTACGTAATGTTTGATATGATATAATTGTTGAATTATTTATGCTGGTAACATATATGCAACAAGCAGCCTCGGCACACCAATTGTCATTGATGCAAGTACATGGCTTGGACGATAATAACATTTTTCGTCTTTACTCACTAATATCCTAATGGAAATTATAAAGTAAAAAAAGACAAATTAGGTCAAATAACACCTAAAATATTAGGGTATTTATTATCACTATAAATTACTTCATTTATCATGATAATAATTTTATTTTCGTTCTTGAAAAAATATGGACCATGACAAACAAAAACCACGCATTATATTTGAGGATAAGGCTACTACACACTGGTTCGGCTCGGTACGTATCGGTTCGGCAAGTATGTTAAACACAAAGTCTCGAAATTCCAGTGGCACATTGTTTTTTTGTTTTCCCGACGTAATTTAGTCACACACTGCATAGTTTGTTGATATAAACCAAATGGCCTTTTAATCAAGACGCGTGAAATAACATATAGTTTTTTCTCGCGGCTTAGTCGGCTAGTTTTATGCGTATGAATTTCGAATATTATCGCACAGGGACGTAATTTCGGAGTAACAATAGACAGAAAGAGTTACTTTCGCATGTATATTTAGAGTGGTTTTAGATACTAAAAGTGTTCGTCTTTACCGGTCGGGTTTGGCCGGTTACGATGATATATTTCAACCCGAGCAAGTGTATAGCAAACCTAAGTAACTAGATTAAAATGGAATGGTTAAGTCATTTTATCATAAAAAGGTTATCGAATAATCTACTTATAATCGAACGAGTATAGTGGAGTTTGTATGGCTGTTATCAAAAATGATAACGATTATGTGACCAATAATCAAACGTGCGACCACGTGCTACAAAATGTTGTCGTTCAAAAGCCGGAATGGAAATAATAAAAGTTATACACGTCAAAAATTTAACATGCTGCCTTTATTCTGCCGGGTCGCTGCCGTTTCGTGTTAAATACCTAAGTTAATCGAGATTAAAATGTGACTGTAAACATCCGGTTCATATCTAACTATTTTAATCACTTCAATCAAAATGTTGCTCAGAAATTAATGTAAATTGAATTATTCATTGAGCTATTTATGATCATAATCATAATCATAGATTGATATTTTGTCTGCGAAAACTGATTAATCATTACCATTATGCCATATCACAAAGTAAAATCATCAACTTCCGTAAGTTGATGATTTTATAGTTTTTATACTTTACTACTACATACTTTTTATGAAGAAATTTAATGACAATATTTCGTTTCTTGTAAAAGTTTTTACGAAAACTATTTTCGGAACAGATTCACCATTTGCGATGCCAATTAAAATAGGTATGATTTACAATAATCCACCACAAAACCTCACAATGTTAAGGCTTCATTAATTTATAACTCTTTACTTAGTTAATATTTCACGAAAATATCAGCAAATTAATCAAAACTTGGTTTTAGATAATTAAAAAAACCAATTGTAGTTCAACCACGGTTGTCAAGAAGCAAAAAACGCCATGATATATTAATATAAGCTTTGAAAGAGATCCTGCGATTCTTCAACATTACTCATTCAACATCATTCATGATTGCGCGAGAAATTGAAAGCGACCGCTTGTGGTCACCTTTCTATCATAAATTTCCCTTAAAAAAAGAATCTAATATATGTTTCTAAACTATGGTTGTCGTATGTAGTCTAGTGTGTGCAGGACCTTATAATTGGCACTCATATGACACACTTGAAGTCAATTTAGATCGCAATGATAATGTTAACAAATCTATAACCGCAAACTAGATTTGCAGTTCTTCCGATGTATGCTATGATGGTATACTATGTAATAAAAGCCACCAAAACAGCAGATACAGCACAGAAAGTTGTGTTGCTTTTTTTGGGGATGGGAAATCATTGGCGGGGAGGGAATGTGACAGACTTGTACTCACTAAAACCCACCCATGTTCCTTCTTTTGCCCTTTATGTTCCGGGGCTGCGTTATCTCTTTCAAAGAACCCGCAATCCCGGCGGGCGGTGACCCCGCAGGTCCCTCTGCTCTTTGCTGACATCTCTTTGAGACGCGCGTGGAACACTAACGCGCCGTTGACACGGTCTGTCGTCACCAGACGGACGGACGGTGAGCTACCCATTGCTCACCGTCCACAGACTCGCATCTACGGTGGCCCGGTGTCGTCTCGCGGCACCCGACACCCGGAGCGTCTCGCAAGTCGTGTCACTGCGGTCTGCTTTACTGCTGTGCGATGACGTCCAAAATTGTACCTTAAATCTTGAGGCAAAAGTACCAATCTAAAAGTAAATTCATCATTCTACTTACCAATATAGAATATTTTCTCATTGGGAGCAAAACAATAGACGAATGAAGAGGCAATCTTGCTCAGCGTCGACACGATGCCTAGCAGAGAATCGTGCCATTGCAGGTACTTACTGAGTACCATTATGGAGAATATTGTACCTGAAATGTAATAATTATTGTTTAAAGTAGCTTTTTCCCGTGGCTTCGCTCGCGTTTAACTCGGGTTAACACAGTTCCCCTTTCCTGATTGGCAGGTGCCTGCTACTTGTACTTTTTGCCCTAGCGCCTTATTTATTGTAAAAGCAAAACTACGTTTTCCCTTTTCTTCCCTCTTTCTCCCTCATTTCACACATTTTTTAAAAAAAAATGTTAGCCTATGTCCGTCTCCAGGGTTCCAACTACACTCTTTTGCGAAAAAAAACGGGCACCTAAGGAAATTTACGTTCTAAGGTCGATTTGTGTTAATTAAATGAAATTTATTTCTTTGACGTAGTCTGTATACTTATAATCGTGTAAATTAATGCGCATGAAGTGAATACGGGCAAATAAAAGAAGAAAAAAACGATGGATTCTTTAAAACCGATGTACACGCCCAAACAATAAGAAGTGGTCGGCAATAATTTGACGGGCCTGTTGGTCTAGTGGTTAGTGGCCCTGACTGCTAAGCCGGAGGTCGTGGGTTCGATTCCCACCCAGGACAAACTTTGTGTGATGAGCATGATTGTTTGTTCTGTGTCTGGGTGTGATTTATCTATAATATGTATGTATTTATAAATTATATAAGTATGTTTATCAGTTGTCTGGTTACCATAACACAAGCTCTGCTTAGCTTGGGATCAGATAGCCGTGTGTAAAAAAAAAAAAAAAAAAAATTAAGACAAGATTATTTGTACTTTTTTTAATTAAAACAAGTTACAAATGTAAAAACCTAAAAACGAGTGTGACCTCCTCTTGCCAAAATCACACGTAGAATCCTTCTGGGCATGCTTTCCACGATGTTTTTAATAACGTTTTGAGGAATACCTACGTTCCCACTCTTCTGCAATGACTCTTTTTAGCTCCCTGATGTTTTGTGGAGCAGGTTGCACTGATCTTACCCGTCTCTTTAGAACATCCCAGACATGCTCAATTGGATTGAGGTCAGGACTTCGAGCTGGCCAATCGAAACGACGGCTCCCAACTTCTTGCATGTACGCTTCCACGTCGCCAGAACGGTGCGGGCGAGCATTGTCGTCCATAAAAATGGAATGTTCCCCAAGTGCAGTCAATGTCATTTGGAATTAGGACTTCCATTATATACCGGTGTGCATTTAATGTTCCATTTTCTATGAAAACTAACTCCGTACGCTCCGTCAAATTAATTGCTGCCCAAAACATAATGGAGCCTCCGCCATAAGGAGTGATTTCTTCGAAACACACTTTCGCATAGCGTTCCCGTGGTCTTCGCAGCACTCGCCGGCGTCGGTCCTCTCCACACAGAGATTCTAGCTTCATCAGAAAACAATACTTTATTCCAGTCCTCCAGAGTCCATGAAGCACAGTTCCGAGCAAACTGAAGTCGAGCAACACGGTGCTCACGGAGTAATTTAGGGCCCCGAGCTGGGCGGTAACTCCTGATATTGGCAGCCAAAAGCCTCCTCCTGACCGTCCACAAGCTAACTTCTACTCCTCTTACTTCTTCAAGGCTCTTCTTCAGGTCCAAACTTGACGCCTTTTTTTTCGGGTGGGAATTTATCTAATAACTTACCCCGCTCTGGGCGGAGCGGGGGGGCGTGTCAGACTTTCACTAACTAAAACCCACCCATGTTCCTTCCATTGCTCTTCACGTTCCGGGGTCGCGGTATCTCACACTTGACGCCTTACGATTCCGCAACGCCTGACTCACCAAAAAGCGGTCATCTCTTGGTTCTGTGCAGCGTTTTCTTCCCGAACCGGGTCTTCTTTTGACCGAACCGGTCTCTTGATACCGTTGCCAAGTCCTCTGGACAGTTGAACGACTCACATTTAGCCGCTGAGACACGTAAGTTTGCGAACAACCTTCTTCAAGTAGGGCTATAATTTTACCGGCCCTTATCACTTTATCACTCATATCAAAAAGTGGTATTTAATGTAAAAAGAAAGATTAAATTGTTTAATTTGCAGAAAATTTACAAAAAGTTTTAAAATATCGTAATCAGTTAAAAATCGTTTCAGCAATTCGCGCCATTAGTAAAGCAATTTTAGAATAATCCACAATAATCATTATTTTTCTTTTATTAATTTCTAATTTTAAATTTGGTACCTACGTAAAGAATCATGCCAGGATGCTTCAAATAACATGCCAATATATCGTCAAATTAATAAAACCTATTTCTTGTTCTTCTTCATTGAAGTAGAGAAAAAAATCTAAAGTGCCCGTTTTTTTTGCAAAAGAGTTTATCTCTGCACCAAAATTCATCAAAATCGGTTAAGCCATGTAGGCGTGAAGACGTAACAAACAAACAAACTCACTTTTGCTTTTATAACATTAGTAAAGATATTATGCATCCACTCTTTCAATTGTGATAAAAATATCCATTTCAGAAGATATCAAAGGCAGTGTTTTTCTAATATGGACAATTTGCAATGACCTACAGCTATTATTTATTACTTCATAGTTATTTAAAGACTTGCTTGTGACAGTATCCAACGCTCGATATAGATAGATAAGATACCAATCGTATGCATTAATCAAATGCATTTTGCAAGCCTTGAAAGGATACAACGACCCCCCAAAGAGGGTTATGTCATTTTATCGTTCCTACCTACCCGATACTCGGTCATCCATTTTGACGTATCCATTAGTAATCTTTCGTGATATCATACCTTGGAAATTGAATTTCTTTTTTCCGAGAATCACGGGAAGTCATTAGTCAGTCATAATATTAGCTACGAAAACTGTTAAGGGCTCAATCTAGCATCAATTTTACTTCCTTAATTGTTTTATAAATAAAGGTCCCTAAATCAACAGTCATTAAACAGCAGCTTGTAAAAAAGATTGGCAACACCCACTGAATTTTCAATGCGCAGGACCTTGCGCACTAATCGCACGTGACCACGACTTTTCAAATCGGTCCAGTAGTTTTGGAGCTTATTCGGTCCAAACAAACAAACCAAAAAATCTTTCCTCTTTATTATATTATATACCTATTACTAGCTGTCTTGCGCGGTTTCACCCGCGGTTTTTAGTTACTGCTCCACTCCCTTGTTTAGTAGCGTGATATTGTATAGCCTATGTTACTTCCTGATAATGTAGCTTCTTATTAATGAAAAAATGGTTAAAATGTGTCCAGTAGTTTTGGAGCCTTTTCGATACAAACAAACAAACAAATCTTTCCTCTTTATAATAATTATTATTATTATTATAATTATAATTAAATAATAAGTATAAATACCGCGACATTTTTGCTATTCCTGCAGGTGTGCCCTAATTTTAGACAAAATGAAGTCTACCGTCACAACAGTTAGTTGATAGAACAAAAAAACTGTAAAAAACTGATAAACAATTAAGAAGAACTTACCAATAGTGTGAGTGATGAAGTTATAGGTTTGGAACAAACTGAACTTGACTTCGTCCCAGTTGAACCTATACCTCGTGGACATATACATCACTGATATTTCACCTGAAATTGAAAAAAAGGAAAATGAATCATGCATCAATTAAAGAAGCAATTTTGAAAGGACGAAGAACTAATTTTCGGTTTTTATTACGAATCTTTCAGTTGCAGCCTAGGTCAAACTTAGTACCCAACTACTGAGAATAGTGTGACCATTATTATTTAATATTTTTCTTCAACAAAACAGATGTGAATTCGCGATTCCGGTGCATTCAAGAAAGTATCTTATCAAAAAAATCTTCGATCAATATCGCATTTGTCCGCTACTTTGCCCATCATTAAGCGCCCTTATTTCAGAGAACATATAACAGAAACTCAAAACAATTGGATACATAATCCATCTCTGCCTTACTCATTAAGAATCTTCTTCTTTGGTGTCGATGGTACGACTTCTTTCAATTTCTTTGGCCGGTATGTGGCCACTTTGATTGAGACGTCTCATTTAATGGGTCCTAGTGCAGTGCAAGTGCAGGTGGTGGGACATTTTGGCACACTCCAGCAGTCTTTCTTTCTTTACCAGTAAAGATATTATATGTACTAACCATACATAGGCCCAAACAGAACGCTTACAACTCCCAGAAGAACACAAAGTCGTAGTCTTCTGTTCTTAGGAGCCTTCCTCACGAGCACACTTAAGGTGTCTCTAACGTTCTTGAGATCGAAGAACACGCGGAAAAAGTGACACTTTCCTTGTCGATCATGCTGAAAAAGAACGATTAAGTTTTTGAAGATTATTTACTGAAGAAGGTGTACCGATATGGAGCTTAGTATACCGTAACTAAGTCTATTCTAGACTAGACACTCTCACTAGCACTGAAGACATATACAGAATCCGGTATTAGGTGTGAACGTATCCAGAGCGGCCTGCCAGGACCACTACCTACCGAGGTTGTGGTTTGTTCGAAAGAGATAGGTATAGCGACCCCGAAACACAAAAGGCTAAAGAAGAAACACGGATGGTTTTTAGTCAGTAAATGTCTGACAGTCCCTTCCACTTCCCCCAGACCGGGAGAAGTTATTTGATGATTTTAGTTCCTTATGTACTTACTACTTATGTACTGTGTGAATAGAAGTGACGGTAATTAATTAATAAATAATTGAGGAACAAGGTACTTTCTAAACTGTATTTTATTTCTAACAAAGGAAAATGAACTTTATTAACTTACCTTTTTCTGCTCCTTATTTCTTTTAGGGTCTTTTACTACAAAAAATAGATACATTAAGTTGAAAATTTGTATGACTGTTGTCAATCCATAGCAACCATAGTATCCGAAATTCTTCAACAAGACCCCACTAACCCCCATTCCGATGGGAAAAGCCACAGTCATACTAAAACTTATGAGACCCAACCTAAATGTTCTATTCTTTTCTGTTGTTATGGTGCTTATAAAGGCAAATGCTGTCAAGAAACAAATGCACCATCCACCAGATAATCCCTCAATAATAGCTTCCGTGAAGACCAAGACTTCCAATGAGAGCTGATCGAAGAAATACACGTTGATCATATCATTGATGCCAACGAGTGCTTGTCCAGAAACGGGTATAATCATGAAAAACTTTCGATGCCCGGTTTTGTCAGAGAAAGATCCAACAAAAAGAGCTAATACGCAGGGTATTGTAGCTGACAAGTAAGTCCTCCAGCTAAGAGCTCTAGCTAGCAACTTCTGTGTTTCTCTTTCATATTCATTCTGGCTGTTTACATCTTGCACCTTCAACGAATCGCAAATTTCGTCTGAGTAGTTTAGGTTCACTCGACACGCTTTCTCAAGATTGAGATTCTGTGATGCAGTTAAGTTGATCATAGCCGCTACTACGAACATCATTAAACATGGCTCTAGGGTAATGTTTCTAAACATATCTACCACCTTTTCACGAAATGTCATTTGAACCTCTTCTTCTTCATTTTCCTTAAGAGGATCTTCTTCTGTAAACTCTTCAAAATTTCTCTCTTCTATTTGGGTTCCTGCAGCCATTTTGTTATCACTTTTGTATAATCATTTATTTCGTTAAGTAATATTCTGTTTGATAATTCACTTGTGTGTTCAGATATAACTGGTGCTGAATGTGAACTGTTTATTATATCTCATTTGTAGCCAATAATATTATAATCATTAGCGATACATGCATATCAGCTGTATCGTACAAATATAGGGAGCGTGCGATATGCAAGTACATTAATAATGGGCCCACCTACATTGTGTGGGTATATCTTTGTAGACTAATCCTAACTTATCTACTACGAAGATCGTAAAATCATAATTATCAAAGTAATTGTCAGTACTGGCATTATATCTATTTGATTTTACATTTTCCATCACCTATTTTTCATTAAAATAGGTGATGGAAAATATAAAATCTGAAATATTTAAAAATGTAAAAATGAGAGGAAAAGAAAAATAAAGAGAATTCAATACGTAGTACAACTTCATCTTCATTTTTTATATTTATTTACTGTAATGGTTCGTTTTAATAAGAAATAAATTATAATTTTACACACATTTTTCAAATACATGACCTATATAATATTTTAAACTTTTAGTCTTTTTCGGCTCGGCTTAATTTAGCCTAACCGGGCTTCTGAATTGTTATTAGTATAGTGTGTATACGTTCATGAAAAAGCCATTCAGTTAGCTCGAATTAAAGGTAATTGCCTCAAGTCGGCTTTTTTATTCAAGAAGTATTGCCGAATGAGATGTCCCGACCCGAACATGTGTGTTTAGTATACGATACTAAACACATGCCTATATTTGTTTTGATATGAAAACTTGTCTGACAAAAACAATACAATATCATCATTCGTAAAATAAACACTAATAAACTTCTCATCTTAAAATAAGTTCACTCATTCTACTTTATTTATTTATTTATCCTTACTATTGACGAAGCAAACCCGACAGCAATATGTGCTGTCGGGGTTTTACATAAAAATACACGTGTTTCTAGAGTAGAGTAAATAGAAGACCATCTCGAGATAAAAGTCGCTATTTGACGTAGACTCCGTAAGATTTAAATAAAATTAGGCAAGTAGCTATATTTGATTTAAACATTATGCAATAATTTTCGTCAACAACAAAGATTACAAAGTAGTTACAATATTTCATTCAATGAAGAGATTGTGTAAGGAATGATATGAGAGTAAGGAATAAATGATATCGCCTGCCAGGGGAAAATGATAGAAGAAAACGTATTGTGCCGACCCTTAATGGAATGGGACAAGGGCAGAAAGATGATGAGAATCAAATCTCTCTATGAAAAAAATGTAGGTTGGAATTGATAACCTGCTTGGAGCAATTTCTCTCTACAACAGATCGAACCCCAACAACAAATTAAACACCAACTTACTGGGTTACGGAGACAAGCAATCGCCGGTTTATGTAAGCGAACACCTCACTTTAGCGAACAAATCACTTCATGCTGCTACCAGGATCGCAGCCAAGGAGAAGAAATACAAATTTGTTTGGGTTAGAAATGGAAAAATTCTTGTCAGGAAAGTTGAAGGTTCATCAACACGTGTAATAACAAGTTTAGAAAGTCTAAAAAAGTTAGAATAATCACGTTCATCTCAATTTAAATCTGTCATTGTCAAAATAATTTAACATTAAAATTCAATCAATTAACTTTTTATTACCAAAATTCTAGAAGTATTCGCGGAAAATTGGATGGTATTTTTTTGAATGTACTATCTATGAATTTTCATGTTATTGTACTCACTGAAACCTGGCTGAATGAAAGTGTGTCAGATTCAGAAATCTTTGATAGCCGATATCAAATTTTTAGAAGGGATAGACAGTCGGGAACTTTTTCTGAGGGCAAGGAGGGAGGTGGTGTGCTAATCGCAATTCATAAAACCATTAATGCTTATAGAAATATATCATTCGAGTCGTGTTGTGAGGATTTATGGGTGACACTGGACTTATCGACTTGTCGTTCTCTCAAAACATCTAAAAAAATTCACTTGTGCGCCGCTTATTTGGCTCCTCCGGTAAACATTAATCTTATAACTTACTTTACGAATAGAGTTGGTAGTGTAATAAATGATGAACCCGTTATTATGATAGGTGATTTCAACCTAGGTAACATAGAATGGACAAAATCATCACTGCATCAACATGTAGAACCAAATGTTAGCACCAATAACATTAGTAAAACTTTTATCGAATTCTTATCCTCTAGCGACCTATACCAATATAACTTAATCCAAAATAAACAAAACAGTATTCTAGACTTAGTCATATCAAACTTAATTTATCCGATTGAAGTAACTCGGTCCTATGATTGCATATCAAAAGTTGATGATTTTCACCCACCTTTGCAGATCACCATTCATCTCACACTTCCTAAACCACTTACTAATAAAAGAACAAAAAGTTACACATTTCATAAAGCTGACTATCGTGAAATTAGAAATCGACTTGATAAAACAGATTGGGACATTGTTTTAAAATCAGATACCGTTGATAAGTCAGTTGCTGCTTTTTACTCTGTATTACGGGAGATTATTGCTGAATTAGTTCCTCGACAGAATGCTGGTAAACGCTTATATCCTGTCTGGTACAATAACAGTTTAATAAGGATGTTAAAGGAAAAGGAAAAATGTCGGCAGAGGATGAAAAAATATAAAAATAAACGGGATGAATACGAATATATATTGCTTAGGGATCGATCTAACCGAAAAATAAAAGAGTTGTATCAGAAATATTTACAAAATGTACAAAATAATGTGGTAAATAACCCAAAATATTTCTGGACATATATAAAAAACAAACGCGAGAGCAAAAACGTCATGCCCAGAAACATGAAGTTCAATGGTAACACTGCGTCTGACGGCTTAGGTATAGCGAGTTTATTTGCGGAGAACTTTGCATCAGTATACAGCCCTATTTCTGTTGGGGATCCTGACCCTGAACATATTCATAAATCCAGCAATAGTAACAGCTTACATCAGGTAATACTATCTGTACCTAGCATACAGAGAAAACTTAAAAACTTAGATGTTGCTAAAGGCCCGGGTTCTGACGGTATACCACCACTGTTTATTAGGGAGTGTGCTGGTGCTTTATCTAAACCATTGAGTATTATTTACAACCGATCGTTATCTGAAGGGGTTTTTCCGGAAATCTGGAAGGAAGCCATAGTAGTTCCGATCCCAAAATCGGGGGATAAAACTGATGTCAGCAATTATAGACCAATTAGTATCTTGCCCACTTTAGCAAAGGCTTTTGAATCTCTTTTGTGTCCCATCATGAATTGGCATATTAAAGGCTCTATTACGGAACATCAACATGGCTTCTTTCGAAATCGATCCACAGCCACAAACTTGGTCAACTTTGTTGAAAGAACTCTAGCTTATATGAGTGAAGGCAACGAAATTGACGCAATCTATAGCGATTTCAGCAAAGCTTTTGACAAAGTCGACCATAATATTTTGCTGCAAAAGCTCAGGATCACATTCGGTATTCATGGGTCACTTCTGAAGTGGTTCCAGTCTTACTTGGTTGGCCGAACAGCAAGAGTAGTAGTAAATGGACACTCGTCCAACACATTCACGCCTACATCTGGTGTACCACAGGGGACACATTTGGGCCCAATATTATTTATAATGTTTATTGATGACATTAAATATTACATACAGAACTCTCATTTTGAAATGTATGCCGACGACTTAAAATTGTATAGGGCTGTTATGACAAAAACGGATGAAACTCTTCTGCAAAGGGATATCGACAGGGTCTGTGTATGGTGTGAGAAGAACAGAATGCACGTCAATGTTAGTAAATGTTACCATATTAAATTTTCACGTAAAAAACATAAATATGATTCTACATACATCATGAGGAACCAAATTTTAGATAAAGTTTCCGAAGTTAGAGATCTAGGTATTGTTATAGACTCCGAAATGAAATTTCAAACGCACATCGAACTCGTTATAAATAAAAGCAATAGAATGCTTGCTTTCTTAAACCGTAGCACAAGACAATTTAGCAATTTGACAGCGCTAAAAGTTTTGTTTTCTGCATTAGTCCGTAGTCACATAGAATACTGCTCTATTGTCTGGTACCCAATACATAGTATCCACATACAACGCATCGAACGAGTCCAAAAAAGGTTTATAAAAAGACTATCTTATAAAGCAGGTATTAGGAATGCAGTTAACAATTATAATGATAGATTAAACCACTTTAAAATGAAATCTCTACACTGGCGTCGAGACTTTGCAGGTCTAATATTCGTGTTTAAGATACTAAATCAAGGCGTGGATTCCTCACAGCTTCTGTCATCAATTAATATTAACGTGCCCCGATCATCAGCTAGACTTCATAATTATAAACCTTTTGCTCCTGGTAGCCGCAAAACGAAGTACGGGAGAAATGCCCCTCTTTCCTATGCTCTCAGAAGGTGTAACGACATTTTTCACGATTGTGAGTTAGACATATTTTCAGGCAGCGTTACTAACTTTAAAAGAGCTGTGCTCAATAAGATGTAATTCTTGCCCTTTAATATTATTTTCTTTATCTTATGTGTGTTTGTATGATGTTTTGTTATTCTATTCAATTTTCGCATTTATAATATTATGTAGCACATTATCACTATTTTATCTAATTTAATTTATATTTTTTAATTTTACCTCAATCTAATTAATTTAGTTTTAAGTATAATATACCATTTTTTATAATTGTTAAAGATCCTTTTATTGATTATTATTGTATAGTGTGATCTAAATAAAATGCTGTGCTCACCTTTAATTTAGATGCATGCAATTCTATTGTAATTGTGGATGTTACTCACTACGATTGATTTTGTATGTATTTAGTTGGTTTGCCTAAATAAATAAATAAATAAATAAATGAACACGCACGCTGTGTGGCTGTGGAATTTGGACATCAGGTACTGCCAAACTGTTTCAATTTTCAAAATAAGAGTGAGAGAACACTATATTTCCATTTCACCATAGTAGCATGAATATTTATTCTTACATTTAAATTGTATTATTTATATTACATATTTTGTGGTTGTACTTGTTTCTTATATTTTATTTATTTATTTATTAAAACTTTATGCACAAGTAAAAACTGTACAAAGGCGGACTTAATGCCTTAGGCATTTTCTACCAGTCTACCTTAGGGTGATAGAGATAAAACACAGTAGGTGCGATAGCAGAAATAAAGGATATTAGAAAATAAATATTATTAATATAAATAATAATGGACTCAGACTGAACTTGATACCTTGTATAGGAGAGTCCGTACACTGCTGACCGCAAACCGGATGCATCACCCAAGATCATCGGTAATGAGACTGTATAATGTATATCCCTCGGAAGTGCGGGGGTCGAGGCCTTTTAAACGCGAAGACCCTCCATAAACGAGAGGTGTGTGTGGTGGGTAATATTTTTTATAAAAGCCGAGATGGGTATGCACCGAGATGTGGTCGCAGTGGACAAGGGACTCACCCCGCTGTCCATAGCTAAAGAGAACTTGCGCAAACCTGTGGTACTTACTACCGATGACCGCAAGAAAGTATGGCAAGACAAGGAGCTTCACGGGCGCTTCTACAGGGCTCTACACGGGCCCGATGTAGATTTTATAGCATCCGTGTCCTGGCTACGATTCGGTGACCTCTTTGGGAAAACTGAGGGTTTTGTCTGTGCGATTATGGACGAAGTTATACTGACGAACAACTACCGGAAATATATTATGAAGGACGGGACGGTTGATGTGTGTCGAGCATGCCACCGTCCGGGTGAGTCCATCAGACATATTATTTCTGGTTGTTCTCGTCTAGCTAACGGCGAGTACTTGCATATGCACAACCAAGATGCCCGTATTATTCACTAGCAACTTGCTTTGAAATATAATCTTGTGGAATCTGAGGTACCGTACTACAAGGATGTGCCCGACCCAGTTCTCGAGAAAGACCATGTCACGCTGTACTGGGATCGGTCTATCATTACTGACAGAACTATTGTCCCCAATAAGCCTGATATAGTGGTGATAGACCGATCAGCGCGCCGCGCAATGATAATCGATGTTACCATCCCGCATGACGAGAATCTCGTGAAAGCTGAGAAAGAAAAACAACTAAAATATCTCGACTTGGCACACGAGGTTGTCGACATGTGGAATGTAAACTCGGCTATCATTGTACCGATTGTCGTAACGGCCAATGGCTTGATAGCCTCGACGAACATCTGTTGAAGCTCTCCTTAGGCGGTTGGATCAAGGGCCTGATTCAGAAGGCAGTTCTCCTCGATACAGCCCGCATTGTGAGGAGGTTCCTGTCTCTGGAGCCTTAACCACCGCACCGGTAGCTTGGACCCTGCTCCCGATACCGGCGGAGACCTATTTTTATATTTTAAATGTTTTTCTATTTTTTTTAAGAAATATTTAAAAATGTATTTATAAGTGTTACAAATGAATAAAGGAAGTAAGGTATAGTTATTTAAATATAAATAACTAAAAATACTTATAAACATACATATAACAAAATTATATAAAGTTAAGAGACCGTAAGAAGACAACAACCACAACTTAATCCACGGACGAAACTACCAACTTCTTGCAAATGTATTCGCGAGCTTTCCTTATATTGTATTTTAATTATTTGAATGCTTTATGTATTCTATTTTCTCCTCTTTTTTACACACTGTGTCTACGTCTCCTTTTATTTACTGTCTTTTCGCAGGTATGCTAGAAGATATTTCTTTAGGAATATCAATAGCAGGCCCCTCTGAATAAGCATTGCCTTTGTACCTATTTGTCTATTCATCTTCTTTATTGTATTCAGTATATACATGAATCGTTAAATCCTTACTTATATTATAAAAGCGAAAGTGAGTTTGTTTGTTTGTTTGTTACGTCTTCACGCCTAAATAGCTAAACTGTTTTTGATGAATTTTAGTACAGAGATAGTTGGGACCCTGGAGACGGACGTAGGCTATTTAAAAAAAACCTGAGAAATGAGGGAGAAAGAGGGAAGAATAGAAAAAACTTAGCTTTGCTGTTACAATAAATAAGGCGCAAGGGCAAAAACTACAGGTAGGTAGTTTGTAGGTCAAATACCAAAGGACAGGTACCTGCAAATCAGGAAAGGGGAACTGTGTTATCCCGAATTTAACGCGAGTGAAGCCGCGGGCTAAAGCTAGTAAATTAATAAATGTGTCTAGTCATGTTTTCTTCTAGATTTTAATTCAGTTTTCACAATATTTGGCATTTTGATTTCCTGATTATTTATGGGTGTAATACATTATTATTCAACTTTCTAACAATAACAAAAGATCGATGTTTAATGAACTTATAATAATCGTGTAAAATATAGTCAACAAGATAAAGTATAGTCAACTGTTAGTGACTTTCTTTGTAACAAAACCAATGGAATTATTCCTGAAGGTGGAATAAATAAGTTATAAAAATATTCAATAAAATAATCACTGATAAAGTAATAAATATGGATAAAACGACCGCTGATATGTTTTTCAATGATATAACACTGTTTTAGTCCAAAGCCATTGTGATTTCATCGTGTTTGTGGATTCCCAAAACCTTTAATACCCTTTAATATGCGTAATTAATTATGCATTTCATATCGTCAGAAACCCGCCTAAAATATAAATGCCTGTGCTCATGTCCTTGTATGTTTTTTTCTCTGGAATACGTAAAATAATTTTATCAATGTCAATGATTTTAGTAATTAATAACTTTTGTTATTACTTACTAAAATCATTCCCTAAAGTAAGAACCAAACTATATTTACAAAAGTCTAATTGAAATGAAACCAGCTATTCTTGGGATACTGCTTTCGTGTTTAGCATGGCAGTATTGTACACCGTAAAGGTATGTTGTAGAGAAAATTCTTTTCTCTATATTTATTAGCCACAGCCACACTTACAACGACAAAAATAAACTATTATTTCTCATCCAGAAAAGCTTTTAGTTCGAAGATGTAATTCACAGCGCCTTCATTTCGTAGCAGTCACTGTCAAGACTCGGGCCGCTTCACTGTTCGCGGAGCCGCAGGCGGCCTTGAGTCCAGCATATTTTAAGCGACACTAAGCGTTACCTAAAAGACATAAAACTTCAAATAGTTTGACATTGCAAATGCTGGCCGCTGCGCTGTGACTTCGGTGAAGGTGGAACATCGCGTGCTACGCACGTGATCGTCGGAGATATTAAAATTATATCACACAGATAGATAGGCAGTCGCTCTAAGTAAAATTCTAATATTTATTCACCTATTTATTGTTTATTCCTTTATTTTATACAATTTGACATTACTTTGTTTATTTTTTTATTTTTACATTTCTTTTTATTATTATTATTTGTGACATTTTATTTTCCTTATTATTTTAATTTATGACATTTTATGATCTCATTAATTTAATTTTGTATTTTTTTTTATTTTTATTTGTTTATTGTGAATGTGAAGACCATGTGGATCATTTCTTTTATTTACTTTGTTTTTTGACGATAGTCTGGCAGTTTGAGTACTATAAGCGACCTACACAAATGTCCTTTTTTTGGTATTGTTCGTCGTGTCGTTGAGCTCCTTGGGTTATGAGTTGAGCTACACGATAACTGACAAATGCTTGCACTGACTGGACAGGTCCACTCAATCTGTGTGGTGCTTTCTTAAAAAGACCATTTCAGACACTATCTGCATGGTCCTCATGTAAGTTGACCAAGATTATTTTGTCTGGACCTTAAAAGAGACTATGACCTCTGAGTTTGTTTCGGCTGTTTCTTCTCAGAGTAGTCGGGTATGAAACACCGGCCTCATCTAGTTTAAAAAAAATGACGTGTAAAAGTGTTTGTGAAAACCTACTTGCAAAATAAACATCATTTATCATTATCATTAATATTCAGCTGCATCCGGTTAGACTGGAAACCGGCCGCATTTAGAAAAGGCTAGGCAGATATCATGTAGATGCAAGTTATTTAATACTAGCTGGCGCCTGCGGCCTCGCCCGCGTGATATCAAAAAAAAACTGTATCCTATGTGTTATTCCAAACTATAATCTACCTCTGTGTCTCATTTCATCAAGATTCGTTCAGCCGTTTTGACGTGAACGAGTAACAAAAATCCAAACATCCATCCATCCTCACAAACATTCGCATTTATAATATTAGTAAGGTATAAAATTCTCGTGTCACAATGTTCGTTCCCATACTCCTTCGAATCGGCTCGACCGATTCTTATGAATTTTTTATGCTTATTTAGTAAGTCTCAGAATCGACTACTATTTATCTTTCATACCCCTAAGTGAGAAGGGGACCTGAGCAGCGGGTGAAACCGCTGGGCACAGCTAGTTATGTATAAATGAGAAAGTTTGTGGGATCGGATGTTTGTTAGTCTTTCATGCAAAACTTACTAAACGGATTTGGATAAAATTTACCAGACAGATAGATTTACAACCTTAATAATTACATAAGATGCTTGTTATGACGGAGAGCAAAGCCGCGGGTATAATCTAGTACCCGAATAAATGCAGTATTGCACAACGAAAACATAAAACCATTTTTTTTTCTTACAATTTATTTGTAGTTACTTAAAAAGAATTCCTCTCGTTTCACCCTAGTACTATTTGAATCTAGATTGACTGAAAATGCAATTCATTGTACTTTTTACTTAAAATATGTAAACAGACTTAATTGAAACATATTTCTTTTGGCACACGCAATCATTGTTATTTATTGAGGTATCTCTATCTTGCACAATGTTGTGCAATCATGTAAAAGGAAAAATATTCATAGGTGTATGGTGTATGTGTATAGTTGAGGAATTTAAAAATAATTTTAAATAAATTTTGTAGGTTTTTAGATAAAAAAGCGATCGTGGGTCGATTTTTGAAAACGTGCTATTTTAATTATTATAATAGGTAAAAAAGAGGAAACAATCAATTGTTTCAGAAATTAATCATCTTTTAGATAGTATATTTAAAGTTTTGCGAACCTAAGTTTTTTTGTACGCAATAAAAGAATTGACTGTTAGCAGATTAAAAAAAATACGTATAGTAAAATGGACCACGAATTGAGCCTCGTAGTTTGCTACGCCGTAGCATGACGCGTAGCAACCAATCAACGCTACTCAATATTTGGCCTTAGCGTATGAAATAAAACGTTATTGTGAACCTATTTCGTACCTACACATGTTCCTTATGCATTTTTATTTACCCTGAAATGTATATCAGAAATGAGTGGTTATATTTAATGTTGCAATAAAAACTATGAAACAGACAACTAACTACCTGTAGTAGTACAGGATACCAATTTTGTAATCCTTACTAATATTATAAAAGTGAAAGTGAATTTATTGGTTTTTTGTTTGTTACGTCTTCACGCCTAAATGACCAAACCGATTTTGATTAATTTTAGTACAGAGATAGTTGGGAACCTGGAGACGGAAATGGACTATTTTAAAAAAAAAAGTGAGATAAGGGGGAGAAAGTTTTTTTTCGATCACCACGCAGGTTAAAGTTAGCGTTGGCCCAAAGTAACTATGCCACGGGGACGAAGTCGCGGGCGAAAGCTAGTCGCAAATAAATATCTGCTGTCTCATTCATAAAGTCGATTAGTTATTGAATTTTATATAGTATTTTGTATACCGAGCTGGTGTTCGCAACTCTACGTCCATAAACGTACGGTATGGTAGTTTGATCGTCTTAAACACTCCAACACATGTTTGAAACACGCTGTATAAAGAGTAAAGCGCTTGTCATACCGAGAAAAGCAAATTATTTTGTAAGTACATAATCACCTGATAATCACACATAATCAAGTGACTTGCTCGTATTTGTTCGCACGATCCATTATACTCCCTGTATGTGCAACTATAATGGTGTTTATTCCACAAATATTTACTGGAATAAAAATAATTTTGTTGTTTGCTCCTAATTGAATGACTGTGTATGACTTGCAGGTGAAAATAATAAGGATTTATGATGAAATATATGATAATTTATATAATTCCTTCATTACTAATCTTTTTAGACTTTAGTTCATTATTTAATCTTTATGGAAAAGATGAGATTGCGTATTTTACATACTTATACTCAGGATTGTTTGCGGGCTGACTGCTTCGCTGCTTAGTGATCACAAGCGCAACTCCCGCGTGATAAGGTCCTGCATCCGTTACCGGCTTAGGGTTACAAGGTTCCTCTAAGGGTTTTTTGCATGTTATTTGGGCAGAGTGGCAGTGTATTCTTCATAAGTTGTCTTATAGAGTACGGGATACTGAAGGCACTGGACTAAAATAAAAGAGGAGATATGGAATGACTTGTCCAATGTATATTAACATGTGAGTGACACAAGGGCTCAAGAAAAACGGACCATAGTGCGTAACTACGCACTTTGAACTGTCTTTCTTGACCCCTATAGAACGTCTACTATAATGACGTCTACTTAACTTAAAAACTAGACAAAAACAGTGCGCATCGTCGCTCGTTGCTATGACGAATATAACAGGCTGCGGAGCTTCAGTTGCGGCAATAGATAAGAATCTGATATATTATTATTTCATAATTTTTCCTTATAATCGTAAGGACATCATCCTACTTATAATATTATAAATACGAAAGTTTGTGAGGATGGATGTATGGATGTTTGTTACTCTTTCACGTCAAAACGTACGAACGGATATTGATGAAATTTGGCACAGAGGTTTTATTTTGATACTTTTTTTATCGATTATCACGCGGATGATGCCGCGGGCGCCAGCTAGTTACTACTATTTCCAAATTACTTATTCTGCAAAAAAGAATGTTACAGAAGGCAGTCAATCAGAGCAAGAGCAGAAAAGGATGGGCTTGTGGTGTATTGAAACTCCGTAGATTGCTCAATTCAAGATCAGGTGGTCTCTAAAATGGCCACTTTAGCAGACTCTTATTCCTTACTAATATTATAAAAGCGAAAGTGAGTTTGTTTGTTTGTTACCTCTTCACGCCTGAATGGCTGAACCGATTTTGATGAATTTTGGTACAGAGATAGTTGGGACCCTGTAAACGGACATAGGTTATTTTTTTTAAGTGAGAAATGAGGGAGAAAGAGGGAACAAAAGGGAAAACTTAACTTACTTATTACAATAAATAAGGCGCAAGGGCAAAAACTACAAGTAGCAGGTACCTGCAAATCAGGAAAGGAGAACTGTGTGACCCCTAATTTAACGCGAGCGAAGCCGCGTGCAAAAGCTAGTTCTTCATAATTAAAAAAATACACTTCCGTACGAACTTACGACATAGACGGCCATATATTGACTGCGAAGAGTTACAGGGTTGAGGTTCATTATATCATTTATTTATTTTATAATTTATGTACCCACAGTAGTTGAGTACTCTTTTTTTTGGTATGAGAAATCATCAAATAACTTCCCCCGCACTGGGCGGACCGGGGGGGAGTATCAGACTTGTACTGACTAAAACCCACCCATGTTCCGAGGCCGCGGTATCTCTTTCGAACAACCCGCAACCCTGAAACTTTAGTACCCTTGGGTACTACTTTTTTTAACAGCTCCAAGGAGCCAGATACTTGAGTATATGGTTTTGATTTCAACACGATCTCGCTCGTAATTAACGCGTATAGCTATACGTTAATTTTAACAGTCATACGATGCATCTATAAAAGTCAACAACCTTCGATAGCAACTGTGATAATATGATAACAGTCAGTTGCATACAAACAGGTAAGTCATTATTATTGCACTCAATCGATAACTTATCAATATTTATGTACTGTGTGTATTTGTGATATAAGGCCCTAATACATTCCGGGGTTGTGGGTTGTTCGAAAGAGATACCGCGGCCCCGGAACATAAAGGGCAATAGAAGGAACATGGGTGGGTTTTAGTCACTACAAGTCTGACACTCCCCTCCGCTCCGCCCCGAGCGGGGGAAGTTATTTAATGACTTCCCACCCCAAAAAAAATAAAAAGGCCCTAATACATGGGATTTACACATAACTAGAGAGATGTGGGTGTATTAATTATTAATTATTAATCTCTGCGTTACCCTTCTTTACGGATGGGAAATCATCTAATAACTTCCCCGCTCTGGGCGGAGGGGGAGTGTCAGATTATGACTGACTAAAATCCACCTATGTTCCTACATTTGCTCTTTATGTTCCGGGGCCTTGATACAACCCGCAACCCTGGCCTGCGTAGTGCGTAATCTCGCGAGGAGTATAGGAGTAATGCGTACGTACATATGTGTTTGTATTATGTCTTATGGTGGTTTATTATTATCATATATCAAACCTTTTCCCAACTCTTGGGAAGACTTTGAACTTAAAAGGATGCTGCTTACTTCCAATATGTTACATGAGACGACTGCCTAACTTCCACAACATGGTTGCTGACCAACATTTATACACATCCCTTTTTTCCGGATAGGAAATCATCTAATGACTGCCCTCGCTCTAAACAGTATCGGACTTGTACTGACTTAAACCCATCCATGACCTTTGTGTTCCTGGACTTAGGTATCTCTTTCGAACAAAACGCAGGCTCCTGATATCTACGGCAAAAAAATATTTATAAAAAACAATTTAAAAATATAAATAAAAACTCTTTGAAGTAAGCGTAAAGCACAAACGTGTCGACGTCCTCACTAAACGAACCGACGGTGAGCTACCCATTGCTCACCATCCACAAGCCTGTGCCTTCGGTGGCCGGAGTCGATCGCGGCTTCCGACGCCCTACACGCATCTTTTGATGTCAGATTTTTTATAATTACCAAAGTACAGATAACAGGCGGGACCAAATGTTACTTTACGAGACAAGGAGAGCACTTGATAAAAAGAAGGTTACCACGATTCGACTTCGGTTTCATTTACTTAAAAACGGATAAAAAAGCAAAACATTGTTGTCCGCCTGTCTGTGTATCAAGGCCTTTTTTCTCTGGAATGCTCTCACTTCCACGGATATTATAATTTTACTCATTACCAGTTTGTCGGAGAAAGCAGTCATGTAATAACTATAACATTGTTTTATCATTAAAAGGAGGTGGCTGATAAGATGACAAATAATAGAAGAGTATGAAGGTAGAAGACATGCTTCGCCGACCCCAAATAATTTGTGATAAGGAAGGTCATCTTCCAATTTTGAAATAAGTTAATATAAAATCTCTTTGAATACACAAAAAGTGCTGGCACAAAAGATAACATCTTCAAATTTAAAAACATACATTGATGTCAATCAAATTGACATTCACTATGAAATAGTGTTACCAGCCTAATAAATATACCCATACTTAAAGGTTTTTTTTTATTGGGGTTGTTGTTGTTAATAAAAAAAATATATAATAAGAACACAACTAATAAATTACTAATAAAAACAATTTTAATTTATTATTTAATTATAACATTCATTCTATACATTTATCACAGCAACACATCTTTATCCATATACACAGTAATTTCCGGCAGTTTTTACTCAAAAAAGATGTCAACTTTATGTCATCTTTAGATAAAAAATACTTTTACTTTTTTTTACTCGATACCAACCAAAAGGTGGTTGAAATAGTATTACAATAAATTATAATAATATTATATATACTTTTATTTACATTTTATATTTCTGTTTACACAATTCTAAGCGAAAAATGATGTGTGACAAAAAAATCTTCCTTTTAACTTGAAATACAATTATATTAAATGTTTTTTTTTATACATATTAAGTACTAGTAATATTATTATAATATACAAGTACCTATCATATATATACATTGATTCACTTTCATAATACATATGGCGAATAGGAATAACAAATTATGTTTCTCATACACTTTATTTTAAATAAAATTATAATTTTACTAGCTTTTGCTTGTTTAGCTTAGCTCGCGTTAAATTCGGGGTAACACAGTCCCCTTTCCTGATTTACAAGTACCTGCTACCTGTAGTTTTTGCGCTTGCGCCTTATTTATTGTAATAGCAATGCTAAGTTTTTCCTTTCCTTCCCTCTTTCTCCCTCAGATCCCACTTTAAAAAAAAATAGTCCGTCTGCTGGTTCCCAACTATCTCTGTACCAAAATTCATCAAAATCGGTTTAACCATTAAAGCGTGAAGAGGTAACAAACAAACAAACTCACTTTCGCTTTTATAATATTAGTAAGGATAAGGTAGTAAGGATAGTATGTATTTCAAATAAAGTGTATGAGAAACATGTTTTGTTATTCCTATTTTGCAAATTTTGAACCGTTAGACAACCCTGTACCTAAGCCTTAAATTTTGCAATAAAAAACAACTTAAAAAAAATGTATGAAATTAATAGATATTCTAGCGCATTAAACAAATGGACACAAGTAAATACCTTAAGGAATTATATAATTTGAGTAACAGTACACAAACTAAAGGAAGCTGTATGCTCTTTAAATTCTGATAACTAGAAAAACTGAGCGAGAAACCATTGAGCATTTAATAATATAACTCCGAATCTAAGTTTTACAACAACATAAATACAGTTCATATTATCACAATTTATTCGGGTAAATATGAAGTTAATCATCTCCTCCGGGAATATTAATTAGCTTTAATACCTAATTATTAGAGCACCTCTAGTAAAAACAATCTGTACTAGCTGCAGAATACATTTACTTTTACTTTGTTTTTCATGTTTGTTTTAATGTTCCTATGGTACCACATCGACATGAATAATGTAATCAAGGTTAAGTAACAATATCCTGATTTAAAACAGTGTCCATGGAGTTTCTTGCCCACTCTTCTCCATAGAGATCTCCGCTTTGGATTGGGCAACTACAGTACTTACACAGTTATTATGCATTGTGACTGGGACTGCAGCTTAATTTTATTATTGTCATTGTATCAGTTCAAAAGTGACTGTAACTGGCCTACTTGAAATAAATGCTTTTGATTTGATTTGTTCACAAAGAGATAAAAAAGCTTAAATATTTTATGTAAAATCCTAAACCATTATTGTATTATTTATTTTCAAATCTATACGGTTCTATAAATATTATAAGTTTACTTCGTGTTTGTCTGTGTGTCCACGTTATTCATTGAAGTTTCATCACCGATTTTGTCGAGGTTAGAGCCAGTTTGTATGTTACACAAATATTAATTATAAAATAAATATTTCAGGTTTGGTCAAATCGTTCAAACCGTGCGAAACCACGCTTGTGTTTATATTTTTTTTCATTCATTTAAAACATAGGTACACATTCATGTCATATTAAAAAGCATACAATAATTATTCCTCATAGTTCCTATCTATGTTACAAAGTTAGACAAATAATAAAAAAAAACCTTAAAGACTGCGCTAATTCGCCACAATAATTCGATTTTTTTCTTAAATATAATTAAACAGGAAATGTACAACAAAATTAATTCTAGGCTTCACAAAAACTCTTTTAAAGAAGTAGGATTTTAAAAGGAGGTTGGACAAAGTTGGTCAAAATAAATTCAATCAACGGTCATTGTCTTTACTATTGCACATATTTTCCACATTAAATGGCAACATTTAAATCATCCGTAAGGTGCACTTTATTAATATTTTAAACTCAGATAACTGTATCTTTTGTCAGCTTTTATACAACTTTGCCCATTGTCCTTAAGTTCACAAATGTAAAGAGTTTTTCTCTCTTACAATTACAATTTTGAGAAGTAACTTAATATGTAAGAGCAGATTTCACCAATAAACGAAATTCACTTTACGGCAACGTTCAAAAAATGTCAATATCAATATTTCTTAGTAATCATGACACTGACAGTTTTTGAACCCGGTTAAAACGTGCTGATCACGTTCAGTTTCATTGGTGCGTTCACTACGTGTTACGTTTTATGGTATGCGACTAACTTTTCTTTCCCATTTCAATTTTTTCTTTCTCCGCAGGTGATGGAATGAATTGAAGTGGGTCTGCCTTCTTGGCCTCTGCCTCTTTGGCATCTTTCTTTTCTTCTGCCTCTAGAGCCTTCTTTCTTGAGCCCTTCAGGGCAGCTCTGTGTTGGACGTAGAAAAATCTGGAATAGAACAAAATATTTAAAAAAACCATAAAGGTGTGTGAATCGACGACTAATTATGCTGAGATACATAAGAAAACAAAGATATTTCAGTGTTCTTTTTTTAATGTATTCGACGAGCTAAACCTAAGTAGACATTTTATTTACATTTGACCATTTTAAACCTCTGTCATAAAATTCTTTCTTATTAATTACTAATTTTGAAGGATGTGACATGCATTGGTAAAATGTCATCACAAAACTGTATTCATATTTCGCCAGATATCCTTAACTACTACGTAATAGGTACAAGCCTATTACCATCAACAGATTTCGAAACTAGTTCCAACCATTTCAAAGAATCTATTTTGAAATTGACACCACAGTAAGAACAAGCCGGGCAAGTGCGAGTCGGAGTCGCCCACCGAGGGTTCCGTACAAACTTACGAGATAAACGGCCATATCTTTTAACTGCGTAAACTTAGAGGGTTGACAATTTCAACTCGATACCTCCACCCGTTCCCGAGATAAAGAGTCATGACAGACAGACGGACAAAACAGGGCTCCTAATAGAGTTCCGTTTTTTCCTTAAAAAATGTGGTACTTACATAAGTATAATCGAAGGTGGTATAGCAATAGCCGCGCTAGTCAGGAACACAGCACCCGGCAGTACATGCAGTGTCTTCATATACATCCAGGAGTAAAAGGGATGGAAGACCAGCGCAGCTATCGTCTCCGTGAGGGAGAACAGGGAGTTTACCTTCGCTGAAAAGAGAAGATCATAGTAATGGTTAGTAACTTGCTTCTTTGGTAGTCCGGGAATTGTCGTAAGGCCTCGTATTGCCGAGATTTAAAGAATGTAATGCTTTATCCAGGTTACCAAATCTCTTTCAAATCGGTACAGTAATTTTGCGTTAATGAGTAGCGAACATTCATCCTCACAAACTCTCAGATTTAAACTCGTTCACTTCTTACTTATATTGTTGTAAAAGTAAACGTTTAAGGTTGCAAATCAATAAAGAAAATATGCTGCTAAGTACTGAAATGTTAATATCATATTTGTGATAGTATCTTATTGTAATTGAAAGTGTATTTACAGGCTTGATTGAACTGGCTTTTACAAATTTATTTGGATCATGTTAATTGTTATTTTTTACCTCCGCTATAGTGGGGCCAACATGAGCATTTTGTCGATGTCAATGGACTGCCGCAGTTCTGACACGTTTAGGTATGATTTTAGTAATTAATTATTATTGTTGTCACGGCGTTTTGTGTTCAAACAAAACTATTGTTTTATTCAGCCATTAGCTTTGACTTGCAACTGTCTTATTTATAAACATAGTTCAAAAAGTAAAGCAATAACATGGCTTCAAATTGGAATCACCCTTCTTTCCTTTATGATACATTCCGGTTTTACTGAAATTCTTTCAGCATTATCAAAAAAAACATAAACCTGTTACAGATTGACATAAGCTATCGAGAAGTTAATGTCGATCCTGTCGAATGGTGTTATAGTAATACAAAATACTTTAGAAGTGATTGTCATTTGTCTAGACTGCTAGATTTTTCTCAGTAATTCGATATTATAGAACGTATTTACGACGATTACAAGCGCGTTTTAGCGTGCCTTTCGCCGCACGCGCAACTCGTACGACTGTTGACGTACTAAGTAGCTTATACACCTATAATATACGCTCACTCACCCCGCGTTCAGTTCATAAGCTGATATGAAGTTATACGCTCCAAAAACTTGGTACTAAGACCCCGCGCTTCGCCTTTGTATATATATAAAAACCAACGTTGTTTAACTAACCATTTTCCTGTTTGTCCACCAACTTCGATATAATGGAGCGCAGTGAAGTAAACGTAGTAGCGTTCAGTAGCTCAGCAACCGGCACTGTAATTATACATACAAAATGAGTAAATAATAGTCCCAGTACTAGGAACTGTCACGCGGATTGGTATATGTCACATATCTCGGTAGGTCGGTTTCCCCACGACTGGGAGACTGCCTTGTTAGTCGAGTAATCACAAGTGCAACTGCTGACCATGAGGTCCTAGTTTCCATTCCTGGGTCGGGGAAAGTGTTGTGGGGATTTTTTCTGTAACAGCTACAGAGTCTGGATTTATGCCCAGTAGAATGTGATAGGCTCACCGTTATTATAATAATAACTAGCTTCCGCTCGTGACTTCGTCCGCGTGGCATAGCTACTTTGGGCTAACGCTAACTTTACCCCCGTGAAGATCGAAAAAAAATTATCTTTCTCTCCCCTTTTTTTCCCTCTTTCTCTCCCTATCTCCCTATAAAATAGCCTATGTCCGTCTCCAGGGTCCCAACTATCTCTGTACTAAAATTCATCAAAATCGGTTGGGCTATTTAGGTGTGAAGACTTAAGAAGCAAACATACAAACTCACTTTCACTTTTATAATATTAGTAATTTTTTTCATTACTTTCACGTTTAATTTATTTACTATAGCATGTCTCGCAATTCGGCGTGCTCAGCTCTTTGAACTGGACTCTATCCTCCGCTACTCTGATCCAGTAAGGCCCCAATGTTAAGCGGATATTGTCTGCCCATCTTGTTTTGGGGCGTCCCTTTCTCCTGATCACCGCTATTACATGAGACTAAAAACGAAACTGTCGAAATGTGGTCGTGCGAGGCACGCCTCTGCGAAATATTCGGGGTGACAGTCTAATGTTTTTCTAGCAGTGATAAAATAAATTACACGAAATAAAACGCCTGCCTGGTCGTCTCCGACCTGTAAGTCGAGGCCACTGCCACTCGGCAACTGGCACTGCAATTGTGCACGTAATCAAATTAATAACCGCCATTGAACTGAGCGTTATTCAAATGTATATTTACATAATAAAACAGGAATATGAAGTAGAGATGGCGCGATGACGCTTTTGTGTTCGGATGGCAATTCAGTATTCATTTCATAGTAATTGCAACGGTAATGTTGGGTGTGTTTTTGAAATACTGGAGAGATTTCTGATTATCCATGCTCCAGAATTTTAATCAATTTTAAGGAAAAAGACAAACGGTAGAGATTTTTAAGTCGAAACCATCTAACGAAACACGTTTTTGAAAATTTGTTAATCAAATAGTTCATTAACAGCAAAAGCGATCGATGTCATTTGAAAACGTATCTCACAGAGTTTTGTCTATCCTTAAAGTTATCTCATCAGCTAAAGAGACCTCTCTTTAAGGGTAAAAGACCTGTGTTGATTTCCATTAGAAAGCGAAGAATTTAATTGTTATTTTCTGACGGGCAATTATGAAGTGACTTCTCCCGATCTACCCTTTCGCGAAAGGGAATGTCTGACTTGAACTGACTAAAACCCATCCATGTTTCCTCTTTTGCCCCTTGTGTTCCGGGTCCACGGTATCTCTTTCAAACAACCCGCAACCCTGGCAGGCACGCATTCTTCCCCTGAGAGGAGGTAAGAACCACAAAACGCCAGCTACTACGATCCTCACACACTCTTCATCTACGTTCACACAAATGATCATACAAGCAAAATGAAAATAACAAGATTACAATATTTTTACCTAGGTACATTTCGATGTCTGTTGTAACGAAGGCAGTCCATATGGAGCCGACAAACTTGCTGACGACAGAAACAAAGCACAGCAAGGAGTCATCAATCTGCATCCGTTTGCTCAGCACAGTTATTGAGAACATCGCACCTGGAACACATAATAATTACATTACTTATTGGCGATCATTGTGCCGATAGTCGTATCTGCCAATGGCTTAATTGTTAAGAGACTCGACCAACACCTGAGGAGGCTCTCCTTAGACGGCTGGATCAAGGGCCGGATACAGAAAACGGTACTCCTGGACGCGACTCATATCGTTAGGAGGTTCCTCTCTCTGGAGCTCTGATTGCCGGTAGCTTGAACCCTGTTCCCGATACCGGTGGGCTAATATTTTTTTTAATTATAATGTTTTGTTTTATCTTTAATAAATAAAACAAAAACATATGTACCAAAATAAATAAACGGGCATCACTTTATATTTATTTTTTAATCAGGCTCATTCCTCGGGAAAAGACAAATGTTTTTTTTTGGTTTTTCCTCCTTTGAGTATTTTTTTATACATATATATTTTTTTAAATTGCAGACTCAATTCCCGATAGAATTACCACAGCCTTGTTATAGTCTGTAAAAGTTTGACAATCCGAAATAGAAATGGCCTCTTACTGCTTTGATCATCGGAATCAGGTTATTTAGACCAGGATCAATAGCTGCCAGAGTTAATATTCCACAACAATGATGGCACTGAGAGGCTCTTGAATGCAGTTTAGATGTAACGACCCCCTTCAGTTTTCTTATTTTATGTAATTCTTTCTTAGAAAGACGTATTACTAAGCTATGTAGATTTTATTAAGGCTTAATAGTGACGATAAGCTGGTTGGTACCAAGCTTAATAGCCTAGCTCACCGCCGAAATGTATTGCTTGTCAATTTATTACTGAACTTCTGTTACGTTATTAATAATAACCCTAACAGGACTTAAAACTGACAACATAAGCCTTGGGGAACACGATTATACTATTATTTAAACTATTACTATTAAACTAACTAATATTACTATTACTAACTAGCTGGCGCCCGCGGCTTCGCCCGCGTGATATCGAAAAATAAAGTATCCTATGTGTTATTCCAGACTATAATCTACCTCTGTGCCAAATTTCATCAAGATTTGTTTAGCCGTTTTGACGTGAAAGAGTAACAAACATCCATACATGCATACACCCATACATCCATCCTCACAAACCTTCCCATTTATAATAGTAGTAAGATGGTTTTGAACATACAGACTGAATTCACACAACAAAATAAAATATGTTTAACCAAAATCAAATCAATTCAATATTACAATATAATATACTCTTACTGTTAAAAAATTTAGAGGCTTCTTTTAAATCTTTCGACGCTGCACGAAGTTTATAAGATTAACGTTTTAAAATCCCTTTGAAAAATCAAGGGAGTCAGCCGGCACTCCAGGTCCCTCGTTTAAGGGGAAAAAAGGTATAACATCACTCTCATATACATTGGAAGGTGAGCAGTATTCATTTGTAAGGCTGTAAGTCCCGTCAAAGGTGTTAAGAAAAAGTGTCTTTTTATATTCCAGAATTATTTCGACAAGTAGGTACGATTACTGTTGTGATCTAAGCCTTTGGATGGCATGAGACGCTTATACATAAATGCTTTTCAGAGTGGGGTCGATTTGATAAAAATCCTTACTAATATTAAAAAAGCGAAAGTGAGTTTGTTTGTTTGTCGGTTCAAAAAAATCGGTTTAGCCATTTAGGCGTGAAGACGTACTTCACGCCTAAATGGCTAAACCGATTTTGATTAATTTTGGTACAGAGATAGTTGGGACCCTGGAGACGGACATAGACTATTTTTTTAAAGTGAGAAATGAGGGAGAAAGAGGAAAGAAAAGGGCAAACTTAGCTTTGCTATTACAATAAGGCGCAGAGGCAAAAACTGTAGGTAGCAGGTACCTGCAAATCAGGAAAGGGGAACTGTGTTACCCTGAATTTAACGCGAGCGAAACCGCGGGCAAAAACTAGTATTATTATAAACGCGAAAGTTTGTGTGGATGTTTGTTAGGTACTCTTTCACGCAAAAAATTCTGAATAAACTTTAATTAAAGGCGAACGGCAAAATTCGTACCGCATACTTTTTTTGTTGTTATGTGATAGAATTTGTACCACTTATTAAGGCAACTAAACCATTCATTTTCATGTAACGTTAGTATTTTTAGAACACCGCATTAATGAATTATATCAATTAAAAGATTTAAGTATTTAATGTAATATAATCTTAAACTGAACGCAACTAAATGTGGTTATGTTTTTAGAAGTTGCCATTTGTAAAATATCACGAGGTTTAAAATGATAAATGATTATTTAAAAATTGAAATAAGCGTAAATAAAATTAACCTATTACACATTATACCTAACAATGAATAATTATTGCATACAATCTTAATTATTAACTATTTAACTATAGGAATTATTTTCGCCATCAAAGTTTTTTTGTATTGGCAATTTTTTTGACAGGATAGAAAAATCCCAAAAAAAAAAATGAAAATCTTTTCTTGTGCTGTCAATGCTGTCATGTTGTGTTGTTATGGTTTGTAGTTTGTAACTGTATATCTGAGCTACAAACTACAAACGAGAGATATAGCAAATTATCTGGCCATTTTTACGTTGAGTTGAGCTACTGGTGCTCCGTACTCTATCTGTTGATAGTACTTTCGCGAAAGGACGCTGTATCCGATGAGAGTGAAGATATCGTCAATACTAATCGGCTGTGGGTATATCCTAGAGATGTAAGTAGTTTCCAAATAACATTTTGCGTACGCGTGTGTCAGTTACGTTAAGTGATAACTTTTACGTGTTAAAAAGTAGTCCTTACCATTTAATCTACGCGATATGATACTAAATAAAACCGTTTAAAATAAAATGTGTATACTAAAACAAATCTAAACATTATTTGAAAAAATAAACACTTGTGGTTGTATAAATATTTACATTTTGTCCTATATAATGTGTCCTATATCCTGTATAAACACTTGAGTGATCGTTTACATGTATTGTTTACTTGCCTGTTATAATAGTTATTACTCTGTTAGTATGACTGTCATAGTGTCATAGTCATATAAAGCAATGTTGTAGTGTCATATAAAGCAATGTTGTTCACTCAAAATCACTTAATTATTTTCAGATAACACCTGCTGACTCACCCATTCACATTCTTCTGATAATATGCCGAGGAGAAGCATAATATGCCATCTAAGTGTTTGTGTTGTATGCGGACAATCCATACTATGAATCAGTTGACGCAGGATTTTGATTAAAGATGCAAATGAAAAGAACAAATAATGGCTAACACAGTTGCTACATGGATCCAACCACGAGAGGTATATATCATTTACACATATATCTTGATTTGATGTATGTATGTGTTAAAACAATGTAAATTATTTTCCACTAATACCATGCATTTTTAAATGCAAGCTATTCTTTATTAATATTTTTTATTTTAGCTTCATTCTGAAGATGAAGCTTGTGTACCGTGTTGTCCAAGAGCTAGAAGAACTAGAGTTGTTTCACCAAATAAAAATATTCAACCCATTGTGCCTGATCATCTGGAGGGTGATCATTATGATTTGATGTGTGCTGTATGTGGTCAGTCTATCCACCCCAAAATCAGATCAAGAGTGGAATCGCAACAACACATAATTATATTTATAGTAATTAGCTTATAAAAATGTGTCATGCAAATGGCAATTACTATTTTATGTTGTTAAATCTGGGACAGTCATGATGTTGGCTCTACTATCAACAAAAGGATACTGGTTTTTCCATTGTCACATAGCCCTTTTTCTCATATTAACACAACATACATATTTTTGGTAAAGGTTTTCTGTAAGGTGAAAACCAATCATTGGATGTTATAAACTATTCTGTAGCTTGGTCATGATGGGCGCAATTTATATCTTATCAAACTTAGTGTTTAATTTGTATTTCATCAATGTTATTTATTTACAGATGTCATCCATGAATGAAGTTTGTGGAGTTTGCTGGGGCCAAGCTTGAGATTTGAGCTTTTATGTTCCAGATATATGAACCAGAAGAAAGACCCCAACATATTGTATTGCCCAATATAAGAAGAGCAGCTGAAACACCAAGACACTGCATTTTCCAAAGAGTGCTTGGAACCAGAGCCAAATATTGTGCCTAAAGAAACCAGGCAAGCTGTATTGGTTAAGTATCAATATTTTGTACCAAGAGGAGCTCGTATTTGCTCCTTACATAGACAGGACGCTAATTATGAAAACCTGTATACTGCTGAGTATAGCCTTAATAGCTTTACTTCCACACACAGAGGAGATCATTTTTATTTTAATGGAAGGGTTAAGTAACATCTCTTATGAGAATATTCAAAACTACCCCGATAACCAAGTACAGTACTTTATAGGCATAAATAAACAACATCAACAAATATTGGATGTTACACCGAGGCTTAGGAATATGCATCGGGATAGTTTTGCATTAACAGCCTTATTGTGTAAATTAAGGACTGGGGATTCAGAGGACAGATTGTCATATCTATTTCAAGTTCCGATAAGGACCCTAGAGACATTAATGTCTGTAGCAATAAATATTTTGCTAACTGATTATGTTCCAGGATTTCTTGGTTTTTCTCATTTAAGAAGGGAGCAAGTGGCAGCAAAAAATTCATACATTGCCGATCACATTTTTGTGAGCCTAATGCACCAGCTGATCAAAAACCTGCAATCACAATAGCTGATGCAATATAAATATATATACAAAAAAGTAGTAATTACTTATTCCAAAAGGATACATATTCCCTTCATAAATATAGGAATTTATTAAAGTCATTTGTCCTCTATGCCTCTGATGGATATATTATAGATGTACGCGGACCATATAGTGCCACTACAAATAATGCCACCATAATGAGTGATTTATTAAACGCAACTGAATTTAATGATTTTTGTAACTGGATGGGATGCTGCTCACATGTTATGAGCATTATTTGGTACCTTAGTAACGCTTGCCATGAAGGTATGACCCGACCTGCCCCTTTCTTAGATAAAATAATATTAAGAATCAATTAGGTAATTATAACAACAATAAAATTAATGTAAGTTCCTGCAAAAACAAAGTTGTTTTATTTACCCACACTCAAAACTGCATCAGCACTTCATCATTCATCATCATCAAACTATTGCAGACCACTGGTGGACGTAGGTCTCCTAAAGCACTCTACTGAATAGGAACAATTCTCATGTCAATTTGCTAACTTAATGATAAGTAAAACATTACAAAGATAGCACCAGCTACCTAGAACATCGTTTTTCACCAAAACAATGTTTATGTGCTTACACATAATAATATTTTTTAGGACATAACCTCAAAAATAAAACTGGTTTAAAAGGCGTTTATACCTTTAAAATCATTTATTCATAGAAGCACTCATCAAATACAATAGTACAGTCTATCAGCACAACATACTGAGACGAGATTAACAATATAGGGCTTTCGCGCACAACCCGAGAGTCGCGGAGACACTTCTTCCGTCTGACCTCGTTGGCGATCGGGGGCACTATACTATTGTAGTCTTTGATCGGGGGTTCTCTGAGTTCTCTCTCTGCGTCCGCGGCCGGCGCGGGCGCTTTGCAGCCCGCGTGCGGCGGAGGAGGGGTGTGTCACGTGGCATGGCACAGCGTAACAACAGCAGCTTACAAACCACAGCCTACTTAATATTATTCCCCGCGTTATACTGGTTATAACTTTTAGGTCCCAATTCCTAAAAATCTAAGAATTTCAAAAGGGCTTGCCTATCGTATTGACTACCAATTGAAACAAAAATATATCCAAAACACGATATTTTATTAGGGGTACTAAACTCCCATACAACCCTGCCATTCGCCTTTACAATAACATAGCTTGCATATCAGAATAACTCATAGGCTACAATTCGTAAAGATATATTGTATTTCTATCACCACGCGAGTGTAACCGCGGGGCGCAGCTAGTAATATATAAAATTTGTAAAACAAAGTCGGGTTTGTTCGAACACTTATAACTCGAGAACGGCTGGACCGATTTTTATGATTCTTGATTTAATGGATTATTCGAAAAAAAGTGGTGAGTTCGATACAGCCTTTGACGATCGAACGTTCGATTTGTTGGGTATTTAGGTAGGTAGGACAGGTTAGTAGGTTGGTAGGTTATTAAAAAAAAAAAGCAAACGTTGCACCAGTCTAGTAATTTCTCCTGTAGTTCTCGGTGCGTTTACAAACATTTAAACTCACATACACAAACAGCCAGTCCCGAAACAACTATCTGCAGATCATACAAATATTTGTTCCGTGCAGGAATCAAATCCGCGACACGCAGCGCAGCAGTCGTTCGCTCAGCCACTGCGCCAACCGTGCCGTCAATATGTATATAGTGTAGGTAGGTAGATATATAGGCTAGTTAATATTCTTAAAAACAAAACACTGTAGTCGCTGCCTTTCAACATCCACTCACCAAATGAATGCAGTACTATGGAGTAGCTGAGGTAGACGCTGAACTTGACCATGTCCCAGTTCAGACGATTCCTCACAAACAAGTAGAATACCGTGTGTTCCGCTGTAATAATAGAAGGATAGAACATTTAATACATTAATTCTTTTTTTTTTTTGGTGATTAGTGTTTTTCAGTAGGAATTTCTGGAGACTGGATTTGGGACCGAATAGTGGTAATTGGCTCGCCCCTGTTACATGATACTTAATCATAACTGACGAAATGTGGATGTACTATTAGGTACACCTCTGCCTCACCCTTCAGAAATCATTGGTCTTGAGAAGACAAAGGGCGGGGGAAAAAAAACATAGTTTTATATTAATTAATTACAAAAGTACTTATTGTTCTGTTGTGTAATTTAGCTTTTTTAATTTTTCATTTGATTAACGTGAGAATTTGTCACTATTGCTCTCGGCTCTATAACACCCTTGCCTAGCGGCTTGGGCGTTAAATCAGCTTTGGCCGCAATCACAAAGTCTTCACTTGAATTAAAAGTACTATTGTATACTTACACGAAGTAGGTCCAAAGAGAAGGAACACCATCAACAAAGTGAGGATGATCTTGACCTTCCGGTTCAGCGGCCGCGGTCTGAACGCGACCGCCACCGTGTCCACCACATGAGAGATGTCGAAGAACGATACCTTGGAGTTAGACGCCCTCTCGATCTGGAAACCATAAAAGAGATGTTTAGACAGACGGCACCGTTGGCGCAGTAGCTGAGCGATTGATTGCTGTACTGCGAGTCGAAGGTTCGATCCTCGCTCGGAACAAGCATTTGTATGACCTACAGGTAGTTGTTCCGTGTCTGGTAGTTTTTTGTATGTCAGAAATTTCTAGTGTAGGGCAACGTTTTTTTATTAAAAGAAAAAATATTAAAACTTTCCCATAGACAAGGAGGTATGGTACGCCAATGGATATTAGTAGAAAGTCGGTCAGTCAATTTGTCGGTAAATCAGGCATGGTGAGGGAATCAATTACAATGTAATGGGCATAAGGAACAACTCTGCTTCACATGCGTGAACATTTCAACAAGTAAGTTTTAAGTATAAAGGTGGATCGTTTGGGCTGTAATAGTAAAATAAGAAGTAATGAAAAACGAAGAACAAAGCATACCATCATCATCAGCCTAGTCTTTATTATTAAATCTTGAAACGGGATATTTACCATGTTTGTTATGTGTCACGGATGAACTCACTACGAGTCCATCTGTGATCATGGCGTTTGCAACATCGCCAAAATATCGGAAACTCGAAACAAATAACAAACATGGTAAATATCCCGTTTGAAGTTTTAATAATAATGTCAAAAACCATGCCAGTTTAAAGACTTAAATATATTGCTTAAATAGTCATTTCCCAAGTATATTGAGGTGGATGAAGCTAAATACCAGTATTTTAAATTGAGCGACTGCCTATCTGACCTCCACAACCCAGTTAGTACTGCAAATACGAAACCCCCTTGGTAAGACTGGTTATCAGACTTTCGGGACCCTGAGTACCCGTAACGTCTGTCAAAGATCTACAAATTACTAGCCGGGACCAACAGCTTCACGTGCTTTCCGAGGCACGGCTGGTCACCCATCCACATACCAACCTAGGCAGGCGCTGCTTTACCTAAAGATCGCCCTGAGCGGCTGCTACTATTTAGCCATGAGCCTCCTCAAGAGGAAAGTGTACCAACTAATCCAAAATGAAGAGCTGGTGTATGATGACGATACAGCAGTTTACTAAAATATGTCTTTCAACAGAGACTTTTATGGACTAGCTTGATGGAACTGTTAGAATAAACCTCCTGTTACACTATCGCACCATAAAGTTTTAGAGCTAGCATGTAACTAAACTGAAATGTAGTCGTTATCAATTCTGCAGCCATTGTTTGTGATACTGTGAAGAGAACGCTGTCGGCGCTATAATGTAGTGCATTATGATTTATCATCCAACAAACCTTTCGGAGGGAGTATAGTATACTATGAAAGTTGTGTTATGATTATAAACTTGTCTAGACTGTTATTACCGAAAAAATTTTACAGAGTAAAATAAGATTTAGAAGATAAATCAGTCGTTAAAAAACCCTTATTTTACCATATCCAACAAACACATATTCAATATCAATAAATATATTTATTTCATTAACAAATTCATGATTACTAATAGTTTATTAACATAAGCATTGATTATTAAATTTATGGAAATATTTGTACGTCATAATATGGGAGAATATGTTGAAACTTATATTTGTAACATATAGGTACTCATATTCTTACAAGTAAACATTTTTATTTGGATTTGACGACACGGTTGGCTAGTAGCTGAGCGATTGAATGCTGCGCTGCGTGTCGCGGGTTCGATACCCGCACGGAACAAATATTTATATTGCCTACAGATAGTTTTTCCGAGTCTGGCTGCTTGTGTATGTGAATTTAAATTTTTGTAAATGCACCCAAGAAACAGGAGAAATTCCTACTGTAGGGCAACGTTTTTTATCTTTCTCTCCCCTTCTCTTCCCTCTTTCTCCCCTTTTCTTCCCTCTTTCTCTCCTTTTCTTCCCTCTTTCTCCCCTTTTTCTCACTTTTTTTAGCCTATGTCCGTCTCCAATTATCTCTGTACCAAAAATCCTCAAAATCAGTTTGGCCATATAGGCGTGAAGACGTTACAAACAAACTCACTTTCGCTTTTATAAAATTAGTAAGGATTTTGGACGACATTCGAAACGGCTTAGGAATTTAGGATTTGTGTGACAAAAATTCAACGAACTTCATGGAATAGTATAAAATAATAAATAATATAAAATTTTGTGTCCTAATCGTCAGCAAGCCGATTGGTTTGCTGACGATTAGGACACAAAATTTTCGGATACAGTGTCCGAATTGACACTGTATCCGATAATTTACGATTCTGACACTAATAAAAAAAAGTTGTTTTCTACAGTCAATCTGTCTTCTTCCCAGCCAGTTTAAGAAGAAAACAGTTTTTATCCGAAATTTAAAGAAAGCAGTCGGTTTAATAAATAGTTTTGATTACGTTTTGCTTTTCGCACATTATATTAAATTGCTAGCAACATCCCAGCTACCCTTGTTCTGTTTTCCTTACTAATATTATAAAAGCGAAAGTGAGTTTGTTTGTTACCTCTTCACGCTTTAACGGCTAAACCGATTTTGATGAATTTTGGTACAGAGATAGTTGGGAACCAGAAGACCGACATAGGCTAACTTTTTTTAAAAAGAGTGAAAAATAGGAGAAAAAGGAAAACTTAGCATTGCTATTACAATAAATAAGGCGCTAGGGCAAAAACTACAGGTGTTATACCGAATTCAACGCGGGCGAAGCCGCGGGCAAAAGCTAGTAGATAATAAAAATGTGATGATCAAAACTGCCTATAATGGATTATTACACTGGGCCATCGTATGAACTGCTTAACCCGGTTACATCTCCTCCCACGAAAGTTTAAGAGTCTCGTCGGCGGTTTATAAGTAGTTGTAAACAATGATCTGTATCCTGTCATTTACTACGCATGCGCGATTGGCTAGCTGACCTTGGCTAAATGACCTTTGTTAGTTCTTCGTTATTCTTATTCCATGTCTTTTATTTTTTCTACTATTGGCTAAAATGAAATCCTGAAAAAGAAATTATAACTTTTTTGCGGATGGGAAATCATCAAATGCTTCTAGTGCCCTTTATGTTCCGGGGCCGCGGTATCTCTTTCGAACAACCCGCAACCCCTCAAATCATAACCCTAACATCAAAACTTGAGGGGCAAGGGGGGGCAAAGATTTTTTTTCGATCATCCCGCGGGTTAGCGTTAGCCCAAAGTTACTATGCCACGCGGACGAAGTCGCAGGCGGAAGCTAGTTAAATATAAGTCAAACAAGATTATAACTTTTTAAAAATATGTTTGTGTTTTGGACAATACCCTTTTCCGTATTTTATTATTCTAGTCACTGCACTGACAAGTATTGGCTATTAATTTTATCTGTGCTTAGGTAGCTGTTCACTTATCTGGCTTATAATTCATACTTCAGCTTTAATCTCGCTGATTCACGTGACCCTGAACAGACCCTGAAATCATAATCTTTAAGACATACATAATTTATTGCGCTTACGAGTGGTATTTACTTGTTTTATACGATCATACGTATTAATTTCCAAAACTTACTCAAAAACACCTTCGCAAAAGACATTGGACATGTTATCGGGCATCTACCCTTTTTAGGGTCCGTTCACACAGACCGGCTCGGAGAGCATCGGCGCGCAGTTTTTTTTTCATACAGACCGGATCGTATACGCTTAGAGTTAGTCGAGCGGAGCCGCCAACTATTTCACATAGACCGGCTGGAAGCGACCTGAAAGCGGATGCACTCGCAGCCGGTCGGTTGCGCTCGGAGCCAGTCGGATGCGGTCGGGGCCGGTCGGATGCACTTGCAGCCGGCTGTTGCTTGCTCCTTGAAAGGATTGTGCTATCAAAATGGCGGTCGGCGTGGGGCGGCGCGCATAAAATCGGAGCCGATCGGCAGCGCGAGCGAGAAAGAGCACGCAATCGGAGCCGATCAGCTGCGCGAACGAGAATGAGCACGCGATCGGAACCGATCGGCTGCGCGAGCGTTAAAGAGCATGCAATCGGAGCCAAACGGCTGCATGATCGAGAAAAAGAACGCGATCGGAGCCGGACACCCCCTCTTATTATTTCACACCAAGCGCCTTCAAGCATTCTAAATGACAAAAGCAGTGCACATGGAAAAATAAATTTTACTACAAATACTAAAAACACTGTTTTCAACGTGATAAGAATCTGCTCTCCTCTCCGAGCCGGTCTGTGTGAATGGACCCTTAGGCCTGAAACTGCGTTAAGCGGGCGCCCGCGACGGGCAACCGTCGCGTGTCTGCGCGCGTGGGCTCCGTTGGTACGTGAAGGACCCTCAGAAGTTACCTTAAGAGTTCATTCGCTTGACCCCACATGACAGAACGACACAGCAGATCCAAAATTACTCTTTCTCTGTCGAAAGTCATTTTCATAAGCTTTTCATCAAGCGTTATTGACTGAACAAGCCCGCGCGTGTTACCGCTGGAGGGACCCGAGCGTGTCCCCGCGACGGTGCACTTTGTATGAAACCGCGTGGGAGCCCGCTTAACGCAGTTTCAGGCCTTAATGTCGCGTATCGGCGTCAAAACGTTAATATGTGTACCTATGTTAATAGATATCAGTGAAACATAAAAAAATGTTATAATTAACACTTGAAATATTTCTACTTATATTTGTTTCTAGTCTCCGATATTTTAACTGAAGTTATTGCGAGTTAATCGAGTTGTGAGTGACGGTGTTAGTGGTAACGAACGCAAAAAACGAATAAGAAAGAGGGTAGATCGTTTTGTCTGCTCATAATCATCCTCCCGCAATAACTTCAGTTCATCCGTGATCATGGCGTTTGCAACATCGCCGAAATATCGGAAATTCGAAACAAATAACAAACATGATAAATATCCCGTTTGAAGTGTTAATTATAATGTTAGTAACCATGTCAGTTTAAAGTAAAAAAAAGGTTAAAATATAGTAGAAGTGTACCAAATAGTACACATAATTGGAAAGGTGTGTTTCAATTCTATGTTAACGGGGCGACTATGTTCAGCAGTCGTGATTGCCGCCTTTTTTGCGCGCGGAAAATCTTCAGATAACTTTTTTTTTATTGAGGATGGCAAATCATCAAATAACTTCCCCCGCTCTGGGCGGAGCGGGGGGGAGTGTCAGACTTGTACTGACTAAAACCCACCCATGTTCCTTCTATTGCCCTTTCCGTTCTGGGGCCTTAGGACGCGGTATCTCTTTCGAACAACCAGCAACCCCGGGTAGGTTGCCGCCTGTGGCGGTGTTTTATACTTTGGAAATTAAAAAAAGTCTTAACGGATCTTTAGTACATAATTATGATGGAATCATCGATAAAACAATCTTTATATCATAATTTTAACAACCGACGAAAAATTACCAAGTTGATGGATCTAGAACTATAGTATTTCCAAATTAGTTATGTATCTACACATGTATTAAAAGTAATAGTAAGTACATAGTAAGTATATTTTGATTTAGACATTTGAAAAGTGCCTGATATTTGGCTATCACACTAATATTATAAGGTTGTATGTGCGTGCATTTTTGTTACTCCTTCACGCTAAAATGACTTTACGAATTTGGATTAAATTTAGTACCAATACCAAGATAGTTTTTATTCTGGGTTAACACATGGGGTTTTTTGATCCCGGAAAATGCGGTGTTCCCCTGGGATGATCAAATATGCGTCGTGCAGCTAGTTTGAAATATATGCTTTAAGTTTGAGTTAAAATCACGAATTCATTTGTTTCACGTTGTCCCTTCACCGTGAACATTAATTACACGTACCTAAATAACATAACCTCTCTTAGTAACCAACATAATTAGGTCATACCAACACAGACAGATACCGCGTAAATTGTAATAAAATCTTATACAATACTAGTAATTTAAATATTTGCTACAAAATGAAAACTATGAATTCACTATAGTATTGTGCTGAATACATAATAGGTTGAGTAAATAGAATACTATCAAGTAAATAACATCGTAAAATGATATGGAGCGCATTGTATTTATAACGGATGGTATAAATTTATAACAGACTAAATCCCTGTAATGCGAGTGACAATTACGTGACGATTTTGTTATTGTTCAGTCTATGGTTATTAATACATCACTTGTCACTCTTCGAAAACAAAAGGATCCGTTGTCCCCTTTTGTTTTGTATGTACCCACAGCCCAACTTCACCCACAACTATAATTTCATATACCTATAGTTTCCAAAAAAAACAATAGAATGAAATATCTTTCTCTCGCCAAATGAAACCGTCGCACATGACGGATGACGCGGTTGGCGCAGTGGCTAAGCGATCGACTGCTGCGCTGCGTGTCGCGGGTTCGAGCCCCGTACAGAACAAGTACTTGTAAGTTGTTTCGGGTCTGTCTGTTTGTGTATGTGAGTTTAAATGTTTGTAAACGCACTCATGATACAGGACAAATTTCTAGTATGGGACGACTTTGTTTTTTAACTTGTAAACCTTGTTTTGTAGTGATTTGACGTTTTTTCCAGAACATCAATGTATGTAATCTGGGCCCTCTCTTTCGTAGCAAGCTCTGTAACATCATAGGGTAGAGCTTTGCCGCAAATAACGAATATGCATTTGCATATGTATGACACCTATTGGATAAGGTTAATGGAACTGTCATTCTTCATAGACCTAGCCTGTTCCCAACTATCTTGGGTTCAGCTCTCAGTCTCTTTATATGGAGCGACTGTCTATCTGACCTCCACAACCCAATTAGTACCGGGTACGATACCCCTTGGTTAAACTGGTTGTCAGACTTTCGCAAAACTGACTTTCTGTGACGACTGTCAAAGATCTTCAAATGATAGCTGGGATCAACAGCTTAACGCGCTTTCCGGGGCACGGAGGAAACTTGGTATGTAGCGGGTGGTCACCCATCTACAGGCCAACCTTGGCAAGTCTGGTTTAACCTAAAGATCGACCCGAACGGCTGCTAATATCTAGCCATGAGCTCCTCATTAATGGAACTGACATTTCAGTCTCACTGATCTCATGGCTTGGATAATGAAACAAGTCATCCTTACTATATACTATATACTATACTATACTATACTATCCTTACTAATATTAGAAAAGCGAAAGTGAGTTTGTTTGTTTGTTACCTCTTCACGCTTTAATGGCTAAACCGATTTTGATGAGTTTTGGTACAGAGATAGTTGGGAACCAGGAGACAGACATAGGCTATTTTTTTTTAAAAAAGATTGGGATATGAGGAAGAAAGAGGGACGAAACGGGAAAACTTAGCGTTGCTATTTCAAATCAATAAGGCGCAAGGGGAACTGTGTTACCCCGAATTTAACGCGAGCGAAGCCACGGGCAAAAGCTAGTACTTAATAAAAGTACAAAAAAATGGTTTGTCAAGCTACAAAATATCTCCCGTCAAACATACTGATATTTTCCCTTAGTCGTAATAGTAGCTTATGATCTTCTTAAAAATGCCTATCCATGCGTGAACAATTATTTATTTTGCCGTGTTGTCGAAAACTTCTTATTCTCCTTTTTGGAACAAGCTCAATAATACAGTCATACAGTAATACAGTCGATTATTCCCAATGTCCACCACTTGTCTGGCCACCACTGGGGGACAGCGAGACAACTTAAAACATTATTCTCGTTGTCCACCACTGGGGGACAGCGCAGCGTCACAACTTTGTAAATTATTTCCATTCGCCACCACTGGTGGACAAAGACACGGATTTTTTAACATTCCCTATGGCCGCCGTTGGGGGACAATGGCACAACTCTTTTGATACGATTCCCACTGGCCATCAATTTAAATTGTTTTATCTAGAGACCAGTGGTGGCCAGACAAGTGGTGGACATCGGGAATAATCGTAATACAGTCGGTATTTGGGCAAGGATCTTTAAACTACTTGATTAAATTACGCAAATATGCATAGTGCAGTCCGCTCTCAGCTGTGTTAGCGAACGCGCGTGAACAGCGAGTGCTATACCGAGCGGTCATTGACCTTGTGAAGTGACAATGACAGAGTCAACAGTGAAGTGTAATAATTGCAACGTCGTGATTAATGAGTTGCTCGCTTTCATTCAAAATAAAGCGGCAATTATGGATGAGGACAGTATGATTCGTCTGTGTGTTACTGCATTTACAGATGATGAAATTACTCTTGCAAAACAATTGCTATTCGAGTCAGTTGATACATCTCGCCGAAAAGTCAAGCGAAGAAAAGAAGGCAAATCTCGAAGGGACATCGAGGATATAATTGCGCTAATAAAGGAGGTAGATCCCGAGTTATTGCCAATTTTTGTAGCCAGACATCTGCATAAACTTCCACCAGTAACGTTCGACCACCTGGACGCTACTAGGCTTCTTCGAGATATTCTTAAACTACAAGAAGATGTGGCTGTCATTAAAGGAAATTATGTTACGACGGAGGATTTAAGTGAGATAAAAACATCGAGAAATTCGAGCATCAAATATAGAAGCATTAATGTAAATCGTAGAAGAGGTGCATGTTTACTTGATAATAATTTTGAGTACGAAAGTGGTCCAGTTGGCCTACTAACACATGTTATACCCGAGAGGTCAACGTCCGAAGCGATTGACGGTTGCGAAGGCGGTGCAAGCGAGAGGCTCAACGACACTATTGTATGTAATAGTGTCGTCTCGTTGACGGAGGCGCGCACGCAGCCGGTGGATGACGACGCGAGTGGCGGGAGAGGCGGTATTAAGCGCGTGGAGGCCCCTACGGCGGTTTCGACATTGAGTGACACCTGCGCAACAGAGACAGCGACACCAGCGGCGAGCCAAGAAACAAGGGACGGAGCAGTGAGGCCCACCGCGGCGAACGGTGACACACTGCTGATGCGTGTTGAAACAAATAGTTCGTCGACTCCCGATCGTTACAAGTGCAAACAATTGTCAGATGTTTTGCGAGAGGGCGGTGAATGGAAAAATGAATCGCCAAATGAAGGTTGGATTAAGATACAGCGGAGACGATTGAAAAATCGGTTTGTTGGGTTAAAGGGCATGGCAGATATACCGCCTCATTGTACATTTAAGGCAGCTGATGTCAGTGTTCCTTTTTACATCTACAACGTAAACAAGGAAACAAAAATGGAAGATATAGTTACGTATATTAAGAGTAAAACGAACGTTGAAGTTGTATTGCGTAAGATAGATATGAAAAGGAACAAGGGGTACGCGGCATATAAATTTTTAATACCTAAGCAGGAGTTGAATGTTTTTATGGATGTGAACTTGTGGCCCGCTGGAGTATCTTTCCGTAGGTTTGTTTACTATAATAGTGTAACCGAGCGGCGACAGGAGGTCGTGCAGCCGAGTGATAGTACATTTAATAAGTTTCGTTAATGGATAGTACACTGAAAACTGGTTGCAATAATTTAGTTACTAAGTTTGTAAGTTATAACTGTAAGTCTTTAAAGAGGTCAAAGGTGTGTATACAAAACCTCTGTAAGTCTGTAGATATAGTTGCGCTGCAGGAAACCTGGTTGTTGCCGCATGAGTTGTCAATACTTAGTAGTTTGGATGATGACTTTGGTTATTTCGGGAAATCTGCGGTGGATACGTCAGCGGGGGTGTTGAGAGGAAGGCCATATGGTGGGGTTGCTCTTTTATGGAGAAAGTCGGTATTTGCATCCGTCTCAGTAATACCTTGTATGAGTGATCGTATCGCGGCTGTCAAAGCGACATGCGCCGATCGCACGTTGTTATTGTTTAGTGTGTATATGCCGACTAACTGTATTGATAACTTAAATGAATTCTGTGAGTGCCTCAGTGAAATTGCTGCAATTGTTGAGAGTGCTAATTTGGAGCATGTATTTATACTTGGAGATTTTAATGCGCACCCTGGTGAATTATTTAGTGGTGAACTATTAAGTTTTTGTGATGAACAGAGATGGCGCTGTGCCGATTATATTCATTTTGGCATAGACTCTAATACTTATACCTTTGTAAGTGATGTATGCGGGAGTAGGCGTTGGCTTGACCATTGCTTGGTGTCTGAGGCAAGTTGGAGAATATTGGAGAAGGTGGAAGTTTACCATGACACTTACTGGTCAGACCATTTTCCACTCGCCGTTCAACTTAACCTAGGAATGGTTAGGCCATCAAATACTTCAGCTATATCTGGGAATAAGACCGTTGATAAGGCTGTATGGGGTGAAAGAGATGCATCACAAATAGACTGTTATTATAGGTTGTGTATGGAGAAACTTAGAACTGTAGACTTCCCATTTGAACTAGGAAATTGTTGTGATAATTTTTGCCATAGCAAGGAACATTATAAAGTAATTGATGCATTGTATAATAATGTCGTGACATCGCTTCGGGAAGCGGCGGAGGGCAGTGCTAGTTTGTCGAGCGATAGGAGGGGGCGGCGTACAGTGATTGGGTGGAACAGGTATGTCAGGGACGCTCACGGGAACGCAAGAAGGGCTTTTCTTAACTGGGTGTGGCATGGAAAACCTAATTCGGGGCAACATTTTGTGGAAATGAGAGACACAAGAAAAGTTTTTAAGCAAAGGTTAAAGTTTTGCCAGAATAATGAGGAACAAATTAAAATGAATATTTTGGCAACAGAACATCAGAGCAAGCATTTTAAGAATTTTTGGAAATCCACACAAAGATTGAGTCCAAAACTTGCGGTTCCGGTGAGCGTTAATGGCATGACTGAGCCTGAGGAGATTGCGAACATGTTTAAGAGGCACTTTGAGGTAACTTCTCGGCTTCAGTCGGCTGTACGGGGTGGTGTGCCCGAAAGTGGATTGTCTGGTGTTCCAATAAATATCTCATCAAAAGAGATTTGGAGCATTATACAGTCGATGACCAGGGGCAAATCTCCGGGCCACGATGGCCTCAGCATAGAACATTTTCAATATGCTGGTCCGCATCTCCCAAGAGTTCTATCTATGCTTTATAATCTTTGCGTTAGGCACTCGTATCTTCCGATGGACCTGATGAAGACAATTGTTGTACCAATAGTCAAGAACAAGACCGGCGATGTCTCAGACAAAGACAATTATAGGCCGATATCGTTGGCTACTGTATCAGCAAAGGTACTTGACGGTGTGCTTGAGCGGAGAGTAACTGAACAGCTCAATCTACATGACGCTCAATTCGGTTTTAGAGCTGGGCTGTCCACGGAAACTGCTATTCTCGCGCTCAAGCATACGGTCAGGTACTACACTGATAGGAACACACCGGTCTATGCTGCTTTCCTGGACCTCTCCAAGGCGTTTGACCTGGTCGATTATAATATCCTATGGTCGAAATTGCGTGAGCAAGGTTTTCCTAATGAGCTCATTGAGCTCTTAAACTACTGGTATGGCCACCAAATCAACCAGGTCAGATGGTCGGGTGCTTTGTCTGGGGCGTATGGGCTGGAATGTGGGGTGAGGCAGGGAGGTCTGACTTCCCCGTCGCTCTTCAGTCTGTACATCAATAAGTTGATCGAGGAGCTCAGCAGTACTGGTATCGGATGCTCTATTGATGGTAAGATAATTAATAGTATCAGTTATGCAGATGATATGGTGCTGCTGAGTCCCTCGATTGATGGACTCAGGCGATTGCTGGAGATATGTGAGAGATACGCCACTTCTCATGGTTTATTGTACAATGTACGGAAGAGTGAGCTTGTTGTGTTTAGGGTTGGTACTAAAAAGCCTAAAACAGTTCCTCCAGTTTTTCTGTATGGTGTACCACTAAATAGGGTGTCGCATTTTAGGTACCTTGGTCACATCGTTACTGAGGACCTGAATGATGATGGTGATATTGAACGGGAACGAAGGGCGTTGGCGATCCGATGTAATATGCTGGCTCGTAGGTTTGCACGTTGCACTAAAGAAGTAAAAGTTACTCTGTTTAAGGCGTTTTGCCAGTCTTTTTACTCTTGCAGCCTATGGGTTAGACATACGCAGAGGGCCTTCAACGTTCTTCGCGTACAATATAATAACGCTTTTAGGGTGCTGTTGGGGCTCCCACGGTTCTGTAGTGCATCTGCCATGTTTGCTGACGCAAGTGTAGATAGCTTCCAGGCTATCATGCGGAAGAGAACAGCATCCCTGATGCGAAGGATTCGGGGGAGTACCAACAGTATTTTAAAGGTGATATCGGATAGGCTGGACTGCCCGTTCCTGTGGCACTGGACTCGAATGCACAGCTGCGGGTCTGGTGCAGCTGGAAGCGGGCAAAGTTATAGATATTTGAATTAATTTTAATTGTGATTGTAATTTAATTTTACTATTAATTTTAATGTTGAGATTTGATTTTAATGTTTTAATTTTAATGTTGATTTTCTTTTTTGATTTTAATTTTAAAAGTAATTTTTTGTTGTTATAATTTTAATTTTGATTTTAATTTTGATTTTAATTTTGATTTTAATTTTGATTTTAATTTTATTTAAGTATTTAAGTTTCATGATTTTATATATTATTAACATAGTTTTGTAAGTGTTACTAACAAAAATATGAATCTTTGTGTTCGAAATAAATAAATAAAAAAAAAAAAAAAAAAAAAATAGTATATATAACAGAAAAAAAAAACTAGATTAAATAGAAGGAATTGGGAAAGGCCTACATTAGAGTGTTATCTTATCATCTTATATCAGATTAACTAATTATCTGTTTAATTTGGGTATAGGACACATACATTAAGATTAAGAAACGTAGTATTTTAGTATGTTACTATTTAGTCACGTGTTTGGCATGGTTTATTGTTATTTAGTTTTATTATATATAACTCTGCTTCCACCTTGAAGGGGCTAATACTAACGATATCGAGGTGCCAGAGCTCTGTTAGGTTTTGTAACGAAATTCCTTACTGCGCGTTGCGAAAAGGGACAGAAAAAATTAAGACCTAAAGTTGTAACACTTTTTACTATAGTTGTAAGCCGTGCGGCGTGCGCATTGCGTTTGTTTCTCTCTCTCTCTCCCATAGAAAGCAAAGCCAGTTATATTTGTTTTGTCTTTCTATTTTGTATTGAACAGTGTGGTGTCGCGACGATTATTTTTGTTGAATGTATACAGGTTTTTTTTATATAATAAATAATAACTTCGTTCCATCCGGGTCTCCCTTGACACTTCTCAAGTTTTTTTTTAAGCTTTGCCCCTAACTAGAAATTTCTCCTGTACGTGGGTGCGTTTACAAACATTTAAACTCTCGTACACAATCAGCCAGACCCAGAACAACTATGTGTAGGCCATACAAATGTTTGTTCCGTGCGGGGATCGAACCCGTCACACGCAGCGCAGCAGTCGATGTCTCAGCCACCGCGCCCACCGTGTCGTCCGATGACCAAAGCATTATGTCCGTCTTTGTACAGTTTTTACTAGTATACATATTTATGCAAAAAAATTAAATTATATAATATTTATAAGATTCCATTAATGATAAGGTTTTTTGAACTATTTGAATCCAGTTATTATCTGTTTAAAACACCTATTGTGTGGAATTATTATGAACTAATTGAAAATTTCACCCAATAGTTTTTTTTCCACGACTTTTAAATAAACTTATTTGAATCTCCAATAAAAGGCAAGCGCAAGGAAAAAGGTACTCGTTGCGGGTTGTTCGAAAAGCGTACCGCGGCCCTGGAACATAAAAGGCAGAAGAAGGAACATGGGTGGGTTTTAGCCAGTAAAAGTTTGAAACTCCCCTCCGCTCCACCAAGAGCAGGAAATTATTTGATTAATTCCAATCCAAAAAAAAATGCAATAGGTACTTATGAACCATTAATACAAATTTGCGACTATCAAGTTATGGACTTGCCAAATATGAGTTTTTATAAAACTTGTGGGAATTACAGATGGAAGCACAAAAAATCGTTGTGTTTTCCGCCATCAAAATTCAAAAAATAACAAGTCATAGGGCGGTATTTCTGCTTATTCAGTATGACGCTTAGTTTTAATCGTTCAACAAGAACATGATATTATAAATGTATAGAGTTATCATATATCTAATATATTGATAAAAGTATAAAGAAATTAGCACAATGGTCGATTATCGTCTTGCGCAAAAGTCAATGAAGGAGAATACTATGTACTTTTATACCTACATATAAATAGGTGCCTACGCAGGTTTGTAAAGATTAGATGTGGTTACTATGTACTCATTACGGTAGACTTTTTTTTCATATTTGGACGAATACACGACGACACGGTTGGCGCAGGGGCTGAGCGCTCGACTGCTGCGCTGCGTGTCGCGGGTTCGATTCCCGCACGGAACAAATATTTGTATGACCTGCAGATAGTTGTTTCGGATCTGGCTATTTGTGTAGGTATGTGAATTTAAATGTTTGTAAACGCACCCACGATACAGGAGAAAATCCTAGTGTGGGGCAACGTTTTAAAAATAAATAAAAAAAATGTACGACAATTTCAAAAAGATTTTTCGATAATACATGCTGTTATTGTAACTGCATAAGTATCACGTTTAATAAAAAAAATGTAATTTTCATTCAAATGCTTGGCAAATAACAAAAAAGACAGACATTTTCACAATGAAGTTTCCCACAATTAGTGATAAAAATATAATTTTGTTTGTTATTATTTTGTTAAACACAAATTGTCATCAAAAATTCCCGAAGCTAAACACAGTTTATTTTGTTGATTAAAATGTTTCGTTAGTAAATTGTTTAAACTGAATTATGAACAAACTAACTTCCCGCGACTTCGTCCGCTTGGCATAGATACTTTGGGTTAACGCTAACTTTAACCCGCGTGATGATCGAAAAAAAAATATCTTTCTCTCCCTTTCTCTTCCGTCTTTCTCCTTTTTTTTTAAATTATCCTATGTCTGTCTCCAGAGTCCCAACTATCTGCGTACCAAAATTCATCAAAATCGGTTTTGCCATTTAGGCGTAAAGACGTAACAAACAAACAAACTCACTTTTGCCTTTATAATATTAGTAAGGATACATATTTACCACATGGAATTGGTAATTTTAGCGGCTATCCATATTTTGAATCCTGTAATAAGTAAAAAAAATCTGAAACAAACTTGAAACTAGACTGAACTAAATTCAGGATACAACTGAGTAGCAACCGAATTTCTAGTCAACCCTCAGTTTAAGTTTCGGGTCAACCCGTAGTATCAGAGGATCCTAAATATTATAAACTAAAGTCGCTCTATGAGTGTGCTCTATTCTTCTAAATTACGCAACGGATTTTGATGTACATAGATCACCAGCCACCAGTCACCATTTAGAGAATTAATTTCAAAACCTTAATAGCTTGACGTAGACAAAGTTTCTTCCACTCAATCCCTCTCTACACCTGATTTATCCATACCAAAACAGTTTAAACTTACACATGTATGCAGCGTCTAAAGCCCCCGATTACCTTAACAGACGAATGTTCGGTGACAAATGGGCATTGTTATATCTCCCGGTAGCTCCCATCACAATAATGTCCAATTTATCAAGCAATTTGCTGTTACCGGCCATTGAACTTCAGTTGTTCCCAACTTAGACAACAATGCCGTGCTGTCGGCTCGGATAGGTAGCTTGGATGCAATGTATTATTCTTATCTGATTATTATATACTACTTTTGCCCGCGACTTCGTTCGCATTACATTCGGGGTAACACAGTTCCCTTTTCCTGATTTGCAAGTACCTGTAATTTTTGCCCTTGCGCCTTATTTGTTGTAATAGCAAAGCTAAGTTTTCCCTTTTCTTCCCTATTTTTACCTCATTTCTCACTTTAAAAAAATAGCCTATGTCGTCTCTAGGGTCCCAAGTATCTCTATACCAAAATTCATCAAAATCAGTTTAGCCATTTAGGCGTTAAGACGTAACAAACAAACTCACTTTCGCTTTTATAATATTATTAGTAAGGCTAAAACGTAACTGTTGACCAGTAAGTAAATTGCTAAGAAACTACATACGATTTACAATTTTCAGAGTTCCGTATCTCAAAAGGAAAAAACAGAACCCTTATTGTATCACTTTGTTGTCCGTCTGTCTGTCGTCTGTCGTCTGTCTGTCTATCTGTCTGTCAAGACCCTTTATCTCGGGAACGTAAAGGTATCCAGTTGAAATTAAAACCATTTAGTCGAGTCTGTGGTCCCTTTGTACTGTGAAAAAATAGTATAACCCTCTAAGTCTACGCTGTCAAAGATGTAGCCGTTAATCTTGCAAGTTTGTTTGGAACCCTCGGCTGGTTATTTTTAATTCGAGGGGCATAATACTTGTGGCGTAAAATGAGTTATTTACAAATATCATCTGTTAATTCCAGTCATTTCTAAGAAAAATGTTTAGGTGCGTTGTTTTTGGAACCGCCTAGCGTCGACGGAGCAAAAGTTCTATAGTTTCTACCGAGGTCCAAAAAACGTGAGTTTACGCACGAGGATGTATATTGTAAAAAGAAACACTCTTAGTCCCGTAAATAATGCTAATCAGTTCAAGTTCAAAGTCAACAAGGATCTATTACAAATACTTAACAATTTCGTGGAAGCTAATGTTTTAATTCTTTGTATGAATCATTAGGTTTGACAACATTAATGGACAAACAATATATTTTGTAGGGTAAGATGAGTAATTGCAGGGCGAGGCACCAATTAATAACAATGTTAGGACTGTCAAATATTAATGATAATGAGATTATTATCTAGCAATTAAGTGATAAATTCACACGACTAACTAACCCATAGTTATCTACTATTATATGATAGGTAATTAACACGGGTATTTTCGTAAATATTTGATGACCAGCTATTCGTCGTTTTTCTGCAGTTTTCTTTTTCTTTAACATTTTTTGTTTAGTATTTTTTTGCAAGTCTTAGGAAAAACAAGCAATTTTACGCTTTAGGGATTTTTTGTAAAATCTCAATCAATACAAATTGCAACTCGCGGAATTTACAAAAATCGCCATTGATTACAAAATAAACAACGTTGATTTTAAATAATTATATAAATAAACTCTACATGTTTAATAAATACATACAAACACGTTCATTATTTTTATGTTTTTTGTTATTTTATGTTTTTAATATGAATGAATAATTAATAATAAAATGAATGACATAATTATTACGGTTCACCGTAAACCTACATTGTATATTATAATGTGCGTCTTAATTGTGCATAAAAAAGTGCAGTTTTTCGTTCTTATGCTACAAACGTCCCACACCTTGTCGATGTACAACTGGCGTATTTACCCTAGACTCGTTATCTTCGCCTAAATTATGCACAATGATAGCAGCTCTATCCATAAAAAAAGTTTTATGTTATCTCATTCAGATTAAGCTAACATTCACACTCTATACGAACCCTTATCACTATAATACTTTGTGATAACATTAGTGGCTACCTATGTTAATGACTTACTTAAACAAAGAATTAACTAATTTTTGGTTTAGTTCTGTTTTAAGTCTGATAATTGTAGATCTTAGCTCTGTTGTGGAAACTTCTAAGAATTTACAAGATTAATTAAGAAATAATGAATTTTGTATACAATTTTAATGTTCAGGAATTTGGCGAATCTTCACCAAAAACCAGCCAAGAGCGACTCAGACTCACGTACCGAGGGTTCCGTACAAACTTGTGACATAAACGGCCATATCTTTTGACTGCGTACTCTTAGAGATTTGATTTTTTCACAGCACAAAGGGACCACAGACTTGAATATATGGTTTAAATTTCAACTCGATACCTTTACACGTTCTTAAGATAAAAGCGCAGAGGAGTGAGACAGGGGGATGTTATATCCCCGAAACTGTTCACCAGCGCGTTGGAGGATATGTTTAAGACGCTGGACTGGAAAGGAAAGGGCATTAACGTAAACGGCGACTACATCTCACACCTACGATTCGCAGACGACATAGTCTTAATGGCGGAGTCGCTAGAGGAGCTGAACCAGATGCTGGACGGCCTAGCTTCAGCCTCGCGACGTATCGGTCTTGGCATGAATTTGGATAAAACCATAGTCTTGATCAATGGCCACATTGATCCGATACCGGTCGTCGTACATGGTCACCTTCTCGAAATCGTTTCTGAGTACACTTACCTCGGGCAGATTCTGCAGTTAGGTAAAAATAGTTTCGAGAGGGAGGCCAAGAGGAGGATCCAGCTGGGCTGGGCAGCGTTTGGGAAACTACGCCGAGTCCTCTCGTCATCCATGCCGCAATGCTTGAAAACGAAAGTATTCAATCCGTGCGTCTTACCCGTCATGACCTACGGAGCCGAGACATGGACACTCACGGCAGGGTTGGTCCATCAGTTCAAAGTCGCTCAGCGAGCTATGGAGAGAGCTATGCTCGGAGTTTCGCTGAAGGATAGAATCCGCAACGAATACATCCGACAGAGAACCAAGGTTATCGACATAGCTCAAAGAATCAGCAAGCTGAAGTGGCAGTGGGCTGGCCATATCTCACGAAGAACCGACAACCGTTGGGGTAAACGTGTTCTTGAGTGGAGACTGCGACTCGGCAAGCGTAGTGTAGGACGCCCTCCGACCAGGTGGGATGGCGATCTAAGAAAGACTGCAGGCAGATGCTGGATGCGGCAAGCTGAAGACAGGGCGCTATGGCGCTCATTAGGGGAGGGCTATGTCCAGCAGTGGACTAATATAGCCTGATGATGATGATGAGATAAAAGGTCTTCAACAAAGTGATCGAATAAGGGTTCCATTTTTTCCTTTTGAGATACAGAACCCTAAAACATAAATGAAATCATTTTACAAGTGTTGTTAGTTGTGATTGGTACTGTGCCACTACATCTTAAATCTGATGTCAAAGTTAATTCCAACAAAACAGAGATTTAATTTTCAATTCAAATGATTGGTTTCTGAAATCGACTGTCTCGTTGGTCTAGTGATTACAAGCGCGACGCCTTAGTAAGAGGTCGCGGGTTTGATTTCCGCGTCGGAAACGTGTTCTTTTTTAGGGTTCCGTAGTCAACTAGGAACCCTTATAGTTTCGCCATGTCTGTCTGTCGTCCGTCCTCGCTTAATCTCTGTGACCGTTAGTACTAGAAAGCTGAAATTTGGTACCAATATGTATATCAATCACGCCGACAAAGTGGTAAAATAAAAATTGGAAAAAAATGTTTTATTAGGGTAGCCACCCTATATGTAAAGTGGGAAGTGTTTTTTTTTTAATTTCAACCCTAACGTGTGATATATTGTTGGAAAGGTATTTAAAAATGAATAGTGGTTTACTAAAATCATTTTTTGATAATGTCTATAATTTCGGAAATAATCGCTCCAAAAGTAAAAAACAATGTGTCCCCCCCCCCCCCTCTAACTTCTGAACCATAAGTTTAGAAAATATGAAAAAAATCTGAAAAGTAGAACTTTATAAGGACTTTCCAGGAAAATCATTTTGAACTTGATTGACACAACAGTTTTTGTACAAAAAAGACAAAAAGTTGTACAAAATAATTTCCTCCTCCACCTTTAAACTCATAAGTGGGAACACTTATTGTGACGGACGGGAAACTACGGAACCCTACACTGAGCGTGGCCCGACACGCTCTTGGCCGGTTTTTTAAATTTTGACGACACGGTTGGCACGGTTGGCAGTGGTTGAAGCGATCGACCATCCCCGCACGGACCAAATATTTGTATGGCCTACAGATCCAGATCCTAGTATGACGGTTTCTAGTGGGAGGCAACGTTTTTTTTTTCACTGGAAATTCTCAGAAACAGCCATGGAGTCTGGATTTATGCCCTTTTGATGGCAAAAGGCTCGTTCCCTTTTATATGGGAATTAAAAAAGTAACTGGCGATATATGTGTGTACCATTAGTTAGGCAGAATTGCTGCCTAACCCTTTAGGAGTTTCCAGCATGGTGGTTTTTTTTGCGGATGGGAAATCATCAAATAACTCCCCCCGCTCTGAGCGGAACGGGGGGGAGTGTCAGACTTGTACTAACTAAAACCCACCCATGTTCCTTCCATTGCCCTTTATGTTCCGGGGCCGCGGTATCTCTTTCAAACAACCCGCAACCCCGGCAGGCTGTGGCCCTGGCAGGCCCCTCTGCTTTGCTGGCAACTCTTTGAGGCGCGCGTGGAACACTTACGGGCCGTCGACACGGCCTGTCGTTAATAGACGGACGGACGGTGAGCTACCCATTGCTCATCGTCCACAGGCTCGCATGGTGTAATGTTATGATTTCTGAAATCTACACCTAGGAGGTATACGTATATATCAATAATTAGATTGAAATCCAGTAGATTAAATGGAATAATGTATATCTATTAGGCACAGTTTTAATCAGCGTTAGATATATTAAATTTGGCTACATTTGTAGCTACACTACAAAAACGTCTGCCTAATCTATAGCACATAATTATGAAGAACTAACATCAAAATCCTACATCGCGCATTTAAAGTTAACATATACTTATATAATATTGACTGTATCACCTCTTTACATCTCCACTAGCTTTTGCCAGCGGCTTCGCTCGCGTTAAATTCGGGGTAAGCTAGTTTTATATAAAAGATTGATATGATTGTCATTAAAATCTAATCTAGCATGCCTTAAGGAACTGACTCTGACATTATTACTACATTGGCATTGATTATTTTAATTCAGATGTCATTGTATATTTCATTAGCTTTTGAATTAAAAAAAAACGTTGCCCCACACTAGGAACTTGTCCTGTATCGTGGGTGCGTTTAAAAACAATTAAACTCACATACACAAACAGCCAGACCCGAAACAACTATTAGTAGGCCATACAAATATTTGTTCCGTGCGGGAATCGAACCCGTGACACACAGCGCAGCAGTCAATCGTTCAGCCACTGCGCCAACCGTGCCGTCAAAATTATTGCGACTTTAACTAAACCACACTAATTGAACGAATGAGTAAGTACTTCATAAACAAACAGCATTTTTTTCAGGTTATTTAGCAACACCTTGTCTGATTGATCTAGAGATAATTGCAAATGATTACGATGTCTGGCCTATAAACGATTGCAAACATTGCATACTAGCACTAAACGCTAACTTAAACAATCCTTTATTTATAAATACAGCAAACATTATGTAAGTAATATAAGGCTAGTTGTCGCCAGCGGCTTTACCCGCGTGATATCTAAAAGAAAAATGCTATGTGTTATTCCAGACTATAATTTACCTCTGTGCCAAATTTCATCAACATCCGTTCTGCCGTTTTGACGTGAAAGAGTATCAAACATCCATACATCCATCCTCACAAACATTCGCATTTATAATATAACTAGCTTTTGCCTGCGGCTTCGCCGCGTTAAATTCGGTATAACACAGTACCTGCTACCTGCAGTTTTTGCCCTTGCGCCTTATTGATTTGTAATAGCAACGCTAAGTTTTCCCTTTTCTTCCCTTGTTCTCCCTCATATCCCACTTATTTCAAATAAAAATTTGCCTATGTCCGTTTCCTGGTTACCAACTATCTCTATACCAACATTCATCAAAATCGGTTTAGCCATTAAAGCGTGAAGAGGTAACAAACAAACAAACTCACTTTCGCTTTTATAACATTAGTAAGGATATAACATTGGCTTGGCCACCGTTTTTTTGTGGATTAAGTGTAATTGCCAGCACAGGTGGTGGGTTTGATGCACGTGTGATAAAGAAAATTGTGCTGCTTGCACATGGTGATTCCAAATATCCTTACTAATCCTTACTAATATTATAAAAGCGAAAGTGAGTTTGTTTGTTTGTTTGTTTGTTTGTTTGTTTGTTACCTCTTCACGCTTTAATGGCTAAACCGATTTTGATGAATTTTGGTACAGAGATAGTTGGGAACCAGGAGACGGACATAGGCTATTATTTTTTTAAAAAGAGTGGGATATGAGCGAGAAAGAGGGAAGAAACGGGAAAAATTAGCGTTGCTATTACAAATTAATAAGGCGCTACCGAATTTAACGCGAGCGAAGCCGCGGGCAAAAGCTAGTTATATAATAAACTAGCTTCCGCCCGCTATTTCGTCCGCGTGGCATAGTTACTTTGGGCTAACGCTAACTTTAACCCGCGTGATAATCGAAAAAAAAAATCTCTTTCTCCCCTTTCATCCCTCTTTCTCCGCCTTTTGTCACTTTTTCATTTTTGATTATCTAATATGAGCGTTAAAAAATCCAACATTGCGCCTTACTAGTATGTTTCTTTTGTATTTGTAGAGATGATTCAACTCAGCCCCCACAACTGGTGACTACGAAAAGTTCAGTAGTTACTTTCACAATCCGTAAGCAACAAAAAAACAGGTTTCTGTTGAGAATAAATCCAACTCTATTGAATGTTAACATTTTTGTAATCAAATCGGGTCTAAAGGTTTCGATGAAAAATCCAATATGGCGGTTTACGAAGGTAAAAGTCGATCTAGCTAGGTCGTTTTCTCTATTTACACATGAGCACAGTTCGGTTACCCAGGCACTATAATATAATACAGGTGAAATATATGAATGTGCAAAATTTTTCTCACATAAACATGACTGTACTTCCTATGTTTTGCCATTCGACATTTGGTCACTACATTATGTATGTCAAAACACACACAACCAGTAATTTCTATCAATCTCTTAATCCTATTACTCTAATAAATACGGAACATAATCTAGTGAATTACGCGTTGATACGATTATCTTAATATCTCGAAATTAAAACGATGACATTAATATTATGAGCATTTTGCAATAAACCCATAATTCTATATATATAGATATTACATCAGAAATGGATTTTGATACTGAAATTCGCAAGTATATAGCAGCGTCTGCGCATACGCTGTCTGTTTAAACATCTCTTGATCGACGGTCACACGTTGGACACTTACCGAATACACACGAGCGACGCCGTGGTCTTAAGCTAGTTGGTGATAATAGTGAAAACAAGCGCCAAAAGTAACGATCGACTTTTATAAAACTCTATTGTTATTCTACGTATTTTTGAACATGACTTGAATTTTTAGATTTACTACCGCAGACACATTTTTCTTCATAAGTCTAATCTTAATCCCATACTGCAATCAATTACCTACGACTACGTTTTATATTATCGTACGCTAATGTTGGAAAACAACAATAAATATTGAAAAATATTGTCTTTGAAGTTACGCTTATCGACCACGTTGCATATTTAAAAAGTGAAATGAGTTCAACTTACCGGAGTCAAGCCTTTGTCCTGGAGCCACTGATCAGGTTCCTTCAAGCAGAAAGTGCCATACAAAAGCACTAGTATGAACATCACCGTTGTCATCGAGAATATTCCATAGTATCCCATCTTCTGCAGCAAAAACCCGCTCATGCCAATTCCGATAGGCAAACCGGCTGTCATACAGAAGTTGACTAACCCCACTCTGAATGTCCGCGATTCTTCCGAAGTAATATCACTTATATAACTGAATACACCCAAGAACATAGTCACCCAGCCTCCAGTAACGGCTGGAAACAACGTCTCTAAAAACACAGTGACTTCCACAGGAATTTCGTAGAAGAAATACACGTTGACCAAGTTGTTCAGTGAGGTTAACACTTCACCGTAAATTGGCAGCATTATACAAATCTTTCTCTTTCCAGTTCTGTCACTCCACGCTCCTAAGAACATTATTATAATACATGGCAGCGCTGTTTGGATGACTCCTTTCCAAATGTCTATTGAAGAAATCAGCTCCTGCACTTGTTTTTCATACTCTGTGTAGTTTTTACTAGTTTTCTTAATTAGCGCTTCGCAAATTTCATCTCCGAAACCTAAATTAACACGGCAAGCCTTGTCCAAATTGAGATTACCCATGGCAAACCTTGAAATAACACTTGGTATAATGAGACCGGCTAACAAAGGTTCAACTGTGATATTATCTCTGATGTATCCCAACTTCTCGCGAAAAGTTTTGTCCTTATATCTTTGGATAACATCTTTGGTCAGAGGTTTTTCCTCCACGTCCACAGGTTTCACTTTTTCTTCAGCCATTTTTAAAGTATTTTCCACTGCACCGGTTATTTCAACTATAGCACGTTCATTGTTTATAAACAGCACTTGAACACGACCGTCTGTCACTGTCGCAATGTTTGATTTCACATTATGCCTGATACATTGATAGACAGAATGGTTTATTTGTCTTACCCATGTACTGTTTGGTATCAATTACTCGTTTATAATGATAAAGTAGAAGTCCAATTAGATAAAGTGCTTTGTTGTAGGTGATTAAGGTACGCACTAAATGTGTTTGTTTTGTTTCAGGTAGAAGCAAATTATTGTTCGCCAGTCTTGAAGCATTGTTCTGTAATGCCCGATCAGGTCAACGGCTGTGTTGTAACTGGCATCTGCATGAAAAATCAGTGTTAATTTAAAGGTGGATGTTTTGAGATTACGTTGGTCAGTGTACACATAGGTGAGTTTATTTTAAACGCGAGGTTTCAGTAAACGAGGGTTTGGTTATAGTTTGGAGTTTTATTATAAAACGAGTCATTTTAACGTACGATAGCATTTATTTTGCGATGGTTGGTAGGTACGCCGTATAAAAAACGATGTGTTTATCAGTAACGGTAGATATTTTGTAATAGACTGTTCAATGACTAATTTATTCAAAAGGCCAGTTCCATTTAATCATTAAAAAAAAACAACAACAAGTTTACAAACTTATAAAATTTATACAATGCGCATTCTGAAACCAAAACATATTTGTGTACCAACAAATCTTTTTTTTTATCAAAACAAACACTTGTTTTGCCAGTGTGCCTATATTGTTTTAATAGAGTGATTTTCTGTCTTATACAGTGATCTCGGCTTGAGTGTACACGTAGCCTTACATAAGCTGGACACTCGCAAAAAAAAAAACTATAATAGAATTCATTTTAATGATCATACTCTTATTGTGTTGATGTTTTTAAACAAAAACGGATGCATATTTTCTAGTCTGTCTGCGAGCGAAAACTTCAAATCTATCAATTTGAAGTATTCGCTTCAATAATAATGAAACATAGTCCAAGAACAAGAATACAGGAGCTTTTCGTCTTTTACGTACTGAATGAAACTGTCATGAATAAATATGACATATCATCAGTAAATATAAAGTAAATAACCAAAATAATTATTTTAAGAATTATGTTACTGTGAAAGTCGAAACGTCGTTTCCTTTTTGCATTTAATACCGCTAGATCGATTGTAGTAATCAGCTTTCGCTGAACACGTTTTTTTGAAACTACGATCTCTGTGAAACCCAAAATCAGAAGATCACGTTCTGATTCGATGATTGAAATCCATCTTCCAATACAAACCATATCGTTCACAAACGTATTATTTGCTTATATTTATCTGCACAAGTGTGTAAACAAAAGACATTATCAACTAATATGATCAGAACATAACACGTGTCTGTTTACAAAGGTTTTCATTATGTTTGAGCTGTCTCCGAGACAGTCCTCGTAGGATAATTGAAGTTCTATGAGGAATCAGGATTAAGATAATAAAGGATTAATTATATTGCTGAATTGTGTGTATGTGAATAGGTTTTGTGTCGAGGTATTGAAAGGTAGCTAAGTACCAAACCGAGTGTGCTAAGGTACGTAAATTAGGGTAATTTAGAACCGGAGTTGGAAAGAGATACCGCGGCTCCGGTACAGAAAGAGCAAAAGAGGGAACATGGGTAGGTTTTAGTTAGTAAAAATCTGACACAACCTCCCGCTCGAGTGTACGACTAAACGCCGACAGACACTACGCCGACAGACTGAACACCGACAAGACTTTACTTCGACGGGACGTCAGAGGTCACAGTTTTAACCTAACCTAACCTACCCATTTTTTTTTTGAAGAATTTAACCTAATCTAAATAGTTGAATTTCGGGTAACCTACTAAAAACAATATCTTTTTTTAATAGCGAGCGGTGCCGCGGCAGCGGCCGGCGAGTGCCAGAAACGACTTGCATTAATAGAGAGATAAATTGCGTCGCTGATGAGCCCTGTCGGCGAAGAGTCCTGTCGGCGAAGTGTCCTGTCGGCGAAGAGTCCCGTCGAAGTAAAGTCTTGTCGGTGTTCAGTCGTACAACGCTCCCGCTCCTCCCAGAGCGGTGAATTTCCCAAAAAAAAGAGGAAGAATTTGACTGGTCTGTGCCGGAGTTCGATTTTTTTCCACGAGAACCTACTGTTTTTATTTTTTAATGCGGACATACAAAAACACTCTAGGATAATGCTGCTCATTAAGGAAATTAATTTTAGAATCAAAGATGGTTGATGTTACCCCATAAAATGTTTCTGGGCTTAATTCAAAAATGTTTTAAATGTGTCAGTGATAAAGTACCCACAACTTAAAACTAAACAAATACACGAATGTTAATTCTTAATCCCTAATGAATGTACAGATGCGCGGCAGTCAGGCAATTCTGTAGATGATAGTTTCTGGCTTTGACGAATTCTGGCTATCATTTTTATATATATAGATGCATACTCAGTCTTGCTATTGCTTATAGTCCTGCCATGAAACTATTAACCATTGTTTTCTTCATCATCCATTATAGCATATTTTTAAGGTTTTTTAAGGAAAACACGGAACCCTTTTGGATCACTTTGTTGTCCGTCTGTCTGTCTGTCTGCCTGTCTGTTTAGCAAGACGCTTTATCTCGGGAACGCGTAAAGGTATCGAGTTGAAATTAAAACCATATACTCAAATCGGTGGAGCTCTTGGAACTGTGAAAAAGAGGAAAATGCGCCTTCTATGTTTACGAAGTCAAAAGATATCGCCGTTTATGTTGTAAGTTTGTACGGAACCATTGGTGCGCGAGTCTGAATCGCTCTTGTTTTACTTTTACCACCGAAGTACCTGTACATCAGCCTCAACAATCCTCTCATTATCAGTCTCCGCTTGTCTATTCTAAAGTAATTACTAACATGTGAAATTCACAATAACGATTGAGTCCACGTGAATGCTGGTGCTAAACACATGATTATCAGGCATTTATCTCCACGCGACGGTCACAGATCTGTGAACCGGAAAAATACAGGAAGAGCAATGCAAGAAAATTGTATAATAGATATGTTTGGGTGCAGTATGACCAATTTATGTTTGCAGTTCAAGGTGGTGTTGGCTGTCATGAAAATTTTCAGCGATATGCCAAATATGTATACATTTATTTTAGTTCTGTGTTTTTCCGCCCGCACATGTAAGTTGGTTGAAGTGTGGGTACTTTTTATGGTTCAGACGTCAAATCTATAGAATGACTACTTGACATGTTTATGTGATAATAGCAGTATTTTTTTGAAAATTCTGTCAATTTGCACAAAAATTGACGCAGAATAATCAGCGGTTACCAAAAGCAAGATATAATTTGATGTTAAACCCGATGACGAGTGGTTTCGTTTTATTGACAGTAGTTATCAGTCAATTATGGCAGTAAGAATACTAGGTTTACATTACGACGGATTTGACGGGCCTGTTGGTTTAGTGGTTAGTGGCCCTGACTGCTAAGCCGGAGGTCGTGGGTTCGATTCCCACCCAGGACAAACTTTGTGTGATGAGCATGATTGTTTGTTCTGTGTCTGGGTGTGATTTATCTATAATATGTATGTATTTATAAATTATATAAGTATGTATATCAGTTGTCTGGTTACCATAACACAAGCTCTGCTTAGCTTGGGATCAGATGACCGTGTGTGAGTTGTCCCAAGATATTTATTTTATTTTTTATTTTTATTAGATTGGACCGACAGTTTTGTCGTTGGCCAAACATCGGGTCTTGCTGTTCACACTAAAAACTACTAATCCGACCAATACAATGCAGTGTAGCATAATTATGTCCGGCTTACAGAAATTGTGGCTAAACGTCCGGTAAATGTGTCGTCGCCAGTTTTATCGGGTCGCCTTAATGTGAACAGCGCTATTGAAAAACATATGCCAATATACATCCGACACCGTTTTCGTTCCGGTAAAACTGATGGTCTAACCTAATTTGAACGCGCTTTAACACAGCGTATTAAAGTGTTCACGTTTATGTTGATTATTCTATCGGGAACTGAATGTTTTCGAAACCACGATTGGTAACATCCTTACTATATAATATTATAAAAGAGAAAGTGAGTTTGTTTGTTTGTTACGTCTTCACGCCTAAAGGCCAAACCAATAATGATGAATTTTGGTACAGAGATTGTTGGGTCCGTAGGGAAAAAGGGGAGAAAAGATACATTTTTTTCGATCATTACGCGGGTTAAAGTTAGCGTTAGGCCAATGTAACTATGCCAAACGGACGAAGTCGCGGGTGGAAGCTAGTATTTTAATACCTTTCGGATTTAGCCTTTAATTTTGGATTTAAGGCCTATAATGCCCGAACAGTGGGTAGCTTTAAAAATAATACCGCGGCTCCGGAAAACAAGAGCAAAAGAAGGAACATGGATGAGATTTAGTCAGTACAAGTCTGACTCCGTTCTGCTGCGCCCAGAATGGGAGGAGTGGAGTTGGCACAAGTATGCTGATTTTAACAAATTATGAAATTGTATTAAATTAGGATATAACTATAAACAAGAGAAATAAAAATAAACTTTCATTATTATCACATTTCAATAGTTCAAATTCAAAATGACATTTTGAATTTGAACATAGAACATACAAAATTGAACATAGAAAATATAAACATTAAAATTTAAAAAAGTAAAAAAATAACAAATTCTAACGTCAATTTAAAACTAAAAATAAAAAAAAATCAAAGTTTGTCAGTTAGGTATTCGTTCACCGTATAATATGCTTTTTCAAGTAATATTTTCAGGAAGGCCTTTTTAAAATCGTAAATATTTTTGATTGCTGTAATTTGCCTAGGGATCTTATTATAGATCCTAGGTGCCATTCCTAAAAAGCTTTTTGTATAAAGAGCCGTACTGTGTGGCTTAGCGCATATTTCTCTGTTGCGTCGTTTGGATCTCAATTTATCAAACAGATGGAAATTGGATCTGACAAATACTGCTGTCACAAAAATGTATATTACAAACGTTTTAACTCACAAACATTCAAACCCCGAACAGCTACCTGAAGGCGTTTTATTTTGCTACGCAGCGCAGGAGCCAGTTACTCAGCCACAGCGCCAACCGTGCTGTCATATTCTTATCAAACTGAAACCTCATATTGGAATCGAACTCACAACTTATAGCACTGCAAGCGACATTCTCAGTCCATCCGGTAATCAAATCGTTAGTAAAAACGTGACTAGTATTCACGTGGGAGGTAATGATATATACTTGTTACGAACAAAGTAATTGCTAGATCTATTTTTAACAAGAAGACAAAACAATCATACAAATAATGTATAGTTTTATCCTTATCCTTACTATAATATTATAAAAGAGAAAGTGAGTTTGTTTGTTTGTTTGTTACGTCTTCACGCCTAAATGGCCGAACCGATTTTGATGAATTTTGGTACAGAGATAGTTGGGACCCTGGAGGCTAAAAAGAGACATAGGCTAAAAAAAGTGAGAAAAGGGGGGGGAGAAAGAGGGAAGAAAAGGGAAAACTTAGCTTTGCGATTACAATCAATAAGGCGCAAGGGCAAAAACTACAGGTAACAGGTACCTGCAAATCAGGAGAGGGGAACTGTGTTACCCCGTATTTAACGCGAGCAAAGCCGCGGGCAAAAGCTAGTAATGTAAAGTTTTAAAAGAATATATAAAATACGTGTCGATCTGGCTCGTACTGAGAAAGTATTCATCAAACCTAATTAAAAAGATTTATATGCAGCTAGTATTTTACACTGTGCACGACGTAAACTGACCCATCAATTAACTGTCATCTGAACATTATGTGCATAAAACCATTATTGAACAAAAATTATTGCTGGAACATGACTTTTATTTTTCTGTGGGAAATTACTTTTTACAGTAGCGTGGAACGTAATGTTTCACAAAAATCATTGTTTATGGACACGCAATAGTACAGAGGAGAGCATCTTAAGTTGAGTAGTAACTAGACATGGTATTAAATCATCTTAGATTGATATTATTTTTAGAAAGTACTCATTTTGCGTTGGAATTCAAATCGTCAATCGTCACCGGCCAAGTGCTGCCTGAAGATGTTTCTCCAGAAATGTCTCCAAGTTTCAAGTTCTGCCCAATCGGTCACTGGCGTAGGTAGGTAATTTTCCTACTGCTTACAAATTAATATTACAAGTTTGGTCTAAAAAAATATTCAAATATAGACAAGAATAACAACAGAGTTTTAGGTATTCAATACGACACGACACGGTACGCGTAGTGGCTGAGCGATCACTGTGTGTCACGGGTTCGATTTCCGCACAAAACTACAGAAAGTTCCGGGTCTGGCTGTTTGTGTATGTGAGCTTAAATGTTTGTAAACGCACCCACGATACAGGAGAAATCTCTAGAGTGGGGCAACGTTTTACATACACCCATTATATGTAAATATAATGGTATATGTATACAATATGTTAGTTTAAACGAGGGACGTATTCAAACCCACAATAGTGCATACTTACATGATGCTAATAAAGATATGAACAAAAAAAAACCACTAATAAATAAAAGACAGAACCCTACCAAAAAGTTTCGCATAAGTCTCGCAACGTGTATATTATACCCTTGCGCTGGCGATTTAATACTATCGCAGAACATGTGTGCGTGTCAATGACCTTTAGGTATAATCCATTTTCCCTTCATACTTTAAACCTGGCTTAGGACGCCTTTTCGGTAGAATCGGCGCGTAGGTATTTTGCCGCGTGATTTACTTCACTGTTTACAAGTTTACTTCTCTCGCGCTCAGTGTTCATGAATAATGTATTTTATTGGACAATTACGTCAGAAATTAAGGTTTTTTTACATATTTGGGACGAGAATCGAATACTGAATACCCTCCCTCAATAAGTCCCTCGTTTAACCCAACACTCTGTATATAATGGGTGTAAAAGTACCATTAACGAAACCCAAAGGCTCCCGTCATCGCGAGCATTTTATTTGGTCTAGGTTCTAACTTACCTATGGACCTTCTATTAACAGAGTATTAGTTGTCAAAGTTATAACATTTTCACTAGTTGTTTTTTTTTAATGTTATATCTTTACTTTAAATACCTCCCTGATCTTCGTACTACACAATGCATCGACCAGCAAAATTTTCAGTGTGTAACATTGAGTTCTACGATGAAACGTGTTTTTTTTTCACCCAAAAACAATAGCAGTTTCCCAGTAATCATTTTTGCGTAGAGTTATTTAGTTAAATGTACAATGCATGGCGGACGGCTTCGTGACAGGTTCGTTTATACTTCGTATATAAAAAATTATATAATATTTTGTTATAAATACTATTATTTTCAGCGTATTTCGCTTTCATATTTCTTCCTTTTTAGTGCATATTTTAGAATTAAAATAAATCGTTAATGTATTATTATAAACAAGCTTTTGCCCGCGGCTTCGCTCGCGTTAAATTCGGGGTAACACAGTTCCCCTTTCCTGATTTGCAGGTACCGGCTACTTGTAATTTTTGGCCTTGCCCCTTATTTATTGTAATAGCAAAGCCAAGTTTTCCCTTTTCTTCCCTCTTTCTCAGTCATTACTCACTTTAAAAGAAAAATTAGCCTATGTCCGTCTCCAGGGTCCCAAATATATCTGTAAAATGTATCTTTCTCTCCCCTTTTCTACCCACTGTCTCCCCTTTTTCTCACTATTTTTTCCCCAATGTCTGTCTCCAGGGTCCCAACTAGCTCTGTACCAAAATTCATCAAAATCGGTTTAGCCATTTAGGCGTGAAGACGTAACCAACAAACAAACAAACTCACTTTCGCTTATAATATTAGCAAGGATTGTTGTTGTTTCAGAGCTGATTTTGTTTAGATGTTTTGCATTTCTATGTTTTTCTTTTTAGTAGGCACACGCAATTGTTATAAGTCATAGACAAAATAGTGGCCAGTTGTGTTGGTGATAGGGTCACATAGTTTACTGGCAGTTTCAAGGGCCTCTTGTGGGACATAGACAAAGTTTTATACTACACTAGCTTTCGCCCGCGGCTTCGCTCGCGTTAAATTCGGTATAACACACCAAGCAGACCTGCAGTTTTTGCTCTTGCGCGTGATTGATTTGTAATAGCAACGTAAGTTTTAACCTTTTCTTCCCTCGTTCTCCCTCATATCCCACTTTTTTTTATAAAAATTAGCCTATGTCCGTCTCCTGGTTCCCAACTATCTCTGTACCAAAATTCATCAAAATCGGTTCAGCCATTAAAGCGTGAAGAGGTAACAAACAAACAAACAAACTCACTTACGCTTTTATAATATTAGTAAGGATTTCGGCGAAAACGATATTCAAAAAGTAAACGTAACATGACGTGGCTTTAGGAAAGCTTATACGAGTACTAATCTGTTGAAACTCATTGTATACCTAACTAAGAAACACTTTGAAGCGATTGCTAAAAAAACTAACGCAATTAATAAAAGAGAAAATTATGAGCAAGCTATCAGAATATAAACGAAAGTAACGTTGCAATTAGTGCTGGCCACTGCAATATTTGGGTCAAGTTTTTTTTTTTGTAAAGAACCAAACTTTCTTGCTTTCGCATCTTAAAAAGAGAACGTGTCTATGATGTGTGGTTTTTTTTTAATAACTAAGTTTAAACTGACCTTTTCTTAAACTTCCTCTTTTTCCATCCAGCCAGGTAACTCACGCGTAACCCACTATAGAACTAAACGGGAAACATGTGCACAATGGTACTGTAGAGTGGAGTACATACACTGAATGGTCATTCGATCTTATTCACCAATTACCTACTTGTGTCGTTTGCGGAGACAGCTGGACATTTGGGGTCATACTTCGGAACTATTCGGGCAACTTCGTGCACACGTGATTTTGTGGATATAAGTACACAATAATAATAGGTACTAGTTAATTTAATTCCATGGTACACGGTAAGTAGTGGTTTAGTTGAATGATTTGCGCCTGGCAAACTATGTTAGGGTTCCGTCTAGAACTTGAAATAATCTTTATACATTCCAATATAATATCACGCTTGCAATCCCCGAAGTGTTAGACAGAGGTGTTAGACAGTATACCCACATTTCGACAGTTATGTCTTTAAGTGCCATATAATAGGGGCGAGCCTATTGCCATCAACCGGATACTAATTAAGAATCCATGGCTGAGAAAATTCTGACGGAAAAACCCAACAACACTTTGCCAGATCCGGGAATCGAACTTAGGAACTCTTGCTGAACAGGCACGCTTGCGACCACTAGACCAACGATGCAGTAAAATTAAACAATACCGCTAAACCATACCAACTCTTCGACTAATTATAATATTATCATACGAGTAAATTATGAAGAAAAACTTTCTAATATTGCTACTCACAACTAACGGTTTGTGGGAAAGAGACACAGCTATACAGGATGTCTAGCGCCATCCCTTTTCCACACTGGAATAACTCATGCTTTAAGACGTCATTGACGTCAACCCAGTGCCGGATTAACCATCTAGCTAGAGTAGCAATTGCTACGGATCCCGCGCAAAATTGGGCCCCAGTTGTCCAAGCCAGCCTCCAACCAAACTTTCATTTGAGCGCTTTTTGAAGGAAACCACCACCTGTCACTACATTGGATAACCGGCCAATGGACCGATGATGGAGTATTTAAAGCTACACAAGAATAAATATAATTATTAACAGTTAGCACACCGCAAAATATGATTTGGGATGGAGGTCCCTCTATGGTAGATTGAGGGCCCCTCGGTAGAGTATGCTACGGGCCCCACGCTTGCTTAATCCGGCACTGCCTCCACCCAACTAATTCCTTATATAAATTACTGTATGTTTAGATTTCCACATTACTTACATTTTCATAACAGCAAGCACGTTCCATTCGGTCAAATGTTATGCACACACTGCCAATGTTGACTATTAAGTGAATAGAGATGCACCAGTGTTAGCTGAACGCCGAATGGAATGAATGAATGACGAATCATAATCAATCTACCATCCTTGTTCCAAAAGTTGGCTTGCAATCTCACTGGGCAGCTGGATACAAGTATTCTACATGGAGTGACTGCCTATCTGACCTCCATTTCCTTGTAACTGGGTAATACGAAACTCCTTGGGAAAATTTGATTTTTCAAATGTTATGGCCAAAACGATCTACAAATCAAATCAAAGGAAATCAAAATAAAAAGTCATTTATTCAAATTAGGCTGATAATCAGCACTTTTTGAACGTCACATTACAAGAGACAGTCCCACAAAAACGCACCTTCGACACTTCTTAGTGTTTTAGCTGGGAAGAAGAAGTGGCGGAACAAACTCCCCAGCAACACATCTCTTTGTCAGGTTAGAAGAACCGAAATGGGCCGGGACCTTCGGCTTAATGCACTTTCTGAGGCATGTAAGAAACTCGATATGTGATGATGATCACACATCTAAGACCAACCACAGCAAGTACTGCTTAACCTTTTACTATCCAGCTCCGAGCTTCTCTTAAATATTAGTTAAAAGACAATTAAAAACAACATAAAAAGTTAGTTTAGTTTTTACATGGAGCGACTGCCTATCTGACTTCCACAACCCAGTTAGTACTGGGTAATAAGAAACCCCATGGTAAGACTGGTTGTCAGACTTTCGGAACACTGACTAACTGTAACGACTGTCAAAGATCTACAAATGACAGCCGGGACCAACGGCTTAACGTGCTTTCCGAGGCATGGAGGAAACTCGGTATGTAACGGGTGGTCACCCATCCACAGACCAACCTAGGCAAGCGCGGCTTAACCTAAAGATTGACCCGAGCGGCTGCTATTATTTAGCCACGAGCACCTCGAGAACATCCATAATATTTTTTTATTTAGAATCCTACGTCGCGTTTTTTCGGATCAATAAGGGTTATTTTCGAGGTATAATAAGTGAGTGCGTTAGAGCGTAAATACATAATTCACTAAAATTACTAGTCTCATTAGTGTTGTCATTTGGTATGCCAAATTGGCTCTAGCATATTATAATTTTTGCGGTATATGGCTTCCATTATGTACAAACCAACAGTCACGTTCGTTGCCTGAAACTGTAGAAACAATGAGCGACAAACCAACAAGTGATTTTGGTTAACTTCGGAAGTTAACCAAAATCACTAAGTACTAAATTCGCAAAACACCAACACTTTACACGCCGTTATATATATATATATTTATATTTTTAACTAACTATTGTGTTTCGTATCAGACTACTCTGAGAAGAAACAGCCGAAACAAACTCAGAGGTCATAGTCTCTTTTAAGGTCCAGACAAAATAATCTTGGTCAACTTACATGAGGACTATGCAGATGAATGAATTGATGAAATATCTATTCGATACATAAAATTAGTGATATACTATTGCTGTTGCGTAATGAAAAATGGTGGTTTCTCTAGTGGCAGCCTATAATGTTCCTACTACCTAGACTTAGATATTTCCTCTCACTGAGAGGCTAGGAGCTGTGAGCCATCGTGACTCAGAGCGCGAGCCTTGTGCTTGTTGCTGTTTTTTTTTGGGGTGGGAAATCATCAAATAACTTCCCCCGCTCTGGGCGGAGCGGAGGGGGGGGGGTTTCAGACTTTTACTGACTAAAACCAACCCACCCATGTTCCCTCTATTGCCCTTTACGTTCCGGGGCCGCGGTATCTCTTTCGAACAACCCGCAAAGCTTGTTGGTGTTGGATACTCGTATTTATTATCTTCAACTGACTCCAAAAGATTCACAATCAGGTTCACAATTCGACAATACCTTTTTTTAAATTTTCATTCAAGTTTTGTAGAATGCTGTATGTATTTTCTTTCAATACTGAAATTTCATCAACGCTTAAATTTGATGAAATTTAAATTAATTTTTATTTAAATACTACAAACTAGATTGAATGATGATTTATATATTGTTCTCTACAATAATAGTCCATTTAAATTCCAAAGATGTTATTTTAATCCATTGTTTAACTCAGTGACACATTCTATGAACGAACTGTTTACCAAATTCCTGTTTAGTGATGGCAGCCGTCAGCGGTAACAATGACTGACAATGCCGAAAATGACAAACTCGTCACCTTAGCTTGTTACCTTTAGGCCGACTAAATTAACGTTACCATCAAAGAGTATAACAATACTAGCTTTTGCCCGCGGCTTCGTTCGCGTAAAATTCGGGGTAACACAGTTCCCCTTTCCTGATTTTCAGGTACCCTGTTACCTGTAGTTTTCCCCTTGCGCCTTATTTATTATAAGAGCAAAGCTAAGCTTTCCCTGTTCTTCCCTCTTTCTCCCTCATTTATCACTTTTAAAAAAAATACCCTGTGTCCGTCTCCAGGATCCCAACTATCTCTACCAAAATTCATCAAAATCGGTTTAGCCATTTAGGCGTGAAGACGTAACAAATAAACAAACTCACTTTTGCTTTTATAATATTAGTCAGGATAGATAGTCACCACACGACACGCTAAGAAGTAGAAAATCCGAATCTCCACGAAACACTAGACAGGCCGAAATATGAAAGCCGAATATTTGTTTACGTAAGCAAATATAATAGCAACTCTAGTAAACAGCCATACAACTGGTATCCAATACCTTGAGAAGATGTCGATGTCAACAAGTTTTTGCATGAAACACGAAATAATATATTCAGTGTTGTTGCCTCTGTTGCTGTTGATTGTTTGGAACAATAAACGACAAGACTAAGGTCCCTTTTTTGTGCGGATGGGAAATTATCAAATAACTTCCCCCGCTCTGGGTGGAACGGGGGGGATTATCAGACTTGTACTGACTAAAACCCATCCATGTTCCTTCTTTTGCCCTTTATGTTCCGGGGCCGCGGTATCTCTTTCGAACAACCCGCAACCCCGGCAGGCGGTGTCCTTGGCAGGCCCCTCAGCTTTGATGATATTGCTTTGAGGCGCGCGTAGAACACTAACGCTCCGTCAAGACGGCCTAGACTGGTCTACCTTGTGTGCGATGAAGCAAACAGTGTAACAATAAATAACAAAACATGACCCTTCTTATTTCCCCGATTAGGCAGAGTAGATACCAGGTTAAATGTGGGTCTTTACACCTGTCAAGTTTAAGTCCCATGTACTAAGATTCGAGCCTATATATTGCCATTAAAAAAATCATCAAAATCGGTTTAGCCATTTAGGCGTGAAGACGTAAGAAACAAACACACTTTCACTTTTATAATATTATTAGTATTGATTACTGTTGGACAGTAAGTAAAGTGCTAAGAAACTGCATCCGATTTTAGATTTTGTTGCAATCATTAATCAATCATTTATTTTGTAGAACATAGGTGGGTTTACAGGTAGATCATTAGAAATATGTTCCCTATCGTTTCTATGATCTATACCAGGCGAACCTCTTTGGATCAGCATGCCAATTTTTTATCGACGCCATAGACGTGTCGTCAATAATTTTGTCTTAGTGATTATTGGGAAAATAATAAAAGCAAATATTTTCCAGAACTCTAAATATTTGTACTTGTACCCCAAAAGTTTTGCTTACAGGGAATAAAATAATTATATATTGACATAGATTCTATGCCAATATATAATTTTCATAACGTTACAATTTTTTCAAATTATATCATTGTCATAATTTATGCTTCTGAATAAAAAAATGTCATACTGGGAAAATAATATTGGCATAGAACGTTTCCAATATGTTTTGCTTTTAAAAATTTACATTATGTCACAATTTATGTTTGTAAATAAAATTGTGAGCACGTCACCGATCAAAACATTAAATCACCATTCATCTATCATTACTAAATATGAAGGTTATGACAAGCATGTTTGCAATAACTTTGTAGAATTTATTTAGTTACTTATGTAAATAAAGCAGGAAAACTCCGTGTAAGAAACATCTTTTTATTTATAGTTATAAAATAAAACACAAACTAAGAAAAAAGTAAGTATAAATTAAATCATTATGACATACTTCCCTGTAGGGCTGGTTATCATGATTTCTGATATTCCAATGACTTTTGTTTTAATTATAAATATGCATAATTAATCAACGACTTCTTAACAAAATAGGAACAATATTCTATGGTAAAAAAAAATTGAACAAATAAGTAATCAAATTAACCTAGCATTTAAAAACAAGTCTTAAAATAAATAATTACACAATATTCTAAAGAATCCAAAAAAAAAAAAAATAATATCACTAAAATAAAAATATAACGGTTTTTCACATCCCTAATTCTCAGTAATCAAACGGACAGCAATGTTTAAAAAGAATAATCACTGTTTAATAAGTCGGCAATAATGAGGCGCCATATTATTAAAACTGCAATAAGACTGCGCTAAATAGATTTGCTTATTTTCATCGCTTCAAAACATATTCGTCATATCAGATCGATTCATATAGTAACGTGAATTATACAACGTCGCGTCGATTGTAAAAAGAAAGTCAGTTGACGTCGACTGCTATGAGCTGGTCATTCAACTGAATCATCCTGAACGATTGTTATCATCAATCGAAGCCACATATTTCATTACGTACTTGCTGTATGAAATATTGTTTTCAGCCAGTTCAACAGTAAAATAAAAAAAACCGGCCAAGTGCGACTCCGCCTCGTGCACCGAGGGTTCCGTACAAACTTGCGACATAATCGGCCATATTCTATGACTGTGTAGACTTAGAGGCTTGTTTATTTCAAAGCTCCAAGGGACCACAAACTTGAGCATATGGTTGAAACTTTAACGCGATATCACCCACGTGTTCCCGAGATAAAGGGTCTTCACAGACAGACAGACGGACTACAATGAGTTCCTATAAGGGTTCTGTTTTTTTTCCTTTAAGAATTCCGGAACCCTAAAAAATTTATTAAAAATTATCAATTTTATAAGTCTCCTTTTTCTTTTTCTTCTTTTGTGGGAACAATTTCATATACAGTCTCGATATCTTTGGATCGTGCCCGATTCGCTGCCAATTCTTTTCGGTGCTGTGCAAAGAACCATCTGCAACAAAAACAAAGAAACGAATGAATTAACAACCTCATTTCGAGCAAACTTATTAGATTTTTGAGTAAATGGAGGAAAGTCCTCTATGATCTGTCTCTTAAGCGTTGTGATCCCGGTCAGAGAACTAGATGAGTCACACAAACCGTTATGAATTTTACCATCAGTACCCCCAATTATATGGGACTTAAAACATAACTGGCGAACTATGGGTTTGCACCTGGGTACACCTCTGTCTAATTCTTTGGGGGTTATAAATACAGTATCTATCTAGAAAGTGGATGACTCCTACGAATAAATTTAATAGAGATTTGTGGGAAATCTATTCTGTGCAACACGTAGAAGATTCCGATAGTCGATCTCATATGGCAATCAAGGAATTAGACATCCTATCCTTTTCTCCTTAAATTATTGTGGGTCAATGTGTGTGTTAAAAGACTGGTGATTTTCGGGAGATTTTGGATTCTCCTCTTATTAGGACTTATATAAGTCTAGCTTTGCGGCGCGATGCGAGCCTGGAGTGCGAAAATCATCATAGGAGCGTTCGAGCGTGTTATGGGCAGGCGGATAATATTAATTGCAATGCTTGAAAAAGGCCACTGGCCACTGAGTCATAAGCACTTACCTAATATAATGCCAACTTTGTACACTTGGTGTGCAATAAAGATTTTAACTTTTGACTTTGACTTTTGACTTTTGACTTTGACTTTTGACTTTGACTTTTGACTTTGACTTTTGACTTTTGACTTTGACTTTGACTTTTGACTTTGACCTTTGACCTTTGACTTTGACTTTGACTTTTGACTTTGACTTTTGACTTCTATTAAGGTGTAAATTTGGGCGCAAAGGTAACAGACAGATAGACACCGTTTCTTTCGTATTTATGTTGGTATGAATAACAAGCGAATATCAAAAAGTACTGGTGAAGCCGCAGGCGCCAGCTATCTAACTAATATTATGTTACTTTTTCACGTCAAAACGGATAAACGGATATTGATGGGCGCAAAGATAGATTATGGTCCGGAATAACACATAGGATACTTTTTTTTGGATATCACGCGGGCGAAGCCTCGGGCACCAGCTAATTACTAATATTTTAAAGGCAAATTTTTGTGTGTCTGTGTATTTGTAATTTAATTATTTAGATAGTTTATACCCTTTTTTTTCGTGTGGGAAATCATCAAATGACTTCCCCCGCTCTCCCGGGCATGTCAGACTTGTAGTGACTAAAACCCACCCATGTTCCTTCTATTGCCCTTTACATTCCGGAGCCGCGGTATCTCTTTCGAACAACCCGCAACCCCGGCAGGTAGTTTATACCCTGGATTAACACATGGCTACTTTTTATCCCAGTCTACGTGGGTGTATCCGCGGGGCGCAGCTAGTTTCATATACATGACAAACCTAAAGACCTACTATTGATTTCACAAAACATTTGTCTCCAGTGGACAATTATGTGCCTGAAATTACATTTCCTGCAATTAATATCATACTTTGAAGATTGTGTTCCCACATAAAAAAAAAACAAAATATTTTGATAACTTTGTTTTGGCTAGCAATCGTTGGAATTTTCCAAGAGGAATTGTCGGGCATTGTTGTATTTAAGATGATTGCAACAACTACAACGGTGTGAAACAGGAGATTGCATCTTTGTGGCTCTTGGTTTCACATTGACTTTACTTTTAAGCACTTGAAAAGAATTGCTTTGATATCCATAAATACTGACTAAACCCTAATACACTTGTACTGACTAAACCCTATCCATGATCCATCTTGCCCTTTGTGTTCCAAGCCCCCCTCTATCTTTTCCAAACAACCCGCTACCCTGGTGTGTACCTTGCACTATTATAAGTATATTGCATCCCACTGCAGAAATATTGCCCTACTGCTTTTTCCAGAATACTATTCTTTCTTTGACGTGTAAACTCCAGATGTACAAACATGTACAAACTCACCACTGCACGTGCCGTGCACGGGTGCGGCGCATTTTAGCTGCGTGGGTTCATGTTTTTGAGAACGTGGATCTAAGTTTTTTACTGCAGGACACGCAATCCAGGAATTCTTACTAATATTATAAAAGCGAAAGTGAGTTTGCTTGTTTGTTTGTTACTTTTTCACGCCTAAATGGCCAAACCGATTTTGATGAACTTTACAGAGATAGTTGGGACCCTGGAGACGGACATAGGCTATTTTTTTAAATTAAGATAAGGGGGAGAATGGGGAAGAAAAGGGGAGAGAAAGTTTTTTTTTCGATCATCACGCGGGTTAAAGTTAGCGTTAGCCCAAAGTAACTATGCCACGTGGACGAAGTCGCGGGCGGAGTGTACCAATGACGTCACTTCATACGCGTGTCCGTGAGTTGCAGTGGACACAATAGGCTAGTTTAAAAAAAAAAATGTCGGTCTTTTAGATTATTCAAGAATAAGTGACATGTATTTTTTTATTTGTAAATTAGACCAAAAATGACAAAGATGTGACGTCACGCCTTGCTGCATTTTTTCGCAACATGTTCCCTTTCCCTTATTATATGTTCCCTTATTTTTAAATAATCTAAAAGACAGACTAAATAGAATGTAATTACTTTGACCCTGGAAACTACAATATTAAGAAACCAACCTCGGGCCACGGAGAGGCTACACAAGTGCGTCAAGTTTCGTTTCAGAAGAAAATGTATGTAACTATGATCAGTGTTCTTTAGTCACCTATTTGATTTGTTAAATGGAAAGGTCGTTTATGTAATGCACACACGGTATTCACATATAGGGTCTCCCTTCCTGCTGGGGTTGCGGGTTGTTCGATAGAGATACCGCGGCCCCGGACCATAAAGGAAAAGAAGGAACATGGGTAGGTTTTAGTCTGTAAAATGCTGACACTTCCCCCCGCTCCGCCCAGAGTGAGGGAATTTATTTAATGATATCCCTTCCGTAAAAAAGGTCCTCCTTACCGGTACATTCACCTGTAATGTTACAATCTTAGATTCGATTTTGTGCAAAAACAAGCAATTGTTACAAACTGTATCGTTATAAGTTTAACACTGTAATGCTGGGTTCTCCTCACCCACTCCTCTTATGCACGAATCTGAACTGTTAAGGTACTCCCACATTAGGATCATTCGCCTGTAACGTGATTTTGTAGAGAAACAAAAGTGAATCTCAAACGTTACATTACAATTAATGTTCCAAGTGTGGAAGCACCTTTACATTGCAGGCGAGCGCTCTTGGTGAGGGCCTTAGGTTAAAAACAACTTACATGAGTATACTGATGGCCGGCAGTGTCATAATGGAACTGAACACGTAGATAGCCCCGCTGAACACCGTCACGGTGCTGGAGTACAGCTTGGTATATGTAGGATCGAACATCAGAGCCGCCAAGGTCTCCACCAAGCTGAACAGCGAGTTCATTTTTCCTAGAAAATATGGACAGGGCGTTTATTAATAGGATGGCTGCGTTGGACGGCTTCTTTCTTGTGTGACGTGCTTTATAACTCTGTATCTTCCTCTTGTTGGAATAAATACTCTTTTAGAACGTCATGGGTAGGAATGTTGGGAGGTTGGAAGCGTTGTTTGGTTACATAGACCTGTATAAGTAGTAATCGCTTTTAAACCTTATTGCTGTGCTCTCCCAGCGATGCCCAAAGCCGAAGCTCGTACCCCACAGGTGCCCTCAGCGTGTAGTCGCTTAGTTATTAAGTCTTTTGCTCTGGCTGAAGGCCTTACTCTCGAGGCATTCACAGGAATTCCCCGGTTAAGCAGACAATAACCTCATAGGATGAACTACCATTTACGAGGGTTCCGTAGAAACTAATGATGTAAACGGCTATATTTTTTGACTCCGTGACTTAGAGAGTTGATTATTTTATGTCTCCAAGGAACCACAGACTTTCGTTGTTCTTGAGTAGTTCACAGATTTGAGGTTTTAATTTCAACTCGATGCCTCCATGAGTTCCCGAGGTCTTGACAGACAGAAGGACAACAAAGTGATCCTATCAGGGTTCCGTTTTTTCGTATTGAATTACGGAACCCTAAAAAATCATTTTTGATTTTACTTCTACAACTTATTCAATAATAAGATTGATTTAACGTGTCGGCACAACGACTGTCGGATGATGTGCGGGTTATCCAGCGTAATCGTATGTTGGATGACACCGTACTTGATCGCTTGCGATCTGGAATGCAGAGTAACCAAGTCATTGCCCCTCCGTCGCTATTTTTATATTTTTAAATGATTTTTTTTTATGTTTTTCAGAAATATTTAAAAATGTAAATATATGTTAGTAAAACAATAAATAAACGAGAAGAGATTGATTTCTTTAGCTTTTGTCAATTAAATTCATTTTTGACTTGTCACTAATAATTTGTGATTAGGTATATCTAAGCATGCTGCGCTCGGTTTTCAACTTAAGAAATTGGGTTTTCTTATTAGCAGTTTCTTAGTAACACCGTGGCGTCGGATACAGTGTGGTTGATGGTAATAGATGCCTAAACATAAACTTAGCTAGCGAAACGGGAGTATACTATTGTACACACGACGGCACATCAACCTATCTCCTATTTTAACCTGATCTCTCTACTACGGTGTGCGATCCGTAGTAGAGAGATCAGGTTATAATAGTTTAGAATAGGTTGACCTGCCGTCGTGTGTACATAACTATTGAGGAAAACAGACACATGTTTAATGTTTGATCAATAATACATTTCTTAGAAGAATTGTCAAAAAGTTTTGTTAGTCAAGTTTTTATTTAGATCTTATCTTTTTGTGAGGTTCTGATGAGTAGGTTTTTCATCTATGTTTACTTCAGGGTTTTTCCCAAATAATAAACACAAAAAGAACGACTTACCCATTTCTTCACTAGGTACCAGCTTAGACGCCATAGATCTCAGAGATGTGAATGTGGTCGCATTCAAGATTGCAATTAGTGGAACTGAAAATAAAACATAGATTACAAAAAACCTATAATTACCTACCTAAACTAAAATTAATCCTACTAATATTATAAATGCGAATGTTTGTGAGGATGGATGGATGTTTGTTTGTTACTCTTTCACGTCAAAACAGTTGAACGGATCTTGATGAAACTTGGCACAGAGGTAGATTATAGTCTGGAATAACACATAGGATAGTTTTTTTCGATATCACGCGGGCAAAGCCGCGGGTGCCAGCTAGTAAGTACATAATATGGTCTCACGAGGCGCACACAACATGCTATTTTACTTAATTTCACTCACGAAAGAGTGGATGTGAAAAAATTGTCATAGTCAGTGTCCCGAAAATCTGACAACCAGTCTTCGTATCACCCAGTACTAACTGGGTTGTGGAGTTTGTATAGGCATTCGCTCCATGGAAAATATTTGTACAGCTGCATCCGTTTAGACTGAAAGCCGACCTCAATATAGTTAAGTAAAGGCTAACTTATAAAAGAATATGCGTAATCCGAAACCAATGAAATAAAATCGAACAAAATGTCACCTTTTTGGAACGAAGTTCCTTATCGCGCTTTGCGAAAGAGGGCTAGACGGAAAAAATTAAGACCAAAAGTTGTAACGACACTTTTTGCTATAGTTGTAAGCTGTGCGGCGTGCGCGTGTTTCTCTGTCTGTCTCTCTCTCTCTCTCTCTCTCTCTCATATAAAGCAAGCCAGTAATTTTTGTTTCGTCTTTCTATTTCGCATTGAACAGTGTGGTGTCGCGACGATAATTTTTGTTGAGTGTATCAGGTTTTTTGTACATAATAAATAATAACTGCGTTCCTTCCGGGTGTCCCTACACACCTCTCAAGTTTTTTTCCACTATATCTAATTAATTTAATATCACCATTCCATAACCGTTTTCTGTATACTATTGACTTTTTACTTGTTGAAATATGCTTTTTCCCATTTGGGTGGGTCGGTCAATGACAGGCGATTTTGTCGCAACCGCTACGATGAAATTCTTACCCAAAAACATATGAAAGTCAGTCTGCACGAAGGTTGTGAGAACGGAGCTGACGAGGTTGCTGGTGACGGAAATGAGGCAAAGCATTGAGTCGTGGAAGCCCCAGCGTTTGCTGAACACGCTGATGGAGAATAATGCCCCTGAAATATACAATATTTATTTATTTAAACTTCATGTACAATAGTGGTACATAGGCGGACTTAATGCCTTTTTTTTTTTTTTTTTTCGGGTGGGAAATCATCCAATGACTTCCCCCGCTCTGGGTGGAGCGGGGGGGCATGTCAGACTTGTACTGACTAAAACCCACCCATGTTCCTTCTATTGCCCTTTACGTTCCGGGGCCGCGGTATCTCTTTCGAACAACCCGCAACCCCGGCAGGCGGAGGCTCTGGCAAGCCCCTCTGCTTTGCTGACTCTCTTTGAGGCGCGCGTGAAACACGAACGCGCCGTCGACACGGCCTGTCGTCAATAGACGGACGGACGGTGAGCTACCCATTGCTCACCGTCCACAGGCCCGCATCTACGGTGGCCGGAAGTCGTCTCGCGGCGCCCGGCGCCCTGGGCGTCTCCCGCGGCGGCTGGGTTGGCCTGATGTTCTCTCCCTCAAACGCCCGGCCACCTCCTTTGCTAGCATTACTGCTTCGCAGAAGGTGGTGATCGCTTCCCATTCCCTCTCGCTCCGGACCATGGCCTGAACCAGGGCCGGACGCGAGAGATCGCCGCCGCCGATCGCCTCCACGAGGGCACGGCGGTGCTCCGCCCAAGCTGGGCAGACCGCCACTGTGTGCTCCACCGTGTCCTCCGGGCGATCGTCACAATGGTGACACCCAGGCGCTTCCTCCCGCCCGATGATGTGCAGGAACCTCCCGAAACTTCCGTGTCCGGTGAGGACCTGCGTCAGGCGGTAGGTGAGGACGCCATGACGCCACTCTCAAAGAGGGGACTTACCGCCACTATTGTGGCGTGCCCTGCACGGGGTTGCGACAGTCGCTCTCTCCATGCCACCATGAAAAATGTGGAACGCTTCACGATTTTGCGTGTCATCCTTGCGCAGGGGCCATGCTAATCTTCTCTGTATCGTTCCAATTTTAGTATATGTACTGCCGAAGCAAGTACGGACTTAATGCCTTAAGGCATTCTCTACCAGTCAACCTTTGGGTAAAATATATAGCCATATATTATATTTTGACTGCGTAGACTAAGAGGGTTGCTGTTTCAAATTTTCAAAGCACCACAGACTTTAGTAATAAATTTCAACTACGAGCTCTAAATAAGTACTAATTAAGAAACAACAATGACAAACTACATTGAAATACATAACCTGAAATAATATCGGATGTCGCCTTTTTGAATCGGGAAAAAACATAAGGGGCAAATAAAAAAGAACCTTATAGTGCATAATTTTCAGTCCTTAACTATACCACAAAAATTTCGATGAAAAGCATAATGGTTATATTCTCGTGTTTATCTATGGTAGGACTTTTAATATATTGTAAAAATTATAAAACATTTTATATTGTATCGTCTAGTGACCGTCTACAGGTCATTCAGCTTTGCAAAGTATAGCAGTTAAACATTTCAAACAAAGAAAATAATCCGATAAATGATAAGGCAGGTATTGTAATTTATTAGGATGATTTTGAAGTGGCTTCTTTCCTTTTATTATTCTGATATATTGTTTTGCAGCTTATATATTTTTTTGCTACTTTGCGTAGGTACTTCTCAGAATATCGTGATATTTCGAGATGACAAAATCATTTTGTGTATTTAAAATTTAACGTCAAATTTTTATATATTAACTGGCGGCCACAACAAACGTTGTCCTGTTTTTTTTTGTTTTTTTGTGAATCTAAACCATCCAGGATGCCACCAAACCCATAAAAAAACATTCAAATCGGCACAGTCGTTAAGGAGGAGTTCGGTGACATACACACGTACAGCAGAATTATATACATTATAAGAGAATATTTGCTTTTACAATGAAACTGTTCTAAGTTCACCTACTCAACGAGAGAACCACTGCATCTAAATTGTAAACGATTTCTGTCTCTTTTTAACGTAAGTTTGATCTGGCATACAGGCAGTCTTGCAGCTTCTCACAAAGAATTCAAGACTCCGATAGGAAGTATTATTAAAAAGTTTACTTTGATCTCTGAGTTGACGTCTATTTAATATGAAAAGCCGCGATTCACATCTATTATTGAATATAGAACGCGCAACTTCAGCAGCGACGTTGTTGCTAGTGATTGGTAGTATTAGAATTGAATTGTGATAAAAAATTACATAAAAGTTACTTTTGTAGAGCAACATTTTGCAATTACATAATAGGTCTTTTTATATTTTTTGGGGTGGGAAATCATCAAATAACTTCCCCCGCTTTAGGCGGAGCGGGGGGGAGTGTCAGATTTTTACTGACTTAAACCCACCCATGTTCCTTCTATTGCCCTTTGCGTTCCGGGGCCGCGGTATCTCTTTCGAACAACCCGCAACCCCAGCAGGCGGAGGCCCTGGCAAGCCCCTCTGCTTAGATAATAGGTCTTACGAAGCCTTTAGGATTCCGTACTTCAAAAGGGAAAAACAGAACCCTTATTGAATCACTCTATTGTCCCTATGTCTGTCTGACAAGACACTTCATCTCGGGAACGCATGAAGGTATCAAGTGAAGTTAACACCATTTACATTTAAGTCTGTAGTCCCTTTGTGCTGTGAAAAAATCAACCCTCTACGTGTACGACAAACAGACGGACAACATAGTGATCCTAGTAGGGTTCCGTATTTTCCTTTCGAAGCTCGAAACCCTAACAAGGGCCTCTTGTAAAGTACACAACTAGGTACTTACCAATTGAATGTGTTATAATGCTGTAAGTCGAATACAAACTGTATTTAAGCGCGTCCCACTTCAGTTTGTACCTCACGTACATGTATGTGATTAAGTGTTCACCTGAAACAAGTATCAAGATTTTTCAAACGGTAATATACAATGTGTCCGGTCACGGACTAGCGATATTCTAGGTACTTATATAACAAACATTCCAGTACTCCAATTTATTGATTTAAAAAAACTACCTTTTTTTTTCACAAAAAGGTTTACAAAACTTTCGTCATGATTTCACATAAAAATAATAAACTTTTGAAGACAAAATATCCATGTAACCATTTTGTTGTCGTGAAAATACAAAAAAATATTATTTCAGAGCATTACACATCATCAGCTGGTAGATATTTCTTAATTTCGCTGTATGGTATGAACCGTCACCCTGTGTGGGGCGCAGACGCGAATGAGTTCAAGCCGGAGCGATGGCTGGACCCCGCCACCTTGCCTGACAACCCTAATACGTTTGAAACCTTCAGTATCGGCAGGTGAAACTGTATTGGTAACTACTATCCTTTACGATATTTTTTTGGACTTTAATTTTGTTTTCTAAAGTTATGAAAATGTAAGCTCATCATTTCTTAATTTAAATGATAGACAATATTGTTACCCTCTGAATAAACCTATTGTCGTCTCAGTAATACCAACACTTTGAAAGATATGATTATTTTTTCTACACGCATAGGGAATATCTCAAAATGGCTGCCAAAATACGGAATTAGACCCAAGTGTGTCGTAATAGTATATTAAAACACTCGTTACATAAGTATCTAGAATATCGCTAGTCCATGACCGGACACGTTGTACATGTAGAAAAGGAAGTATCTGGGCCTATGCAACAATCGGTGAAGTCGCAAAAAAAAAAACGTCAACATAGTTGTGTGTGTGTTGTGTGACTGCTAAGTCGGGTAATTCATCAACTCGTCCTACATGCCTACGGTCCTTTTGGGACGACTTTCAGAAAATAATTTTATTTTCTTTCTACAATTCGTCCCACGTTACTTTCAGATTGTGAAAGGGTAAGGTATAGGTAATCATCACAACATGGCACATATTGTATATACACAGTTAGTATATATATAAATAAAATGAACAAAACGAAATTAAAAACCATGGAACCATAAATTTTATTTTACTAACTGTACCAAACGTTGATTAAGTATAAAGTTGGACGTGGCACGAGTTGCATATTGAAAAATAAATAGTTTTGATTTTCTGCAAGACGTTCCAAGTAGACCGTAGATAGGACGAGTTGACGCCAAATCATAGGCCTCGGACTCAGGTTATGCACAAAAACAATAAAAGAAGGTTCTTTAAGAAACACCCATTTTTGTGCTGCGACTACCAGCTGACGAAAAATATGCAGTGGATGGGCAAATTAGTCGATCATATAGTCGTTTTTACTAAGAAACACTTGTCATATCTTTATCTGAACATAGACTCTCCCATTGTCTGATACAATGCTCGCTCATATTGACATAATAACTGGGCTTGTCGAAAATATTTATTTAGTGATAGCAGTATATTGTAATTTACTGATAAAAGGTCAGTCAACGGAAAACGTGCGTAGTAGTGTAACAGTACCAAAATGCAGTTAACATAATAACGTAACATGACGCCTGTAATTCCCAAAGAGTTGAACAGAGGTGTACCAAATAGCACACTAAAATTTCTTCAGGGGGTCTAAAATTTGTTCAGGGGGTCTTAAATTTCTTCAGAGGGTCTAAAATTTCTTTAGGGTGTCTAAAATGGCCGCTTAGGCAAAATTAGAATAGGATTTATACATTTATATTCGCATACACAAACAGCTGCAGTCTATGCAAATATTTATTCTGTGCGGGGATCGAACCAGCGACACGCAGCGTAGCATTCGATCGCACAACCAAACCCCTTGACTGCTAGTGAGGAATTCCTCAAGAAACACCGCAATAACGATAAGCAAATGCAGATCTAGTCAAATAATAACATCATAGAAATATTATAAAGGTTCTCCCAGATTGTTTTTGGTCGTGGTTGAAAGTTTTAGTGCACAACTGTGTCTATGTGATAAAAAAGTGGACGCTCTTCACTTACTACAATAGTCGAGTGGAACGGTAATTGAAAATGACTGGAGAGAGATCAGGCACAGAACCAACGGCATAACATCGCGGTTTGGGTCTGACCCATAAATAGAACGACCACCATATTCACTATTTTTTAATTAATATCTTAATAATCTTATAAATGCGAATGTTTATGAGGATGAATGGATGAATAGATGTTTGTTACTCTTTCACGTCGAAACGGCTGAACGGATCTTGATGAAATTTGGCGTATAGGTAGATTATGGTCTGGAATAGCACATAGGATATTATTATATTTTTTATCGGTATCACGTGGGCGAAGCCGCGGACGTCAGCTAGAAAATCATAATTTACTTTAGACAAAAACCTTTCACAAAGGCCAACACAATGGGTGGTCTTATCACTAAAAGTAATATTTTGAAGACAACCCTAAAATGGAAAGGAGGTTGACTTCATTGCGCGTTTCTCTTTTAGGGTGATTTCTACTTTTGAGCCCGTTATTGCATCATTAACTTTACGGTTGAGTCGAATTGTCGTCCGAATATGAGAAGGAGTGCACCTGAGATCGCTACCATCATCTGCCAAGCCTTCTCCCGACCATGTTGTGGTCAGCTTCCAGTCTAAATGCAGCTGAATATCAGTATTTTACATAGACAGACTGCATATCTGATTTTCACAACCCAGTAAGTAGTGAGCGATACCTTTTGGGAAGACTGGTTGTCAGACTTTCGGGACACTGACTATGAGTAACGACTATCAAAGATCTACAAATGGCAGTCGAGACCAACGGTTTAACGTGCTTTGATTAACGTGCTAACGAGGCATGGAGGAACTCGGTATGTAACTGGCGGTCACCCATCCACAGAACGAACGTAGGCAAGCGCGGCTTAACCTAAAGAGCCTTCGCTACCATGGCAGAAATTTTATCAAAAGGAATGTCCAGTCATCCTAGAAATAATCTACTTACCATGGTTGGGTCCATAAATAACAGCAACGACAAGAAGTGTTAAGATGATCTTCTTCCTGCAATTCGTTTCTCTCTTCTTAAATGCTACTTCGCCAGTTTCCTTCACCAACGTTACCATGTCAGAACAAGTGACTGGCTCTGCCTGAAAAGTGATAATACGATTCGTCACGTATAAAATACACAGTGTTAGGACATCGTTGCAAAAAGTTTAACCAGAGATTCTGATGTTTTTTTTTCTATAAATCAAAATCTATGTTAAAAAATTGTTTTCGAAAATTTGTGCATAAAAGCCATTTTACACATATTGATCCCTGTAGTAATAGAGTACCTATATATTTTTTTTAATTTTTTTTTGCCCCTGGGTTTTATTTTTTGACTTTATTCACACAATAGTATGGACTTTACAATCCAAATACAATTTAAAAAGGAGTTAAATAATAAAATGATCATAAAAAAAATGTTTACCTTCTCATTCTTATCAGTCCGTGGCTTAGTATTACTCTCCAAGTAAAAGAATCCATAACAGAAAGTCATCAAATAAATGACTCCAGATATTACAAAGATCCCGTAATATCCCAGCACTTTCAACAGGATCCCACTCAAAGCGGTCCCGATAGGTATTCCTGCAGTCATGCAAAGATTCACAAGTCCCACTCTGAAGGTCCTGGATTCTTCATCAGTAATATCACTAATGTAGCTGAAGACTCCGAGATAAACCATGACCCAGCCTCCTGTGATAGCCGGGAACAGAGCTTCGAAGAACATTGTCACTTCAACAGCAATTTCATTGAAGAAGAAGGTACTGAGCAAGTTGCTAATGGACACCATAAACTCTCCGAAGATTGGCAGCAATATACACACTTTCCTGTTCCCAGTTCTGTCGCTCCAAGCTCCCATGAATATCACGAGTAGCGTTGGAATTGAAGTCTGTATAACACTCTTCCATGATTCTATGTTAGAGATTATCTTTTGGACTTCACCTTCGTACTCTGTTAAATTACCTTTCCTATCAATCAGCGCATCACAAATTGAATCATTGTAGTCCAGCTTCACGCGGCAAGTTTTATCCAAGTTCAGATTCTGTATTGCCAATCTGGCTAACATCGACGGTATTATGAGACCTGCTAGAATAGGCTCTACCGTTATGTTCGATCTTATTCGACATAGTTTTCTTACAAAACTTTCTTTCTCAGATGTACAATATTTGATATTTTTCTCTTTTAGTGTATCGTCGTCAATAGTTTGATGTTTTTTTTCTGGATCTGACATGTTGTGTTCACTGAACGAAAGTGTTTGTCAAACTAACAGTGAATGATGTTATTTTAAAAGTTTATTTCTTACATATTATCTCAAATGCTTATTATTTGTAAAGCTTCAGATGTATATTATGTACGGCTTGATCCAAAAAATGTTACAGATATTTTGTGTAATATGTAATGGGTGTTGTTTTAAATTCGTGTAGAAATTAAGAATAGAGGTTTTATTTATATGGAATGTTGACATATATTTTCTCAAACTTTTTTGAATGTGTAAACACTTACTTACATTGTGTGTATGGCATGAAATATGCAACACAGTACTTGATAATTATTAATAGTCGTTTAAAACAATAGATCTTTGCACTCGCACAAAATCCTTATTCTGTTAAAAACTGTGCGAAATTAACAACTTCTGAGCTTGAGCTTAAATCACGGGTAGCAGTGTATTTATGCTGCAATAGCATACTAGCACCAATTTCTTTCTTTTTTGCAAGATTTATTATAAACCTTTCATCCTCGCGATGGCTTACTGGTAAAAGCCGCGCCTTAGCTCAACGCAACCAGCTCAATTTGATTTTTTTAATTTTATAGGCTGACTTGCGCAGGTAATCATCGCGAGGAAAACCTTGGCGTATAAAATTGAGCAAGCGTGTAGTAACTAATTATAACGCCTTCAATGAATGAGAGGTCGTGCAGTGGAATAGTAAGATACTGGCATAATAATGCCAGGATCATGTGCGAAATCTAATCGTCTTTACAGTCTAAACGTCCAATCATATACACCGACATCTTCCTACTTCCTCTTTCAGCCGATCTTACTCCGGTCGTGTCAGATTACCGTCCCATCGGACTATGAGAGTGAGGGAACAGAGAGTGCACCTGGTCTATGCCTGCGCAATCACGCCTGCATTATAATATCTCCCGCGCAGATGGCTAATCTCTGCTGAGATTGGCTGCCATCATCGAAAACGGTCGTGAGGATCTATATTTTATATTTACTTCTTCTTTCTCAGTCAACACTGTCAGCCCCACATCCATGTTTCTCATTTTTGTGAAATACCACCCTGTACACAAAGGCCAAGAAGACTTATCAAAGTTAAATAATTGTACATTAGCTAACAACTATTTGCGTAGAGTATATAACCTGCCACTGCAGCTTGATGGTTTGATAAAATTAAATACACAATGTAATCAATTGTCTTGTATTTGCTCTAAGATATGTAACTTGCGCAAGTGACTTGTTCGAAGCATTATAATAATAAAGTACATCTCCTTATTAATTGTCATCGTGACATAAATGATGAGATTCTTGTATTATAAGCTAAACCAAATAAACTGTTTACACACGACAACAGTTTATTGTGCTGCTTTAAAAATAACTGTATGACTTGTATTTTAGAGTCTTGAATGGTTTTTTCTTTTTTTGTTGAAATTATTTTAAATTGCATATGTTGATGCAACATTTTACCCGCCTACCCTCTTAGTTGGCTAAACTCAACAGAGAAGACGCTTGAGTCCCAACAGTGGGGTAACATAACGGGCGGAATATGACGTTGTACAAGAATCATATAGAGAGAAAACTACCAGAGAAACCAGGTGACCACTAGACAAAGCGTCTATTTACTGTAAAAATTTAATCAAAGGTAAAAATGATCCAACCTAAAAAACAAGAACGGAATTTATTACGTACGACAGACTCACTTATCACGAAATTTCATAAACTACAAGTGTTAGGAGTTTACATGGGAGATCCTTTTAGAAAGTAGGAGCTCACTAAGACAGGATTTTGCAAAATTCTAAAACTATATTATAATTTAAAAGAGTGTCCATGGAGTTTCTTGCCCATTCTTCTCCATAGAGATCAACGCTTTGGAATGGGCAACTACAGTACTTTCACAAGTTATTACGCCTGGTGACCGGGACTGTAGATTCATTTTATTTCTTGACATTCAAAAGTGCCTGTAATGGTCTAATTGAAATAAATGACTTGATTTGATTTAGGGTGCCAAAGTTTGTATGGAACGCGATTCCTTGGGCGGTATTCCTTAAAAATTTTCTTCTTTCACGAAATTAATAGTTTATACTATCACGCTTCTACACTAAGGAGCGGAGCGTAGCAAGTAATACATAAATACGAAAATCGTTTCCAATCAGCTCGTTTCTGCAATGATGTTTTAAAAATCGTTTATCGTATTTGCACTGCAAAAGTTAATAATGAAAATAGTTGGTGATAAATAGATAAGTAACAACAAGGGGAAATACGGTTTAATGAAAAGATATCGAAATCTTTTGATATTCATAACAAAGTTTAATGGCGTTCTTATGGCGACTAAAATACCAACAAAACATGCAAAATATGCGCATTGCCTTAAAAACTGTTATTTTTAGGCTTCAACTCAACGGGTAAAACGGGACCCTATTAATAAGGCTCCGCTGTCCGTTCGTCTGTCCGTCTGTCACCATGCAGTATCTATCTCATGAACCGTGATAGTGAGACAGTTGAATGTATGTAATAAGTTGTAAAACGGCACAGATTACGAATTTTTGTTGCCGTTATAACAACACCTACGAAATACCTACTTAAAACTGAATAAAATACATATCTAAACCTGTTTTTTTTGCTGTTTTAATAGATAATGGTACGGAACCCTTCCTGGCCGGTTTTAAAGAAAAACAAACACACTTTTTTAACAACGCAATTTATTATTTTAACAATTAACATAACGTCTCAGCCCGAGGGATCACTGCGACCCTAGCACGAACGCACAACGTCAACATAACGATTTACAAACGATTTTTGTTATCTAACCCATACACGAATAACACACACGTGCAAAATAAGTATTTCAGATTTTACAATCTATCTTTATACCTTACGTTCACTCAGCGCGTTCGTGCTAGGCTCATGTAATCGTAAGTATACCTACAATTAAACATCTCTCATTCATTATAAACAAATAAAACAAAGTCGTGATGGCCCAGAGGTTAAACGCCTCGCTTCTCATGCATGAGGTTGTGTTCAAATCCGGGCTAGTAACAATGTGACTTTTCGAATCATATGTACTCTCTAAAACTTTATCTAAGACATCACAAATATCGGTGAAGAAAATCATCGTGAGGGAACTTGGACTTATAATTAACTAGCTTTTGCCCGCGGCTACGCTCGCATTAAATTCGGGGTAACACAGTTCCCCTTTCCTGATTTGCAGGTACCTACCGCAGTTTTTGCCCTTGCGCCTTATTGATTTGTAATAGCAACGCTAAGTTTTCCCTTTTCTTCCCACTTAGTCCCACACATCCCACTTTAACAAAAATAGCCTATGTCCGTCTCTTGGTTCCCAACTATCTCTGTACCAAAATTCATCAACATCGGTTTAGCCATTAAAGCGTGAAGAGGTAACAAACAAACTCACTTTCGCTTTTATAATATTAGTAAAGAAGTAAAGATAAAGGGCTGAAACTGCGTTAAATGGGCTCCCGCGACAGACACCCGCCGCGTGTCTGCAAGCGTGGGCTCTGTGGGTATGTGAACGACCCTGTCACAGGTACCTAAAGAGTTCATTCGCTTGGCCTCATATGACAGAGCGACACTGGAGTCCCACAATTACTCTTTCTCTGTCGAAAGACATTTTCACAAGCTTTTCATCGAGCGTTATTGACTGAACAAGCCCGCGCATGTTACCGCTGGCGGGCCCAGCGCGTGTTCCCGCGTCGGTTCATTTTTATATGAAACCGCGCGGGTGTCCGTTTAACGCAGCTTCAGCCCTAAAATAGAAAACCCGTCTTGAGCAAGCATGGCGATCAATGGTCGTGCCTTCTCTGTATCAGAAGAGGCCTTTGCCCAGCTGAGGGACGGCTATAGGCCGGTATTATATATATTTATTATTAATACAAACAAACAGAAAACAAATTCAACAATTTTATCGTTCATTCGTCATAACAAAATCATTCTCCTATCACTACTTCATGTTCGAGATCAATGCTGTTGATAAGAGAATCTTTCTTTTTATTCGCTTGTAGTTCAGTTACGCTTATCGCTTCATCATTTCTAGGTTTAGTTCTGGCATTGTCTTTCCTGTTCTGTATGAAGAACCAGCTGTAAAAATAAATCAGGATTAGCAACATATTTCTTGTTGTGTTATCGAAATGCGCGTAAATTACGCGCGTTAGTGTTCCACGCATGCCTCAAATAGATACCAGCAAAGCAGAGGGTCCGGCCAAGGCCACCGCCTGCCAGGGTTGCGGGCTGTTCGATAGAGATACCGTGGCCCCGGAACATAAAGGGCAAAAGAACAAACATGGGTGTGTTTTAGCCAGTACAAGTTTTACACTCCCTGAAGTTATTTAATACTTTCTCAATCCCAAAAAAAGGGAGTACAGTGACAAGCAATAACATGTATGCACTTACGTTATGTGGGCTAGCTTGGTATGGGCGGTGATGCGGAGGAATGAGGAAAATGTCCTGAGGTAAGTTTTGAGTATGAATGTGAACGGGGGAAGAGGAACACCAAAGAAACAATGGATGAACTATGTAAAGACTGATATAGCAAGATAGGAGGTGTTCAATTAAATGACGAATTAAAGAGGACTATGAAAGAAGAAGACATACAGCGACGACCTCAAATAATTTGGGATAAGGGCGGGATAGTAATGACATACCAAAATATAAAAACGATTTGCTCCTACTCAAAAATTCAAAGCATTTATTTTTCAATTAGAACATTACAGGCACTTTTAAATGTCTTGAAACAAAATGATGAAGCCACTGTCTCGGTCTCAAGGCATTATAACTTCCGAAAGTAATGCAGTGGCTCATTCCAAAGCGATGATCTCTATGGAGAAGAATGGGCAAGAAACTCCATGGACACTCTTTTAAATAAACATTATTTCAAGATCTTAGTTACATCATTCATATTGAGATTTTACAAATAAATGAGAACGATGTAGGTACGTGCACAGTAAGAGCATCCAGAGTAAAAGTAAAAATTTCAATTAATAACTAAATAAATTGAAATGAACCGTGACAGCTATCAGTCTTCTGTATTGAGTAATGTTTTACGGTTTCACGAACATAATATTTTGGAAGCCATACTATTACGCAATCAGTCTTATCTCGAATTTGGAACCATTTTTCATGAAAAAATTACTTTGAAATTTTGGTAAGTGTATACATGTTATTGCTCGTGATGGTACTATTAGGTAACTAGTAGCTACTAGCTGAAATTTCTAGGAATTATATCAAGGCAAAAGGAGTAAATGATAGCGTTACGATTAATAGGGGAGAATAGAAGAAAAAAACGTGTTGAGCCGACCCCAAGCAACACAGGACAAGGGTACGATCAAGTAAATAGTCAAGTTACTTCGTAACTCTAGATATTAGTAGATAATTAATTACTTTAAGACTTCTGAACCTGAATTTGTATCTAACTTTGAAAATAAACTTATTTGTTTTTTTTTGTGTTTTTATGTGACCCACTAATTACTTGCTTGGATATAATTATATAGTTTACATAATCCCATAACATAACGTTACACCTATATGATAAAATACCCCTTCATTTCGGCAGTTATGGTTAGGATTCATTTTATTGAAAAGAAGCCTATAAAATTCGGGGTTGCGGGTTGTTCGAAAGAGATACAGAAGCCCCGGAACTCAAAGACCAAAAGAAGGAACATGGGTGAGTTTTAGTCAGTAAAAGTCTGACAAAAAAAACTCTCCCTCTCTCCCCCTCACTAAATTACCTAAATTATCAGCTTAATTATCAGGAAATAATATACATAAAATCATGCTACGATACTTAGGAGCTGAGCAGATCACAGCAAGAACTGCTATCCCTTTTTATATGTAACCATGATCTTGTAAAATTATTATGATTTAAAAGAGTGTGCATGTGCATGGAGTTTCTTGCCCATTCTTTTCCATAAAGATTTACGCTTGAGAATGGGCAGTACTTTCACAAGTTATTATGCGTTGTGTCTGACTCTAGCTTCATTCTTTGGTTTCTTGATATTCATAAGTGCCTGTTCTAGTCTAATTGAAATAAATGCTTCGACTTTGAGCTTTACATTGCCGATAACCCCGGCTACGGCCTCATTCATGAAAATCATGCTCTTTTGCACATTCAATTTCTGTCAAACTATCGTTTTTGCACCTTGTAGGTATACTACGCTATTTTTAGTTTAGAACAATATATTACTGCTAGTAACAAATAGCTCTTAATCTAATTTAGGCGCAGTTTAAAGTTTTTCGCAAAAAACTATGAACATAAATTGCTAAAGTCTTAAGCTGGATAATTTGTTTTTGTAACTAGCTAAGTTAGGACTAAGAACAATATTTGCTAATCTCACCTGATTTAACTTTTAGTATTTTAGCAGAACGCGTCGTATGCGTAATTAGAAATGAAGGAATGTTTTATAATACCTTAATGCTTACTTTTATTATACTTCTGTAATTTGTGTTACCTAAGATAACAAATGAAGTCTTATAAATGGCGCTTATAATATAGGCTTTCTTAATAGGCGCAGTGGCGTGTATGTCGTGAAAGGTAAGTTACGTATTTTGGTAATGGTTGTCATGTCTTATAGCAACAAACCAGTGAATTTTCATCATTTTTTATGTATCCTAGGACACATCTAGGTATCCAGTTTAGTTTCCACCTTAGTCTAACTGGTGAATCCAAGTAACGCCTACTATAATGAACACAAATACTTTTACTTGTCGTTTTTTTTTTAAACAGATGATGATGGTGTGACTAACCCGACTACTCTGAGAAGAAACAGCCGAAACAAACTCAGAGGGCGTAGTCTCTTTCAAGGTCCAGACAAATATCTTGGTCAACTTACATGAGGACCACAAAAATACTCACACAGATTTGAGTGGACTTACCCAATCAGTGAAAGCATTTGTCAGTTATCATGTAACTCGAGTTATAAGTCAAGGAGGTCAACGACACGACCGACAATTAAATACGAATGAAAGGACTAGAATTAGTTTTATTGTATTAGGCGCTTTATTTGAATCCTATATATTGACTCACAGTTTTGCGACCATACTCACTCGGTCTATCCTTATATTTTGACTTAGCAACAAACATGTCTTTTTTTTTGGGGTGGGAAAGCATCAAATAACTTCCCCCGCTCTAGGCGGAGCGGGGGGGAGTGTCACACTTGTGCTGACTAAAACCCAACCACGTTCCTTCCATTGCCCTTTATGCAAACCCGCAACCCTGGCAGAACAAACATGTCTAGTTCTATAAAACAAACATCAAATTGCTCACCCAAAAAACAGCAAAGGTGGAATAGTAAGCACGGTGCTAACATAATACACGATGCCGGCATCTATCTCTAAGGTGGTCATATATATCCAGGAGTAGGTCGGGCCGAATATCATCGACGTCACCACCTCCATCAGATTGAAGAATGACGTCATTTTGCCTGAAATCACGTACGAATTGCTTAGATAACACTCAATTTTGCTGTTTGGTTTTGGGGAGGTAGTTTTTTGTGAGGTTAAAGGAATGTTAAGATCTATGTTGATACTTTATTGTGTGTTTTTGCAATTGGATAGGACTTTCGTCGTTGTTTCTTTGTATTCTTAGGAAAAAGTAATTTGTAGACTTGACAAATATTATTAAAGTTTGTTTCTATTATTTCAGAGAAATACAGAACAAGTAAAGCAAAGTTAATTATGGTTTAATATTTACAATTGTTACCGAATGTGTTGTGTTTGATTTTGGCAACGTTATTTTTCCATTAATTATAAATAAGTGGCACATAACATTGTATAAAAAATGAATTGTCGATTCCTTATAGGCTTATAAATTAGTTCTTCTAAGCTTACCAAGTTCATCACTAGTCACTAATTTAGATGAAATCGACCTCAACGCAGTGAATGACGTGGCGTTGAACATCTCCACAGCAACGGCTGAAAGAATAAACAATGGCTCATATAAATCAATCTTGTATTTACCCATATCTTTTGTGTTCGAAGTCATCGAATGAATTCTCCCTATTTAGGCAGAGCGAGAGGAATTGTCTAAAAACCATCCCTGTTCCTTCTCTTCCTTTTATGTTCCGGGGCCGCGGTATCTCTATCAACAACCCGCAACCTTGACAGGCTGTGGCCCTGGCGGGCTCCTCTGCTTTGCTGACATCTGTGAGGCGCGCGTGGCACACGAACGCGTCGTCGATACGGCTCGTGACACGCTTGGAGGAGGCCAATATCAAACACACTTATTACTTGCGCTTAAGACACAAAATTGTCCACCAGTCTTGTCGTTGAATTGTACAGAGAATGTGAACCGTCGGTGCGCAAGTCCGGCTCGCACTTGGCCGGTTTTTTTAATAGCATAATATACAAGAGAAGATTAAAATTTGACTCATAAACCATAGAACTTACCTATATACATATCCATAGTGTTTCTAGCGAGACCAGTATAGAGGGCGCCGATGATTTTGCTGCCGTTAGATATCAGGCCAAGCGTTGAATCGTCCCATTTCAAACGGTGACTGAATAGACTTATTGAGATCAAAGCTCCTGAAAAATAAATTAAAACAAGGAATTAACAAATTGCGGTGGGCTAGTGGTAACAGAGACAAACTACGAGGTAGTTCGTAAGGTTCGTAAGGTAGGTAAGGTTCCTGGAACCCAGGTTGTGGTCGGCTTCCAGTCTAACCGAATGCAGCTGAATACCAGTGTTTTACAAGAAGCGGTGCCTATCTGACAACAGCTATACAATCCGTCAATCAGTTAGTGTTGGGTATACTCAAGTCTGTAGTTCCTTAAAGCTTTAAAATAATCAACCCTCTAAGTCTACGCAGTTAAAAAATATGGCCGTTTCTGTCGAAAGTTTGTACGGAACCCTCGGTGCGAACTCGTGTTGCTTCGTGATGTATGTGTCTAATAGGTGTTTATAACTACTTGTCAGCTACTGCTACCCATGAGGTTCTTGTTTCGATTCACAAATAATTTTCCCGCCAGTAATTTTATATTGGCTGCCTCTTTGGTCTAGTGGTCGCAAGCGCAACTAGTGAAAAGATCCTGGTTCGATTCCCGGATTGGGCAAAATGTTTTTGGGTTTTTCCATCAAGGCAGTAACCACCGAGTTTTATTTGTGTCCGTTTGATAGGAATTGGTTCGCCTTCTACTGCGTGGGACTTAAATATAACTGGTGACATGTGGTTGTACTTTTAGGAGCACCTCTGCATATCCCCCCCCTCCGGTCTCGGTGTTGAGTGGACGTATTTTTTGTACTCGCAAACATTTTATTTTAAAAAAGTGGTCTAAAGTGCAGTAAACATTCTAAAACTAACTTCGATACGTGCTCAGTAATACCTGCATCAAACTGTGAAAAAACTAGATCAGTGTACAAAGTATTGCCGGAGATACAAGCATAAACATTTTAAAGTTTTTAAAAGTGAACGTTGTTAATTGCTTTGTCTTTGTGTCGAACTGTGTGACCTTTGAACGAGTCAATGACACTTGGTTAATTAACTTTAACTACGAGCTACAGAGTATCTATTTCGCTTCGTCAAATTAAGATTCGGTGGCCGAGCGGCGTAAGCTGCTACACGGCGCGTTCACGTACGAGGCTTCGTGTTCGATTCCCGCGACGTGTGATACTTTTTGTAATGTATAAAAGTATTGGCTACACTTGTTTCGGAGATAAGTACTGACTACCAACTACTACCTGTGGAGAACGCAAGGTACAAGTACATACATTACAAATTCTCGCTATTTGGCTTATTCCACAAGCGATAGCGTCTAGTGGGTAGACGAACATAATGTATAAAACACCGCCTAAATCTCCCGCAACTGTACAAGTACACAGTGACTCAGTGACAGTATCAAGTCACTTGAAGAGGACACCGCCAAACCAAACTGCTGTACCTTCCCGCTCCGAGTCCGACCTTAGGAGACTATATGCAGACGAAGCCCTACAATTAAATATCACTCAGCGAAACAAAAGAAAACACTCAAGTGAGGTCACCGGCGAAGAATTGAAGACCTTTAAAAATGAGTTAAAAGAAATGATGAGAGATATGATGTCCGCCAATACCTCCCGTCTTGATAAGCTAGAAGAGCATATAATGGAAATAAAAAATCATTATACAAATATTAAGGCTAATACTAGTGAGTTAGAAAAGTCCTTAACTTTTGTCTCCGATCAACTGTCGTCACTTGACAGTAAGATTATATCTTTAGAAAAGGAGCGAAATGGTATGGCTTTCAAGATATCAGCACTTGAAGAAAAACTTGAAATGTACGACCGAAATAACATTAAAACTTCAATAGAAATTAGAAATGTACCAAAACAAGAGAAGGAATCGAAAACTATGTTATATGACATGTTCCAGTGCCTGTCAAAGAAACTGGATACTTCCACAGAGCTTATTTGTGTTCGTGATATAATACGACAACCGTCGAAAAAAGAAAGCAAAACATCAAATATTACAGTTGAATTCTCGAACACACTAATTAAGACCAATTTCTTGGCTGCTGTGAAGGAGTACAATAAGAAAAACACAAATAATAAAGTAAGTTCAACTCACCTTGGCATAACAGTTACAACTCAAACCCCTATATATGTTGCCGAGCAATTGACTACCCTCACCAAGAGATTGTTTTATCTCGCAAGAAATTATGCCAAGTCCAATCAGTATAACTACTGTTGGACATCGAATGGTCGAGTTTTTCTAAAAAAGAATACAGACAGCCAATCGATCGTGGTGAAAAATGAACAGCATCTAAAACAATTACTGGCTCAAACTATTTCTGCATGACTACGCCTTTTTAACTCCTTGATATTATCTTATACTATTATTAATTTTGTTTTTTGTAATGCTATGTTCGTTAATTATAGTCATATTAAAATACCTGTAAAAAACACAAATATACTAAACATAAATTACCATTATCGCCACTTAACACAAGAACGTAATACGTACAATGTAAACAGCACGACACAAACACAATACAACTCACCTAAACTCATTTTACCAATGTCACAATATATAAACCTTACAAACTACACACACACCTATAATCAAAAACATAAGAACCCAAAAATATCCCACAACCTGATCATATTTACTCATCATACATATATACAATCAGCCACTAATTATCCAAATTACTCACCCTCCCTTGGCATGTTATGTTTTAAAAAATGGCTAATGACGTTAACTATCTTATAGATAACATTGATCAGTTGTCCCTATCAATCCCCCACACGTGCACTCCTGAACAGACACAATCTGTTATTAACCAGCCTAAAAACTATCTAAAACTACTGTCACAAAATATCCGATCAGTTAACTGTAACTTTTTAAACCTACAGATTCTTTTGCAACGTCTTTCATTTGAATGTGATCTAGTGATTCTGACTGAATGCTGGTTATCCTGTTCAAGTAATGCCACTATTCCGCAACTAAAGAATTACGCGACTTTCAAAACCACAAGACACCTTAACCAAAGCGATGGTGTAGTGGTATATGTGAACGCGGAGCTGCCGGCTACATGTGAGGAACCCGACTTTCATCAATCAGCTTCTGGGCTCATCATCAAAATAAAAACTGAAGTGGCTATCATTTGCATTTATCGCTCCCCGTCTATTGATAACATCCAGACCTTTATATCAGTTCTTAACTCTTTGCTTCCTTCGCTTCAACACTTTAAAACGGTAATTCTAACAGGTGACATTAACTTGGACATAAAGCCTACTAGCTTAGATACGCGGTCCCATGACTATCTTAATTGCCTGGCTTTTCATGGGTTTCTCCCAGCGCACACCATTCCAACTAGAGGTGATAATTGCTTGGATCATCTTATTTTAAAAACCAACTTGTCCTCATTTTCCTTCGTCTATGATTCAGTAGTTACTGACCACTATCCTTCCCTTCTCTGCTTAGACAATAAACGTATACGAAATACGTCAGTTCCCATTACTTCCAATATTAATTATGAGAAACTCGATATAACTATGTCTCAGATAGACTTTAATCCAATTCTACAATTAACTAATGCCGATACTGCTACAAACAAATTTGTGGAATTAGTTACAACAGCTATTCTAAATAACACCGTGACGCGAAAAGTATCTGCGAGAAAGAAAATATTAAAACCTTGGATCACAACTGGTCTCATGCGCTGCATCAAAAATAGAGAATCAAAACGAAATATTAGCGTTAACCTACAAACGCTACAGAAATTTCTGTACCAGGACTTTAAAAAAAGCGAAAAGACTTTATGATAAACAAGAACTGGATAAAGCTGGTCAAAATCCTAAACAACTCTGGGAAACAATAAGGCGAGTTACCTATTCCACAAAACCTAGTAATTCCTCTACACAATTATTGACCACCTCATCTTCACCGATAGAATGCTGTGACAAGGTAAATTCTTTCTTCGTTACTGTTGGCAAAAATCTGGCTGATAATATCCAAGCCACTTCTCCACAACGAACGACAAAAACTTACACGGTACAAAAGGCCACACCCACCTCATCTTTCGTCCTGGAGCATACCGACAATGACGAGATTATTTCAACCATACACACCCTACGGACCAACGCTGCTACTGGATGGGATGGCATATCGCCCTATATTCTAAAAAAATACTCCACCCTTCTGGCACCCATCCTATGCCATATATTCAATATTTGTTTCGACACTGCTGTCTTTCCGACTTCATTTAAGAAGGCAATTATTCACCCAATTTTCAAGGGAGGGGACGGGTCTTTACCAAATAATTACCGTCCCATAGCAGTCCTTAGTGCATTATCTAAGGTGCTCGAACGGTTAATTAATAAGCGATTGGTTAATTACTTAGAACACAATAAACTAACATCTCCTCGTCAATTCGGTTTTCGCAGAAACTTGTCTACATGTGATGCAGTTCACGAACTGACTAATCATGTAGTGCACAATATCAATAAAAATAAAAAAGTTTTAACCATATTTTTAGACCTCGCGAAAGCGTTCGATACGGTGCCCGTCCCTACTCTCTTACTAAAACTAGAAGGAATGGGTGTCAGAGGTGCTCAATTAGAGCTATTCAAGAACTACCTGACAAATCGATCGCAACTTGTTAGGATGAATGGTATTGATAGCAATGAACTCCCTATCTCTTACGGTGTGCCGCAGGGAAGCATACTGGGGCCAACACTTTTCCTTATATACATAAATGGGCTATGCAGCTTAAATATCCCAAATGCAAACATAGTATCGTTCGCGGATGATACTGCAATAACCATTGTAGCTGATACATGGTCCCAAATAGAAATAAGGGCGCAACTCGCTTTCAACACACTACTAAACTGGCTCAATGTTCACACTCTTACACTCAACACTTCTAAAACTAAATTCCTTACCTACTCAATCTCTGCAGTCTCTCAGCCCAGCATCCCAATAACTATAATAGCTCATTCTTGTCAATCCGAACCCCAAACTCCTTGTAAGTGTCCAATCTTAACCTCTGTAGACCATATAAAATATCTGGGTGTAACACTGGATAAGAATCTAAACTTTAAAACCCATATAAGCGTTCTCACGGGCCGGGTCCGGAAACTCATATACATATTTTATTCACTTCGAAAAGTCGCTAATCCAACCATCATACGTAATGTTTATTTTGCCTTGTGCCAATCTATTGTAACTTATTGCATCTCATGTTGGGGTGGTGCCTCTAAAACGGCTTTAAAACCGTTAGAGATTGCACATAGGGCAGTATTAAAAGTGGCTACTTTTCGACATATATTATTCCCAACAAATGAACTGTACTGCACATTGGGCATTCTAAATGTAAGACAACATTTTATACTACAAGCCATTATTCTACAACACCGAAAAACGCCATATAGACCAATCAATAAACGCAGAAAAGATCTAATTTGTGCAATCCCTCAAACACGTTCACCTTTTGTTAAAAGATTCTTTTATTTTCTTGGGCCTTCTTTATATAACAAATTAAATAAACACTGTTCAGTATACGGCTTAACATACTACACTTGCAAACAAAAGATTCACTCATTTCTACTACACAATTCATACGAAGAAACAGAAAAAATACTTCTTTAGGCTTAGCTATTTTCAGGTACTTGCGCACTCGACCTATGTAACACACAAACCACACACACACTCACACCACACGCACTCACATAAACTCACAGTCACACACATACTATACCTACACACGTATTAATAAGTTCTTAATCATTTCTTAATACTCAAAATTGTTCTCACTTTAAGTTTAAAATATATTAATAATTTGTATGTAAATTTTTATCACGTAATATTACACATAATGTTTAAAATTCATGGGGGACCGGAACTGTGACTCCTTCTTAAAGGCTATACTGTAGCCTAGTTAGGAGAACAGAACTGCACCCACTATAATTGTAGCAAATCAGTAATGTTACCATTTAGAACCCATATATTCATGTACTACAATACTAAAAAATTGTCAATAAAAATTTATTATTATTATTATTATTTCGTTTATTCAGATAAATACATATTGATTAAATTTTTAAATATTTCTTAATAAAAACATAGAAAATAAAAAAAGAAACATTTAAAAATACAAAAAATAGTAGCCCACCGGTATCGGGAACAGGGTCCAAGCTACCGGTGGTTAGGGTTCCAGAGACAGGAACCTCCTCACAATACGAGCCGTATTGAGGAGAACTGCCTTCTGAATCAGGCCCTTGATCCAACCGCCTAAGGAGAGCTTCGACAGATGTTCGTCGAGGCTCTTGGCAATCAAGCCATTTGCCGTTATGACAATCGGCACAATGATAGCCGAGTTCACATTCCACATGTCGACAACCTCGTGTGCCAAGTCAAGATATTTTAGTTGTTTTTCTTTCTCAGCTTTCACGAGGTTCTCGTCATGTGGGATGGTAACATCGATTATCATTACGCGGCGCGCTGATCGGTCTATCACCACTATGTCAGGCTTATTGGCGACAATAGTCCTGTCAGTAATGATAGACCGATCCCAGTACAACGTGACATGGTCTTTCTCGAGAACTGGGTCGGGCACATACTTGTAGTACGGTACCTCAGATTCAACAAGATTATATTTCAAAGCAAGTTGCTGATGAATAATCCTGGCTACTTGGTTGTGCCTATGCAAGTACTCGCCGTCAGCTAGACGAGAACAACCAGAAATAATATGTCTGATGGACTCACCCGGACGGTGGCATGCCCGACACACGTCAACCGTCCCGTCTTTCATAATATATTTCCGGTAGTTGTTCGTCAACATAACTTCGTCCATAATCGCACAGACAAAACCTTCAGTTTCCCCAAAAAGGTCACCGAATCGAAGCCAAGACACGGACGCTAGAAAATCTACATCAGGTCCATGAAGAGCCTTGTAGAAGCGCCCGTGAAGCTCCTTACCTTGCCATACTTCCTTGCGGTAATCGGTAGTAAGTACTACAGGTTTGCACCAATTCTCTTTAGCCATGGACAGCGGGGTGAGTCCCTTGTCCACTGCGACTACATCTCGGTGCATACCCACGTCGGTTTTTAAGAAATATTCCCTGAGACTGCACACCTCTCGGTTGTGGAGGGTCTTTGCGTTTAAAAAGCCTCGACCCCCACACTTCCGTGGGATGTACAGTCTCATCACCGATGATCGTGGGTGATGCATCCGATTTGCAGTCAGCAATGTACGGACTCTCCTATCCAGGGCATCGAGCTCAGTCTGCGTCCATTTGAGTATGCCGAAAGAGTACATTAAAACCGGCATGACCCAACTGTTGAAGGCGCGCACCTTGTTCCCTCCCGAAAGAAGGCTTTTTAATACCTTCTTCAGGCGACCAAAGAAACGCTCCCTCAACAATTGCTTCATGTCAGCTACGTTAATGCCTAACGCTTCCGACATACCCAAATACTTATAGTTTTCGGATGAGGAAAGGGATCTGAGGTGTATGGAATCCGAGAGATGAATTCCCTCGGATTCCATAATCTCCCCTCGTTTCACATACATGACTGCACATTTGTCCACACCAAATTCCATCCTGATGGCGTTACTAAAAGTTTCAGTTACTTTCAGTAGCTCCATCAGTCGCAATTTATTGGGGGCAAAGAGTTTCAGATCATCCATGTAAAAGAGGTGAGATATGACCTGACCACCTCTTCTCAACCGATAGCCTAGACCTGAATCCTCCAGCAATGTGCTTAGAGGATTCAAGGCTAGACAGAACCAAAGTGGACTCAAACTGTCGCCCTGAAATATTCCCCGTTTAATCCACACAGGCTCATCGTTCCCCTGGATTTGTCGACATCCTGGATATCGAAGGACCGTCCTCCATTGTCCCATACACGACTCAAGAAAGGTGCGTAGAGTTGTATCTATCTTGTACAACTCCAGCACCCTCTTGAGCCATGTATGTGGCACTGAGTCGTAGGCCTTCTTATAATCTATCCAACATGTCGACAAATCCTTGCGGGATCGACGAACCTGTTGGCTAATGGCCATGTCGATGAGGAGTAGCTCCTTAGTACCGCGAGACCCGTTCCTACATCCATTCTGAGAGGCAGATATAATTGAATTTTTGACAATGTGTGAATTAATTTTCGCTCTCAAAATGGACGTAAGAAGTTTATAGACCGTCGATAAACACGTGATCGGCCTATAATTCTTGGGTTCCGCGGGACTGCCTGACTTATAGAGCAGGTGGGTAACGCCTGTTGTTAGAAACTGTGGCAGAGAGCCGGACTCAAGGCAAGACTGAAATTGAGATGCCAGGCGAGTGTGTGAACTACTGAGCCACTTGAGCCAAAAGTTGTGCAGTCCATCCGGCCCTGGAGACTTCCAGTTCGGTAACGGACGAACTGCACTGGCTATGTCTAAAGATGTTATTAAAATAGGTTCCATTTCTGGAATAGTTTCACACACACGCTCAACATCACGCATCCAGCCAGCCTCAGTATGACAGACACGCACCGACCAGATGCTGTGCCAGAAAGAACTCGTGGCTACATCATCCGGGCGGCACACGTCAGTCACACTTTGTTCGGGTCGCTCCCAAGCTCTGTATACCCACCTCTCATCGCTCCGGAACATGCGATTCTGCGAATACCGATCAACCCGCCGCTTATACCGCTGAATACGGTTTGCCCATGCATAAACTTTCTGCTTCAGGAAGTCGATGCGCTCTGTGGTACGAGACATATATTCTTGAGGACTGGTTCCAGTCCCCGAGAATGCCCGTCTCACAAAGCGCATCACACGTGGTCTTGTATTGCCCTCCCTGAAGCAATATAGTTTACCGATGAGTGCCCTGGCCTCGTCGATACGCCGCTCGATCCTGCACTGCCAGGCTGGTACGGATGGTTTTGGTCGAGTAGCTACGTCACAATTTGGAAATTTGACGTTAGCTAAACGACATACCGCAACAGCCCCACAGTACAGGATCGAGTGCGTATCAACGAGATCCTCGCTACTTTCGAATAAATTCTTGAGCTGCGAGTCCAGGGCACACACCAGCGCCCTATTTTTTTTATGCATGGGTAACCTTGGTAATCGGGGTCTAAGTTCGGCTGGAGTGGATCGATAGTCGCGAAGCGCATCCTCCAGTGCGCTCCTCAATCGGTCGTTGCACTGGCTACTTACCGTAGCAACCCTATCATCCTCCTCTACGACAGCGGGGTTAGACCGCGGCTGCGTCACATCAATTGCTGACGCTTGCACCGCGGTTTGTGGCGTAGTCAAGATGACACGGTTGCTCAGTACTTCTGAGCGCAGCCTATCAAGTGCAGCATCGTCCAACAAGTGATTGCGTTGGATGACCCGCACCTGATCCGACAGTCGTTGGGCCGAAACGTTGATGGTTGGTTCTAGGTCCTGGAACAGAGACAGCATCCTAACACGGTACGCAGTGAGGTTAGTACCCCCCTCTGTAGACCCATAATATGCGCGCATGACATTCGCGTTGATAAACGAAGTCCATCGCATGCGCGACACATTTCCACCGGCAGCGGGGACCCTGATCGGGGCCTGTTGGCCCCTAGATCCCAAGCCCGCTGGTGGCCGTCCTCTTCCTCGTCGTTGTCGTGTTGGTGGTGGTGGTGGTGACGACGGCAGGGAGAAAAACTCGTCGCTCGAGCTCGACGCAACTGCAGCGACCGGCGACACGGCGCTCACGCGTGTAGCGCGTCCCGGCGGCTGCGAGGCGGAGCTGAGCGACGAGCCCGGAGATGATGGGAGTGCCTGTTGTTCCTGGGCCCGGCGTCTGGTCAGCATGTTGACGTTTGAACTTTCATTGTTAAATTGGTTGACATATAAGCAGCTTTATGTTTCTTTACTTTTCTTGGCTTCATTTGATTGTTTTTTTTATTCTATTACTATTTATGTGTATATATGTTTATTTTAATTGATTTTTGTTCGGTTTGGCGTAAAATTATTAATATTAAAAATAATATTATAATATTTTATTATTATTATTATTATCCCTTTGTGGATTACAGTCGTGATGTTATGTTATGATACGAATACTTACCGAGTGAGTGGGCGCAAATGAAGAAAGTACCGTAGAAGCTGTACATCAGGGCATCCCAGTTGAAACGATATCGAGTGTACAAATAGCGTACCGTATATTCACCTGGAAGTTACAATATCTGTATTATATGTCCCATTACAACAGCTGAAAAAAGTTCATTGCCACATTTTTGTTTTTTCGTTCTAGAATCTCAATAATCCTATTGCTGGGAAAATGCCTCCCCTTTCTCCTTCTAAACTTCTCTAGTCTGTGCGAAATCTGGCTGTGATTTAAGACCAGCTACCCTATCATGACGTCTTAAAGCAGAACTTATTCCACTGAGGGAAAGAGATGGTGCTAGACACCCTGTATAGCTCTGTCTCTTTCCCTCAGTGGAATAAGTTCTGCTTTAAGACGTCATGGTAGGGTAGCAGATCGTTAAACTACCTTCGCTACGATCTACCTCGACAAAACTCAATCGATCATATATTTTCATAATTATAATCCTCCTGACAAATCTTACACTGGACAAACAAACTGAATTGTTGTTACAACACACAAACTTATTGGTGTAAGTTTCAACCCATCATCTACTTAGCTTTTACACAACTTTGTGTGGTCAGGTCGGCGTCCAGTCTCGTCGGATGCAGCTAAATACCAGTATTGGAAGAGCGACTGCCTATCTGACCTCCTCGACTCAGTTAGTACTGGGTAAACCGATACCCCTTGGTAAGATTGGTTTTGTCAAACTTTTAGCCTACTGACCACTCGTAAGTCTATCGGGACCAACGGCTTAACGTTGACTGAGCTCCTAAACACACTGAAAGAGCATATCTCGGAGCTGAAGGACAACTCCGAGAAACTCGAGAGACTCCGAGACAGCCTGGCTAGCAGGGAAAGTGCTGGAGAGACAACCTACGCAAGTGTAGCAGCCGTCAGTAAGAGCCACACCGGGGCACAGGCCTCGGGGCGAACAACACTGCACTCCGTGGTTGTCTCTTCAACACATGAGATGGACACGGGTGACGAAATCTTAGAAAGAGTGCGGAAAGCGGTGGATGCGAAGGAAGGCTGGGTGCGTGTGGAAAGAGTAAGGAAGGCTAAAGACCAGAAGATAATCATGGGGTGCGCTACAAAGGAAGAAAGGTCTAAATTAAAGCAGCGACTACAAACAGCCGGAGAAAACCTCGTTGTAGAGGAGATGACGAACCGGGACCCGCTTCTGGTTCTTAAGGACGTGTTGTCAGTGCACAGCGACGACGAAGTACTAAAAGCCCTTAGGAATCAGAATCGGGAGATCTTCCATGAACTCGGCAGTAGAGACCAACGAATGTCCATAAAATATAGGAGACAGTCGAGGAACCCACATACGAGCAGCATCGTGATGAGTGTTTCCCCAGCAATCTGGGGGAGAGCACTCGAAGGAGGCAAGCTCCGCATTGACCTTCAGAGAGTGCGCGTCGAAGACCAGACGCCTCTGGTGCAGTGCACCCGCTGCTTGGGATACGGACACGGCAAACGCCTGTGCACAGAGCCAGCCGATCTGTGTAGCCATTGCGGCGGAAAACACTTCAGGGCGGACTGCCCGGCTAGACAGGTCGGTGAAGCAGCGGTATGCGTGAACTGCACCAGAGCCAAGCTTGGGGAACACTCCCACGATGCGTTTAGCAAAGAGTGCCCGGTACGCAGGAAGTGGGACGCATTCGCGCGAGCAACCATAGCGTATTGCTAAAGTTGTCAGTGCGCCCACTCCCGCGTACATAGAGACTACCACCTCGACACAATTAAAAAGCAGATGCATTGAGCGAACCACTAGGGTTGGCTCAATGGAGGATGACAATTGGAGCCACTTTCATGAGAAAGTGGCTAAAATTAGGCTGGTCTATGAGTCAACTCTAGTGGAATCGCCAAGTTGTGTCGAGCTGGGTGAAACAATCTGCAGTCATTTTAAACGTGCATGCGCTATTTTCTGTTTAGGCTTAATTTTAGGTTATTTTAAAAATAGATATATATTTATATTTATGATATTTAAGTATATACTAGGTATATAGCAGAAATATTATAAAAATAGAAAAATAAAATAAAAATACTATGCAAATCAAACAAAAACCAAATGGCAAAAGCAGAAATTATCTCTAAGGGTAAAAATAAAAAAGGGACACGACGCATCAATCTATCAATCTAAATTAAATATTAAGCAAATAAAAAGTAAACTAAGCAAAATAAATAGTAGTAGATCGTGTTACATAAAGTATGAAAAAACATAAAATAATTTAGTAAATAACAATAAAAAACCTAAAACTTAACTTGTGCATATACAGTATTATTAAAAAACATTGTAAAATTAGGAAAACGTTTACGGTCTCTACGGCCTCTAAGAAAAAGTCGCTGAACAAGATCTAACATGAGTACACAAGGTCTCTGATTATGTTAGAGGGACACTGGCGGGGCAGGAGTGTGGTTTTAGCCGGTTCGAGTCCGGCACTACCTCGACTGTCTCACAATCTGTGAGATAGTCGAGGTGTCCGTGGGGATTTCCCACTCCTGCCAAAACAAAAAAAAAAAAAAAAAAAAAAAAAAAAAAACGGCTTAACGTTCTCCGAGGTATGGAGAAAACTAGGTACGTAGGTGATCCACCCAGCCACAGACCAACCTAGACAAGCGCGGCTTAACATAAACATCGATCCAAGCGGCTGTTATTATTAAACCACGAGCTCTAAGAAGAATGTTGAGATGGACGTGTGGAGTGACATTAATGGATAAAGTAAGGAATAGGTATATTAGAGGAAGTTTAAAAGTTGCGACTGTTACAGGAAAATTTAAAGGGAGATGTTTGTCTTTGTATGGACATGTAATGAAGAGGGACGAAGCACATTTGTGACTAAAAGAGTGATGGATCTGAATGTTGATGGACGGAGAGCGAAAGGAAGGCCAAAGAAAAGATGAATGGATTATGTAAGGAATGATACGAAGGAGTAAATGATGCCGTGACGTCTGATAGAGGAGAATGTAAGAAGAAAGCGTGTTGCGTCGACCCCGAATAGAATGGGACAAGGGCAGGAAAATGATGATGACCTCCTAAATACACCCAATCACTTAATACGACATAAAAAAGAAATGTTACAAGTTTTTTCACTGATCATTCTCTATTTATTTCTGAAAGAAAAATATTTTAAGTCGTCTTTGTCCGTAAATATATTGGAGTAGTTCCAGTTATTTCACAAACTAAACAGTCACATAAATAATTCCATAGATCCCCAATGATAATTTGGATTTATGTCTGGACTTCAGTACTACCGTTGAATAAAATATAAGACTAGTAACAAGTACATACCATGAGACGGTCCGTATATAAACGCAATCGATGCCAACACCAAAATGGACTTTGTTCTCCGCTTATTAGGTCCCTTTTTGAATGCAACAGTACAAGTGTCTTTTACGTGTTTTATGTCGAAAAACGATTTTAGGAAGCCCCGTATGTCGGACGATTCGTTCTGCAATTATAAATCCCATTATTAGGCCTGTTCCACATGGATGGCTTCTGCCGGTGTATTGAAACATGGAAACATTACGGCATTACTGTCAGGAAGTAGGCACATACTCATTTTAATTGTAACTTTGGTTTAAAGTTAAACTGGGTAGTTAAACTGGTAGCCGGGGTTTGCGGGTTGTTCGGAAGAGATACCGCGGCCCCGAAACATGAAGGGCAAAAGAAGGAACATGGACGGGTTTTGGTCAGTAAAAGTCTGTCTGTCAGCAAGTCCGCTCCGAGCGGGGGAAGTTATTTGAAGATTTCCAATTCGTAAAAAAGGCATATAATCGGCTCTAATACCATTAAGATATGACGTTTGTGTCGCTCTACCCTCAAACCATGTTATTTACTAAAGATACGTTCAATTCTTATCAATAACATAATGTAATAAGTTGACAAACAGACGTATCGAATGCACGAATTTTCATACTCAACCACGAACAATAAGATTTTATCACTTAAACAAAATGTAACCTAGATGATAAAATGTATTTGCAATAAATGAGTTAACAAGCCACTGTATAACTACAAAGACTTCGCTTTTATACGATACTAACTTTTGCCCGCAGCTTCGCTCGCGTTAAATTCGGGGTAACACAGTTCCCCTTTCCTGATTTGTAGGTACCTGCTCTGTAGTTTTTGCCGTTGCCCCTTATTTATTGTAATAGCAAAGCTAAGTTTTCCCTTTTCTTCACTCTTTCTCCCTCATTTCTCACTTTTAAAAAAATATAGACTATGTCCGTCTCCAGGGTCTCAACTATCTCTGTACCAAAATTTATCAAATCCGTTAAGCCATTTAGGCGTGAAGACGTAACAAACAAACTCACTTTCGCTTTTATAATATTAGTAAGGACTAGCTGCACCCCTCGGTTTCACCCACGTAGACTGGGATATTTGTAAATAAATCTTCCTCTTAAATCACTATCTATCTACTGCTTAAAACTGCATTCAAACCCGTTGAATAATTTTAAAGATGTAAGCGAACAGACAGCGGAAGCGACTTTTAAAGACATTTTAAAGTATCTAAAGATTATTTTCATTTAGAGAAAGGATCTAATTGGCTAATTAGAAAACCCTGAGGATATCCAATTAACTAACTTTACCTGGCCAGTCGAAGTTACATAACATCGATCTGCTAGTACCACCGAAAAACCAATCAGAATCGGAAACCTCAAGTATTTTAAATTAACTAACCTTTTTCGGTTTCTCCGTAATAGGCCTCTCCGGATCTTTAATGTAAACAAAACCATAGACAATGCTGAAAAGGTTCAGCAAAGCGCTGACAGCAAAAACACCGTAGTATCCTGTAAGTTTGAGAAGAATCCCGCTAAGAACAGATCCGATCGGACCTCCGGCGGTCAGACACAGATTCGCTATCCCCACTCTAAACGTCCTCGACTCCGCACTGGAAACATCACTGATGTACGCAAACACACCCATGTATGTGGTGATCCAACCACCCGTGATCGCGGGGAAGAAACCATCAAAAAACATGGTCACTTCCACCGGCAGCTCATAGAAGAAATACGCGTTGAGGATGTTGCTCAAGCACATTAGTAGATCTCCTATGATTGGGAGGAGAATACATATCTTTCGTTTTCCAGTTCTATCGCTCCAAGCACCCAAGAAGATGATCAGGAAACTTGGCAGTGCTGTTAGGAGAACGCTCTTCCACATCTCCATCCCCGCTATAAGTTCCTGGACGGCTAATTCTTCTTTTAGGTACTGTGTACCTTCTTTTGCAATGAGAGCATCGCAAACTTGATCGCCAAACTGCATATTCACCCGACATGCTTTGTCCAGATTCAAGTTCTGATTAGCCAACCTGGACAGCACTCCCGGGATCACATAACACGCCAGAACCGGTTCCACTGTAATATTTTCTTTTATCACTGCAATCTTCTCTTTAAAAGTTTTCTTCTTCGGTATTTCTTTCACTTTCAAGGGCTGTTCTTCAGGGGTGCCCATCTTTTCCGACGATGCCATCACTACTAAGTCTTACATTACAGGAAAAGTTCCGTGTGACATGTTGATTACCAATCAAATATTAACTCATTGTGATAGACTTAACTATTGTTGTAATTATAGATATTTTATCAGTTTTTCAAAGACGCGACTGAGGAGACAAACATTGTTTTGTTTGTTTGGTATATTTATGAAGGAGCACGCTATTTATTCTGACGTAATTATAATAATCAGGTGTGATGATGAAATCTCTATATTGATAAAATGCAATCTACAAACACACCTTCATAATGTTGTCATAGAACACACCACATTTGAGCGTTTGCGCTTATGTGCTTTAAACCTGCGTACGAACGAGAGAAACCTCCTTCTATCTTGTAGCTAATCTAACAACATCCCTAATCAATTGCCTCACTTCACTTGCAATCTAAAAAGCGTTAGAAACATACTCCTGCTATTCTGTACCGCATCCAATTTGTTCACTATATAAAAAATAAAGCAAGCAATCTAGATCGCGGCCATCTTAATTTGCGGTTTAACAAAGCCAGATGGGGATTTTCATTAAAAAACTTGTTTTTGGATCCTGTATGTGATGTTGGGAAGAATGTGAAGGGAATAATGTTAGTGCTTTTGAAGCTAGCGAGCTTTTAGATATTGAGGTGTTTTATGTAGACTCTGTGTGGTGGGTTTTCACTTTTGTACATTCACAATACAATAGTTGTTAAATCGCATATTTATACACCCTTTGTTCTGAACAGTTAGAGTACTTATGGCAACATCTGTGTCACTTATTTCGTGTCGTGTCATGCGTGTCGCGGGTTTGATCCCTGCACGGAACAAATATTTGTATGGCCTACAGATAGTTGTTTCGGGTCTGGCTGTTTGTGTATGTGAGTTGAGGTGTTTGTAAACGCATCCACGATACAGGAGAAATTCCTAGTGTGGGGCAACGTTTTTTTAAAACAAAAAAAAACTTATTTAATTTCGTCATATTTTTGTATCTTATCTTTTATAATTTTGTTGTATCGATTCTTTTTAGGGTTCCGTAGTCAACTAGGAACCCTTATAGTTTCGCCATGTCTGTCTGTCCGTCCGTCCGTCCGTCCGTCCGTCCGTCCGTCCTCGCTTAATCTCTGTGACCGTTAGCACTAGAAAGCTGAAATTTGGTACATATATATCAATCACGCCGACAAAGTGGTAAAATAAAAATTGGAAAAAAATGTTTTATTAGGGTAGCCACCCTATATGTAAAGTGGGAAGTGTTTTTTTTTTAATTTCAACCCTAACGTGTGATATATTGTTGGAAAGGTATTTAAAAATGAATAGGGGTTTACTAAAATCATTTTTTGATAATGTCAATAATTTCGGAAATAATCGCTCCAAAAGTAAAAAACAATGTGTCCCCCCCCCCCTCTAACTTTTGAACCATAAGTTTAGAAAATATGAAAAAAATCTGAAAAGTAGAACTTTATAAGGACTTTCTAGGAAAATCATTTTGAACTTGATTGACACAACAGTTTTTGTACAAAAAAGACAAAAAGTTGTATTTTGTACAACTTTTTGTCTTTTTTGTACAAAAACTGTTGGAGCGCCTACCGCGGAACGTGCAACATTGCACCTTTAAACTCATAAGTGGGAACACTTATTGTGACGGACGGGAAACTACGGAACCCTACACTGAGCGTGGCCCGACACGCTCTTGGCCGGTTTTTTTTACCAATTTTTTGTGGATAGGTGGACATTGCAGCCTATGTAGATCCTTAAGCGCGTGTTAATTTCTTAATTTTATTTTACGTTTTGTAGAGTAAGCAATGACTTTTTGTCGGGCCCACGCTTTCCTCTCATTCTTACGTACTAACGCTGTAACAACAACATTGTTAAACCAAATGAGTTTAAAAGAGTAACCATGGAGTTTCTGGTCGGTCCTTCTTCATAGTAAACGACCAACCCGAACCGTGCATCTTTTCTCGACGTTGTAACTATAATGTAATGTAAAAAGATTTTGTCATAAAAATGACCTATCAAGCACTGTGCCAATCAGTTCTGGTATATTGTATCTCCTCCTGGGGCGGTGCGGCGAAATCCTACTATATTCAGATCGAACGCGCACAGAGAGCTGTGCTTAAGGTGTGCTGTTTTAAGCCAAGACTTTATTCCACCGTTAAGCTCTATGAATATTGTCAAGTTCTTACCGTTAGACAATTGTTCGTTTTGGCCACTGCTACCAAACAACACGCTATAACTAACTACTCTCAGGAAACCAATCGCCGCAACAATCTTGTAGCTAGAGCTACTCCACTTAAAACCTCTTTTAGTCATAGATTTTTTATTTTCCTTGGTCCTTATCTTTACAATAAATTGCACCGAATTCTTGCCCTTCACTCTATAAACAAATATAATTTTAAAATCGCTCTACAAACCTGTCTCCAAAGCCAAACATACACTGCTACAGAAGCTCTCTTTGACGTATTAGTCTAATCACACAAACCACCATCACTATCACACATACACACACCCCAACACCCCTCAAACACAATCGTACACACATGACAACCTCCCCATACATACCTACACATATTGTTTTACTTTTTTCTAATTGTTTTTTACTTATATTTCTCATGTGCTTACTAAACTCACTTATTTATTTGAAACTTGTATTACTTGCTATTTAAATTTAAGCTACTAGTTGTGTTACTCGGAACAGGTGGGGACCTGGTGACCTGTACAGGTGTTACTACCTACCACAGGCACCAGCGATCCACAACCAAAAATTGTCAGCTAATGGTTCTTTGTCTTAATATTGTCTGTATTTTTGGCTTGTGGTGAGAAATAAACATTATATTATATTATTATTATATTATTTTGATTTTGTATCTTTAAATAATCACTTTGCTTCGAATATCACGACTAACTGATGTTATTTTATAAACGAATTTCACGTCGCAATGTCTTGTGGAAAATCCTTTGATGTCTAACACACCTACACAAACACACCGCCGTGTGTTTCCAATGTGTTGCTTTAATTATCAGATATTAAACAATATCTGATAATCCTTCCTATTAATATTATAAAAGCGAAAGTGAGTTTGTTTGTTTGTTTGTTACCTCTTCACGCTTTAATGGCAGAACCGATTTTGATGAATTTTGGTACAGAGATAGTTGGGAACCAGGAGACGGACTTAGGCTATTTTTTATTAAAAAAAAGTGGGATATGAGTGAGAACGAGGAAAGAAAAGGGAAAACTTAGCGTTGCTATTACAAATCAAAAAGGCGCAAGGGCAAAAACTGCAGGTAGCAGGAACTGTGTTATACCGAATTAAACGCGAGCGAAGCCGCGGGCAAAAGCTAGTTACTCATATAAACGTTCTGTAAAAGGCTTTGCTCCCACGGATACCTAATGCCATCAACAAGGTGACACGTACTAATCAGAAAACTCTCCTAACACGAACTAGTCACAATAAACACGCTTGTAAAAATAATAAGAGATCATCATTAAGAGATATAATATTATATTAGCTGTGCGCAGAGGGTTCACCCACCGCTCAGCTTGTGTGTGTTGCTGTATTGATGTTATATAGCCTATTTTACAACCTGAAAATTAAGGTTAATTTTGAAAAAAAATAAAAAGAAATGGCTATAATCGGCCCAGTTGTTTCGAAACATATTCGGTACAAAGAAAAGTAACATATAGCTCTGCCCAGCGATTTCACCCTCCACTCAGCTTATTTTCTTGAGAGGGCCACTCACTAGCTCACTAGCTGGCGCCCGCGGGTGTGCCCGCGTGATATCGAAAAAAAAGTATCCTATGTGTTATTCCAGACCGCATTTATAATATTAAGTAGGATTATAATAGTTATAAGTAGGATTCATTTCGAGTTTGCACTCAATTACGACCGATTCTCAGCACTACCGAAAATACATATAAAACTTCATAAAAATCGAGGAGTCGAGCCGTTTCGGAGGAGTATGGCAACTTAAACTGTGACACGAGAACTTTATATAAAAAGAATTACTATATTAGGTATATACATAATCGCTTTTTTGCGGATGGGAAATCATTAAATAACTTCCGTGTCAGACTTGTACTGACTAAAACCCACCCATGTTCCTTCTTTTGCCCTTAAAGTTCAGGGGCCGCGGTATCTCTTTCGAACAACCCGCAACCCCGGCAATAAATAATCGCTTAGACCTAAAAGAAACACACAGATTCCTGCCAGAGCTAGCCAATATCTTGACATAATACCGTCGAAAAGATAGGGTCGCTTGTCCTCTTGCCAACCACATAGCCAAGTGCCTATTAATCTCAGTGAACCTGATTCACTGCACGTCTAAAGCCAGATGTGCATTTAAATTAAAAGACACGTTATTTTTATATATCTGTTTGGAGCAAGAGGAATGTGTCGTGGTAACACTGCTCACAGAATGTGCGCGCTCTTGAGTCAATGCACTTTTATTTAGTTGTAGGGGGGTACGTGGTTTTGGCGTAGTAGGGATTTTCGTATTGGCTGTATGAAACTTGGACTGCTGATCACACTACTTCTGCTGTTTATTTATTTAGTTATTAGCTTTCGCCCGCGACTTCGTCCGCGTGGAATAGCTACTTTGGGCTAACGCTAAGTTAAACCAGTGTGACGATCGAAAAAAAATGATGTGGTGTCGTGGGACACCACATCATTGGAACGAAGTTCCTTCGAAGAAAGAGGGAGAAAGAGAAAGGTATTATACACTACTCGCTTGTGTATACTACTGTCGCGCCTGCGCACGTCTCATTTAACGCTTTTTTTTCCACGCTTTTTTTCTTACGGTTTTACTATCACATTTTTTTCAGTTAGGTCCCCCAGCAAAATTCCTATCTCCTCCAAGCCTGCCGTAAGGAACTTCGTTCCAAAAAAAGTATTTCTCTCCCGTTTTCTTCTCTCAGTCTCCCCCATTTCTCACTTTTTTTAGCCTATGTCCATCTCCTGGGTCCCGTCTACGTCTCAACTATCTCTGTATCAAAATTCATTAAAATCGGTTTGGCCTTTTAGGCGTAAAGACGAAACAAGCAAACTCACTTTCGCTTTTATAATATTAGTAAGGATATATGTATATTAAGTAAGGATGGGACACACAAAATACATGACAGGACATTATATAAAAAGGTACTGTTGTGTTCACTGTCACAAAAAAAGTTAATTCTGTGGTAAAAACAGATGTACAGCCACTAGCATAAACATGCAACACTTACCAACTATTTAGATTTTTTTTAAAGTGACTTTGTAAGTGATTTTTGAAAAGTGATTTTCTCCTACTTTACTTTTAACAATTGTCGAATTCATATTGTCATGAAATACTTAGATAGTATCTTAAAGTTATAATCGTTATTTCACGGGTAAAATGGCTTTTAAATTTAGAAAAATGCAAACAATATGTTCGAGTAATTTTTCAGTGTCCGAGTTTATTTTATCAGTTCATAGTTGCAGGGATGACTGCCTAAGTAAGAGTCAGGATGGCCAATTTTATTGTTAAAGTGTAAACTAACGTTCTTGGGTAGATTAGGCAAAACGTCCAAAAGCTGAAATACTTCTCCTTTGAAGGGAGATAGCCAATCCTGTGAAATTCAAAAATCTAGGGCACAATTATATACATTTCGAGACGCAATAGAGGGTAGTTCTGAGAGTCTGCGTCAATTTTGACGTTTCCAAGAACCCGAGAGAAATCTGTTTCTAGTTTTCCGAGAAAGCTTCAAATTACCTACAAACGTAATGTCTGTCATCATTTATATATTTGAAGTAAAAGACTGTTAACGAATTCACTAGGTACAATCACGAGCAATAACATGTATATACTTACTAAAATTATAACCGATTTTCTCGTGAAATAGTACATTTTGATTCGAGCGAGTAATTTTTTCTTTGTCATTGTGACCGGGGCAGATTTAACGCGTGAGCCATCAGGCGAGGGTGTCATAGAGCCGAGAACAGCAGTGACAAGTTCACACGTGAATCAAAAAGCGTTTTTAATAATTAAATGTCCGAACAAAAAGTACTTTTGTCAGTAATCAATATGAAATTAATATTTAATTTGATTTTTCCCCACCCTTTTTTCTTCTCAGACTGAAGCAGAAACAAGTTAATACTAGACATACGATATTTTAATTAATTTTGAATTTAGAACTCAAATGAATTCGTTGTTTTAATATAATTAGCAAATTATTTTATAAATGATCATTATTCATTTGAGCTATCCTGTTGATAAACACAATTAAGATTTTATTAAGTAATTATGATGGCCTTATAAACATGCACCTACTTTGCTATAAAAAAAACACCTGGTGGCGGTGATTTTTTTTATAGCAAAGGAGGTCCCCTTGAACATTTGTTTATTGTTGTGATAAATAAGAAAAGTTTTCGATAAAGATAATACATTGGAAAAAAAATTGAGAAAAGACTTATTTCGTAATAGTATGGCTTCTAAAATACTATGTTCATAAAACTGTATAACGTTAAACAATACAGTAGGAGAAAATCGCTTCAGATTTTTTGTAAATATATACATGTATGCTCATGACTGTACCTAGTACCTAAATAACTTGTCGTGCGATAGTACTACCTAAAGTATTCCGATTACTGAACCTAATCGAAATACTTGGCGCGATGGAACGAACTCCTCGAACTTACCTAAACACCCTTTAAAATTCCTAACATAGTATCTTCTTCATATGGATTAAAGGCAAAATGGTTTGAGCATTATGTTACTAGACATTCCATGTGGTTCACAATCCGAATGATTTCTGTTCTATGTACGATTAAAATGTAAATTGTAAACCCTGAATATCATACAGTTTTGTCTGTAAAAGATAAAAAAAAACTTTTACTTACTTTTTAATAAAAATGGACTATGTGTCCGAATCGTAAGCAAGTCCTTTCGAGATTTCAAACCGGAATGAAAATAAAACTTCGGTTTTCATTCACTAACAGTTCCTAAAAGCCAAAACGATCCATCAAGTAAATCCTGGTCACCGTAGTTTGTTGAAAAATGTTAGGGAGCGCTCGTGGCGCGTCGCCATTGTTTTCTAACACTAATTTACTGGCGACATATTTTTCTGCTTACTGCGAAGAATTGTTGGCCGTTTCTCTTCACCTACATTTTTGGTATTAAAGGTGTATGTTATGGAGGATTTTCAGCTTACTAAAACTCTTGAGGACCTGTGTTGAAATGAACTTATTCCTTAGCGAATTAAACTTTCATTCGTCGCTTTAATCATCATGATAAGCCTGAACACAGACGAAAGCCTCTATCAAGAACAGGACTTACCCTATTCTTCGGTAAACAATCATTCAGCTGCTACCAGCTACGGCAATCGTCGCTTCCATAGCCACCACGATAATATAGTTTACTACTATGGAAGAAAACCATATGAGCGTAGTGCTGGTGTAACTCGGGCGTAGCGCTGGCATAACTCGAGCGTAACACTGTGGCACTGACGTAACAAACTCGTAGCACTGGTGTAGCGCTGCGTAGTTGCTCTGGTCTAGCACTATCGCAAACGTAGCGTAGATCAGGTGCAACTTGGCATAGTTCTGTCGTTATCTCGGTGTAGTTCTATCCTAGAACAGGCGTAGCAGTAGTAACGCTGGATTGGTATATCATCCTGGTGTATTTAGACTGTTTACATTCTAATTTCCTTTTTCTACCTTTGTCATCATCTGCCTAGCCTTTTCCCAACTATGTTGGGGTCGGCTTCCAGTCTTACCGGATGCAGCTGAATACCAGGATTTTACATGGAGCGACTGCATATCTCCATAACCCAGTTACAACTGAGTAATAGGATACCTCTTGGTAAGACTGGTTGTCAGACTTTAGGGACACTGACTATCTGTAACGACTGTCAAAGATCTACAAATGACAGCCGGGATCAACGGCTTAACGTGCTTTCCGAGGCACGGAGGGACCTCGGTGTGTAACGGGTGGTCACCCATCCACAGACCAGCCTAGGCAAGCGCGGCTTAACCTAAAGATCGACCTGAGCGGCTGCTATTATTTAGCCACGAGCTCCTCCTTTTCCTACCTTTATAATGTATTTAAAAGAAAGGAAAATAAAAGTGCCAGCAGGATTTGATAAAGGCCCGCCCTGTTCCGCCTTGCTACCGCCCCCGTTTCGCATCGCTTCCGCCTTCTATGTGACGCTAAAATAGTACCTAAGTATTGGCAAATAAACATAATACTGTGTGCATTTCCGAGATCATTTCAGTGCGATGATTGTTTATCACTTTGTATTATTTATATCATAAAGTCTTCGGCGAGTCCTCTATTTTGTCCGTGGTTAGCTTGCATCATAGTACAAATAGTCGGTTAATGAACTCAAAGCTCATTTAGTATCTAGAAACAAGATGATTACCTTTAAATCATCAATTTAGAACTTTTATAGCTTGATGTAGATAGAATAAGAATTCTCGGGACATGATGCGTTGAGTTATTAAATGTATTCAAACCCATAGAGGACCCTGATCACGATAACACTGGACTATTTCGACTCCGATCGTCTAAGCCCAGATAACGGCTAGTTAATACTAAGTATTAATATGTAAGAGCAACACAACATGTTCAAAACAACAAATCATAAGTAAAAAACATACCAAAAACAAAAGAGAATCTCTTACAGGCAATTTTTATTAATTTATATGGCATGGCACATGGCATGTAAATAAAATTTTACATTAGTAAAATAATGTGTAATTAAAGAAAACATACCAAAAAAAAGGAAATCATATACCTCGTGATAAAACGAGGATAGGGAATTTGCACAATATTTAAATTTGTCTCAAATATTTTTTTCTAGATTCTTTATAGTCTTTACATTATACTTAAAAGGTATTTTTTTTATTTAGTTATCATTTAAACCAGGAAAATATTATTTAAAAAGTGAAAAATAACGGAGGGAAATTCAAACTGTCAAAACGCGTCACTATTGTTCGAAACGAAATGTGACGTCACTGGTTTCCTTTTGCATTTATCGTTGATTAATCGGCGTCGATTCATACTGTATTAGTACAGTGTTTGTGAGAAAAAAAAATATTTAAAACTGTATTTCTGTGTGGTTACTTCGTGAAATATATTTGTAGTAAATTTAAGACGATGACAGAAACTGGACTGCATATTTTGCTTCAAATCTCGATTTTACGAGTGCAGAGATCAAAGGAGTTAAAGCTGCAAGGTAATTTTGATGTCACATGGTTTACATATTTTAATAAATAACATAGATTTTTGTTCATGTACATAACCATACATAAAATTACGTCTATATCATTACAACATACTTCAATACGGGAAGTACAGGGTCCTGCTTGATAAATATCACATATTTTTTTATATGAGAAGTACTGGATTCTACTTGATTATTATCATATACATTTGAATGGAAGATACTAGGACTTGCTTCATGATCATTTGTTTTTGATAGCATACTCTGATAGAGCTTCATTTACCAGTGCTATTCTTTGCCTTTTAACTACGGCCATTCTCTCAGATGGTGGTGGCATATTCGGTTTTTGACATACAACCATATGAGGAACAACTCCTTTCTTTAACCGTAGATTACGTTTTTCTCCATTCTGTTTCATTATGTTATTTTCAATGTAATTAACTGTATCTTCCTTTACCTGAAATCAATTACCAATAATAAAAAAATCGTATAACCGCAATAGGAATAAGGAAGCTATAGAGAAAATTTTAATGTAGGTACTTTTGTAAACTTGTGAACTAGGTTAGTTATAGACCGAATCTTCTACTGCTTAATAGCTAATTCACACAAGGTGTACATAAATATAGAATACTTACGTTAAAATGATCTTCACAACAAAATCCAACCGATAATAGAGATATATTATCCCTTTTCATATTCTTACACCATTGTTTACGTAATTTTGCATCGCATGGAATACGAAAAAACACTTTATCTGGTGTACTAAAGGTAGTGTTTCTACATTTCGGTACCATACAATACTTGTAACAAGGTTTTTTTAACTTTTTCCATGGTTTGTTTAGCAATTAAAACTGAAAATAAGTAATTAAGTAACTGAAACGCTACTATAGTGAACAAACAGGGGCCTTAGACAAAGTAACATCGCTTCGTAGCGAAACGATATCTAAATTCGTCATCGTCTCTGAGATAACGATAAACATTTCTTAGACAATGTAACAATATGATCGCGATCGTTGTGCCGATTTCTTTTTGCGCTAAAAATCAAAAATATTGGTTATGGTATCGAAAATTTTGCTGTCAGTGTCAGTCAAGAAATTCAAACCGGATCAAACCCGCGTGTTTTCAAATTTTATTTACTAATTAAATAAAATAGAATAGGTAAGTGAGTTGTTGGCGATCGCCGTACTAAAATCGTTTTATTTAAGTGAAATCATACATTTAAAGAGTAGCTAAAGTATTTTAAGTCATAATAAAAACATTTTCAGTGGTAAGTGAATATGCAAATCTTTTTAAACTTAATAATAATCAAAATGGACTCATTTTTATAAATGACTGGTGTTCAAACGACGATGGAGTAACAACTATTATATTTTTTAGAGATAAAACATGGAATCAAGAGTGCGAGCAAGTCCCGAACAGTTTTCAACGCTGCTTGAGTATATATGGAAACGTAAGTAAATCCAAGTTTTATTCACTAGTATGAAACGTAAACAATGACGCGATCTTAAAAATGAAGTACCTACTTATATTGAATCTTTGTTTGTTTATATTACAGTCATGGTGACCTGGCGAGGTCTCTTGCCGGAGCACAAGGTCGGTTACGGTCAGACCGACTGTGGACTGACCTGACCAACATTTTGAATGCTGCTGGTGGCGGTGTCAGCAAGACTACTGAAAAGTGGAAAAAAGTAAGAATCTAATGAACATTTTTGAAAAGACTGGTGTGATGGTAGAGTGGCTAGCAAGTTATTTGCTCAAGGGTTTTGGACAAGTAGACACACCCTTGCAGTTATGATGGATGTCTTGTAATCATTTCTCTGTTATTACTAGACTGGGGATTTTTGATAATTATAATGATGATGATCAATCACCCATAGTAAGAAAGACACTTACCATATCACATACGATAAAATATTAAGAAAACTTGCAAATAAACATTAACCTTCTTACTAAAAAAGTCAAACAAGTGCACTTATAACATAGGTTCTTAAATAACTATGACTGATTTTTTTCAACAAAGGTGTGGGCAGATTGGAAGTCGAAGACAAAAGAAAAGGCATTGGCCATAAAACATCATGCAAGTGGGACTGGAGGTGGGCCAGCAAGCGGGCAAACATTATCAGCTAGCGATGAAAGAGTGCTGGCTATAATGGGTGCTTTAGCAGTAGCAGGACAAGACTCTATAGAAGAGCTAGGATTTAATGTAAGTACCACCTTCAAGGCAGATGTTTTATAAAATATTCCTATTAACATTGGTCAACCAAGTAACTAAGTAACTTAGTTAACATGAAAGACAACATTTCATTTTTTGATAAATTAGTTTTAACTTTGTTAAACTGGTTATTAATTAGGATTTATAAATATTATTATATGACTGAAAAAACTTTGCTATAATTTTTACATAAAAACATACTAAAAATAATACACTTGTTCAGTAATAAATAATTTCATTACATCTACCACTTATTTTTATTAAATCTACCACTGACAATTTTTTTCAGAGATCTATAAATACTGCACAAGATGATCCTGCCGCCCAAGATGATCCCGTCACCCAAGATTATTTGGAAATTGTAGATGGTAAGTCTAAAGACTGATTTTACTTCTTACTAATATTATAAACATGGAAGTTTGTTTGGATGGAAGGATGTTTATTATTCTGTCACGCAAAAACTACTGAACCAATTTGGATAAAATTTAGCGCACAGATAGTTTATAACCCAGATTAGCACATAGGATAGTTTTTATCCCGATTATTTGTGAAGCCGCTGGCAATAGCTAGTATACTATTTATTTGTTATGTATTATGTAGAATATAAAATTATCTAAAATTCGTAGAGAACCTCAGTTTTACTATTTATATTCTATACCTGTGTGCCAATTTTCATCGAAATCCGTTCAGCCGTTTTTGTATGATTGAGTAACTATTAAACATCCAAACCTCCACATTTTACAATATTAGCAGGATTTGATTTAAGAACACATTTTTAACAAACAAAGGATCCGTAAACTGTCCAAAATAACACTCATTTTCTTTTGCAGAACCTTCCACTTCACAATCACCACCCCTTCCGCTCTTGCTCACTCAGACTTCGGCTCAAGGACGACAGCCTGTTGCGCCAGCCCCACCAGCCACATCAGCCCCGGCAGCGCCATCCCCGCCAGCCCAGACCCCGCCAACCCCTGCAGTGTCCGCTACTCCGAGGCGAAGGCGGCCACCTGCTCCCCGCACGTCAGCTATTTCTCCATCTACCAGGCGTCGTCCGCGGTTGAGGTCGCCAGCGACACCGCAGTCAACAGCTGCCTCTCCCGACCGTCCTCTTTTGCGCGCCCGCCGTAGACGGGCACCGACTCCATTCGAGAGAGCGGCAAGCGAGTTTGCGGCCGTGGAATTACGACGCCTGGAGCTGGAGGAAGCCCGGATTAGGCTACAACACGAGCGAGATTTGCGAGCATTGGAGATTGAGCACGAACGGAACCAGATTTTTAGCTCATTACTAAACGTCGCTCAAGCTTGGCTTGACTATTATTGCAGTAGGGACAATACAGAACCGCTGTACAATGAGTAATTCAGCAATTGTCTTGTCCCTATTGCTATAGTAATCATTGTACAGTGTCTCTGTGTTGTTCTGTGTTGTAGGTATGTCCGAAGCCTTAGGCATTCTGCATCTCAGACTTTTGCGAGTGCAATACTAGCAAAAGTCTGAGATTCTTAAGGCTGTTTAAGATGTTAAGTATGCAGCAGTTGACGTATAAAGGCTGATTAATATAATTATTATGTTATTAGAGATACTAATATTAGAGATATAATATTATTTGCAAGCCTATGCGACGGTAAAATATGGAGAACTATATAATATGAAAACATCTATGTACGAATTACCTATGTTTGCGAAGAATAAATGATTTGATTTAATTATATAAGGTTAAAATGTTATAGAGTTTATCAAGTAACTTAATAAAAATATTAAAATATTTATTAGTATTTTTTATTTATTCACCTATATTACATCCTACTTACATTCCAATTAACATTAAATCTGATTAAACTCAAGAGGCTGATTGTAGATGTAAAATAATAATTTAAAAAAATATATATTACATCCTACTAACTAAACGATTGCGCATAGCCCTGTCTCGGATTACATCGTTTTGGTTATCTTTGGAGGTGCTATACTGTACAGCATGATCTTCACTATCTTGAACCCCTGCAGCTGGCATATCACTCGGAGGTGGTATTCTAGCATCTAATGCAATGTTGTGCAGCACACAACATGCATGAGTGATTTTGCTAGCCATGTAAGGGTGATAGTGAAGAACTCTGTGTCGAAGCATAGACCTCCAACGAGCCTTAAGAAGACCGAAACAGCGCTCAATGCGAGACCTGGCTTGGACATGACGTCGTGTGTACACCTCTGCCTGGGATCCTGGTTCTGCATTTGCATTGCATTGCATTGCATGAATCGCTTTTGGCGCCTCTCCCAGGCGTTTTCATTGTGCGCAGCCCACAATAAACGAAGAGAATGCATTTTATTTATTTGATCTGCAGTAATACCTCTAACACAGACAGAATAAAGAGTATTTAGAAAACCGCTAGGTTGGTGCTGTCAAAAATCAGCTTGGGCGAATGAAGTCCGGCCATATTGTTTCAATAACTACAACGTTTTAGCATTCGTTTCGTTATCTTCATTGACGATCACGATCGAGGCGAAGACGAACACTGAAAGTGCTGCTTGTCTACGCATTTGTATGGAATAAACACGATAACGATTCGTTAGTTTATGGTTTCGTTATGAAATACAACATTGTCTACCAAATTGCGATAACGATGTCGATTGACCACGTGACTTAGCGCGGCTTATGTCAATCCATACATTTTAGTCTTTTCTAACTTCGTTATCGTTTTTAAATTGTTACTTTGTCTAAGGCCCCTGGACATTACCAATGACGTCATCATAAGCGCGCGCAAAATGGTGGCGTTTTGACAGCTCAAAATTCAATGTTTTAAATTTCACTTTGAAAAGTAACTTGACTATTTTCAAGTCTATTTATATTTTTTTCTATGTTATAAAGATGTATATGTTTAATTTAAGACATAGAAAAAAATCATGCATATTCCCTATTGTCTAAATCCAATAACCTCTATTTCTATTTTTAATAGGCCAGGGAGAGGTGCTAGGATAGGTATGTAAATCTTCTTCAAATCATTTATCTACGTTAGGAATGTTCCTTATCGCGAAATATTTTAGATTTGATAGCAGATGTTTTAAAACTGGGGAAAAGCTATGCCATGGTAGTCTAGGGTCCCTCAATGTTTTAATTAGTTACATTCCTAATCCCCTCAAATTATATTTAATGTTATATTTAACATATTGTTTGAGGGTATAGTGTAGTGTTTTATAAGGTACAAAACTCTCACGATTAATCCCACAAGAGCCCATTAAGAATTATTAATTGACTTACTTAAAGAGCGAGCATCATTTTATTTCAAAAGCTTTAAGTGAAATAATAATTATATATTGATTTATTTGCAACAAACACCACACGTTATGAGGCAGAATATTATGGGATAGGATTATAAATGAATAAAATACGTTTTTATGCGGTTATAACCACTTTGCAACTTAAACTTTATTGATCAAATATAAGCCAGTTTCGTCGTAAATTTCAAAATCGCTTATATCTAGGAGGAGCAGTCTCATGGGTAGAACACGGTGACAAAATGGTGGTTTAATTTACAATAGTTTTACTATACCATTCACCGATGCTTAGTAAAGGAAGGTATCAGAACAATACGCAATGTTGCGCTCAATGCACAAAACGTTAACACATAATTATTTAGACGCTTTACACATTGATAGCCGAATAAGCGACACTGAACTGATGGAGGTAACAGCTTTATACACAGGGACATAATAACACTATGATGGCAGAATCATTCGTCCGGTAGGTAGCCTGAGGTCGTTGAGATATTCACATTAGAGGAGACAGAAGTCCTTTAAGCAGCGGGCTTCTCAGACTTCTCATCAGCGACGACGGTGGCGCCAGTCGCGACGGAGCCGCCCTCATCAGGAGACACGGTGCACGCAAGTGCTGGGAACTTCTGGTACAGAACAGCGCGGTATCTAGGATGGCTGATACCATATACAATAGGGTTGTACACGGCATTAGCCTTAGCGAACAGTGAGCCCCAGATAGTAGCCAGAGGACTAATGGGCGCGCTCTCGAACACCCCCGTGTAGTTAATCACAAGGTATGGGGTCCACGCCATGAACCACAGGGAGATGGTCATCAGAGCTACCTTAGCCAACTTGCACTCAGCGCTGGTGTTAGCCGCTTCAGACGACCTGAGCGAAGCAACGTTCATTTTCTTAGCTTGATCCCTCATAGCTTTTTCGTGAGCGGTAACGGCCTGGACAATGAAGTAGTACGAGTAGATGATCAGCAGGAGAGGTAAGAAGTACACGAAGACTGAGTAAACGACGATATAGCTTCGGCTCAACCAATCCTTTGACAAGTAGTCAGTTCCGCAGGCAGTCATGTTTCCTTCAGGTACGTACCGGTTCCATCCAAAGAAAGGCGCGAGGGTCCATGCAAGTGAGAACAGCCAGATACCAAGTATGCGCTGAAGAGCTCCAGTCTTGGTCATTGGTTTAGCAGCGATACCCTTTACGATGACGTTGTAGCGGTCGAAGGCGATCATGGTCATGGTCCAGATAGATGCGCAGCCAAATAGTGAGCCAGCACACCCGTATAGTTCACAGGCAAATGGACCAAAGACCCACGTTTCGTTGTAGCAATTTATAACCATAGCCGGAGCCATAGCGCACATCATGAGGAAGTCAGAGAAAGCGAGGTTCACTACCAGCAGGTTAGACGGTGTCTTTAGGCTCTTTGTGGTTGAAAATATGTAGATGACCATGCCGTTTCCAGCGATAGATATAAATCCGAGAACGCCGATAGTGAATCCCAAGAGTGCGTGCCAGAGTGGGTTCATAGGAGGAAACTGGTACCAGTGAGCATCGACCATGTGGAGCATGTCAGCTGACACCTTGTCCACAACGGTCTGGTTCACCGCTCCATACACCGCCGCTTGGCCTCCCCAAGCTTGGAGAGCTGCCATCCCAGGTCCGTGATCTGCCATCGCCATGTTGACTGTAGTTTTTTTCAATTCGAAATGAGGAGAAATCTCGGCCGTAGATGGTTATTACAAGATACTGGAGAAAATCGTTTGACGAACTACTCCAGTCTGTAAGGTGAGCCCGTACTGTGGGTACCGGCCGAGGTTGTGGAGACTACTCGTCTTTTGCTGTTCCTCCAACGTCTTATATACTCAAACTTATTAGGATTAAACATGACGTCGCCAAGAAAATCAATAATCATACAACACACATTCATACATCGACATTCAGAACTCTTATAGCTTGATGTAGAAAGAATTAGAATTCTCGGGACATGTTGCTTTTTGTCATTTAGTGTATTAAAACCCATAAAGGATACCTGACACTGGACTATTGCGACTCCAATCGTCTGATCGGAGATAACGGTGAATTAAAATACCATAAGTGTCCCACTACTGGGCAAAGGCCTCTTCTCAAACAGAGATGGCATGAGCATTGATCACCACGGTTGCTTAAGACGGGTTGGCGATTTCAGACTTATATGATACCAGCTTTTGCCCGCAGCTTGGCTCGCGTTACAGTTCCCCTTTCCTGATTTACAGGTACCTGCTACCTGTAGTTTTTGCCCTTGCACCTTATTTATTTAACTTAGCTTTGTTATAACAATAAATAAGGCACAACGGCAAAAACTACAGGTAGCAGGTACCTGTAGTTTTTGCCCTTGCACCTTATTTATTTAACTTAGTTTTGTTATAACAATAAATAAGGCGCAACGGCAAAAACTACAGGTAGCAAGTACCTGCAAATCAGGAAAGGGGAACTGTGTTACCCCAAATTTAACGCGAGCGAAGCCGCGGGCAAAAGCTAGTACCAAATAAAAGAGCCTAATTTAAAGTGAAATAATGATTAAATAAAAAAAATCTTGACACTGTATTGCACATTAAACTACGTGTGTATTGTAATTTTGTTCAGTAGGAATGTTTCAGTAAAAAGTTAATATTGTTGTAATTTCTTAGGATCCTTCGTTCCTTCGATTAGTTCCTTCTTAGGATCACCACCCTTTCTTTTTTTGCGCATAAGAAATCATCAAATAAACCCGCTCTGGGCGGAGCGGGGTCAAATGTCAGCCTTGTACTGACTAAAACCCACCCATGTTCCTTCTATTGCCCTTTATGTCGCAGGGCCGCGGTATCTCTTTCGATCAACCCGCATCACCGGCAAGCGGTGGCCCTAGCAGGCCCCTCTGCTTTGCTGACAACTTTTTGAGGCGCGCGTGAAGAACTAACGTGCCGTCGACACGGCCTGTAGTCATTGGACGGACGGACGGTGAGCTACCCATTGCTCACCGTCTCATCGCCTCTACGAGGCTCGCCGCCTCGCCGGAGATCATGCGGTAGCTCCGGATAAGCTTGTGGCTACCGCCTTTTGGTACCGTCTAGTCGCTTTATGGAAAATATAATAATAAGAAGCCTATATTAGAAAAGGCTAGGCAGATGATAACTATTTCTCAGCAACAGCCGGAGTCTGGAGCCCTTTTGCTCACTTTTGAGACGTTGAGGGTGCTCTTTGAGGATATGAAGAACAGTGTAAACCTCTTCATCCCCTATAGACAATGCAGGATTCTCCGACCAAACGGGTGTCAAATCTGGCGGGCCACTGCCCGACAGTTGATGTCAGGTTCTTCTACATTGTCTCAACTCAAACTTAGAACTCGCGAAAAACATTATTTTCGCGACGCAGGAATTATAAGTTAGTTCTTCAGGTATGCCATAGATGGAGTACTTTTTGTCGTTGTATTTATTTTGTTTAGTATTTTTCTTGTATTTATTGTAGTGTCGCTACAACTATAAGAAGATAGTTTGTATTGTGAATAAAACAATCTATGAGGACAGTAAAACTATTGTAAGGTTACGAATGCAGTGAAGGCTGCAGTGAAGGTTTTAAAACTAAAGAAGGCAATATACACATAGGGATTGCCAACTGCTTGCTGGAAATCCAAGAAAAACGTGCGTTTGTCCGATGTTTTTCAAGACACAACCCAGGTTTTTGAAAGCCATTATTATGCTTATTTAATCATCTATTATATTTGGTGCCTGAAAACTGTGTTTTTGTGGTATCCTTACTAATATTATAAAAGCGAAAGTAAGTTTGTTTGTTACGTCTTTTCGCCTAAATGGCTAAACCGATTTTTTTGAATTGTGGTGCAGATATAGTTGGGACCCTGGAGACGGACGAACGGACATAGGCTATTTAAAAAAAAAAAGATTGTGATGTGAAAGATAAAGAGGGAAGAAAAGGGAAAACTTAGCATTGCAACTACAATAAATAAGGCGCAAGGGCAAAAACTACTGGTAGCAGGTACCTGTAAATCAGGAAAGGGTAACTATTACCCCGAATATAACGCGAGCGAAGCCGCGGGCAAAAGCTAGTTATATATCGTTCAGCTACATACCAAAAATCAGACAGTCCATGTGATTTTTTATATTAGGCATTCGATGAGGCAAACATTTTGGTTATGATCTGTGTAGTAGGTACTACTTATTTTACATAATCAAATTATCTAAATCCAATAATCTCTATTTTTGTCTTTAACCGACTTCAAAAAAGGAGAAAGTTCTCAATTCGGCGGAATCTTTTTGTTTATGTATACGTTCACCGATTACTCGAAGACGCCTAAGGGTCCGTTCACACAGACCGGCTCGGAGAGGAAAGCAGATTCTTATCACGTTGAAAACAGAGTTTTTAGTGTTTGTAGTAAGGTTTATTTTTGCATGTGCACTTCTTTTGTCATTAAGAATGCTGGAAGGCGCTTGGTGTGGGCACGCCACAATAGTGGCGGTAAGTCCTCTCTTTGAGGAGTGGCTGGAGAGGCGTCATGGCGTCCTCACCTACCACATGACGCAGGTCCTCACCGGACACGGAAGTTTCGGGAGGTTCCTGCACATAATCGGGCGGGAGGAAACGCCCGGGTGTCACCATTGTGACGACTGCCCGGAGGACACGGTGGAGCACACAGTGGCGGTCTGCCCAGCTTGGGCGGAGCACCGCCGTGCCCTCGTAGAGGCGATTGGCGGCGGCGATCTCTCGCGTCCGGCCCTGGTTCAGTCTATGGTCCGGAGCGAGAGGGAATGGGAAGCGGTCACCTCCTTCTGCGAAGCAGTAAGCTGCCGGGGTTGCGGGTTTTTCGAAAGAGATATCGCGGCCCCGGAACGTAAAGGGCAATAGAAGGAACATGGGTGGGTTTTAGTCAGTAAAAGTCTGACATGCCCCCCCGCTCCAGATATTTGATGATTTCCCAACCGAAAAAAAAAGGCGCTTGGTGTGAAATAATAAGAGGAGGTGACCGGCTCCGATCGCGTTCTTTTTCTCGATCGTGCAGCCGTTTGGCTCCGATTGCATACCCTTTAACGCTTGCGCAGCCGATCGGTTCCGATAGCGTGCTCTTTCTCGTTCGCGCAGCTGATCGGCTCCGATAGCGTGCTCTTTCTCGCTCGCGCTGCCAATCGGTTCCGTTTGCGTGCGCGCCGCCCCACGCCAACCGCCATTTTGATAGCACAATCCTTTCAAGGAGCAAGCAACAGCGCATCCGATCGGCTGCAAGTGCATCCGACCGGCCCCGAGCACATCCGACTGGCTCCGAGCGCATCCGACCGGCTGCGAGAAAACTGCGCGCCGATGCTCTCCGAGCCGGTCTGTGTGAACGGACCCTAAACCGATTAGCAAAATTCTGTTTTTGTTTGATAGGGTATAACTTCCCAAGTGGTCCCATATCAATTTTATTTATACTGCTTTGGCAGTTTATTAGTTATCGTCTATCCTTACCAATATTATAAAAGCGAAAGTGAGTTTGTTTGTTAAGTCTTCACGCCTAAATGGCTTAACCGATTTTAATGAATGTTGGTACAGAGATAGTTGGGACCCTGGAGACGGACAAAGGCTTGCTTTTATATTGTAAAAAAGGTGAGAAAAGGGAGAGGAAGAAGGAAGAAAAGGGGAGAGAAAGTATTTTTTCGATTCGATCATCACGCGAGTTCAAGTTAGCCCAAAGAAACTATGCCACGCGGGCGAAGTCGCAGGCCGAAGCTAGTAATACACTTTTTATCTGTATGTCTGTATGGATGATCTGCTAATCTTTTAGTAACAATGGAAAACTAATACTCGATAAAAATTATGCGATGTATTATTATACCACATCTAAAAATACTAAAATAAAAACTTTTTTGTAAAAAATAAAACCGACTTTTTTGCAAAAAAGTTTTTTTTTAATAGGCAAAGATGCGGAGCTAAGAAAGGTCTTCTTCAAATCATTTATGTCCATTAGGAATGTCGCTTATCGCGAAATCTTTTAGATTTGATACATAGTTTTTAGATTTGGCAGATGATGTTTAAAAACGGGAGAAGCTATGCCAGGGTAGTTTAGGGTCCCTTAATTTTTTTATTAGGGACATTCCTAATCCCCTCAAATTATATTTAATGTTATATTTAAAAAAAAAATTGAAGTTAGAGTGTATTGTACATAGTGTTTTATAAGGTACAAGACTCTCAAGATTAATCCCACAAGAGCTCTTTAGGAATTATTAATTGACATACCTACTAAAAGAGCAAGCATCATTTTATCTCAAAAGTTTTGAATTAAGTTATAATTAGATATTGATTTAAATTGCAACAAACACTACAAATTATGAGGCAGAATAGTATGAGATAGGATTATATATGAATAAAATACGTTTTTATGCGGTTAAAAACCGCTTTGCAACTTAAACTTTATTGACCAAATATACAGAGCCAGTTTCGTCGTAAATTTCAAAATCGCTTATATCTAGGAGGAGCAGTCTCATGGGTAGAACACGGTGACAAAATGGTGGTTTAATTTACAATAGTTTTACTATACCATTCACCGATGTAAAGGAAGATATCAGAACAATACGTAATGTTGCACTCAATGCACAAAACGTTAACACATATTTAGGCGCTTTACACATTGATAGCCGAATTAGCGACACTGAACTGATGGAGGTAACAGCTTTATACACAGGGACATAATAACACTATGATGGCAGAATCATTCGTCCGGTAGGTAGCCTGAGGTCGTTGAGATATTCACATTAGAGGAGACAGAAGTCCTTTAAGCAGCGGGCTTCTCAGACTTCTCATCAGCGACGACGGTGGCGCCAGTCGCGACGGAACCGCCCTCATCAGGAGACACGGTGCACGCAAGTGCTGGGAACTTCTGGTACAGAACAGCGCGGTATCTAGGATGGCTGATACCATATACAATAGGGTTGTACACGGCATTAGCCTTAGCGAACAGTGAGCCCCAGATAGTAGCCAGAGGACTAATGGGCGCGCTCTCGAACACCCCCGTGTAGTTAATCACAAGGTATGGGGTCCACGCCATGAACCACAGGGAGATGGTCATCAGAGCTACCTTAGCCAACTTGCACTCAGCGCTGGTGTTAGCCGCTTCAGACGATCTGAGCGAAGCAACGTTCATTTTCTTAGCTTGATCCCTCATAGCTTTTTCGTGAGCGGTAACGGCCTGGACAATGAAGTAGTACGAGTAGATGATCAGCAGGAGAGGTAAGAAGTACACGAAGACAGAGTAAACGACGATATAGCTTCGGCTCAACCAATCCTTTGACAAGTAGTCAGTTCCGCAGGCAGTCATGTTTCCTTCAGGTACGTACCGGTTCCATCCGAAGAAAGGCGCGAGGGTCCATGCAAGTGAGAACAGCCAGATACCAAGTATGCGCTGAAGAGCTCCAGTCTTGGTCATTGGTTTAGCAGCGATACCCTTTACGATGACGTTGTAGCGGTCGAAGGCGATCATGGTCATGGTCCAGATAGATGCGCAGCCAAATAGGGAGCCAGCGCACCCGTATAGTTCACAGGCAAACGGACCAAAAACCCACGTTTCGTTGTAGCAATTTATAACCATAGCCGGAGCCATAGCGCACATCATGAGGAAGTCAGAGAAAGCAAGGTTCACTACCAGCAGGTTAGACGGTGTCTTCAGGCTCTTTGTGGTTGAAAATATGTAGATGACCATGCCGTTGCCAGCGATAGATATGAATCCGAGAACGCCGATAGTGAATCCCAAGAGTGCGTGCCAGAGTGGGTTCATAGGAGGAAACTGGTACCAGTGAGCATCGACCATGTGGAGCATGTCAGCTGACACCTTGTCCACAACGGTCTGGTTCACCGCTCCATGCACCGCCGTTTGGCCTCCCCAAGCTTGTAGGGCTGCCATCCCAGGTCCGTGATCTGCCATCGCCATGTTGACTCTAGTTTTTTCAATTTGAAATAAGGAGAAATCTCGGCCGGAGATGGTTGTTACAAGATACTGGAGAAAATCGTTAGACGAACTACTCCAGTCTGTAAGGTGAGCCCGTAATATGGGAACCTGCCGAGGCTGTGGAGACTACTCGTCTTTTGCTGTTCCTCGAACGTCTTATATACTCAAACTTATTAGGATTAAACATGACGTCGCCAAGAAAATCGATATTCATAATTAGATATACGAATCTAAGAAGGTAAGCTCAAGACTTAGTAAAATTTGAGTAGCAGGGTTAGGCGTGTTGATGTCAAGGTTCCGTAACCAAACATTAGAAACTATAATATTGTATGATGTAGTTCATAGTTGCCACGCATTAAAAACCGACTTACAAACATGTTAAGGATAAGGATGGATGTAAATAAGTACTAGACTGTTGAGAACAAGACGGTATGTTCTTTTTCGATTGCCCAGAACTCTAAACACATTACCGCAGCGGTTCATGTAGCTGGTTATCAGTGGCTTTTGACAGGTGAATGTAGGACTTGTCCAGAACTGCCCAAAATGTAAGTGGAGTTGTGTGGTGGGGTGGTGGCTCTAACCGACGTTAATATTTCTGCATGTACCTATGTCAACAGGCTTAAAGGACATGCTTTTAGGACAGGCATCACCAATGTAAAGAGGTCATCAATGTACTAAAGTACATTTCTAATTATTTTTTCTTCTTATTGGTCGACAATACCGATCTCAATGGGGTTATCGTTTCCTTATGATAAAATAGGAAACGGTAAACGTTCCTAACACTATTGTTTCTTTGTACAACAATGATATAATAAAAAAAAAACATTTAGAATGACCCTGACTGACCCTTGCTGTGTAACATGATATTCCGTGTATGTTATGTCCATGGCTGCTAGTTTTGAGTTTGAGTGTTTTAATTTAATTATTGTGGTTGCCAATGAAAGTCGTCAACGGTAGTACCGGGGTGCGTTTATATCATAGATATCTATAAATATTTTTCAATGTGAGAAGAGGAACTGAACTTATCAATCTATAGTCAGCTATAAACCCCAGAAAAAGAACTTTTCATTGCTTTTTATACTTATATATATATATGCTAAAACATTTCAAAGCAAGCAACATACATCGATTCCTTTAAGGGTTTTAGCAGAGAGCTTTCTACAGTAGTTTGTATTTGTATAATGTAACAGTATGTACAAGAGATATAATTATAATACACGAATAAGTTCCTGCTGTACATAAGCCTCTCTGCTTATGCCTAGCAGGAACTAGGGCGGAGGTAGATATATTATTATAATGTTACCATCGGTGAGTTTGTCATTCGAATACATCAATAAAATAATCGCTATAATGTAATTACTTTTTATTATTATGAACCTGATTTCCATTTATCACTGGGCCCAAACCTCTTGGAAAGAATCCAACTCGTCATACCATCTCCTTCTGGGCCTACCGCGTCGCCGGATTCTATTATTCGGTGCTAATATTTGGGCCAATTTTGATGTGACATGCGGCTCTATGACCTTCACCTATAGAGCAAAAACGAGATCATTGACGAAGCGTCAAAAGTCCGCACTTGGCCCTGTCAGCGAGCCATTGAAAGAAGCATACTGAGAGTCAACATTTTTTTAAGGAACAGTATGCTTCGATCTAAAGCCTCTGGCTATGGCCTGACCAATTGCACGTGTCTCCTTTCATGATGTGTCTCATCGACCAATAGCGCTTCCAAGCGTTTTCGGTGCGTCAAGCAACTTCTCCTCTTCTTGCCTCGCCTGAAAGGAGACATTTTGCCCGACGAACTCATGGACATATTCAACCTTTACACTGCCATGTCTAATTTGCTATTCGTCCTTAACTTTGTTTTCGTCCTGTTCATTTTGAGCCCAACCTCGAGTTTGACTTGTAATCCTTACTAATATTATAAAAGCGAAAGTGAGTTTGTTTGTTTGTTTGTTACCTCTTCACGCTTTAATGGCTAAACCGATTTTGATGAATTTTGGTACAGATATAGTTAGGAACCAGGAGACGGACATAGGCAATTTTTTTTTTAAATAAGGTTGGATATGAGGGAAAACGAGGGAAGAAAAGGGTAAACTTAGCGTTGCTATTATAAATCAATAAGGCGCAAGAGCAAAAACTGCAGGTAGCAGGTACTGTGTTATACCGAATTTAACGCGAGCGAAGCCGCGGGCAAAAGCTAGTAATATATATACTAATTTTTTTTTTTAATATAAAAATAGTTATCCACTGGTATCGGGCGCAGGGTCCAAGCTACCAGTGATAAGGGCTCCAGAGAGAGGAACCTCCTCACAATGCGAGCCATATCAAAAAGTACTGCCTTCTGAATCAGGCACTTGATCCAACCGCCTAAGGAGAGCTTCAATAGATGTTCGTCGAGGCTCTTGGCAATCAAGTCATTGGCCGTTACGACAATCGGCACAATGATAGCCGAGTTCACATTCCACATGTCGACAACCTCATGTGCCGATTGGAGACATTTTTGTTGTTTCTCTTTCTCAGCTTTCACGAGGTTTTCGTCATGCGGGATGGTAACATCGATTAACATTACGCGGCGCGCTGATCGATCTATTACCACTATGTTAGGCTTATTGGCGACAATAGTCCTGTCAGTGATTACAGACCGATCCCAGTACAGCGTAGTACAGCGTGACATAGCCTTTCTCGAAAACTCGGTCAGGAACATATTTGTAGTACGGTACCTCAGATTCCACAAGATTATATTACAAGGCAAGTTGCTGATGAATAATCCTGGCTACTTGGTTGTGCCTATGCAAGTACTCGCCGTTACCTAGATGAGAACAACCAGAAATAATAATTATGTCTGAAGGACTCACCCGGACCGTGGCATGCCCGACACACGTCAACCGTCCAGTTTTTCATAATATATTTCCGGTAGTTGTTCGTCAACATAACTTCGCCCATAATCGCAAAGACAACACCTTCATTTTCCCCAAAAAGGTCACTGAATCGTGGTCAGGAAACGGACGCTAGAAAATCTACATCGGACCCATGAAGAGCTATTTAATACCTTCTTCAGGCGACCAAAGAAACCTATAAAACAAGCTACATTCACGGTACCACAATAATATTCCACGCGTTGGATACGAGAGCGTATGACTTTCTTACCGGCCATAAACAAGGACGAAGTAAAGTGATTCCAAATCCATTAAATAGTGCGTTAAATGGAACAAAGTTGTCAAAATTGACGTTGACGAATTGCAATGCACCTGTCAAATTGACAAGTAACGTGAACCAGAAATCAAGTCGCGCAGTAATTTGTAATGCTTTTACAAAAAATACTTTATCCAATTCACGTTAAGTGAATGGTGTGTGAATAAATAGTTGAACACCGCTATCCAAGGACTCCCTACTTACTAAACCAAGAAGACTCACATCAGCTCTGACCTGGAATTAGGTTAGTATTGACGATGTGTTTAACATCAAATTTTCGTAGATTATTGGTATGAAGTTGAGTTATAGCCGCGGATTTTTACGTAAAATGAGCTCGTCTGCTGCCGTGCTTTTGGCACCCGTTGGCGTGCGTGGTATGAAAGTGCTAGATCGAGATAAATTCTTGCGCAACATAAAAGTGCCAGTTCTAAAGGTCAAAGAAGAAAAATTATCTAAAATCACTCAAATATGTAAGTCTTACTTCCTTAAATTAGAAGCTTTCCGGCCAGTAACGAGTATAGAAGGCAAAGAAAATGCACTGTTCAAGAAATGCATTTATTTCAACCCTGTAAAAGTAAGCCAATGGGTGGACCTCAGTGAAAGTGACAGAACAGCTTTAGAGCAGTTAGATGTGTCGGAAATCAATTTTGACCATAAAGAAATCCAACTTACCTATGAAAATTGGCGTTTTGAAACAGTATTCAAGGCAGTACTTCCAGAGAATCAAGAAGGTGTCAGTGGTTTCTCTCAAATTGGTCACATTATACATCTGAACTTAAGGGAGCACCTACTAGAATACCGACCTCTGATTGGACAGGTACTAGTTGACAAAATAAAGACATGTCGAACAGTAGTCAATAAGAGCAACAGTATAGATAATACTTACAGAAATTTTATCATGGAATTGATTTCTGGGGATGATGATTTGTTTGTAACAGTCAAAGAAAACAACTGTATCTTCCAGTTTGATTTCTCCAAAGTATACTGGAACCCTCGCTTAGGGAAGGAGCATGAGAGGATACTTAGCTATCTGAAACCTGGCGATGTACTATTTGATGTATTCTGTGGAGTTGGACCTTTTGCAGTCCCTGCAGCCAAACGGAAAACCAAAGTTTTTGCAAATGATTTAAACCCTGATTCTTTCAAATGGTTGAATCATAATGCTAAAAACAATAAAGTAAACATGTCATTTTTCAAATCATTCAATCAAGATGGGAAAGATTTTATATGCAGTGTGTTCAAGGAATACATAATTTCCTTATGTAATGGAGAAGAAAAGTTGAATGGAAAAATTCTTATTACCATGAATCTGCCTGCAATGGCCGTGGAATTCTTGAAATATTTCAACGGGTTGATTAAAGATGAGAATCTAGCAGAGAAGTTCAAACAAGAAATAATTGTTTATGTGTACTGTTTTGCTTTAGGAGATGATCACGTTGAAATTGCAAAGCAAATGGTAAATGAAAACATTGGATGTGACATTTCTTCCCTTATTACTGATGTGTTTGATGTGCGAAATGTTTCTCCAAATAAAGAAATGATGAGAGTGACATTCAAATTGACAAAAGAGATCTTGTTCAGTGGAAGTGCAATTTTAAGTGAACCTCCTTTAAAGAAGTTATGTGTTTAATCAAATAAATCTATGTTCTTTTGTTATGGATTAACAGAGATGGGCTATTTGGATGCGCATTTACCTAAATTTCAGATGTTGGCTATTATGGAAAGCACTTTTCTTATCGAAAAATGCTATCATCCTGAGTAATTCAACTTACAATAACTCTGTGAGATATTATAATAAACACAAATGACATTGCCTAGATACAATGTAATATGGTTGCTTATCCCTACTTTCATTTTCAGTGATTTCTGACCTCAGGAAATATAAGTAAATAGAGAAGTTAAGTAAATACATTAATGTGATTAGTTATGGAATCCCGGAATTTTATTTTTAACAAAAATAGTAGCCAAAACTTAACCCTAGGTAAATGTGCATCCGATCATTCCATCTCTATTTATAAAACTTTGTTACTTTATTTTAAGAAGTTTTTGAAAAATAATGTAATAAACTTTTTTAAAACATTGATAAATTACTTTCTTTTTTAATTTTTCATGGAAATTGAGTCATCTTGTCAAATCATTAGTGTTTTCTTTTAATAAGCACTGATTCATTCATGTTTGCAAATACAATTTGAAAGTCAAATCACAACTGTTATCAGATAAATCATAACTTTGCTAGTAATCTCGAAAGAGTCAATTCACACACGATGTTCACAGCTGATATCAACTGATAAGGTTTCAGGAAAATCTGAAAAAATAAAAAAAACGTATTGTATGTGAAATGAATTTGAGCAATAGGGATTTATGTCAGTGAATAGAATCAGAATATTGAGTGAATTAGATTAGATTTTTTTGCAGATGGGAAATAAAAACCCATCCATGTTCCTTCTTTGCCATTTGCGTTTCAGGGCAGTGAAATAGACATGTAGATGTAGGATATGTATAGTACCCTATTAATATGTCAGCCTATTTCACTGACTATGGTATGGTACATATAAATACTCATATTGATAAATCAGCCTGGTAACTATCTATACACTCATTCCTACATATCACATGCCTATGCATGTGATGTGTAAGAATGAAGAAAATTAAGACCAAAGAAACTATGGATGGACCAAGGAGGATATGGCAAGCAAGGAGGTGTCTGATGAAATGACGAAAAAAAGAGAAGTATAGAGGAAGACATGCTGCGCCGACCCCATGGGCAGAGTAATGTGATAAGGATTTTTCGCGCCATAGTCAAGGTGAAGGAACACCTTGTTATCAGTTTAATCAGTGCCATATTATCCATAAGGCACTTTAGGCCAGTGCCTAGGGGCCCACTGTGACCAGGGGCCCAGCACTCCCAATGAAAAAAGGGGGATTGTGTGGTTTTATGAAACCACGGTAAAACTGAAACGTTTTTCACTTGAAGGAAGACGTATACCTTTGCAATGTGATAACTGAAGGGTGACGATGATGGTACCTTGATTCTATTTCGTAATATAGACAGTAAACATTTCCAAATTGCGTTGTTGTGGTATGAAAAAGGGGGGCGGGGAAACGAGCTGTGCCTAGGGGCCCCGAGATGGTTAATCCGGCCCTGAGTTTAATGGCGGAGCCACGCGAAAAATAAATATTTTAGTTCAACAAGAAAATGTACGCGCTTCGATAAACTTAATATGTGTGTAAAACGAAAAGTAGACGATGATTCACGAAGCACTTGGCATATCAGTACGTCTCGTCTGGCTTGTCCAATGTAAGAAGGGCTTAATCTATGGTCAGTGTCATAGATGCTGAGCAAAATGTGATATCATCTACGGATATTATTTCGTGATGACATCATACAAAAAACATGATGGGGTAAATTACATTCATTTTGAGTGGTAGCTCAAACTCTTTAATGACTTGCACATTTTATACCCACTCGCGCTCAATGCAGACTGAACTGTGTCAATGTTAGTTAATTACTTATATAGACATCCGAATTGAAGATCATAAATCAGCTTGGACTGGGGGGACCCTATGCAATAATGTAATCATTAAATTACAGGACCTACGTAGTATATTTCAGTACCGCACCTACTTATCAGAATGGCAGTAAGAACTTGATGTCACAATACAAAAATGACAATGAGAACTTGATGTCACAATACAAGAATGACAATGAGAACTTGGTGTCACAATACAAGAATGACAATGAGAACTTGGTGTCACAATACAAGAATGAAAATGAGAACTTGATGTCCCAATACAAAAATGATAATGAGAACTTGATGTCACAATACAAGAATGACAATGAGAACTTGGTGTCACAATACAAGAATGAAAATGAGAACTTGATGTCACAATACAAAAATGATAATGAGAACTTGATGTCACAATACAAGAATGACAATGAGAACTTAATGTCACAATACAAGAATGACAATGAGAACTTGGTGTCACAATACAAGAATGAAAATGAGAACTTGATGTCACAATACAAAAATGAAAATGAGAACTTAATGTCACAATACAAGAATGACAATGAAAACTTGATGTCACAATACAAAAATGATAATGAGAACTTAATGTCACAGTACAAGAATGACAATGAGAACTTGATGTTACAATTCAAGAATAACAATGAGAACTTGATGTCACAATATAATAATTGCAATGAGTTCTTGATGTTACAATACAAGAATGACAATGAGAACTCAATGTGACATTACAATTTAGATCGAAATATGTAAATAAATATTTAAGAAATTGTTACATTAGATCCCTTCTTAATGAATAACAAGAGCCCCAATCGGTAGATCTAGAGATCATAATAAAGTAGATCCACAACTAAATTATGAATATATCTATTTTGTAGAGCAAACTGCAAGTGCACCTAATTGGGCAACAACAGAAAAAAATATACAAAAACCCCAAGTTTCTTAAAGTTAAAAAGTATCTTGGTAGTAGAAACACTGTGAAATTAACCTAGAAACTTAGAATAGCCTATCACAAAACCCAAAGAATTAACAAATTACCGCAATTTTTAAAAACACCATTTAATATCGATTTCCTTTATCAGCTGTTCAAACATAAATGAATGTAAGTAGGTATAGTGTTGCGGAATAAATTAACTTCCAACCAGCCATACAAGTAACTCCCCGTGGCCAAATAGTCCATTGTTAATTCATCAAAATAATCTTTAAATGCTTTAATTGCATGAGTAACTGAATAACGCGGTATTGCTCGTTTTTATTAATAGTTTTTTCTTTTAATGCAACGCATGACAATGAAACCGCAAAACTTGTAAGGATGTTGGTTACGCGAAAACGACTGAACGGATATAGATTAAATGTGACATACACATAGCTTATAACCTGGATTAAAACATAGGGGACTTTTCATCCCAGTAGTACTATCCCTTTGAACGATTACCGCGCACAGTTCATTCATCTTTCGTACACAAAATAAACGCGACTTGGACATGGAGTTACGGCGAAACCAGCTTATAAAAATTACACACCACAATTAGGTATCATCTTAAATTATGAAGAACCAGTAGTAGGCAGCTCTCAGTGGAATGATAGTGATGATGATGGGCACAATCATGCAAAACAATAATATTATTCAAGTTATTGACGCTACAAAAGACAAATTGGAATGCACGGTAAAAAGTCTCACTTATACAAGTCCGGGGTAGTGTAAAGATTTGCAGTAATATCCTGAAAAGCCACGTGCCACGCCTAATCAACAAACTTTCCAAACGATGAATATCTTATCATCTTTCTGAAACAGTCTGTTTGAATACTTTAATAAATAAATAATAAAATAAATAAATATCTTGGGACAACTCACACACGGCTATCTGATCCCAAGCTAAGCAGAGCTTGTGTTATGGTAACCAAACAACTGATATACATACTTATATAATTTATAAATACATACATATTATAGATAAATCACACCCAGACACAGAACAAACAATCATGCTCATCACACAAAGTTTGTCCTGGGTGGGAATCGAACCCACGACCTCCGGCTCAGCAGTCAGGGCCACTAACCACTAGACCAACAGGCCCGTCAAAACTTTGTCACTGTGATTAGAAAGGTCAGTAGGCAATCACTTCATACTAAACAAGAAACTCATTTAGGTATGTTTTAATGTATAGTAAACACTAGGTAGTGCATATCAGTCAAGGTAGACCTGCCCTGGGAAATAGAAAGATAACTTTTTACTTAATTGGACTTTTTTTTGGTTGTGAAATCATCAAATAACTTCCTTTTGCCCTTTGTGTCGGCTTCGGCAGGTTCTGGCCCTGATGGGCTCCTTTGCTTTTATTGACATTTCTTTGAGGCGCGCGTGGAACACGAACGCGCTGTAGACACGGTCTGTCATCACTAGACGGTCGGAAGGTAAACTACCCATAGCTCACCGTCCACAGGCCTGCGATTACGGAGGCTGGGAGTCACCTCGCGGCTCCCGACGCCCGGAGCGTCTCCTGTGGCGGCTAGAACGCCCAGCCACTTCCTTCGCAAGCATTACTGCTTCGCAGAAGAAGGTGACTGCTTCCCGTTACCACATCATTTTACGACACCAAGCCATATTATCACCGAATCAAAACTAAACGATTAGAGAGGCCTTTTTAATGGAGTCACAATGAAGTACATACAAGGGCAGTTTTACTTCCCACATTGCGTTACAGAAATAAATGACGTTTCAAATCGTAATTGGTGGTCAATAGGTTAAGAGAAACAAACGAAAAAAAAAACTAATTTAGCGTTTTAAAATACAAACAATTTCTCATCTCATTATAGTTACATCTTAATCTTTATCACAATAAACGTCCTTGGTCGTAATATTCGAAACATACAGACAATGTAGAAACACATTACGAAGCATAAAGTAAGCAAATCAACATTAAGCGAAGCTGTGCTATACCGTGCTCAATTAATTTCATCGTCATATGCATAATGAAGGAAAGGAAATAATTATCACATACCAAGTTTACGTTAGGCAACGTTTTTAAAAAGAAAGAAAACATTAATGGCATTATTAGCCCTGAGGCAGTCTGTGCTGTAGTGTCACTACGCAGCCACCCGCTCTTTCGTCCGTCTCATCATCAAATTAAATCAAATCATTTATTTTAATTAGACCATTACAGGCACTTTTGAATGTCAAGAAACAAAATGAATCTACAGTCCCGGTCACAAGGCATAATAACTTGTGAAAATTCTGTAGTTGCCCATTCCAAAGCGTTGATCTCTATGGAGAAGAATGGGCAAGAAACTCCATGAACACTCTTTTAAATTATAATATTATTACAAAATCGTATTTACATCATTCATGTTGAGATTATACAAATATGTGAGAACGATGTAGAAAGACGTGCACAGTAAGAGCGTCCAGAGTAAATAAAAAGCAAAATTCTATTTAAAATCTAAATAAATTAAAAATGAACCGTGGTAGCTAAAAGATGATCAGTCCCAACTGACAGCGCCCGTTCACGAACATTACGTATGGATCAGCCCCATTCAGCTCAACCATTTCTTTCATTCATCACAATTCATCATCAGCCTACAGCAGTTCACCTCGATATTGATTGATATGATACAAAGAGCTGGAACTTAAATTACTCCCCAGAATTTGAGTTTACCATCTCTTTATGTGTTCTTATAAGAGCCGTTTGAAGTGGGTCTTTCGGAAGACCGTTTCGTGCCATAGTGGTTCAAGGATTAGTCACCTAGTCTCCGCGTTACCAAGTGCTGCGTGGTCTGGACTAGACAAGCGGTAACGCAGCGTCAAACTTCGGTTGGTTACCGATTTTCAACGCCCCTCTAGGAGGTACCTTCTTGCACGTCTCCCCAACCTGCAAAGATTGTCTTTCTTTCGAATATCTCGCTCAAACGTATGGCAATGCTGAATCAGCATTTTCAATTTGGCGTGATGCTTGCTAGTGCTGACATGTACAGTAAAAAGAATACTGCTATAAGGCGTCATGGTAAGCCCATAGTTCAGTCTGTTCAAAGTTGTAATAAGAAAATATAGCGCAGCGTAGCGTATCTCAATATTGGTTAGTCACCCTAGCATCGCATTAAATTGCTTATAAGTAATGAGCGTGTTCCACGTTTTCAGTTCAGAACGGGACATGCTACCGAACAGTGCGGTCACAGACATGGATCTACCTGACGTCACTGATATCTTGCGGGAAACCGAACAGGTAAGACTTATTAACCAACTTCAAAAATAGAAGGAGGTTCTCAATTCGACTGTATTTATTTACGCGCTTTGTCCTTCAATTGTGGGCCAATTTTCAAAATTCTTTCTTTTATAATCGAAAGGGTTTCCTCTCAAAGCGATCCCCAATCACCGACTTCCGGAAGTAAACTTATTTTTTTTGTGTTTTTATGGAAGCCGTGTTTTTGTTTTGCAAAAAAGAGTTTATATTTCAGCCTTTTTAGTTGTAGTATGTATGTTAGTATCTCACACAGTCTTATCGAGTATTCATTTTTCATTGCCACCAAAAGATATAGGTAAACATATCTCAAGAAAAAAAAATATTATAGAAGTTAATCCATGAACTATCGAAGCAATATATAAAATAGATATGGGATCACCCCGGGAGTATCCTTTCGATAAAATCAATTTTGAAAAACGGCCAAAAATTTACAATGATCGATTATGGAATTGGACAAAACGCATAACAAACATACAAAAAAAAATACAGTCGTATTGAGAATCTTGTCCTTTTTTTGAAGTCTGATAAAAAGTGGATTTGACCATCTACAGCTATCTAACTAAATCTAAAATGATTAGTTTGTATCGTAACAACTCGTATTGCATTTAGGCTCGTAGAAACCAGGAAACTCGAATGTCTGAAATCCAGTCTTACTAAGGATACGACGTTGATCCCAAATTAGATGAGATAAGAGTAGGCAGGTCAGGTCCTGGAATTCATTCAATTAAATATTTTATATCAACATGTAAAATAGATAAAAAGTTAACAAGCATCTAGGAATCTACAAGGCCCAGTGTCCGTTCATTCACAAACAATCAGTAAAAAAGAATATTAACAAGTAATAGGAAAAAATTAAATAAACAGTAGATAAACACTGTTTATTTAAAAACGACTTGCTAGTTTTTGTTTATCTGAAATTAGGAATTTCAATTTCGTGTTTACTGCGTGTATTTATATTATGGTATTAGCTTCTTTATACTTTCATTCCAAAATATAAAGTGAAGGCAGAACCAGTATTTCAATCTCTCGAAATTTTTCTCTAAGGGACTTGTGAGGACCCGTAAGAAGTTTCTTTGGAAGTTTTACCAATTGTTCTAAGATTATTTAGGTATTATTTTCACAATGACTGGCTCCTGCGTCATGATCGTGAATAGATGATTGTGCTGACTTGAAAGATTAGCTCATAAGGGATTCCTGTGAATCGACTGATAGCGTTTCTAACAAGAAATACCTCTTCATTTCAGGTACTTAGACAATGCTTCACAACATACGAAATAGACGAGGTCTTCCTTTCATTCAACGGCGGGAAAGACTGCACAGTGCTTTTAGACATAACTTTAAACGTACTTCGTGAACTGTACCAACGTGACGTGGCCAGTGAACTTAAAGTTGTGTATATTCGCACTAGTGGACCATTTAGGGAAATAGAGACCTTCGTAGAAGAGGTTAAAGAACATTATGGTGTGACGCTAATTGTGACGGAAGGTGAACTAAAGAGTACGCTACAAAGGCTGTTGGATCAAGATGTTAGGCTCAAAGCCGGCCTTATGGGGACGCGGCGAACGGATCCTTACAGCGAGAATATGCAGTTTATGCAGGTATTTCAATTACTGAACTACTAGTTATAATATACCTTGATTGCCTCATCGGTCTTGTGGTCCTTAGCGCTTCCGCTTAGTATCAGGTGCTAGGCTTGATTTTTGCCTGACCTGTAGAGCAAGTTTCTTTATCAGGAAATTCTTAGTAACAACCAGGCGTCTGGATTTGTTTCCCGTAAACAGCTATAGGCCTGACCCCCATGTCATAGGACTTAAAAACATAACTGGCGAAATGGGGGAACGGCAGTACAATTCTGTCTAACTCTGTAGAGAATACAGGGTATGTTATGCGAGTTTGATTATATGTTCCGGGGATATCCACTGTTCAGTGCATTTCATAGAACTTTCATAACAATAGATATCTGATAAACAGCTGTGTATAAACATCTCGATTATTAGTAATTGAACGATAAACTAAGTGGATACTCAATATTTAGTACTCAATTACTTACATAACATTTTGCGCATGGTGAAAACTTTCGACTACCCACTTATTTTTTCTACATTTTAATGGTGGCTGTGAACAAATTACCGTATCCAGACAGTAGCTGGCGTAGTGGTTTTAAGGCGGTCTAGCCTTGACCAATGCAATTAAGTGGTGAAGAAGGTTTTCACCAAATAACTTTTCCATTCCAAAAAAAAACCCAAACTTTCGGTACTCCAGTTGTGTATTATGTATAATTTATTTCTGTAAACAGAAAACAGACCCTAGCTGGCCACAGATAGTGCGTGTATCTCCACTCCTCAACTGGAACTACCATCAGATATGGAGCTATACCTTGCAGAGAAGAGTTCCTTACTGCAGCTTATATGATAAAGGGTGAGTTCATATCTTACAACACTTATCAGCCTGTGAATATGTACACTCAACAAACCTAGTAGGTTTACAGATTGAACGGAATAGTTAGTAGTTTTCTTAAAAACCGATAACGTTTTCAAATATAATTTAATGTATGGGATTATATCTAACAACCTTTTAAACGCCAGAGTATAATCCGATGTACGCGCGTTCATGCACAAATTACTGATTATACCTTTAGTTTTGTCGCATATTTGTGTCGTTGGTGTTCGAAAGGTTAATTTAATGTAATTTTAGGTTAATTTATTTTATTTAGGTTTATTGACTGCTACGGAATATAGGCCTTCCAACGGTGTTTCTGCCCACAATTTGATTTTAGACACGTATCCATCTTTTGCTGCACCTAAGCGGGTGCCAACCTCTCTGCCACAAGCTACACGCTCTTGCGTCAGCGACTGCGGAGAAAAGCAAATTAAAGAAGTTGTTTAGAGCATGCCACGGGTCCCGTGACGAAACCTGCGTCGAAACTTATTCGAAGGAAGCAAAAACTGACGCGCGTGTCCTTAAACGCAAGTTGGATCCCCAGAGTCTGTGAACGGAGCCTAAGCAATCAAGCTATCGCAAATTGTGAAAACTACCTTTGGTTTTGAAAACTTTGGTCTCTAATTCTAATTTATATTCCAGGTATACATCAATAGGCGGTGTACAGAACACATGGCCGAACCCAGCACTAGCAACTAAAAACGATTTCGGCTGCATTTCGTACTTACCCGCATGGCGGTTATCTGATGGGTCCCTAGAACGGGCGGGTCGGGGAACCGCGCCTAAGGTTCCCGTCAATGGAAATGGTACTTACAATACAATCAACGGCCACAGCATTGAAAACAATCATAAAGGCAACAGCGATCATATACATCCGTCTTGTGTATGATTGTCTATGAAATGGGTGAATGGTTTTCTACTGATTGTTTTTAAGTCAATTCTGAGGAAAATACAATATTATCTACAAGTTACCTATTGGTACGATATTTAGAGAAACTTATATTTTTGTTTATTTAATTATAGGGAGTTTAACGCCCAGCGTATGCCAGTCCCATCGTATCCTAAATAATTATTATACTTTCAAATAACGTGGCCCATGAGTTTGAACAAAATGTTATAATGTGTTTCTTGTAACTCACTTAATCGCAACATTCCTTGACTGGCTTATCTTTTTTTACATGCTTTATTGTAATCATTACTTTTTACAACACTTTTTAATTGCCATTAGGGCCGGTGTTTGAAATTAGACATGTTAAATAATTTTTATTTGCTGGCAACTCACGGAAAAAACTTAGGATTGAATCTCATCTGTCACTACAGAATTTTGCGTATACTGCCGTACTATAGCACTACCACACTGTGACTTTAGTAAATAAAGGTTCTGAGCGACAAATAAGGATAGGACGGAGAAATGCGATTCTGTGCTGACACCTAATAGGTTGTACTTTGTACAATATAGGTAACTAAAATAGGCGTACTTAAAAAAAACTTAAACGACAATCAGTAGACGATTTCTTTGCCCAATATAAACGCGTCCTTAGTCCGAATTAAATCTCTAGTAATATTTAATAATTACTTTATTTTATTTCATCGGGTCATAAAAAACCCCGATAACTAGGCAATTACGTAATTGCTAAATAATATTGAACTTGTTAACTTATAATAAAATACACATGTAATTATGAGATAAAAATTTATAAACATTATTTATATGTCCGATCTATTTTTGCAACATAGCATTGTTTTAGTAATCTCTTTGAAAAAAAATATGTTATTTATTATTCTGCTAAATGTGTTGTCAGCATAATGTCGGAAAATGTAAACGAAAAATCTACAAGAATTATGTCGCATTTTAAATTTATTTAGAACTTATGTTACCTAATATTTGTGTCTAGTTTTAACTAGACACAAATATTTAATGTGGAGGCGACAGGGCAGCCCGCGAAACACAAAATTTCTTATGTTCCAAGTACCAGTGCCAAGTTGCATGTTGATTAAAATATAAATTGCGACCGTAACTAATATGGCTTTATTTATATTTCATGTACAATAGTGGTAACTGGGCGGATTTAATGCCATAAGGCATTCTCTACCAGTCAACCTTTGGTTAAAATACGATAACATTGTGATAGGGTACAAAAATTATATAAAATATATATTTCTAAAACTATTTGTTTTCGGAAACGTATATTTTTTTACATATACTAATACACATATGAAATGAACTAATAAATACATTAAAAAATAAATAAAAACGAGAAAATTAACAGTAATTACTATGACTTTTAATTGGTACAGAATTGTAATATTAAAAACAGTCGCAATTCATATTTTAATTAACTTAGCACCTGGGCCACACTTGCGCTTTCACCTTAAATAATATTTTATTTATTTATTTAAACTTCGGGTACAGTAGGTATACAAATAAAATGGTTTATGTACACTCTTTCGCTGCCCAGAACTCAGCGTATGAGTTTAAAATATATGGAATAATTTGGATTGGGCAGTGAAAGGGTTAATTGTGAAGTTTTAATTTGCCACTTAATTTTCAAGTCTTGTATAAATATCACGTCTTGTCGTTTATTCATAAAGGTATTTTATCATTAGTAACCTTTTGTACCAAGGTATTTTGAGTTTAGTTAACTGTGATGTTAGAATTATTACGCTTGTTCCAAGTAAATGCAAAAATAATAATAATGTACTTATGTAAATGATTACTTTCAATGCAGATAAGTTTTCACAGTCAATAAACAGGTGTTTTTGAATACTTATATAAAAGTTTTTATCGCACTATAAAGAAGCACTAGAGCACGTTTAATTTTATTGTTTAGATTTAGTTGATTTAAATTTGTATTTAGTTCTTTATTCCACACTTTTCTATTCGCAAGTCAGACTGGCGCACCGATGGTTCCATACAAACCCTCTAATACTACGCAGTCAAAATATTGAGGGTTGATTTTTCAAAGCACAAAGGAACCACAGACTTGAGTATATGGTTTTAATTTCAACTCGATACCTCCACGCGTTCCGGAGATAAATGGTGACAGGCAGACTAACAGCCGGATAACAAAGTGATTCTATAAGAGTTTCTTTTTTTCCTTTTGAGGTACGAAACCCTAATAATAACAAGTTAAGCTGTTTCGTCGAATACTGTGGTCACTCCCAAGCGTATAAGGTACACGATATATTTTTTTATTGTAAACTAGCTTTTGCCCGCGGCTTCGCTCGCGTTAAATTCGGGGTAACACAGTTCCCCTAGCGCCTTATTGATTTGTAATAGCAACGCTAAGTTTTCCCTTTGCTTCCCTCTTTGTCCCTCACATCCCACTTTAAAAAAAAAATGCCTATGTCCGTCTCCTGGTTCCCAACTATCTCTGTACCAAAATTCATCAAAATCGGTTTAGCCATTAAAGCGTAAAGAGGTAACAAACAAACTCACTTTCGCTTTTATAAAGTAAGGACTAGCTGTGCCCCGGCGGCGAATTTTCCTACCTTTCTACTTACCTACTCTACTTACCCTACCTACCTAAACTACACAAAAACCTATAATGCCTTTAGCTTTTTTTTTCTTGCCGTAAAAACCATCCTTGGACTTAACCGATTATTAAAAAAAAAGAATTGATAAAATTGGTCCAGGCGTTGTTCAGTTCATTTTACGATTCATTTTTATATTACAGAAGATAGGGCTCTTGACCCCAGTCTTGTTGTTCCGGACCGATATGAAATCGGGATGGGGCGAGCCAACCCAAAAGAAACCTGTAACTCTCGACTTTTATATCACACATATTGAATTAATTAGATCATTAAATTTACTTGGACGAAACAAACCCGTACGCATAATATCGTCGGCATAAATGAGCAAGGCTCTTAGTATCCCAGTCTAACAGGCGAATTGGCTCATTATTGTATTTGGATATAATCAAAATTTGATAGTGTCTCACTATTTATTGTAAATATCTTTAAGTATTTATTCAATTGTATTGTCTTATTTATTTTTTTGATATGTTTGTGTCGTGAAAATTCATGTACTTACAGCGAAAAAAAAAACGATTTATCGTCAATTTCTTGTAATCGCAAATCAATTTTAAAGATTTTTTTTTCTACAAGAGAATTAAATTCATGACGGCTTTAATATTTTGCGACAATTTTTTAATACTATTGTGAATCAGTTATTGTATTTTTTGTTTATATTCATTTGTAAATTGATTGCGAGAGCAATACAATATTTTCTTTGCGATATTTTGGCACGGTTGTGTTAGCACTTACTTATGTTTGAATAAAAACACTTAATTAGAAAGAACAAGTTTTATTTTATTTGTTCCCATTTTAAAGTAGAATCTGGAATATTTCTACATTAAAGTACTCCTTAACTATATTTACAGATATTGTCTTATTTTTTTAATGTAATAATTAAGTGTTGCTGCCTGTGTTGTTAGGTTTCACGTGTTTTCTAATGAACTCTTGGAACATCGCCACATCAGCTGGTTTGTCGTCTGAAACAATTAAGATTATAGATAGCATATTGACATGGGTCGCGAGGTTGTCGACATGTGGGATGTGAACTCAGCTATCATTGTGCCGATAGTCGTTACAGTCAATGGCTTAATTGCCAAGAGCCTCGACCAACACCTGCGGAGGTTCTCGTTTAGACGGTTGGATCGGGTTTAATACAGAAAGCAGAACTCCTGGACACGGCTCGTATCGTTAGGAGGTTCCTTTCTCTGGAGCCCTGACTCGTAGCTTGGATTCTGTTCCTTATACCAGTGCGCTACTGGTTTGATATATATTTTTTTTATTTTACATAGTATCGTTTAAAAATGTAAAAGAAATAAAAGTAATTAATAATAGGGCCTGATTCAGAAAGGAGTACTCCTGTATACAGCACGCATTGTAAGGAGGTTCCTGTTTCTGGACTCCTAACCACCGGTAGGTTAACCCTTAACCACCTGCCATGGTGACCGCAACGACTTTTTAAATTTGAATTTCGTCAAAATCCTTTATCGTGTGTCATTGTGCGTCTATGTACCTTTTCTGTTGGTGGTTTAGTTTTGCGTGATCGCTCGGCAAGGATACGAGTGCGCGCGTTTGGCTTGGGTGAGTAAAAATATTTTGTTAGCGGTCATGGTGACCGCGTGCAGGTAGTTATGTGATTATTGATCATAGCTTCTATTCGCCGGATCTTTAAAATAGAAGACAAATTGCCTACAGTTTCTGGAGCTGATCATCTTCAAACACGTAAAACGTGTTCAACTTGTTATCCCAAAAAGAAAAGAAAAACATTTCATCTGTTTTTTATATGTAAAAAACCAATCTTTGTGGAATGTTCTAACAAATTTGTCGTGAAAAATTGTAAGACTTTACCCTCTGCAATTTTCTCGAAGTTTTGATTTTTTTCATACTTTAATTTTTATATGTCATTAGAATATTGTTAAGTTCTTTAAAAAAAGTCAAAATTTTATGTAATATTTTGTTCCTATGTCGATTGATCTCAAACTAAGCAAATAGATATATTTTAAGTTAAAATGTGCCAGCAATTTAATTGTTTACACTTATGAGAAGAATATGTTTTGTTATTGTTTCTTTTTTCACTTAATTAAATAATTTAATATATATTAATGAGTTTTATCAATTTATTCTTTTAGTAAAACCTTAATATCCTAAGAAAACTCATATGTATCCGACGCGGTCACTGTGACCGCGCGCAGGTGGTTACGTTACTGATATAAGGGTCAGGTGGCTAAGGGTTAACCGTTTTCTGTAAGCGCTCTACACTAAATAAAGGAGATCACCCAAATTGGGCATTTTTTTGCCGGCCTACAATTATAAACTTAATACCTATTTGAAGAGTGTATATAAAAAAACACACAGTCGTAAGTCAATTCGCCGAGAAGTTATTTTAGGTCGGCAAAAAGTTGTCCTAATCTCAGATATTTTGTGGTTCGAAGGACCAGTGAATTGAAAATGGGGTGAAAATCTGGGAATACTGCCTGTCTATGGGATTAGAGCTTCAGCTCAGCAGAATATGATCCAATCCGATCTGTAGAGGGAGATAAGATTCGACAAAAAGATTACAACCAGTGCGCAATTTTTTTTTATGTCAGATATCAAATGATACTGTTTAGAAGAACCGAATGCAATCAGTTTTATTGGTGAAATACAGCCATAGTCAAGGCTTGTGAATCCATGTGCTACATTAACATACCCATCTCTGGCTGATTCTCCGTGCCCTCCTCATCGCTTGAGCTCTCGTTGGCAGGATGTTTGAGATACATGTCGCTGAACTCGCGACCTGTTGACACCTCTTCAATGAGGTTCTTTTTATCAATCACTGTGTTGTCTGGACCTGGGAACATAAGACATTTGCTTGCAAGATACGAATGGAATAAAATCTTAATCTTATGGGTGTGTTACAGACAATCAGGTATGCTAAAGAATACCTAGGTATTCCGTGGAAATACTAAATCATTCAAGCGCAGTTTGAAATAAAATTGATTGCATACTTTGCCTAGGTATTCTATACAAAACGTTCAGAGGGTAAATCATCTGATACAATTAACTTGGATGTAGCGCTTTTGTGAATGGGCGTGGTTTTTTTTGCGGATAGGAAATCATCAAATAACGGTGGAGCGGGGGAGGAGTGTCCGACTTTTACTGCCTAAAAGCCCCCCTGTTCCTCCTTTTGCCCATTATGTCCTGGGGTCGCGGTTTCTCTTTCGAACAACCCGCAACCCCCGGCACCGGCAGGATGTGCGTGGTTGGTTCTAGCTTAAAAGGTAGGTTTAGAATTTGTAGGCGGAGCTGTTGTCAAGATAAAATGATAATTGGTACCTTTATTTTTTAATTCCTCAGCCTTTTGTTTCTCTTCTTCTAATTTTTCTGCGCGCATCTTCAGCCAGTCCACTTTGTATTCCCTAAAAGATAAGAGGAACAACCATTACTTTATCTTTTCAATTTAGAAAAATATTTGCGTAGGAAATACTATTCTATGAACATACTTTTCGTATTCTTCTGCAGCATCATCAACCAGTTTAAAGAATTCATCTAAACCCTAAAAAAAAAAACAGAAAATGAATTAAAACCTCGAAAATTAAATAATTCTAATAGTTACTATATTATTAACTCGTCCATTTATTGTTTTCTATACATATTATTAATTTTTTAAATATTTCTTAAAAACAAAACTATATTATTATTATTATTCTACATATAAGTATTATTTAAAGAAAAGAAAACCGTCACTATTTCTTGTGATTGACTATATTGATATTCAAGGCTAGTTTTTTTGGCAACAACAACTGATATAAGAATCAATTTATGTAGAAAAAGAAAAGGTAAAACTTCTTTATACTAACATCTCCAGTATGTGCACTAACACCACAGCACCGTAGGTCCGAGTAGAAATTGTCAAGTGCGAGCGCCATGGACCGCGTCAGGTTGCCAATGTACGTGTTCCCGCCTTCCGTCTCGCCCTCCCCTTCGGCGTCCAGCGCCTCTTGGAACGCCTCGAAATCTCGCATCCATTCCACTGCGTATGCATTGTCAACTACGTCTGTCTGAGGAGTAGTTTATTGTTAACTTACTCATTGAGTTTTTATCCTGTCTTTGATAATTATCCTAAGAGAACATACTACTACAATTAGAAGTATCATAAGTAAGTCTAACTTGCACAGACTATGACCTCAGTTAGTCAGACCTTATTATTATAGCCTATGATTTCTAAAGCTGTGCTAGAAAAACTCAATTCTATGAATGCATACACCATTAATTCTAGAAGTCAGTGACTTTTGTTTGAATCATAGATTTTTTTCCATTACACCTAAATCTTTATAGGGTTAAACTTACTTAGAAGTAAACCCATATTTTGTCAGTTTTTTTTAAGTTCCACATAATAGGGGGACAAGGCTATTGTCATCTACTGGGCAAAGAATCCAGACTCTCTTGACTGCTACTGAGAAAACCCTGATGAAAAATTCCATTAAGTAACACTTTGACCAACCCAAGAAACAAACGCAGAACCTCATGCTTAGCAGTTGTGCTTGCAATCGCTCAATGAATGGAACAAACCCTATGAATACAATGTTGCATTGATTTATTACTAAACAAGAAAAGTATTACCAAAAAATATGTAACTAACCTTATTCATAACAACTATAAAAGGCAGCCTTGTTTTGTACAGTATTGAGCACGCATACAGCATGTTGGACATGAATGTGACGGGTGACACGCTGCGGACTGTGTCCATTACATATACAACTACAGTAGGACATGTTGATGCTAATGCTTCTGTTACTATTGTACCCGAAGCTGACCATGTAAATACTTCAATCTGACCTGGAAATAAATAAAAGCAATAAAATTACGAATTTTTATGATACTCTGCCACATGTAACTCACAAAGACTAAAATATACTCAGATATAATAAAATAGATAAAGCATTCTTAATGCTGCTTTTAATAAAGAGACATTTAAATATCACAAAATATATTAAGCAGACATTTATCATATTGTATTGTATAACAGGCTGATGTCCGCAACTCCACGTCTGAGGTGCGTATTATTTTTGCGTATGGGGGCCCTTGCCATATCTTAACTTTCAAAAGAAATTATAAAATAAGCTCGAGAGAATAAAAATATTTGTACCTGGTGTATCAATAATACAGTACTTGTGTTTCTTTCCAGCCTTCTCTATCAAATCCACAACTTGGCCGAACTTTGTGGAGAACAAATTCAGAGCTGTCACTATACCACCATTGGGACCCAGCCCATATTGTTTCATGACTTCTTTGTAGTTCACTGTGTCTCTTATATCTGAAAATGGATTATTTTGATAGTTACTAGTAATGGATTGATAATCGTTCTTTTTCATGACCTAATCATCCTATAATGTTTTCACTACAAGGACAAATAATTCATAATCGTTCTCCCACGATTGCCAATTTATTTGGGGTTAGTTTCATTGATGGTAATATTTAGTGAATCGTGAGCTTTTTTTGTTTGTTGTTGAATACATACCGATGTTAGCAGGATACGGAACTTCCCTACATGCCGGATCCAAGTTGATAAGGTAAGGTCTAGAGCCATCCACGACCTTGCTGGAAAGCCGTCGTGTAAACGAAGTTTTGCCAGCTCCAGCCATGCCTAATTAAAAACCAAATATTTAGTAACAATGCCTATAAAATGGCAAGGCAACAGGAACAGACTAGTTCTAACCTAAAATTATCAAACATATTGGCTTCCTTGAGTCTTCCTCCATAGCTTCAGGCTTAGATTCACTTGTAGATGTAGACATTTTGTGTTTTTCGTTACTGAAAATTGCTTCTCTGTAGATTTACAATATTTTTTACTCCCAATTGTTTACGAAAATCACTTCACTTATTTATTTATGGCGTTTGCGTTTGTGGGTTTACGAAAATCTACAGCATAAACTACTTGTTTTGTTTTGTTTTCGTGAATGAAACTGACAGGCAGTGTTGCCAGTGGCAGATAGTCAAATATAACATGAGATAGCTCAAAAAGTAACATTTTCACGAGAAAAGTAACATTACCTTATTAAGTGGAAAACGACACAATACCATATTATGGCACTTTATTACACAAAAATTAAAATAAGTTTCCTTCCTGTCCCATTTCTTAAACTTTCAAAAAAAATTGGTTGTTTGTAAAGTAGGTTTACGATCGAGATGTTTACGTGATAACGTCTTATTGGTGATATAAGTTATCACCAGTAGTGACATCTAAAATGAAATTAAGTACTAATTTAAAGTTTTTTTTTCGAGCCAAGTAACAGATGGCGCTACCATCTTTATGAAATGTCGCTTGTGAGGTTTTGGTGTGACACAAGTTTCTGAACATGTCACCCGACTAAAACGATTTTAAAGACGTTATCACGTCAAAAATCGTAATAATCGTTGATCAAATAATCGACTGAGGATGCTGAAAAAGAAAAACATACAATCAATGATGTGTGTTTAGTTATTATACCAACCAGTTTAGTAATTAAATGTCTTTCAATTCTGCAACTTACTTTGTCATCGTTTTTCATAATCATTAAATGAAAAAACGTCATCATAATAACTATGCTAATTTTAACTGGTAGAACCTGGAAAAAAGCGTTTTTATCCTTCATGAAAAATAGTTTGTATTGAGATTTAAAGAATATTGTGCAATTAGTACCTTCACCACTCTTGCTATAAATTATTTTTGCATGCATCATTGGCATCATTGCTTTCGAAGGCTCAAAATTTGTGGCGTTCTTAATGTTTGCTTTAATAGCCATCAAAGAAGAAATGGTTGAAGTGTTTAGTTTGTTCCTGTTTTCGCATTTATTGACTAAAAATTCGTTCCACGCATGCATTCGAAAAAGGCAACACAAGCAAAAGCCCGATAACTTTTTTTAAATTTGGAAACAATGGAGTACCAGTCAAATCCTTCAGCTTCAAAATTTTACTCCAGTATTCTTCAACATTTGGAGACAAATCTAAATCACTATGGTCAAGGAATGCATGCTTTTTGTAGCTCAACCTCATTAACATCATCTTTAATGTTTGGGAATCTGATCACCACACCAGATAATTTTTTTTCTTTCAAATTTTTGTAGTGTTGTGAGTTACGTCCGTACATACTGCACACAAAAACAGTTTTGGGTGCGTTCCGTTTCACGATTTTTTTTTGTCTGCCGTAAAAGTAACACAAAAGTAACATATTGAGTCGTGTAACATGGAGGTAACATGAGAGGGTCAAAAGTAACGTAAAATGTTACAAAAGTAACATTCTGGCAACGCTGCTGACAGGTGTCAAATTAAAAGGCATGTCGCAGTATTTGAGTTGAGTGAGAGGCCACTGTGTGGCTATTGAGGCCTATAAGACGGGCCTTATTTTATTCCTTTGTTACCCACATCAAATATTTGTTTGTTTATTGTTCGGATTTAAGCCTTTTGTACTCTTCTCAGCTTTTGTGCCATATTATGTAGTGGTTTACTTGTTAACATTAGACTGCTGTTCCTTCAAATTATTTTAAATATTAGTATTTTTTTTCTGCCTGTACCAGATCACCAGTACTTATTTTGCTTTGTATCTTGTGTTACAGCTCTAAGCTGAACGAAATACCTTTCTTGCTTGTGGAAATCCTCCGCCGTGGGACAGCGAAGCCTATTGACTAAAACCACACGGTGTTCATTCTCGTCACGTTTGATGCCTCATTCAACTTCTTTTTTTTTTAATAAAAACGCGTCGTATTTGAATATATTTTTATTAAAATTATATACATTAGTTTTTAAATTATCTCTTAACATGTAAAGTATAAACTATAGTACCTAATTTAAAAATTATTTAACCTCTGACAGAAGCAATGTAACAGCAACCTTATAGTTATCAACAAAAAGATCATTGATTTTCATTACAAATGTCTTTCTAGCACGCAGTCATTTCATATTTCCTCTTTACTTTGTGCACAAGTCGTCGATGCGTATATAAAGAACCTGAATATACGAATGTTGCTCCACAATCTTTGCAAACAAGAGTTCGATTGCCTAAATGACTGTTTATATGTTGCACCAGACATTTTTTTATCTGTAAAAAAATAAAGTCTCTTTAAAATTTCGAAATAAAATTCACCATTGCAGTGGATTATGCTATGTTAAGTAACCAATCGATAGCTAGTTATTACTTGTTGAAACTTTTTTGTTGTTGTAACAACATACACTCACTCTCAGGCTAATCGATTCGGTCTGATCCTAGCGTTTGTAAATTCAGTTGATCATAAAATTCCTAACAATCGTTTTTTGCAATGGTATTTAACAAACACATTTTATAAAAATTTAGGGTTTTGGTTTCGAAACCCGGGTTTTTGACATTTATAGAAGCAGTTTAGATCAGGGTCAATATTTGAGCCCACCTAGCTTGGCACATCTTTTCTCCTCTTCTCATTATGTACAAGTCTTCGATGCATATAAAGAGCAGCAGAATAAACGAATGTTGCTCCACAATCTTTGCAGACATGGGGTCGATTGCCTAAATGACTGTTTATATGTTCCTGTAGAGATTTTTTTATCTGTAAAATTAAAAAGAGATCTCTTTAAAATCTCGAAAATGTTTATCGTCATGGTGGACAATTTAGATACTATTAAAAAGACAGCAAATATTTAATGTACCAATGTAAAAGTAGTAGTCGTTTTTTTAAGACATACAGTTCTGCATTAGGGACGAACTTATTGGTATTAGCCGGGTTCAGGGCTGCTATTGAGAAATTTTCTATGGAAAAACACAATAACACTGTGTAACCCGGGAATCGAAACCAGGCCTCATGATCAGCGGCAGCACGTAAGACCGCTAGACCAACGAGGCGATAAAAAACCTAAGATTATTATTATATTATTTTCTTATATTTTCATAAAGGAAGAACAAACAGCTGCATTGTGATATACTACTGATAAAACACACACACTATATTAATTATTTCTATTATTGTTTATTACTTACAGTGAACGATTTTCCACAATATTCACAGATCCTGGGTTTCGGCTGTGGCTTTTGCCCTTTATGAACGAAGCGAATGTGTCTTTCCAGGATTATTTTGTTTTTACTATCCTTAAATGTAAATATTACAAATTAATTTAAGAATCAGCCAATCAGTTTTCACCACATTTATGTACGAATACATTAATTGATCTAATAGTAATTGATATGACATGCCGAAAAAATTACGTAAAATAAATATGAAAATTACAACAATTTCCTTTTTCAATGTAGTTAATAAGTAATCCCTTGAATTAAGCGAATTGCCATTTAATTTGAATGAGTGTTAAAAATATTGTTTCTTGCTATGGAACCCTGTGTATGCGAATCCGACTCGCACTTAGCCGGTCTTTTAAAAAAGCTAATGTTATATTCGTCCGAAAAAAAAACGTATAAAGCAAAGTAGATATCTCACCTTTTTACAAATATCACAAGTATATTTAATTCCTCTGATTTCTTCTTCATGATGCTTCAAACCGGCTGCCGAGAAGTATTTTTCGCAATGATCACATTTAATGCTGTGGAAGGTAGGACAGTGACATTAATTGAAAATTTGTAATTATTGAAATAAATATCTGCTTAAGATGGTACTGTATCATAGCCTGTTATCAGACGCTTCACTTTACGTTATCATTCGGTATCTTTGACACCATGCTTAGAGATAGGCTGGTTTACTAATAAGGTTTTATCAATTGTGAAACAAGAGTGATTCAAAAGTATTAAACCTTTTTCTCCATTGCTTAAAAGCCATGGTGCCAAACACACTTCCCGGTCATTCGTATGACCGGGAAAAGGATGTAGGTCTTGTATGTACTTACCGAACTTTTTCAACTGTGTTATGTTTAAGACTAGTTTTGAGATGTGATTGGTAGCTTTTCAGAGTCTTAAACGTTTTTTCACAATCAACACAGTACGCGCCTTCCTCGGTCTGGAAATATAAACAAAAAAACAAACAGGATAGTGGTTAAAATTCATATTTCACTATCCAAACTAGTTTTCTTTTTTTTATTAAAGGGCCTTTTTTATTAAAGGGACTTTTTAAAACGTATTTTAGCACACTATTTTGAATTTCGAAAGCCAAATTGCATTGAAGGAATAAGCTTAGTAGAGTTTGACTAGTTCTCTATTTAAATCAGAAACTGGATGAAGGTACACACTACACACCACAAAATATAGTACCTATGACCACTTTGAGTGTGCAGGTCAACGTGGTGGTGCTTGCCGTGCCGACGCGTTCGTGTTCCACGCACGCCTCAAAGAGATAATCATCTCTAAAGAAGGAACATTGATGGGTTCAGCCAGTAAAAGTCTGACACTCCCTCCCGTTCCGCCCAGAGCGGAAGTATTTATTTGACGATTTCCCATCAGAAAAAGCAAAAAGCTGGTGTTGCTTGTCATGAAAATTTGCATTGATATGTCAATTTTGGTATATTTATTTTAGTTCTGTGTTTCTTAACCGTACAGATAAGTTGGCTCTATAATAATAAACGTGGTCTAGATGCGTCGAACGTAGAAATAATACTTGTCAACTTACAGTGTCTTCGTGTGATTTCATGTGTGTTTCTAAATAATTGTTTCTGACCTTTTTCTTGCATGTAGGACATTCTGTTGTTTCTCTTTGATGTATACTAAACAGGAAATAATAAGAACGATGAAATGTACCGTCAAAGATCTACTATATAAAATAACTACTTTACTACATAAATAATACAATCATAATAAATCACCTCCACCATAGCCTTAAATTAATAGACCTCAAGGACTCAATCTACATAACACTCCAAAAAGCCGAAATTTTAAATACCTGCAGGATAGTAAGGAAGTTCATGCAAATCGAGGAAAATGAAATTTCCTTCCAAGACTCACACACACACGCTACATTAACTTGGCATGCCCCCGTTAATGTAGCTTAGACTAGCCAATGAGCTAAGAAACATTCGATGTTGACCAAAAATAAGGGAGTACTTAAGTAAAAATAATAAGTAATTGGCCTTCTCCTACATTACGTGACTAAATGAATGTCTGAATGTATTAGCTGTAGATTTTCTTAAAAATAATAACATAAACTGATAAAAGAGCAATACTTACGCCATGTGTGTATTCAACTGACTCCGATTAGTAAACGTTTTGTTACATTCTTCACAAGGTTGTCTCTTAGCATGGACAGAAACTCTGTGTCTACGCTTCTCCTTAAACGTCCTGAAAGTAACAGAAACGTTTAATAATAATATGCGTTTGCTTTGCCTTGCTAAACTAGATAGGTAATGGGGATAGCCATTGTGAAACGAAAAGCGCTACACACTGAAGCATTTGCACTAAAGAAGCTGGCAGATTCGTTTCCAAATTAAATAGTTGTTAGTTTTTCTCCATGTATTTATATGTATTTTTAACTCTCTTTACTTTATTTTGTTTGTATGTATGTATATAAGTATTTATCGTTATATCTTGCATGCTGCGCCTATCCTGTTTTCTCTCTGCATCATCCTAAGGTTGACTGGTAGAAAATGCCCAATGCATTAAGTCCGCCTTTGTACAGTGTTTTTAAAACTTGTGCATAAAGATTTAACAAATAAATTTGCCTGTAGTGTAATGTAACGTAAAAATTGTAATGATACAATGTGTAATATCTAGATACAACTTGTAACATCAATGAATTTAACTTTAATTTAAATGAATTTATTTTTTTAAGTTAATATTGCCGCACTCAGCACAACTACCGCTTCGTCTGACATCTTGCTATGAAATGCTCAAAGTCGAATCAATATATTACATTACACGCAAATGCTCGTTAGTCAGGGAGGTATTATTGTAATGTACCTAATGCCCAAAGTCGAATCTAAAATGTTACAATACACGTGAATGCTCCCGGTGAGGGAGCACCTTTACATGTTGCACACTGGTGCTGGGTTCTCCTCATTCAATGTTACGGGTGAGTAGCGCGCGTCAAGGAGCGCCTTTCGAAATTAGATAGATAGATAGAATATTCTTTATTATGTACACCATACAAATTACAAGAACTACAGTACCTATACTCCTTATAAATTGGGTGACACAATAGGCGGTCTTATCGCTAAAAGCGATCTTTTCAAGACAACCTTTGGATGGATATCATGGAGGAAGAGAGGTAGTGCTGTATGTAGTCTGTGGTGTTTCATTATTCAAAAGGAATAGAAACATTTATACAAACAAACACTTATATGTGAATTAGGTACTTCATGATTTATATTTATTACAAAAACAATAGTGAATTCCGACACGAAAAAAGTTGTACAAGAGTACCTAATTCGATGGAATGAGTGAGGGAGCGCCGAAAGAAATATCAATTATTGAGACTTACTTGAAATATATATTACATTTCTTGCACTCGAACACAGAGACCTCATGATTTCTGCGAATGTGCTCAGATATTTTTATCCGATCATTGCTTTGATACGGGCACTTCATGCATTGGTAAACTCTGAAAAAAAAATATACACAGTTTCAAGCATGTCCCGCCAGCAAAGAATACATTAAACCCAATTAATATTGGTATCAATTGAACGCATGTTTAACGACATTGAAATTAACAATACTTAGACTTCCTAAACACAAAAGATTTCATTAGCACGTTATGTTGTCAAAATACACATTACAACGGCATATGTAAATATTTTTGTAACATCCCGCCTTGTCTGGCTCATACCTAGATGGTATCACAAATTTCCTTAAACAAAAATCTTATACAACAAAAAATTTAAATACGCTCTGGCCACACTGAGGTGATTCCCGCGAGGAACGCGACTTCCCGCGACCGTCAATCGTCTGACTATTTGCACCATTATGGACACTTCTTACAAGTTATTAATCGCATTCTCCGCGGAATTCGCTTCAGTTTGACTAGAGCTTTGTTTAGCTTTTAGATACCCAATCGTGGTGTGGTTCGTTACCCAGATAAAAAAAAGCCGCGTCGTCTGATAATGAGAACAGGGCTTTAAGCTCTTTTTATGGTGGCTGCTGAATTTATGTATAATAAATAGCTCTCATCTAGCCTTTTTTTGCGAATGAGAAATCATTAAATAACTTCCAACGCTCTGCACGGAGCAGGGGGAGTGTCAGACTTGTACTAACTAAAACCCACCCGTTCCTTCTACTGCCCTTTATGTTACGGGGCTGCGGTATCTCTTTCGAACAACCCGTAAACCCGGCAGGTGATGGCCCTGGCATACCCCTTGCTTTGCTGACATATCTTTGATGCGCCATTGTGTACACCATGTCCTCCGGGTGATCGTCACAAAGGTGACACCCGGGCGTTTCCTCCCGCCCGATTATGTGCAGGAACCTCCCGAAACTTCCATGCCCGGTGAGGACCTGCGTCAGGCGGAGGTGAGGTAACCATGGCTCCATGGCTCCAACCACTCCTAAACGAGGGGACTTGCCGTCACTGTAGTAGGCGGCGCGACACCCCAAAGAACGCGCCCATACCGGGGCCCCGTATAAGGCCATGAACCGCACGACTCCGGCATAGAGCCTACGGCAGGATCTCATCGGGCCCTACTGTACCTGGCTTGCTCTCTGTCCTATGTGGAGTTTTCGCCTTGGTCAAGAGTGTAGATACAATAACCTAACCATAAAAAGAGTTTAATGCTCTGTCAGACGACGCGGCTTTTTTTATTTGTACTCCTCGGTCGCTTTCGCAAGATGCGTGTAGTTGGTAGCTAAGCGGGAAAGGGAATACACACTTACACAAAATGCAGCCTGTAATGATCATCTCGAACACTTTTTTCGTAAAATCTCTGTTCACACACCTCGCAAATATGACTGCCTCGCGCCTGTAAAATAATTATGTTTAGTGTTATTTGCCGTGTGTGGGAGTCCAACTCGTACTTGGCCGGTTTATCATTCTTTTTTTATCTAAATTCTCCGCCAATCTACAGTTGTGTGGTTGAAGTTATAAAATACGTACCAATACATGTTTCTTTTTATGCTCATCCAAATTTTTTTGACTATTAAATTTTTCAATACATGTGTCACATTTAAATGCGCATCCTTTGTACCCCTGTTTTAACCTTTGTGCATCTCTAAATTTATCCAATTCAGCGTTGTTTAAAATTAAACATTGCACTTCATCATATTCTTCAAAGCTGCACAGGCCCAAATCTGAAGGTTCAGTTGGTGGTTTAAGAGCTACTTCTTCACGTTTTGGTGCAGATGAAACAATTCCTTTACCTTTTACTGGATTGGGAACGCTTCTTCCTTTCTGTTTCACTACAGTCGGAACACATTTTCCTTCTCTTTTTACTAAAACTGGGGTGGTATCTTTGTGTGTTACAGCTTTTGGAGCACCACGGGTAACTTTTACTGTTTCTTTATGCCCTCTGAGAGTAACTTTTTCTTTTGGCACATTGATTATCACATTTTGAGGTCTGGATATAATATTAGGCGGAATAATTGCATCTTTTACCACATTTTGAGACAGCATTTCTGTTTTTTCACATTTCATTACAACTTTTACTTTTTTTTGTTTAGGTGTCTTCAGTGGATCTAAAAGGGTCATTATTAAAAATATTAATAAAATTGTAATATGGCTGAGATACAACACAGTCTATATAAATTCTTATTTAAGATGCTTAGGAATAGTCAAAAAACAAAAATGTTGAACATGCAACTTTTTTAATGTTTTACATGTTTGATAATTTTTCTAGCATGTTCTGTCAACATTTCAAATGTAAATGATAGTTCGTAAACGCGCCTACTATGTAGGTAGAAGATGACTGTAAAGATAGCTAAACATATTCATTCTTTAACCATACATAGAAAGTGAGTTTTGTTTGTTTTTTTTTTATTTTGTCAAGAGTTCCAATATTGTGAACTATAGATTCCCGTTCAGAACAACACTGACCATCATTCATGTCAATTTCACTAGCTGTATCGGTAGCCTCATCGCTAGATTCTTGCTGAATTTTCGTGGGTTGTGTCAGTTGACCACGGTCACCGCCAAAATATTTCTCTCTATCATCAATCTCTATCTTAATAGTAACTGGTTCCATCTTTAACATTGCAGGTGAGCTTGGTTGGTTGTGATTGGTAGGTATAACTTCTGGTAGAGGTGGTATTATGTTTATTGTTTCTACTCCTGTTATTTTTAAGCTTGATAACCCTTCCGCCACCTGGAAGAGAAAGATCACAATTTCAAAATAGTAGTATAGTATTAACACATTAGGCACATTAAGAGGTGGCCGGGCGTTTGAGGGAGAGAACCTCAAACCAACCCAGCCGCCGCGGGAGACGCCCCGGGCGCCGTGAGACGACTCCCGGCCACTATAGATGCGGGCCTGTGGACGGTGAGCAATGGGTAGCTCACCGTCCAACGACACTCTATTGACGACAGGCCTTGTCGACGGCGCGTTAATGTTCCACGCGCGCCTCTAAGAGACGTCAGCAAAGCAGAGGGGCCTGCCAGGGTTGCGGGTTGTTCGAAAGAGATACCGCCGCCCCGGAACATAAATTTTATATATTTATAGTTATTTATATTTTATTAGATACTTTTACAGCTAATACTTACAGTTTTAACACCTTGGATGTTCATCTTTATTCTGAGTTGTGCTTTTGCTAGTCTGGCTTGGAATCGCCTAATCCTGACCATCATAAACTCACATTCCCAACATATGAGGTAGTGGGAATCAAGCTAGCAAAAAAAGAAAAATAAAATGTTGTTGACTATATATTGAGGAAAAAAATATTTCCTTCCAAGTAATTTACACTATAAATATTTCATAAAAAACTTTCAAAAATATAAAAAAAAAATATATTAATTATATGAATTATTAAAAACATCACGCATGAGAGCCAATTACTATCATCATGTAAATGGATGATTCTTATTATCATCTACAGCCTGAATTCACTCACTGCAAGGAATGCATACAGAAAATACAAAAAAAAAACTTATTTATTTACCATTTCGGAAAAGTTGAACACTATTTACAATCAAGTGTTACATTGTTTACTTTATAAAAAAACAGGCTCAAGGCTCACTGTTATTTTGAAATAATAAAGAATAGAAACAAATTACCGTTGCATGAGAAAACATTTCTGGACACAGCATAGCCACAAGAAATCTTTCTTCAGGTGACAATGGTTTTAAATTCCTGTCTAGACTGAAGCAGGTGTAACATCTTAAATTAAGACCCGGGTGCGGGCTCAGATTACTCGCTACTACAGCGCTCATTATGATTTATCTATTATTTCATTTCAATAAAATGTTTTTTGTAACTTTGAAAATGGGATCTCGAATATGCAAGCTGTTTTACTGTTAGCCTGCGTCAACGTCATACAAGATAACTTGACAGATGTCAGATCATCAAATAAATTGACAACACTGACAACAATTTCTTTACAGATGGAACAAGTAAGAAAAATTTTTAGTCGATTTAATGCGAATGCTGATCGACAGCGTCTCCCATAGAAAAGCAGGTAGTGAATTGCCAAACAAAATTATTATGTACTAGCTTTCGCCCGCGGCTTCGCTCGCGTTAAATTCGGTATAACACACCAAGCAGACCTGCAGTTTTTGCTCTTGCGCCTGATTGATTTGTAATAGCAACGCTAAGTTTTCCCTTTTCTTCCCTCGTTCTCCCGCATATCCCACTTTTTTTAAATAAAAATTAGCCTATGTCCGTCTCCTGGTTCCCAACTATCTCTGTACCAAAATTCATCAAAATCGGTTTAGCCATTAAAGCGTGAAGAGGTAACAAACAAATAAACAAACAAACAAACTCACTTTCGCTTTTATAATATTATATAGTAAGGATGTACAATACTTAAATGTACATACATACGACAGACAACTAAACAGATTTTTTTTTTATTATACAATCGTTCCTTTTGTCCCAGTCCATATTGGAGCATATTATATTTAACTCAAAAGGGAGCTAGAAGTCAAAATAATATCCTTACTGTTACTAATATTATAAAAGCGAAAGTGAGTTTGTTTGTTTGTTACCTCTTCACGCTTTAATGGCTAAACCGATTTTGATGAATTTTGGTACAGAGATAGTTGGGAACCAGGAGACGGACATAGGCTAATTTTTATTTAAAAAAAAGTGGGATATGAGGGAGAACGAGGGAAGAAAAGGGAAAACTTAGTGTTGCTATTACAAATCAATAAGGCGCAAGGGCAAAAACTGCATTTAGCAGGTACTGTGTTCACCGAATTTAACGCGAGCGAAGCCACGGGCAAAAGCTAGTTTTCTATAAGATTTAATTCCTCGTAACATGCATAGTTTGGCGACTGGGCGAATGGAACAAAAATAAAAATCGGATCGTGTACTTGCTTTAGGCACTTTATTTCTTCCATAGTCAAATTATTTACATTATTTACAATGGCTAAAACTAGTAAAATTTAGTTTTCTTTCTCAAGATTCAGAAACATTATTGGGTAGAGATGACCGAGTTTAGATATTCTTTTCTGGATAATTAATCTTAGGGTGTCTGTGTACGTTGCAGGCGGCTTGCAGGTTGAAGGGTCACGCCAGTGGAGGCCTGTATAAAAAATTAATTCTGCAATATAATTTTATTAGTTTTAAGTCATTTTGCTGCGCCCTAACAGGGTCATGTACTCACTAGTTATAAGCCTAGCGTGTAACTTTTTTGTACATTGTGCATTTAATGAATAAATAATTAATTATATATAGGCTAAGGAAAAAAAAACAAATATGCTCATATCCTATATACCTTCAGCTATAAAATAGAGAAGAAAGAAAAATAGGGCGCTGGTGTGTGCCCTGGATTCGCAACTCAAAATTTATTCGAGAGTAGCTCGGATCTCTTTGACAGACACTCAATCCTGTACTGTGCGGAGCTGTTGCGGAATATCGTTTAGGCAATACTAGACTACGTGTGATGCGCTTTGTGAGGCGGGCGTTCTCGGAGACTGGAATCAGTATTCAAGAATATCCCAGAAATGTGACATTACATTTTACATTACATTATTAATTAAATACTACTAGATGTTGCCAGAGCAGTTCGTCCGTTACCGAATGGAAATCACCAGGACCGGACGGACTGCACAACTTCTGGCTCAAATAGCTAAGTAGTTCAAACAATCGGCTTTTTTTTTTTTTCAGATCAAATAACTTTCAGATAGGAGTCTCAGACTTTTACTGACTAAAACCCACACATGTCCCTACTTTTGCCCATTGTCATCCGGGGCCGCGGTATCTCTTTCGAACAACCCGCAACCCAGGCAAGCAGTGGCCCTGACATGCCCCTCTGCTTTGGGGGTTCGTGTCTCTGGAGCACTAACCACTGGTAGCTTGGACCCTGCTCTCAATAACGGTGGAAACCAATTTTTCCATTTGAAAATGTTTGAGGATAAAGGATATAAATCTTACCAGTCGAATCACATGTAAAAAGTGCTGGTGAAGGCACATGATCTCGGGTATAATTCCATAAACAATCCCGTAAAACTTGTACTATCTGTGAAAAAACAATATTTTTAATTAATGAATAACCAAATTCAAAAAAAGAAAGAAAAGATAAAACTCATATTTATAGTGCTGCTAGCTGTCTAAATAATAGTTAGATTCTCACTACCGCGTGAAAAATGATTAAGTTACTGTAATGTAACAGCAATTTGATCATTTTTCACGCGGTATTATTTCGCATGCTCATACAGAAAACCGTATCGAACGTTCTTGTTATTACACTTTTTACTCGATCTTACCGAATCTTAATCAAAACATTTCAATCTTTCCTTGTGCCCATGCGGTAGGAATATTAAAATGTTTTGTTTAATATAAGTTTACCTCACTAGCTGTTAATTCAGGTGCTAACTCGAGCATATGACTTAGCGGATGTGGCAGCAACTGTCCCAACGTCATTGTAGACAACAGTTCTTGCAATGCAGCGCGCTCTTTCTCCATTTCTGCTGACTGAGTGTAGCGATCTAAAACAACAAGTTATTCGGTGATTATATTAAGTGATGAAAACGATTGCCCATTTAGTAAAGTTGGCAGTGCGGGAGACCGCTTAGGTCGTATGGTGATTGTATTTAAGATGCAATGCAATAGTAGTACATTTTGATACAAGTGGGGAAACTTAGTTATAGTAGCACAGACGGATTCTGTTATAACATACATGGACTCGAGAACTGCAGTTACAAATGTCTACGTGAATCACACGACGCTTGCTACGTACCTAGGTAAGCTCGCAGCCTGTGCAGCAGGGTGGCAGCCGTGGCCCGCAGCAAGGCGGAGGCGAGGCACAGCGCGGGCCGCGCGCCCGCCGCACGCCGCAGCGCCGCGCATGTACAGCTACGTACCTAGGTAAGCTCGCAGCCTGTGCAGCAGGGTGGCAGCCGTGGCCCGCAGCAAGGCGGAGGCGAGGCACAGCGCGGGCCGCGCGCCCGCCGCACGCCGCAGCGCCGCGCATGTACAGCTACGTACCTAGGTAAGCTCGCAGCCTGTGCAGCAGGGTGGCAGCCGTGGCCCGCAGCAAGGCGGAGGCGAGGCACAGCGCGGGCCGCGCGCCCGCCGCACGCCGCAGCGCCGCGCATGTACAGCTACGTACCTAGGTAAGCTCGCAGCCTGTGCAGCAGGGTGGCAGCCGTGGCCCGCAGCAAGGCGGAGGCGAGGCACAGCGCGGGCCGCGCGCCCGCCGCACGCCGCAGCGCCGCGCATGTACAGCTACGTACCTAGGTAAGCTCGCAGCCTGTGCAGCAGGGTGGCAGCCGTGGCCCGCAGCAAGGCGGAGGCGAGGCACAGCGCGGGCCGCGCGCCCGCCGCACGCCGCAGCGCCGCGCATGTACAGCTACGTACCTAGGTAAGCTCGCAGCCTGTGCAGCAGGGTGGCAGCCGTGGCCCGCAGCAAGGCGGAGGCGAGGCACAGCGCGGGCCGCGCGCCCGCCGCACGCCGCAGCGCCGCGCATGTACAGCTACGTACCTAGGTAAGCTCGCAGCCTGTGCAGCAGGGTGGCAGCCGTGGCCCGCAGCAAGGCGGAGGCGAGGCACAGCGCGGGCCGCGCGCCCGCCGCACGCCGCAGCGCCGCGCATGTACAGCTACGTACCTAGGTAAGCTCGCAGCCTGTGCAGCAGGGTGGCAGCCGTGGCCCGCAGCAAGGCGGAGGCGAGGCACAGCGCGGGCCGCGCGCCCGCCGCACGCCGCAGCGCCGCGCATGTACAGCTACGTACCTAGGTAAGCTCGCAGCCTGTGCAGCAGGGTGGCAGCCGTGGCCCGCAGCAAGGCGGAGGCGAGGCACAGCGCGGGCCGCGCGCCCGCCGCACGCCGCAGCGCCGCGCATGTACAGCTACGTACCTAGGTAAGCTCGCAGCCTGTGCAGCAGGGTGGCAGCCGTGGCCCGCAGCAAGGCGGAGGCGAGGCACAGCGCGGGCCGCGCGCCCGCCGCACGCCGCAGCGCCGCGCATGTACAGCTACGTACCTAGGTAAGCTCGCAGCCTGTGCAGCAGGGTGGCAGCCGTGGCCCGCAGCAAGGCGGAGGCGAGGCACAGCGCGGGCCGCGCGCCCGCCGCACGCCGCAGCGCCGCGCATGTACAGCTACGTACCTAGGTAAGCTCGCAGCCTGTGCAGCAGGGTGGCAGCCGTGGCCCGCAGCAAGGCGGAGGCGAGGCACAGCGCGGGCCGCGCGCCCGCCGCACGCCGCAGCGCCGCGCATGTACAGCTACGTACCTAGGTAAGCTCGCAGCCTGTGCAGCAGGGTGGCAGCCGTGGCCCGCAGCAAGGCGGAGGCGAGGCACAGCGCGGGCCGCGCGCCCGCCGCACGCCGCAGCGCCGCGCATGTACAGCTACGTACCTAGGTAAGCTCGCAGCCTGTGCAGCAGGGTGGCAGCCGTGGCCCGCAGCAAGGCGGAGGCGAGGCACAGCGCGGGCCGCGCGCCCGCCGCACGCCGCAGCGCCGCGCATGTACAGCTACGTACCTAGGTAAGCTCGCAGCCTGTGCAGCAGGGTGGCAGCCGTGGCCCGCAGCAAGGCGGAGGCGAGGCACAGCGCGGGCCGCGCGCCCGCCGCACGCCGCAGCGCCGCGCATGTACAGCTACGTACCTAGGTAAGCTCGCAGCCTGTGCAGCAGGGTGGCAGCCGTGGCCCGCAGCAAGGCGGAGGCGAGGCACAGCGCGGGCCGCGCGCCCGCCGCACGCCGCAGCGCCGCGCATGTACAGCTACGTACCTAGGTAAGCTCGCAGCCTGTGCAGCAGGGTGGCAGCCGTGGCCCGCAGCAAGGCGGAGGCGAGGCACAGCGCGGGCCGCGCGCCCGCCGCACGCCGCAGCGCCGCGCATGTACAGCTACGTACCTAGGTAAGCTCGCAGCCTGTGCAGCAGGGTGGCAGCCGTGGCCCGCAGCAAGGCGGAGGCGAGGCACAGCGCGGGCCGCGCGCCCGCCGCACGCCGCAGCGCCGCGCATGTACAGCTACGTACCTAGGTAAGCTCGCAGCCTGTGCAGCAGGGTGGCAGCCGTGGCCCGCAGCAAGGCGGAGGCGAGGCACAGCGCGGGCCGCGCGCCCGCCGCACGCCGCAGCGCCGCGCATGTACAGCTACGTACCTAGGTAAGCTCGCAGCCTGTGCAGCAGGGTGGCAGCCGTGGCCCGCAGCAAGGCGGAGGCGAGGCACAGCGCGGGCCGCGCGCCCGCCGCACGCCGCAGCGCCGCGCATGTACAGCTACGTACCTAGGTAAGCTCGCAGCCTGTGCAGCAGGGTGGCAGCCGTGGCCCGCAGCAAGGCGGAGGCGAGGCACAGCGCGGGCCGCGCGCCCGCCGCACGCCGCAGCGCCGCGCATGTACAGCTACGTACCTAGGTAAGCTCGCAGCCTGTGCAGCAGGGTGGCAGCCGTGGCCCGCAGCAAGGCGGAGGCGAGGCACAGCGCGGGCCGCGCGCCCGCCGCACGCCGCAGCGCCGCGCATGTACAGCTACGTACCTAGGTAAGCTCGCAGCCTGTGCAGCAGGGTGGCAGCCGTGGCCCGCAGCAAGGCGGAGGCGAGGCACAGCGCGGGCCGCGCGCCCGCCGCACGCCGCAGCGCCGCGCATGTACAGCTACGTACCTAGGTAAGCTCGCAGCCTGTGCAGCAGGGTGGCAGCCGTGGCCCGCAGCAAGGCGGAGGCGAGGCACAGCGCGGGCCGCGCGCCCGCCGCACGCCGCAGCGCCGCGCATGTACAGCTACGTACCTAGGTAAGCTCGCAGCCTGTGCAGCAGGGTGGCAGCCGTGGCCCGCAGCAAGGCGGAGGCGAGGCACAGCGCGGGCCGCGCGCCCGCCGCACGCCGCAGCGCCGCGCATGTACAGCTACGTACCTAGGTAAGCTCGCAGCCTGTGCAGCAGGGTGGCAGCCGTGGCCCGCAGCAAGGCGGAGGCGAGGCACAGCGCGGGCCGCGCGCCCGCCGCACGCCGCAGCGCCGCGCATGTACAGCTACGTACCTAGGTAAGCTCGCAGCCTGTGCAGCAGGGTGGCAGCCGTGGCCCGCAGCAAGGCGGAGGCGAGGCACAGCGCGGGCCGCGCGCCCGCCGCACGCCGCAGCGCCGCGCATGTACAGCTACGTACCTAGGTAAGCTCGCAGCCTGTGCAGCAGGGTGGCAGCCGTGGCCCGCAGCAAGGCGGAGGCGAGGCACAGCGCGGGCCGCGCGCCCGCCGCACGCCGCAGCGCCGCGCATGTACAGCTACGTACCTAGGTAAGCTCGCAGCCTGTGCAGCAGGGTGGCAGCCGTGGCCCGCAGCAAGGCGGAGGCGAGGCACAGCGCGGGCCGCGCGCCCGCCGCACGCCGCAGCGCCGCGCATGTACAGCTACGTACCTAGGTAAGCTCGCAGCCTGTGCAGCAGGGTGGCAGCCGTGGCCCGCAGCAAGGCGGAGGCGAGGCACAGCGCGGGCCGCGCGCCCGCCGCACGCCGCAGCGCCGCGCATGTACAGCTACGTACCTAGGTAAGCTCGCAGCCTGTGCAGCAGGGTGGCAGCCGTGGCCCGCAGCAAGGCGGAGGCGAGGCACAGCGCGGGCCGCGCGCCCGCCGCACGCCGCAGCGCCGCTCGCGCCACCGCGCACGACTCCAGCGCGCCGCGCATGTACAGCTCACGTTCTATGCTTACTTGCTGGAAGGGAGAACATGGAGTTGAACATTTTCCTGTATCGACGTTGAAGTGGCTCGAGGTCAGAAACAGCATTGCTTATGAAAAAGAAAAAATAGACCGACCGGGTGTCGAGTCATGTGGTTCGAACTGAAACGAGGCGAATAACTTTTTCGCCTTTATCACGTGGACACAAAGCATCTTCGGACTCTACCAGCTAAAGCCTGTCTGCTTAAAGCCTCATATCGGCCTCAATTCTGCCAGCGTAGGTGCGACCATTACCGCTCGCGTTGAGAAGCCTATGCCTGAAGAGGCACTGATTCGGGCTGATGATGGTTTCGTGACGGTGTTGAGGAGGAAGCGTCGTCAACGTACCAACCAGAACCGCTGCGGCACGGTTCCATCGGAGCGAAACGTGACCATAACAGCCGCTAAGCCGAACACTCCAGTGTACATCTCTCGCCTACACTACACCACTACGGCGGAGGGCATCGTTGAGTACGTACGCCAAAACCTCAAGTACGTAGCGAGAGTGCAGTTGTTGGAGTCGCGTCGCAACGTCAACTTTAAGGCGTTTGTGCTGCGAGTACCGACGTATTATCTGCACCTCGTCTTGCAAAGACGACGCAACTGCCACGACCGGTGTCACAGCGTTCATGATGAGACTGAATTCCGGCGGCGGCGAGGCGGAGCTGGGCGACGAGTCCGGAGGCGGTAGGCTTGCGCGTTTGAATGCAGCTCTAGTTATGAATAACCAGAGTTGCATTCAAACAATCTTATTTATTCATTCATCGTAATTTTATAGATATTTTTCATTTTTGTTTTGACAGTATTAACTGTCAACGTCATTGCTTGTTCACTGAGGTTTTTCGATAGGTATGCTTTTAACTTGTACAATTAAATAAGAGAGAATGTGGTGTATTTTGTTTTTGGTTTTCCGTTCAATATTAAATCACTGCTACGTCACCATAAACCTACACAAAAATGTGTATTGAAAAAATATTTTTATAAACTTTAATTTAAACGTGTGACAGATAGGGTTGCCGACTGCTCTTATTTATTTAGCCCATTCAACTTTGATAAGTTTGGTTACAACAAATTATAGGAGAATACGAAACAAAAATAGAGAAAGTGTAATAAAATAAACTCACTTTAGTAAAATCTTCATCAGGCCAAGGCAAACCATTGTACATAACATCGGGCGACACCAACTCGACGAGCAGTAGGGACACTGACGTCGCACCTTCCACTAAGCCGCTGTTACCATCCTAAAGATACCAAGAAAATATTCAATACAAGTAACTTCTCCTTTTTACTACACTTACACTTTAGTCGATTTAAAATCTGTTTTAGTCGATTTTCATGGATCCTCTCTAGAAACTAGACGATTTTATAGTTGTACACACGACGGCACATCAACCTACACGAAACCATTTTAACCTGATCTCTCTACTACGGTGTGCGATCCGTAGAAGACAGAACAGATTATAATAGTTCAGAATAGGTTGACCTGCCGTCGTGTGTACAAGGATATTTTAGTCCATAGTTTTAATTAAACCTATCGTTGATAAAAACAGACTAATTTCTTCAATACAGTGCCTTCCCATCAAAATCATTCAAACGCGAAAATCAAAAATACAGCGGTGTTTTATTGTATAAGCATTGGTCCTTTCGTACGCATGTGCGCAAGGTAGATAATTTCTAAAAGAATATATTGGGTAGTTTTCTCCGTTCCTTCTGCATGCTAATAAGGACATCAATTTGCTGTTAATTTATGGAATATTAAAATCATCAAGAAATCTGAATAAATTAAAAAATGGCGAAGAATGAGCAAGGAACAACAGCACTTAACAATCACCCACTGGAAATGGAATCTTGAAATGAAGTAAGTACATTACTCACCGTTCATAAGCACCGCTATAGAAAATACCACAACCAAAAAAACCCGGTAAAACAGACTCCTTTATATTACTTACACTTACCATGCAGGACGTAAGCGCGCCCATAAGTAGTTCGTTGTTTGTGGTCAGTATCGGCGGAATGTCGTTAACGTTGAGGTCGTTCGGTTTCCGAACTCCTTTGCCGATGATGCCCGCGTGGAACACTGATGTATGGCTTTGTGTCAGCTGGGTTATTGGTCCCTGTAGACAAAATATGTTTCTTTTAATACTATATAGTATGTGCCTTATGGAATTATCATCTAAAACTTTTTTTTTTCAATAAGTGTAAGTATTTATTTGAAATGTATTTAATCAATAATATCATGAAACAATTCAAGATGGAAAGGACACTGACGCTAAAATAGAAAATTGTATTATTAATAAAGTTGGTGGCTATGTCAGTTTAAAAACATATATGGAAAATTTTCATTGGTTCTTTTTAAAATAAAAGCTGTTTCTTACAAAACTGCAATACAACATCAATCATACATATATTTCAGACAACTTAGGCCTATACATAAATACCTTACAGGCAAATATATACATATATCTTAAAAATACAAATTTTATTAATAAATAAATCTTACACGCGGTCAAAATCGTGTCGTCAAAAACCGTGAAAAACTTGCTTGCTTGTCATGAAGGGTTTTAGAAACCAGTGCTAAGAAATATATTAATAACTAGCTTTTGCCCGCGGCTTCACTCGTTACACTGCTACCTTCAGTTTTTGCCCTTGCGCCTTATTGATTTGTAATAGCAACGCTAAGTTTTGCCTTTTCTTCCCTCGTTCTCCCTCATATCCCACTTTTTTTTAAATAAAAATTAGCCTATGTCCGTCTCCTGGTTCCCAACCATCTCTGTACCAAAATTTATCAAAATCGGTTTAGCCATTAAAGCGTGAAGAGGTAACAAACAAACAAACTCACTTTTGCTTTTATAATATTAGTAAGGATACTCACATGTTTCTGATTCAAATGTATCAACAAGTCATCACTTCTCCAGTCTTTGGTCGTGGCGAGGTTCGCTATGATAGGCCGGCTGCCGAACGCCGTATCTTCTCTGAACATGGCCGTCTCCAGGAGCTCCCTTAGAGCTAAAGCTCTTGCTAACTTGCTGTGTATGCAGAGTTTCCGGAGAAGACGGCAGGCTGTAGCTACGCCTCGGAGTTTCTCCATTGTGTCTAGAAATGTTGAGTAATATTCAATTCTTGGATATTAATTGTTAAGCAAATGGACACCCTACGTCAATTTGTCGTGTTATTCTCATTTCATAGAACTGTATAGATGTGATTTGATTGTTCGGTTGTTAAAAAATTGGTTGTCAATTTTCTTAACAAATCGATTTCCCTTACTTTCTGGTCGTACCAAGAATTCGTCTCTTGGTCATGTGAACCTATTGTGAATCTATTTAAATAAAGCCACGTGCCACTCGGACTAGCCCACCGATGATTCCATACAAACTTGCGACATAAACGGCCTTAACTTTTGACTGCTTAGACTAAGATTGTTCATTTTTACACACCAGGACCAGAGACTTGGGTATATGGTTTTAATCGAGTTAAACGATACCTCCACGCGTTCACGAGATAAAGGATCTTGACAGACATACAACAAAGTGATCCTACAAGGGTTCCGTTTATTTCCTTTTGAGATACGGAACCCTAAAAAAATGAATGATGACATGTTGATTAAATAAAAATAGTAACGTCAACAATTGGTTACCTGTTAAATGCAGGCACCTGAAGAAATACTTTACAGTAGCCTGTACAACTTTGAGAATAACCTCCACACTCGGAGGCGCCGCCTTCGTGCCAGTCATATCCACGCGATCTAAAACCTATAAACAATATATTTTAAAGCAGGTATAATACTGCAGTATATGCTTGCCACACCCACCCCTTGCTAGCGCTAGCCCGCGATACTGAGCCAGAAAGTTCAAACACGTCCCTAAGTAATATCGCTCAGATCCAGCCTATCCCTTAACTGTCTTCCCCTAGCGACGCCCTAAACCGAGGAGAACCGCCCTTAATCGTACCCCACCCCAGTTTGTAAGTTTTTTGCCCTGGCTGGAACCTAAAACCAAGGCATCCACAGGAATTGCCCGGTTAAGCAGACGACAACCTCCTAGGTTGAACTGAGAGATGCAAAATTAAAAAAAAAAAAAAAAAAAAAAACAGGATATACATATATGTATTACAAATCTGATTTGACATAAGATGACATGAACCAAAGAATGTATGTACCTTTTTGAGAGAAATAAAAATTCTATTCTATTCTAATAAAGACTGAAGGACCGGTCCTTCAGTCTCTAATATTGAATGTCAATCACTGAGGGTCCTCCATACATAACGACGTGCAATACTTACAAAAAACCAAAATGTAAGGACCAGTTGTGTTTACAACAACTGACAAAAATATTCATTAGTCGCAAATTACGACGAGCACACAAAATAACAAAAAAAAAACATCCAAAACACAAAACAAAAACCATAAACTAGACACTTGGAGCTACAATTTCCTTTTTTTTATTTCCCGTACGACCATTTCCCTCGAAGTTACGGCCTGTTGAAAATTTCCCAAAAATATGTTTTTTTTCCTTAATTTTCTCCAGTAGTGTATTTAAATACAGAACTTGATTGTTTTCTTTTTATTTTTGACTACTTAACTCATTTTAAAGTAATAAATTTATTCTATGGTTTCTAAAAGTTACGAACGTCCCGTCATCATGGACGTGCGGCTAGATGGATGCATGTCGCTCTGCCCCGCTATCCGTTTCATATTTTAGATGTCTGATAACTTCAAAATACATTATATTTTTTTTGTATCTGTAATAGCGAGCCTATTAAAAATAACCGGTCAGACACCGAGGCTTGTCCTGAAAAATCATGACGGAAAAACACAATGATATTTCACTTTGCCCGACGCGGGAGTCGAACCAAGGATTTTATGGTATGCAGTATCGCTTGTGACTCGACTAACGAGGCAGACTATTAAGGCATTAATTTAGGTGTCATAGGCTATGGACATACTACTACCAGTGATATTCGTTTATAATGACATCGAAGGAAAATAACAAACACGTCATACTAAGCGGTCGTTATACAAAGGATTTTGTAGAAAATAAGCTATCTCTTGTTTCTGTTAGTATTTATTTTAATAGAGAGAAACAACATAGGGATAATCACAATATAACATCCATTGCGGGAACTTCAGCTATCAATTTACCCTAAAAACAAAAACAAGCCCTGCACGCGCCGAACGTCATCGGGTATCACGTGACTCTCCCGAACACTACCGAAGGTGTTACCAATCATGTCGGTCACTATAATAGAACACAATTTATAAAAATGGGTCACAATAGGTGTCCGTGTTTTGGAGGAATATTGTAGTAATGAAGAATTAGCAGTCACATTGTTAACATTCACATAAAAAAACGTCTTGCAAATTATTCTGAACTCACCTCGGCCAAAGCGTGACACGTCGGCATCTCATTCAAAGAAGCCATGGTGCAGTCCTTCCTGATTCGCAGCAACGATGTATATTCTTGTAGAGCACCGCCTATTCGGTACAAGTTCGCTTCAACCGCGCGACCGATTGGACGCGTACGTAGGTGAGGTACGCGTTTTGAGTTTTCCCATCTGTTAGAGAAAATATTAAACCTTTTAAACGCCAGAGCATAAACGCAAGCGCGTGCCCTCCACGCCGAGAAACACATTTAACGTACATTTTTGTCACATATATGTGACAATGGCGTTGAAAAGGTTAAAGAAAACCCGGAAAAGAGCGGGTCAGACTCGCGCAACGAGGGTTCCGTACAAATTTGGGACGTAAACGACCATATCTTTTGATCTTTTCATTGCGTAGACTTAGAGGGTTAATATTGTTTTCATAGCTCTTAAGAACTGCAGACTTCAATAAATGATATTAATTTAAACTCGCTTGCCTTTTTTTTTCGGGTGGGAAATTATCAAGTAACTTCCCCCGCCCTGGGCGGAGCGGGGGGGCATGTCAGACTTTTACTGACTAAAACCCACCCAATGTCCTTCTATTGCCCTTTACGTTCCGAGGCCGCGGTATCTCTTTCGAACAACCCGCAACCCCGACAGGCGGAGGCTCAACAACTCGATTGCCTTAAAGCGTTTCCGAGTTAAAGGGACCGACAGACATACAGACAGACAGATGGACAACAAAGATACCTCAAAAACTAAAAACGGAACTTGTTGTCTAGTTCCGTTTTTAGTTTTTGAAGAACCCTTTACTGTATTCTGTTAACTAGTCGGTCATGAATTGACAACGTTTCATTAAAATAAATAAAATTGAAGGATCTGTTTAGAATTCCAAAATAATCCTTACTAATATTATAAAAGCGAAAGTGAGTTTGTTTGTTACCTCTTCACGCTTTAATGGCTATTTAATATAACTTATAATATCGAAGAAGTTACTCACCTTAACAACTTAATAATATTCTCACAAAACAGATGCAAATAAGTCCTCTGGTCCTTCGGTACGCTCCCCTCAAGGAAACAGCTCTTGATCTCACAGTCAGACAGCATAGCATCCCTCAAAGCATACTCAACTCCCGTCTTCACAAAGTTCTGGTACCTTTCAGTATCCATACTTATATCCGGACTGTCGCTGGGAATATGCATGGTGATTGTACCAGAGATGATCCTTACCAGAAGGGCTAGGGTGGAATCGTCGCGAGAGTATTGGAGGAGGTAGCTGATCGTGCTTACGAATTCTGATGGGAGATTGTAACCTGAAATAAAATATATCGTGATCTTAGCTTTTATATAAATGATCAGCTGTCCTACGCGGTTTCGACCGCGTCTGGACCCTCTGAATGTGCTCGTTTTATACATAGTTCTCACATATATGTATAATCTGAACATGAATGATGTATCCGAGATATTGTAAAATATTATTTAAGAGTGTCCATGGAGTTTCTTGCCCATTCTTCTCCATAGAGATCTACGCTTTGGAATGGGCAAGTACAGTACTTTCACAAGTTATTTTGTCTTGTGACTGGGACTGTAGCAGCATCTTTTTTTTGTTTTTATGATATTTAAAAGTGCCTGTAATGGCCTAATTGAAATAAATGCTTTGAGTTTGAGTCTTTGGTTACTGCCCCGCCCCCGTGGGTAGTAGCGTGATGTTATGTGCACAGCCAATCTTACTCAGGGATAATGTAGCTTTCTAATAGCGTAAGAATTTTTGAAATCGTTCAAAATTTTTATGAGTTTATTTGTTACATAGAAAAATACAAATCTTTCCTATTTATAATTTTAGTGTAGATTAGCTCCCGATCGGTTTCACCCCCCTGGTAGTTAGAAATCATCACAAGAGAACTTGATAGACAGACAGCCTACAAGCAGGCTTACTTCCTAAAGATCCTAACCTAATAACATTTAATTTAAGGTACTCACTGACTAAAATAAGTATCCTGGTGAGTGAATACTTCTCCAGCTGATTGCCGTCTAGCAGTTTATCTCTGACAATATTTATTTCTTCAGCAGCACTTGTTAACAACGGTATATTTTTATCCGGAAACAGACATTCGTATTCCAGCTTTTGAAGAAGATATTCTGGAAGAAAATATTTTTTTTTTATAAACAAGAACAGTATAAATAAGTTAGTGAAACTCCATTTATATGTGATGGGTTTTCAGTACACTGTTTTTAAACTCTTTCAAATCTCTCTTTTGTGACTGATACTGCCAGAAACTACCCTCAAGTTACGATAATAACTGGCAGGTTGCAAGGTACAAAGTAGTAATTGATTTTGCGTATGAAAACCATACTCCAGTAGGAAATGTGAGATTTGTTTGAGGGTGTGGAAGCAGAGTGTGTGTCGTGAGACGCTCCGGGCGTCGGGCGCGCGAGACGACTCCCGGCCACCGTAGTGGGTTTGTGGACGGTGAGCTATGGGTAGCCTACCGTCCGTCCGCCCAGTGACGACAGGCCATGTTGACGGCGCTTTCGTGTTCCACAAGCGCCTGAAAGAGATGTCAGCAAAGCAGAGGGGCCTGCCAAGGCCACTGCCTGCCTGGTTGCGGGTTGTTTGAAAGAGATACCGCGGCCCCGGAACATAAAGGGCAAAAGAAGGAACATGGGTGGGTTTTAGTCAGTCAAAGTTTCTCATCCGCAAAAATGGGTGTGTGTGGCAGAGTGTTGATAATATTTGTAGACCCAGGGCACTTATTATTAAGTGCCCTGGGTCATTATGTTAACAACAGCGTCTCTAGCGCGGGAGGCGTCACGTCCACCCATAGCACTGAGCGGCATAGGGTTACATACAGTAGTGTCACACTCACCCAACAGCTGCCTACAGAACACGTTGGTGAGTGCGTGGCGTAAGAGCAGCAGCAGACAGCGCACGTCGGCGCGCAGTAACAGCGTCACCAGCGCGGGAGGCGTCACGTCCACCCACTGCATTGAGTACTGAGAAGCGCAAACGGCGCATAGACGCTCCATTACTTCATCTGTCACTGAAAATTGTTTTATCATTATGGTTAAACTTGAGGCTTAACAGCTTACCAGGACATTTTAAAAATTAAAATTAAAGCATCTTCTATCCCTACTTACATGTTTGTTCGATATCCTGTGTTAGGGCTTTCAGGACAATATCAGATTTTGAAGCTAAGTTCAGCAAGTAAGGGATCACATCTCGTTTTTTCTCTGGCTTGCTGTCCTCCTTGATAGCTTCCTGTAAAAGTATAATGACAGGTTTTATCTAACTATGAGTTTTTAATTTACTTTAGTTTTAGTCCTTAAGTTTTCAGTTTGGTATTTAGGTTTTTAACTTGAACCTGACATTCTTAAGGTGAAGAGCAGATATCCGGCTTGAAGGACCAAAATAAATGTGATGGTGGAATTGATCAAAGGTGTAGACACATGTAGACAGTTACTTAATAAAAATGGCCGTATTTTTCGAAGGTTTCACGGCACTGGAAAAACAATTCGAACATCTAATAATTTAATCGGCAGACATGGATAGAACAAAAATAAATCAAAGATAAAACCAATATTCAATAGCCAGCAGAACCAAGTTACATACATGAAACAGGTCAAGCACCGCCACTCGCACGTGATGCGTGGCTGGCGGATGGTTAGCAAGATGGGCTAAGACTGCACGCGCCGCGTCTGCACCCAGCTGTAAAGCCCTTGGAGCGACTAACGCCGGCTCCGCGCGACCCACCCAGCCTACCGCCCAGGAACATGCCCAGGACCCTGTGCAACAGAATCAATTAAGATTAGCATTCAATATCATTAAGATAGAGAAATGTGAGATCAGGTTCAGTGTCACAATCTCGGTTTTGCAAGGCCGTATAAGTTGAATGTTGATTAATTAAATATGTTTGCGAACGACACATATTTATTTCCAGAATTATAATCTAAAATATAAAATTTTGATGTAGCGGTATTTGTTACCAAACTCCTCCAAAACGGCTGGACCGATTGGAATGAAATTTCGTGTGGTAGGTCTGAGACATGAATTTTTGAAACTTACATTTAATAGGATTACGTATATTGTGAGTGTTGTATTGATGATTTTAATGATCATTACTCAGCAAAATGGTATTTATTACGGTAGCAAACTATATTTTAATCAACATACAACCTGGCACTAAACTGCAAAATGCATAAAACATAAAAAATATTTGAATTTTGTGGGCTCTTGTGGCACCTTACTGGAACTATATTCGGTTTTATAAAGATTTTATTTATGTCAACAGACACATATTAGTATGTATTTAAAATAAACTGCATGTAGATGAATGCTGTTGGTATACCTAGATTATATTTTAATAAAAACTTCTTAAACAAAGTAATTCTTTTTTTCATAAGATCAGTTTTTTGTGTACATAAATAAATAAATAAATAAAGTTGTAAGAAATAGAAACTTACCCAGCATCATGTCAATGCATTTTGCTCTCTCTTCTGAGTTGAGAAGAGTTAAATTCTGTGTGGTAATATCAAGAAGAATTCTAACTGGATCTGCATTTTGCAATGTTGCATCTGAGAATAAAAACATTTTTTTAACAATTTGGATCTTTGAAAGAAAGAAAAAATATTTATTAGTCGCAAATTACGACAAGTGCAAAAAATAATAAACATTAAACATACAAAGCACCACAAACATTTATAAATATATGGAACAAAGAAAAAAAATAGCTGTTTGGAACATTTCTCATTCTAATCAAAAACCATTCAAATTAAAAACGGTTACAATAAGTGGAATTTAAATTAACCACACAAATATCAACAACATTGCTGTTGTACTGTGTTGGTTGTAAAAACTTTAATAAAGTCATAATCATGTTTTGTTTTTTTTTTTAATTAATAGACATCTCTGAATGCTAATAATTGGTTGGTGGATTGTCTGGATTAGTGGATTTAATGTTGAGCCTACACTGTCCTCTCATACTTAAGTACTAATGCTGTAACAACAACATTGTAAAACCAAATGATTTTAAAAGTGTGAGGATGGAGTTTTTTGCCAGTACTTCTCAGAAACAACCAACCCAAACTGTGCACTTTGTCTCAACATTTTATAAACACACATGTAGGCCTATGTGAAATTAAATATTTTGATTTTGAAATGTCTGGGAATAAGGGATAGAGAATAATGATTTGTTATACAACTTAAGAAACATACTTGGCACATTAGACTTTTTTGTAGCTATATCCATGATCAGATTGATACACCATGGTGCTATAAATGGTGCCCATGACTGCCCCAGGCTGCACAACTCAGGGCCGATGATGCTAACACTCTCCAGTGATCCATTTGCACCTAAATCTGTCTGTAAGCAAAAGTGATAACATTTTCGCACATTTTTTAATCAACTATTTGTACAATGTGTCCCATTATGGAACTCATGGACTAGCGATATTCTAGATACTTATGTAACAAGTGTTTTAATATACTATTATGATACACACTTGGGTCTAATTCACTTCCCCACTTTTTGACAGCCATTTTGAGATTTTCTCTAAGTGTGTACAAAAAAAATCATACCTCTCGAAGTTTTGGTCTTACTGAGTCGAAAATAGGTTTATTTAGAGGGCTACAATATTGTCTATTGTTTAAATTAAAAAACCGGCCAAGAGCGTGTCGGGCCACGCTCAGTGTAGGGTTCCGTAGTTTCCCGTCCGTCACAATAAGTGTTCCCACTTATGAGTTTAAAGGTGGAGGAGGAAATTATTTTGTACAACTTTTTGTCTTTTTTGTACAAAAACTGTTGTGTCAATCAAGTTCAAAATGATTTTCATAGAAAGTCCTTATAAAGTTCTACTTTTCAGATTTTTTTCATATTTTCTAAACTTATGGTTCAAAAGTTAGAGGGGGGGGGGACACATTGTTTTTTACTTTTGGAGCGATTATTTCCGAAATTATAGACATTATCAAAAAATGGTTTTAGTAAACCCCTATTCATTTTTAAATACCTTTCCAACAATATATCACACGTTAGGGTTGAAATTAAAAAAAAAAATCACTTCCCACTTTACATATAGGGTGGCTACCCTAATAAAACATTTTTTTCCAATTTTTATTTTACCACTTTGTCGGCGTGATTGATATACATATTGGTACCAAATTTCAGCTTTCTAGTGCTAACGGTCACAGAGATTAAGCGAGGACGGACGGACGGACGGACGGACAGACAGACATGGCGAAACTATAAGGGTTCCTAGTTGACTACGGAACCCTAAAAAATGATGAGCTTAGATTTTCGTAACTTTACAAACCAAAATTAAAGTCCAAAAAAATATGCAAATTAACGAGGGTTTTGGAAAACTATTTTGTGAAAAAAAAAGGTAGTTTTTTTTTGAAAATCAATAAATTTGGGTACTAGAATGTTTGTTATTTATGTACATAGAATATAACTAGTCCATGACCGGACACTTTGTATATTTTTTTAATATTATGAATTGTAAATCTGACTAGCTCTGGGGCTGATGAAATTTCCTATATTTTCATTTAATTTATTTTACAGAGAAGGAAAAGTTAAAAAATTACTATTCTTTAACTTTAAGTTTGAGAGAATGCCATATTGGTAGTGGTTACCATATGGGGGAGACAGAGCAATTTATCAATGCGGAATTGGCTTGAGTCATGCCCAGTTCAAAATTTTCTTATTCAGTAACAGTACATTTAATCCAGCACTGAATCTGTTGTCTTCTGTCTTTATGTAATGTCCTGTCATGTATTTTGTGTGTGCATAAATAAATAAATATTCCAGTTGCAGTAGGTAGCTCTTGTTTAAACAATAGATAGCCAATCCAATCAGGACAGGACAGGTTCACTCACTGAAATGACTACATTCCAGTAGATTTGGAACACCAGTGGAATTATGTGTTATTAGAGATTTCCATGGACTAAAAACAGAGTTGATTTTATTGCATAGGGATAAAATAACTTTTTAATTGGCTCAAGCTTATTCTGAATCAATAACTGCAATTCAACTCAAAGAGCAGTTAGTTATTTGACCTCTTATTTACAGTTGAGATTGTATATTTTTCATATGTTAGCCTTATATCAAGTTGCAAAACTAATGATGAAGTTATTCCTAAATGTCCTTAGTAATATATTGCTAAAAAGGTGGATGAAAAACGATTGCATGTAGCGGAGATGAGAATGTTGAGATGTATGTGTGGAGTGACAAGAATGGATAAAGAAAGGAATGAATATATTCGAGGATGTTTAAAAGTTGCGCCTGTTACAGAAAAAAATAAAGGGAGTTGTTTGTCTAGGTATGGACATGTAGGGATGAAGGACATGTGACTAAAAGAGTGATGGATCTGAATATTGATGGACGGAGAGCAAGAGGAAGGCCAAATAAAAGATGGATGGATTGTGTAAGGAATGATATGAAGGAGAAAGGAGTAAATGATGTCGTGACGTCTGATAGGGGAGAATGGAAGAAGAAAACGTGTTGCGCCGACCCCAAATAGAATGGGACAAGGGCAGGAAAATGATGAATATATTGCTATATGCCTTTGCTTTTTCCTCAAAGTTTAAGTAAATGTTAAACAAATTTCTCCAATACAGCTTACCTCATAGTCCGTCTGAGAGATGGAGACATTAACGGCATCATGAAAGACCATGGCGAAGTATTCCAACACGGCATCTCTTGCCGCCGGAAAGTTTTTAAGCAAACTTAAGCCAGTCCTAGTCAAGTCTGGCGCGTTCTGAGCATTTCTCTTAGAAACGCCATAGATGAAGTTATTTAAATCGGCGGACAACGCCGTCGACTTATTTTGAGGATTCATAACGGGCTAGAGATTTGTTCCTTGGCTGATTAGTTCAGGAAAATAAATTAATAAACAATCAATTCCTGTGCACGCAGGCCGCAAGCAAAAGCGCAACAGAAACAGACGTCAGACGCTCTAGTGCCAAAACGACAGTGACGTTTATCTGACAGTGACATTTTTCCAACTGGGTTTGGACGTTGGCCTTTTGAGCTAATAAAGAGTTGTGTCGTAATTCGATACTGATACTATAGCGTTATTACTGGTATCTTTTAATTTAATTTACCCTTGAAAATTGAAAATTTACCCTTGAAGGCTCTCGTGTATATAACTTTGTGGCTGGGTTAAATTAGTTCCATGATGTTTTTGACTATCGTATGATGCTTGATGTTTGTGATAATGATAGCACAACTTTAAAAATCATATCCATTCATTCATTCATCACAATCATACATTTTTGAATCTAATTGACGACAATAACTTTCTATGTATTGTTAATGTGTTGAAAGTTATTGTCGTCAATTAGAAATATAATACAATTTGCAACAGTGAACATATTTTCTCTTCTGTGTATGGCTTTGTGCTTACAAAGATCAAACGTCTATGAGATTTGTCTCAGGCACCCAATAACTCTGCCCAGAAACTACACGCGATGAAAACTGTTAGTCCTGCCTGCGACAAGTCTTGCGCTTCGATTCGATTTAGATTCGACAAGTCTTGTGCCTATCTTATAGCTTTACGAAAGCGAGCGAGATACACATAATATGTCTTTCCGATCCGATCCGATTCAACGCAACGTCGCAAAAACTGATTTACTACCTAGTTACTGTGCCAAGCAATGTTTTATGCCAATAACAAGTGCAAAATTTCGTCGGATGATGGGCAACCTATTAACACTGTTATATTTGTTTAATATTTCATCCACAAATATATGTAAAGTTGTAGACGTAATGCCTGACGAAGAAGAACCACAGTCGTTTTACCAATCATCAACTAATCATACCTACGATTGTCAGCTATCCGCCAGCTGACCGGTAAATATGTTCCTTGGCTGACCGGCTCCATAACTGTATGACAGCGACAGAACTGTATGAATTCTGTTTGCTCGTCAAGTTAAGGACCATAGAGGAAAGTGGACTCTGTTTCTCAACTAAATTAAAAATGAAATTAAACGTGTTGAATTCTTGTTTTCTCGAATTTCTCTCTCGTTCAAGAGTAAATAGTTGTTGAATTTCAACAAGTTTGTCTGTAGTTGAAGTTATGTGGTGCAGTTTAATATACCTACATGTATAACATAACTATCTAAGCAAATCAGATAGGCAGTATTAAAGGTTCAGTAAGGCATTTTCATAGTTACCAAAGAAAGTTTTTTTTATAAATGTTTCTCGCCTAAGTTCCGTGACGAATTCATGCACACGCAAGAAGTAAATAGGTACAACATGCTCAGAATTTTCCAGCCAAAGTTGGATAATATGTTGATGTGCTACCCACTTCAGACACAATAAAAGATCAGTACACAAAAGCTCTAGACAACCGTCTTGCAAAGTTGTCGAATGCAGTCGCAGTGGTCGCCCATTTGGCTAGATGGCACCATTTTTAGGGTTCCGTAGTCAACTAGGAACCCTTATAGTTTCGCCATGTCTGTCTGTCCGTCCGTCCGTCCGTCCGTCCTCGCTTAATCTCTGTGACCGTTAGCACTAGAAAGCTGAAATTTGGTACCAATATGTATATCAATCACGCCGACAAAGTGGTAAAATAAAAATTGGAAAAAAATGTTTTATTAGGGTAGCCACCCTATATGTAAAGTGGGAAGTGATTTTTTTTTTAATTTAAACCCTAACGTGTGATATATTGTTGGAAAGGTATTTAAAAATGAATAGGGGTTTACTAAAACCATTTTTTGATAATGTCAATAATTTCGGAAATAATCGCTCCAAAAGTAAAAAACAATGTGTCCCCCCCCCTCTAACTTTTGAACCATAAGTTTAGAAAATATGAAAAAAATCTGAAAAGTAGAACTTTATAAGGACTTTCTATGAAAATCATTTTGAACTTGATTGACACAACAGTTTTTGTACAAAAAAGACAAAAAGTTGTACAAAATAATTTCCTCCTCCACCTTTAAACTCATAAGTGGGAACACTTATTGTGACGGACGGGAAACTACGGAACCCTACACTGAGCGTGGCCCGACACGCTCTTGGCCGGTTTTTTAATCAAATAAAATACCCAACACTTTTCTTGTATGTACGCTTCATAGTTTGTTTATCTTTTACATCGATCACAGTGTCATGGCGATACTCAATTAATGGACATCTGGCGAATTCTGGGTACCCAGTCTTACTATATCAACATTATAGCATGAACTTGAGTTCTTTCTAAAAGTATTTCTTTCCGGTTCACGCGAGAAATTGATCAGTTTCTATTGGATGGTATTTAAAAGTACTTCAATTTATTCCCATTTCGTTTACCTAATTTTGCCTGTGTTGCACCAAATATACTGAATGTGCACCAAAATATGTTAATTAAAATATGTCATAACGAGCATCAGCGCACTACAATAAAAAAGTGTTAAATCTTTATGCATTTTCTATTAATGCAAGTCGTTACTGGGGGTCACAGTTTTAACCTAACCTACGCATTTTTTAAACATTCAGAAAAGAATATTTGGTGCACGATCAGTATTTTTGGTGAACACAAAAATATTACCTATCCGTTTCTATTTTTATTATCTTTTCCCGTCGCGCGTCGTTTGTTACCCCTGCCCCTCGAGCTCTCAGCATTAAATACTCCAGTCTCAAACCATGACATTAATTGGAAACAAATGACTAAGTAGGTTTATAAAATGACGATAAAATTATGTTTAGCTATGTAGGTAAATAAATACACAAAATAAACTTTAAAACATTATGTAAGTGTAGGAAGGAAGCCTACACTTACATAATGTTTTAAAGTTTATTTTGAGAAACACAAATATCAATTAAACGAATAAATTAGTCTCCTACGTTCCGTGTTTATGAAGGGCTACATGCGACGCCCATCAGTTCTCCAACACGTTTCTATAACACGGGTTTTTGTTACGTAGCAAAGGAGTGAAAATAGGTAGTAACAGTAAGCTGGAATAGATACAGCTATACCTCTAACTAAATGTATAGGTACCATTACTCGGTAAAAAGAGATAATATAACTGATTCCTTTATTCGGTTTTACTAGCGTTGCGTGCGTTTACCGTATTTATTTTACGGAATAGGTAGGTACTATACATTTACAATAGATCGTAAGATCGTACGACAGCAAATGTTTGTCGCATTTTGACATATTAACTTTAGAATATTTACAGACCTAGATGTTTCTAAGAGTACAAAAAACTGACAAAAGCATACTTATGTGACTTAAGTATAAAAGTTCATATAGACCCGAAATACCTTACTTAAACATACAAAAACTTTTACCATGATTATCTATTAAGTACTTATTTATCAATATCATCATAGTCATGAACGCTAAAACAAAAATTGGATGATCAGCAATGACTAAAATAAATTTGAACATATTCGCTATCGCATTAAAAAATTGTAATTAAAATACAGCTGCAGTTTGCCTATTCAATAACTACGCGGCTATGCTGTGCGTCTATCATGTACATCGCATTGTAGGTAGGGGGATGGTAACATGAAAACGTGGGGTCAGGAACAAAATCAATATTGTGTGCGCACGCGATCCGCGCAAGCCCGCCCCGCGGCCGACGTGACGCTAGCTAGCACCATGCGGAAAATATAACTAGGTACGTATGACATCACTATTTTAAAAAAGAATAGGCTCTTTCTTGAAGTTTGCCATGGTTAAGCTTGACGACTTTTAAAAAGTATTTTAATAAGCATGAATTTCGCGGGTAAAATAAAGCAATGGTCAAATGAAATAGTATTTATAGCTTGACTTTAAATTCAAAATTGGATTCTTCACACACATGCCACAGACTAACTGTAAATAAACGCATATCACCTAGCAACATAATGACGATTACATAAAAAACTAAGATTTGCTGCGTACAGTCAGCGCAAAATTTAAAAGTGATGCGTGATTAATTTGAAGCGTGGATATTATATTTCAAAGCGTTCTACGAAAACAAGAATATTTGTCTTCAAAATCACGAAGTAGGTACGCGAAATCATTAGTGTCTTTCAGTTAAAACATTCAAGGTTAGTTTGGTTATATACTGAAATCAGAAACTGCCCCGTTGGTCTAGTGAAACTCTAGTAGTCGCAAATCGCGACTGCTGGGCATGAGTTTCTGGGTTCGAGTCCCGATTTTGGAAAAAAGTTATTCGGATTTCGATCAGGAATTTCTCGGTAGCAGCCACGAGTCTGTGTTTGTGCCCAGTTGATGGCAATAGGCTATTACTATACTATAACCACTATGACATGAAATGTGGGTGTATAACGTATTAGTATTAGGTACAGACGCCTGCACATCAAGCTACTACAATCTGTCAGATTTCTTTGATAGATTTTCGACTTTATTTCTAGAGTATTAGGTTCAAGGTTCATTGGGAAAAATTGACAGTTTCGGGTAGCTTGACCTGCTGGCGTCTGTACACACGACGGAACATCAACCTACACAAAACCATTTTAACCTGATCTTTCTACTACGGTGTGCAATCTGTAATGGAGAGATCAGGTTATAATAGGTTGACCTGCCGTCGTGTGTACATCTGAGCCTCACTCTTTGCGGATTACAAACGCGTGATGTTATGTTATACTGAAATCATAACCGAATGACGAAATATATTTTAACCCTTGCCTCTTTTACTGTTTGCCTTTTGTGAATAGCTATTAACATGGAACAAAGTCCTTTGTTACGGTAGCTGGAACTTTTTCATCCTGTTTTTACTAGTGTGTAATTGTGTACCTATTGTCCTTTGCTAAAATATACCCAACCTATTGCCAAAAGTCATTATAGTCAGTGGGCCGTAATTATAATTATTTAACCTATGGATTGAAAACTCCCTTCTTGCTTTTTAATGGTCACCTCTATTTATTATGTTTCATAATATTCAACAAAAATACGGTTACCTAACGAAATAAGTATCATTATTCGTGATGCTACTATCTATACAATAATTAATCTTATGCATAGAATGCATTCAGCGTCGTTCGAGTCACCCACCCCCCTGCGCCTAGTAGGGACAGCAGTACAGTAGAAATAATTATAACTGCGAAGTTATGTTTTGCTATTGAAACGTAACTTTCAAGGAAAAATTACAACTCTTAATAAAAAAAAATTCAATATAATAATTACAAATTAATTGACGTCTAAGATGTTTATTTGTTTTTTTTTTTTATATCTTTACATCACGCCATTTCTCGTCGATGAGAGTAAGATGAACAATAATGACGCTATTAAGAAGTTCGTTAAAATTGGTCTTGAGCTGAAGCAAGTAGCTCACAGAGAAACGTAAGGCTGGAGACAAGAAGAGAAGAAACAAGAGAATAGATCAGTTAGAAGAGACTATTTTTATGATAGCACATCAGTTAACGACAGCGGTTATTTTAATTACGCACACGCAAAAAACAAATAGTACATATTTCATTAAATGGCATTTATGGAAATCATGATGATTTTCAGGACAACGATGCTTTCTCGAAGAGCTTCCAACTTGTATCCATAGCTATGTATCAGGAGTAATAGAATAAGAGTTTACGGAATAAAAGCAATTTGCGCGTGAACAGGGTGGCGCGTTGGCGATGCGGAGTCAGGGCGGGCGCCGGTGGCGGCTAAACGCGCCCCTCGCTATACGACGCAGGCGCGCGCCACACAACCGACGACGCTCAGTTGGATCGATAAGATAAACGCGCAACCCCGGTCTACGAGTTAAATCAATATCATTTCTATCGATTTTTGCAGCCGCAGCCGCCGCACACCGGATTTGAGGGTCGCAAACGGTGGGTGCGCGCATTGCGTTGTTTGAAATTATTCGAAACTTTAATTGTAATTTATATACACTGTGATTGATGTGTTTTAGACTGCAATGTGTGTGCAACAGTTCAAAATAAAATGATTGTCAAAATTTTTCGATTATCGGAGTTTTACGGTAAATATTTATTTTACACTAAAGTTCAACGAACGGAAAGTAATCATGAATTAGATGCTCATTATTTTAACAAAATAACTTTAAAAATATAAATCTCTTATAACGTAATTTTATTAAGTAGTTAATTATATATTTTCAATTATCAATAATATGTCCAAAACAGAGTTACACAAGTAATGGTTTTTATTTGTATTTCTGCAAAGTCTTGCGTCACCGGTCGATTGATAGAGATAGACGTTGATTTGATATTATGTTATTGTTTTGATTGATTTGTTGTTATCATAGTGTTTATTTTGAAGTTAAAATAGACCGGGATTTTAAAATTTAATTAAGTAATTGTCAACAAGCGCAAGCGGTTGGGAATTGAATAAAAAGATATGCAAATGACTAGTAATGTTTTCCTGTTACATCTTTTGCTCATTCGTTCATTCAAAGAACACAAATATTGTTTAAAAAAATGTAAACTACGCCCGGCCCTGGTGTAAACAACATAAACGCGCGTAAATTAAAAGTTTAATAAAATTATGAATGTTTCCTGCAGATGGTGTGAAATGTAGGAAATAAAAAAGAAAAATGACGTCCACGGACACATACCAGTTGAAATGGCATTCGCACAGCACTCATCTGAACGGTTCCGTAGCAGCTTTGCTGCGTTCGGAGCGGTTTACAGATGTGGTGCTGTGCACCCTGGACGGGTCGCAGATACCGGCGCACAAGTTCATCTTGAGCTCATGCAGCGTGTATCTGTGCAACCTGTTCGAGGGCCAGCGCTCGGTGACGCGCATGGGCGGCATGTTGTATGTCGTGCTGCCTTCGGAGATATCCACAAAAGCGTTGAAGATTCTCGTCGAGTACATGTATAAAGGTCAGTAGATTAATTCTCTTTAATACATACAAAATTATTTCTTGATTTTTTTTTTGTTTATTATTTAGAAACTTTTGTCAAAAGACACTTTTGTCAAAAGACACTTCTTTTTAAGATTAAGCATCTCTGTATTATTCGCTAAATTGTATAAATAGTTCATCAGTTAAAATCTTTTTCACATTTTTATTAAAAGACAGGTTGTATGTACCTATGGGTCAACGAAACTTGTATGACAGTCATCATCCTAGTTATTGTTATTCAACAGCCTCATCAAGCAAATTAGTAAATAATGGTACACTTTGTCTGCCATATCTCTGACCGTGTACCATGCTTTTTCTAATACTGTACCTCAACTTTCAGGTGAAACAACAGTTTCAAATGAAGTTTTAGACACTGTCTTAAAAGCTGGTGAAGTTCTCAAGATCCGAGGACTGTGGAGGCAGACAGAAGATGGCAGTGATGGCTCTGCTGAGAAAACGGCAACACAGGTTGTTGCCACTACAAGTGTTATGAAAGCCGGTATGCCAAAGAAACAAGATGAGGTACCAATACAACCAAAGATAGCTGTTAAGAAAGACGATAAGTTGCTGAAAGCCTTCAATCCTGGACAACCTGGTTCTAGGTAAGTTTAAATTTGAAATTAATATTAATCCCGGAAATCATACTTACATAAACTCACTCTTCTGTTCCATGAATGGTCATCCTTTGCCTTGAATAAGACTAGCAATAAATATATTCTTTGGAGACTGTTGAGAGTTGTAAGTTTGAAGTGAGTTAGTTTGGTGGTATCATAGCTGATCCTAAATGGATGAACCAATTTTTATTGTTTTCAATTAAATGTTAAGGGACAATATTTCAATATTTTTGTGTATGGTGTTTGTTAAAATTTTAATATTAACAAAATATTTCAATCAAAACTTGGGATGTGTTTAATAACATTTGCACTAGTTGATTTAGCTGCGCTTGGTGAGGTCTGTCTATGGAAGGGTGACCATTCATAACGTTCTAAAATCCCTCCATGCTTCTGAAAGTATATTAAACCATTGGTTGCAGACAAAGTTTTAAATCATTGACAGTTATGTTGGGTAGCAGAATCCTGTGAGTCTGACAACCAGTCTGTACCAGGGTCTGGAATTCAATAACCCTTAATAAGGAATGCTCCTTGGGGAGTCGAGCCGCGCACTACCTGAACACCCCCAAAAGGTGGTACCATTAAGCCGCGTATCCATTATGCGCTCCTGCCGCGCGCGGCATGAACACCCGCGCCGAGAGTGCGTTCCGCGGAACGCGCTCCAAATATTTAAATGATACTTGTATCAACTAAGCGCGCGTGGCGCGCGTGGCAACTGTTCCAGTGTTTGGTCGTTCAACATGCAGGCCAGTCGTGTTCATACTCGACTGGCCTGCATGTTGAGCAGAAGCAGGGTTTTTAGTAATTCATTTTTCTCGTCTATAAGATGACAAGAGCACAAGAATTTTTTTCTTCAAATCTGGCACAGGGACTCCCATTTCACAACTCATATCTCTCCAAGCGTCTTCTCTGAGCGATTTATTATGATATAAAGAACTTTTGCTATTCCACAGCAGTTCTTTTGTACCATAAAGTTGAATTAATTTACGAGAACTCTGATTATCCATCGCTCGGAACGCAACGAACACATATAATATATCATGTCCGTCTCAAATGGCGCGCGCGCCACAACTGAGCGTCCTTTGATGCGCGGTAAAAAACCGACTCCAGATGGAACGGGCCGCTCCATGTTCGAGCGTTCCAACAAACACATTGGCGCGCGTTCCATTACGCTCGCCAGGAGATGTCAGCAGTTCTGAGGGGCCCGCCAGAGCTTCTGCCCGCCGGGGCTGCCGGTTGGTTCGATAGAGATACCACGGCCCCGGAACACAAATCGCAAAAGAAGAAACATGGATAGGTTTTAGTCACATAAGTCTGACACTCCCTTCCGCTCCGCCTAAAGCGGGAGGAGTCATTTGATGATTTTTCCGAAAAAAGAGGGTCATCCATATTACCCAGAATTTTTGTACATACAGGGAATTAATTGGCATTCCAGTTAGGTAATAAGCTAACTAGACATAGTTGTGAAATGGCTAGGCAAATGATGACATAGGATTTTATTTCTTTATAGTGTGTTTTCAAACATTCGCAAATTTATTTTGACGATATAAGTACCACAGTATTAATTGTTTTTATTTTCCTTTTAGGCCTATGTTCATTGGCCCGCCAAAGCTAGTCTTCATCAAAACAACTGAAGGAGGCACACAAGCGGCGATCAGGCCAGGTGGTCCAAAAGGACAAACAATCTTAGTAGCTCCAGCACCAACTGCCGCCGCCACCGAGGTGACAACTACTGCGACTGCCACAGCAACTGCTACAACTGCTGCTGCAGCAACATCTACCGTAGCTCCTACAACTGTGACAGTAGCAGCAGCTACTGTTGAGGATTCAGAGGAACCACCACAACCAAGGATCTTGAGAAGACATACTGAAAGGAAGTATGGAAAGAGGCAAAAGACTGAAACCAAATCAGATAATGAGGAGATTAAAGACGAGGAAGTACAGGATAATGCATCTGAAGCATCAAGTAAGTTTTTAAAGTTTTAACTAGTATTATTGACACATAACGCCCTGCAGGCGTATCAGTATATTACAGCTCGGGGATTTTTTCGGTCTTCTAAAGCATTTTACTGTTGTTACAAACATGTGAATCAATTTGGAGGTGGCATACCCAACAGTTAGATAGATTTAGCTAAGTAAATTCCTTTATGGCAGAGAACCACTGAAAGCTCATTGATGATAATGATAAGCGTGATTTAATGATCCAAAATGTATAAGTTACTATGAATATGCCACCATGATTTAAAAAAGACTTAATTATATTATTTACTAGCTTCCGCCCGCGACTTCGTTCGCGTGGCATAGTTACTTTAGGCTAACGATAACTTTAACCCGCGGAATGATAAAAAAAAACTTTCTCTCCCCTTTTCCTCCCTCTTTCTCCCACTTTTATCATTTTTTTAAATTAGCTCTGTACAAAAATTCATCAAAATCGGTTTAACCATGTAGGCGTGAAGACGTAACAAACAAACTCACTTTCGCTTTTATAATATTAGAAAGGATTGTTGAGCAAAACATTTTCTAAATGTATATAATACTAGCGGACCCGACAGACGTTGTCCTGTCTACACGTCTTTAATTTGAAAATTTCAAACTTTTTTTAATAAGCTGTCTAATTTGACACTGCGATGGTAGCGCCGTCTGTCGGATCCAATGTAAAACATTCCAAAATCAACAACTACTAATAAATTAAAAATTAATTAAAAAAACATTGTCCAGCGGACAAAATTGTGAATCTAAACCATTCCCCTTGAACACACACAAAAAATTTCATCAAAATCGGTCCAGTCGTTTGAGAGAAGTTCAGTGACATACACACTCACAGAAGAATTATATATATAAAGATTAACAGCATCTTTGACTTGAACCCTTTTTTTTCATGCGAACACGTTTACTTGAATGTACCATTTCTTTCCACTTTCCTACAGAAAAATCGTCACAAAGCCTGACCGAAACAGAGATTCAAATAAAGGACGAGCCAGAATGGGATGCCAGCAGTATTGAAGAAGAGGAGCGGTCCATCGCTGAGATGTTCCATGCCGAAATGAGCGTCAAGGATGAACCCATCGATGAGGTTGATATTGAAGAGGAGAGCTTGGTAAGTGATAAATGATGTTTATTTTGCAAGTAGGTAGGACAAACACTTTATACTAAATAGAGAAGAAACAGCCGAATCAAACTCAGAGGTCATAGTCTCTTTTTAGGTCCAGACAAAAATCTTGGTCAACTTACATGAAGACTATGCAGATTAGCGTCTAAAATGGTCTATTTAAAAAAACAACACACATATTGAGTGGACCTGTCCAGTTAGTGCAAGCAAGCATTTGTCAGTTATCGTGTAGCTCGACTCATAACTCAAGGAGCTCAACGACACGACGAACAATACCAAAAAAGACATTTTTGAAGGTTGTTTTTAGTACTCAAACTGCCAGATAATCGTCAAGAACAAATATATTAAATAAAAGTAATGATCCACGTGGTCCTCACATTCACAATAAATTTAGCAAAGCACTATTTAAACAACCATTTTAATGTTTTGAATAAGTAGTACTACTCGAATGTCTTAATTAATATGAAAACAAACACCAAACGTGGGACTTAAGATTACTTAATAGAGTGGAAAATACACAATTTTGTTCTTTGTTTCCATAATGGTTTTGGGTTAGTTGGCCAGAGCACAGTTACGGCTTGAGTAAAAAGCTGTGATGCAAGGGCGGATCCCCTGTTCTGTGTCCAGGTGGACCACAAATTAAAATTGTTAAACAACAAAAAATAAAAACTAGTTTTTGTTGCCTTCTGACCTTATTATACCTTTTCGACATTGAGATATGTATTCTATCATAAGATTGTTTTATGTGTTATGGCTAAACTACCTGTTAGTGTTGCGACAGCGGATAAATTTTACTCCACGTAACGAACAATCTAATCGTGGCTAAGTACGTCTAACTGGACTGGCACTTCTACACGTTCATAAAAACGTACCCATTGAAGTAGATGAAGTGATAACGCGTTTCGGTAAGGGCGTAAAATATTTTTGTTTTTTGTATAAATCGTGTATTTTAAGTATAATACTTACGTACTAGTAATCACATATTAGTAAAATACCTACTTTCTACCTGTTTATATTATTATCAAAATTTAATTATAACTTCTTGTGACTTGATCATGACTATGTGTTTTTATTGCGTACAGATCTACAGTCCGCTGACGTGCGAGCTATGCGCCGAGGTGTTCACGGTGCCGGCGGCCTGGGTGCGGCACGTGCAGCAGCACGCGCGCAGCGACACGCAGCACGCGCGCAAGCGCAAGCTGCGCTCTGCGGTAGGTACACATGTACAGTGCGCTGACGTGACGTGCGAGCTGTGCGGCACGTGCAGCAGCACGCGCGCAGCGACACGCAGCACGCGCGCAAGCGCAAGCTGCGCTCTGCGGTAGGTACACATGTACAGTGCGCTGACGTGACGTGCGAGCTGTGCGGCACGTGCAGCAGCACGCGCGCAGCGACACGCTCTGCGGTAGGTACACATGTACAGTGCGCACACGTGACGTGCGAGCTGTGCGGCACGTGCAGCAGCACGCGCGCAGCGACACGCAGCACGCGCGCAAGCGCAAGCTGCGCTCTGCGGTAGGTACACATGTACAGTGCGCTGACGTGACGTGCGAGCTGTGCGGCACGTGCAGCAGCACGCGCGCAGCGACACGCTCTGCGGTAGGTACACATGTACAGTGCGCACACGTGACGTGCGAGCTGTGCGGCACGTGCAGCAGCACGCGCGCAGCGACACGCAGCACGCGCGCAAGCGCAAGCTGCGCTCTGCGGTAGGTACACATGTACAGTGCGCTGACGTGACGTGCGAGCTGTGCGGCACGTGCAGCAGCACGCGCGCAGCGACACGCTCTGCGGTAGGTACACATGTACAGTGCGCTGACGTGACGTGCGAGCTGTGCGGCACGTGCAGCAGCACGCGCGCAGCGACACGCAGCACGCGCGCAAGCGCAAGCTGCGCTCTGCGGTAGGTACACATGTACAGTGCGCACACGTGACGTGCGAGCTGTGCGGCACGTGCAGCAGCACGCGCGCAGCGACACGCAGCACGCGCGCAAGCGCAAGCTGCGCTCTGCGGTAGGTACACATGTACAGTGCGCTGACGTGACGTGCGAGCTGTGCGGCACGTGCAGCAGCACGCGCGCAGCGACACGCAGCACGCGCGCAAGCGCAAGCTGCGCTCTGCGGTAGGTACACATGTACAGTGCGCACACGTGACGTGCGAGCTGTGCGGCACGTGCAGCAGCACGCGCGCAGCGACACGCAGCACGCGCGCAAGCGCAAGCTGCGCTCTGCGGTAGGTACACATGTACAGTGCGCACACGTGACGTGCGAGCTGTGCGGCACGTGCAGCAGCACGCGCGCAGCGACACGCAGCACGCGCGCAAGCGCAAGCTGCGCTCTGCGGTAGGTACACATGTACAGTGCGCACACGTGACGTGCGAGCTGTGCGGCACGTGCAGCAGCACGCGCGCAGCGACACGCAGCACGCGCGCAAGCGCAAGCTGCGCTCTGCGGTAGGTACACATGTACAGTGCGCTGACGTGACGTGCGAGCTGTGCGGCACGTGCAGCAGCACGCGCGCAGCGACACGCTCTGCGGTAGGTACACATGTACAGTGCGCTGACGTGACGTGCGAGCTGTGCGGCACGTGCAGCAGCACGCGCGCAGCGACACGCAGCACGCGCGCAAGCGCAAGCTGCGCTCTGCGGTAGGTACACATGTACAGTGCGCACACGTGACGTGCGAGCTGTGCGGCACGTGCAGCAGCACGCGCGCAGCGACACGCAGCACGCGCGCAAGCGCAAGCTGCGCTCTGCGGTAGGTACACATGTACAGTGCGCACACGTGACGTGCGAGCTGTGCGGCACGTGCAGCAGCACGCGCGCAGCGACACGCTCTGCGGTAGGTACACATGTACAGTGCGCTGACGTGACGTGCGAGCTGTGCGGCACGTGCAGCAGCACGCGCGCAGCGACACGCAGCACGCGCGCAAGCGCAAGCTGCGCTCTGCGGTAGGTACACATGTACAGTGCGCTGACGTGACGTGCGAGCTGTGCGGCACGTGCAGCAGCACGCGCGCAGCGACACGCAGCACGCGCGCAAGCGCAAGCTGCGCTCTGCGGTAGGTACACATGTACAGTGCGCTGACGTGACGTGCGAGCTGTGCGGCACGTGCAGCAGCACGCGCGCAGCGACACGCTCTGCGGTAGGTACACATGTACAGTGCGCTGACGTGACGTGCGAGCTGTGCGGCACGTGCAGCAGCACGCGCGCAGCGACACGCAGCACGCGCGCAAGCGCAAGCTGCGCTCTGCGGTAGGTACACATGTACAGTGCGCACACCCCAAGTAGCAAATTATAGTCCTGTAGTTATTCTAGGAGCATGCATTTTTTTGCACTATAGAAATCCTATTGATGTTTATAGAACCGCATTTGGGCGCAGTTTATAGGACTATTACGTCCTGTGACCGTTGTGTTACAGTCCGGTAATGTGCAATCGGATTTTATAATTATCTTATAAGGTGCTTTTACAGGATATTATTGTCCTATAAAGATCCGGTAACCGCACTGAGTAAGCGCGATTAGTCCTCTGACGATCTAGTGCATGCTGCTACTGGTGTGATTGATCCTACATTGATCAGGGTGATGTCATTAGTAGAGCATTAGTTTTTTAATTCTTTAAGAGTGACGCGCTGGGTGTCTTGATAAAAAAAAATATTAAAGTAATCCACATTATAATATATTATCTCTTAGCATAACATAGGTAAATTTTGTCTTGCTTTTATGTATAAAGAATGCCTAATCAACTTGCGAAATTAATTTTATTGATAAATTATTCGAAGATAATGAACATGTCTTCATGCCCCTTTCAAAGTAATCGTATTAAGCAATTGTTTATTAAGTAATAATTAACATACTTATAAACCGCCATGGGATCGGATCATGTGCCACAATATTGCATTTATCAAAACCTTTACAAAACTATTTAGTGAAAGTTAAGACTACTACATGACCAACCTACTTCGCCACCATATTTTAGTTTTGGGGTTCCTTTAGAGAAATACATCAGATATACTCCGTATGTAATTTTATATAATCTTTATTAGTACTAATATTATAAGAATTGTGTCAGAATTACGTTACAACACTTTAAACATTCTCCATAAAATTGATTTCGACATAGATGAAGAGTTGGCAGTGTAGGGATGCAAAACGATAAATCAATAGGTATTTGAACACTTGCAAATTCTTTCTTCACCTTTAAGTTATTTTTCGCTAAATTCTTTATTTTTGCGTTTTGATCTGATAATTACGAGTATGGGATTTTTTTCAAAGTCAGGGCGGTTGTCATTACCAAATTCACTATCACTACTTCCATTATCTTCAAGGTTATTAGAACTTTCAGTAAAAATAACTTCGCAGTCTTCTTAAACCATTTCATTTTTTTTATATTGTACGGAACCATCACGAACTTCACGAGACTCTCTTGTATTTAAGAAGAATATCGACCCGCACTTCGATCTTGATTTCATTTCAAGTAACTTTTTTGAAACTTTTCTTCGATAACTGCCACTACGCTTAAATCGTTTCCATTTGTTTAGATCCATTTTTATTTTTTTGCTTTCTCTAAATAATAACAATATGGCCGGTTACTCCAGTATATAAAAGCAAATGTAGGATTCATGTTAGCGGAATATTACCTATAAACATCGGCGGGCATGCTAGTTTCGTGCTAACAATCAATTAGAAGTCGCATCTCAGACAAATCAATCCTTTAATATACTTGACCTATAACACCTATATGTAAGACGTTTATAGAAGTGCATGTCTTGTGCGTGTTAGTATAAACAATCTTATCAAATGCGTTTAAAGGATCAAAATGAAATACTTGCTAATTAGTTTTATATAATGCTCTTATATAACTGCAAGATCGGGTAGGAATCGTGTGTAGTTATAATGTAAACGTCTATAAAACTAAGAAATAGGATCGAAAGCACTTGAAGCGCAAATTGTCTTTTGATATGCTTTTGTGAGATCAGTGATCTTAGTCAAAGCGTCTATTAGATGCGTATTAGACGTTTAGTCTTATAAGTCGATTGCTATAGGACCATTTTGCTACTTGGGACGTGACGTGCGAGCTGTGCGGCACGTGCAGCAGCACGCGCGCAGCGACACGCAGCACGCGCGCAAGCGCAAGCTGCGCTCTGCGGTAGGTACACATGTACAGTGCGCTGACGTGACGTGCGAGCTGTGCGGCACGTGCAGCAGCACGCGCGCAGCGACACGCTCTGCGGTAGGTACGCATGTACAGTGCGCTGACGTGACGTGCGAGCTGTGCGGCACGTGCAGCAGCACGCGCGCAGCGACACGCAGCACGCGCGCAAGCGCAAGCTGCGCTCTGCGGTAGGTACACATGTACAGTGCGCTGACGTGACGTGCGAGCTGTGCGGCACGTGCAGCAGCACGCGCGCAGCGACACGCTCTGCGGTAGGTACACATGTACAGTGCGCTGACGTGACGTGCGAGCTGTGCGGCACGTGCAGCAGCACGCGCGCAGCGACACGCAGCACGCGCGCAAGCGCAAGCTGCGCTCTGCGGTAGGTACACATGTACAGTGCGCACACGTGACGTGCGAGCTGTGCGGCACGTGCAGCAGCACGCGCGCAGCGACACGCAGCACGCGCGCAAGCGCAAGCTGCGCTCTGCGGTAGGTACACATGTACAGTGCGCTGACGTGACGTGCGAGCTGTGCGGCACGTGCAGCAGCACGCGCGCAGCGACACGCTCTGCGGTAGGTACACATGTACAGTGCGCTGACGTGACGTGCGAGCTGTGCGGCACGTGCAGCAGCACGCGCGCAGCGACACGCAGCACGCGCGCAAGCGCAAGCTGCGCTCTGCGGTAGGTACACATGTACAGTGCGCTGACGTGACGTGCGAGCTGTGCGGCACGTGCAGCAGCACGCGCGCAGCGACACGCAGCACGCGCGCAAGCGCAAGCTGCGCTCTGCGGTAGGTACACATGTACAGTGCGCTGACGTGACGTGCGAGCTGTGCGGCACGTGCAGCAGCACGCGCGCAGCGACACGCAGCACGCGCGCAAGCGCAAGCTGCGCTCTGCGGTAGGTACACATGTACAGTGCGCTGACGTGACGTGCGAGCTGTGCGGCACGTGCAGCAGCACGCGCGCAGCGACACGCAGCACGCGCGCAAGCGCAAGCTGCGCTCTGCGGTAGGTACACATGTACAGTGCGCTGACGTGACGTGCGAGCTGTGCGGCACGTGCAGCAGCACGCGCGCAGCGACACGCAGCACGCGCGCAAGCGCAAGCTGCGCTCTGCGGTAGGTACACATGTACAGTGCGCACACGTGACGTGCGAGCTGTGCGGCACGTGCAGCAGCACGCGCGCAGCGACACGCAGCACGCGCGCAAGCGCAAGCTGCGCTCTGCGGTAGGTACACATGTACAGTGCGCTGACGTGACGTGCGAGCTGTGCGGCACGTGCAGCAGCACGCGCGCAGCGACACGCAGCACGCGCGCAAGCGCAACCTGCGCCCTGCGGTAGGTACACATGTACAGTGCGCTGACGTGACGTGCGAGCTGTGCGGCACGTGCAGCAGCACGCGCGCAGCGACACGCAGCACGCGCGCAAGCGCAAGCTGCGCTCTGCGGTAGGTACACATGTACAGTGCGCTGACGTGACGTGCGAGCTGTGCGGCACGTGCAGCAGCACGCGCGCAGCGACACGCTCTGCGGTAGGTACACATGTACAGTGCGCTGACGTGACGTGCGAGCTGTGCGGCACGTGCAGCAGCACGCGCGCAGCGACACGCAGCACGCGCGCAAGCGCAAGCTGCGCTCTGCGGTAGGTACACATGTACAGTGCGCTGACGTGACGTGCGAGCTGTGCGGCACGTGCAGCAGCACGCGCGCAGCGACACGCTCTGCGGTAGGTACACATGTACAGTGCGCTGACGTGACGTGCGAGCTGTGCGGCACGTGCAGCAGCACGCGCGCAGCGACACGCTCTGCGGTAGGTCTTTTATCACGGGAACGCGTGGATGTATGGAGTCAAAATTAAAAACAAAATGTCTGTGGTCCTTTGGAGCTGTGAAAAACAATCCGTTATGTCGCAAGTTTGTACGGAACACTCGGTGGGCGAGTCCGACTCGTACTTGGTCGGTTATTAAAAACCAAATAGGCTTGCGTTTGGCCGCAACTCGCCTAAAAAACTATAGAACTGCTGACTTGAAAAAAGTTTCTAAGATAGACTGGATGCAGAAGACGGAGGGCAGTGTGTTGTATTGTAAGGGTCTTGGGAGAGGTCTATGACCATGAACTCTGATACACGTAGTTGATTGATTGATTACTCCCCTCCTGAGTTGTATCTTACGATTATCTTTCCTAAAAATATAAAATATTACTACTGTTTTTCTTCAGAGTGATGACACGGAGGAGACTATGGCTCTGCTGAAATGCGACCTTTGTATGAAGCACTTCCCCAACCCGGCCGAGTGGGTGCGACATATCCAGAGCACGCACACTGAGTCAGGTCAGTACTGGAACCACATTCATCTATATTGTCCCGTCTTCTTGACCAAATACTTAGCAAATAATATCATATTTCTTATAAAACTAGTTAAGTTTACCATTCCCAAAGTGAAACCAGCTAGAAATTAGATCATAGAATTTTGTTTGCAATTTTTAAAAACATAATGTAGGGTCAGGAACGTCCTGAAATACAATTGATTTTATGAAGGCCCAGATTGTGAATTTGTGATGAGTGGATAGAAATTTCTATTTTGTTAGAGGTTAAACTCCTCCCGCTTAATCATGAAACTTAATATAAGGCATTTTTAAACCATAAAGAGGTATTGAAAATGGGAGCGAAATAAGGTGATCAGTTTGCTTAGTTCCACCTGATCATGATCAAGCAGCCTTTTAACGTTACATATATATTATATCTATTATTTTATAGAATATAATATCATTGATGCGATATATTTTTAGTCATGTTTTGTTCCTATGCTTACTCCCAAAGCCTTGAGAACTTTCTGGACCAAAGATTTTACCAGCAGCGAATGGCAAAGCTGAATCTTGATTTTTATGTACAGTACCTAATAGGCTAATTCTCGACAAACGAACATCCTGTCGCTATTAGAGTAATTTTGTTATTAGTTTTATTTTACTTCTGCTAATTACCTTATGCTTTGAACTAAATAGACGGACTGCGTTTGTCTCTCCAAGCCAAAAGAAAAAAAAACCATATAAGTGCTCATGAATGGTCATTCTGCTTTAGAAAATAGTATTTTATTTTTTCATAACAATATTAGGATGCATGCACTGGAACTCTTTCTTCTAGCTATCTACTAACTTGGTGTGGCTTTGCAGTCCGTCTATGTACCCTTATTACCTATGCTTTATGATACACTACTTCCAACATTTAAGGAGTCTGCCCACTACACTATGCCCATACCATGACCTTGCTTTGAACGAATTTGGGGGTCTACTATCTAAGTCCGTCAACGAAGATACGGGTCAGCTCGGAAATAGTTCGATACTCGAGGCCTACTCGCTTTTATATTGATGTTCGGGTTGTCATTCATTTTTAATTCGGCCACCTAACTAATTTTATGTCTGTAATCGATACAGAGTAAGAAACGACCGTAACTTCGTTCTTCGTCGGCGGTGGCATCATACGCGGGTAAACCTATATTATTTGTTTTGAATTTTGAGACTTTGCCCACTATACACACCGTCGCGTGCCATGCACGGAGCGTCAACAATTGTCGCCGAGAATATTTATAGTACGAGAGCCCACGACCAAAATTTTTGTCTCATAGCAATACGGCCAAAACCGCATCAAATCGATAGATACGATTATCCTGAACTCGAAAATACCAATATCAGACATTTTCCGCGTAGCGTTTGATCTGACCGAATTTTCAAAATTGTCAAAGAATTTTACCGAACTGCATCATAGCAATATGTCTGATTTGCAGACTGTAGTTGAATGATAGTTCTGAGATACCGGAAACATATTTTTCAGACGTTAGTGGTGTAGCGCAAACCCGTAAAATCACTTAAGAAAATTAAAAATGAGACAAAAAAAATGTCTCATAGCAATACGTCTGAAAATCTTTTTTATTAGTAAATTTTGGTTATTTGATGCGAACAAAACAATTTTCAGACGGAAATGTGAACGCATTAAATTTTGAGACCGTTTTGAAAATGTTAACAAATTTTACCGATCGGTATCATAGCAATATGTCTGAAAATTGTTGGACATGATAAAATAAGTTGTCCACATGTGCAAAAAAATTTATATCAGACAAATTAAGTGTAGCACCTTCTCTATCAGACAACTTTTCGATACTCAGATATCATTTAAAAATCGTATTGAGGCATCTTGAATTTTCTGTTACAAACCAATGAATACGTTGCGACCCTGAATTTATTAGATGATAATTAACATTGAATTTACCCGAAACCGTAACATTGAAGTTGAAGGACTGAAATAAATCGCACAAAAGGAAACTGGGATGAAGTTGAAAAAAAAAACGGTTTATTCAAAGTTACAAAATATACAAAAAAATATACGTAGTAGTTTTTTTTTGTAATTTTTGAGAAACTACAAGAACTAAGTTATAATTTTAATTTAGAAACACTTGTTAATTACCTACTTCTTTGATCTCAATTTCCATTTCTCAATTTAATGAATCATTATTTAATCTTTCTTTCAACCATAGAACCAGTAAGAAATTACGTAGGCAACTTAGAAAAAATAAATAATCAACGGGCGTGCGTTTTATTTGCCATATGTGTACGATGCGCAAAGCGATCCCCACCCTTTCGCCGAGCGCTCAAGATCCGTGCCGGTATCTATAATAGTAAGAAAGGGGCAGGAGCGTTATGCGGGTTGCAGACCAAAAGCTAAGCTAAGTTAGTTTAGCTTAGCTCGCATAGCTGACGTAGTTTTTCATACTTGTGTGCAGACCGCAAACTATGTACCAAGTATGACAAACTTTGTCAGCTATACGAGCTAAGCTAAACTAACTTAGCTTAGCTCTTGGTCTGCAATCCGCATAACAAGCGCTGAGGCTGTTGAATATCTATGAAGGCTGTAAATTTAAAAAAAAAAAACATTTAACAGAGGCGTCGGCCAGGCGACTCCGAAACGTTATTTTCGTTTTTGGGAGTATATGCTACACTTAAAGTGTCTGAAAACAGGTTTTTGGTAATCATGGCAGCAATACGAAAAGTTGATAAAAAAAATCATCCGTATTGCTATGATACAGGTCGGCTAAATTTGTTGACATTTTCAAAAATGCGCTCAGGCTATATGCTACGCGCAAAATGTCTGAAAACAAACTTTTTCGTAATACAATTATAAAATCTATGTACATTTTCACTATCAGACGTATTGCTATAATACCGACTGTCTTTTTTTTTTGACACAGCAGAAATGGCCTCCCACGCAGTTGCTACACTTTCGACCGTTACTACACACCTAGTCGGGTTCAGAATCATACAATCTAACGATTTTATAGGGTTTTTGCCGTATTGCTATGAGACATGGTTTTGGTCGTGGGCTCTCGTACTATTAGCCGGTGCCGATACGCAGTGGCGTAGCGTTAATAATGTAAACATGGGCCAAGTCGTATCAGCGAGGCCCTTTCCTTTCAGTGCCAATTCCCAAGATCAATCCAAATCTCCTACAATTAAGCCCCGCGTAAGGTTAGACTTAGTACGCGACCGTGGGTGAAAAGCGGCTTTGCCAACGCCTAGCAACGCCGCTTCTGCATGCATGTCCCGCGACCCGGTGTTGGTCGGTGACAGAACGGTTTAGTGGGCATAGTCCATACATTTCAATACAAAGAATATTATCTTGCCTGATACGTTCATAGCACGATATGGTACAGTGGAGTGGACAGAATCCTTAACCCTGCTACCCACGATAATCACTTTAATTATGATTTATTATTAAAGTTAAATATTGGAATGCTTTGTTGGCTTTACCTTAGCTGTAATTAATATTATTTGCTATTACCAAACAAAGCGTTGCATATTGTGTGATTGTCTGCCTGACCGAATCCTGTTCTAAATGTTCGTTCGATGTCGATTGTCTAGAATTGGCCATGTCAAACAACAGTGCCCCACCAAAACGTCACAATCGTTTCACAGAGGGCGCGCAAACGAAGAATTGCACGCAATGCAAGAAATCGTTCCCGTCGCACGCATCGATGCTTATACATATGCGTACGCACACAGGTGAGTCACGGTTTCGGATACGTTCATATTAAGACGATAATACTAAAACTAATCTCTATAAAAAGAGGAATAAATAGTCAGGGACATCGAAATATGACAGTTGCTAGTATATTTGCCAACGGTTGCTGATATTTTTATCAGCAATGTTATCAAGTCGATAAGCTGCCAGTTAAGAAATATTTTGACACCCGACTGGCAAACAAATAGACTAAAAAAGAAAAACTTGTTAATCGATTATTACACATCCCTCTGGTGTGGCTAAAACGAAGGTTTTTCTTTCTATTTTTGCATTTTATTGTATCCTGAGTTCGATCCTCAGGTTCTGTTAAAAGAAACTGCTCAGAAGAGTTGTAGTCTTCGCCCAAATTCGATTATCGCCACTTTAATTTATAGTATCACGCCTGTAATCTCTAAAGGGTCAGGCAGAAGTGTACCTAGTAGTACACTCCAGTTATGCTTAACATCTTGAACGCCATTTTCATATATATGTGACAAGCAAGCGCGTGCTCTGGCCGCCAACGACACAACTATGTGACTAAAAATTAAGGTAAAATTGTGGCTTGACGTGGAGGGCACGCGCGTGCGTTCAAGCTCTAGCGTTAAAAAAGCTTAGCCCATGTAATAGGGGGCAAGCCTATTGCCACCCTGCCGGGGTTGCGGGTTGTTCGAAAGAGATACCGCGGCCTCGGCACGTAAAGGGCAATAGAAGGAATATGGGTGGGTTTTAATCAGTACTAGTCTGACACTCCCACCCATTGAGTTATTTGATGATTTCCCATCCGCAAAAAAAGCCTATTGCGGTGGCAATAGGCTTTACCTTTAACTGTAATGATAATTTTTCTTCTTTATCGTGTGTGTACTGCCAAACCTGGTGTCAGTATTAAAAAATATTAATGCACTTCACAAAACCCAATATCTGTTGACGAAGCGAATCTCAAATGCTATCGTATTAGTAAATTTCATTACACGTTTTCCAAACAGAGACTGCCAATTTACGATACATCTTGTCAGACTTCAGAGATCATGTGAAGCACTTAGAGAAAATCTACCCCCTTTCAGGAGAACGTCCATTCATATGCGGGCTCTGCAACAAAGGTTTCAACGTGAAGTCTAACTTACTGCGACACTTACGCACTCTGCACGACCAGCTCATCAGCCCGGCGCAAGTCGAAGAGGGCGAAGACGAAGAGGTCGAGCCGGGGCCTTCTGAGGTCAAGCGCGAATCCTGAGGGCGTGGAGGGGGGGCAGGTATGTGATACACGCTTTTTTCGTAGTTTGCTTCCTGATAACATTGTGAAGGCAAAATATAGTCAGCACATTTAGTAAATGAACTTATGTTTTCCTCAGAAAGGAACATATTCCTTCATCCTAGACAGCTAGACCGTAGTCATCTTCTTTGGCGCAGGGCAGGGCGTATTTGTGGGACTGTCTCTTGTAATGGGTCGTTGAAAAAGTGCTGGTTAGCAGCCTAATTTGAATAAATTACTTTTGATTTTATTCATATCTCTTCCCGTAATGTTGTGACTTATTGTTGAGCAATTGGCTCATCATATCTGTCATTATAATGTGACACCGCATCCTTTTAATTCAGAATGGTTAGAGGTAATCAACATGGTAATCAAGTCATAGCATTTTTTTTTACAGGTAGAGGGCGCGGGCGACGTGCAGCATACGTAAATGTAAATGCTATGAGCGAAGCCACCCGTCGCGCCCATGAAAAGAAAAGGCAAACGGACAACGCATCGCCTTCGAACGTGCCGCGCAAGCAGAGCTACTCGCTCTTTCTGAAACAACGCGCGGTACTCTTTTCTGCCAAGAAATGGAAACAGTGAACCTCGGTATGGCGACTCGCTACAACATTACTTTCATTCCTTATAACTTTTCTTTGACTATAAATTGTCAAGTTATTCGTAGCCATGTCGCCATTCATCCGTTTGTTCACTTAACCTGCCCACCCTCCTCCTTTCGAGTTAACGGTTTAATTAATTTGTATTTAACTATTATTATTGAGTGAAATATTTTTTTATAATCCCCTAGTTTATTATCTTTGAAGCATCTCGACTTCTAGTCACATATTAGACTTAAATATCTGCTTTTAATTTAAGTGATACCTAAATGTAAGACGGATTGTGTCTAAGATCTAACAAGTAACAACGAATAAGTCGGATTTGTCAAAAAATAAGTTCTAAAAGATTTGACATTACAGTGGGCAATTTTCTTTGTTGACTTACATGTTTTTATTAACCATTATAAATTATAACAAACGTGTCTAAATAATAACCACTATTATTACTATTTTATAATTACAGTCAAATTTGTATTTTTCCAGGCTTAGCATGCACCAAAATGTTAGTAAAATAGTTAAGGTGGAATCCAATTCAAATTTTCTTCTCCAACCCGTTTGGATTTAAAATGATCAATGCTCGTGCCTTCTGTGTTTGAGAAGAGGCCTTTCCCCAGCAGTGGAACAGTAAGTCTGGTATTATTTGCTACTGGCAAGTAAGGCAGGCGACCTTAATTTTCATGAATTTGTTAATATTCTATTTCAGGAAAGTCAATCAAATAGATTGAATGATCTCAGAGGGTTGTTTTAAAGATTTTTGTTTCGTTCGAGAATCCAATATTCCAATCAACGTACCTAACACGACTTGTGAATTGTAAAAATGGAAAGAAAATTGAATTTCTTCTTTCGAGCATCGTGATTGTATTAGTGTGTATTTCTTTTCCGACAATACAAATTATGTATTCATAATTTCCGTAGCGCAGTAGGCATCGACCTGTATAGGTCATTGAAATTAACAGATGGGCGTTTTTCAAAAAAATTGTCGGTGACGTAATTAGAATTCCACTTATGTGAATTTTAACATTTAGCTTCAAAATGTAATTAAATTGATAAAATATAGTATGAGCAGTATGAAAATAGTATTTTTTTAAGAAAATAATAATGAATTTTGAAAATAATTACAATTTTAATTAAATTATGTTTTCAAGAAATTCCATTATGTTACTAATTTTAAAATAGTTTTCTTGAAAACTAAAAGAAGTTCAGTACTTTTAACTTTATTTATGAAAAATAAACACAATCAGTCTTCTAAAAAATATTGATAATTCAGCTTATTAGATCTAATCAAAAAATGTTTTAACAAAGATATTCCTTACGCTACTTTTGGGTACTTTGTACTATATGTTTTTCATCCTAGAACGTCAAATATGAGAAATATTCTTTCCAAAGTTTAATTATAACAAATTAAAAATTAATAATAAACTATATTGAACAAAAACAGTTAAATTTCTTTGAGATCTATTAATTAGTCTTAGAGAATAAATCACAGTAATAATAGGACAGTGACGTTAATGGAATTCGAAAATGACGTTTAGGAACTATAAGGGCTTTATGAACCGACCTTTAGGATTCCATTACGTCACTTTTGAGTTCCATTCATGCGATAGTAGCGTTAATGGAGGTAACGTAACCATGCCAATAAAATTTTCAAATGAATTTACTACTTATTTATCAAACTTTTGTTCAATATAACTTAACATTTCAAATAACAATAAATTAACATGTATAATAGACAATAGAATGAAATACACATGAATACTTTAGCTGGAGAAAAGCAGTATCGTTTGTGGAAATATTTTTTTCACATGAGTCGAGACGACCACTTCGAGTACGTTTTGTTGGCGAACTGGCTGTCAAAAAATAAATATGGCAGCCACCATAGACTAATAATGTTGCTATATTTGGGAAAATGTATTGAATTGGTGGTATTTTTTGTTGGAAGTCGTTGAAAATGCGGTCACGTACGCGGAAATTCCATCATACGCCATTTTGCAGGACAACCCAAAATCTGGTACTTTACAATAATTTTCAACCGTAACATGTACATTTTACGGTTTAAAATTGAAGTTACGGTCATAAATGACCAGTTAAATGCAAAACATTTGAATAATAATATAACACGACCATATTATGTGACTCTGAACTTGACTCAGTAGGTGTGGGACATACCAAAAACATCGACCTCATTTTACTTATTTTGATTTTATATTTGATTTATAACAGATTCAGACCTTATTTTTATTTGATTTATGAGACTATATGTTACTTTATTGTTAAAATAAATGATATGTAATAAAAACTTTTATAAAATTCGATAATTTATTCTGAAAGTGGTCGGACACTGACTTTTTTCAAGGTACAACTTTTTTGGAAAACGCCCAGATACTGTTCTTGCGGTATTTGATATCTCAAATTGTCGAACCTACTCGCTTGTTCGCCCGTGTTGGTAGAAAAAGATGCGTGAAATTCTGTATTCGGATGTACAATACTACCTACGACCTAACCTAGTCAGTGGTGCTTGCTATGCCTACTATCTTCGATATTTACAATAGACCGCTAGTCTAAATTCTTATCTTCTCCAATGTGTTTTAATATAGTGAGTATAAAGATTTTTAAGTATAAGGATGATTAATATAATGTTCGAATAATTCAAAATTGCGAAGCTTTAAGTTCGGCATTCCTTTGTGTTAGAAGTAATTATTTATTTTGATTGTGTATAAGTAGACACTGAATTTTAATTTCTTGACATTCCAATTCAATACTCATGTAAAACATGAACATGAATGTAATTTGTACTATTGTGGAAAATAAAAAGTGATTGTCAATTATTGTTTTGTGATTTGCAAAAAACACCACCATTTAGACGAATGTGTTTATTTCTTACAAAAATACTATTATATCACAATTTTCAGCGATACACACAGTGTATGGAGATAGGCTAGGCTTGAGAAATTGGAATTTTAACATGATGTTTTTGGAAAGAGCAAGTACAACATAATATACGTGAATACAAAATTAAACCTTATTACTAATTAACTAATCTAGCTATCCTCCTCTTCAATCTTGGGCGCTAGATAGTAGCGAATGTGACCAATTTCTGGAATGCGGTACTCGACGACGAGTGGGACATCAGCAGACATCGAGAGTTGAACCTAAAACAAAGGTAGTTTAATTAGGTGGTTATAGATCATTCATATTTTTTGTTAGTTTCACCTAAATGTATGTTTCCAAGACAAACCTGTTTGTAAGATTACAGTTTGTCGAGCTTATTAACAATACAATCAACTCAGCTAATAGCAGAACACTGATCTCCATCATGAAAGTACAAAATGTTGTACATGTTGCATTTATGCAAACTGAACAGATTAATAGATACATAGTATTTACTATAATACACAACATTATAACAATGCTCTTACAAAATTGTTAATTCTATAGTAATAATGGTGGTCTTTTTATTGATAGCTGTATATTTTCGACTTTACAAGTACACCCAGTGTGGTTTCCAGATGATTGTGTGTGACAACGCAACAAAGAACAATCAAAGTGACTTACCTGTGGACTAAGTGACGTGGCTTTAGTGAAGTAGTTGAGATACTGGCAGGCGAATGTTAGAGTCACTGGCTCCTCCATCTCAATAACTACAGCCTCTTCCTCTTTGTCAATTGAAGCAGTCTGCGCAAGCTTGATGTTTGCCGAGCCGATGTCGCCGGATGCTGAGAACTTCACTCCTGTGGTAGAGTAATATTTATCAGTTTCACCTTAGTAAAGCTTATACAACTGATAAAGAACTACAGTCACACAGCATTGTAAGGGTGAATCTATATTTTATTATATATTTTATTGTGTAAGGGTTTTTATTTATTTGTTTATGGTGAATACAACAAAATACTACAAAGTCTTACCCTCTTTGGTGCAAGAAATGACCATGGACTCTCCAAACTGTGAGAGATCACGGCAGATTCGCGCGAATTCACCACTTGGTAACCTTATGGTGCAACTATACTCAGTCTCAGGAATACCTGTAATAATAATTTATTTTATTAATTAACCCAGATCAAGCAGATATAGTCTGGACAAGATTTATAGATACTTTCATTAGTTTTGCGCAGTGTCTCCCCAGTCATTCACTGAAAATGTCCCACAGGTGTGTACAACTTTACTGGAGTAATCACTATCCTATGTTTTAACCTAGGTTGTGGTTAACCTGTGTGTGGAATTCTATAGTATTCCAAACAGTAACAAAACACATTCTTCAAGACAATAAATAGACAATTACCTACTTTTATACACAGGGTGGAATTTTGTAATGCCACCTGAAGGGAAAGTACTCTTAATACTTTAGATAGAAAATTTTACTTAAAGAAAACTTTCCTTTATTTTTGAAAAGAAAGGAAACGGCATTCAATGATTTTTTAAATTCGCTTGCCGCACACGGTAATTGTGGTCATAGTAATTGACTTTGTTTAGCAGAAATGCAGCCTTTCTTCAATAATGATTGGATCACAGCATTTTTGAGAAAAGGCATTACAGATGATGTAATTGACCTATGCATAAGTTCACATTTGCTAGTGTCTTCACAGTCATAATCTGAAGGTACCTTGTAAATGTATATTTATTTTAGGATTAGTTAGTAATTAGCTGAAGATATCTTTCCACTCACCTAAGTGCTCAAGATCTAAGTTCATGAGCTTCATCTCATAGTCAGACACTTTCTCCTGGTTGGGGCTCTCGAACACAAATGTGACTGTGTCAGCATTGTCCTGTGCCTTGATTGTCACCGTGTCTTTGTCACCAGCACACTTCAGGATTTTTGACATGCTACAAGAGATTAGTCAAAGCTTATAGAAATGAATAGATCAATGTATGGAGTCAAAGATGTCTTTGTTGTTGTTCTATTATCTTTTAGCAATATTCAAGGAAAATAACTACACCTAGAGAATAACTTGACAAATGGGGAGTAGACAGTATGCCCATAGCAAACAGGATTAACCTTTACAACACCTGAGCATAAACATGCACATGCCTTCTATATTTGTGTTATTGGCACCCTGAACATGCACTTTCATGTCACATATATGTGGCAATAGCATTGAAAAGGTTAAAAAGCTCAACTTAACATGTTTTAGAAAACTAGCAATCATAGAATTCACTGTCTTTTCTGTGTTTTCAATACCTGAGGGAAGTTTTCATGATTGCATTTTATATGATGCCAATTCACTGCAGTAAAAGTCATATAAAAAATAACACTAATCATTAATAGTTAACTTACCTTCCTAAGTTCATGCCCATGGAGATATTTCTATCACATCTGTATTTGTCAAAGCCATCAGACCTGAGAGTGAGGGACACCAGTGACACATGGGAGTTGTCCATTGCCTGAAACATTAAGCTGTTTAAACTTATGACTGTTAGTATAATTGAAGGATACATAGTTAGACAGAAGAATATAAAATTATTTTGATGTCATTCATTGGCAAGTTGTAACTTGTCGTGTTTGTCTGTTTACTAAGCTAAGCCCAATTTCTGGAACTTGTTTGTTGTACTAAGGATAAAAAAACACATGGAACTGTACCTGCAATTGGATCCCATTGTCATCGCAATCAAATGTGGCCTGTGTGAGAAGATCCTTGATGGCTTCCAACACCTTCTTCAGGATGGAGCTACGGAGAAGACGTGCTTCAAACATGTTTTCCTGAAAATTTAATATAGAGGCGTGATGTTCTGTTCTTCTCAATATGTTACGAGACACAAGCTAAGCTACAATTGGGAGGAAATGAAACTGCCAAAGAACGGTACCAGGGTTAGTGTTGTTGGCATTTGGCAAACAAACTCAAAGCATTTCGAGTTTTACGACGTTAGGTTATGTAAATATAGGAGAAATACTCACTTTTGTATATATTTAACCAGTAAAACAGATCAAAAACTAATTGAAATAAAACACGATGCGTCTGTGTCGCTGACCTCACGAAATAATGACAGCCGGTCGCGGGAAAAATCGGCGCGAAAAAGCGTAATGTCAAACAAATGAAACAAAACTGACAGAACACAGTCTGTGTGTGTGGCAAGGAACATATTTTGACAGAACACAGTCTGTGTGTGTGGCAAGGAACATATTTACTCTGGTGTGTGGTGTGTTTTTGGTTTTGGGTGTGTTGCTGGAATGTGGTGAAAACCTTCGCTCGCGCATGTTAATAATGTCAAAGATTTTTTAAATGTAGAAATATTGTTATGGTGTTCGTTTTTATAGTCTAGTCAATAAAGCATTAAAAATTGGTTGAGCTCTGAATAAAAGACATAAAGCTGAATTCAAACACATTTAATTTGGTTTTTCTAACAATTTGTTCGAAAAGTCAAGTCTCGTAAAAGCAAAAAATCGGGTTTTCGTGATTATCTTGGTTTCTATAGCTTTTTTATGTTAAAGAGAATGCATTTTGCAGGTACGTGTCAAGTTGAATGTGGATAAAAATATGAATAACAGCAATTTTTAGTTCAAGTATTTTTAATGACCGTTTTAGAGAATTTGACAAAAAGAACGGCTTAGAGTAAAAAATCCTAGAGGTACAGTGGCGACCAAAAGTCCAGAGGCAAACTTATTATGTAACAGCTTGATGTTTAGTTTGACTTACGATCTTACTCCTTTTTTCAAGCAAATAGTCGTTGTCGTCAACAAGTGATTCTAGCGCATAATTTCAACTTATTACCTAGAGTCAAGATGGCTTAGCGGATAATGGGATTCGGATAGACAATAAGGTGTGTGTTCAAATCTTACGCAGAATTGTAGACTTTTAGAATTTTTACTTGGTTGGAAGTCATGGGACAGAAATATTATGTATATTCTTTACCTTGTTCACACAATTAGTAAAGTAAGCTGCTGTAAAGTAAGCTGTTGCCATTAATTGTCTTAGAACTGCCTCTACTTGCGTAAACAATTACACATGCTAACCAAACGGTAATAGCCGTACCTGCACTGTTACCCCAGTTTTGCGGCAGTCAAGTGTGACGTTTATGAGCACATCCTTGATGGCATCGAACAACTTCTTCAGAATGGAGCTTTTTTCAAGACGTGCTTCAAATGTATGTTCCTGCATAAGCGGTCCAAAAAGAGGGTTGGGAGATTTTCATGAAGCGTACCTAGCAGGCCTAACATACGCCATTTTCATTGATCAATAGCATGTATCAATACAAACTCTTTTAAACTGACTTAAAAAAAAACCCGCCAAGAGTGAGTCACATTCGCGCACCGAGGGTTCCGTACAAACTTGCGATATAAGCGGCCATATATTTTCTTAGACTTCGAGGGTTGATTTCTTCACAGCACAGGTCTTGACGGACAGACAGACAACATAGTGATCCAATAAGGATTCAGTTTTGTCCTTTTGAAGTACGGAACCCTAAATAGGAGGAATTTCTTTTTGATTACTAGAGGGAACAGAGAGTGCATCTGTGCCTGCGCACACAATTGTGCCCTATTTTAACTGCCGCGCCGATGGCTTTTCTCCGCTGAGAGCACTATATGTATACTAGCTTCCACCCGCGACTTCGTCCGCGTGGTACTTTGGGCTAACGCTTATTTTAACCCGCGTGATGATCGAAAAAATCTTTCCTTCCTTCTTACTCCCCCTTTTCTCACTTCTTTTTTAATAGCCTATGCAATGATACATTTCTTACATTACTATTACTTACATTTTCACTAACCTAAATAATAGAATATGTGTAAGTACCTACCTAAGTTTGTAGATTAGATATTCACACTTCGATATTTTTTATGTAGGTTTAACATTCTATAATTATTTATTCGTAAAACTAAGATCGTTCTTATTTTATCTTACTGACAAAACACTTGATTTTCTTTACACCACTTATTTATGCAAAACACATTTTTATGGCACTTATATTGGTATGATACATACAACTTATAATGTCAGATGAATCTGAATAATTGTTATATAATGTCAACAAACTCGGGCAGTTCTTACTTTCTAAATTGTATACATTATTAATTCGGAATATATCTTTTATCCATAACACTTTTTCGTTTCTTTTCGTAAATATAGATTTATTTTTTAAAAAATCCACAAAGTTTGCTTGATAATTAAAATATGGTACAAAACCTTCGTTCCAGTTTATTCCTCTGTGTTTTTCAATCCAAGCCACTTGTAACCGTTCTTTCCTCGTCAAGTCATAAAATGGTCGTGGTGGTTTTATCAACAGTACTTGTACACGTCCTTTGTACATTATTGCTATTTCTTTTGGAATAAACTCATTTTCTTCACTCTTAAACCCTTGAACATCTACGATGACATTCATGATAGTTTTCTCACAATATTACTCAACGGCTTGTATTCGAACAGTCGATCGTTTATTATTAAACAATAGGCAGATGTATTATTTTGAATATCTTCAGAGCATTCAATTTCTAATCGCACGTCAACTGGTCCAGTTTTAAGTGAATCGTTTTGTCTTGAACAGTCAATCACAAAAAGTGCAGCAATTTCTTTAAACTGGTCTAAGCTAAGCAATGGATCAATGCTTAAGTTGTAATACGACTGACGAAAATTAGCATACATTTCATATAATATACTGTATTTACCTTCATCAAATTTCAGATTAAGTGAGTCATACGGATAGTATTGAGAATATATTGGAAACAAGGTACGCGCCTTTAATGGTTGGGTCATGCCGGTGTTGATGTATTCTTTCGGCATACTCTAATGGACTCAGACGGAACTTGATGCCCTGGATAGGAGGGTCCGCACACTGCTGACCGCAAATCGGATGCATCACCCACGGTCGTCGGTAATGAGACTGTATATCCCACGGAAGTGTGGCGGTCGTGGCTTCCTAAACGCTAAAACCCTGCACAACCGTGAGGTATGCAGTCTCAGGGAATACTTCTTAGAAGCCGATGTGGAGATGCACCGAGATGTGGTATCAGTAGACAAGGGCCTCACCCCGCTCTCCCTGGCTAACGAGAACTGGCGCAAGCCTAAAGTATTAGACACTAATGATCGCAAGGAGGTATGGCAGAGCAAGGAGCTTCATGGACGCTTTTACCGGGCCCTTCATGGGCCTGATGTAGATTTCTCAGCGTCCGTATCCTGGCTACGCTTTGGTAATCTTTTCGGGGAAACCGAAGGTTTTGTTTGTGCAATAATGGACGAAGTTATGATGACGAACAACTACCGGAAATACATTGTGAAGGATGGCACGGTTGACATATGTCGGGCATGTCACCCAAGGGCGGATCCAGCTTTTATATCAGGGGGGGGTCACCATATCGGAGACAGCTTTTCTCCGTAGTCTAGTTCGGATAGATCTAGCTATACCTACTTAATATTATAACGGAACGTGAAAGTATGTTTGTCAATTTTTCACGTTGAAACCGCTAAATGGATATGATTTCATGGGGTCGATTGCATTGGTCCTCTACTGCAGCGAAGTTACCTGGTCGCGGGCGGAGTCACAGGAAAAATCTAGTAAATAATACTATTTGTAAACAAATTATATAATTTTATTGGTGCACACTGAAGAACAATAAAAACTTATATGATAAAATGTATTCTACGTTTGTATCGTCTCGCAAAACGCCTTATAGGTAACTCCCTCGTCATCTATATTTATTGACTTGTGCACGTGCAAAAGAGATAAGCCCGTCAGGCGGTCTTCTGCCATGGACGCCCTAAGCCAAGTTTTGTCCCTTCTTAGTGTGGAAAAAGACCTTTCCGCCGTTGCACACTAAAATCGCACCTCTTCGAAAATAAGTTTCAACCATGTCCCGCCAGCAACGAATACATTAAACCCAATTAATATAGGTATCAATTGAAAGTATGTTTAACGATCTTGAAATTTACAGGAGTTCGAATTCCTAAACCTAACAGATCTCATAAGCACGTAACGTTATAAAAAATGTTGTCAAAATACTTATTACAACGGCCACTAATTGCACCTCCCTACAAGGGTATAAAACAGGCGACCCGGGCTAAATGTGGGCCTCCGGTTAAGCAGTCAAACAACTCAACTGAGAGTTGAACTGCGAGTGGCCCTATCAAAAAATAAAAAATAAATGTGGGCCATTCCTTATTTAACCTTTGAAGTGAACACACGTGAACAGCAAGAAAAATACCCAGAACTGCTGATGAAGCCGCTCAAGTCATTGCAACTACTACAATCAGGGATGCGGCCATGCGATGTTGCTCGGCAACTGAACTTAAGTCGTTTTTCCGTTAGACGAGTGTTCCACCGCTTCCAAGAGACTGGTGGCTATACCCGAAGACGTTGATCTGGAAGACAACTGTGCACATCGGAAAGAGACGATTGCTTCTTAGTTTCGACGCCTTTACGTTATCGGTTGTCCAATACTGTTGAGCTGCAACAACAACTGCGATCAGCTCGCAGAACTTCTGTAAGCGTCTCTACGATTAGAAGAAGAATGAGAGAAGAAAATCGTAGCCAAAATTGAATGCACAGCATAGGAGAGACCGGTTGCAATTTGCCCGAGAGCATGTGGATTGGACAATACACCATATCGACTTACGAAGGCTGTGCTCTTCTCGGATGAGACGAGGGTGTGTCTTTACTGCAACGACAGGCGTCGAAGAGTGTACAGAACGCAAGGGGAACAATTCGCACAAGCCTGTATTGCCTGTACAAGAGACAGTGAAATATGGGGGTGGCTCGTTCATGTTCTGGGGCGGCATCTCAATCGACGGCAAAACGAACCTTGTGAGTGTTTCTCGGACTGGAAGTGCTCGCGGGCGCTGACTACTCCTCGGTACATAACAGAGATCTTAGAGGAGCAGGTTGTCCCTTATGCGGGTTTTTTTGGCAATGGGTTCACGTTAATGCACGATAACGTCCGTTGTCACGCTGCTTTTATTGTGAGAGCCTACCTGCAAGAACTTGGGATCCCTGTTATGCGCTGGCCGGCGCGTAATCCAGACCCAAACCCTATTGAGCACCTTTGGGATGAACTGAAACGGCGAGTACGGGGACGTACCTAATCCTGCCCCTACCACTCTCCAAGACCTCCAAGATGGTGATACTGATTAAATAAAATTTAACTCTTTAATCATTTGCATTAGCTTGCTTTTTTATTCCCTGGTAAACAAAATACCAAATCTATTGATTTATTCTGAAAATTAAATAAATTGCCTTTCCAATGATACCTTAAAGTCATATGTCTACCATTGATTAATAGGGACTTAGAAAGGAATTCTAAAAGAGGTGCGATTTTTGTGACGCCGAGGGTATAATATAACCAATAACAACACAGAATTGTATTATTATGATTATGTGCGTCTTTCGCGTTAAATTTGTTTACGTTTATAAATAAAATTAGAAAAAATTGCAGTGCCCAGCTATGACCCAGCCTGTCGCCCAGGGGGGGGTCATGACCCCCATGACCCCCCCCCTGGATCCGCCCTTGATGTCACCGTCCGGGAGAATCGATCCGTCACATTATTTCTGGGTGTTCTCGTCTGGCTAACGGAGAGTACTTGCATAGACACAACCTAGTTGCCAGGATTATCCACCAACAACTTGCTTTGAAGTGCCGTACTATAAGTATGTGCCCGACCCAGTTCTTGAAGATGGTAATATCTGCTTGCATTGGGATCGGTCTATCGTCACTGACAGGACTATTGTTGCCAATTGTGGTGATAGATCGATTGGAGCGTCGCGCAATGATTGTTGATATAACGGTTCCGCACGACGAGAACCTCGTGAAGGCAGAGAAAGATAAACAGTTCAAGTATCTAGATCTGGCTCGCGAGGTTGTCGACATGTGGCACGTAAATACAGCAGTCATTGTGCCGATAGTCGTGTCGGCCAATGGCTTAATAGCCAATAGCCTCGACCAACACCTGAGGATGCTATCGCTTGGCAGCTGGATCAAGGGCTTGATTCAGAAAGCAGTAGGTACTTCTGGACACGGCCCGTATTGTTAGGAGGTTCCTCTCTCAAGAGCCCTGACCACCAGTAGCTTGGACCCTGTTCCCGATGCTGGTGGACTACTATTTTTTATATTTATAAATGTTTTTTTTCCTTTGTTGTTTTATAAGAATATGTAAAAATATGTATAAAAAATATGTGTAGAAATGAATTAAACGAAATAATAATAATAATAAGACATTTCATGTAGGTAAACACAATTAAAACAAGATACAATTTAAAGTAAGTACCTATTTAAGAAAATATTGATGAACACCTAGGTAAACAAATATTGGCGAACACCTAGTTAAACAAATAAAGTCTTTAAGTATCGTAAGCACCTATGCACAATGATAGGACAATTTTTAAAATCATTTTGAGTTGCTTTAACAAACTCCTTTAAGTGGGGCCAAGATTATTTATTTTCATCTAATTTCGCCTTGATGGTAGTTATGGCCGAGCGCCATCTATTTATGGGCATTATTTTTTTAATTTCTTCCGTGTTGTAAATTTTCACTTCTACATAATATTTGCCTTCTTTAGTCTCGCTTATTTGTCGTGAATATCCCTTAGCCATCCTTCTAGTAAAATATGAGTACAGTGGGGGTATATTACCAGTTTTGTGGGGTCTCTGTGTTGGGGTGACGCTTTCTTCGTTATCACTGTCTTCACCGAATAATTCACTGGCCGTAACTCGAGCTGATGGTGTTACTGGCGAAACGACCTGCTTCGATTTTTTTGCGCTTGTTGACTCTTCACTCGATTTGATGGACTTTTCCCGCTTCTTTTTTCTTTCCTCTGTCTTCCTCTTCGGCTTCGCCTCTTGCTCAGAGTCATCGCTAGAGAGGAAAAGGTCGTTGCTAAGTAGTGTCGACCTGTCAACAAAAATATAAATGAACATATTAGTGCATTGCAATCAAAAATTTTTCTTCAAAATTCCTACATTTGTAAAAAGGAACTGATCGTGAGGAAGATAAATAGTTAACAGATATGAATATCGTTTGATTTGTGCTGAAATCGAATCTGAAAAGTCGATCAGTCAACCACCCGGAACAACTATCTGTAGGCCATACAAATATTTATTCCGTGCGGGAATCGAATGTTGTTATGAGTATGACTACTGACTATTCGAATCCACAATAATTATAAGCTTTTCCGCCTGATTCGGAATAATAAGGGCGCTATTTAAAAGTCGCGCTGTTGGCAAGCTCGCGTAGGTATATTGAAAAACCGTATAAGCAGCTGTAATTGACGCGGGCGCATGTATCATTCTCTAATCCACATCCGCGCGAGATTTAGCGTACAAACGTCTTAATCTCTACTCCTAAACTAATAATGAGGAATAGGGATACAGAATATTACGGACTTGTATTCCCCTTTCGTCCTCAGATAAAGAGGAGAACTCTAGTAAATAATTACATTGCTCAAAAACAGCGAAAAATACTCCAGATAATGATCATAATAGTATCTCTCCTTATGTGGCTGGATCAAGGACCTGATTCAGAAGGCAGTAATCTTCGATACACAGAAACCTCTTCACAATGCGGGCTTTGTGAATAGGTTTGTGTCTCTGGATCTCTAGGCACGGGTAGCTCGGACCCTGCTCCCAATGCCATTTTTGTTTTTTAAGTTTCAATATTGTAAATATAACATGATAAGTGAATTAAGGTATTTCAAAGGAAAAGCAAAACTAAACAGTAAAACAATTGAAAAGTATATATTTTCAAAACCATAAACAAACAAAGAATAGTAAATATAAAACATTCTTCCAAATAACTTACTAAAATAACATTGCTTAATTTGTGACAATCCTGTTTTAACAAGACAGCTGGACTACTTGATCATCACCAGGGTAACATGGTAACTTTAAGAAATACTTGGATACTATTCCAGGAGGTAAAAATCTTCCACCAAGGAAATGTTTGGCACCTTCTATGAACTTGTCCTGGGCACACAGTTTTGGCGCCGAAAGTGATATCAAGAGAGATGGTTTGAGGGACTTGCCAGTACCTGGACCACGTTCTACATCCCAGCCACTGGGAATATCCACACTAGAACAGAGGTAAATACAAATCATTCTAAGTTTAAACTGACAAAAGTTCATTTATAAAGTAATAAAAAAAAACCTACATTATGCTCATATTTCAAATTACAATAGGGCTGGGTAAAATCTTCTCATTTGATAGTATCAACACTGTCATTGTAATGTTTGAAAAAAGAACTGACAATATTTACCTGCAGACTGGTAAATTGGATTCAATTAAGGCATCCATGGCAGGTGCTAGTTCTTTTCTCACTGGAGGTTTAAAACTGAACCCAAAGAGAGCATCTACAAGTACTTGGTAATCATTGCACAAATCTTCTGGTGGAGGCAGTTTTTCAACAATATCAACCCCAAAAGCTAAACATTGCGCCAAAAGATTCTCATACAATGGTTTTTCTGTACGCTTTGGGTAGTATATAGAAACATTGTATCCAAATAGGACCATATGTCGGGCTGCAACTAGACCGTCTCCTCCATTGTTTCCTGGACCACATATGATTAGAGCTCTTTGGTGCCTGCAAGATAAGAAAGGGCGTATATTGTGCTTGAGTAACAAAAATAAGTGTGCAAAATGTTCTTAAATTTAAGATAAACTTACGTAGACGTGGGATAAACTCTTGCAACAGCCGTAGCGACACTGAGTCCAGCCAGCTCCATCAACTGATCAACACTGTACTTGTATTCATTGAAGAGATCCTCATCCAAAGCTATTGCCTCCTTTTGCGTTAAATATCGCATCCTCACGTTGCTGCATTGCTTCGCTCCCGATGCCATCACGCCACCGCCCCAAACGTTAGCTACACGCAACTAAAAACCAGATAAAGTTGTCAAAACATGAAAGTTTCGTGCTAAGAACAAGCCGGTACAATGTAAGTTCCATACCAACAACGCACTACTAATAAGCCGAAAAAACATTTAGGTACCTAAAGGCTGCCGGGGTATATAAGCAATTATACACTTTTACATCCGATTAACTATTGTAGATGTATTATTTTGTTTATTTTGTTATTCTCGACAAAAACTACAAAATTGTGTCGAACGAATGTCACCGATGACAGAGTCCACCATTGTACCATGACAGAGTCTGTCATCGGTGACATTCGTTTGACATGCGATGGGCGACCCGAGTTATCTAACTCAGGCAACTCGAGTCAGACCGTACGTAAGCGAGTCAGCCGAGTCAATATATCTGATCTGTAAGTGTAACCCGGGTTGACCCGAAGAGCGCGCGCCACCCGCCACCTAGCCCGCGAGCTGCGAAGCTCGAAGTTCGTACGACTCCGAGCGAGCCCGAACGTCCGAGGCATGCGTAATACACGTTTTAGAGAGTATATTTTATTTTAGTTACTTTTTGCAAATTTTATAAAAGTACGAACTTCCAATGTTGTTCTTACAAAGTATTGTTTAACTTAAGACTGAAATTCAGAAACAAGTGCCATTATACATACCTAGTCATTTTTATATAATTACTTACTTATGCCCGAGTTGGTTAACGGGTCAGCTCGAGTTACTCGAGTTATCAAAAAGTCGACTCGGCCCATCGCTGTGTGTGTGAGTGTCTAATTTAGACACTAGACAGTGAGTTAGACTGACATCAGGATTTCTTTGGTTGGGGCCACAGAGTACTTTTATTATATTATGGTTGGGGCTGTAGCAAAGAGTAGAATACTTTTACCATGGCTCAAGTGCTCATGCTTCTGAGTTAAAGTATAGAATAAAGATTTAGATCTTTTTTTTACCTTTATATTCCTATTGTGGCCTGCGGCGCTTCGTATTGGCGGAATGAATGTTCGTTTCGTTTCGAACGAAAGAAATGTTCGAAACGTTTGAACTTGTCTTGATTGCAGGTGGGCGTGCATCAATTTTCCTGCTTGCACTAAGGACGATATCGGCGATCGGCGAGTTAATCCGTTCCGGAATGCGACTTCCGCATAGAGTAGATAACATACGCGTAGCGCCGTCACTCAGGACCACAGTCAGTGCCTGGTGGTTTTAGTCAAGGGAAGCGGAAAAATAAAATGCGTAAAATAGAACTGAAATGAAAATAATCAAACTGTCAAATTGACCGTTGACGTTTGACAGTCATAACGTTGTCAATTTTGGTTTTCGCTCATCCGTCACAAAAATGGCTGCGCTTAGGGTATTCAGTCGTAATTTGCCGTATTTACGACAGCAATTTTCCGCTTTATTAGGAAACACGTCGCCATCGGTGAAATTCATTTGTGTAGTAGTTATCATAGGGTATATTTTATCGTTTTCTGATGATGTTGTGGACGTTCTCAGTGTCACTCCAGGGTATTTGTTGCCACCTTCGTTTCAATTGTGGTCCACTTTCACGTTCTGGTTTCTCGAGATACATTTGTGGGAAGTGATCATCGACATTGTGACAGTGGGACTATGTGGGAAACTAATAGAACCGTTATGGGGTCAGATGGAAATGATGAAGTTTTTCTTTCTGTCAAATGTCGGAGTAGCGTTTCTGACGACGTTCTACTATTTAGTGATATTTGCGTGTACAGGACAAACGTCCTATTTGTTCGATATACACGTACACGGGCTGGCGGGTTACCTGGCCGCGGTGAGTGTAGCCGTAAAGCAGATAATGCCAGATCATCTGCTGATAAAAACACCATTAGGTGCGAATTGTTTGATAAGTATTGACGTTTTAAACTGTTGTTACTGATATCACATAGTTTGGGTTGACACTTGATTAAATTGCCTTGAAAACTTGTTTGTATCCACAAAGTATCTGGCCCACTAATAAATAAGCCTATCAAAATCAATTTCACAGCACTAACATGTACAGCAAATAAATTGAACATAATAATAGTGCATTCTTTCTAAACCCAATCATAACAAGTCACATGAATATTTTGTATTTGGCAACATTAATGTTTGTGTTTTTTTCTTCCAGGGAAGTTGACAAATAGATCATTGCCACTTCTTATTCTAATAGCAGCTATAATACTATGGGCTATTGGAGCATTGGAGGGCACATACCCCTGCATGTGGGGTAGTGGCACTATCTTGTCATGGATATACCTGAGATTCTGGCAAAGGCATAGCAGCGGAACCAGAGGAGATATGGCTGATAATTTCAGTTTTGATAAGTATGTAGTTAATTTTTTTATAATTTTAATCATAGTATTAGGTGCATGACACAAATTGTCATTTTGATCCTTTTGAATGAAATGAATTTTAAAGCAAAGGCGTGCCTTGGTCACCGACAACACAAATATGTGGGTGTTTAATGCTCTTACATTCAAGGTTAATAAATCAATATCAATCAATAGTTTGGAATACAGGTTTATTTTATCACTGTATTAAGTCTATAGTACTTACAAGTTCAAATTTAGCAAAACATCAATACCTATGTATACTACAAGGCTGTGATAAGGTGTCTGATGAGATGACAAGTAATAGGGAAGTATGGAAGCAGACATGCTGCGCCAACCCCAAATAATAAGGAAACAGGGCAGGAGAATGATGATAATGGATGATGTCCTAGCAAGATTGAGCATCAAACTGCAACATGTTAGGTTAAAATCTATCAGAGAAGAGGGACCAATACTCTGCTGTATTTACCTTGAACACAAGGTGTGACCAAAGTTCCACCACAGTGGAACATCCAATATAGGATGTTAAATTGTCTTTATATTGGATAAGAATATATCAAACTACCAAAAGTCACATTACATGAAAATCATCAATTGGTAGGTTGGGAAGTGCCAGTTAAATGGCAATAGGAGTATCCCTAATTGCATGGGACTTTGCATTACTAGTGAAGTGTGGGTGTACTAACTCTTCAGGCATGAAGGTGGTAATGTACCAAAAACATCAAAATAACATTCAGTGGTCCAAATAATTCTAAGAATTTAAGAAATGAAAGTCACACTGTAAGAACAATGGGCTTGTAACTTGAGTCATCCTGTGTTTTCTTTCAAACTAAAAACTATGCTTTTGTGTTTATGTAACACAGCAGATTTTTATCTACTACAAAACATGATATTTTGTTGATTTTTCATTGAAAGATCCTGCTTTTTTAATATTTGGCAAAATAAAACAGTAACTTTTGTTCCCAACCTACTGTTTTAGAGTTGGGAAATTAATATTTAATAATTTTTAACAGGATATTAAGAGGAAATGATTTGTGTAAATTTATTAATAAAAAAACATAACCGGCTACAAATATAGTTACTTTTTACTTCTTGATCTCAATCTAATTTGGGATCAGACAAAGAGTCTACCTTTCTTTCTATCCAGCCAGCATGAAGCATGCTTATCATCATCCAGATTGATACAGCATGATTTCTAATTCAACAACAACATGTGTGTACTACAGACTGTTTACATTTAATTACATAGCAACAAATAAAAATTGAAAGTGCTGTTCTTAAAGTGGACCAAGTGATAAGCGTTATTTTATTTCTACACGATAGCATTGACGCGTCATTGATTGATTGGACGATAATAATTATGATGTGGTTACTGGTTATACATTTGTGCTAGTAATTTGATAGATAAAATTTTGATAGTGACACATACTTAGTAATTTATTCATCAGCATCTACAGACTTCAGAATCAGACCTCTACAGTAGTCACTAAGGTAGCCCACAAAATAAAAAAATTCTTATCATTTTTGCTATCAGAGTGCCAGATTGTATGTTGATTGAAATATGATTCAGGAACAACTTATATGGCTTTACAGAATTATAATCATAAATACACCCTTCTTAAGTTCATTGAAACCAATTGAATGAGAGAAAAAAATAGAAAGGAAATCCACTCTGGTCCCCCATCCAATCTCAAATCGCAACATTTGAAGCATCTAAGGTGTTATTATTATGCATATGAATTGTTTATCCCTTATATTCTCTCCAACATGTACATTAACTAAAGATATAAATACAGGTGCAGGTGGATTAAAAAAAAATACATTATTTACACTTCACTGCATACAATAAATGCACTTGTAAATAATAATCGACTACCACACAGATATACATTTATCATGCATGTATGACTGCAAAGTATAATGGTTGTAGCACTATGATTTGAAGTTTCATTATTTTATTTCAATATCAATAGTGCATTGACATGAAATTGTTCACAATATTGAAAAACAGATACACAGAAAAGTTTTAGTTTGTTGTTGCTTGTTGTAAATAACATGCATTAGAGATGAAATAATCTGCATAACACTTATTTAAGAGATCATAAATAGGTGTTCAGATGTTATACCAATCATGACTCAATAATCGATTATATGTATATCTTTTCAGTTTCTTCCCTACGGTCCTGCAACCTGTGGTACGGGGTATCCTAGGCCCGCCGCACCGCTGCCTGGTGCGGATAGGGCTCTGCTCACCCAGTCCACGTCGCGTGCACCTTGCATTGAGCCCTAGAGGCGTCACTATATCGATGCCAGGCGTCGAACCGCAAGACATGGAGAGGCGAAGGTGATTCGTATTTTATTATGTACTGCAGAAAGTCCTTATGCTCTCAATCACTCATATAAGAAAAGAAAGATAGAAAAAAATATTTACATTTTTGTCGCAAATTACGACGAGCGAGTCTATCTTGGTGTACACACCACGACAGATCAAGTTATAGCCAGGGCTCTGAACCGGTTTAAAAAGAGCGGTTAATTTCGATAAAATACCGGTAAATATATCGTTCCTTCATTAACCGGTTAAACAAGTGAACAGTTCATATGTAACCCAAATGATAAAGGTTACCGGTTACATAAGCACAAACGGTTTTGACACCCAAATTAACCGGTTAATTCCGTAATTCGTAAATATTTTTCGTCTACTTTTTTAATACTTCCAACAAGTTATAGTGACATTAATACATTTAGTACCCCAGAAAAAATTAGGAAAAAACAAATGTTTGATCTGAGGACGTCAAATACAACCGGAGAACTTAAATGGTGCGGGTAGATTCATGTTTCGACTTGCTTAGTTTTTTGCGCGCCCGCAAACAAAGCGTCGAGCAAACCTACGCCACACAGTGGGTTGAAAGTATGATTTTAGTGACATAGGGGTCAATTTCGTTTCTTTTTTTGCGTTTTATGTATGCGGATGGATAGAACTCGTCAGCTTCAATAATAATTATCTCTTGACGTTTTTCTCTAAACTTAACAGTTTGGTAGAAAAATGGGTTTTGTGTTTTTTTTGTATGGAACTGATCTAATAAAATCAAATTTCTGCTAAGTAGCGTTAGATTTTTTTTCACTTTTAGCCATTATGCTAAAATGCTAATGAGGATCTAAACCCTCATTAAATAGGAAGCAGAAAAATTAGAAGTTATCTGTTTGTCACTGGTATAAAAACGAATACTAATTAATCCTTACTTATTATATATATTATATATTTATTATATTATATTATAAAAGCGAAAGTGAGTTTGTTTGTTTGTTTGTTTGTTTGTTTGTTACCTCTTCACGCTTTAATGGCTAAACCGATTTTGATGAATTTTGGTACAGAGACGGACATAGGCTAATTTTTATTTTAAAAAAGTGGGATATGAGGGAGAACGAGGGAAGAAAAGGGAAAACTTAGCGTTGTTATTACAAATCAATCAGGCGCAAGAGCAAAAACTGCAGGTCTGCTTGGTGTGTTATACCGAATTTAACGCGAGCGAAGCCGCGGGCGAAAGCTAGTATAAAATAAATGTAGCCCACATTTATTTTATATTAATTAGTATTCGTTTATTCGTACTACTTCTAACATCCAGTGATTGTGATCATACCTTTTTGGCTATAATGGAAGGTTTAGTTAATAATTTAGATTTATTTATGATTTTAAGAGAGCAGCTGCACTCATTGTCGAATAGTTCAAACCTTTTCCAATTTCTACAAGAAAAAATTAATGTGTCTGAAGAAAACAGTGCTGAACTCCAAAAAATCTGTACGCGATTTTGTTCAAATATAAATGCAAGGTGGGAGCGAAGTAACCGCACGTTGGCAGAGTTTATTAGAAAAAATGGGGATTGGTTGGAAAGTGCAATAAGTTGGCCTGCGGGAATAATACCTGAACCTGTTGACACTGAACAAAGAATGTTTGAGGTTTGTGATAAAAAAGATGTTGAAAATCTACCACCATCTACAGCAGAAGCTTCAGCATCTACATTTACACCTCGAAAACCTTTCGAAGAATTGAGATCCAGACAAAAACGGAGACGTGTTGATGAAATCAACAAATCGTTTTCAATATCCCCGGAAGAACTGAATGCTACCACAAATGCTAATTTAAGAAATACTGGAAATGAAGATGTAGGAAAAATAATGCATCATTTGTTAAATAACCCAGAAGATTTATAAAAAGGTAAGGAGCGTTTAAGTGCAAAAGTGAAAAGTAATCAATATTCACCCGATAAGGCACTGTCTTTGTTGGTTTCTCTTAAATTAAGTAGATAGCAGTATATAAGAGAGCAGCAAGTAAAAATGGGTCGGACTTATACTCTTCTTATTATGAAATTAAGCAAGAAAAGTCACAATGTTACCCAGGAAAAGTAAACGTAACTATAACAAAAGAAGGAGCTGCTATTAAACTGCAAGCTTTACTCAACTTGACGGTCTCGAGGCTATTAGATGTGATTGCTTTGGATTTGAGCTCGGCAAAAGATTTAGTGCTTATAAGCAAATGGGGTTTTGATGGAACCTTAGGTCAAAGTAATTACAAACAAAAGACGGAAATAGACTTTGATGATTCAACTATATTCATGGCCAGTCTAGTTCCTGTAAGGCTTCAACAATCTGATGGCACAATTGTTTGGGAAAACGACCGACCCTCATCAGCATTCTATTGCCGTCCGATTATGTTTAAATTTACCAAAGAATTGTTACACAAGTTACACAGTCAACAGTGGTAAGTACAAAAATTGCATAGAAAAAGAAATAGATGAACTTCAGTCGAATTGAAGTAACGCATAAATTGATTATGACGATGATACACGGCAAAATTACTTCATATTTGTCAGAGACATCATCGTCTGTCTGTGATATTTGCAAAGCAAAACCGTCCGAGATGAACAATTTACCATCAATTGCTCAAAGAGAAAAAAAAGAAGATATGTACCATTATGGATTGTCATCTTTACATGCCTGGATAAGAAGCAGAGTGCTGACTTCACATCGGTTAGTATATATTATATAGTAAAAATATAATATATACTAACCGATGTGATGATGATGATGACTTACATCCTTTTTCTGCTTCATTTATGTTTAATTTCCTTTTATAAAGTGTCATTCCTCTTTCTTTGCAGCTTATCGTTTGGAGTTTAAAAAATGGAGTTGCAGGGGCGATGATAAAGAAAAAAATATGCTCAAAAAGAGCGCTATACAGCAACAAGCATTTAAGAGTGAAACCGGTTTACTCATTGCTATTATCAAGCAAGGAGTAGGCACAACAAATGATGGCAATACTGCTAAAAGATTTTTTAGAGATCCACCAACAACAGCCCGCATAACAGGAATTAGTTTAGAGTTAATTGAAAGGTTTCACGTGATTCTTCAGACTGTGGCATCTGGAGAGCGCGTGGCCCTTACAAAATTTTTCGAATATTGTAATGATACTGCTAAATTATATGTTAATTTATATCCATGGTATTTTTTTTTTACTGAACCCCACCCATGTTCCTTCTGTTGCCCTTTACGTTCCGGGGCCGCGGTATCTCTTTCGAACAACCCGCAACCCCGGCAGGCGGAGGCCCTGGCAAGCCCCTCTGCTTTGCTGACATCTCTTTGAGGCGCGCGTGAAATAAGAACGCGCCGTCGACACTGTCGTCAATCGACGGACGGACGGCGAGCTACCCATTGCTCACCGTCCACAGGCCCGCATCTACGGTGGCCGGGAGTCGTCTCGCGGCGCCCGGCGCCGGGGCGTCTCCCGCGGCGGCTGGGTTGGGTAGATGATCTCTCCCTCAAACGCCCGGCCACCTCCTTTGCTAGCATTACTGCTTCGCAGAAGGAGATGACCGCTTCCCATTCCCTCTCGCTCCGGACCATGGCCTGGACCTGGGCCGGACGCGAGAGATCGCCGCCGCCGATCGCCTCCACGAGGGCACGGTGGTGCTCCGCCCAAGCTGGGCAGACCGCCACAGTGTGCTCCACCGTGTCCTCCGGGCGATCGTCACAATGGTGACACCTGGGCGCTTCCTCCCACCCGATGATGTTCAGGAACCTCCCGAAACTTCCGTGTCCGGTGAGGAATATCCATGGTATTATACGGCATCCAGTGTTCACAAATTGTTGGTACATGGGGCTGACATAATTAAGCATTTTGGTGCCATACCTGTCGGTAAACTGTCGGAAGAAGCAGGAGAGGCCCGCAATTAAGATTTTTGGAATTACTGAGAGAGCCATTCTAGAAAAGTAAGTAGAACGGCGACAAACGAAGATATAGATACGATAGATCACAAGTCTAAGACCTCAAATGAAAAGACAAAATATGGGTCTCTCTCCAAAAGTCAAAGAGCTTCTGATGAGTTTTCCAACAGAATCCGATTTAGATTTTATTGATGTAAATAATTTACAAGATAGTCCTAGCGATAGTTAATAAGATTTTGATAGATTGTAAGTGTACTTATAGATTTTTTTTTTGTAAGTATTAGTGTTGTATATTCTTAGTCTTAATTAGGTGTATTCTTGTGTACCTTTACTAAACCTTTACTATGTATCTTTTGTAAGTAGCTTTATTATGTACGTTTTACTACTATTTACCTTTTTCCTAAGTAAGTATACATTTTTACTTAAAAGAGCACATTCGTATCCTCTTTTAAAAATAACATATCATTACGAGTACCTACCAATTTAAGCGTATATGAGATCTTTTAAATGTATTTTTGTTACTGATTAAGAACTTACCTGTATTAATTCGTCTTTTGTCTTACTATTTTATTTTTGTCATTGTATTTCATATTAAAATTGAACTAAAAGAACGTACGAAAATAAAGCTTTTTATTCTATGTATTTTTTTCATTTTTTCAATCATCATTTTTAGGCAGAGTTGCAACTTTATGCAAATGTTCATAGCATCAAATGATAGTGAATAACACAAGGTATAAGAAAAATAACGTTGCAAAGCGGGATCTAACGGTACTTAGCAGAAATTTGATTTTATTTGATCCGTTCCATACAAAAAAAAAACAAAATTCATTTTTCTGCCCAAACTATTAAGTTTAGAGAAAAACGTCAAGAGATATTTATTATTGAAGCTGAGTTCTATCGATCCGCATATAGAAAACGCAAAAAAAACGAAATTGACGCCTATGTCACTAAAATCATAGTTTCGACCCACACAGTGGCCACTGTGTGGCAGCGACGTTGCGAACTTGCATGCGACTTGATACGACTATTTTGTAACTAAATGACATTGCAACGTCTTGACCGTGCTTGTGAAAGAGGCGGGGGCGGGGGGTGTTCAAATTTGGTATTAACCGGTTAATTTTTACTTTCAAAACCAAAATTCATGAAAAACCGGTTTCTCGCAAAAACCGGTTAAAACCGGTAAAGTGCAAACCTTAACCTAAATCGATTTCGGTTTGGGGTCAATGACCGTAACCGGTTAAGAATTTCAACCGGTTTCCGACCCCTGGTTATAGCATTTTGCGGATTCGGACGCCGACTATAGAAACACTTATTAACGCCGAACAATAGTATCTCAACATTAGATTTTTGCAAAGCCCCTTGTTTATCTAAAATAATCTAATACAAAAAATAATGTAAAAAAGATCGCATAGTTTCTTTTTTTGTAACGGTGGTAAATAGATGGCCATTTGTGGGGATTTTGTTTAAAAAATGAGCAGATTCTACTTGTGATAACAGTACAGGTGTTATGTTGAAACAGTTATTTAATTTATTGTTTTCACATAATTAAGATAACTACTTCTTTTTATCCTCTTATAAATCTAAGATTGTAATGTTGTTATAAGAACCAATGACAATTCTATTATTACAAAACTCGATTTGTGTTTGTACGAACATGTTTATTTCGTATATGCCTGAGTTACTAAAACGTTTCTACTCGATCATAGCATCTTGTGCCATTATTTATCTACTGGTATATTTTGATTCATTTTTGGATTACCTTTTTTAGACAAATCGCGCTCAAAGCGTTGAGCGAGAGATTATCGAAGACTTCCGAACAGACGCGACAAAAGAACCTATCGACCAAAGTGAACATGGATGCAGTGAGGAAGTCGCAGGTGATTCCCCAGTTCCCTGCCGACGTGGCGCAGTCCAGCCAGGCCGTCGCGGCGCCGGCAGAAGCCACGCTCGTCGATCTCACGGACCCCGCTCCGCCCGCCACCAAACAATCATGATCCGACCAGATTCAAACATAAAACAAAAGGCTGTTCACAGAACCAATGTAGAAATAGGTACGGTTGATTTTTACGAGTGCCTGGCGATCTCAAACATTACAAATTCCATACAGTATAAAATGATTTATGAGGAATCTGTCAATTGGTGATTAAATTGTTGTTATTGAGCAGTTCATGTACATCACACGTTAAATGTGCATTTGATTCGTTAGTCTGTAAGCTATAGCATTTCTGCAGTGGCACTGTGAATCTATACGAAAAAGTATTCATTTTATTTTCTTTTATAAATCCAATAGTTATGGTAACAGTTGAATGTATGGGGTATAAAAAGTAAATATTTTTTGCAGATTTTATTGCATTTGTTGATTGTGTCTAGCTGAGGAGTGTGAAAGATGTGACATATTGTAAATATAATTGATATTGATTAGTGTTAATTAATTAAATAAATAAATATCTAATCACTTAGTAAAGGTTTTTATTGCTTTTCTCTTCCAATTTTTACAAAAACAAAACTTGTCTTTCATGTCAGATCAACAGATTATGGAATTAGTAAAAAGTAGTCTCATTGAAAATAGTGTTGGAGTAAATATTTTATACATAGACAATTATGTTTGTGGTGATGCCTACCGAGTTATGCAGATTTAAAAGGCACTGCTTACAACATTGGGTATAAATATAATGGGTTAAAGTTGGTGAAATTGCACTTCACAGTAGAGTAATAGTTCATACAACAATAACCCCTAATAAAGAGTAAATATATTTAAACATTACATAATATTATCTATTAATGTACAGAAAATTGAAACATAAATCTATTAGTTGATGAAAAAATAAAATAAAAAAACACTATTCCATTAAAAAATAAACTAATACAATATGAAGACTTCTTGTGACCAGTATGAGATTAGTATCACTATAATGTGATAGAATATTTTTATTTTAGCAACAGTATTTTATATCTACCAATCGTTCCAATACGTTCGCCACAGCAGGCGGCGACACTCGGGGCCTATATTAAGATCTTTATGGTCCGCTTTATGACTCACGGTACACAGACTTAAACAGAAGTTAACACTGTAATCATAGACTGCATGTCAAATGCGAAATCCAGTCTGCAGGCAAAAATGAAAATAAAATGAGCCCGGGCTTTAATATAAGTTCATCTAGTTTTAGAAAGGCTGCAAAGCCGAATATTTTCGAAAACCCGATGAGCTAATAGTTGCTTATTGGGAGGGTTGAGCCTTATGTGAGGGCTCCATAATTTCTTATGTCATTTAAATATTTTATTGTTAGTCTTTTAACCGATCGGGTTTATAACGAGCTTTATAACCACTCCAGTAAAGTCTAATATTAGGGCGTACACTCATTTGCAGAATAGTCTGGGCGGCAGTACAAAATCGCGTGCCACTTAAATTTTCGTCTCATGGTCACCTGCCAAGAGTATTTGTTAACCCATAGTCTAGATACCAATTTTATTAGTTTATATGTTTAATGTCCATGAGTAGTCCGCACCCACCGTTTGGTACACATCACTCGCGATCACGCCACGAATAGCGGCGTTTATACAGGGGCTACCTATAGTAATGATGTTGGTTCTGCGGCGGCCACTGCTGGACTGGCACTGAGGGCTGTTGGTACCCTTCGCCCCAGCGGGTACCCTCGCCCATTGAGTTCACTGAGCCCATAGGGACACTGGATGACATTGGGGATACGCCTGATACGTTTGTTGACATGCTGCCACCTGGTGAAGAAAAGTGGATTTAAAATGTATTCTAGGCTTTCGAGCTTTTGGATGTTGTACGGGCACGAGGCGAGGCAGCAGAGCGGATTTGCGGACTTTGTCCGTTAGATGCGGTGCGAGATTCTTTCAGCTAAGCGCGAAATGTTGCGGACAACAGCTTATCGCTTTTCGATTTTATATGATTTCGCAAATCTATGTGTAGTGGAGCAGTTTTTATGTAATCCCAATTACTATATTAGCAAAGCTCCGCTCCAATCTGCTCCTTTCCGCTCCAGTGCCTTAGGCAGTCAGCAGCTAACTTCCGAGCCACCTTAAGGTTTGAATTGAAATATTATGGTATTTTGTAACCCTTGCTGAGTGGAATAGTGCTTACCAGGTTGCACATAAGACGGTGGTGCGGAGTAAGGCGGCGCGGTCGCGTAGTACGTCGGCGGCGGCACACTCATGGTGTGCGCCAGCACGGGCACCGCCGACGCCGGCGGCAGCGGCGGCGGGACTGGCTGCGGCGGCTGGAATACGGACAACACTCTAATTAATAACAGTTTAACAGAGGAAGACTTGAAACAGTGACAAAAAAAATCTCTGGATATTCCAGAGTACTATGCGCAAGAGCCGTTCATTTCATCCATGGCATAGCAGTCTCTATAAAACTTACCTCTTTTGAAGAAGAAGGCAGTGGAAAACAAGACAAATTCCAAATAACTTCTAGATTTGGTTATTTGTTGGTATAGAACAGATTCTAAAATATCCATAATCATCAAGCCTAGCATTCCTATCTGTTGCACAATTGAATTCCAGGAATTAACACAAAGCAACTGCCCATTTGATTTTGTTATAAAAAAAACCTTGTCTCAAACTAGGAATTTCTCCTGTATTATGGGTGCATTTACAAACATTTAAACTCACATTAACAGACAGCCAGACCCTGAACAACAGTCAGAATCAGTAAGCCATACAAAGATTTCTTCCGTGCTAGGATCGATCGCAACATACAGCGCAGCAGTGAATCGCTGAGGCTCTGCACTAACCGTGCCGTCAACACACACACTTTCACAACCATACTGGGTCACACAATACCTCTTCGAAGTCTGGTTAATAAATCCACAATACTCACAGGATAATACGCATTATAGTAGGCGTGTGATTCAGTCTGGTCCTGTATGGGCACGGTGATGAGGTTAGTGCGCGCGCGCGGCCGCTCGCCCGCCGCGTGGCCGTGCGTGTGCGCGCGCGGGTCGTTCGCGGACGGCGGCATCTGCTGGGAGAGATGAGTGTTATTTGGACGAATTGAGGAGGGTCCACTACTAGCCAATTGGCTCTCCCCATTACTTTCAGTTCTTTCGACTAAAGAATTATTTGTTGAAATAAGTTGTTTATTTATTTCTCTATCTTACGACTATCTTTACAAGGTTACCTAATGCGATAGTGTACACAATAACAATAACGGTTAAATTATACTTTGTAACTAATTACAAATAATGCAACTTTTGTGAACTCATTCAAAGAACAAAGAAACATATCAATGTGACTCGCTATGTGGTTGAGCGTACGAATTGCGCGCGTCATTGTCGCCTCCCCTAACAGATAGGTACGCGCGCGGCACCGCCAGCAAGCGTGGCTGTCGACGTCGCCCTACGTACCTGTCTGGAACACATAACCCTATCTGCTGTAAAATATCCGCATTATGTACTTTCCCCCTCAGTATCTTGAATATATGTACGAGGTGAGTGTGAGATCTCTCCTGACCCTCAACTCGTTATACCCAACCATACCCAAAATAAATAAGGTTGGGTACATAAGCGGATAAAATGGGTATACACCATACAATTTCCAATATAAAAACCGAACTTTATTTTACGAAATTTATTTTGTACTTTCTCCAGCATGGATCTATATTTAGATTCATGCGGAGCCCAGATAATTGCGTTACATTCTAATTGACTCCTAACCAATGCATTATATAAAGCTATAACCGCTTTTAGGTTTGTGAACTGACGTACCATACAAAATCAAAATCAAAAGTCATTTATTCAAATTAGGCTGATAATCAGCACTTTTTGAACGTCACATTACAAGAGACAGTCCCACAAAAACGCCCTGCCCTTCGCCACTTCCTAGTGTTTTAGCTGGGAAGAAGTGGCGGAACAAACTCCCCAGCAACACATCTGTCTGTCAGGTTAGAAGAACCAGATTTAATACAATTTATATTATCACAAAAAATTATAAAAAAATAAGAAATTATTCATTCATTGTCACTTGTCAGCTAGCAAACACCAATTATATATAAAAACAAAAAATACCCAAGTCTAAATAATAAATTCACCAGTCTAAAGGGTGTGCCCGCTTACACGTGCACTGAAGAAGTCACAGGTGATAAACTAGGACCGTAGTGCAAAAGAAATAAGCTAAGCATAAAAAAGATAAATATAAATAATTACATTCAGTCAATGCTCGAGGTCACTAGTTAACCACATGCCAATAAGTAAAAACACAAAAATGAAACAAGTATATAAACAAAAAAAGTAAAATATAAAATTACATGACGAAGACATGTAACGTATCAATAAGCTAATTTGGCGAAAAAACATGAAGGAGAAAAAAAAAAATAATCGTCTTGAGTTCAACACAGTGACCAACTATGCTTATCATCTAAATAGTCGTTAATGGAATAGTATGCTTTTAAACAAAGGTTAGATTTTACTTTAGCTTTAAATGGCAAATCTAGAAAAGAAGCAGGTAGCTTGTTATAAAAAGTTATACCAAGCCCTACAAATGAATTATGAACCTTATGAAGCCGGTGGAGACACAGAAATAAGCATAAACTACGTGCTCCCTGCACGTAGTTTATGCTTATTTCTAGTGTTAATGTTGTGAATATCACTGTTTTTACTATATAGATGGATATTTTGCCTAATATATAAAATGTTGGCCAAGATGAATTGAGAAGCCACAGTGAGAATACCAATCTCTTTAAAAAAATCTCTCAGAGACGCATACGCAGCACAAAACCCAAATTACGATAAGCTTTTTTGCAGCAGCTTATGATGTGATTACGAAAGGTTAGACCCGTGTGGAATTTCACCCCTAAGTCTTTAACTTCAGTAGCTCTTAGCATTGGCGTCCCGTCTAGACTATAATTATACAGGATAGGAGCCCGTGCGCGAGAGAAGGTGATAGTTAAACACTTTGAGGTATTGAAATGCAAGACGTTGTCCTTGCTCCAGGTCGCCACTCTGTCTATGTCCCTTTGAAGTCTCTCGCAATCACCCACACTATCTATCTGTCGCGACAGCTTGAGGTCATCAGCAAACAGTAAACACTTGGCGTCTTTTACAACTTTTGGTAGGTCGTTAATCACTAGAATGAACTGCAAAGGCCCTAGGTTGCTGCCCTGATTCACTCCAGACCTGGTAAAATATGGCTTTGACTTATGCCCCGCATATTCTACATACTGTTGCCTTCCGTTTAAGTAACTCGCAAAAAACTTAAGTAGATGTGGAGTAAAACCAAATGCTGCTAACTTTTTAAGCAAAATATCATTATTGACTAAATCAAAAGCTTTCCTAAAGTCGAAGTAAGCAGCATCAGTTTGCCCCCCATTGTCCACTGATGGCACAAGACTAATCATATGGCTCAGGAGATTGCTAGTAGTGCTTTTTCCCGGTTGGAATCCATGCTGGGCGTCTGATAACTGGCTGCGGATTTGTGGAAAAATGACCCTATGAATAGCAGCTTCAAAAACCTTAGCTGGGGTCGACAGCACTGCGACAGGCCTGTAACCATCCACCGTCATCGCTTGAAGATGTAAGGCGGGATACCGTCCGGTCCCGAAGATCTTTTTGATTTTAGCTGTTGCAGCGCGCAATATACGTCCGACAGTTGCAAGAAATCAAGATGTACCCGCGCCGCTCCGTTCTCCCCTCCCGCTTCCGCCATAGCTGCACTTACATTTAACTCGGCTTGTTCCGTACTATACACCGAATAAAAGTACTCTGCAAACTCCTGAGTATTGTTATTACTTTATAAACAACTGTTTGGTGATATGCCTTGTAGAAAGTATGTTAGTACCCTCGTGTCGTTGCGGGTTGTTCGAAAGAGATACCGCGGCCCCGGAACATAAAGGGCGGTAGAAGGATAATGGGTGGGTTTTAGTTAGTACAAGTCTGACACTCCCCCCCGCTCCGCTCAGAGCGGGGGAAGTTATTTGATGAATTACCAGCCCAAAAAAAATCCTTGTGTTTGGCTAACTCCGTTTGAGGTTGGGTCATATTCCAATCTATACCGACATTCATCAATACTGTATTTCCATTCAAAATGTGGTCTTCTCATTGCAAATACATAAAAATCACACATCATATCACTTACCAAGCATAGAAATCATGTTTGTAACTTATACTTACAGTTAAAGGCTTGACAATAGCCACTGTACTTGATGGTGGTTCTGGCTCAGGTTTGTTCTCAGTGGCTCCCGAAGACACGTGTCTATGGTTGATATGAGCTTGAAGATCTCTCTGGAAGAAAATTATATTAGGCATTTTTAGTTTTATTCCTCCATTTTATTTTTGTACTACTTTGTTGCTCTAGTGCTCACATGCGCGACAGCCGATTAGATTAGGGTTCGATTTCTGGGTCGGCAGCTATGTAGTTTGGATCTGTACCCGGCTGATGGCAATAATGAGCCTATTGCCATCAGCAAAGTCCAAAACCCTTTGGGGGTTACAGGCGGGATGTTATGTTTATTTCTGTAATCTATTTACAGCTAGAAAAGCTGGTTGTTCAGTAAGCTTTCATACATTGAGAATTTCTCGTATTATAGAAATATGTAGGATCCTTATACATTACAGCATGCAAATAAAGATATTGTGCAAATTTATTATACCTGTGATAAATAAGTTCTTCTGCACCCAGTGTTGCCATATCGTGTACCAGAATGGGTGCACATGAAAACTGTGCCTAATCCTGTTTGTTCTACTCGTAGAACCTGAAATATCATCAAAACATTTCATCATTGCTGTTAATGCTACAAAATGAGAATTCTAAACTGGTTTAAAAACTATTCTTGAGTGAATTGGTTTTATTACCACATAGAAGAAGGTCAAAATACAGCTAAGGTTTCTACATATTTATCTTTACTAGCTTCCGCCCGCGACTTCGTCCGCGTAGCATAATTACTTTGGGCTAATGCTAACTTTAACCAGTGTGATGATTGAAATAAAAATATCTTTCTCTCCCCTATTCTTCCCTCTTTCTCAGTTTTTTTTAGCTTTTGTCCGTCTCCAGGAAACCAACTATCTCTGTACCAAAAATCATCAAAATCACTTTGGCCATTTAGGCGTGAAGACGTAACAAACAAACTCACTTTCGCTTTTATAATATTAGTAAGAATATACCTTTTCTCTGCATCTGGGACAGTGTGTATGGTCAGCTCTGGCGCAAGACAAACAAAATACATGTTTGCATGGTATCTGAAAAAAGAAAAATAACTTGTAGGCAGACATCTTTGATCAGGATTAACTTTAGTGAAGTTCATTTGAAAATATAAATAAAGTGATTATCCTTTGGCTTAGAATGTGGATCTGTGCAATTACAACAGAATAACAACAAAATTAGTTCATGAGTTATTTTTAAAATATTTTTTAGTTAGTAGATTCATACCAAGTGATTTTAAAAATATTGTTGACGCATTTGTTTGATACACAACAAAAAAAAACTATAATCTACATCCAACAGTGATCGATTTAGTGTGTTGATGGCAAGTCCACTTAGAACTAAGCTGTAAGTTTGCACTATCAATAGCATTCATCAATTCGATTAGTGTGCAGGCATCAGGTCAGGCAGGACAAACATCAAGCTACAAAGCACACAACTTTTACTTCAAGTTATACATATTTCTTAGAGTTCATTACTTATAGTAAAAAATACGACTGTAAACCTAGTGGTGCTCCCACACCTGGAGCATTTACTTGTAATGTAATGTTTGAGATTCACTTGTTTCTGTACAAAACAGGTGAATGCTCCCAGTGTGGAAGCACCTTTAGAGTGTGTTCCAATTTAATGAGTTCCACATTTCACTCACCATTCGTCCATAAATAAGTATAGGTTTGGAGCATATATCACAGCAGTAGATCATAGGGTTGAGGACTTTCTCCCCAATAAGTGTGGCTCGGTGACTCCAGTCAAGCCTAAGCATGGGCTCTGGGGGCCCACGCTGAAGTGTTGTGAATACTGGGGCTTCCAGTTGAGATATGTCTGATGGGACTTCCACTGTAAGTATTAAAAGAAGGTTGTTAGAAAATGACTGTTGTAGTGTTTGTTTTGTTGTTTGCATTTTAAGATGTGTTGTCTTGAACTTCTTTTGTATTTCTTGAGTTCAAGGTCTTCTTAAGCAAATTCTTGGATATGGTGAGTTTGAAAAGCTGCCTCAATGGCTAATTAAAATAATGTGGTCATTTTAATACCAGAATGTAAGAATAAACTGCTTATTACGGTAAGTTTATTTTGACGAAACTTTGCAGTTTGAGGAAATATAGTATCAGTTTGGTAGCTAATAAAAATGGTTTAAAATAGCTATCCAACCTAAACATAATCAACAAGCTCTAAAGCAACCTAGCTTACAAAATTAAGTGTATTAAAAAAACTGTACTGTGTGTCTAGTTTTTCTATCTTCCCACTAAGGTACACTTTCACGGATATAGTGGCTCTGGACTGTCATACTTATTCATCATAGTTGTTATCATATATTTCATATTTGGTGTTGGACCTCTTGACATTCCGATATAAGAAGCCATTTGCTATCTTTGTGATAACTGATAAAACTTAATCATGAAGTGATAATGGTTTGCTGATAACTTGAATGAAGTTTGTTTTCATTACTTGTAGCTTGCTTTGACTATGGATATTGGATACATGTGTTTGGGAGAGCTACTGTTTAGAGAGATCTATAATCTGATAAATTTATTTTATTTACAAAAATATACATATTCTCATACCATCAATGGTTTGTTTGACAAGAAAAGTGAGGTTATCTATTACGTTTCTAATAAGCTATATTATAGCCATGTGTGACTACTCTATCATTTTTAACTTAAATGTTATTCAATTAGCCATGCAAGATTAGTATTATTTTATTGAATGATTGTATGGCTGCTATATACTGTGCATAAATAATATGAAATAATTAATTACATTTAGCTGGTTCAGTCGGTTCAGGTTCCTCCTTAACTTCTTCAGTAACGATTTCTTCTTGTTCCTGAACAGTTTCTTCAATGGAGCATTCCTCTTCATCACTTGACATTACTTTTGGAACTTTCTTCCCTCGTCCTCTACCTCTACCTCGACCTCGGCCGCGGCCCCGACCACGGCCCCTTCCTCGAGTATTTCTCTTTTCACTATTCATGTTTAATAATAAAAAAGCTTTTTTGCAACGCTCCAAATATAAGTTTACACTTAACCTATTTTACAACAAATAATGGATCACAAACACTGAGAAAGTAGTGTAACTAAATCTTTAAAATAAATAAACCTTTCTTTATTCAAAATCATTCATTTTGGAGGGATTTTATTGTTATAACAAAAATTCCATAAAATCACAATCGTCACGAACAGCGGTTCATCGATTAGATTGTAGTGATGTACAAACACATTTCCTAAGTTCATCTGATTCGACTAACAGAAGAACGTTTTTTGGTTTTCATGTCACACTGTCACACATGGCTTTCACGCTTATAATAGTGAAACTATTCATATAATTTATTTGAGAAAACAATTTTCATGATACTATAGCCAGATGAGAAGAGAACCACCAGATCGATTTGTTCTTTATTTTAACGATTCGGTAAAACAAAACAAAGAACATCCTTATCAAACTAATCGTTTCATTACAAGTAAGCTCTTTTTCAACAATTCAGAGACAACATTATTATGAGAACTATTTTTAGAAATTTAATTTTACCAAATAATATTGAAATCATAGGAATTTGAAGTAAAGTTAATTAATATATTTGATTTGTTTTCAAGGCTCGATTTGAGTCTAAGGAAAGGTCACAATGGATACAGTGTACTCTGTACTTTTCAGTTTGCGAAATGGAATGTTTAAAAAACAATGTCAACAAATATAATAAAAATAGAATTTGCCGGTTTCGTCCGTGTGGTAAATTAACAAACATCTTCATATTTAATGAAAATGACCGACGATGGGTGAAAGAAAATCACAATTATTTTTTGTGAGTATTCGTAGTTTAATATGTGTGTTTATTACCTGAAGCGATATGCCGCATGTCATTCGGTATTACGTCGTTTTTTAGCGGTAATTTAAATTTTTGCTTAGGTTACGTCCAGTTTTCAGATTCTGTTAAAACTTATGAATGTGCCAATTTTTTACATATCTACTTACATAGGGAGTTGTTTTTGCATGGCCCCTACATGGCTGTCTATATTTATGAAAACGGTGGTGCACATTAGATAAATCTCTTCAGTTCCAGTGATGGACTGGTGCTTTCACCACGCTTATAAACAAACGCGGAAGAGAATTCAAGTTTTTATTTAAAAGAAAATGGTATTTACCTGCCATGTGCATATTTTATGACCTTGAGGTAGGCCCTACGCATTACGCATGCCCTTTTCGGTAGAGAGAAGTCTGACTCATGTGAGGAAACGATTTTTGGGACATTGCACATTAGTCGCTTCCAAATAGGACGGATGAGACACACAGAACAACTTCAGTCCAAAAGTGAACCATTACTGACTGACTTGCACGTAAGTTAAGTATTGTAGGTACTTACATTATAAATATTGCCTTTGCAACAGAAAAAAATGCACGGGTACGGTTTACTCCAACCTACATTAGCTTCCTGCGAAGTGCGACTACTTCCAATTTTAGTCAACGCCGCTCTATGAGTACTACATACTAATTGATGATCAGCACCTGTAATTACGTAATTAGTTTGTTTACCCTAAAGATTTCGCAAATGCGATTTTCGCAACAGCGCAACGACCATCAACAATGTGCGTGCCTTGCGTTCGTAGTTAGTACGCAGTGGACACGATGCCGATGTTCTAACATAACCTCATCATGCAGATCATATTGCTGTGTCTTTGTTTATTCGTAATATAGACTTTTATTTACCTATCGAACTTTGGACATTTTTTATCGTAATTTAGGGACATACTTCTGGGTGAGTAAATTCTTAATATTCAACTATTATCTCATCTTATCGAGATCTAAATCAGTTTTTATAGCGAAACTATTTGTGGTATTTCATCATGCTACCTTTGTAACATCATAACATGGAGTTGATGAGTATGACTTAAAATGTCCGTGAATTTTGATACAGTTCTTTGCGGCGTCTTTGTAAACATGGAATTGTTGAGTTCTGGATTGATTCAACAGATGGCGCTAGTTCACTTTAAAGCTACATATTTTTTATGATTATGCGTTCCGCGTTCGAATGGGTACAAAAACTTGCACTAAGCCCTCTGATAACTGAACACAGGGAGGTGTCTCTGACTACAAAAAGAAGACTTGCATTATCAGCTGTCACAGATGAACCTAACACGGAGCTAAATAATTTCTAACGGAGCCTGTTCAACTCTAACTACCTTTTGAAATCCTGGACTTGCTGATGTAAATATTTACATACACGTAATTGTATTATACATTCCCTGTCACGCTCTTTCCCTTTACTGGGTGATCAGAATTCCAGGCGCTCCTATCGGTAACGCGTGGTATGTCGGTACCGCTTGAAGCCTTTTATGTAAATGAACGCGCCACCAAGTTTGGTTTAAAAATCGCAACGGTTTGGTGAATATTTAGGAACTGGAAGCCTGTTTGATGCCTACGAGTACCATCGCAACCAGTTTTGGCGAGCCTTGTTTAATTAAGTATTCGATGTACGCAAGCTACAAGCATAGCGCAACGACGACATTGTAAATTGGTGTCGATAATGTGTTTTCTTGATTTATTCCTTTTACATAGATTCACGTATACCATCTTATCCAAAGTTCCAATCTTTTCTTGCTACTGTTTGCACATGAACACGCCTTCTCGTCCCCTGTTACCAATAATAATTATCAAAATTACTTTTTCATCAAAGTTTTTATTTTCCGTTCAGATCATCAGACACCAAGACGTTTGTCTTAACGAGTTTGGTGTCTCAGCGGTCGTATTAAATAAATATGTATTTAAATAATTATTAAAATCATAAATATAATTAATAGGACGGGCCTGTTGATCTAGTGGTTAGTGGCCCTGACTGCTAAGCCGGAGCTCGTGGGTTCGATTCCCACCCAGGACAAACTTTGTGTGATGAGCATGATTGTTTGTTCTGTGTCTGGGTGTGATTTATCTATAATATGTATGTATTTATAAATTATATAAGTATGTATATCAGTTGTCTGGTTACCATAACACAAGCTCTGCTTAGCTTGGGATCAGATGACCGTGTGTGAGTTGTCCCAAGATATTTATTTTATTTTAATTTTGTAAGTTCAATTGATCCTATTGAATGACATTTTCATGAGCCAGAAGAATTTGCCGGGCTGCCCTGGCGCTTCCACCTTAAATAATTTCGTCGTGACCCTAGTAACGCTAAAGATAACGAAGGTTCTCAGGGTCTATGAGTTCCCCGGGGCTGCGGTTTGGTTCGAAAGAAATATAGTAGCCCCGAAACACAAAGGGCAAAAGCTGGAACATTGATGAGCTTCAGTCAGTACTAGTGTTAAACTTCGCTCAGGGCGGGAGGAGTCATTTGATGATTTCCCATCCGAAAGAAAAAAAGGGTCTGTGGGTGAAGCTGAACATGTACACAAAATCAGAAATACACTGGTTGGCCACATCGGGGTAAGCAGTGCGAGATGTGAAATATTACTTGAAAAACAAAAAAAAAACATCATTCGATTATACAATTTTTATCTACCAGTCTGCCAAATTAATAATAATATAATGTTTATATCTCACCACAAGTCAAAAAAATACAGTCAATATTACATCATTATATCTAGTAGGTTTATTTCATGGTCAGATGTAGACGGCATGTCTTCAGATTTTCCTAATCTAAAAACGCCGTTGATAAAATGTATCACATGAGTCACCACGTAAGAGCATGAGCAATGCAATTCGTTTAGCTTGAAACTAGGGTAGCAAGAATATTCGTGATTTTGTGTCAATGAGAAATAATCTTAGTAGGTAGTAAAGTTCCTTCCTACTTACGCGCCACGTTTCTTCTGATTGGGTTTTTTTTACAGTAGACGAAGATAATAGAAATGCCATTGATAAATGATTTAGTGATATCATTTTATAACATCAATAAAAGGGGAAATTCCAATAGGAAATTATATTCGATTAAAGTGGATTATTGAAAAGAAAACAATCTAATAAAACGTACATTAAAATGTTAGTTATTAAAAGTCATTCTTTAACTCACGAATTCCAGCAGTTATGCCTATGTAGTATCAAAACAGATTACACGAAAAGATAGTCTTGAAACTGACATTCCCATCTAAAAAATACATTTCATGTTTCTATGAACGGGGCAACAGAATAAGAAAGCTGAATTGGCAATGTCCCGGTCATATTAGAAGTAGTAACGTTAAGGTAGACATGTTCTTGAATGGAGACTGAATCAGGCATGCGTTAGGTAGTAGGATGTTCTGGAGCTTGGTGGATCGACAAATTGCGCAGGCATGTTGAGAATTGCTCAAAATCGAATTGATTGCATACGGTTGGAGAGGTTGTCCCACAACTAGATTGTTGTAGGCTAAGTAGAACATCCACTGCATTTGATATTTGAGATAAACTACCAAAAGCGATCAGCTGTTTTTTTTGTAGTTTCTCACCTCTAACCCGCAGATCACTTATAGGCACTCAAACCTCACGTGCGGTGTTCACTCCTCGCGGGTTTCGTTTCTCCAGGATTATTCTGAAAGCAATGACTTATTCAAACGTGGACTAAACATAATTTTTCAATCTTACATCTTGGTAAATATTAATGCTACATTCGGTCCTCTTGTTGTATCGTGATTAGATGTTTATCCAAGCAGGGTGCTTCGAAATTCATGAGGTCAATGTCGTTGCCCCTTAAATCTAAAGGTCCATGAATGTGAATCACTGTGTCCTGTTAATTTTGTTTGCTTCGTCAGCTCCCTCTACTGTTGTGCAATTTTATGATGAAATTCTTCGTCTGGATTGCCAGTCTATGTTAATGTAGTCAAAGAATTTGCGGCTATTTAATATGAATTTAACTAAATTTTTCATTCAAGTAATGCTTTACAGATTACAGTAATATGAATTAATCTCGAGTTTTCATTATCAGGTATTGGCCGCTTTTGTTTTAATTCAAAAGGCTTGTTTTTATTCGTTAGTGCCATTTTTTAACCTACCACTTTCTTTTAATAATTCATTATCATTATCTTGATTGTTTTAATTATCTTTATCGTTGAGTTCTTGAAATCGATAAATACTTCACAGAAAAACAATTATAAACAATATATAGATAAATTTTCTGACGATTTCTTTATCGTTTTCAATTATCTTGCCTGACTTATATAAGCAATCAATTTATTAGACAATATCTATAGATGGATTTATGGAGGAGCTCGTGGCTAAATAAATAGTAGCCGCTCGGGTCGATCTTTAGGTTAAGCCGCGCTTGCCTAGGTTGGTCTGTGGATGGGTGACCACCCGTCACATACCGAGTTTCCTCCGTGCCTCGGAAAGCACGTTAAGCCGTTGGTCCCGGCTGTCATTTGTAGATCTTTGACAGTCGTTACAGGTAGTCAGTGTTCCGAAAGTCTGACAACCAGTCTTACCAAGGGGTATCGTATTACCCAGTATTAACTGGGTTGTGGAGGTCAGATAGGCAGTCGCTCCATGTAAAATACTGATATTCAGCTGCATCCGGTTAGACTGGAACCCGACCCCAACATAGTTGGGAAAAGGCTAGGCAGATGATGATCTATAGATGGATTTATCCTTCATTCTTCAGATTTCATTGGAATGTCAGTGAAGATGATTTTATATTTTAAGGGCCATCTCTTATGTAGGCTGTATTCTCATAAGTGAATGATTAATCGAATACGATTTCGATTACTGATTCACATTAGTACCATACATATACATACCTTGTTCACATAGGTACTCCGGAAACGAGTCAGATGCAAAGAAGCCTTTTGTTTTTAGTCTTTGTGAATTCAATCCACGGAATATTAAAAGCTCTAGCCTTGAATCTTGTTTCGACGCAGCGAGCTTTATTGTTACGGTGGAAAAGGGTCCGTTACCTATCGACTGTTTATTTGTGTTTGTGTTATGTGTGTGTGTGTGTGTGTTTATCTGTGTGTCAGAAATTGTATAGCCTTATACAAACGCGCTACTCACGCATCTTGATAATTTGCAAGAAATTACATTAAAGAAAAGTAATACTATTCTAGAAGTCACATCAACTGATAATTTATAGTTCCCGATAGTAGTTCTGATATTTTTATTGTCGTAGTCGCACAATAAACGTTTGATATACGATAATGTTGCCAATCCTATTACTTATCATAATACCAACAAAGAAAGCTTATTCAGCCTTTAACAATACATTTTAATGAGTCTTGTAGGCGTCTGAAACGCGAGTCACATTGCAAAGAGGATTTTTTACTTTGCTTGAAGATAAACTCTATACCTTTCTCTAAAGATTTGGTATCACTTCTGGGTGGAGGTACATTTTATTCAAATTAAGTCAAATCATTTGTGATATGCTCACAAAAGTAGCTATCGTCGCACAATACTGGATTCCGTTCGTCTATTCAGTGTACTGTACAATAATTTTGTTTTAGCAAACATGAGTGGCTATGTAAGTTTATTTTGCGATTTTCAAGTGTGATGGGTACTGATGAAATGAATGTTTTAACTTCTCGATGCTTCATTTTAGTTAACCTTTGTTTTATGTATGCGTAGTTAAATAAGTTCCTAAGAAAAACATATTATCTTCGTTGTGTAAAGTATTCACAATCTGTTTTTTTTGTAGGATAAGAGCTCTTCAGTTTTTATGCTCATATTCTTTGCAAGGTAAATAGAGATATTATGTAATCGAAATTGTTCCAGCAAATAACCGAAAAATACAAAAAACCTCCAATTATTTGTGAACTTGCGGTTTTCTGAGGATTCTTGTCTGAACCGTCATCATGACTGCGAAGTACACACTCGGTTTGAGTGTAGGTCAAGATTTAGGGCGATTTACGTCACCTGTTGTAAACGTGCAAACATAAACGTATACAAGAGCAAGTCATCCCTTGCTAATACTAACGAGGACATTGCATCGCATTTTTTTCTGTCCAATCACAGTACAGAAAAATATCATGCTATGCTAGAAAAAAAATCACGCCTCTAACACTAAAATGGTTCTTGTAATATCAACGTCAGTTTAACTCATATATTATTATATCTACTTTTAGTAACCCCTAAATGACATTAGTTTTGGATATTATATCACATAGTTCATGCGTGATTTGTTTTCAGATTGCGTCCTGTATAAACAGACGGAGGTTTGCATCTGAAATACAAAGATGACCGGACACGACCTCCGAGCCGTATAATCTTAATTTCGTTTTGATTTCCCTATTCTCGGGGTTATCGCGTAAATACTGCTCTTTGTAGCGCCACATATTTATCAGAAATAAATAACATAGCAGAGATCAGCAATGATAACTTAAATATCTTAAATATTGATTATAGGTACAAGTAAAACAGGTGACGTCAGTGTAAATAAAGAAAACGGAAGATTTATACTGATCGTTCTTTCCCCATGCCCAATTCAAAAATCTAAACCGGAGGAGAGTACCTATCTACGGGGAATCACTACAACCTATGAGGCAATCGAGTAGGTGTATAAATGATAGCCTGATGAAATCAAATAAGTATTTTAAGTGTACGGTTAAATTAGATTTTAATTTTATACCTACTTACATACATCATCGTTTCATATAATTTTGCGAATATTTAAAGAATTAACCTGTTTGTAGAATTATAAAATAATTATGTGGCAACGAGTTTGTAAGTCGTACGTTCTGGAACTTTTGAGCTTATTATTATCTTCCAAATCACCACTTTTTAAGTATGATAAACGCACTTTCAGTGACTTCTGGAAACAAATTGTGCCATGATCATGCCGGACTCATCAAATCATATTTAATGTATCGGCATCGGTCATCACAACGATTAACTTTTTAAATCTGTGTCGCTGTGAATATAAGAAAAAAAACTAGGTCAACGTTGTGCATTAAACTATTTTCAAAAATAAGAGTAACATGTTTCATACCTATCATGCCAAAAGTATTAAAATATAAATAGATACTTCACCGGCTGTCAGACATAATCTCTGCGGTTTTATTTCAAGGAAACGGGATGATAAATATTGTCTCTTTTCAAATGCTTCAACTTTTCCTTTGCTAGGCTTTCCTGATTTATGGTCGTTATGTCTTACATCTACAAACCTTACATCATCGACTGACCGCTTCGAACAAATATCCATAAGCCATTCAAATATTTGACTGGCCGAAATGGACCTCCGATCCTAAGCACACGGCGAGAGGAGGGTCCATAGCTTCGGCGTTTGGGTCATGTAAGCCACACAACTTATCGGCTCATGTCGAACCCACAATTTCTAAATGAAATTTATTATAATATCATCGATCTGGTTCTTGGATATTATCGCTCAGCTTTCTATCTACTTGTGGGATAAGCTGAACTTCTAGTGAAACACTTCTAGTTTTGACTTGGCAAAAGTGCATATGTGTGCCCGACTAGATTATATCACTAGATCATAGCCACACGACATTATCTAAGAACGAGCTCCTTGCCTCACTTGGCTCATACAACTTTCGCAGGATGATAAACACTACAGCTACTTTCATGTTCGCAGATTGGTAATGCTAATGATTTATCAAGAAATAAAATATTATTTCTACTCTATGTTTGCCTTACTAGGTCGCAGAATTCCAATTTTTGTCTCCAACAACGGAAACTCTCAAAATATTGATGACAATTTCTTAATGTGGAATGATTGCCGCGCAATGGGCCAATTTGGGATGAATTTGCGCGCATAAGCTCACATAACAAAATATATATAGGTACGAAACATAATGTAATACATATTATTACGCAAGTCGTAGTTTAGTGCCCTGAGGAGGGCAGGCTGTTGCTGGCAACGCAACGCGGTCACGGCCGGTTGTCGCTCCGCTGACGTTGTCGACTTGTCGGCACTGAACGGCCGGATCGCCATCGCGTGCATTGAACGAAAAAATTGCACGACATAAGTGGAGTATAACTTTTCTAGGTTTACCCAGCGGTTTCACCCTCCGCTCAGCCCCTTAGTGTTTATTTATTTATTGTGCTAAAAAAAGTACATACATAATTTAAATGACACTGAACCCCACACTAGGATACTCTGTGTCGTGGGGTTCAGTCTCTTTCGTCTAAAGTGGAACAATATACTATCGTTTTCCCAAACAAAGCTTGAGATTTATTAACTTAAGAAAAAATATAAAAAATAATAATAAAAAGATTAAAATAGAGGGATTGTATGAGGGTACTGTGACTGATGATGTGTGTCTAGCGGCAAAGAATGCCTCAATTCTGAGGGGTCTACTACTATGGGAGTGAGTGAGGAGGTGAAGTGTGAGTTGTGGGTAGAAAGTGTTAAGTGTGTGTAGGTGGAAATGTGTGTGTGAGTGGAATGTGAGAGTGTATGTGTAGATGAGTGTTTTGAAGTTAACTAATATATTGCTATATATTACACGTTCAGTTTCATTATAATTTAATTGTTGAAGCCATCCCGTTACCAAGTTGTTGTAGCGTAATGTTATATATTGTATAGTCTATTAATTTCGTAAAAGAATACCTATGCAAAATGCAGGTAAGGAATCGCGTTCACCCATTCAAACTTTGCCACCCTGTTTCACCCCCTTAGAAGGGTTGAATTTTACCAAATCCCGTTTTAGTGAGCACCTATTTATTAAAAAGATTCCTCATGCAAAAATTACGACTTCTAGCACTTGAGTGAGTCAGTGATTTATGCTTTTGTATATTATATAGATACTGTCGATTTCTGTCTGATTGATTTGGCTGAAAATGTGTTACTTCATCTCAATTAATTTAAAGCTGCGTTGACATTGTCGTCTCGTCTCGTCTGTATTAAATTGACCGGATAGCAGCTGCATCTATAAACGCAGGATACGCTATGCAATTTACGAGTGGCGGTCCATCCTCAGACACGCTAACAGGTTGACTCTTATGATTGAATGGGTTCATAAAACATCTTGTAATCTGTTGATAACTGAGTAATGTAATGACATCGTCCTAAATGAAACGACTTATTGATATCTGATTGATTCTATATTTACCGTTTTTATGAACGTCCTTGTATCAATACTTTTTTCACCTACTAAAACTTTTCAAAAATGCCAAAGCATACAAAAATTACACGAAAGAAAAAACAAAGTATACGAAAAAAAAACAATGATACTCTGGACACGACACGACTTCCAATTTACAGTTTCGGTCTACACCCCCCATGTATTCCCCAGTATTCTATTTGTTACAAATGGTCTCCGAAAACTATACTTAGTATAATTTCATTTCTGTAGTAGAAAATAAGTCGGCAGTTTTTCCTCGTAGTGTGCGATAGCCTTTCCAAGTCTTTATGCCTAATCAGATAACCAGGGTACCTAAGCACCAGTGGAATACATCTTTGATTTGTGCTATTGATATCATAACGTTAACGTAGGTAATTCTCGACATTAGATAAGGTCTCTTACACATACTATTTTTGCGTATGAGCAAGGAAGTATTATTGTAGATTTGTAGCCCATTTAGTTCACTCAAGTGGCATTAATATCGAGAAGCCGTATGAATAGGCAAATCGCTGATCGTATTTTAATCTAATAAGCAGTTGTATTGGCGCTAATGTTATTACGAAATCTGAACATTTCGTTCATTTCAAAAACGTTTGCACCATCGTAAGATGTTATTAATGGAACCGTTAGATTCAGCCATAATTTAACTTTATCAAGGTTTACCAGACTATTCGCACATTTGTATTTGTATATCCCGGACTCCCGGTCGTAAAAAAGATTCCATCATATTTTTTCACATACCTACTACGCAAATTGTAGACTCGACCTCCATTGCCAAAATTAATGTGGCGAACGTAAACTAGTTTCTAATAGGCGAAAAAAAAATATTTTGGCAAACAGTCTTTGCTTCCTTGAAATAGTAGCGTTTAGCAGTGCGTTGTCATTTCTCTGAAACATTTCTTATAATAGATTGTTACTATATTGCCTGAAACTCGTGAACCGAATTTTCTAATTATTTGCGTCCGGGGGTAATGTACAAATATTACTTGGTACAGAAGTGATCTGTCTGTAATTTGAGTTGAAGACTTGACACGCACCAGCAGACAGGGCCACGACTCATGACGCACAGCTGTTCGTGGCTGGCATCACGATCAAAGGTGCAGCCAGCAATTCTGTACGCGTGTTCCATGAGAGACCCCATGCTGCTAGCCCCAATCTGATCGTGGTTTAAATGCAGTATTGGATATTGAATTATGTTTTATTTAACACGTCACTTCTATATAAATAATCAAATAAATAATATATTATAATTATAACACGTCTTGCTAAAAAACATATATCAAAGCTATTTTCGCTGATCAAGATGTTACGTCTGGTCTTTTGAGACGTTCAGACCATTGGCGTCGCGACAATTTCTCGGAAAGAGTAAGAATAGACTACAAATTGATCTTTGACATAACTATAATAATTAAAGATGTATGTCAAAGAACTAATTAATCTTAAGAAGCAATCAGCTTTATTCATCTTTGCTATTGCCTTGATTTTGCTCATTTAACAATACAACAATTGAGATAACCTAGATGCAGTGCAAGATATTTTTTATCTATTTATCAATTAAAGTCTTCGGACGTTCCATCGCATTCCATGACCAACCAAACTGTTCTCTTAAAAAGAAATAGCCTCTTAAAATGTAACGTGTGTAACTCTGTATGTGTCTCGGATCTAGCTAAGGGCTTGTACAGTGTACAAGTTCTATGTGGAGCTCATCAAGTTGCAAGTGTACCAGCCTGACGAAGAACGGTGCAGTGCCCTCCTTTCACCTTCAGCCTAGCGCCTGATCGTCTCGAAACCCTGAACTCGTTCGACCCGCACGCCCGTGCATCCATTAAGCTAAGCCCTATGGTGTTGTTAGTGTTATTTTCAAACAGTTATATCTCGTTAGGAAGTTAAAGATATGTGGGCTTCAATAAGTGGATTCAATTAATTTGTTAGATATTGTTTTGTATATATCTGTTCAATTTTCTCTCTAAGGTCCTTCACCACGTTTATGGTTTGAATCCATTACAGCTGATGTGGTCAAAATAACCATTATGTGGCGCCCTGATGAAGGTAGAAGGCGACGCAGCAGATTTCGTAGAAGATTGCGCGATGGCTGGATAGAACCAACGACCAGTGGCCCCTATTAGCCCTGGATCGAAAATCTGGAAGTCATAAGGAGCCTTTCCCATGACGGATGATGTATTCTAACAGTAACAGCGACAGGTCACTAAATATTTAAAATACTATTTTCGCGTGTACCTAACATTTAATTTGACAGTTTAATTTACAACCGCTTGAGCTCTACCATTTACTTACTGCGCATTGGGTTGTTGTGCTAACGAATTTAGCAGGTTTTGCCTCTGCCAAAAAAACTGCTTGTTTTCATGTCACATTGTTATTGTCTACTAGAAAAATTTGAAGTAAGGTCAAATATTACATGCGTAGTAGAATCACGCCATACCTACTACCAGTAAAACACCGCTTTGAACAATAGGAGTTATAAGAGAGCTATCACGATTTATTTTAAATTTTATCGTCATCTAAATCACATTACTCACTAGTTTATTTATGGCTTCACGTTACATACTTATAAAAGCTATAGCGCAGAAACTTTCTAGCCACTTCACCTAAGGATTTTTCCTTTGATAAATATCCTTCGATGATAACATTGCTAGAATAAATTGCACTCATTCTGAAAATCATCAGAGCAGCTAGGGACTTTAAGACGGAACGTCACAAATTCTTATTTAACACAACACACAGTAGTTGCCATATAGATACTTTATTGTGTAAAGTCAATATTATGATTTGCTGGTACTGACCTGGGAATAACACTAGGCGATAATAAACACAAGCAGACGTAATTAATAGCGAACAAACATGGCCGGTAAATAGTGATGTCACGGCCGGTGTCCTGATCGTCAAAGGCATTATAATCAGATACGTTCTAATGAATTCTTATTCATCTGGGATAGGTACTCAGATGAAAAATATTTGTTGAGATGTTTTTGAAAATAAATTAACGATAACTGACACTTCAGAAGCTGTGTTGCCCAATAATGTTTTTCATTTTAATTAAGATCTACCTGCAGAAGAGGCAATGGTAGCTGAAGACAGCTCATAACCCTTTGGTGAGAAGTTGATAGCTCATATGCATGTTTTTAATTTTGATGTAGCTGCTTAACTAACGTATGTTAATAAAACAGATGAATGGGTCTCTAGTGTATAAACAAAACAAAATTCCATAGTGGCAGATGGCATCTGCATGAACTTGTTATGTACTTAGTGGAAACTTTTGTTTTAATAAACTATGGGACTTCCAAACAATTAGCTTATTGAACAAAATCACGTTAATATTGGTTCTTCAAGGACTTTTGAGTATAACAATGTGCATGTTTTCAGAATGAGTTTAGCATAACAAAGTCTATTTACTGAACTCTCACGAGCTCGACAGATTAAATCTAATCGCTTGAAGTTACGCGTTGATTTGTTAGATAAATTGTTTATTACTTAACCAAGTGCTTAGTATTTGCCTTCGTGAACAAGTATAACTATGGCCTTTGAAACTGGGGCAGTAACCTATTCCCTTAATTTAAAATTCAAACAGTTTCTGTGACATGCAAACGTAGAGATTTTCTGTGCAACAAACGGTTCTCTAATGGCATTCTGATTTAATGAAGGTGGTGCCTTTTCCAACGTTTTTTTTTGCTGTGAATGAAATTATTCTAAGTTAAGGCTGCACAGATGTTTTAACTGTATTTTCCTTATTCTTATACTTGATGTTTCCATAGTGAATTATTTATTTAAATTTTATACGTGATTAGCATTTATTTGACGCTTGCAATGATAGCTGCACAAACGGCTGACAATATACATTATTGGTTCAATCACCTGATATTGGTTATTTTGTAAGTCCTCGAAATCAACTTGTGACTGTGACCTGCCCTCGGTGCATTGTGCAATTTCTGACGCAATATTCTCAACTATTTACATTATGCTCACTTAAACAATTTCTTCTGACTTTAACTGGTCTGATTAAACAATATCTTAGTATTTTCCAAACTTACATACTTTATCGGGTTTCGTTGGACCTTGGCCTAAATTGAAATGATTTTCCTTCATGGATATTAATTTTGCACAGCAGTCGCTACCTATGTTGAATGACGACTACATGAATATTATTAATTCGCAATTCATGGTTCAATCACTGTTTCTAAACAGTGATTGAAACTATCGAGGTGGATTCAGCTGGTTGCAAATTCTGAGTCTGCTCACAATATAGGTACTCTTCATACCTACATTTGTTATCAGGGGCATATAAGTAGTACAAGTGGATTCAGTATTTACAATCCGCATCCGAAATCGATAGTCCATTTAACATTGACCTACTCTTTCATTTTGATTTTATTATTTTGGCAAATTTGTATTCCAGTGACAGGAATTTCTTCGTGCTATTTTAATGCATTTATGGCATGGATTTTGGTTTTATTTCAACTACGCGGACCAAATGACAAAAAGGTTACGATAATGTCCAACTGTTGGTCTTTATGAGAATGATTCCAAAAATAAAACTCTTGTTTTTTTATTCACTTCTGCGTAAATGTCGCCGCATGGGGTACTTTCTAGCATCTTCGATTGTGCATAATGCAGTTAAGGTGTCATTTTCCTGCTCCAGAGTTCTTCGATCTTTGAAAATTTTCATAAATCTTGAATTTTATTCCTTGTGACTTATACATTTTTATGAGATCCTTCGAATCATAATAATGGGGATTTTATTGTGTTTCTAAATGTGATGTGTCACGGGATGAACTCTATTGACAGTTTGACCTGGCCCTTTGGGTCAACAACTTGGGGTTTACCGGATTTTTCCTTGTTACCTGTACAAAATTGATGGGATTATTCTGCCAACAACTAGAATTAAAACTACAGATGTCTGTATACTTATTAATGTCATGCTTGCTGACTTGTGGAAGAATAAATAACCGAAAGAAATTAAAAAGCTACATTAAGCGGGCATGCAGTGCGGTAGGTCTCTGCATTTCACATAAATAACATATCCCTAGAGTTATGATGCGACTGCACTCGTTGCCAAGAATTAACAAGAGCGGTAAAACGAGGTTACGTTTCATTAATACGTCTGTTCCAATATGAAAATTGCTGTACTAAAAGCATCAGTCTACAGTCTACGTAGTCAAATGTCACGACCTACTACCACAATGTAGAATTGGAGTTAGGAGATTATCAGTTGAAGTCTGTTTTAAATCTGCCTTGATCCTTGACCCATTATCCGCGTGACACTAGCAGCATCAGTTGATATTGGCATGTTTATGTTGCTGACTACAGACACTATAAATTCCTAGCGTTCCATTTTAAAATTTCGGATGTGATGTTTTCCGGTATGTTCTTTGATCTAAAGACAATTGTTTAGAAACACGTGTTAAGGTTAGATGTAAATTCATGTTAATTACTTGACAATTGTGTATTTATAAAGGCTAGGTGCAGGTTTTAAAGTTCAAGTAATTAACTGTCAAATAATTTTCTGATAACAACAACTTCGTGAACCTATCTGATTTAAATGCAAATGTGAAACCCAGTAGATAATTGGTAAGGAACTGTTTATTTATAGTTTTCTTTTTAACCGGTTTAGTTAAGGTGTACGATATCGAATAAAATATTTATAATATTATATGTGTATTTTTAGTTCGAGCGTGTTTATAAAAGGCTATAGGTTTCTGGTCTAAATCTATAACGCAATATTTTCTCGATTCCCTATAAAATGGTCTGACAAACGAGTTTCCGAGTCGTTTGATGATACGTAGGTACGTAACTATGTAACAGAAATAAAACAGAATTTATTAACGCTAGCGAATTCAAGTCACATAATTAATTCGGCGTCCTAGTTGAATAAATGATTTCCGGCACGCCTCAGCTTTTGTGGCTTTATCATATTTGTATGTGTCGATTGGTTCATATTACTTTGTTATTATTTATTTGTGAAGTACGTGTAATAAATACTTATGACATATTAGACAAGTTTTTTCTTCTTCTTAACTCTGTTCTTTGAATTAACTTGGGTACTACAAGTCAGGTTGAAGCGTAATTAGTAGTAAATTTTGTCAATAACAAAAATAGGTGATTTGATTTACTTTTTATGAAAGTGTTAATAAGTATTTGATAAGCGATTCATTATAACTAATTAGATAAAAAAAAACCAGTGTGCCCAGTCTGTTAAGTAATATTTTGAAATGAGAGGCACAAGGTGTGGGGGCAGTGTGTCGCGTAATTTTTATTAGACACGTGATTCAGTCGACAATTCGCGAGTGTGTATTATTTTAATTCTTAGTCAGAGAAAAATCTAACAACGCGGAAAATGTTTTTCCGAAAATTATTACAAATCGACCCCGTTGCGTTGTCTACGCAGAATCGGCGTAGCAACAAGAGGCGATTTCATAACATCCGCGTAGTACATTTTTGCCAGTTTGCGCTGTGGTCCGATGTTATGTGCGTAGTAGAGGTGGGTAGGTATGTACAATCGACAAAAACAACATTAATATTCTAACACTGATTAAAAAAACTATACATTAAGGAGAATAGGCAAACACGTGGAGGTGACATTGCAAATATATATTTACAAGCCGTATTCGCTCATAAGATTCCTTTGTATTAGAATCAGTATTTGCCGTCCAAATATTTTCTATGTAATCAAAGACCGGGCCGTACGCCGTAAGTTTTTTATCGTCCGACTAAAATTAAACGTTGGCAGATAAAGCCGGCCGTATCTGCAGGCGCCTTTATGCCCCACTACACTCGTCTATAAGGAGATGTTCAAGGTTATATCAATATTGCAAAATGAACAGTTTAGCGGAGTCGCGAGCGCTGCTCACGGCTACGCGCGAAAATATCACGTCGAACGTGTTTTGGTACCTCCGGAACGCGTAACTTATCTGCTTCAAATCTATCTGCTCAAATCCACGTGGCCCTATGCGTGATTCCATCATTGGTAGTAGCTACAGTTTTTTTTGCTAGCCGTTGTTGTTCTGCGTAATAAAGGGTTTTGTTATTATTCTCCTTCAAGCAGTTTCAATCTGATAAGTATATCAGTATTCTTCATAAGTGCTCTGGAATGTTAGTAAACTGCGCAATAATTATCATCATCATCTGTTTAGCCTTTTGCCAACTATGATAGGGACGGTTTTCAGTTTAACTGGATGCAGCTGAAGACATGGAGCGACTGCCTATTTGACCTCCATAACCCAGTTAGTACTGGGTAAAACGATGCTTCTTGGTAAGAGTGGTTTTCAGACTTTCGGGCCACTGACTACCTGCAACGACTGTCAAAGATTTACAGATGGCAGTCGGGACCAACGGCTTAATATGCATTCCGTGGCACGGAGGACTACGAAATATTAACTCGTTAAACCACGGCGCAATAATACAACCCTCCCGCGATCGGAAAAAACACCCGACCAATTGACCAATGGTTGCTGAGCAAAAACTCGCGGTAAAAGAGTCCTTTAAAACTTTTCGGTTTTCAGGAACGTCGAATCATAACTGTTGTAGTCCTAGGTAGGCAGGCTCTTATTTCAATGAAACAAAACATATGAAATGCAACTTACAAGTATAATCCAAAAATAAATAAGTACTGCACTGTATAGTTTATAAACCTTTTTGTGCCACTGAAACACAAAAATATGTACAAAAACTTGCAGGGAAAGCAAGTTACATAAAATTATTTTAAGGATTTTATTATTTGTATGCAGTCAGACTGGTTTAAAAATAATTAAAGTAGTATTTTACGATCTGCACAGGCTCGGTGCAAAAGACATTGAACAATGCAATTATCTGTGCTATGTTTACACACTAGAGCAGAAAAAAGTTATATTATGTGTGAACTGGACTCGTATGTGTGATGATAAGGTTCGCTGCCAGTGAAATTTTATACACTTTTATGTATGAATACACGTATATTTTCGAAGAATTGTTTATAAAGTATAGACACGAGACCTGCATGTAACGCGTAGTTGAAATTATCTTCAATGTTAACCTCATTGGCTTCGTTTGTTTATTTTTTCGTCAAAATGTTAAAAGCTATTTTTAACGCCTCAGAAAATTGAAACAGTATTTTCTGTTGCGAATGAACACAAAAAAATAGACTGGGGCGTACAATTCTGTATCATTTATCATATGAAATAAAAACCAGCCATAATATTTCAACTCAGTCTAATACATTAATTATCTGCCACACTGCCAGTCTAGATAGTCTAGGTATTTTTGATATTTTTTTAGATTTACAAAGTACTTAGTTAAAATGTGAAAAAATCTGACAACCGTCAGCAGAATCGGAATTCCGAGCCAACAAAATATCAAACTCATTTTGATTTCTCTACGTATCTTCAAAACTGTCTCAAACCGTTCCACATGTCACTGAGTCATACGTAGGTAAGACTGTTTTTGAGCGATTTCACACGAAAGTTCAACTGCAGTCAAGGTCAGGTTACGTGGAACAACACCAACAATAGGGCTGACATTGAAAGCGACTCAACAAGTCGGCGTCGCATGCGCGCCTTCCGGTGCGTAGGTCATGTGGACGAATAACAACCCACTCCGCAGAACATTCGCACGTTATATACGACATCCTACTTATGTATGTACTGCGTATACAGGAAGGTGTTTTTCAGATGTTGAGTTCTGCTCAAGTGGTACTTAAAATCTAGGATGACTATTTTATACGATGATCGGTGAATTTTAATGTTTTCTTAACATTACACCTTTAGTATAGAAGAAACTCCAAGAAGTTATGGCACAGAATAAAATAATAGTACTACGTTATGGTTACAACCTTACCAAAGAGGCAGAGATGCGTCTTTCAGAGGTTTTGGAGAACCTTACTTGTCTATGTGAAATCTGAACGTACTTATTCAATTGAAACACATGAAAATTGAAAGTAAATCTTCGTAGATTTGAAAGAAATGTCTTCGTAAGGATTAGATATGTCGAAAGGCTAGATTACCACTAAAGCTCCGATAAACTTGGACGGGTTTTTTCCTTTACTACGAGTTTGGCGAGGATATGAATCCTCGCCAAACTCGTAGTAAGATTTTCCCATCATTGTTCCTACGGTTAATCATAAAGCTATTTTAGCGTTATCATCACACGTTTCGGGAATGATAAGATGTCTACAATTAACGTGCCAAATGAAACCACGTGGCAAAACAATAATGAGTAAAGAATTGTTTACGTTGCGTCATTTAGGCAAGTTTCTACTTTGCCAGGCCCTCGTAACTAAGCTATCTACTTGTGAAACAGTAACGCCTTCGTTTAGTTGACTTTTATGACTAACACCTGATTATAATCACCTGAAGTGTACACAAGTACATCTGTTTTCTTTTACCTCCATTCCACGTGGAAGCCATAGTATTTGCTTCGTAAATATTAGGTCGAAAATATTTTGATTTTATTTTTAGAATTATTTTCAATGCTGATTTGGTGGGTGTCGGCTTAGTAACAAGTTGTTGTGATACTAAGGGGTGTTACTGGCAGCCAGTCATTTCATGTACAATATTTTCAATCAATCCTCTTCTAAATGTAGGACCTAGTTCTGTTCGGAATAGTATGCAGGAGATATATTGTGAAAGATGCAGGATGATGCATTTACTTGATGAAAGTGTTGTCTTTAGGCGATTGTTCAGTGTCTTTAGTAGCTGTTCCAATTTAAGACTTAAAAACAATGTCAAAAGGCATGACAGTTCCCAATGGGTCGAGGAGCATACACAATCAATAAATTCTGTGTTCTGAGTATCCTGGGTTACGGAATCGCCAGAGCAATGCTCCTATCGCATGGGATCTCATGCATAGTAATGAAGTACACCCTAAGCCTTCTAAGACCGTTCGAGAATAAATGGACATGTCAGTTGTAAACGTAGGGACGTGTGTTACTCAGAGTTTTACACATTAATTTAAACGAATTTTCACTGACAAAAGTTAATAGAAGTTAAACGACTATCAGCTTCATAAACGCAAAAACGTTTTATTTTTGGCATTTCGTTCATCTTGTAGATATTGTTCCTAAGAGTAATATGAAAGTATTGTTGATGATCGGAGTTGAAAATTTAGCCAGCAGTAGGTAGGTACTTATTTCTACTACACGAGAATTCAGGTGTTGCCTGAAGATACCAGCTATAAACTCGAAATAAGTTTAGATATTCGGTGGGTTTTTCTCATGACGCTTTTGTTTACGTTTGGACCGCGTTTGCTGAAGTCTGTACTTATGTGCAGAGTAACCATTGCATAAATTATCTTTAATTGATTTTACGGTGTAAACACGAAGTGAAACCAAAATCCGTCCAAGTGTGACTTGATCTTACCGGTACTCTATCTGTCACACTCAATTATCTCCTGAATAGCTCAAAGCCTTAGACCGTAATCACTTGGAACTTGGGGCCCGCGACCGGCGACCGTATCTAATCATAATCTCTAAAACGGGTTTTCTTAAACAACTCGCTTTCCGACCGGTTTTCGGATTTACAATAAGATCAGTATAAATAAAACTTGGTTATATATTGTATTGCTGTGTTAATGAACATGACGGCTATAGAGGTAGGATATCTCATCGCATGATCCATCCGTTGGGTTGACTTACGGAAATATGTCATTACTAGCTTTTGCCCGCGGCTTCGCTCGCGTTAAATTCGGTAGCGCCTTATTGATTTGTAATAGCAACGCTAAGTTTTCCCGTTTCGTCCCTCTTACACCCTCATACCCCACTCTTTTTAAAAAAAAATAGCCTATGTACGTCACCTGGTTCCCAACTATCTCTGTACCAAAATTCATCACAATCGGTTTAGCAATTAAAGCGTGAAGAGGTAACAAACAAACAAACTCACTTTCGCTTTTATAATATTAGTAAGGATACATACAACTGCCTGATGTTAATTGCCACTTAAATGTAGGTATTCGACGGTCGTATATTGAATGATTCGTGAGCAATACTTTCTCGTAGACGATTTAACACGGAAGATAGTCGGACAAGGACACATCTCTACCTACTTCCTTGCTAAAAAACAAGTATTGTAAGAATTTTGTGAATACTTTGAATTATTTTTGTAAACTCATTAATTAACCCTTGTCTTTATCGATGGGTTATAAACTTACATACATTTTGCGGCAATGAATCTCTTGGTGGCGCCATTATTCAAGTTTTGAGAGTACTGTGTGGGAGGTGGGAGTAATCATGGCCAACCACCTTACCAAAGTAAATAGAGGGGAAGTAGGTTATCTCCGGCCCAATTCGCGATATAATTGCCTACTGTCATAGGGTTGTCACTTTTAGCTAAATTTTAATTCAGTACCTATAAATTGGCAAGGGTCGAGAAGTTGTATTTTTTACTTTTATTTTCTGGGTACAGGGTTTGTCAGGCCTCTCTAATTTGTACTACCACAAATTCATTAGTTTAAAGCCCAGCCCTGTCAAAGATCTCATAATAGTCAATAAAATTCAACAATGGTTTTCCTATCAAATATAGAAATGTATTTAAGATACAGAGCAGCATTATTTATAATAACAAAAGATAAAATAAACCGCCACGGAGCGGCACAAACTACGCCGCACGTAGGTACCAGGTCGCTTTGACCTGCCGTGACCTTGTTGCGCGCCGTATGATTTCGTATGCCTACTAAGTGTCCAACTCGTAACCTTTTATTAATATTTTTGGGACAAAATATAACATGGTGTAAAAACTATTGGAATCGATTCAGTTACTTATTCTGAACAAACTATATTCAGGTTTCGCATATACTAAAAATAATGTTGTATATAATTTAAAATTAGTCAATAACTTATTTTTAATTACGATTTCATAACTGTGGGTAGTTAGGTACTTAGTTAATATACCTACAATACTGAGAAATCGGCACAACTAAACGTAAACAAAGCAATAGCGGTAAATCAGTTGACAGATCAAAAGTACAAACATTCTAGTGGGAAAGTAGACCTACCTACCTGCCTACCTACCTACTTCGCGATAACTCGCGGTACTTCTTAGCGATAAGACCGCCATTGTATGTAACCATAGATTTAACATCTTTTTGTAAAACAGTTTTGTTTCGTAGATTTTGGTGTGCAATAAAGTATATTCTATTCTATTCTACTTCCTCTGTGTGATAGAAAACTAATATGCTAATACAACAAAAAGAAGTCAGTAGGTAGGTAGGTATCTCATTATGAAGTAAAAAATTGAATTATGCTAGAATAAGTGAGTAGCTTACCTTTCCTGTTCAATAGGTAATTTGAACTGAGACAATTCTGGAATTGATGAATTATTAAGACACCCAAACACACAGCAATACTTTCTCCCGCGGTTATCAGACATTTTTTATTCGTTTAGCGGTGCCGAAAAGCCGTGACGCGCGAACCTCGTGCAGTGTTAGCCCCGACTGGCGCAGCGCGAAAGGAGCCGAGATTTTGTTTAGTGTGCGTGCGGCGACGCATAGATACTACGGCGCACACATACAAGCCGCGCGCTACGCGTTTGTATGAAGTTATCGTACTTCCCCTCTTTATACTATGACCTTACACTTGTGCCCACTTGTTCATGTTGGCGTACCCTGGTTTTGTATAATATCAGTCTTCTGATTGATTGACGCTGATTTACAAAAGCAAATTTGTGGACTAGAAACGCTAAAACCTGCTCCAAATGCAACACCGACAAATCTAATACAAATTGTAAGTAATCGAATACCGATATCCAATATCTATCCTATTACCTACCAGATGTGGTGGCGGGGACCTGAAACAAATTGTTCGCATTTTTGACACGGTAAACAGATTGTCGACCTAGTTTCCAGCATTGTTTAGCGCACCGGCGTACGCGGCGCCTAGCCAAATCTATTTTAATTTTTATCTACGTGGTCGTTTGCGCGCAGTCTGTGTCTTCTCTGCTTTTTCGCAATGTTTACAGTTCGGCCACGCGCTTTTCGTTGTGAATTCACAAATGATCAGAGATAATAATACAAAACAAATGGTTCAATTGTAACAATTTATACTACATTCACGCGTGTTTAACATCCGCATTGACACAGCCGCCATTTCCTACGATAAAGCAGCAGTATTCCACTCTTGATATCTATTTAAACTATCGTTATTATACTGTTTCCTATAGTGATCTGAGATAGCACGTGGTTTTCGCTGGCAATTGGTTTGTCTGAGTAATTTCTGAATGCGAAACGCGGAAGCCTAGACATGAAATGGAACTCATGTAGGCAGACAGACTTTATAATCGGGAAATGTGTGCAGTTTACATGTTTATTATAAGATTATGATAGTTTAGGTGGTTTCCGATGTTGGAAGATTGCCCAATTCATTTTAAATTTGCGTCAACTCCATTTGCGTCTGTGGGCCTCCCGGTGGGTCACCAAAATAAAATCAAACTTGTATATATGTATGTAGATATAAGGAAACTGATTTCCGATAATTTTTTTAAGTAAGCATTTCATAGACACTGTATTTACTTAGGTTTACCAAATCTCCTGTATGAACTAGTAGTTGTTAAAAACGAGAATCCGCATCTAAATTTCCTATCCGATCGGGCTATAACATAATTACCGAGTTACCTCATTTCCAAAGTCTGGATATAAATGAACTAGGAGTATATATGTATATGAAAACATCCACTTACTGTTGCATCTTTTCAGGTATCCAAAACTGCATCAGTCGCTGCGTGTTCTTCATTAGGTAGTTGCTACCAACCATAGCCATTATAACACCAAGACTTCGTATTTCTACAAAATTGTCAGGTTCGTTACTCCAACTTATTACTTGTCCAATGATCTCTAATAAAGCTCTTCAGGTTCCTAGAAGTAGTCAGCGACGACGACTGCTAAATTTATTTTTAACTAATTATGCACTTACGTTCAATTTTCCACATACTTAACGACATGGACATCTTTTCGTAAGTAAAGTTGGGAAATACAAGTCTTTAAATGGCATCCGCTCTTAACTTGGGATCTTGCGTAAAATGCAAGTTAATTTACCAGTCTGACTTTTCAAATGACTCTAAAGACTTAAACATGTTTAAAATAAGATGTATGCTTCTCCCGGTCATAAAGGCGAAACAAAATTAGGTGCTGTTGTCTCCTGCAAAGGTATACGGTGCCAAAGTTTCATAGATCGCGCTATTACCGTGCAAACACAAAACCGCTGACGTACACAGTCGGTCAAAGCTCCGGACTGACGCTCGCCTGTCAAGTATCTATTAGGACTTATTTCTGGACTTCATCCACCGTATTTTATGCCTCTGTTTGAAGGTGAAAGAACTTGGCTTTCCTAGGTGATGGCACTGCTGGTTATAGAACGGAGATGAATGGAAAAACTTTCAAGAGAGTATGTTTTTAAAATACTTTTGCTTCTCAAATCTCAAGGCTTAAGATAAGGCCTTTATTATGTGCACACCTTTCTCTTATCTTCATCATCGTTCAACCGTTGCATGAGATGTACATATTCATTAGGTAATGTTAAATATCTATGATTATGCACCATCAGTCATTACTTGAGCAACTGCGTCCATATTAACTGCTCGTCTGGCCTTTTCATTATGCACCCCAAAACATTCCAAACTGTGTAGAACATCTATGTAGCTGCGTTTACCAACAGCGATGCTCCTACTGCAACTGAGGATACTATAAAAACTCGGCCAGAACGCGGTTCGAGCTATTCCTCATAAATATGCAAGGTGCCATAGAAAGAAGTAGTCCTCATGAGCAAGATAGTGAAGTTTTTAACGCGTTCATTAGGCTAGAACGAGAAATTATACAGTGCATATATTTGCATCAGAACCAACTGATGTTTGTAACGTGATTATTGCACTTTTACTTTCAATAAATGCAACGAGGATGACACGCAAACCGATTGAGGTAATTTAGTTCGAAATAATAAATAACTGCCAGGACAGGTGCGTCCCCTGGTCGCCCTTTGTCTGTGCTCCAGGCCGTAACGGAAGGCGTGACCCACTGGCTGTGCGGAATTGCACGCACAACCGAATGCCTTGTTACTAGGCGGTTGCTACTTTCCCTTTATGCGAACATGTTTTTAAAAACACGCATCCATCGCTGCGACAGCTACAGCTCTTTCAGTCAGCGCACTTCCGTTAGCCTCTTGTGCAACAATGTTAAGCGCCGTTTATATCTGCTCGAACATAATGAAGCCGTTATCTGTAGCCTCAGGGTATTTTAAACATGTCTTAGAAGTCAGCTTGGTAACGTCTGTAGAAAGGTCGGCCATAAATTAAACACGGTTGGTTACAATTGTGTCGTTAGCTACATGAGTTTCGTTTATCGTGATGGATTCGACTTCATACTTTATGTTCTCGCTATCCAGAAACAATAAGAAATGGAGGAATTTACATGAAACGATTACTTTTCGTAGTTTGTAAACTAAACTATCGTGCCAGACCAAGATTTAGCATCTGTCAAAGTAACACAAGTATTTTGAGTACGCTCACAATCCAAGTAGGTGGCGCACCCACAGCTACAATGGTTTTAATACTAGTGGCGACGTCTAAGCCAAGACACACCTACAATATTTGCACCAACTCACTAAGTAAATTATACTTACCTTGTTTGTACATAGTATCACGATCGCTAGAAGTCATTTTGCACTCAGATGAACGTGAATGCGAAGCAAGATCATTCCACAGGAGCTTTACTACATAGAGATGCCTTACTTCATTCTAAGCTCCGTAAGAGGAAGCTAAGTATATGCTATTACGCTATGCAGTACAAACCGATGTGGTAAAATGATGCATGCTTCGATGAGATGTTACTCAGAAATAATTACGAAAATTTACAAACGACTCATTAATATTCTGAAGCCGACCATACATTTAAATAATCAACGGAAGTGCCTTCTTGGGCATATCAGTATCATAATGTCTTCCTCCACACCGGTTGATATGCAATTTTCAGGATGTGAGTTACGTCATTTGTCCGATTTGTATGTATTGAAACCGGTCACGTCTGGTAATTGATAGTTTCGCGATTAAATGCTCGGTCGCCCAAGGTTAAGCCGGCTATGTAAATAAAGTAATGGCGCTGGTTACAAAGCTATGTAAGTCTGCGGAACAAATTATAGGCGTGATCCATTTGCGACCGGACCGGCCACCGGTAGCACAGGTTGGACCGGCAACGAAGACGGAGATTGTAGTTAGATAACTAACTTATGGCCAATCAGCCAACGTTGGAATTAACGTTATCGTCTCTCCCGCTGTTTAAATGTATAGGAATACAAGGGACTTGATAACAGCTCACGTAAGCGGCTCATGCAAATTACATGTTGGATAATAAATAGCTGTAAAAGTGAAAAGCAATTTATTGAAACACCAGGTGATTCGTTACTTGGAAACGGTTACCAGAATTGATAACGTTCAGAAGTTAAGAGGTGCATCGACAAACACGGCTGCGGCAAATGAACCCTCTGGCGCAGTTCCAACTCTGCTGTTTGACACAATCGCGGTATCTCTCACTAATTACTGAGCTCGCTTAAATGGTTTCACTTCCTTTTTTTTTTTTTTTTTAGGAATGGCATCTCGCAGTTCAACCAAGGAGGTTGTCGTCTGCTTAACCGGGCGAATCCTGTGGATGCCTTAAAAATTAAGACCTCCAGCCAGGGTAAAAACTTATAAACTAAGCGACTACACGCTAAGGGCACCCCCTGTGGGGTACGAGCCTCGGCTTAGGGCGTCGCTGAGGGACAGCAAGGGACAAGCTGGATCTGAGTGATATTATTTATGGGCTGATTTGGACTTACTGGCTCAGCAGCGCGGGCTGGCTCTTGCAAGGGACGGGTGGGACAATTACCGGGACGTCGCGACGGGCCTCGTCGGCGAGGACGGAATGACGGCGCTTTGCGTCTGAATTTTCGAAGAGTGCTAGTCTCCCTGCTGCTCTCCTGAAGCAGGGTTGTAGCATCGTCAGGAGTGACGAGGGTATGACGAGGACGACGAATTTTACTTATTCGCGAGGGATCGTATCGAGCGGCCGATGCGATAAGGGGGTTGCGATGTTTTAACGCGGAGTCAAAGAAGCGCTTGGTAAGGCGCTTCATGAATTGAACGACGGTGGGGATTCTTAAGTCTAAGTGAAGACTATCGTTACGGACGTAAAAAGGGGCTCCCGTGATTTTACGAAGGAATCGGTTTTGGGTTTCACTTCCTTCTAGCCGGTAGGTAAGGTCGCTAGTGTCGCTTTTATAATCGCGACAGACGTAACAATAGCAACAACATTTGTGACTAATCCATTTACATTACGTTTAGTCACGAAAGTCGTGTCAAATAGCAACCAATTATGTACATATCTGAATGATATATTAACGTGGACGTACCTAGTAGGTAATATATTATAAATTTTATTAATACCTTGATGTAAATGAGTTAAGGCAATAGATTTCATTGATGTGTCGTTTATCAGAGTTGATGTGTGCAGTTAAAAGTTTGCTGTATTCGAAGTCTATGCATAACATTATTATGTGCGGTAATCGTGTACCGACAATGTTGGTACCACGTCAGCTTCGGTCACGCACGATTTTGTATTTTCCATGACATTTGAACCGAACAAAGGGTTGGTAATTGTGACTCAATGTAACTTTTTGACTAGGGTGGGTGGATGTGTGACAACTGGTAGTCTATTCAACCTACAGCTGTTCGTTTCCTATTGGTGAATCACTGTTTAATTAATGAAGTTATGCACATGCATATGCATATTGTTTTGTATTCACACCATTTCCTCATTAATTCGTACGCGCATTCCTCGTTCGATTTTCCAACGATTTCAACATTGCGAGTTGATTTAACTTTGACACTTCCAGAAGTATCCATTAGACTGTTGGTTAGTAATTTGTGACTAGCAAGAATTTAAAGTTTACAGTTCGGAAAATAATAAAAGGTCCCCAGTAGACTCTTTGTCCCCAAATTGTTGTAATTAATCACTAGGCAAACATATACGTAAGACAGACGAATGTTTCGAGAAAAATAATAGTATAATTAAGGTTATACTAGCGAAAACAACGTCGCATCACTCAAGATAATGTATGTAGCTAATGCTCTAACAGTTTTTTTTAATGTTTTGTGGACAAACCACTAAACAAACAATGTTTTTGTTATACAATTTAAAATGTCATAAAATAATGTTAATTTTGAAATTAATTTTGGCTATCGTATTCGTCATGGAGTTAGAAATTTAGAATTCATGGTTTTGTTTATAAGACTGTACGTTGATGTCGATTTTTTCGTAGGAAGCTAACCCAAACAAATAACCCACGGGGATTCCGTGCTAATCTGATCCAAGCGTAGCCTACGCTTGTTTGGAGTCGTCAACCTATATTACTGTTGTTTGGTCATCCTACGCACCTGTCGTCGTTCATTGGTCGCCAAACCGTCTGGGCTGGGCTTTTCCTGACATCACCTCGACGTCTTTCTATATAACTCGTGAGTTCGTGATCTGTTCGATCCTTTGATCTCTCTTAGGGTTCCGTACCTCTAAAGGAAAAAAACGGAATCCTCATAGGATCACTTTGTTGCCCGTCAGTCTGTGTGTCTGTCTGTCAAGATCCTTTTTATCTCGGGAACGCGTGAAGGTTTCGAGTTGAAATTAAAACCATATACTTAAGTCTGTGGTTCCCTGGAGCTAAAAATCAAATCTCTACTTAAAGGGTTGATTTTATATGGCCGTTTATGTCTCAAGTTTATACGGAGCCCTGGGTGGCGAGTTCGACTCGCACTTGTTGTTTTATCGCCCTTTTTTTCCCTAAATCATCTATGTTTCAAAAGCATATCGACTACAGAATAACGAGACTAGTTTTTCTGCCAACATTATAAAGTGTGAAGAATTAACAGAATTGACTCGAGCGTTTATAATGTTCAGGGAATATGTGATGATGAAATCATTACCCACGTTATTAGTGTTAGACTCATTCAACGTAAGGCCTACTTGCGATGTTGCGTCATTTAGTTCTCGCAGCATGATTTGGAGATCATCCAGGCTTTCGTAGAACTTTACAGGGTTTTCCCTGCATCTATTTTAGAATCGTTAATGGAACAAATCAAAAGTCTTCTCGAAGAACCTTTGAAATCGAAAGAAATATACCTTGACCTATTGGACTAGGGTCACTAGGACAACTGAAATGAGTTATAATGAACAGATTGAAACATGACTGGACCATTCGAGATTTGGTCGAATGATGAAACTGAATATGGAAATTGCAGAGTCTGGAGTAATTAACACTCCGAACCCAGTCGCAAACTCCATTATGTATTTTCAAACTTAATGGAAAATCTAAGATTTTTGTTAGTTATATGGTATAGATTTTTTGGTTACTCGCAAGTTTTATGCGGTCTCACATGTTTTTACTCTGTTTGCCAGTTCAAAACACTTTTAAGGCGCGGCAACAAGCTAATCTTTAGGTATTCGCGGAAGTGAGGCTAGCTGCATACTAGGCATGGTCTGACACAAGTACACGACAGTATTGCATCGAAAGAATAGAAATAAGGTCGAAAATATTTCGGTGTTTTAATTTTATTTGAATATCATGTCCGCCAAAATGCAGGTCATTTTGCAGTTTTTATTGAATATAAAAAAAATACAGCTTCGTGTTTGAAAAAAATTAGATATCTCTTTAGTCTATACAATTTCCTTTGTTATACACACATCAAAAGTATCTAGGGATCAACATATATTTTTGCAATAACTTTTCTCCTGATTGATATTAATTAAAATTTTCTTTAAGGATTCATCAAATAAAGTGTTTTCGTTTGTCACAGTAACGATAAACCAAGTCACCTTTGCATTAATAAAGAAATTTGCCATTTTCCTAATAAAGGGATTTTTGACATTTGAACCACTAACATTAAAGTTCGAAAAAAAGACTGAAATAACAGTTTTCTTTAAAATTTTATTGGGTAACTTAAACAATTAATAATCCGTGTTTCTACCGCGAACACTAACAACACAAGAACATCGGTTTGGCATACTCAAAATGAGTTCATCCAAATCACGCTGTGGAATGGCCGCCCATGTTCGTTGCAACAACAAAAAAAGGTCTTCTTGCGACTGGATACCCTCCATATTCGGCAGAGCTCTTCTCTGTAGCATATCCCATGCATGCTCAATCGGGTTCAAGTCTGGCGACTGAGCAGGCCAGGGCAGGACATTGATGTTAGCTGCGGCGAGAGTCTGTCTTACAACTCTTGCGGTGTGCGGTCGTGCATTATCATGCATTAACTGAAATAAGGGACCGATTTGCACTTGTAGAGGAACGATGACGTCTGATACAATCGTCTCAGCATAAATTTGAGCGTTGAGGTTGCCTCTGATCCAAATCAACTCAGTTCTTCCGCCGATCCAAATACCCGCCCATACCATGATGGTTCCACCACTATAAGGATGGACTTCCTGGCAGGATTTTAATCGCTGTTGGCGTCCAGGGGTTCTCCAGTGTCGTATACGTCTTATATCCGGTCTCATACCAAAACGAGACTCATCAGAAAAGCACACGAAACGCCATTGTTCTTCTGCCCAATTTCTGTGTTCAAGAGCCCATTGATATCGAATCCTACGATTGTGCATTGCTATAGGTGGTACCCGTAGCGGTCTTCGGGAATGAAGGTTCACTTCATGCAAGCGGTTTCTGACTGTTTGGTCGCTAATTAAGTTCCCTGAAGAGTGATGAAGCCTCACGGCTAACATCATGGCGGTTATTGTTGGAGCTCTTCGAGTTAAGATTTGAATGTATCGGTCTTGTCTCCGTGTGGTGCAGCGATACCGTCCTCCATGGCGCTCAGCCACGGTACCAGTGCTTCGGTAACGTGTTAAGAATTTCGAGACGAAAAAATTTTGTTCTTGGTCTTTTTAAACATTTTTTTTTTCGTAGTACTAGACCACTTTTGTAAACTGATTTTGTTTAAGTCTTTACTTTATGTATTGAACTATACACGGTAATTTTTTATTGGCTAGTGGCATGTACAGATACGGCTAACTTTGCGACGAAAATCTAGACGTTTTACGAAGTGTTTGCTTTGTACAGCGCCTTAATATCTTTAGAGTTACTCAGTATAAATCAATAAAGTGTCGGGACGACGATAAAACTTAGAAGTGTAAGAGAAAAAACTCATATTGGCCGGCCATGTGGCGAGATGTGATCCGTCCGTGATCTATGTTGCCATGTGTCAGCTGTTTCTCCCGACCAAAATAACGAACTGCGCAGCGGATGGATTCAAACGCGCATCTAAATATAACACTAAAGCCGGCTACACAACTAATGTACTTTGTTACACTATCCACTTTAATGGGTTTCATATGTAAATGACATGGATGCTCCGACGATGGTGCCAAATTATAATGACTAACATTGTATAATAACCTAGCTTCCTCGTAGGAGAAATATCCCTTATCATAAACACAATTGCTCAATGATACTCCATCACAGTTAAGATAAAACCTAGACCACTTAATATTTATTAATCGTCATCAGTGTGAAGGTATCTTTATACGCAAGTGTACAATATAATGTAAATTCTGTGTCGAGAGAAACTGGAATTTATTTCGTACTATTATTCAAGAGCTAAGCCTCGCTTTATCAGAATACTAGCTTTTGCCCGTACCCTGCGTGCCTTTTTCGGGGAAACACAGTTCCCCTTCCCTGATTTACAGGTACCTGCTACCTGTAATTTTTGCCCTTGCGCCTTATTTATTGTAATAGCAAAGCTAAGTTTTTCCTTTTCTTCCCTCTTTCTCCGTCACTTTTTTTTAAATAAATGCCTAGCCGTTAGCATCTGCCCGTCTCCAGGGTCCCAACTATCTCTGTACCAAAATTCATCAAAATCGGTTTAGCCATTTAGGCGTGAAGACGTAACAAACAAACTCACTTTCGCTTTTATAATATTAGTAAGGATTCCTGATTGATTGTCACCTTCTATTAAGATGGTTGGCAGTGACGATTGTAAACCGGTACGATTTGGTTTTGCGAGATAAATTCTCGTGACCAAATCGAGTAATAGGATGTTATAAATTGAAATGGAACTGCTTATATTTATTTAATAGTTATACAAATGAGAAGTCGTTTGAAAGTACATAGTACAATTCGCCGAGTCTCAGATCAAGTTTTCTGTATTAGGGGGGTGTGGTGCCAACGTCACAAACGTCAACACACATTAGTAGAACAACCATAATTAAGTCTTATTGCATTTGAATATAATGTAAATAAATAAGAATAAATTAAACCACACAAACAATACGTAGGTAAATGGCTTTAAATACATTGTTTGTAATGTTAAACAATATTTTTTTCCTACTAGTTCTGTAACTGCGTAGTAGACGGTCATAGTTGATTAGGTATGTTAATTAATGACATACTGATAAATATACACGTAGCTTAGACGGATTTATTGACTCTTTATCGAATATTAATAACAATATAATTTTGTTGTTATAGTTATTTGGTTAATCCTTTGATAGACGCGTGTTTAGTAAATTAAATTATAGGTATTGACTATTTAATTATGTAACAGAAAAATGCTCCATGTTTCTTTCGGATAAGGAACATATATAATTAACATTAATTAGCAGTTTATAACAATCAATGTAAATGGTGTTGTACTTTTGAGATAGCCAACTTGTCGGCAATGTCTTACTGCGTAGTAGAATTATATCTACTGGTTATTTATTGACTACGTTTTTATACTAGGTAGGCTTTCGTTTGGCCGTAGCTCGCCCGAGGTGAAGCAATGATGTGGTCTAGGCTGGAGCACGCTTGTCTAGAACACTTTTATAGCGGGATTTCTATGTCTTACTGGGTTCTTAATAAATATGTAGTAAATTATTTTGCGTCTATAGGTACACGATTTTCAGTTCTATCCACAGAAATGAATCATTCATTGGCTGAACTTTAGCTTCTACAAAATCTAGGTTTATTTGTTTTATGCGATATATAATAATATGATTGTCTGTAAGGTATTTATCTATGGGCTTAAGATGCCTGAAAATAAATGTTTTATTTATTATTATGTCAAAATGTTTCTCTCAGTTTTCGAACCTAATTTCAATAGGTATACAGACTAGCTACTAAAAATATATAAACCTGATTTTTGAAAAAAAAAAACAACGCTACAGATAAAATATTCCGTGTTGCTGAAGACTCATCACGTCGCGTCATTTTACAAATAGATATTTCATTATGAAAAGTAACTAGAATGGTTATCCAGATCCCTGCCCGTGGGAGTGCCACTGCCTGCCGGTGATGCAGGTTGTTCCAATATATACCGCGGCCCCGGAACACAAAGGGAAAAAGAAGGATTGTGGATGGGTTTTAGTCAGTACAAGTCTGACACTCCTTTCCGGTCCGCCCAGAGCGGGAGAAGACATTTGATCCTTTCCCATCCAAGGAAAAAAGGTCCTAGGCTTTCTTTCTGACAAACACCACTAAAAATACAGCAGTAACGGCGTGAAAAGGTAACAAAAAGACGGATAGAATTTCTGACTACATCGATATAATCATTACATGGATACTTCACGGATAACGTTTAAAAATATTGATCCGGTGCGTGCAGCAATTAAAGAAAAGTAGTACACCGGATCTTCTCTTCCATTTATTTATATATCTACATACGTCTTGCAAAGCTCAAAGATCTCTAGGCCGGAAGATCTATCTCCGTTCGCTTCATAATAAAAACAAACCGTTGTTGCTCTTAATTGATTCCACATTTTCAAACATGTTTACTGAAACGATCACTGTAATTAACACAAGATTTTTTTTATCTTTGATTTTTCGTTGAAATGGAAATGATATGCCGTCTGACTTTTGGCTAGGAACATATAAATTTTTCCTGGAAGACTCGTCATAGGCGACAGACGGAGTATAATAGATGAATTCACCCACACATTATCAGACAGCATTTATTCCAGCTCAAAAATCCAAGGTTAAGTGCTCATGACACGAGTTATCTTTAAAACAATTGACTCGCGCGCAGAACAAAAGAATACAGTGAACTATTCTTGTCAATTACTAGTACACTTCAGTCAGTGGCAGTAGTCCTAATGCCAGTAAATTCCTGAGTCACCAATGTCAGTCACTGACGCATCACTTGACTCCATCTAATTTTCTGTTAACATAACAATCATCAGATATTTTCGTAGTTTCGGTCACTGCGATATTCAGAGCCACGCGGTTTTTGATAATACACATTGGACTAGACTCTAGACACATTGCGTCAGTTATTCCAGGCAGCTTTCTTGAGAGAATGACCTGGCGAAAGGTGCTGGCGCTATGCCAACGTTTGCCGCTAAGATGTCATATGGAATCTATGTATTACCAAGTATTCTACTGTCTTCAATTGCAACTGTGTGATGTTTACATAACTGCCCACTCATTACTAACTGGGTGAACTTTAGGTTCACTGCACTAGAAAGATCTGCATTATTTTATTTTCTATTGGAACTGATTTCCGTAAACTCTAGTATAGTACGATGGTCTAAATCTAAAAGAAAACAAAACATTAGTATCGTCCCACTCGGATCGTAAAAGTTGATTGAGGGAAAGTGTTTTTTCTCAATCCGCTATCGTTGAAGACAAAACGATGTTTAGGTTTTCCCCATCTTATTAATAAACACTATCTGATTTTAGTGGGCACTGGGCATGATTCCAATCCAACGCTAGGGCTGTAAATGTTTTTTTCCTATTTGTTCGACCTAAGACTGATTCGTGGCTAGGACCTCAAGGATGCATTCGTATTAGGTCGCCGCCACTAGTTCAGATCAAAGAGACAGCTAAAAATGTTGTTTTGCCAACCATAAATCAAGACAAATGGTTTCTGTCAGAATAAAATTCTCGTTACAGTCGCTCGCATGTCTATTTGTTTATTGTTCTGCTTCAATTGCAACTGCAACTTGTCGTATTTACTTTTCCTTGTTATATTTACTGTAATTTCTATTCAGGTAATGATTAAACCTATGTTGATTTTATAAATGTTTAATACTTCAGAAATAAATCTAGGATTTGGTAAAAAATATTAAATTTAAGCGAAGATCTCATAGGAAAGCAGAAAAATAATACATTAAAATCAAGGGTGTTGGCATAATTATAAAAAATATAAATAAACTCTGCATGGTATCAATAACCTTTATCTTGGTGCTGTAAATAGCCCACAGTTTAGCGAACGCGTAACCACAAATTAACTAACATCGACATTTTGCACCAGTTATAATTATTTTCTCCATTAGGGACAATAATAAACCATGTTACGAAGCTTGTATTTATTCCGATTCAGACGCTCACTTCATTTTCTCGGCGATGACGCCAAAGCCATCACTTGTCACTTCGGTCTTAAACTTGACAAAATGCTTGGCAGTGGAAATGAAAACGTGTTGAACAACATAAAACAATTATACACCAAAATTTCTCCGAATGGTAATTACTCTAAAGGCGAGGAAATTAGGCGAACGTTCTTACGCCATCTTTTATACCGAGCACGTGGCTGAAAGCGGTTGTAACGCGTTACCGGACTCTTGAAGTTTAGCGCACCATTAGAACAGAAATATCGTGAAAATATATTCATAGAGGAGAAAAGCGAAATGTTGTCTTGTTTCTAGAAACTTCGATAAACTTATATTTAGAAACCACGTGGCGGTATCATGAATATTCTTAAGATTTTGTATTCGCAACTTTTTCGATGGCTTCCTAGTAAATATTTGGCTCATCTGTGACGTTTGAGATGTCTCTTCACTTTGTAGAATTGTTGACAATATCTAATCTTTAAAGTTTAATCGAATAGTTCTATGAATAGAATCTCTTTTCGTTGGACTGTGGTTTTTTTATTCACAATATTGGATCTGCCTCAGCAAAGTCACTTTTACGCCAACCCACTCCATATTTCCTGATCAAATACTTTATGCAGCAAGATCTAGATTGTTTCTGCAGTCGTCTGCTATTACATGTTAGGGAAGACCGTCAAATGCATCGTCATTAACACCATCGTAAAGTGCTGCGTGGACATAGACGGTTCTAGATCGGTCTGACCCCTATTGTATGCAACCTTGAAATATCGATTAGTGACGTTGCAAATCGGACTTCTTTGCAACAGCGACACGGTTTTATTTTGTCTGTGCTATCTAAAAAACTATTCGAATCATGTGTCACGTCTTCGAGTGGTTTTTATTTAGAATGCACTTTTAAGAAAAGTGGGCTTACTGTGTGTCCGGAATAAAAGAATTTTCGTCTTGGAATGCGTTCAAGATTGACTGTTAGTTTTAGCGCTGAAGAATCTAGTTTTTAAACCAACGATTTTGCGATTAGTGGTCGGGATTTTATTACAGTTTCAGTATCTTTACTAAATTTTTCATCATTCCTGTGAAATATAAGTACTCTGATATTTAAATACAAAACATTTTTCTAGTGATTCTTATTTCTTTGGTGTAATGAATAAACTCACGCAAGTTTTAAAACTTAAAACGACAGCCAGTGATTGATGAGATCATAAATGTTAAGTTTTATCTGATCTGATTGACAGCACTTCATGCAACCGCTTTTGAAATTAAACAGACTGTTAACTATATCCAATATTCTATTCAAACAAGGCTACTGAAAACACCAATCGATTATTAAAATAAACAAAAGTATAATATCCGCTACTTTTTACCCGACTGCGCTCCGCAAAGGAGGGTTATGTTTGATTTTCATAACAAGCAGACCGGTTGCTAACATCAGCTGGAATCAGTTAAATAATGTTGAGTCATATTTAGATACATTGAACTCACTTTATCTTACCTAAGCACCCACATAAAATTGTTTTGTCAGCTGTTTCAGTCAAATCAAGGCTAAAATCAGACAACATTCTTAAGTTAAGGAAATAAGAATCATTTGATTGAAATATGTTCATAAAATGTACTTGAATTTAATTCGCTAACGGTACTCTATACCGTCACGGCGCAGGCCTATAATAATCAACGAACCTGATATTCTGAATGATAACGGAGCCTTAGGCATGATCTTAAAGTGTCGGTAGGCAATACAAAGTTAATTTATAGTTATTTTATGTGCTTTGATACGCACGATTTAGTGGTACTAGGTTACGGCGTAGACCTGGCTGGAAATAGACGACGATTTACTGGAAAATACCTAAGTAGACGTAATAGACGTAGTAGACGTCTTGTGGACGTAAGATACTGGTAAATCTGACAACAGAAAAATCATCATCTGCCTAGTCTTTCCATCGATGTTGGGATTTAACATGGAGTGGCTGTCTATCTGACCTCCACAACTCAGCTACTGGGTCTCACGATCCCCTTGGTGAGACTGATGGTCGGAACTGCGGGCTTCTGATTACCTGTATAACGATTGTGGGAGATCTACGAATATCTGACGAGCCCAACACCGCGAATGGGTCTTTGTACAACATGGGTAATGCCCTGGAATGCACATGTTATGCAACAGGATGACAAAAATCTTTTCGAAACAAAAACATAGGATTTTAAACGAGTTCAGATTTGAATAGTGCGTTATCGCTGCTTCTTTAAAATCAAAGTTTTACCAATATACTCCAAATAGTGTGAAGCTAGTCACTGAAAATCTCGTTAAGATCTGTTTTAAGTACTTTTTGAAGGTTGCACTGGTAACGTAAACAATCTTCTCCTACCTGTTTGTGTATAATTATACACAATCTCAGAACAGATTTATGCTTAAAGAGTAAATACGTATCAAAATAATTATACCTACAACCTTTTCTTCCTGAGTAATGGTGAAGTATCTAATTGCAAAACTAAAGAAACTGGGCGGTGTGGCGCAAGTTTGGTGATTTTGGTGAACTCTGTAATCAATCAAGCTGAGTGAATAGAAATTGAGTCAATATTTAACTTAGAAACAAAACAACATTTTGCAGAGCTAAAACCAGTAAACGTAAACAGTTTTCATCAAATCCATAAAACTGTGTGATCAAAGGAGCGTTCCTGTAAGTTATGTCTGGAGTTTAATGGAATCATTTAGAGTCAATAAATACATCATGTGTGCGCTGCCGCTGGGACATAGTTATGACTAAGGTTATTGCTATGACCTATGACGCACTAGGTAGACAGACTGCAAACTCAAGTGAACCACGAAATGCAAGCTAATTAAATTTACACAAGTGTACGGAAGGCCTGCAACAGACGAAGTGACTTTGAATTATTGGAGCCTTCATTCTTTCTTTCTGAATAAGTGTTTAAAACTCTTCAGTAAAGCTTCTTACATCATTGGCCATAATAAAAACCCTGTCTTAATAGACTTTAACTGCTCCGTTGATTTAACGGTCGCAAGCGCGACAGCCAAGCACGGGGTCCTGGATTCGATTCCTGGGTCAGGCTCAACGTGTGATTTTCCATTAGGAATTTCTCAGTGACAGCCCGTTTTTAAGTTGGTGGTATGATACCCCCATGTTTCCGAAAGCACGTAACGTTGGACCTGCTTCTGATCTCTCTCCGGTCGTGTTGGATTGCCGTCCCATCGGACTATGAGAGTGAGGAATAAGAGGGCACCTATGCACGCACACACGCGTGCTCTAGAATACTCTCACGCCGATGCCTAAGCTACGCTGAGAATGGCCACCGTGACCGAAAACGCTCAGGAGGACTATTACTTGACATTAAATATCGTCTGGCTATTTTCTATGCAAATGTTTTTAAGTTCTTGCATAAACCGTGAACTACCTTATATTCTGGACCTAGAATAACATCATCATGTTTCTCCGGCTCTTATCCCAATTTATTTGGGGTCGGCACAGCATGTCTTCTTCTTTCTTCTCCATAACTCGTCATCACACCAGTCACCTTATTTCTAGCCATATCATGCTACAGATAGTGATGGTTTCTGGAGCCAGGACATGAGAGTTTAAATGATTTTCGGGCATTTTATGTGCCCTTATGTGTTAGTGTAACCGCAGCAGCACATCTGTCCTGTGTGTTACCAGCCTAAGATCATGCATGCAACGAACTCATTGTTTAGTCTAGAACTCTTCTCACAACTAGTATAGGTGTTTTTTGCTTTTAATAATTATATTCTCAATAAAAATTGATTTCCAAGAAAACGATTGTTTATAAAACAAGGGCTTTACGAAGACTATTGCAATGAGATTCTCTGTGATAGTTCATTATAGGACTTTTTAAGAATACCAAAAAAAGCCACGTCGGTAACTAGATCAACAAGAGTACCAGCGCTGTCATATTTTATTTAAATGTTACAGCATCTATGTCTCATTTTATTACTTAAATGATTTTCTTTTGTTTTATTTGTCACATTTCTATTTAGGGTTCCGTACCTCAAAAGAAAAAAAACGGAACCCTAAAATGACCACTATGTTGTCTGTCTGTCTCTCAAGACCCTTTTTCCGGGAACGCGTGGAGGTATCGAGTTCAAATTAAAACCAAATACTCAGGTCTGTGGTCCCTTAAAGCTGTGAAAAAATGTACCTTTAAAGTTTTTTTTTTAATATTTTGTTTTAGTCTTTTGACCTCTGCAAGTAATATAAATACTTTTTCTTTCTAAAAATATGTTTAAGCGTGTCAAATGCTTCTGTAAAAACCATTTCATTAGACGATTTAATAAAATAGATGTCTCTCTTACCTCTTTACCTTTCATAAAACTTACGCTAGTTTACAGTCTGAGAATGAGACCTTCGTTCCCATAAAGCAAATTATAAACACGAATATTGACACATACGTTTCATTCTATATCGGGCAAAGGTATAACTAGCAAGCAGTAGGTATAACATACGTAATATTATTCATTAAATATTTGTTTTTCTGCAATAATATACGCAATAGGTTCCCTTATCAAAGTTCCTGTCGACAAATACCTACGCTTGTCAACTGGACCGCGTGGAGACTTTGGCGTTGGTACAAGATATCGACTTTTGGCTTATTTTTTCGATTTGGATAATACTTTACGCCTCATGTACAATTTTTTTTACCAAAAGATTATTCAGTTTGTCATATTTCAATATGACTACCAAAAAGATCCCATTAACAGATCCCTTAGAAACGCTGCGTGCCATTCTACGGTGTTCAGACTAAAGCAATATAACTCGTGTGCTTGCAACATTGATAGAAAAACTGTAGCTATTAATGGATCTCCTATTGATGACTTTGTATTTAGCAATCAATACAAAACACAAAATAAAGCAAGGTCATCGCTACATGGCGCTTAAAAAACATTGTGTGCCTATTAACGTTTATGTCGGCTATAATTCCAGCTGTAATCTATTTACATGTTCGAGTAATTACACCTCTAACATGCGATGACGTGCGTCCCAACGATACGATTAATCACCTACCTGTGAAGCATGCTTTGCCAAGTTCTAGTTCGACGTTTTCTTCTGACTTGCGCCAGCGGAAGATAGGAAAAGAAGCCAGGTCGTGCGATCGCGACACGCTTACGCACTTCGTACGTCAACCCATAAACATTGATAGCGATATGCAACAGTAAAAATATTATGAGAGGAACAAGATAAAATTACTTCTCATAGGCAGATATCGAAGATTGACGAGGCCTTTGACTTTTCTTTTATCTGACCCTAATCCCTATGTCTACATTTTTGTCATCGTCCTAAGATTTAACGGGTTAAGCTTCTGATTCCGTTCTTATCTATTTACAAACAATCATGTGATCGTTAGCTAGCGCATAATACTAGCAAGGTTAAGGATTCAAGATGATGAAGTAAAAGACAGCTTCAAAACTGTTAGGACTATTTTGGGTGAAATCTAAAGGTTTTGCTCGTGGCGGGCGGTTTAAAATCATCCTCTCGAAAATGAGCAAAAATTATAAATGATAATCTATATTCATAAATAAGGTTGGCAATAAAAGCCTGTAAAAACTGAAGCCAGTTGAATCACAGACACAAAGTTAAAGAAAATGCCTATGTGATCATCTCTGTTCGAGACTTCTTCACGGTAAAGCATTTTAAATTTACTCACCGACGACCTAGTAGCACAATTTCAGTTTGTGTATCGTGCTGAACCAACGTTTAAATCGCAAAGTTAAATTGCTGATAAAATGTTTCGTCCCGAATAATGTCATGTAGTTGAATATTGCAACTTTGTAATTTACAGCTTTCCTTGTATCTAGTATGTGATGGTTTAATTTATTTATTTCAGTGTTATCTCAAGGTGCGAATGGCAGTATGGATTGTTCTTCCTCTCCTTCTTTTTGATTCTCCCCGTCAATGTTTTCAACCTTATGGTCAGAAAGATTTACGAACAGTATTCTGCACGTATGTATAATGAAGTTTATAGAGTGCCTTGCTTTCGGTGATTACATCCAACGTTGTTTTCGACTCACGATGCCAAATATCCGAGAAAGTATTGCCTATATTTAGACTCGATGTAGAGTTTTTATTTATGAACACAAAGCAAGGACGGGACGATCAAATTTATCAAATCCGACATATATGCATAAAGTTGGATGCGTAAACCAAGATATTTTGATTGAGTAATATGAAAGTAGTGCTGTAAGTCATGGTTTTATGAAACCTTTTGTTGAATATTTAGCACAGTGATTACAGCTGTATCCTATTTGCTACAGATAAACTTATATAAATACACGTAATCGTTACGGTAACCTAGTTTGTTCTTTTCTTCACAAATCTGGGAAGGTCACCGATGACGATCGTCAACTCGCCGCAGAGTCGCTATATCCATATGTGTTCAATTCACCGATGGTGGCTAATAAAACAGCAATAGAGCATTGGTTGAAGTTGAAAACATTCTGATTATCACCTGACAAGGCGTCAGGTGATAATTTACACACATTTCTATTTGTTTTAAAATTTAGGATATTGTTAGATTCTGCGTGTGTTGCTTCATATCAACATTATATCTTTGATTTAGAGGAATGACGTCTTCATTTTATATTTTAATTTCAAATACACATGTTGCTGGTGTGATCCGTCGTATAAAAACGCAAACACATGTTGGTTAGTATAAATATTGTTTCTTTAGCAGTTTAGCTTCTCCCTAACATAAAGGATTCGTGTTATAAGTCAGCATTATGCCAAAATATATCAAGATTTTAAAACAACTCGTCCTCCAAACATTTTTTCGGTTTATACGTTAAAATCTTCGTGAGTGAGAATTAACGAAATCATGTCACGGCATTTTAACCTATATCTGTTTGGAACTTTCCGGAACTAGCGTGTGAACCAACTATAAACTAGCGTACCTAAATATACGAAAAGTAGGTGTTGAATGTCGATAGTTTACCAAAATCCTTCTGAAACTAATATTGGTGTTGTTGTGTGACCAATTTTCGGATCAAATGATTATTTTACAACTGTGTTAAAATTTTTGGCTATCTGTTTTCAAATTTATCATTCTTTGTTTTTTTTCTTCGTTTACTAGCATTAGATTAAAGAGTCCATTTCATACGTGGATTCTATTTCAATAAATTCTTTATCACTCTATTTCAGTAAAGCTCGGGTTGTAACGAGAGTAATTCAGTATCCCATAAAAATCTATTTCCGTACACACTATGGTATCTGTACAGTACTTGTTCACTGCTAAAAGGTTGTTCTTGGAGTCACAAATATACCTGCAAGGTCGGCCAGTGCGTACGTGCTCCCAGTAACGCACTCGAACCCAGTTACCACCGCCCTACCCGTCTTAACAGCTGATTTCGGTCAACACACAAGATAACACCTAAAAGGGCTTCCTAATCACTTCTGCCATTAGTAAAATTTTCCATTACACGCAGTTCGCATGTTTATTCGAGGTTTTTGTCTCTGACATTACTGACCGAATTTTGGCGGTCTTTATCCGCTATGATTGCATATCGACAAGAATTCAAGGTTTTAGCGCGCAGATATCGGTTATCGTGAAAACTGGCTCTCGAAATATTTAACTTTGATACGCAACGAAGTTGTAGCTATAATAAATTATACACATTCATTATGAAGCATATTATTGTAGTGCTGTATGCATCCCGCGACCTATTAACAGTAATGTGTATGAGTGACGTGACTTATAAGAAGAATCAGAGATCTAAGTACAAATAACGTGTGAAGGTTCTACCTTTATTGATATGTATGAACCAGTTTACGAAGACATTATCAACGCTCATGTTTATTTACATTCGTACAAGGGAGATGAAAACCACCCCAGATTCGTTCACCTGCACGATACAGGGGTGTGGTGTAAGGGTCGTTGGCCCCACTGCTAGTAGGGCATTGACCTCGCGTCGTCATCTGTTGCACACAGTTACATTATGTAGGTATCTCGCGTTTGACCCAGTTCGCACACATTGACATTATGTTGTCTACTCGTTGTCTTTCCCGTCAACAGCGACAAATTGTATTACATAAATTTTTCCACTCATTAATCTAAAATAATCTTAAATAATAATGTCGATTTATAATTTGTTATTAGTGTGATAATTATAATAAATATCACGTGATATTTTTTGTGGTATTTAAAAATAGCGGAGATGCTTGGAACTGATTATGAATTGAGACTAGACTAGCTGTGCCCCACGGTTTCACCCACTGATCAGCTCCTTAGTATCGTAGCGTGGTGTTATATTAATTTAGTCAAACAATGCCTGTGCATAATTTCAAAGCAATCCAGCCCAGGAATAGCCTACTCCCATACAAACTTTGAACTTTGCAGAGATCCCATCTTAGTGAGCACCTACGTCCTAAAAGGATACGAAATACGAGACTTCTGAGATTTCGTGATGGCGTAATGAATGACGCATGGCATAATAGGGACGATAATGATTGTATAGAAAAAAAAACAGTTGTTAATAACGACAAACATATGGTTCTATATATATTACATATATTATTATATTCGCTTCACGATTTTCTTTTGATAATTGTTGTACTACTTAATAATTTTATATATTGCAACTGAAAAGTTAAATATTAATATCATTAATTTATAAAATGTTGCTATGTATACTTTAAAACATATGTATACAATTTAGACAGCTGTTTGCAATGTAGAATGTTTAATTCCTTTTGAAGTAATCAGTGACATGTTGGTATCAGATACCTACCAATGCCAAAGTGTGTCTATAGAACCTTTTTTTGTGGATGGGTGTTCATTTAATGACTTCCCCCGCTCTGGGCTAGTTGGGGGTCAGACTTTTACTGACTAATATCCACCCATATTTCTTCTATTGACCTTAATGTTCCAGAGCCGCGGTATCTCTTTCGAGTAACCCTAAATCCTGGCAGTCGGTGGCCCTGGCAGGTCTTTCTGATTTGCTGACGTATATTTGAGGCACCTGTCGTCACAAGAAGGACGGACGCTGAACTACCCATTGCTCACCGTCCACAGACCCGCATCTACGGTGGCCGGGAGTCGTCTCGCGGCGCCTGACGTCCGTAGCGCCTCCCGCGACGACTGTGTTGGTTGGAGGTTCTAGTCTATAGATCTTTCTCCAACACTAACAGATGCTCGTATTACCTATACTCTGCACATGTTTTGAACCTATTCTCTCTTGCTCCTCTGATATATTGGTACCCCATTAGTGTCTTCAGATGACACTAAACACGTGTTGTTTTTAATATTATTACTCAATTAAATTAAAATTCTTCAGCTCTTGCTTCTATCAATATATACTATTAAGACCTTGGGTTATAGTTAATTATGTAACAGCAAATTGATTTTGCATGAAAATAATTTAAAAAAATGGGTGTAATGTTACGCTGTACCGTTATTCCTGGATTGGGAATTATACTTACTAAACACTATCTTTACTTCATATGAATAAGATGGGATTGAGTAAGCCACGACGTTTCTCTTTTTTTTTCAGTAATTTCAAGGTTGTTTAAATATTTAGATCTTCAATGCTCATGAATTCACTGAGACAAATCCTTTGCTTACCAAAAGGACTAACAGACTAATATTAAATAACGTTTTTAGGGTTCCGTACCTCAAAAGGAATAAACAGAACTCTTACAGACGGACATCTGTCTGTCTTTCAAGACCATTTATCTCGGGAACGCCTGGAGGTAACGAGTTGAATTTAAAATTACTAATACTCAAGTCTATAGTTCCTTAGAGCTGTGAAAAAACAACTCTGTAGGTCTACGCAGTCAAAAGATATGGGCGTTTACGTCGTAAGTTTGTACGGAAAACTCGGTGCTCGAGTCCGACACACACTGGCCCGGTTTGTTTTAAGTGGTCTACAATGAAGGTTATCTTCTCTACTATGTAAAAATAAGTCGGGTTTTCCTTCCTGACGCTATAACTCCAGAACGCTCGAACCGATTTCCACAGTTTTGCGTTCATTGGAAAGGTCTCGGGCTCCGTGAGGTTTATAGCAAAGAAAAGGTAGGGTAGGTAGAAAGGTAGAAAATTGCATAGCAACGCATGCCGGGGCACAGCTAGTAATGAATAAATAAATAACTGTAATACGGTTTCCATGAATAAGAGTAGGTTTTTGGTTTAATAAAACGAAACTGTTACATCATCCAATTAGATAACGAATACTTCATTATTTATGATCAGATATGGGATCTAATTTTATTCTCTAATCCAGTTCCGATAACCTGCAATATTATCTAATCATACGATATTGTATTTAGGGAAGTGATAAGTGCACATTCATTTTGTTTACTACCTACTTCCAATATGTAAGCCAAAAACAGTAGCTCAAAAAAAAAACGGAATCGAAAATTTAAAAACATACTTTTCTAATTAATTTCAAAAATGAGATTAACGCGCATTTACGAGCTTTTATTTAGTTTTTGTTTATATGTATAACAGGTTTTGTTTTAATCCTACTAATATTATAAATGCGAATGTTTGTGAGGATGGATGGATAGATGTTTGTTACTCTTTCACGTCGACACGGCTGAACGGATCTTGATGAAATTTGGCACAGAGGTAGATTATGGTCTGGAATAACACACAGGATACATTTTTTTTTTCGATATGACCCGGGTGAAGCTGCGGGCGTCAGGTTTTCCAATAAATATGCAGTGAAGTGTTTCAAATTCAAACTATCAGACTAAAGGAATATTTTTAAAATACATACTTCTTTTTGACTTAAGAGGGCAGTAACACCACTATGATGTCATCGCTAAAGTACATTTAGGACGAGTGAGGACCATAATAGCCGGCTTCCTGCAATTAACTCTATCTCTAGACGTCCCAATTCACACTCGGTCTGTCGGACCAATTTGACAAGGTTCCGGCGAATCGAGATGTCTCCTAACCGAATCACATGACTACATAATATGAATATAGCAAGGTTCATCAATTGTGTCTGCCGGGGTTGCGGGTTGTTCGAAAGAGATATCGCGACCCCAGAACACAAAAGAAGAAACATGGATGATTGTAGTGGGTTTTAGTCAGCAAAAGTCTGATAGAGCGGGAGAAGTTATTTGATGATTTCCCATCAGAAAAAAATTATATAAAAAGGGTCATCAGTTTTACTCAAAATAATGAAACTGGGTCATTGTCAGATTTTGCACAGGTTAACCTTCAAACAGGTTAAACAAGAAAAATATATTTCAATGAGTTATGTTATGTATGAACTTATGATTTATAATACATATTTTTATAATGTATAATACATATTTTTATAATGTATAATACATATTTTTATAATTTGTTTATTTGCTTAAAACACGGTATAGAAATGAGCACACATGTTTAACAGTACAAAATTTCACAAAGAAATTTTAATTAACATTTATTTGTCAAAGGAAAAGAAGTTTTAGACAACAACGACTACACAACCTGAAATTTGAGGCCTGGAGTTTATTTGATATTTTTATAATATTTATATATTATATCAATATTATACATACATAGCTGTACAACTTCTATTATATTTTGCTAGTCTCGGAAGATATCCAGTACCTACAAGCTTGTTTTCACAGATGACAGTTTTGCGTAACGTCTTTTGAGAATAAAACTTTATATTTAGTGGTTTGTTGTGTAAATCTAAAACTTTGGTCTTCTTCAGCTGGTCCCTATATGCAGTCACTCTCATTTCTAAATATTGTTCAATACGTGTAATAGTTCATCGTTTGTTACTTTTTTTTTCTGAAAAGTATAAAATGCCTCAACATTTTATATTTTTCAGAAAAAAAAGTAGTATATTAGAACGGGTATTAAAAACAGTCTAAGTGCGAATCTGACTCGCGGGATTCCGTACAATCCCGCGTACATAAACGGCCATATAATTTGACTGCGTGGACTTATGTAGAGGTTTGATTTTTTCACAGTTCCAAGGGATCACATACTTGAGTATATAGTTTTAATTTCAACTTGATACCCCTTCACGTTCCTAAGATAAGAAAGGGTCTTGACAGACAGACAAACGGACTACACAGTTCCTATAAAGGTTAACTTCCCTTCTGAGGTACGGGACCCTAAAAAACAAGTTTTTGATTGGCTTCTTCTGGTAATTCCTTCGCAACTTTCTTTATATTGCTTCCTTTACAAATGTTGTTCTTATTAAGGAAAGTTATGGTCATTGTTTACCAAATAAAAATAAAAGTGTTATTTTTCAAGATAAGGGAAGGAAAATATGTTACCATTTACACGTACTTACGTACGGTACTAATTTCTAAGTAATATCTTGACAACTATGTATCTTTGAACTGACGTGCGGCAAAACTGGCTATTGTATGGCTTTATAAGCCATATCACGAATTACGGAATCATGTTTTAGAATGTAATTCTTAATTACTAACTCTGAAAAACTAATTACAAATAATTAAATAACTAATTAAACTAATTACTTCTCACATATTACTAAAAAACCGGCCAAGTGCGAGTCGAGATCGTTCTCTAAGGGTCCCGTACCATTAATAATTATTTTATTCTGCTTTTTAGTATTTTTTGTTATAGCAGCATGCGGAAATATCTGTGAAAATTTCAACAGTCACGGTCATGTCATGAGATACAGCCTAGTGACAGACGGACTGTCCGTCCTATTTAATTCTTTGGGTACGGAACCCCAAAAATTAAGTGACAAAACTATGCAGTTTTGTCATCGCATTTGTTATACCTTCCGTGATTATAAGTATAAAATATTCGTTATTTTTTCCTCGGCCTAAACAAGACATATTTGCCATAAAGTACTACATAATATTTATCAACATACCGAAGGAAAGCGTGTCAGCCCACTTAAAGTACATTCATTCAGTACGTTGGAAGCTACGAGTGTTTGTCTTTGTAATGTCTTAGCACACGCCTATTTCTCGGTAGCGGAAGCTAAGACAGCCTTGGAAAGGGTCAAGGGACTGAGTACCTATAAGTATGAGTGTGTTACCGGAACGGCTAGCTCTTATACAATTAAATTGTGTTTTTTTGGTTGGTTATCAAATAAGAGTAAATATTGTTTCATCGTCAATTCCGTGTTGCCAGTACTTGGATAAAGGGATTTACTATTACTATATAATTGATTTTCAAACTAATCTGCATGATATAGACGTAATATTTAAACTGATATACATTTTTTTTTTTTTAATACCTAATTGTTTTATGTCTCAGGCACTCGGAAGTCGCGCAGCGTATGAGACTTGCGTAGTAGCTGCGTAGCACTGCGAACAAGCCACGTAGCACAGCGGTAGATCAGCGTAGAAACGTAGAATAAGCGTAGCAGCGTACAAATCCCATAGTAGCTGCATAGCACTTAGGAGAGACCTCGTAGGTCTGCGAAGCAGCTGCGTATCTGTTGCGTAGGTGACGCGTAGAGTCTAAGATAATGGCTCTTTTCTAGTATAGTCATTTTAGTTTGTTTGCTATAATATGTTCGAACTATAGATTATTTCACCTACTTAGTTTACAAACTCTTTTGCAAGTCTTAGTAAAATTAAGCAGGTATAGTTTTAAAGATGTTTGCCTATTAATATGCGCATATCTTAATCTATAAGCTGTCGGAGTGAGTTCAACCCAGCGCGCGTTCACCCGTGTCCCTCACTTATCTGGTCACATTTCTCAAATTTAGTAAAAAATTACTGCGTAATATATTTTATCTATCTCTATCTTATCGTCTGTGAATTGTGAGTTTTTTGTTTACATTAAAGTCGACAGCTGATGTTTTGCGCTTTATTTTACAATCAAAGTTTGCTTTGATCCCACGTTGTAAAATTGTCCAATCAATCAAAGGTCTTCTGATGTCCAGTAAGGGTGCTTGAACAAATTTTATGATGCATGTTTTTATTCACTTGGTTTTTGGATGATCTGATGTAGTGATGACCGTAGTTTAAATATAAACACTGAACTGACAGGTGCACTACATTAATTATTAAATATAATATACTTATTATCGTAAAGACACACACACACATCATTTATCATTTAATAGAGAAATATGAAAGAAGAAGATATGCTGCGCTGATCCCAAAAACAATTGGGATAAGGGCTTGAAAATAATGAAGTATGTAAGTGTAGATGTAACCGGTAGGCTCATTTTGTTTCCTTTAGGGATAGGAAATCTACAAATAACTTCACCCGGTCTGGGCGAAGCGGAGGGGGCGGAGGGAGCTGAGTTTCATACTTTTACTGATTAAAACCCAACCATGTTCCTTCTTTTGCTCTTTGTGTTGCGGGACCGCGGTTCTCTTTCACACAACCAGCAACCCTGACAGAACCGTTAGTCTCTGGATGTATCGATGTGATCATAGAACTAACACGTTATATCTGAGTAGCCAAGGTTATATTTTTTGCGCGGACGAAGTCACGGGCGCAAGCCAGTTCCTTTTAATATTATTTGACTTACTTATCATGAAGTTCACATAATATTTACTTTGGAAGATTTTAGAAGTTGTTATGATAATAAGCAAATATATTTTTAGATATTCGTTATTGTTTTAACCTTTACAAATCATACAAAAACTTTTTAGGTGTAAAATATTATATTGTTACATAACCTTAGATAACATTTGATTTCATTTGAAATTGAGCAGTTTAAACAGCAACACTTAAATGAAATTCAAATAAAGTTTCGAATTCTAATAATATAACAATCATTTAAATTGCTTTTTGATAGCTGTGTGAAGATATTCCCAATTCTTTTGAATATAAGACAAATAAATACATAAAAAATACTTATTTGGAAATGTTTAAGAATCGAGCCACTCAAGGTGACTTGTATATTACTTCGAAAGATAATCAATAAACTGTTTATCATAGATTAGTAGTAAATTTTGGACTTGAGCATCCTGTTTATCTGCAAATCAGTTATCCATTTATCATTTACGGCGAAATGTTTTCTTACAGCGCAATTGCCTTATCACTCTTATATAATATATAAGTATGTCACTTACCTGTATGTATCATACGATGTAACCGCGTATTAATAAACTGATTATTTCACCGAAGTGTAAAGTTGAGTATCATTCAACTCAAAACATTAGATATCTGAGATGTAAATGAACACTTATCCACTTCGGAATATTGTTTATACACATATTATGGAACTTTTCGTGAAGTAAATATGTTTTGAAGGATTTACGGTAAAGTATCATATATATATAAATATGTAGCTATATATTATATCCTTACTAATATTATAAAAGCGAAAGTGAGTTTATTTGTTTGTTTCGTCTTCACGCCTAAATGGCTAAACCGATTTTGATGAATTTTGGTACAGAGATAGTTGGGACCCTGGAGACGGACATAGACTATATTTTTTTAAAACGTGAGAAATGAGGGAGAAAGAGGGAAGAAAAGGGAAAACTTACCTATGCTATTACAATAAATAAGGTGCAAGGGCAGGTACCTGTAAATCAGGAAAGGGGAACTGTGTTACCCCGAATTTAACGAGAGCGAAGCCGCGGGCAAAAGCTAGTTATCCATATATGGATATCATTACACATTTAGGTCACCATCCAGTTAAAGGTCGAACCAATAAAAAAACTGACTTATATTTTGATTAGCATTAACATTTATCTTTTTATCATTGAGCCTTTTTAAAACACTTTTTTAGATTCACCTGGAACTAGCTATGAAAACTTCTTCTTCTTCTTAGAAGTTAAGTTAAATTTTGCATTTATGTTTAGTTTTGATGCCACTGCATGGTGAGTTGAGTGTCGCCACTCTAAATTCAATATGGTGGACTCCCAAGATGGCCGACTAGTTCGTTTTAAGCGTTCCCATGATATGGGTATCAAATGAAAGGGTTTCCTAAGAAAAATACGAGAATGCATGTTTTTAGTTTTTTTTTAAACTAGAGTATTTATATAGTGCCTATGAGATAACTATTTTTGATTTTACTATGAAGCTTTATCAGCCTAACTGATTGTTGACGTGTTAAAACACAGTTAGCGTACCAGATACTACGAAATACTTGAAAATATCACGTAGACATTGCAACGAAGCGTGAAACTAGCATGGCTGTGTTATACAATAGAGTTACCCTTGACTCTTTAGTTGATCATGATCACCAAGACCATTATCCTGCTACGTCTGTACTTGAGAGAGAAAATCTAGACTCAAATGTGCCATAAATCTGTGTTTATCTCTTGCTTGTAATCAACAGTGCTATATGTGGAAGATTGCCTTATAGTTTTGTTGTCTATCTATTTTTATTGTGTGGACGTCAACTAATTGATTGCTCCGAAGATACATTAATTATAATGACACGTATTGGTGCAGGTAAATCGTTAATAGCTTCATCAGGGATGGCCAACCTGGTCGATTGCGGATATTAATACAGTCGATGGAGGCAAAGCAAACAAAATAAATACGTCCAACAGTTGCGCAACGGTATCACCGAAATGCTGTGCGTATTATATTGTGTGATTTTAAATAAAAATTATACATAATGATATAGGTACTGAAATATACTGTTTCATTTAAAATTTTAAGTATGCCATTGGTAGATTGCACAGGGTACCGTCCGTAAAAAGTAGATCTTGGGTCTATTTAAGTTGGCCAACCCTGGCTTAAATGATTACTCATAGATAAATCTTTGCCATGGTTGCAAATCAACAAAGTATTCTAATCTATTTCTAGGCTCTTCTTTGTTCATGATGACCGAGTAATATAATAGTACATTACGATATTAGTGCGTTATGATGGTTATAACATGCGAGGCGGAATTTCAGCCCGAGCCGAAGGCGAGGGCGTAATCGAGCCGAGCATGTTATAACCAATACGCACGTATATCGTACGACGTTTTTTAACACTTTTGCGAGGAAACAGAAAAAAAACATTTCACAATACAAGTACAAAGAAAAGAAAATTTGAGAAAAATGGCGCGAGGATTATTTTCTGCCGTGGCTGCGTGAACATGTTGGCAAAGACACTAGACTTCACTAGAGCATGCAGCCAAGTTTTTAAATTACCGAATAAACTGTTTTTTTTTTATTTTAAATAAACTCAATCTGTGAATGCACACTGTTGCTTTCGTGGTTGCTTTAAAATGGCGATTAGTTCGAAATTTGAATAGCAACAGCGCGCTGCTCACTAGCTGGTCAGTCGTGCGGCGGCGATCAGTTCCAAATTTGAAATGGCAAATAATACTGTTATGGAATTTGTATGGACTATAACTTAACTATTTGCTTTGATAACACACGCGTTTTTTATGACCCTCTTTACATATTTAAAACCGGTGGAATTACATCAGCTTTACGAGCAAGGGTGTTAAAAAGGGTGTTAAAATATTCTTACTAATACTCTCCTCGAACCCGAAAGGTACTTGTTTTCCCCGATGTTTTTGTTCTAGCTAGACCATACCTGGGATCTTTCCAATTATGGAGACATTGAGGGTCAAAGTGCCAAGTTACCAACTTTTTACAACTTCTGTTTAAATCCATTTTTTTAAAGTTATAACTTCACTTCAAATACCTCTTCGACCCCCGTACTGTACAATGCATCAATCCATCAATCAACACAATGTTTTGAGTGCGTAACATTGATTTCTACCATGAAACGGGATTTTTCAATCCACAAAAAAAGTCGTTTCCAAGCAATATTTTTTTCGTAGAGATACTTAGATTAATGTACAGAATGCATAGTGGACGGCTTAATGAAGGGTTCGTTAACACCCTGTATACTACAATGTGATACGCTCACAAAGTAAGTAATTTTACTTATCCTTCTAGTTTATACCTAATCGTTTGAGATAAAGCAGTCAAGCTGATGTGAGAGCAACAACTTAACATGGATAAGCGGGTCATGGACGGTAAATATGAGTGATGTTGCGTACGCGCATTACATAGTTGCATACGATAAACTGCACTGGAATTGCATCGTTCTGGTTCAGCCTCACCTACTTACCTGACTAAACTGCCATTGTTTGCATACATAATTTATAATAGCTAGGAAGTGAAATTTTAGACTTCCTCAAACATTTATAAACTGCTCATTTGCCTAGCAGAAATGGGTCGAAATAATACTGGCCTATATTTAATCGAGATTTAATTGACCCCATTCAGGATACTTAAAATTAGTCAGCTGGCTATTATTAGAAGCTCTGATGACCGTAATAAGGTGGTTGGGTCAAAGTGGGTCCGTATAGCGGAAGACCGCTTGTTTTGGCGAAGTTCGGAAAGACCTATCTCCAACGGTTGATTTCACAGATAACCTTTCTGAAAACATTAAAAAGCCTGTATGAGAAGAGGCGTTTTCCCAGTAGTGGGACAGTTATAGGCTGGTATTATTATTATACTAGCTACCAGCTTTTGCCTATGGCTTCGCTCGTCTAATAGTCGTAAATTATCTTACGGAAACGTTAAAATATAGCCTAAGACACTCGGGAATAATATAGCTTTACATTATTATAATATTTTTTGGAATCGGTTCAGCAGACAAACTAACAACACGTTTTACTTCTATAAAATATTAGTATAGATATGTAAAAGCGATCATTATGATAACTAATACAATCAAATAGTTTTAGAGCATCAATAAAATATTTCTCCTCTTTGAATTTTTTCTCTCAGTAGAGTCCAGAAACAAAAAATAAAGTTTCCCAATAACCAATTACCTGAACTCTGTCAAACTGAAGCCCTACATCTATTCGCTTTTATCGAAGGTAGTTCATCATTATTTTCGAACATGGAAGGTCACGAACTAGTCTCTTCTCTACGTCATATCGTTACGCCCCGGTGGGTCTAGTACAAACGCGCGACTAAAACGTTACTTCAATTAAATTAAATTATGTTTCAGCTTTTTACTGAATTTATATGAAAGTAAATACACTACTGAAAAACACATTTAAAAAAATACAGTTTCGGCTAATTTCCGAAACGATTGGCCCGATTAATTTATTTATTAAGAAAAAGATTAAGTAGGGTTACGTGGAAAAACTCTTAAACAATTTATTTTAACATAATCCGATTCCTAATAAGATCCGATAAGTATTATTTTTATAGAAATTTCACTCGAACGAAGGTTGCGGGCAACAGCTAGTCGATACCACAATTATCCAATAACTTTTGCCACGGTTGCGGATAGTTCGAAAGTTGTAATTCCTAAGTGAGAGCATACTGTTTTTACATTTCACGGGAGACATAGAAAAGCCCTGGATTAAATTTAGGGGTAAATTAGCGTTAGTTTAATTATCATCCGCGGATACGAATCCTTACTAATATTATATAAGCGAAAGTGAGTTTGTTTGTTTGGTACGTCTTTATGCCTAAATGGCTAAACCGATTTTGATCAATTTTAGTACAGAGATAGGTGGGACTCTGGAGACGGACATAGGCTATTTAAAAAAAGTGAGATATGAGGGAGAAAGAGGGAAGAAAAGGGAAAACTTAGCTCTGCTATTACAATAAATTAGGCGCAGGTAGCAGGTATCTGCAAATCAGGAAAGGGGAACTGTGTTACCCCGAATTTAACGCGAGCGAAGCTGCGGGCAAAAGCTAGTAAAGTCATAATTTACCGACGCACGTTTCTGGCCGGGCCTCCTTTCAGTGCTTCAGACGTCTGTAATTACGTCTTTGTTTATTGTTCGTGTCGTTTTATACCCGTTCATGAAAACATTGAATAGGTTATTCGTTTTCATTCAATATATTATTGTAATGAATGCTATTTTAACATTGTATGTTTAAATATTTCTGAAGGGCACATTATGCGCCGTCTTTCACCTTTAAACTGAATTTACGTTTTCAGTATTGGTTTTTCTTAGCAACTTATTATATGAATTTTAAATGTATGTTTAAAGCGGAATTTGTCCAGCGTATGTGTTACTTGTACGCATATATGCACAGCGCAGTTGGGTTGGGCGCAACGTTTCCGCTGCGTAAATGTCACGTAGAAACAGCGTAAATGCCGCATAAACGTAGCGTCGTGTAGCGTACGTTGACGTCGAGTAAGAGTCCCACTAAGTATAGTATACCAACAATACCAGCTTCCAATACAAATAATCTTAATATATAAAACAAAGTTGGGTTTTTGCGGAAATTTCTATGTTTCGAACACTTGTAACTCGAGAACGGCTAGACCGATTTTCATAATGTTGCATTTGCCTCCGAGTCAAATAGCAGACCAACTACTAAAACATTGGAAAAAGAAGTGAAGTGGTGGAGTTTAATACAGCCTTATTAGGACGTCGTGAATCGTCCGGATTGTTAATTAGGTAGGTACGCTGGCAGAGCCGATAGGTAGGCTGTAGGTACGCTGGTAGAGCAGATAAATAGGCTGTAGGTACGCTGGTAGAGCAGATAGGTAAGCTGTAGGTACGCTGCTAGGGCCGATCGTCGAAAGTCAGCTACCAAAAAAATAAAGTAAATAACATAAATATTATAATTGTTTGATTAGTTGATAATAATTTCGTGTTGTGGTTGTGTAATCAGATGTTTTCATAGCATTTTAATCGCTACGGTATCAGTGTATTTACGTTAGTTCCAGGTTATCGGGGACCGTATTACGTAGGTAGATGTGAGACCGTGTCTGAGAGTAGGTATCGAGATTGAGATACCAGAGTGTACCTCTTTTAGACAGATGTTTAATATTTTCAAATATTCTTAGGCCTTTTTATAGGCACGTTCTTAGAATATTCTCGAGCTACTTGTTGGGAACAATTTCCAGATGTGTTTTGCTTCCTAAAATCTGTACAGTTCTTATGATTCGTAGTAACAGAAAAAACAAACTTTCAGGAATCGTTAGGTACGTCTGCTAATATTATAAACTTGTTCTGTATCGAGTATGATTAATGTTAAGTGAAGAAAACCATTAATTAGCTGTTGATATATTCATTCCTAATTAATTCGCAAGCGATTGACCTTGACCGAAAGCAATTTGCGATCGACTAAAAGAATAACAATATTAATAGATTTTCGTCTATTGCGTTCTTAACAACAATAAACTTGTTGACTACATATTTTCACGAGATAACAGTATTTCGCTCGGTGATTAATTTCCTTTTATAATACAAGTCATAAAATCAATAGTCGGTAAGGGATGCTAAAACAAGGCTTGTTTTGAATTTAAAAGCATTAGATCGTGGCACCATGGAACTTTCCACTTGGCTATGGAATTAATTTGTATGTGTTTCTGTTTAGATAAGTCTTATACTTCACGCACACAGACACAGCTCGTTCGAGGTTTTAAGTTATGTGTTGACGATGACATCATGCGTGGCTCGTATGAACTCGGCATCGTACTAATCTGGCCAAACTTGTTACGAAGCGCGTTCGTTAATAATATACTTATGGAAATTATGTAGTTCGTTCCCAACTAGCTATGAGCCACGTTTTAGTTCATAAAGAACGAGAGACTTATCAAAAACTTTAAAGCCTGAGCACTTGAAATTGTAAATAGTAAAAAAGGTATTTTTTTAGGTTTTCGTACCTCAAAAGGAAAAACGGAACCCTTATTGGAACACTTTGATGTCTGTCTGTCAAGACCCTTCATCTCGGGACACGCCTGAAGGTATCGAGCTGAAATTAAAACCATGAACTCGACTCTGTGGTCCCTTTGTGCTGTGAAAAACAACTCTGTAAGTTTACGCAGTCAAAAGATATGGCTGTTTATGTCGCAAGTTTGTACGGAACCCTCGGTGCGCGAGTCTGACTCGCTCTTGGTCGGTTTTTTAAAACAATAATGATGTGATATGTCACTGGTCTTCCAATTCGTATTCTAAATAATTTCAAGGTTCCAAAAACTGTTCTCTTATAAAGTTCTGTATTCTGGGATCATTTTTTCAGATGTCAGTTATATACATATGACCATCACTTGTGGCAGAGTGCATCGAACCCAAGAAAATGTTATTTTCGCCTGTTCATATGGAATTGGAGATTTTGGACAATCTGAATTTCCGATGGCTCTGTCCTTGACCAAAGTACCCGTGTAACAAAACTATTGGGATGCAGGTGAAAAAAAATTCTTTACCGCTTTTGTATCTAATCTTGGTACAGTCCAGTCGAAATTCGTCTGTCCAGTAGTTTTTAATGGTTTAATTTTTTTAACCCAGAAGAAGAATATGTCATGTAGAAAAACAGGGAGCCTGAAACAGTATCTTTAGGAGAATCATAATTGGATAAATAATATCAATCCCATAAAAATTCTGAAAATGCTCACAGACGCAGTTAATATTGTGAATAGTCACTTTGTGAGCATATTACGAATGGTAATGTAATTCATATTACTATCCCATTCATGCATAAGCGGCCGTTTTAGACCTCTGGAAATTTTAGTACCGAAGGGTACTAAAATTTCCAATCAGGCATGTTTTTTAATTCGATTGTTTTCTAAACTAGGAGTATTGCGTGACGGTTGACAGAGGAGAATGAAAGAAAAAAGCGTGTTGCCCCGACCTTAAGTAACATGGAACAAAGACAGGAAGATAATAATGTTTTCTAGACATTATTAACTTTATATCAATACTGGCGGTGTTATTGTTGCTGCAGAGGATTCTTCTCATTTCTATTACAGCTTAATTATATCTTCAGATATCCATTCAACACTGTTATCTCTACATCATTATCTCTATGTTATTTCTACATTTAACGTAACAACAAGCTAAGTAAATTAGTTAGGTAAATATAGGCTTTAAGAACTAGTTAATCTGTGACTGATTAATATGTAAAGATCTTTCCTATAATGTTAGAGTTTTCAGTCCAACAGTTCAATGTAAACTTTGCTTTGTTAAGAACAATTTAGGGTCGAAGTTGCTACCACCTTTTGTAAATTGAATTTTAATTTTGACGGCAGAATGTAGAGATACCTACCTAACTTTATATTTACACCTATGCCTAACAAATAAAACCTTTGACTTTGAATACATTCGCGAAATCCTCAAATCTAAAGTAAGTTGCGGAGTAAACTTGCACTCAATGTCATTCATGACATTCATCTGTAGTTATAAATAACATCGGATAATATCAACAATGATCATATAATTCCACTGTATAGAACTAAATATAACAATGGTATCGTTAGACCACATAAAGAAGAAACTGAATCAAATGTTAGCTCTTATAATGAAGCTATTATTAAAAGCATAAAGTATTATTATGTAGCTATAACACTTGTAACGTCAGTAAACAATTATGCCATCGAAGTTTGCAATATTTTTATTGTTATCTAGTAGCGATGAGCGGACGACATTGCTGCCATCCATAGTGAAGCTTGGCTTGTGCCAAGCTCCACGTTATTGTGTGATCTTTGCGTGTGCAAAGAGAGGCCTATACCCAGGGGTGGGTGAAGTATGGCTGCGGATGGTAATGAATCTAAAACGGCTTATGTTTAACTTACCACCAGATATAGTAACAAATAGCAGACAAAAATAGTAAATGATCACCAAAATGAAACCCGCATTTTAATGTCAAAATAATAACCAAAGTTTTAACATTTTGCTATCCTATTTAAGCAAAATGACTCCAAATAAATCGTGGTTAACCCAAAAATAGTAAATGATCACCAAAATTAAACCAGCATTTTAAAGTAAAATTATAACCAAAGTTTTTATTACTGGGTGGTTTAAAAAAAAACCACGAAGGCTAAAGCGGGAGCTCCGCTCCGCTACGCTCCTGCCTTAGCCTTCTAACCTAACCTATCCGAGTCGGGGTACTCTGAGTCGTGGTGTTAACCATAATGAGGTTATAATTCGATTAGATTTGGTGATCATTTACTACATTTGGTGGTCGAATACAATTTAAAGTGCAGTCGTGACTAAAATAGCTGGTATTGTAATTTTAGACATTATTTTTCTGGTGTTAAGTACTTAGATATTTTTGGTTATATAACTAAGGGTATCAAAGCATTTTATGGTGGTCATTATATTTAACCCCATCTAAAACTAGTAAGGTCTTTTGTGGGGCCTGCCAGAGTCACCGCCTGCCGGGGTTGCGGTTTGTTCGAAAGAGATACCGCGGCCCCGGAACGTAAAGGGAACAAAAAGAACATGGGTGGGTTTAAGTCAGCACAAGTCTTATTATTTGATGGTTTCTCCATCCGCAAAAGAAAACAAAACAAAAAAAGGGGCCTGCCAGGGCCACGGTTACGGGTTGTTCGAAAGAGATACCGCGGCTCCGGAACATAAAGGGCAAGACAAGGAATATAGGTGGATTTTAGTCAGTAAAGTCTGATACTCCCCCCCGCTCCGCCAAGAGAGGGAAGTTATTAGATTCAGTCTTTTGTTTATATGTCTTACATAACTGGCAAAAGGTCAATTGAAGTGCATCATGATGTTGTTTTGTTGTAATCTCATCAAGCTCCGTTCAATTGACGAAAGGAACTCCGAACTAGTTCTCATCAATGTACTACGAGTAGTAAATTAATTGAACATGTCTCTAGTGTCAGATGTTGAGATGGAGACAATTATAATGGCCTGATAGGCTCTGTCTCCGAAACGTATCTCTGGAACATCGGTCTTTTGGCGTCTGGAGCATTAAAGAACGCAATCAAATTATTGGTGTTCTACATAAAACTCTTCCTTTTATGTCGATGGCAATCTCGATTGACCCAGACCAATATTGGGCGAGGAGATTGGCACTTTCAGTAGCATCCATCAGATCCTGTAATGTGCAAACAGCTGGTCAAGCAGGACACGTCAAGTGCCTCATTGTTTGTGGAATAACATCATCTTCATTCCAGGGGCATGTCACGGCCACTGCCTGCCTGGGTTACAGGCTGTTCGAAAGAGATACCGCGGCCCCGGAACACGAACATGGATGGGTTTTAGTCAGTCAAGTCTGATATTTCTATCCGCTCTGCCCAGATCGGGACAAGTTCGATGATTTAAAAGAAAAAAGGGCACGGTCATTTATCTATATCAAGAATCTCCAACTGATATAACTTACTTAACACTTGGTTTCTACATTCATTATTCAAAAAGAAAGAGTTATTCCTAAAATATAATCCTTGGCGATGTTATATATTACGACAACTTTTTAACGAAGGTGACTATTAAATAAATGTTACATAAAATGAGCACCATCTGGTCTCCATTCTCAGTATAATTGTTCAGGTAAACAATACTAACCTACAAAGCTGCACATAAATTGTTAAATCGTGTTAACCGCAAGCGAAGCCGGTGTACTTTATCTGACACGCATAAGTGTCAGACTACTATTCTGCGGTTACCCGCCGCGCATACGACCCAATTATTATAATTGATTGTTTTCAACCGTAATTCTCAACACGCCTCATTGTCTGGTGTTTGCAAAGATGCAAACTCAATTGTTACTTTAGGACTTGGATATAGATTTCCGTTATGCGTTATTTTTGCTGTATGCCGAATGAACTGTGGACCAAAAAAATTGCCACTATGTAAGATGACAAGAGCTGGGCAAAACCAACGACCCGTGTTCCCTCCTCGTACTGCGGGATGTCCCAGGCAAACAGCAACTTATCGCTGATTTCCGTTACAAAATTCTCAGTTTATAGCCTTAGGTCGGAATTGCGCACAATAAACTATCGATAAGCTTCCCCTATTTCGCTAGACCTAAAACTGTCTTCCCAACGCGTAGGATGGCACACCCACACACTGCTTTACCCCCTCGGCGATCAAAGCGGCGACTGCTATTGATTACTACTTGGCTTTCGTACACTAGTGCCGCACAAGTCATTCTCCTTTGTCATATCTTGAATTTACGGACAAACTATCACTTTGAAGTTACCAACTTATCGTCCATCCTAGCTAGTTGATGCACTGCTTCAATTACAAACCTATGTTTATTGACGTCATTCGTCTTTACTGCTCATTCATTCGTGCCTCGTAAATTACCAATATTTGCATTTATTAATAGACGTAGTATCATTGTTTTGCTGCATTAAAATCACCTGTTTTGTCCTTTAATTTGTATATTTGAAAAAAAAAAACACTATCTTTTAACTTTTTATTCTTCTTGCTGATGCCATGTCTTCACAGAAATTTATTCTGTATCTCTAGATAGGTAAATCTGAATAAACCCAAAAAATAACGGTCATATGTTTATATGATTAGTCTAGTCTACAGAAAGGTACGTAAGACTTACATAAAAGACCTTGAATGTAAATAGCTAGGCATTTATCCCAGATAAAGACAACAGAAACAAGCGGCAAACAATGAAGCTACAATATTTTCCTGCTACAAAGTAAGCTTCTCCTGGAATCCAATGGGATGTTTACAGTGATATCAGCTATTTTAAGATTCAGCGGATCATGAAAGTCTAAAGGTATTCAGATGTACATACGCTGGTAGTGAGGTGATCGACACTGCCTCACCGCTCCGAGCCTCACATGTATAAAACATCGCAGCACAAGAGAACAGCGCAAAAAGTCTACATCAGCAATGCAAATATGTTTTTCCGTAACCTTGGTTTGGGTGACCGTATAATAAATACATTGGCTGGCAATAAAACTGACAACCCTTCACAAAGTATTGCCTAGGCTTACTTAAATACGAGAATAATACACATTTTAATAATTGCCAGCTTAAGCCATATTTGGTCAATCTGATTAAATCATTATTTTGCATGTTTTTTTTCTGCTGGGATTACCTTAATTAACAAAAATAAAGAAAAGCTGCTTTACGATGATGTAAAATAAAAGATCCAAAGATTGCAATCGTATCTATACTTGACTGATGTATCTTTTTCATTACACTTCTTTTGATCTTGAGCCAGAAGCACTATTTCTGCCATCTTTACCCCGCGTGTAGCCTAACCCTTGCGAAAAGTTGGAAATACAAATAGAAAATATTGGTTGATTCTGAGTCAATTTCTTATTTTTTGTAAAATAAAGGGCGCCATCGCGCTGGCTGTTTTGTTCCATCCGATATAATATTGTATAATCTGCTTCAGCAATTTAGAAATGTTATAAAGTGCGTACCGACTTTCGTTATGGCCACTGTACGCGTTGTATAATGAGTAAAATCATAAGAGAGCTGTTTCATACGATTTCTGTTGTCTGTTGTGTCTAGAAATTCTTTGCACTATGTGAAACATACAATGCGTATAGTTTGTCACGCGCTTGCAAACCTTTTGTTTTGTCTTCTGTCCCGATCTAATATAACAGTCATAATCTGCAATTTTACGAAGTTTCTTTTATGAGGTTTCGATTTGTAGCTAGTCAGCTATCTGTTTACATTATCTGAATTATAACATCTCTGATAAATTGTGAATTTGAAAATCAATTCTCAGATCATACAACTGATCGGACTTCTAATATAATAATGAACTCATTATTATATTAGAAGACCGATCCTTGTGGCTAGGAATCTCTTCGAAATTCCTAGCCACAAGGATTTTACAAGATATGGTTATCGTTAGCCAGTTGAAATCTATTTTGGTCGGTGACAGCCTCTTCTGATTATTGTTTATGATTTATTCATATCGCTGCCCTTGTTAAAATTCAATTGCAACAATGACATAACCCTGTGTTGCACTTTTGTCTTTGAAAAGAACTCCAATCCTGCGTCTTGTCTCATAATCACAAACAAGTGTATGAGACTTGATCGATTATGCATCAAACTTATCAATATATTCTAGACTGCGAACCTATCTACATTTAAATGTTTTAAAAGTCCTCTGTCCAGGGTAAATATTTGAACAATCTTCTATTTGTTTTCACATTTTAGAGTTTGTTCGCTAAGTATGAATATGCGGATTACGTGTAGTTGTTGATACCATGTCATCTTTCCGAGAAAATTACGACCAATTCTCGCAGTTTGGACGGAGCATATTATTATTTTTGTTGAGTTTACACTCGGTGATCATAACATCGTCGTATTTTGGACGCGCCGAATCCCTCTTCGCTTGCAACAGTTTTTTTTTCATAATAATCTTACAAAAAGCAATTCTTTTTCGTGAAACTTCTTTGTCCCGGTGTCAGGTGCAGCTGAATCTTGGTCGCTGGCGTACGTGATCCGATTCAAAATATCCTAACTCAAAAATTCAACACAAAGGACCAAAAAAAATTGATCCTCGGGAATACCCCTATGCAGTCCTTGCTTACCTAATAACTAAAGTAGAATGCCTCTGTATTAAGGAGCTGTTTGAATTTGGACTCTATTTATATACACGATTAAGTTCAATATACTGTTGAAATATGTTGGGGGGCCATCAAATAAATTTTCGTTGAATGGATTTACAACTAGCTATAAACGAACCTCGGGGAAGAGTGCTAGCGACTGGGTTATGTAATTGCGTTTTAGAGTCGAATAATCTAAGTAAGCGTGGGTAGAACTAGAACCACATAGTAAGGTCGTAAGTGTCAGTTCAAAGAAGGACGTGTTTTGAATCAAGTTTTGTCTTTTGTTCCAGAGTGCATTCGAGATGGATGAAGATGCAGATATTAATGTTATCATTTTGAAGGTGTTGAAAACAGGTTAGCCTTGTCGACTACCTACTATTGTTGTAAGATCTCGTTGTTTTCAAAATAGATCAATTATGTCGGTTTGAGATAAATATATAGTATACAATAAATAGTTGTAAATTATCTACATCTGTGTCGCTTAAGAAGTCCACTGAGTAAGTAATACAGGCCTTTGTAACGGAGTTGCTACTTTTATTCGAACCGAAACAAAGAAAGGGATCCCGGTTTACTACTGCGCAGTACGATTGAGCTTTGCGTTCCCCTCTCTACCCATCTATAGAACCCGCGTCGATTCTCACCCCACTGTTAACAGTTTTTGACAAAATGTACGGCTTTTTTGCCTCCTTTGTTATTCGTACGTAAAAATTCTCAGAAACTACGCTACTTTTTAACCGGATTGCAAGTGGCTCAAAGGAAACCCCTCAATCTGACCTAAAACTTCAGACAGAGACACCCTTTACGCAACAAATTTCTGCCAATGTGCAATCTTTTGGCTTCCTTAGAATTTTGGTTATTTTGCTTAGTTAAAACAATACCTCACGCATGCTTATGTAAGACCAAAACAACAGAACTCTTCATGAAGATTGATATTGATAGAACTTATAGATCATTACTCAAACCGTATGTCACTTTGTTGCGTAGATTCTTTATTTTGTAAATTATGTCAGCTGACTATGTTTTTGGAGATAAGCAACGGTGATATGCAATCATCCCATCATCATCATCACCACATACTTGCGCATCAAGTACAGGCACAGCTGTTTCCAGAACACCTGATTATACTATTCATAGATACTCGAACCATTGCTGTTGGATGAAATTAGAATGCTGCAACGTCCCAACAATGCTGCATTTTAATAACTTGATTGTAATACTGCTAAATTAAAGAGAAACCATATTATGTATGCGGTAATTCGTTATTGACTTGTAGCACTATCTGTTAGGTTTATGTTATTGTTATTGTCGGTCACGTAGGCCAGCGAGTGAGAAAGCTGTGGGACAGAGACGGGGACTGTTGTGAGACAACGCTTAAAGTTAGAGCGGGACGGAAGAGTGGCGTGACAACAAACAAACATGGCGGCGCCGGTTGCCGGTTGGACCGGTTAGTCTGTACCACGTGCGTTTTGCGCCGTGCACCCGTTCCCGTATCTTGTTTGTCAACAAATGCCCTGCGAAGGTCATCCATGGGAGGGTTAAGAAGACAAAGGAATCCCTGTTGCATAACAATGTTTGTAAATAAAGAATATTATAAAAGCAAAAGAAGATGACCGGTATTCGAGAAGCAGCTTTACATTTAATTTGAAAAGGTGATGTAATAGAGGTGTGCGAATGTGTTCGTTCATTCAGACTTCGAGTCTGTAATACATGATGTTAGAGATAACGCATTCAAAGCGTTTATCATCATTACCAACATTATGGGAAATAGCTAAATAGCAACAGAACATTTTATTCTGTTTGTCAGCTACTTATTAAAATGTGAGGCCCTAAGTAAGTAAAAAAGTACAAAGTAAAAATTAATTCCTATTGGACAATAAAGGTAGCCACATATTGCCGCAATAGTTTCTGACAAGAATCAAGTCAATGTTGTACAGAATTTCTGTTGGATTCAGAATAATGAAAAACAGCATGGCTGAAACCAAGGCTAAACAGAATTAAGATAACGTTTGACATGAAAAAGTAAGAAATCTTGATACCCGTTTTATACAACATCTGGCATATATTCTTATACTTGAATGGCGTGATATAGATAATACGTATATGTTTTATTGATGCTAGTTACGACGACGACGAGCGACGTGGAGAAAAAATGAACCACAAAAAATATAAACACGTCAGCAGTGCGAGCGAGCACGCATGCGCGGTGAGCAAGAGAGGCACAATAACGACGACCGACACAGCTTTGCAAACGGCGGAGATTGAGGGGCGACGAGGGGTGCGGGGGGACTGTGTATGTGCGCGCCGGGTTGAGCCGGCTGTACGAACGACTCCTCAGTTGGATTTAAGAACATCGGACGGGCGGGCGTGTGTAGGATGGATCGCTAACGACACCAGCAGTTTTTTTCATTCCGCCTTCTAATAGTGTTTGTTTATTACCTTCCGGCACATTTTCCGTAAATCCTTCTCGACCGTGGTGCTTTATTTTTTAATTTTGGCGTTTATTTTCTAAATTAAATTTAACGCTGTTCCGATTTCACGTCGAGAAGGCGGCCGCCACAAGTTTGAAAGCGGCTTTTCAAGAGTAGTACACCTACTCGTTATAATTCTCAATATCGCTGTATCAACGCATCAAGCAATCAGGATGGTGAAGAAGGTTTCAGAAGAGAGTGTAGATAGCGGTGAGTTGACCTCTGTATTATTTTGTGCGATGGATGCTCATTTAGCGCAAGTCAGACATTACGATATTTTCAAACATCTGTCTGCCCGGCTTTTTGTGCTTACTGCGTAGTTGAATTTGCATAATTACAGTGGTATTAATATTGTTTGGTAAATTCTAAAAACTGGTAAATGAACATCCATCTCAGTTTAATTCTTCGTAGTAATTAGTTACTTAGTATAGTCCATTAGAGCTTTGAATCTGAAATTGCTAATTAGAACTGGTTAGACACCTAGTTGAACTCAGTTTCCAATCCATTTTCAGATAAAGTCCAGCGAAGTCCATTCACATATGATTATTCCAATGAGAGTTTATCGAAATTCTTATCGAATGTTTTGTTTCCAAAATGGATCAAAACATTGAACGCTTGATATACATATAGATGTTGTCAATACTGGTTATTAAATGGAACACTTGTGCTTCTGTATAGCCCCTACGTTGGATCATTTTTTTATTAAGATTTAATATCATGCATAAACGCTTCATCATGGTCAATTGTAAACTTTGTATCATCAATTGCGTCATGTGCTGGTGTATCGCACTTTTTGACACCTTTAATATATTTAGCCTCCTGATTAATTTGTTATGATTCTTTCTAATCATCTGCTCATTAATGCACAGCTGATTAGTCGTTACGATCGGTTCCGACTTGCAGCATATGAATGTCAAGATTGATCATAAAATAATTTGCATTGTCTTAGAATATTTTTCATAAGGGTATTGTAATTAATAAATCAATTGATATAGGTGCTGCAAAACACTGACCACACTCAATACAGTGCAATTTAAACTTAGAATTTTATGATCACACGGTGACGTGGCCGTGATTGTTACTGCAGTTTAGTTTGTGTTTATTTTCATTTTACTGTTTGCTCCTTCAAATACCTTTGCTTTAGCTAATCTCTGTAACGGGATGATTGTGTTATGCAATGTTGTTGTTTTGGGCTAGGAAAATAAACGTAAACCATAGTGTGATTTAGTTTAAAATGTCAAAGTTCGCGTATACGGAGCGAGCGTTGACCGGGCAGTCAGCACACTATTTCACAATCCGCAATTTTGCAACATCCACTGAATTCTAGTCGTTATTATGGTTATGATATTACTCAGGAATACATTCGGCAATTTTATTACAGCTAACAAGAATGATATAATCAAAGCATTTCCTGTTGCGGTGATTTATAAATTTCTTTGATTGTTGCTAAGTTGTATTTTTCTTCTTTGGTCAATTCTGGTTCTTTTATGGTTTAGTTTTGCATATCAATTGAAAGACATAACTCATAAAAGTTATGTTTTCCATTTTAATGTGTAACTAACACAATTATTATTGATTGTTTGTCTTGATTTTTCTGTTACTTTTCGAAATGTCGCTTGACATGGCATTTAGGAAAACTCAGTCATTTCGGTGGCTGATGTCATTCCAAAGAAAATTTTAATTTGTACATTTCATTTGAAAATACTGTTTGCTTTGTTGTTTTCAGAATTAGTGTTTTAACGTAATTAAAGCTTTTTGTGTGTTGTTACTAATCTTTCTATGTTGTTAGTTCTGTCTTTTACCAAACTAGCACAATTAGAAGAAAAACATCTCGATAAATAGAATGCGTGTCATTTAACAAAATTATATTTGTGTGTGTATGTATTGTACGCCGCATTTTTGATTCTCTTCGCCTCTTCATATCACGATTTTATTGGTTGTTATTGATTCACTGTTTAAAAATCAAATCGGTAAGAATGCGTTTATAATTTCATGCAGTTTCATTACTCTCCACGGTTTCAATTCAACATGGCCGCTGGAGCGCGTCGCCCCACGGCGTTCATGGCCAAGGTCACCTACTAAAACAAAACTGCGCACTAGTGTTACTGAATTTATATAATAAGTATAAGTTCTTGGGAATTTCGTTGTTTTGTAACAGTTGTTGCTGATGATGGTGTCTGTTTTAGTTTATCGTTTAAATAAAAGTTTGTTTTAAAACTAACTTCAATTATATCATCCAAAAGTTTTAAATCTACCCTCAAAAAAAATATACTTTCATAAAGCAATCTTCGTCCTTACTAAAAACAGCATAAGAACTTTTATCATTACATTTTCAAAAGCAAAGTTTTGATTTTTTTAGCAATCGAATGCTGCAAATTTGCAATCGGTGTTTGATTGGAATTAGTCAATCGTGTCCGTTGCCTGAGTAAAACAGAGTAACCTTGACAGTGACGGACTTCACGCTTGTTCCGGTGTAATGTCAAACTGCGCTCCCTTCACTTCGCGTGCATTCCCTCTTACTCCTTTGGCGAATCGATTTGTCCCATAGTTGCACAGCTCCCTGCTATACGCAATTGTGTCGCATGAAAATTTCGTACATTCAGCACCAACTCGCTCCTTCTCAATTTTCTATATCGAGTGTTTCATTTATGATTACTTTCGAATCTGCCATTCATATGGCGATTTCAGTGAATCCTTTTAAAGCACAAGGAGCTTGCGTGATTCAACTATGCCATTTATACCAATAAGCATCCTTTCGAAAAGTGTCATTCTGGTTTTACATGAGCTGCTCGCCGTCGTTGTCCTCACCAAAAATGGTTGTTTACAGTCATGTTATTGACACTGTTATCATTAGATAGGGGGCAAAATCAGTAATGAGTGAAAGTGGTTTGTTACGTACTGCAGTAGCTATACATTGAAACGCCCTAGTTGAAGTTTCACCTAGATATTATCTCGTTCAGTTCGGTTGCAGTGCCAGGCCGAGTTGGCAGTTTATTCATCACCACTACTCTAACCGTCGACTTTGATCTTTGATTATAATGAGTATGATGGATTGGTCGACTGATTTAGAAATTACAGGAACGGCTTTTGCATTTGTCATGCTTGGTAATTTTAATATTTAGTTTATAGGTTTATCTCTAACTTTAACGGATTGTTTTGGCGACAGTTTCTAAAATATGCAAGTTTAGAAAGTACTGCAAAATAAAACTGCTCTATAAAAGCAATACTTGAACTCTGGCTAGATGCATACAGTGAAATAAGATCGAATGGAATTTGAATCGTGAAATAAACATAAACCTAATAACTTAGCAATGTCTATCAATCAATGTCTGCTTCGTGTTCAAAGTAAATTGCATCTCTTGTAGTGCATTCGTTATTTGTTGCGATTAGAAAGCAACGATTTTGAATAGCTTAAGGGTATAAAACAAAAGTATAATAGGCCTACAATCGGCAACTAGAGAGCGTATTCGTGGCCAAGCGTTTATGCCAGCCTACCAGATTAGAAAGTAGAAACTTATAACTGAGGGCAGAAATGTCGTGGTGACAATATTTAACTCCAGACTATTTTTAAAACAGTCCGACCAATGTGTCTCTGTTATGAATGATTTGTTATTACTTAGTCCAATAAATATGCTAACCGCTTGCATACATATCCATCGATTTGCATGATTGCTCAGTTAATTTGCGGAACATCGTTTTGTATTTTAATGAGTCAGTGATTATTAAGTTTCTTTGCTAACTTGAACAAATAAAATTAATGCTATTCTTGGACAAACTTCGACAATACAATCGTTATAGTTTTGATAGTCTTTTGTTTGTTATTTGGGTCAACCCATTGTTTCACCTCGACCTCGAGTAAACGAGTGGCGAACTTTTAGGTTAGCTGATGTCGAAAATCGTTTTAGAAGTTTAGGGGCAATGTTTGCCGAGTTTAGATGTATTTGTGAGGTTGCTGTTGCTGCGCCGTTTTACGTAACCAGCCGCGCTGCGCGGCAAGTGCTTTGCCACGTGGAGCCACGCAGGCCAAGCGGTCACGCGACGAACATACGATACCATAGGACAAGTGTACAATTACTTTGTGGCGATAGGAAATAGAATCTGTTACAGTAATTGAATTGAATGCTCCTAATGAGAAGACTAGATTCAACATCCGTTCCGGAACCGGTTTCTGACATAACTTATTCGGGCTCCGATGCCTCTCGCGGAGACACGGTTTTGGTTTGGTTATTTTGGAAACTCATTTTTGATAAAGTCCAAGGCAACACGTAGGCAGCGATACTGTCTCGATGTATTTGGGTTTGAGTATCAAGCAGTCGATGAGTCAGTCACTCTCGGTTTTAGAATCAGGAAGGTTTCCTTGTTGTGGGGCGTCGTCGTGGCGTACTGTTTGTATACAAAAGTTTTGTTTAGCAATATTCATGAACGGACGTACAGTACAGCAGTTGCTTTGTACGCTTATTCCTGTGGAAATTTAGAACAATTCAGTATTTAAACAGGAAGTTTCTATGTTGAAACGGGCGATTGTATGTGTGGGTGTGCCTCGGGCCCGAATGTTACAGTCGTACGGTTATTGCGCATTCAGGCTTGTTGTCGTGCGGCACATGTTGAGGTCATCGCGTGCAATAATTGATTCTTAAGTTTCATTTTTATCATACATTATGACGAATAGACCGATGAACACGCGAGCGAACGCATTATTCAACCGTTTTTATACTGAACATGCATCCATGCTACAGCCGAACGAGGAAGATGAAATCAAGCAAATAAAATATCAACCTCTTCAGATCACGTAGACATTGGTTGATTCTCATTCCTCAGTCGTACGTATATATCCACGTCACTATACTTCAAAGTTTATCATGTCTATTCTCGTAAAGTGGTTTATGCATAATATAATGTTTCCTGTAATTTGCCTTATCATTTGGAATTGACATCCCAAAAGCAGACTATCGTAAACTCTTGAGTCTTGTAAAAAGGTGTTTGTTTTTTTTTATATTACTTCAGTCGAGAATCAAGATGGCAAATTAGTGTAGTGTCGTTTTTTATAAATGTTGACCACTTGACAGCAAATTTTGGAACGACTATTTGGTCGTTTCGTCTACCTATCTAGTAGATGCAACTTCGCTAGTTTTTACGCCAAGAGGCCGAGCGATCGCGTAACGTGGGCGCGTACGCGCAGCGCTGGGTGCGGCCATGTAGGTCGTTGAACCGGCTTTGTTTGCCAGCTCAGCTTGCACAGTCACGTCTCACGTCACAATTATATTATCGATGACAGCCGTCCAATTTGCTCTGATAGGACACACTTTTGTTCCGGGTGCCTTGAAATCTTTGACTATCCGCCAAACTTTTCCATTCAGTATTCACATTTGGCTGTTTAGAAATTTTATACAAGCGATGATTTAACGATGACGTGCTGTAAAATCAAACACAGGCTTGAAACAATAGCTGGCACCAAATGCAAAGTGAGAGTCGTCCCTGTGGCGACGACCGCGACGCCGACGCCTCCAGTTATTGTAGTAACGCAGCCTACCTACGTAATGTTCCGCGTTGTTCATACATTAAACAAGGGATGTCGCCATAGCTCGCTAATGTAATCATCGTCCAAACAGTTTCACAGCGTTCACTTGAAGCTTTGTGGGAGGTACCTACTTAAACGACAACAGACTGTCTCTACAAAAAAATAAATAAGTCTATATAATTAAATTGGCACAACAACTGTGTCAACCTAGGGCTTTTTTCTACAAGCACGTAAAAAATATTCAATCGTTTCTACTATGACAAGAAAACCACTTACACCGCTAGATTAAAAAAGAGTCAATGAAAGAAAAACAAATAGAAAAAACTGTTACTTCACCTAAAGACATAACTGAGAAAGAATCAGCATTGAATTCCGCATTCCGCTATTTCGATGTTTTGCTGGTGCCAGTGGCAAACACACGTAAGCAAAGGCTCTGTGTTACATCCATTAGTGTTGTTTAGATAGTAACGTGGCATCTGTTAGATTGTAAGACCTCAATGTTGAGAACTGTAAATTTTCAATAAGTTTTGTTTTAATTTGTCTCCAGGTGTGGGCCGCTGCAGCAGCCAGTCGGGCAGTGAGCGCGAATCGGACGAGAGCCCTCGAGGCAATGAGCCGTCAGCTCCCGTCGCCATTCCCGACAGTGAGGACCTGCAGAGGCGTAAGGAGGAGGCGCGCAGGAAGCGCCGCAGGAAGAAGCGCTCCGGGAGCTCTGTCGTCACGTCATGTTTCCAAGGTAAGGGACAAATATTGGTAAAAACCTTATCTTAGTAGTAAGCATATTGGTTCAGTTTATGCTTGCCTTGATTTTTTCAGATAGCAACGAAAGTCACTCGGTTAAATTCTTAACAATTGAAATACTTTTTACATCTTGAGTTTTTCTGATCCGGCCGGCATTGATACTGTTGTTTGTATTATTTTTAATGATAATCGTATCTTTGTCAACAGACCTCTACAAGCTAACAGGGGAGGTTCTAGGCGAGGGCGCGTACGCTTCGGTACAGACGTGCGTGAACATCTACACAGGCCAGGAATACGCAGTGAAGATCATCGACAAAGTGCCGGGGCACGCCCGCGCCAGGGTGTTCCGCGAAGTGGAGACATTCCACTACTGCCAGGGACACCCAAACATAATCCAGCTCATTGAATTTTTTGAGGACACCGACAAGTTCTATCTTGTCTTCGAGAAGGTAAGAATCTTTTCTTCTCATGATCAATCAATCAAGACTTTTTCCCTTAATTATAAATAAATAATAAATATCTTGGGACAACTCACACACGGCTATCTGATCCCAAGCTAAGCAGAGCTTGTGTTATGGTAACCAGACAACTGATATACATACTTATATAATTTATAAATACATACATATTATAGATAAATCACACCCAGACACAGAACAAACAATCATGCTCATCACACAAAGTTTGTCCTGGGTGGGAATCGAACCCACGACCTCCGGCTCAGCAGTCAGGGCCACTAACCACTAGACCAACAGGCCCGTCAAATTATGCTTGCAGTAAGCTCAAAACACTGATAGAATTTCCGACCAATCCCAACGTAACCTCTCTGAGCCTCAGGCATTGCTTGATTGTTATCTCACTGTGTTCTTATCCTAATAAAAACATGGTCCTACTTTCATCTAGTTGGCCCTTTCCCATTTTATATTTTTCCTCTTAGGATTACTCTTGGCCTCTGATGTCCAATTTTCAGAAAGTATTCGTTTATTGGACGTATTTTGTTGTTAAATTAAATATCTTTCTCAAACACTTCGAGTTCTGTAAACTTGTCAACAACAGTTTTCAAATAATATTTATTGAAACTGCTTTTATGTTCAAAATTGAATTAAAAACGTTTTTCACGACAATCACAATAATATAACAATACAGTTATAGAAAGTCGATAGGTGTGTCTCTCTAGTATCTTCGATTATTTTATGGTAGTAAATAAATAAATAAACGTGACGCATGTTGAAGGAATTCATATATTTCATCGAGTTCATTACTCACACTATCGGAGTAGACTACGTGTGGGAGTCTATCTCGTTTTGTAATTACATCATTATTACGATCGTAGGTTCTAGAATATTGTTCGTCTTTATCTTTATTGTTGATATTTGTATTTAATATCAATTTAATTAAATTTTTGGTCCTTTTGTACGTACTGCACCAGGCGATAAAAATCCACTCACGTAAAACCTTTTTGCACTTCGACATGTTGCTATGTAGGTAAAAGTCCATGGTTCGCGTCGTAATCTACGAAATCTTTTAAATCCTTTTGTTTGTTTATTTCATTTGTTTTGAATTTTTTGTTGATACCTATTTGCAACGTAACTAAGCTTCGACCTTGCGTCACACGTTCCTATCAATGTAGGTAATACATTTTAATAATGATTTCCTAAATAATTAAACATTAATGAATCATGATTACCTCTTTGATTTTTCCTGACAAGTATGACATTTTGCCTTAACAATTTTGCATGAATAATTGTAACGCGTTTAACAATGAGTCAGCCAACATGTGGTTCACTATACCATATTTTAACAATTAAATTTAAACAAGTGGTTTTGACTTATATGGATAATATTTGCTGTGAAATGAACGGAATGTTCAACTACCTACTTAGGTACATAGAAAATACTTTACGTTTCAATTTATCGAAGTGATCTTGTGAAATGTAGGATGTTTATTATTGTACAGAGTAATTAAAGGACAATAAGGAAAGTGCGAACACTAGTCATAGATAATAATAAATAAACGATGCACTATTTATATTATTTCCGCGTTAATAAAACATTTTGAGTGGAAGACTTCTAGTCTAGTGTGTATAGATTTCCCCCGAGCGTTTATAGGACAGTTTTTTTCTTACATTCTATTGTGTCATTTAGTTCAGAACGTGAAAAAACAAAACGAAGGGCTTTCTCAGTGTTTTGACTTTTTTTTGTGAAATAACGTCCGGTTCTCGACTGGAATAAATTCCATCTACTATTTTATTTGTATCATGAGAACTGATTGAAAAAGTCTAAATATCGAAAGCGGTTATTTCAGAAAAGAATTCTATCTAAGCTTTTTAGCTTAGCCTTTATATCGTTACTAATAATAATTTAGTCGGCAACCAAGTAGATAGCAACAACAGTTTAATTTCCTAAGTTGTGGTTTGCCCGCAAATACAGGCTGTTGCGAGCGGTATCAGATATGGCTCTGTTTACAGCCGTTATCTTGTTGTGTCTGTTCCTGTATACCTACAATGTTATTCAATGATAAACTCCTGAACCACACTTATTTTGAGCAATTTATGTCCAAAATTATCTGACGAGCAACGTTAAAAAGACCTTAGGTTATCATTAGCATTCTTTGGTTGATTTAGAAACTCGCCCTTTTCAGCCATCCTTGCTGATCTTGCGATTTCTTCTTGCAATCAGAATTTTATACTGCCAAGAATTCTTCAATCAACAACAAAAGGCTCCCTGTAATAAATAACTGTCTTCTCTTGTTTCTTATCGTATATCACCTTCAATGCTGTCGTGTTTTATTTCAAGTGCCATTGTCTTTGCGTTTCTACAATAATGTATCATCGATTGTTCCAGATCAACGGCGGTCAGCTCCTGTCCCGCATACAGGAGCACCATTACTTCTCCGAGCCGCAGGCGGCAGAGATCGTGCGTGAGATAGCGAACGCTTTACATTTCCTCCACGGGAAAGGTGTCGCACACCGCGATCTCAAGCCAGAGAATATATTATGCGTTCACCGTGACAGGCTCTGCCCAGTGAAGATATGTGACTTCGATCTTGGGAGCGGAATAAGTTTCACTTCGAGCCTCGCAAGCCCGCTGGCAACCCCGCAGCTTATGACGCCAGTAAGTTTCTTTTATATATTTAATAGTGGTCCTTATATCGTACCTTGGGGTACTACTTTGTCAAACTCTATTTTTCGAAGTCTCCCGATAACTTTCTCAAAAGGAGTCATTGCTAACGTGTAGTCTTTGTTAGATAACCTTGACAAAATATTCGCATAGCTACAATTCATACTTATTATTTACGTAACAAAGAACTTAACGTATTTTTAAGGGTTTCATTACTTAATTTTCGACCTTACTCGTGATCGGGTGGGCGGACGATCTGTAATCCCTAGCCTTGAACCTAAGCCGGTTTTAACAGTCCTTATATAATTCTAGTTAGTCGTTCATATTACGGTTCATCAGTCAATTACTTAACAGTCGTGCATTGTATTATCAATCACATTATTAGCAGTCTCTAGTCACGTTTCTACCGTTTATCGATCATTATTTCTCTCAATAAGCAATTTTAACACATGACTTACCTAATTGCTACCAGTATTGTGCTTCTTCGATACATAGTAATTATACACAGTAATTATTGGAATAATATTAGAATATGATTTCCTATAAAATCTGTATGTTCTATTACAAACTTACTCTATCTATAAGTTCTCTGACGCATTATATTTCTTTGTTTTCAACTTAGGTCGTAGTGATAAATTGACAGCAAAAATACTGATAAAATCTTGCAAACATTTAAAGATAAAAGTTTTTTTTTTGGCAAAATGATAAGGCACAAAAAACATTGGTCTGTAAATAATTTAACTGATAATTTTCATATCTGTTGACTATAAGCGGTTTTTAAAGCTAATTTATTTATAAGTATTTGATTGAAAAGCCATATTGTCATTATGATCATGAATTTAGGATTAATGCAGACAATAATGAATAAAGCCTGAATAGTGACAAAAGATGACAATAAAAGCAAAGAAGATAATACAAATCCATTAAAAGATTAAAAACCAACTAACAATCTGATGTTGTTGTTTTACAAATAATTAATCCGATGACATTTAACAGATAAATCGTACCTACGTTTGGTGTAAAAAATAATTGATCAGATCTATGAATCATCCCTGTAGGCAAAACAGAGACTATTGTTACGTATCAAGTGTCAATGGCCGTAGGTATCGAATACAGTGAAATAACATCGTCTATATTACCTAAGTCATAACAACCGGTGACCCAAACGTCTGGTCGTCATGTACTGGCCATCGACGCTTTATCAAAAGCCATGTGGTACCGAATTTTATTTTGCGAAGTTGTAAACAATTGAACATCGATTGTGAGTATCAGATAATGGAATACGTGTTAGTTATAGCAGATGAGAGGAAATGAATAAAAGGACTAACAAAAAAAAATTTTTTTGCGTTCACTCTGGCGCTTCCACTTATAAGCCGTTGCTCCCAGCTGTCTGTTGTAGATCTTTGACAGTCTTTGTTTATGAATGTTGAGAAATAATGCAGGAGAGTTCACAATCATTTCTTCTAAATCAGGATCTATCAATAAGAAAACGACAAATAAAACCATAACAAAAGCATTAAATCCATCTCAATGCATTATTGCCTTGGTTTCATGTTAATTTTATACCGATTCGAAATCTCGAGATATGGAAAATTCTCAATAACAAATTGTTAGCTAGTCCTTCAAATACATTATCCGTGGAAGTTGTAAAGATATAATCTAAATCCTGACTAATCTTTCAGAAGTAATCGGACGTAGCTTTCGGACAGAACAGTATTTTATTATTATGAGTTACTACCTTATGTATCTTTAAAAACAGTAGGCCTACCATGACGTCTTAAAGCAGAACTTATTCCACTGAGGGAAAGAGATGGTGCTAGACACCCTGTATAGCTCTGTCTCTTTCCCTCAGTGGAATAAGTTCTGCTTTAAGACGTCATGGTAGGGTAGCTGTTTGTCGTATTCATAGACCGTACATAGCAATGGTATTTCTATATGTTCAGATTTCGATCACTGTTCTTTTTTTTTTATTTGGGCAATAGAATTTTTTATATCCTCAATCATATTTCCTATTTTTGTTTCTCGATATATAGTTGAATGATGTGTTGATCCATATTCCTTGTGATCTAATAGGTTTTAAGGCAACCTTGGTTTACTATAAGGAATACGAATCCATCTTTTCGATGCATTAATTTACAACCTCGAGTATCGCTATATAGAACCTCAAACTAAACGTTATCTTCTTTGTCTTAGGTGGGCAGCGCGGAATTCATGGCACCAGAAGTGGTGTCCCTATTTGCGGGCTCAGCAGCGAATTACTACGACAAGCGATGTGACCTGTGGTCCCTCGGAGTGATCGCGTACATATTGTTGTGCGGCTACCCGCCCTTCAGGGCCGACTGCGGCTCCGACTGCGGGTGGGAGCGCGGCGAGAACTGCCGCGCTTGCCAGGAGCTGCTCTTTAATACTATACAGGTATGTTCTACTTCTTATTACTCTTTTTGCTCGGCAGTTTGCTGAACTGGGCCTATTTGGCGCAGCCGTGAGACACACAATTACGTATTAATGTATTTTGTATCGTTTAGTTTTAAGTCTTTATCTCATTTTGTGTGCACTTGTGGCATGGGCCAAATAAATGTTTTTTCTTTCTTTTTCTTTCTTTCTTTCTTTCTTTTTCTTGTAGTTTAGTCCCGATTAATTCCTTTAGACAGATGTCATTTACGCCACTTTTTAGCTTGGATAGACCAGCCTTTTCATATTGCGTTGTGGTAAAGCTTCATCCCAAACGATTATGATGGCTTTGTATTCTGTAGTAGAGATTGATCTTTCAATAGAGAGGATTATAGAATGGTATCAGACATTCTGCTCTACATAAGAAAAAAAGGCTTTTAAAAAAATAACTATTTTCATTTTTCTGTATAGGAGTTCTTGACTTGTAATTATTCTTCCATTCTTGTGAAACAATACTAATAAATCCTTTCCTTGCCTACAGGAGGGACGCTATACGTTCCCCGAAGAGGAGTGGGCGGATATATCCAGTGATGCAAAGGATCTGATCCGTCAGTTGTTAGTGCGCGAGGCGTCGCACCGTCTGAGCGCGGAGCGAGTGCTGACGCACCCGTGGCTGCGTCGCGCCGACCCGTTGGCTCATCACCCGCAGCTGCAGACGTCTATCAATATTAAACGCAACATGTCGGCGCGCAACTTGTCCAACTTCGCGGAGTCGGCGATGGCCGTGAACCGGGTGATCCAGCAGCACTTCTCCATGAACTACTCGTACATGGACGCCCCGGCGCGCACGCTGCGCTGCAGCAAGTCCCACCAGCCGGCCGCGCGCGTGGCCATCCTGGAGGCGCCGGCGCTGGAGCGGGAGTACTGCGCGCCGCTGGGCCTGAGCCCGCCGGCCGACTCCGAGCTGCTGCGCAGGCGCCACCTGGCGGCCGACGTGGCCGTGCACTAGCGCGTGACGTCACACGCCAGCCCCGCCCCTCTGGAGGCGCCGGCGCTGGAGCGGGAGTACTGCGCGCCGCTGGGCCTGAGCCCGCCGGCCGACTCCGAGCTGCTGCGCAGGCGCCACCTGGCGGCCGACGTGGCCGTGCACTAGCCCGTGACGTCACACGCCAGCCCCGCCCCTCCAGTGATAACTGATAGCCCCGCCCTCGCGCGCGGCGGATTTATTTGAGCCTTTTAAAGATATATTTTTATGAGTAAACAAACGACTGAGTAGATTTATCGATATGTAGAGTATTCGTGAGTTTATGTTGAGGCGCGGCGAGCGCCGGAGGACCGGCGACGGTCGATAAAAATCGTATTATACCGAGATAGTTCCGCCGATCTACGTACTTTACGTCTTGTGTCGATTACGGGGATGAAAAAATGTTTATGTTTTGGATTTATAAAATCCGCGTTTCGAAATTGAGCTTATGTATTCGTGTAATCGCCTTTAGTTTGTGGCCTATCCTTTGCAATAAATTAATAATGTAATTTTTCGATGGCGTTTTTGGATACTAGTCTGTTTATGTGATTGTTTTTTGCATTTTTACCAACGATGGAAAACCACATCTCATTAATTAAGATTGAATCAACCTAATATTTATATAAGAGAGTTAAGGGCAATATGTGACATTATTCCGAGAGGTGCAAGTGTAATATAGTTGCTCGTTATTACTTTTGATCGTTACATAAATACCTACTTTATGATAATTAAGAGTAAAATATGCTTCGTGATGTCCGTTGATAATGGAGGGGCACTTGTGAACTGAACTGAATGAAATGTCATGTATGACTCGAGCTGTGTTGGTACATATGTTAAGTGTTGCATGGGGTTCCATGGAGCTGCCATACCTTTGTGATCAGTTTGAATACTTTTATATTGCTGAACGAATGAAGTGTTGAAATAATGTTAAGAGTAGACCTGCTAGACTGTAACCCTGCGTACAACGTTGATTGGAGAAAGATACACTAAGCACACTTGTTTGCCCGTTATCCTTTACAATAATATACAAATTTTATTATATTTTCAAATTTTAATTCTATTATTGTGAACCGGTGGCTTTATCCAATCAATTCTAAACTTGAACTTACGCAAAATACTTTGTTAAAATTTTGTTTTCGACTAAATCATTGATATGAACTTATCATTGAAATACAGATGTTTGAATTTTTATATGGTCTATTTATTTATTGTTGCTTTGTTTTAAAAGCTTTATTGAAAGATTTAAAGCCTTTTAAGCAGTAAGTACATGAAGAATATGTCTGAAACAATAATAAAGTACTTAATTGATAATTATTATCTATTTCTTTTACCCAATAGCTGAACTTACAGTAACATTTTATTGAACTAAGTAGAAACAAAAGCTTGCACCTAATTCTCTTAGTTTAGCACAGCGCTAAACTGGCATTGTTTTAGCGTGTCAATGACAATCTAAGTAACTCGGCCCGAAATTTGGCGACGAGTTTGGCGCTTACAGTAGCATCCTGGCAAACGGGTATAATACCTTCTGCTTTACCTACAGCCTCTGCCAGAAGATGATAAGGTTAATCTCAAAGAAATGCTGCATCCTCAAGAATGGTGATCTATGTTAACATAGTAAGTTACGTAAGTACCTAAGTCGCTTCCGCTGTGTTCGTGTGTTAATATGGTTTCAACAGAAATAATTAAAGTATGTAGGTGACATACTCGAAATGCATAAGACCGGTTATAATGTATGGATTTGTGACTTTATTACCTACAGCTAATTCGCTACAAAACTGTACGAAACCAAATAAAAACGTTAATTAACTCTTGTCATGAACTGCGATTGGTATGTGCGTTATGCAAGATGTATTGCAGACTAGAATAGCAATTACATGTTATGTACATCATGAGTGCTATTGTATACACTTCGTACAGGTTAGTGTTCCGTAATTTCGGCTATTGCATCTCATATTTAACCGACTTCATATAACATAATGTATAGGACTGGAATCGCGTTCACACCACAACAGTGGCGATAAGTCCCCTCTTTGAGGAGTGGCGTGGAGAGACGCCACGGCGTGTCCACCTACTGCCTGACGCAGGTCCTCACATAATCGGCAGGAGGAAACGCCCGGTTGTCACGATAGTGACGATCGCTCGGAGGAGATGGAGGTGGAGCACACTGTAGTGGTCTTCCCAGCTTGGGCGGAGCACCGCTGTGTCCTCGTAGAGGCGATCGGTGGCGGCGATATCTCGCGTGCGAGACGGAATGGGAGTCGGTCACGGTCGGTGGCCGGACGTTTGAGGGAGAGAACTTCAAACCAACCCAGCCGCCGCGGGAGTCGCTTCGGGCGTCTGTGGACGGTGAGCAAATGGGTAGTTCACCGTCCGTCCGTTTAGTGACGACAGGCCGTGTCGACGGCGTATTGTAGTCTTTGGTTCTACGCGCGCCTCAAAGAGATGTCAGCAAAGTTGAGGGCCCCTATCAGGCCTCTGCCTGCCGGGGTTGCGGGTTGTTCGAAAAAGATACCGCGGCGCCGGAACACAAAGAACAAAAAAAGGGTCATGGGTGGGTTTTAGTCCTTAAAAAAGGAATGCAACTTCACGCTCAAAGTACGTATTTTACATACGGTTGAGGTATAGTACCTACTTAATTCGTTTTGAATCAAAGTGACAATGTTTTTTATAATGACCGCCACAATTAGCTCAGTGGCCTCTGCAACTGGGCTTGGGACTGCTGCAGTAGATGCGGTCCACTGTCCCTCTGATTAGGAATCGTCACGCTGACGTCGATCCATTTTCGATGCGTTCCCCTAATAGAATAATCGTTGGACTTCACACAACGGCAAGCCTGCAAATAAGGTAAATTTATCTTGGCAGGCGCCGAAGTTATTACTATAGTCTATCTTTATATATATTTATTGCTTCTAACACATTATTAGCGTTATGCCTGTAATAGGGGTTGGGCAGCTGTGTACTTGAATACATTTCAAATCATTTTTTTTTCACATGGGCACTTGTAAAACGTCAAAAAAGGTGCACGCACGGTTCGGATTGGTCGTTTCCTATGGTGATGCCGCGAACCCGTCTTGAGCAAGTGCGGTGATCAATGCTCGTGATTTTCTGTTTGCGTTTGCCCACCCGTGGGACAGTAATAGGCTGGTAATATTATTGTATCATGTAGGTATGTATGTACCTACTTAACTCTTGAACGACCCTCAACCATAGAGCAAGCAGCCATGGAGACATAATAGGTAGACTTACTCCTCTGCCATAGTACATTGGCCATAAGAACATAGACGTTATAAAAAACTAGTTGCTAACCGTCTGTTAAGGTACAGGTCTTCTAGTTTAAGTGGCAGGGTTTATTATCTTTTTGTGCACATACTTATTTTGTAGTTCTAAATCTTCTATACACAAAACTGTGCAAATATGCTAATTCCATTACTGCCATTGTATTTTTGGATTGTGTCCATGTATTACTTGAATATACAATATGTTAGTGTAAACGAGGGACGTATTCAAACCCACAATTGTGCATACTTACATGATACTAATAAAAATATGAACAAAAAAAAACACTAATAAATAAAAGACAGAACCCTACCAAAAATTTCGCATAAGTCTCGCAACGTGTATATACCCTTGCGCTAGCGATTTAATACTATCGCAGAACATGTGTGCGTGTCAATGACCTTTAGGTATAATCCATTTTCCCTTCATACTTTAAACCTGGCTTAGGACGCCTTTTCGGTAGAATCGGCGCGTAGGTATTTTGCCGCGTGATTTACTTCACTGTTTACAAGTTTACTTCTCTCGAAGAAATTAAGGTTATAGGTTTTTTGGGACGAGAATCGAATACTAAATACCCACCCTCAATAAGTCCCTCGTTTAACCTAACACTCTGTATAAACTACTAGCTTTTGCCCACGGCTTCGCTCGCGTTAAATTCGGGGTAACACAGTTCCCCTCTCCTGATTTGCAAGTACTTGATACCTATAGTTTTTGCCCTTGCGGCTTATTTATTGTAATAGCAATGCCAAGATTCCCCTTTTCTTCGCTCGTTCTCCCTCATTTCTCACTGTTTGTACAAAAAAAATCCATAGTCCATTGCCGTCTCCAAGGTCCCAACTATCTCTGTACCAAAATTCATCAAAATCGGTTTAGCCATTTAGGCGTAAAGACGTAAGAAACAAAGAAACTCACTTTCACTTATACGTATAATTGATTTCTTTTTTATTTATTAATATAGTACATTCGCCGACAGACACCATTGTATAATTTTGTTTTGAACTCAAATATCACATAAATTACTTTATACCCTCGACATGTCTGTTAATCTACGGTTCTATAACAGCTTGCACCAGCTTGCACTAACTCGTAACAAGTGGTACATGCGCAAGCGACCTGTTTTCTTTAAAAAAAAATCCTACGTAGTCACTGCCGCACAAAGTATTTTAAATGCTGGTTGAAGATGTGTTATAAAACTTACTTCAAAAACTACTCAAGTTTTGTTAACAAGATGAAAAAATAATCATTAAATCAGTCTACAAGACGGTTAACAAGATGAAAAAAGAATTACTTAAATTACGGAGTGACCATACATGAAAAAAAAGTGTTCTCCATAACTTCGGTTCTTCTAGTAAGGAAGACGGTTAAAAACAACAACAATTTTTTTTGGTTTATAATCGATATTTGAATAAATCGACTAAAGCTTCTGTGGATTCGGCCATCACCAGTTGACGTGATATGTCAAAAAATCAATCCAGAGGGCGCTCTAAATTGCTCGGCCACGTAAGTCAGGGTCGTATTTTTATTCCTTGGATATTTTAATTACATTATTTTACATGCTGTGATAATATGTGAGAATGGTATAACAATACACAAGTGTTTGTGACAATATTTTTGTCTGTACCACGTCCTGACTGCGGTAAGTGATGGCATTCAATTCTGTCCTTCCATCGCCCATCCGTCATTGTACCAGTGAATTAACATGTTTTAATTAAATCCTTGTCGATATCAGAATTTTTATCATAATATAAACATTACACCGTTTCCGGGAAACGAATCTTAAAGTCTTTGTTATTACTGTTTTGTAGATTGTCACTAGAACGCAGTTATATCTTTCCAGATTGACAAGCCATGTCCAATTTACCACCAAATCCGTATAACAACTTCCCGGGACCGCCTCAAGTGAACGCTAATGCGGCGCCGCCAACGTTTAATCACAACCAGCAGTTTGGTCAAGTGCCTATGAGCCAATTGCCCCCAGGATATGGAGGACTGAAACAGGACCCGAACTCGAATAGTCCCCATCACGTGCCGTCGTCAGCAGCGCCTCCAAACCATGTGTTACAAAATGTCAATAATTATAGTCAGAGTGCTAGTAGTTCACCAGCTTTCAATCAACCTGGGATGATTCCACCTATGCTGCATAGTCTGCAGTCATCACCCATGAGGCCACCAATGTCTGCAGGTCCCAACTCTTTACCTAATCCCCAGCCTCCTCAGAATGCTCCACTTTCATCAGGTAGTCCTAGAACTGTCTCCAATGCCAACTCTTCACCAACCCCTTATCCCCCAAGCTATCACCCTCCACAACGTCAGATCAATGACAATGCACCACCTCTCATTCCTTCTAGTCAAAATAGCCAGCCTCTTGTGAATGGCCCACTATCCACACAGCCACCAGTTGGTCCTCCTCAGAGCCAATACCCTGCTTCTTCAACAGCTTTTAGCTCTCTTCCTGGAGGCAAGCCAGCAACTTCAGGGTATGGTCCAGGATTAATGAATACACCCTATGCCACTCCACCTGGGCAAATTCCAAAGCCTCCGGGCCCTACAATGACAAGTCAACCTAACATCCCATTTTCTAGTGCTCCTATATCTGGTCCTCCAAGAAATAGTCCTTTAATACCACCACCAGCAAGTGGTCCTCCCATTGGAATGCAAGGCTTTAGTGGTCCATTAACTGGACAGCCCTTAGGACCCCCTAGGCAAGCAGGTATCAATGGTCCCCATGTGAGTGGACCATCGTCATTACCTCCTGGTCCTCCAAAGCCAATGGGTCCACCAGGACCTATGGGCCAACCAGCTGCACATATGAGCCAACCACCAGCCTCTGTGGGACTTACAAGTGGTCCTCCAATGGGACCAGGACCAGCTCAAGCACAGTCATACCCAGGACAATACAAAAATGGTCCAGCAGGGCAGCCAATGAGTCCACCAGGCCCATCTGCTGGTCATATGGGGCCTCCAAACTCCTTCAGTGGGCCACAAAATCCCCCAGGTGGCTCTCAAGTTCCACCTATGGGGCAACAGAATTTACCACCAATGGGACATCAAATGGGTCCACCACCAGGGCCTATTGTGCAGGCAGGTGGGGCTCCTAAGAGTAATATGCAGAACAGATATCCACAAATGGCTCCAGCACCATCTGGCAGTTATCAAAACAACCAGGCACCACCAATGCCCAATATGACACAACAACAAGCAAATATTGCAAAGCAGTTCCCGCAGCAGTATCTAAATCAGCAGATGGGGCAACTGAGTGTGACCAAGCAAGGGTTTGACCAGCTTTGGGGTCACCATATGGTAGATCTGCTGCAGTGTAAGCACATACTGCCGGAATACCCTGAAGAACCTCCAGAGATTAAACTTCCACATCAGTTTGCTGATTCATCAAACTGCAGCCCTGAGTAAGTGTTACATTTATTAAACTGTGGAAAGTGAAAGTTTGTCAATAAAAAGTTTTTATGAACATATGATAAAAAAGTCAACTAAAACAGAATGACCTTGGTGGGTTCTTATTCTTATTGTATCACTAGCTTTTGCTCACAGATTCACTACCATTATGTGTTGGAAATTAACCCTTTGGATGGCTTTAAATCTAGCCTATATTAGACTGGGGATTAGGTAGCTTTCGTTAGTGAAATAATTCCTGGAAGTGAATCAGTAGTTTGGAAGAGCCCCCTTCACATAAAAAATTACATTACCTCGTTGATCCAGCAACTGCTGAATATGAGGTCCTGGGTTCGATTCCTAGGTCTGGCAAAGTGTTATTCAATCAGGAATTTCTCAGCCATAGAGTCTAGATTTGTGATGGCAATTGGCTTGCCTCTATTACATAGGACTTGAAACATAACTGGTTAAAAGTTTGGTGTACCATAGACACATTAGACACTGCCTAACTCTTCGGGGATTGCATGCCCGATGTTCTGTGTGTACAATATAACATTACAAACAAATAATCCTAGGATTATATGTAAAATTTGTTTGTAATCAGAATACTTAGACTAGTATAGATTATATTCTAAATCATATAATTGAGTATCATAGGTTCATTTTCACTGACATTCTTCTTAGCTATTATTAAGATGTTCTTCGTCATTGGTTTTGGTATACTCAGATATCCTCAGTTATAATTGTAGTAGTTATGTTGGTTTCAATATTATTTACCTTAAATGTATTCTTCATACCTAATTGGTTGTTTTGGGTAGTATTTATATTATTTAATTTTACCTCTATTTGCTTTTACCTACTTACTTTGTGCAAATGAGGAAGTTAGAAATCTTCTCTACATCTCAAATGACTTCCTGTATGTCTTATTTAATTTTTAATGGGTTTTGATTACTGTTTATATTTTCATCACACTGTATTATGGTTTTATACAATATAGATTATCTAAATAGATTATTTAACACTTCAAGCACAAACTACATAGTACTACTTAATACCATAGGCATTTTCTGCCAGTCAACCTTTGGGTGATGCAGAGATGAACAGTGATAGGTGTAAAATAGAGATTAAATTATTAATTTATACCTACATTGATATATAAATAAATATCAAAATAAGTAAACAGATATACTAAAATTAAAAGACAAACAAATATACCATATTTTATTGGATTGCTTTAGTTTCCCATAATTCATGGTACTTGAGCAATTTTTAAGTAGCCATATAATATAGTATTTCAACTTTTATTCTATATTTTATAAAAAAATAAATTGGCAATAGCAGCTGCAAATAACAGAACATAATTCATATTACTTCAATACAGCCTGCATTGTTTTCATCATACAAACCATATTTTATTATTTAATTGTTAACTTCACTGTATTGTTTGGTCAGACCTATGTATCTTTCTCCATTATTTTTCTGTTCTATTTAATTTTATAAAGGCGAAAGTGGCTTGACAATGTGATTATGTTTACCGGGATAGCATAGCCAGAGAATACACAGGTTAAAGAGGTGGGCCCAGAAGTGAGACACAATGTAGGCTATTTAAAAGAAAATACATAGGTATATTCTTAATTTACTGACCCATTAAATCTAATTCAAGCTTTAACTGACATACAAAGGAGGATTTTATCAGGGGAAAAGATAGTGATGTCTACCGTTGGAGTGTTGCATAAGATCAAATCTGTGATATGATTAAACACACGTATTTGTTAGAAGGTCGTCTATTACGCATTTGAGATATAATGCTACTAATGAATGACAGAAATCGCCATTGTTATTTCTTTTTTATTTAGAGCATCAGAACTGTGACATTGTAGTAAGTAGTTGAGGCAATAATCAATTAGTACCAATTTGGGGTAATTGAGAATGACATAGTTAGATGACCCATTTGGCTAAAATAATTATTTAATGATCTAAGAATAATTGGAACTATCTGTTTCCTTTGTGGATCTAAACCCTAGATAAAACTTTTTCTAAAACTTGATTATATTTTTAACCATGGCAAGCATGATTATGTATCAAATAAATGGGCTGGCAGCAAATTTCATAAAAACGTTGTGGTTTTCATCTCTTGCTATTTGCAGATAAAACAACACCAATATAACAACTTTTCACAAGTTCAAGACTAACTAAAGAAATATTTCAAAAGATAACATTAAATACTTTACTCTGATTACATTGTGTACATCACAGAGACATGAGAGATAATATAAATATTATTGGTTTACTCACATTCAACCACAAAAAGATATAAATGGGGCTGCAGACAGGAAAATAAAGAGTTTTTTTTTTATGTTACTAGCACCTCACTATTCTTCTGACTATTATTATATGATTATTGATTGTCTATGATTATGATGATGTGTGTAAAGCTAATATGAGTTTTCTAATAGGAAATTACTGCACATTTTCGCACCTTCACCAAAAATGTTACAGTGTGCCTGTGAAACATGTTTTAATATGTCGTAAAACATTTGCAGGGTCTTCAGATGTACTGTCAACCGTATTCCAGAGACGAACAACCTTTTGCAGAAGTCGAGACTACCTCTTGGTATATTAATTCATCCATTCAAAGATCTCAATGTGAGTGTAAGTTTTAAACATTTGAACTCTTCAACCGTCGCATAGCATGTCATCCATGGTTTGTTCATTTTTTTCATTAGTTTTAAGGCATATTCTATACTCTGCTAGCTCCGCCCCGCGGTTTCACTCGCTTTGTAATAGAATATAAAATATAGCTTTATAAATTGTAGCATAATGTATTATTCTATATTATTTTAATAGTTATAAGCTATATTATTGTGAAGCTTCATTGAAATCCATTTATTAGTTTTTGCGTGAAACAGCAACAGACATACTAACATTCATCCTTACAAACCTTCGCTTTTATAATATCAGTAGGTTGTAGTGATAATGCTTTCCTTTAAATCTATCAAAGTGCAATGAGAACTTTAGTGTTGCAATATCTGTTTTATTTTTTAATCATTGCATCCTATTATCTACAGTTTTTGTTTTCACGAATTTTGACCCAACTACCTATATTTTTAGCTTAAAACCAGTACCAGTATTATTAGCAAGAAACCCTTGGTTTAGAGGTCGATCTATCCTTGACCAATTTAAAGGCAGTAGCATTGGGCGCATTATCGATCGCGTACGGAATTCTAAATGACGTAATTTTGGCGGTAAAACACCCAGTACAACTGTACTAGTAGTAGGGAAAATGTCGCTCTTCCTTTTGTGAAATCAGTCAATGAATTATTGTTTAGGAAAATAATGAGTATCCTTTTGTTTTGGGTTGAATGGAATATGCTCAATCATTCTCAGATTCCATGTCTTTCTGAGCAAGATATTAAAATTTTATTTAATTTAATTTGCCTAAACTGGCCAACTCACTGAATATGTATCCAAACAAGATCAAAAAAAGGATGAATGAGGGGTAGTTGTATGTGGCCGAGATGTGAATGCCAAGAGGGATGTTGCTGTAATGAGACTTGATAAAATAAGGAATGAGTACCTACACTACCTACATAAGAGGAAGTCTCAAAGAGGAAACAGTGGCTGAAAATTTCCGTGATAATCGGTTATGTGTTATAGAAATGTGATGCGGAGGAATGAGGAACATTTTGAATATGAATATGGATTGCTATAAAATTAGAGAAAGACCAAAGAATCAATGGATGGCTAATGTGACGGATGGTCTAGAAAGGAGGTGACAAGTTATAAAGAGTAAATGGTAGTAGAGAACTATGGAAAAAAGGTATTCTGCGCCAAATAAATTGGGATAAGGGCAAGACATTGATGCTATGTCTCCGTATGGGGGAAAATCTCCCCCTATACTTTCTACTTAAAATGACTGACAAATGTTGGGCGGAAGCGGAAAATTCAGTAATAAAAATCTTAATTACAATCTGCGATGAAAAGTAAAACCTTTACTGGCACATTACTAACAAATTAGCTCCAAAGTACACAATGACTCAATAAAATTCTCATTAAGATATTAGTTTGTTTTTTCTCAACTCGACTTAGAATCGTGTATTTTTTGCAATCAAATGACTAACACTAGTTTACATAATCTCATTCAAACTAACATAATGATTTTCTAGAAATAACGTTATATACTCTTATGCATTCATTGTTATATAACTGTTCTTATAAATAAAACAATAGCATGTAGGTGAGCAAAAATGATAATAAGGTTTCTTTCCATAATTCGTGCTTTGACTGATTTTATATGCTAATTCTAGGCGTTTGGTGCCGTTGAGAACAAGCCCTTTCACTTTATTTAAATATATATATATGACTAGCTGTGCTTAGCGGTTTAACCTGCTCAGCTCATATGAGTTGTACCGTGATGACATATAACCTATATTATGACACACAAATAAAAGGTCGTTTTCTATTGGTAAAAGTATTTTCAAAATCGGTTTAGTAGATCCAGAGATTACCCCTACAACCTCACAAACTTTGCCTTTTGTAATATTAGTATAGATGTTAAGATATCTAATTAATTCATAGACTTCTCTGTAAAGTAATATGGCCAGTTCATGTTAAAGAAAGATGTTTCAATCGTCAAACATCTTCGGACAGTAATCGGCCATAGTTGTTTCTTTTTTGACAAATATGCTTGCCCAATCAGCAAAAAAAGTTAGTGATCACAAAAGCTTCATGGTTTTAAATAATCATAATAATAGGCTTCCAAAAGTTCTCTTCCCTTGCACGTATTTTTCATTCCTATTCTTACATATGTATCGGTTTGTCCTCGAATAGGTCTCTCATACATTTTTTTTAATACGGTTCGGAAAGGTGTCGGCAATGGAAATTTCAAGTGTTATAATGGACATTACACACCGAGCTTCATCACCGTCTTATATGGTCGTCAGCATTGTAGGACCGTCAAAGAAAAGACTGCGATGATAGAGAGAAATGTCTAGCGTCGATACTACAATATAAACTTAATTACAATAATATTTATCATTCCCATCTGTTTCCAGCATTTGCCGGTAATCCAGTGCGCGACGATCGTGCGGTGTCGCGCGTGCCGGACGTACATCAACCCGTTTGTTTACTTCGTGGACGCTAAGCGGTGGAAGTGCAATCTGTGTTATAGGGTCAATGACTGTGAGTATAACAAAAATAATAAATGTATTTGGTTTTAAGGATATCGATTTCACTAAGGACTTTACCACAACGCACGCTCGAAACGACAATGTCTTTATTTAGTAATGTAAGTACACACAAAACATACTATAAAAAAACCATACAGACAAAAGAGTACAAAGGTACTGCCTATATCATAAAGAAATCGCTTCCAGCAGACCTGCTCTTCTGGTCTTTATAAATAAAAATCGTATCCGTCCTATCGCAGGTCTAAAGAACTATCGAGATTTATTGTGCCAATGCTACCCAGAGCTAAGTTTAGAAAGTAAAATTTCGTCGGACCTTTCCAACATTCTAGAATAAAAATAATAAATACAGATATTAATAAATGGGATGTAAACATCATCCCCTGTAGTCCCCGAAGGGTAAGGCAGAGGAATAGCATAACCACATGTCACTAGTTATATTTAAGTTGCATTTAAACATAACTGGCGCTGTATACCGCGGAAAAGGGCAATCATAACGGTTCTAAGTGATTCAAACTCTCGGTTACACGTACAAAATTCATTTTTCAATGTCACGTAATTAACACTAACACTGACTTATTTTGAGCGTTGAAATACGTTCCGGTACACGGCAGGTTAATTAGGGGTGAGGCTATTGCCTTCAAACGGGCACAAATACATTGCAATCCCGTGGCTGCTACTGAGAATTTCTGATGGAAAAACCCATTAACCATGCTTGACACGGGAATCGAACTCAGCACTGCTCAGCGCTTGCGACCACTCGGCCAATCATTTCTGTAAATATTTATTTCTGTTAAAATATTAAAGCTTTAGTTTCACGCCTAAAAACAACTATGAACTTAGATAATTATAGAACACTAAAATTTTAGCAAACATACTCGTTTTACCTTATTCGTATTTTTATTGCACGCGTCACTTGGCAAACGCTGGCGACCTTACAAAGGACATCAGCAATAATAATTGTTTAGTATGCACACTTCAAATGCAGCCTTTTCTTATCTTTATTAATATTTTACTAGCGAACATAACTTGAGTTGGCGTTCTGTAAAATGTATAATTTTTCCCCTTCACTATAAATAGCTGGATTGATTTTATCAAGTAAAGTGACTTAAGTTTTGTTAATCTTACTAAGTCGCCAAGCTGTCTTTGTGTATGAGACCAGTAAGGTAGATAAATCCTATTTGTTTTTGATGTGGTCGTCATAATCTACCTAGCCTTTTCCCAACTCAATTGGGGTCGGCTTCCAGTCTAACTAGATACAGCTGAATACCAGTATTTTACATGGAGCGACTGCCTATCTGACCTCCACAACCCAGTTAGTATTATGTAATATGATACCCCTAGGCTTGGTAAGACGGGTTGTCAGGCTTGGGCTACTGTCACCGCCAAGCGCCACTTGGAGCAATGACTTATAGTTACCGGCACGGTTCTTGAGCGCTGACCTTCACTTGCGCAGAAGTGAGTTATTGGGTCCCTTTGGTGGTATGAAGTGAGGCGCGGGGGCGGGGAAAGTGCAGTGATTGGCCCGTCGCGCATCGCGTCATAGACGTCACTCGGGATTCGTTCTTTTCCGTGCTGCATGTACCTCACGACGACGAGTACAATTCCGGCCAATTTAACCGTATAGTTCGGTACGGACCCCTTCGGGGGCTCGACATTCAAACCTCCGCTGGCTCGGTACTAGCCCCGAAAGGGGTCGAACATTTAAGGCATACGACCTCCTCATTATTTTTGTAAATATTTTTTTTTCTGGGTAAAAAATAATATGGGTGTGCATTCATTAAGATAGTAGAATAAAAATCTCATATGTAAACGTCATTAGAAGTTCGTTAATTATTGAGCAAGTTTCTTAATTAAGTCTTATAAAATCCAAATGCGTAAATTACGATCATAGCCATTTTGATGGCAGTGTAGGTCGACGCTAAAAATCATTAAAATAATGGTTTTCGGTCATTTAAGCACCACATTGTTGGGCCTGATTAACGTGTCCTTTTATTACGTGCAGAAATCATTCGTAATTGAACTTAAATTAGCAGTGGTAATGATACATTTTGAAATCTAAAGTCGAAGTTTCGCGCCAATCGTGCTTGTTTACATTTTTCATTCCACATTATATCACACGGACGCGAATAGATTCTATAACAGATGAGACAAATATCATTGCAAATATTATAAATAACATGAACATGCCCAGATCTTATCGTAATTTGCAATAATAGGACCATTAACACGTAATATTAATAACCACTACTAAATTCACTTTCGAAAATGACGTCCATTTCTTTTTTTTTTATTTTGTGATGTGTAAATGCGATTATTTCAATCGATTATTTTCTTGTAAATCAATCAACTCGAATAATTAAATTAAGGAATATCAGAAATTGATAGATGAAAATAAGAATAATTTTGTAATTTGTGTAAAATACTATAAATATTGAAAATAATATTTTTTACGCCACTAAAACCGACTCAACAAACAGTAGAATCTGATCTATGGCTAAATTCGCGCCAATTTTATTTTTAGATAAAAATTCAAATATTGAATGCGCTCGCTGTTCGAATTTATAAAATGTTTATTTGCTATTTTATTAATAATATGGTTTTGTCCCTACTATTTGAATGTGAATTGCAAATAGAAATAAATAAGGTTGAATATAGAACGCCCTTATTATGATCTTGGTAGGCACAGTAAAAAAAATCAGCCAAGATAAATTATATTTGTTCGACAAAATTGTTTGTAGTATGGTTGGATTAGTTATTTGGAAAGCGTTTTCATTCTTTCCTAAAACATGGCTCGTAGGCCAAAGTGTTCTTGGAGTGGAAGCCTTGGGGTAAAAATGGCCTAGAGGGAGACCACAATTGAGATGGAAAAAAACCCCGGTACACGACATCAAGAAAACTCCAGGTTCAAAATGGGTCCATTTGGGTTTTTTTTTGGGGTGGGAAATCATCAAATAACTTCCCCCGCTCTAGGCGAAGCATGGGGGAGTGTCAGACTTTTACTGACTAATGTCCACCGATCGATGTTCCTTCTTTTACTCGGGGCCACGGTATCTTTTTCGAACAACCCGCAATCCCGGCAGGACCCTACCGGGGTTGCGGGTCTGACACTCCCTCCCCGCTCCGCCCAGAGCGGGGGAAGTGAGGCGCCACGGCATCCTCACCTACCACCTGACGCAGATCCTCACCGGGCACGAAAGTTTCGGGACGTTCCTGGACATCATCGGGCGGGAGGAAACACCCAGGTTTCACCAAAATGTGATTATCGTCCGGAGGACACGTTGGAGCACACAGGCAGTCTGCTCTTTTGAGCGGAGCACCGCTCTGTCCCGGAGGAGATGGTGATGTTTGAAGGAGAGAACCTTAAACCAAGCCAGCCACCGCGGGAGACGCTACAGGGGTCGGGCGCCGCGAGACGACAACGACTTTTTGTTAAAAGTTTAACAGGAGCGGATATTTAATGATTTCCCATCCAAGTGGCGCAAGACCGGTATAAATGGCGGAATTTAAAGGAGGCCTCCTTTAAATTCCTAAAGAAGTTCCTGAGAAGTTTATGAGAAGGCGTCCTTCAAATTCCTAAAGAAGTCCTTAAATTCCAAAAAAGAGAGATACACTATTTAAAAATACTTTTTAGGGTTCCGTACCTCATAATAAATAACAGAACCCAAATATCAAAACTGTGGCCCCTTGAAGCTGTGAAAAAAAACCCTGTAAGTCTACGTAGAGAAAAAGATATGACCGTTTAAGTCGTCAGTTTGTACGGAACCCTTGGTGCGTGAGTCCGACTCGCATTTGGCCGGTCTATTTTTAATAGGCTGAAGGTCTCCTTATACCTTTCTAATTTTTTTATCCAACCAATACTTTTAAGTGTCAATATTTTAGAGCCCCGATGTGTACTTGTGTACGGAGTCCCTGTATGTCTAAAACAAGGCTCTACTGCGGAGGCATGGCTTTCTAGGTGCGGTACGGTATGGTTGTGCCGGCTGGGCTGCCTGACTGGCTACCTACAGAATTAGCATGACCTACAAAATTGGCCGCCATTTTCATTTTATCATTATATTTTTCTTTTATCATCATTTTATTTTTCATTTTATCGTCATTCAAGAAAACAGCCAAAATCTTTTACCGCGAAACCGTTTGACAGCAAATGTACCTCAAATCTGGGCGCATAACAAAATAATTATAGCATAATAAAAAAGCACGTGACAAAATGTCTTTCTGTTATAATCGATATCATAGATATTTGTACAACTATAATATCTATAGTAGAATATTATGCCACCTCCATAGGTAAATTCCTCAATGGTCCCAAAACTTTTTCTTAAAGTTTACTCTATTACGATTATCGATTAGGTTGAATGCAACTTTTTAATCGTAATGGTGAAACTTAGTTTTACGGTCAGCACTAAGAAATGTCATATTGCAAAACATTTTGTAGTATTTTTTGTCGAGATTTGTATCGTGTTTTTTTATTAATTTATAATGTAAAAGCGCAAAAATAAGAATGCAGATGGAATGTCACTGTTTTTATTTTAGATTTCCGATGTTATTATCATATGGTTATCTTGTGTATGTACATTATTTCCAGCGTTTTTAAAGTACCTAATTTTTGGAAGGGTGTAGTAATATGTATTTTACACACATTTTGCAATAGATTGACGCCGTTTTATCGACCTTATGAGGTTTTTGGAAATATAAACCTCAAACTTATCGTATGACACATCCGCTGTGATTTATTTTTAATAACAAAATTGAATGCTGTAAATTGATGAAAAATCTTGAATTTCATGACAATTCGCGTCACCCCCCACCGATTCAGCTGATGTGTCATATGTCAAAATCCTGTCGTGCAGAGTGGTTAATTGACAACATTTTTAAATTATGTTATTCAAATATTTTATGTGATTTTTTAATAAATATACCGTTGGAATTATAATCAAAGGTGATATTTATCGAAAGCAAAACGGGGAAAAAAATAATGTCAGTTTGTAATTAGCAAAACTATTTTTCAATTAATTATTTTATTTGTACTTGTATCGAAATGAATCGAAATATTCAATAGATAAAGTTTTTATCTACAACAAATAAAATTCGAAGTCAAAAATGCTAAGAAAAAAAATACGTAGTAGTTTTTTTTAGTAATTTTTGACAAACTACAAGAACTAAGTTATAATTTTAATTTAGAAATACTTGTTAATTACCTACTTCTTTGATCTCAATTTCCATTTCTCAATTTAATGAATCATTATTTAATCTTTCTTTCAACCATAGAACCAGTAAGAAATTACGTAGGTAACTTAGAAAAAATAAATAATCAACGGGCGTGCGTTTTATTTGCCATATGTGTACGATGCGCAAAGCGATCCCCACCCTTCCGCCGAGCGCTCAAGATCCGTGTCGGTATCTGTAACATGCTTTCAGAGGCACGGTGGAAACTCGGTATTTAATGGGTCGTCGCCCATCCACTGAGGCAAGCGTGGCTTAATTTAAAGACGAACCCGGGTGGCTGTTATTATTCTCCTTTAAACCAGAGGATTTCAAATATCTCGGCTAAGTAAGAAAGAAGTCCTTAGAAACAAAAAAAAAAACTTATCACCACGATTATAAATGTATAAAATGACTTAGCAAAAAACTGTAGGGATCAAAGATCACAATTAGTGTATTAATTATCTTTGGAATGGACACGTCATTGTTATCTTAGTAACCAAAGCAACATACCTAAAACATTCTTACAGTATCAAATTGCAACCAGTTCGTATAATTGAATGACTTTATCTCAAATGCGGTGGCATCGGGTTCACCCTACTCGGAAGGTTGGGCAATCCCTCTCTGTAATCAGCTCTGAAATTATGATGCTGGCAATTTGAAATGCCGTTAGGGTCATTGGAGGTGATGTTGGATTTTGAACTTTAAGCGATAAGCCGAACGTTGCAAATGTAGTACGCGCTGAAGCAAATAGTTAGCCCATCCAAAATCTATGAATATAAGGACATGGAATGCAAACTACCAGTTATCGCCGTGAACGATACTATTCCATAGTATAAAGCAATTGTTCTTCTAATAGACGGATGTGTTTTTGGGAGTTTTGTTGCGCCATTTCTTCTTTCAAGTGAAGAGAGAAGCGCCAGGGTAGGTCGGAAAATTAAATTTTCCTTAAATTTTCAAGTCTGGTTTTTTGTTGAGTGCTTAATTTGAATAATTTATTTTTTGTGGACATTTTGCTATTATAGAGGTAATGTTGATCAAATGGCGTTTAAGTGTTTTATGAATACAGTTAAACTTTATCATGTAATATAATCTCCATTATCTAAATTGGTAAAAACCAGTCTCTATTTATACTGATTATCTGATATTTTGGTACTATCAATGAGTTAAATATCTTTAAATTGACGTAAATAATGAAATCATTATTATGTTGCCTGAAATGAAACAGTTTCTAAATTTTTTCCTTTATTTTAGCTATTTATATAGAGTTTGACGTTCTATAGAGCCTATAGGATGTAAAGTTCCATAAACAACTAAAAATGTACTGATGTGTCACTGTTTAAATAAAATTAATCATTTTAAAAAGCTGATTACAGTTTTAATCTAATCTCTTCAGAACTATTATCCCAATCTTACTCTCTCTACTTTGAGATGTGTGGTAGGGTAGGTAGGTAGGTGATCCACACCAAACTTACAGCACTGGATTACAAAAAGCTATAGCTAAACTACAAAAGTTACTTTAAAGATAACTTTAAAGTTACTTTACTTGTGTTACTAATGTAACGGATTTAACATAACCGACCTACTTAATTTGAACTGACTTCACACAAACAGATCACTAATATTCTGTCTCCCCTTCCCAGTGCCAGAAGAGTTCCAGTACGACCCAGTGAGCAAGTCGTACGGCGACCCGACGCGGCGCCCGGAGATCAAGTCCGCCACCATAGAGTTCATTGCCCCCGGCGAGTACATGCTGCGGCCGCCGCAGCCTGCCGTGTACCTGTTCCTGTTTGATGTCTCACAGATCGCGAGGGAGTCTGGGTACTTGCAGGTACTGGCTTTTGTTTAGTTGTATTTCTCCTGTATCGTGGGTGCGTTTACAAACATTTAAATACACATGCACAAACAGCTAGACTCAGAACAACTATCTGCAGGCCATACAAAGATTTGTTCTGTGCAGGCATCGAACACGTAGCGCAGACGCAGCGTAGGTCAAACGCTTACTGCACCAACCGTGTTGCCAAAAGTATTGGGGTAAAAGTAGGGACGAAATTATCTGTCTGATATTTTACTGAGGCCCTCATGCAGTTGTACGCTCGTAGTCTATGGAAGTTAATCACAATTGAAGTGATTAAGGTTCGGTCAACCCAGTATGGACAATGACAGATAATGTACTTAAATATCTGTCTGTGTACACTCCCAAGTAACACAGACATGCTGAATAATGATTGAGTAGAGCAATCATCAAGAGCATTAAGCTGAATACTAAGCTGAATAACGTCTGAATACCGTCTATTCAGCTGTTATTCAAGCAAAAAGGGCCCCAATTTTGAATGCTTAACGCTGAATAACATCTGAGCAACAGCTAAATAACATCTGAACACCATCTGAGTAGGAGCTTAATAACTTTTGAATAACAGCTCACATTGTTTTTATTAAGCTCTTACAACTGAGTTATTCAGTTTAGTCGAATTGGTTATTGTATTCAGAATTTATTAAGATTGTTCACATTTTTGCAAACTTTATTCATACAAATTGTGAAAATAATTCAATATTGGATTTTAATGTCGATATGTTGAATTTAATGTTGATTTGACATCCGCCGGCGAACTTATAAAATCGAAAACTTATAAATTTAATACTAAGTTAGAGGTCTGCTAGTATGTTAATTGTTAGTGCGCAAGTAATTTTGTCGTGAATATAATGTTTTTTTTTTTCATTACATGACGCGCCGCGTGAATAATCAAGATAACAGATAGTAAATAGTATTTTCATACAAACATACTAGGTCTGACAAAAGTACTTGTGACGAAATAGCTAATACTAGCAATTTTAACCCATAAAATAAGCCATAAATGAGTTGAAAATGTTGAACGAATCACCAAAATGCTTAATCTCACAACTGTGAGATTAAGCATTTTGGTGATTCGTAAATTCCTTTTAAGTATAAGTTACAAAGATTTTTAATGGCGATCGATAGTTTTTGCTTTATAATGCTGAATAAAAGTGCACACATGTCTTGTTACTAAGCTATAACTTTAAAAAGAGGTAGTCTCGTTACACTAACTTCTGAATAACAATTATATAGGTAGTTTGATCACATTTCTACATTCAGATTTTTAGGGATCTCTTATCGAACGAACAAAAACCTTTTATAATGTGGAATTTTCCCGCCCGGCTTTCACTAAATTCAACTATTGAAAATTGGAAGACCATCCATGTTTATATTCAGTGATATCTTTTCTGGCACAACGTTTGTGTTAATCAATATATTTTTAAGTATCACAATGACGCCATTGTGCCAGTATTCACCTTGCTCAATAGACTTTATGTGGACTTGTCTCGGTGTATTTAAAATTGTCCTTGGATCATTAGGTACAATGTCTGGGAATCTTTGATTTAATATTTCTGCCAAATCCTTTAGTGCTACTTGTGTAATGTTTTTTTCGACAGCCCATTTTCTGATTTTTTCTCGAAATATCAAATTTTTCATGTGTTCGGTACATTGTTCTTCTTCGATATCTGTACAGCTACCATCAGATGCACTCCCTTCTTGCGTAAATCGCAATGCTGTTTGACTTATTTGGGGGACGGAACCCTCATCATTGCACGGCAAACACGCATGATGGCTGGGACCGGGTTCAGTTTTGTTCAAACTATTTTCACTTGGACAATTACTACTTCTGATATTTAAATATTCTTATAACAATTTTCTTTTGATATTAACGGTTCTCTTACGTTTTTTCCACGACTTTCGATCCATAACGCAAAAAATAAATACGTACAATAATACTTTAATTAAGCTGGTATTAAGCTATGGACGCTATAAGAATACAAATATGGTATATAATTTGAATAAATAGTTTGAAACTCTCTATTATACTGAAAAAAGCTTAATAAAAACATAAATAATATTGTTTATTCAGCAGCTGAATTATTAGTAAAACATAGAATCTTATCCAATTTAAAGATAAAATAAAGACTATTATTCAGTATCAAGCTGTATAATAGAATTATGTAACAATATTATTCAGAAGGTGATACTTTATTCAGCAAATAGCTATTTCAAACGCTACTAGCTTAGTACTGCTTTAATAATAGCGGGACAGATTATGGTTATTCAGATAAATGCTGCCGACGGGGCTGTTTTTCAGCTTTAAGCCACCTGGAATGCGTAATGCTAAATAACGTCTGTATAATAATTTTACGGTGATTGGTTATTAAGCCTAAAGAAGGGAAGGGCAGAAATACAGAATTTATTAAGCGTTAAGAATTTTAAGGCTCCGAACTCAACCTAATTCAGCATTTGGCTATTCCCAAAGCTCTTATACAAACTATATTCATCTTTGAACTGTAAAATGTTCTTAATGCGTACTGTTATCTTGCTTATGTGTTACTTGGGCTATCTTATTGCATTGCTTTGTGTCATGTGTTAAATATCAAAACCCTACCTTCGCCATGCGGGTTCACCCACGTAGACTGGGATTAAAAGTAGCCTATGTTTTAATCTAGTTTAAAAACTATCTGTGTGGCAAATTTCATCCAAATTCGTACAGTAGTTTTAGCGTGAAACAATAACAAACGTCCACCCATCCTCGCATTTTACTATTGTGACATTTAGAGTCGCATTCTCTTTCGTACCGCTATGTGGAAACGGACAATGAAAGAATCGAGATAGATAAATCAAGAAATATATGTATTTATCTCCATTTTACAGCATCACAAATTTCACGGGCGCGTGCGTGTTTGGGGCATGCGGGCTATGTGGATTTGTTAACTGTGTTGTTTGTGATGAGTACGATACTTTAAGAAATAAATATATTCTACTAAAATTATAAAAGCGAATGCGTAAAAGCCTCTGAATGGATTTTGGTGAAACTTCACTATAATATAGCTTAAATATCAGTATAACACAGGCTACAATTCATAAATATATATTGTATATTCTACCACCAAGCGAGTGAAACCGCGGGACGCAGCTAGTATACAATAAAATCATCGTGGAACTTCAGGATACATCATATCTATTTTAACGATTTTGATGTAGTATTTATCTGTAACATAACCTAAGTAGCATGACGATGCGGTATTTGCTGATAATTTTGGCAATGACTGATAGTAATATTTTGACATTACAATTGACTTATCGAGTAATTAGCGTCTAGATCTTAATAAATCGATTTAAAAAAATCAGGTCACAGACTAAAGTTTTTGTTGATTGATTTGATTGATCTATGTTTTGGATTTAATCGAGTTTCAAAACACCGGTCTGTTATTTTTATACCGATAGTTAACACATACCGAGTTTCCCAACTAATCTTACCCAAAAATATCGTATTACCCGGTACTAACTGGATTGTGGAGGTCAGATAAGAAGTCGCTCCATGTAAAATATTAGTATTCTGTTAAATCTGGCAAGACCAGAAAGACGAAAGGCAGTTGATGAGTTTCTAGAATTAATTAAAAACAAATAATGTAGTTGAGAAAATCTTCAAAAACATCATTGATGTCCACGAAACCAGAAATTAACACAGCGGGTGAAACAGCTGGGCACAGCTAGTCATTAAATAATGAGCAAATTTCCATTAACTCCAATTATATTCTTCCAGGTTGCCTGCGACACACTGAAAGCCAACTTGGAAGCGCTGCCAGGCGACGCGCGCACACAGATCGGGTTCATCTGCTATGACGCGCACGTGCACTACTATCTGATGAGCGAAGGACTCACCAGGCCTAAGGAGATGACAGTCATTGATATTGAAGGTAAGTCACAATCTCATTGATAGCAAGTGTAACTGCTGAGCGTTGGGTCCTTCGATTTTCAAGTTGGCCGTAGTTTTAACAGCCGTTAGTCAGGATATAACTGATGTGTGACACTCGGGATTCACGTTAAGTCGTCGATTCTACCCCCAAATCTCTTCCCAGCTGTGTCGGACTGCTGTATCATCGAATGTGGATTATGCGAATAAATCGCATAATCCACATACAGTGAAAACAGTGCATGGTTAGAATCTCCTTTGAAATTGATCGTCGCGTCCGAAACTCGGGCGGTACCAGGACGATATTAGAAATAAACGACTCACCCACCCTATTCCACTGTATTTCTTGCAATTATCTTTCCCGAAGTTAATATAATGGATGTTTTGGAGTTGGTGAATGTAATATTATAAATCGACGTTTCTTTTCTAGATGTATTCCTGCCATCTCCGGAGTCCCTATTAGTGAACTTGGGCGAGCGTCGTGAATTAGTGAAGGAATTGCTAACAGTGCTACCGCAGAGGTACTCCACGCCCGCCACGCCCGCGTCCGCGCTGGGAGCCGCGCTACAGGCCGCGTACAAACTTATGGTGAGAAATAACCGACGTAGACCTTGTTACACTATGCTAAATGTGTTTCACTAGAACCTCGTCAAATGTCATTCACCAGGTCATTGACCGGGCGGGCCGGTAGATAACCGATACAAACCTCTTTTGTCCAGAGAAAACGTAACCATACGATATCGACTTCGCAAGCCCATTTAGAGCTAGCGCTTAGTCGATATCGACTAGTTGTTATTGTTATTTTTAATTGCATACAACGATAGGAAAAATCTGGCAAGTGTGAGTCCGACTTGCAACATAAACGGCCATATCTTTCGACTACTTAGACGGTTGATTATTTCACAGATCATAGGGACCACAGACAACATATAATAATTTAAATTCGATCCTCCACGCGTTCACGAGATAAAGGGTCTTTACAGACAGACGGATATCAAAGTGATCTTATAAGGGTTCCGTTTTTTTCCTTTTGATATACGAAACCCTAAACCTAATTTGTAAAAATGCAATTACAGCACTATCGACTAACTAAATGAGTATCAATGATATTTCCAGGCTGCGACTGGTGGTCGCATCACAGTGTTCCAGACATGCTTACCGAATGTGGGGCCCGGAGCGTTACAAGCTAGGTAAGCTACAGCTGTTTTTAGTTTTCAAAAAGACTTTTAGATATTGTATGTCAGAGCACATTATGGTCATGAAACGTGGGAATGAGATGACACGATTCACAGTTAAGCCTCTTCGCACGTTTTATGACCGTAACTAAAAAGAGTTTAGTATGGACATGATGATTTCTAAATTGGTTTTGTTTAACATACCTTTTACTTATACTCGAGAAAGTCATACAAACCGGGGACGCAGTATAAGAGGATGCCTGCACTCAACAGTATGGGGAACGTGGATGCCAATCTTGATGAGTCTTGAGAGAGACGATCATGAGACTACCTACAACAAAAGCATAGAGTAAATCATAATACAACAATCTCGTTTCAAATTCGCTCAGAGAGGACCCCAACGCCCGTTCGTCCAAGGAGGTGTCGCACCTGAACCCTGCGACGGACTTCTACAAGCGCCTGGCGCTGGACTGCAGCGGCGCGCAGATCGCGGTGGACCTGTTCCTGCTCAACTCGCAGTACGCTGACCTCGCCACGCTGAGTTCGTATTTTTATTCTTTTTAATAAATTTTTGGCAATAATAAATTGATACGTCAATGGCACGAATTTCGTAATGTGCTTACAGAACCTGATCATAGTCATAGTAATTAGTTGGTAAAGAATTCTTACGAGTTGTAAAGATGTACAGACGCCAGCAGGTCAAGCTACCCGAAACTGTCAATTTTTCCCAATGAACCTTGAACCTAATACTTTAGAAATAAAGTCGAAAATCTATCAAAGAAATCTGACAGATTGTAGTAGCTTGATGTGCAGGCGTCTGTACATTACATTAATTAATTATTATAAATAATACCATGTCAAATAAAATAAAAATATGTTAAATTAATCAAAAAATTAAAAAGTCAAATTAATGAAAATCAACATCTAATATATAAAATTCCCGTGTCCCGGTGTTTGTAACCAAACTCTTCCGAAACGGCTGGACCGATTTGTGTGCATATCGACTAGGTCTGAGTCGGCCAACATGAGCAACGGGTGAATCGCTCACAGCTAGTAACAAACCAAAAGAAAGCCACCCCAATAATAGAAACACAGAATAAATACACATATACAAAATAATTAAAGTTAACAGTAAATATTGTCAAATATTCATGTCACAGATTAGAGACCGAGAGATTGCATAGTGAGTTAGCCATCTGTTATCGTTAATTAATTATAATTTCATTAATTGTATTTCTTTTCGTAATTTTCCATCACTATGTAGCACTTGTGTCAACATTGTGATGTTGTTTACCTATTGAATGTTATTCTTTTCAATACTTTGCAAATTATTATGAACAGATTCAATTTATTATACGATGATATGGGGAGGAGGGGGGGGGGGGGAATGTAACAATGACGTGTATTATTTTAGTCCCATGAAAAAAGACATTGTGAGAAGTGTTCAACAGGCGCTTTTTTAAATAAAAAAATGGGTTTTTTGATTTAAAGCAAGCATTTTTTTAAAGATTCATAATAACAAAATAATAAAAAATACATCTGATACTTACGACGTATCATTAATGGGAAGGTAAAAGTGGACTAATAAACTTCACGTTAGTAGAGGATGACCCCTAAACAACGAAATTATACAGTAAAAATTAAGAAATCAAATTGTGAACAAGTCGTGCTCGAATTTATAGAACTCAGAGAAATTTATCTTAAATATTTAATTTTGATTACAGACTGAATGACTCTGTTTACTTTCTGTGATTGTGATTTCACTGTATTTAACCAGGATTAGCTTTGAATAATTCCTTAACCAGTCGTACTCGTGTTTTAAGTATCACATCACCTATGAAGGCACGGTACATTTATGATAAAGTTCATGATATTTCTTAGGCGGCATGAGCAAGTTCAGCGCGGGCAGCGTGTACCACGTGCCGCTGTTCCGCGCCAGCCGCGCCGCACACGCAGACCTGCTCACGCGCATGCTGGCGCGGTACCTCACCAGGAAGATAGGCTTCGAGGCCGTCATGCGAGTGCGCTGTACCAGGTATGTAGCACTACCGCTGACCTGCTCACGCACATGCTGGCGCGGTACCTCACCAGGAAGATAGGCTTCGAGGCCGTCATGCGAGTGCGCTGTACCAGGTATGTAGCACTACCGCTGACCTGCTCACGCGCATGCTGGCGCGGTACCTCACCAGGAAGATAGGCTTCGAGGCCGTCATGCGAGTGCGCTGTACCAGGTATGTAGCACTACCGCTGACCTGCTCACGCGCATGCTGGCGCGGTACCTCACCAGGAAGATAGGCTTCGAGGCCGTCATGCGAGTGCGCTGTACCAGGTATGTAGCACTACCGCTGACCTGCTCACGCGCATGCTGGCGCGGTACCTCACCAGGAAGATAGGCTTCGAGGCCGTCATGCGAGTGCGCTGTACCAGGTATGTAGCACTACCGCTGACCTGCTCACGCGCATGCTGGCGCGGTACCTCACCAGGAAGATAGGCTTCGAGGCCGTCATGCGAGTGCGCTGTACCAGGTATGTAGCACTACCGCTGACCTGCTCACGCGCATGCTGGCGCGGTACCTCACCAGGAAGATAGGCTTCGAGGCCGTCATGCGAGTGCGCTGTACCAGGTATGTAGCACTACCGCTGACCTGCTCACGCGCATGCTGGCGCGGTACCTCACCAGGAAGATAGGCTTCGAGGCCGTCATGCGAGTGCGCTGTACCAGGTATGTAGCACTACCGCTGACCTGCTCACGCGCATGCTGGCGCGGTACCTCACCAGGAAGATAGGCTTCGAGGCCGTCATGCGAGTGCGCTGTACCAGGTATGTAGCACTACCGCTGACCTGCTCACGCGCATGCTGGCGCGGTACCTCACCAGGAAGATAGGCTTCGAGGCCGTCATGCGAGTGCGCTGTACCAGGTATGTAGCACTACCGCTGACCTGCTCACGCGCATGCTGGCGCGGTACCTCACCAGGAAGATAGGCTTCGAGGCCGTCATGCGAGTGCGCTGTACCAGGTATGTAGCACTACCGCTGACCTGCTCACGCGCATGCTGGCGCGGTACCTCACCAGGAAGATAGGCTTCGAGGCCGTCATGCGAGTGCGCTGTACCAGGTATGTAGCACTACCGCTGACCTGCTCACGCGCATGCTGGCGCGGTACCTCACCAGGAAGATAGGCTTCGAGGCCGTCATGCGAGTGCGCTGTACCAGGTATGTAGCACTACCGCTGACCTGCTCACGCGCATGCTGGCGCGGTACCTCACCAGGAAGATAGGCTTCGAGGCCGTCATGCGAGTGCGCTGTACCAGGTATGTAGCACTACCGCTGACCTGCTCACGCGCATGCTGGCGCGGTACCTCACCAGGAAGATAGGCTTCGAGGCCGTCATGCGAGTGCGCTGTACCAGGTATGTAGCACTACCGCTGACCTGCTCACGCGCATGCTGGCGCGGTACCTCACCAGGAAGATAGGCTTCGAGGCCGTCATGCGAGTGCGCTGTACCAGGTATGTAGCACTACCGCTGACCTGCTCACGCGCATGCTGGCGCGGTACCTCACCAGGAAGATAGGCTTCGAGGCCGTCATGCGAGTGCGCTGTACCAGGTATGTAGCACTACCGCTGACCTGCTCACGCGCATGCTGGCGCGGTACCTCACCAGGAAGATAGGCTTCGAGGCCGTCATGCGAGTGCGCTGTACCAGGTATGTAGCACTACCGCTGACCTGCTCACGCGCATGCTGGCGCGGTACCTCACCAGGAAGATAGGCTTCGAGGCCGTCATGCGAGTGCGCTGTACCAGGTATGTAGCACTACCGCTGACCTGCTCACGCGCATGCTGGCGCGGTACCTCACCAGGAAGATAGGCTTCGAGGCCGTCATGCGAGTGCGCTGTACCAGGTATGTAGCACTACCGCTGACCTGCTCACGCGCATGCTGGCGCGGTACCTCACCAGGAAGATAGGCTTCGAGGCCGTCATGCGAGTGCGCTGTACCAGGTATGTAGCACTACCGCTGACCTGCTCACGCGCATGCTGGCGCGGTACCTCACCAGGAAGATAGGCTTCGAGGCCGTCATGCGAGTGCGCTGTACCAGGTATGTAGCACTACCGCTGACCTGCTCACGCGCATGCTGGCGCGGTACCTCACCAGGAAGATAGGCTTCGAGGCCGTCATGCGAGTGCGCTGTACCAGGTATGTAGCACTACCGCTGACCTGCTCACGCGCATGCTGGCGCGGTACCTCACCAGGAAGATAGGCTTCGAGGCCGTCATGCGAGTGCGCTGTACCAGGTATGTAGCACTACCGCTGACCTGCTCACGCGCATGCTGGCGCGGTACCTCACCAGGAAGATAGGCTTCGAGGCCGTCATGCGAGTGCGCTGTACCAGGTATGTAGCACTACCGCTGACCTGCTCACGCGCATGCTGGCGCGGTACCTCACCAGGAAGATAGGCTTCGAGGCCGTCATGCGAGTGCGCTGTACCAGGTATGTAGCACTACCGCTGACCTGCTCACGCGCATGCTGGCGCGGTACCTCACCAGGAAGATAGGCTTCGAGGCCGTCATGCGAGTGCGCTGTACCAGGTATGTAGCACTACCGCTGACCTGCTCACGCGCATGCTGGCGCGGTACCTCACCAGGAAGATAGGCTTCGAGGCCGTCATGCGAGTGCGCTGTACCAGGTATGTAGCACTACCGCTGACCTGCTCACGCGCATGCTGGCGCGGTACCTCACCAGGAAGATAGGCTTCGAGGCCGTCATGCGAGTGCGCTGTACCAGGTATGTAGCACTACCGCTGACCTGCTCACGCGCATGCTGGCGCGGTACCTCACCAGGAAGATAGGCTTCGAGGCCGTCATGCGAGTGCGCTGTACCAGGTATGTAGCACTACCGCTGACCTGCTCACGCGCATGCTGGCGCGGTACCTCACCAGGAAGATAGGCTTCGAGGCCGTCATGCGAGTGCGCTGTACCAGGTATGTAGCACTACCGCTGACCTGCTCACGCGCATGCTGGCGCGGTACCTCACCAGGAAGATAGGCTTCGAGGCCGTCATGCGAGTGCGCTGTACCAGGTATGTAGCACTACCGCTGACCTGCTCACGCGCATGCTGGCGCGGTACCTCACCAGGAAGATAGGCTTCGAGGCCGTCATGCGAGTGCGCTGTACCAGGTATGTAGCACTACCGCTGACCTGCTCACTGTATCCAGCTGCCAGCCTGGGAAGATAGCCTTCATTTAAAAACATATTATCTACTATATCAGTTATTGGTTCTACGATTTTATTACCCATTTCATTGTAAAAATCTTTAGTGCAGATTTGGTATATAGAATCGAATCAAACGGTACTCAATGAACATCTGCGCTTGCGCATTACAATATGCAAAGGTACTCAAAACCTGCCAGGGTTGCGGGTTGTTCGAAAGAGATACGGCGGCCCCGGAACGTAAAGGGCAATAGAAGGAACATGGGTGGGTTTTAGTCAGTAAAAGTCTGACACGCCCCCCCGCTCCGGCCAGAGCGGGATTATATATTATTCAGAGCGGGATTATATATTAGATATTTGGTGATTTCCCACCCAAAAAAAAAAAAGAAAGCGTACTCAAAAGAACATGTCCACATTTTTTTATTTTTTACAGAGGCATAGCGATCCACACGTTCCATGGCAACTTCTTCGTGCGGTCCACCGACCTACTGTCCCTGCCCAACGTGTCGCCTGACGCGGGCTTCGGGATGCAGCTCACCATAGAGGAGTCGCTGACGGATCTACAGCAAGTGTGCTTCCAAGCGGCGCTACTATATACTAGCAGTAAAGGTATGATAAGATATTAAGAGGGAGAGAATATATGAGACACAATATTAAAAGTAAACGGACATCGCTCATGTTTGTTTAATATTACAAAATGCTTAAAACCCATGTTAGTAAAAACAGAGTAGCATCGATAATAACAATAATATTATGTTGTTTTTTATTTTTATTTTGAATAAGAAATATGTAAAAATATAGGAAAATATGTACAAAAAGGAATAAACGAAAATGATAATTATGTTGAATGATAAGCAGGATTAGTTATACATTTCACACTGTCTAACTAGAACTGGCATAAATGCCTGCATTACTTTTGAACCGACTTTGTCAGTGACTACATTCAGGATGCTATTAGTGCTGGCCCGCATTGTGCGCACCAACGAGGCGATTCTCTTGCGTATAATAGCATAAAAGCCATCAACACGAACCTTTGCAAACAAATTAAAACAAGTATTGCAGTCACTAACTGTTACTAACAGCGACAAGACGTATAATTTGGTTAAGAAATGCATATTATCGCGTTCCTAAAGAAACGAAGTTGAAGCTGCGTTCGAAATTAAAATGGCTGCGGAATGTTGGAAAGTTTCATCACTGCGTTTTGTCATTGTGATTGGAGGACGTTGAGGTTTGTGTATGCTGTCACCTTGGGAATTGCAAAGGACCATGGGAAGAAACGTCCCCACCCACCAACAGATTAGAAACACGTGTCATTTGAAAGATCTACCAGAATAGAGAACTTTTTACTATGGCGACATATGTCAAATACGTGGGGTTTAGGTTTTATGATATATTGTTTTTATATATTTTTTTCTATTTGACTAACACATTTCCTTAGTGTGCGATAGGGTTAAAATATGGCTATCATAATAATGTTTTCAATTAAAGAAAACGTACGATGGTAGCGTTCATCGCAGGAAGATTATGTGCGGAGTTCCGCAGGGATCTGTTTTAGGACCTCTCTTACGATGTGTTTCCGCGTAATGATCTCCCCGTTGGCGTTAATATCGTTTGCTACGCGGATGACACCCTGGTGGGACACTGCTGAAGAGACTATTCAGCTTGCATAGCTGGGACTAGAAAAGGTCGTGGCGTCGATCCGTGAAGTGGGTCTAGAGATAGCGCCACATAAAACTGAGGCGCTTTGGTTCCATAAGCTGCCAAGGACCAGAGAGCCACCCAGCTTGTCAGTCAGAGTTGGAGATGCGCAAGTTCAAGTGGGACGATACATTAAGTACCTTGGCCTGACTTTGGACGGTCGGTGGGGATTCGAAGAGCACTTCCAATGCCCCGAGTTGGAAAGGTAGTATGCGCTTTGCACAGACTGTTGCCCAATCTTGGGGGGCCACGAGAAGAAGTTCGCCGCCTATACGCGAGGGTTGTGCAGTCGATGTTTCTTTATGGGGCGCCTGTTTCGTCAATTAGGCTGTCAGGCGTCCGTCCGAGATTTACAGCCGAATGTGCGCCATCCGCCATAGTAGTGATAATCTGCCAGGAATCACTGTGGCAAGGCTGAGGCGGCAGGAACGGCGACGCGCGCTAGAGCAGTGGCGTGAGCGGCTGCAACAGCCGCAATATTCACAGAAGCGTGTTGTCGAAGCCGTCCTGCCACACTTCGAAGCATGGCTGAAAAAAGGCGAGCGCATGTCCTTTAGACTAACTCAGGCGCTTACCGGGCACGGTTGCTTCGGTGAGTACCTGAATAGGATTGAAAGAGAGGCCACGGCAAGCTGTCATCATTGTGGAGGCGGTTTGGACTCTGCACAGCATACGTTTGAGGCACTCCTCGAACGTATGCTAACGAACGTACGAACGTATGCGTAGGACCCTTCGTTCCAAGTCCCACGCTAGCTCCTAGCTAGGGTCCTAGTCGCTAGGATCGGGCAAGATCTGTCTCTGCTGGACTATGCTGGCGAACTCTGACAACTGGATAGGCGTAACCTCGTTCTGCGAGACAGTGATGGTCCAGAAGGAGGCTGCCGAACGAGATCGTGAGAGGTCAGATCGCAGTAGGAGAAGAAGTCGAGGAAGCAACCGTCTCGCCACTTAACACGCCGAAACCCCACCTGTAACACTTAAAGCAGGTGGGACTTTGGGGTTACGGGCGTTCAGAGTGGGGACTCTGAGCGTTCAGTGAGAGACCTCAGAGATGACCGGCAGCACCGTGGTCACGTGCTGTTGTGCATACATGCACAGCAAGGCTCAGGGGTGACCTATGTGTAGTCGCCCCAGGGATGTGCCTTAACAGGCGTTGCACAGAGGGGGGGGGGGGGGGCTAGGGACAAATCTATTAAAAGGAAACGGGGCCTCCTTTCATGTGTAGATATGGTGATCACCGGGGTGGTATTAGTCCGGTAAAAGTCCCACACTGTCCGGTTTTGTCCCCAAAGACCGGTCGCCTTTTGAAGATTTTCCCTCGACAGCAAAAAAAAGGAACTTTCATATTAAGCTTACGATTGCCTACGATCAGTGCGATTGCCTGTACAATCGCACTATGGGAAGTTGTAGGCACACTATATCCATTGTATGGTACATGGGGTAAGGGCGACATAATGACGGCACGGTTGGCGCAGTGGCTGAGCGATCGACTGCTGCGCTGCGTGTTGCGGGTTCGATTCCCGCACGGAACAAATATTTGAATGACCTGCAGATAGTTGTTTCGGGTCTGGGTGTTTGTGTATGTGAGTTTAAATGTTTGTAAACGCACCCACGATACAGGAGAATTCCTAGTGTAGGGCAACGATTTATTTAAAAAAAAATGACTATCGCACCAGCACAAATGCATAATAGTATTTTAATAGATGAACTCGCAATATAACTTAACTTAAGCTAGTAGTGTATCCCTAGCAGCGTCACAACACGCTTGTCCTGGTACAGGGGGGAGGTCGCACCGGGCGGCAGCCGAAGTAATGACCCGCAGGGTTGCGATGGTCGCGGAGAGGATCCAGCAACTGGGTCTCGAGGTGGCATTACACAAATCCGAAGCCATTGTCTTTCATGGCTGCGGGAATGCGCCACCGTCGGGATCCTAGCTGACGGCAGGAGGGGTTCGCATCGGCGTCGGGTCGACGTTTGAGGAAGAGAACCTCAAACCAACCCAGCCGCCGCGGGAGACTCCCCGGACGTCGGGCGCCGCGAGACGACTCCCGGCCACAGTAGATGCGGGCCTGTGGATGGTGAGCAATGGGTAGTTCACCGTCCGTCCGTCTATTGACGACAAACCGTGTCGTCGCCGTCGGCGCGTTAGTGTTTCACGCGCGCCTCTAAGAAATGTCAGCAAAACAAAGGGGCCTGCCAGAGTCACCGCCTGCCGGGGTTGCGGGTTTTTCGAAAGAGATACCGAGGCAATAGAAGGAACATGGGTGGGTTTTAGTCAGTACAAGTCTGACACTCCCCCCCGCTCCGGCCAGAGCGGGGGAAGTTATTTGATGATTTCCCATCCGCAAAAAAAAGTTAGTAGTGTATCGTTTGACATGCATTTCGATGTACTTACTAATAAGTTAAAATGTATATTAATTAACTGAATACTGTTATTTTTATTCAAAGACTTTTCGTTTGAGAACCAAGTATTTTTTTTTGTATAGAATCGTCATTTGTTTACGTGAAAATATGCTTTTTGTTTGTAGTTTTTTTTTTTTTTCCATAAACCCAATTGATTTTGAAACTAACACTGGTACTTTAGACTTTTCTGGGTCCCAGTGAACAAATCGAGACGCATCCCAAGACTGTTGAAGGGTGGGGACGGGGTCCATACAAAATCCCCCATGGTCCTTTGTGCTTATGTTTTTAGAGTTTCGTACCTCAAAAGGAAAAAACGGGACCCTTATAAGATCACTTTGTTGTCCGCCTTTTGTCTGTCAAGGCTTTTTATCTCAGGAACCCGTTAAGGTTACAAACCCAAATTTAAACCATATACTCTGTGGTCGTGGTCCCTTGGAGGTGTGACAAACAAAATTAACCTTCTAAGTCTACGCAGTCAAAAGATATGGCTGTTTATGTCGCAAGTTTGTACGGAACTCTCAGTACGCGAATCTTGACCGGTTTTTTTTTAATCTACTATTGTTTGGCTCTGTGTAATTCAGCTGCAGGAGTTGTTAAGTTATAATATTACAACATAATAACGTATCTGTTTCGTTTTAGGTGAAAGAAGAATACGTGTTCACACGATGGCGTTGCCGACGGCAAGTAATCTGACAGACGTGCTACACTCTGCCGACACACAATGTATTATAGGACTACTTAGTAAAATGGGTAAGTTTACTGATAATTTTCTACTATTAGTGTTTTACCCTTAATTTGACAAGAGACAAAAATCATGAATTTCTATTGTTTTTATTTATTTTTGTCATATTTAGATATTTTTTAGACCTGGAAAAATAATTTAAAAAATCTAGGATATCTAGATTTTCAGAAAATGCATGTCCAGTATTCTGGACATTGCCAGGTCCTCCATAAAGTAACAGTAAATATCGATGTGAAGTATACTGGACTTTGCCGAATTAAGGAATTGTGCGATAATTTTAAAAATATAATAAAAATTTAAAATCCTCGTGTATAACAAAATAACTTATTGCAGTAAAATTAAAAAAAAATTACCTACTATTTATAGGTTGCGCGGCTTCAATACAATTATATAAAACACAAAAAGTTCATTCCTATTTTCTTATAATGACATAATTTCATAATTCTGACATCATAATTATCAAAAGCTACAGTTTTTTTACATTAACTGTAAACAACAAGCTTCTAAAACTTCAACCATCTAACTTATAATATATAGTCAGTCAAAACTTTCCAAAACAATGATTAGTTTCACTAAGTTGCTATGGTATTAGTAAAAAAAATTGCTAATCCAAATACATCACAAATGCGCGCCTCAAAGGACTACTTGGCTCTTTAGGTTCTTCTCCTTAGGCTTTAGGCTTTTCTTGAGAAAACTGAATGTATTGGTATGAATTTAAGTCGTATACCATCCCCGACATACCTGCCCAGACAGAGTTTTTGAAATGCTACTTACTGGGTTCATGGGATTATGTAGCCTTGTGTTTCCCGCCTCTGTCCTTTTATACGGTATTGTCATTTCGTCAATGCTGTACCTCATCTCCTGTTCATTGGATTAGTAGTTGGTCCTCACCTTCTCTAGAAGCGGCCTCACTTTCAAGTATCGATCCAAATTGGGACAGGAATTGTCTACGAAATGAATAACCCTGCGTATGCATTCAAACCTTTTCAGAGGCTATAACGTTAGACTGGATATTGTAGTTTTATCATAGTAGTAAGATAGAGACACGTAAGATGGCAAATTCAAAACACCTATAAGTAAAAGAATGGATGGGAAATCATTTATTTCATCTTCGGTAACATATTGACTGTTGAGTTCTTTGCACAGAGTATAAGTTTCTATTATGGACTGTATTTCAGAGTACATCACAATAATAAGCTATTGGTGCGCCATAGTTTGCCATGTCAAAAACAAGTGCACAAACCTTTATTGCAGCCTTGTGCAAGATTGTGCCTTTTTCCAATTGTAATTGGTTGTCTTGTGCTTCGTTGATGACACGTGTCTAAGATGAGTGTGGGTAAGGACGGTTTTTCGTTTTGATCTAGTCCCAATATCCGGCACCTAAGTGCCGGTGATTTTTCCAGCTTACAAGGTCGGAATAAGATCATAATTTACCTGGCTGGTAGATGACAACAATTCTCTCATTATTGGGGCATGGATAGCTCTTCGACTTCTGGCTCGCTATTGGGTATTTCGTCGTCAGATGTATCGTCATTTCTGATGTTACTGTTGGAAATGTTCAGGTTTTTCAGTGACGATGGATGGTGCATTTTCTGATAAGACTTCAACTTCCTGGCCATTGTTCAAATCTGGCTCTTCATCAGTACTGGTCAAGCCAAAGAGCGTTAGATGGTGGCACTAAAGCTAATAATTTTGACGCGCGTGGTGTTTTTCTGAAAACCTGTAAATAAAAGTATTGCTAGGTGTCAAGAAATAACATATAAAACGCATAATACGGATATTAGTTCCTAATATTTCCTATTTCTTAGTTTTCTGTATCATGGGCAAAGTCTAGTATACTGCACATCGCTAAACCATACTAAATCCTTGAAAACATGGCAATAGGAAATATACTGGACACCCAAGTTTCACAGAAAATAACGCAAGATCTCTATCTAATATTGTGATTGTAGTATAGGTATATATACATAAATACGTTACGGAATACACAGAGAATAAATAACGATTTACTGTCGAACAAAAATAAAAAATAAATCGAGACTTACCAAGAGCGGTCGCGACGCGTTCTTCCTCTCTGACATTGCGCCAGCGAGTGACTGGCTGAGAGCATGTGCTCATGTACAGTTATTTTTTATGTAGTAATATACGATAAAACCAAACTATTCGATACTAAACAAAACCCTAATATGGTAAAATAAATGTTATAGATTTTTTCAAACTGGACGACCAGTATACTTCCCATTGTCAAATTAAGGGTTAAAAGGAAAAAACTTAACCCTTATTAGATCACTTCGTTGTCCGTCTAGCTAGACCCTTTATCTCGAGCACACGTGGAGGTATTGAGTTTATATTAAAACTATATGCTCAAGTCTGTGGTCCCTTTTAGTTGTGTAAAAATCAACCCTCTAAGCCAAAAGATATGGCTGTGTATGTTTTTTTTTTAGAAATATTTAAAAATGTATATAAACGAAAAAACAAAGAAAAGAAACTGATGATCTGTTTCTGGAAGTGACTAATCAGTTTTAACCCAATTAATCGTTTCTTCTCCATACATAGTATGACTTTATAATGAGAAATTGACTGAGCTCGCGTCATATTGAGACTGTCTGTCAGCTGTCACTTGAATGCTGGCAAATTCTCTATATATATACAGTATGTTAGTTTAAACGAGGGACGTATTCAAACCCACAATAATGCATACTTACATGATACTAATAAAAATATGAACAAAAAAAAACACTAATAAATAAAAGACAGAACCATACCAAAAATTTCGCAAAAGTCTCGTGTATATACCCTTGCGCTAGCGATTTAATACTATCGCAGAACATGTGTGCGTGTCAATGACCTTTAGGTATAATCCATTTTCCCTTCATACTTTAAACCTGGCTTAGGACGCCTTTTCGGTAGAATCGGCGCGTAGGTATTTTGCCGCGTGATTTACTTCACTGTTTACAAGTTTACTTCTCTCGCGCTCAGTGTTCATGAATAATGTATTTTATTGGACAATTACGTCAGAAATTAAGGTTATAGGTTTTTTACATATTTGGGACGAGAATCGAATACTGAATACCCTCCCTCAATAAGTACCTCGTTTAACCTAACACACTGTATATTAGTGCACAGGCTTAACAAGCGTCTTCAGGCCAATAAACAAATCACAACTAATCCAATACAATTTCTCCCACAGCGGTAGACCGTTGCATGTCGGCGTCGATGTCGGAGGCGCGCGAGGCCGTCATGAACGTGGCCGTGGACGCGCTGTCCGCCTTCCGCCTGTCGCAGAACTTGCCGGCCGGCTCCATGAGCTCGTCGCTGCACGCACCCATGTCGCTCCGCCTGCTGCCCATGTATTTACTCGCTCTACTCAAGAGGGTAAGTCATATAATAATAGCTGTTTATGTCTTTAGCATAGACAACTAAAAGATTTAACGTAATTTTGGCATTGAATTGTTTCATTTTTTCATCTACTGATAGAGATTTGCTGGTTATTTAGATAACCTGCAATTCTCTATCAGTAGATGAAAAAATTGTGCATTGTGTGTGTCTGCAGATGAAAAGTAAGCACTATTTAAAGATTAACACTTTATAGTTTTAATTATGACGGAGATTTAACCTTTTATTTCTGCTGGAGTATCATCAAATAACTTCTCCCGCACTGAATGGAGTGGGAGGGTGTACAAAAAGTACTGACTAAAACCCATCCATGTTCCTTCTTTTGCCCTTGTGTGTTCCGGGGCTGCGGTATTCCTTTCGAACAACCCACCACCCCGGCTGGCCCCTCTGCTATGCTGACATCTCTTTGAGGCGCCCATGGAACACAAACGCGGTAGATACGGCCTGTCGTCACAAGGCAGACAGACAGTGAGCTATGGGCACCGTCCACAGACCCGCGTCTAGGGTAGCCGGGAGTTGCCTCGCGGCACCTGATTCCTGAAGGGTCTCCAGCGGCAGCTGAGTTGGTTTGAGGGAGAATTAACCTTAAACCGTTTTTCCAACAGAAAGCTTTCCGCACGGGCACATCGACCCGGCTGGACGACCGCGTGGCCGACATGTGCGCGCTGAAGTCGTCCCCGCTGGCGGCGCTAGTGCGCGCCGTGTACCCCGACCTGTTCCCCGTGCACGAGCTGCGCGCGCAGCTGGCGCCGCACGACGACGAGCCCGTGCCCGACCCGCCGCGCCTGCAGCTCACGGCAGAGAGGTACGAGCACTAATGTGGACGGATGCACTATATTCTTTCGAGAAAGATTCACTCTTTTTCTATTTCTTTCAGTTTTAAAACTAGAAAGATGTGAAAAAAGTACGGACTCCCTACAATGGAATATAGAAGTGTATGAAAACTCATGAGAATTTCGTAGAGACGTATTATTTCCCTAGCTGAATGGGACGCGACAGCATTGATTAACAGACAAATACGACGTCAATGTGAGCACATTGATACGTAAATGGTTGTTACAAGCCTGAAGACGACTTTGGAGTGAAAACACTAAGTAAATCCGTATGTTCTTTATTTACCCCCATAGGATAAACATCACCGGCGCGTACCTGCTGGACGACGGCGAGAGCATGATCCTGTACGTGTGCCAGGGCGTCAGTCCCGCCTTCCTGTCCGAGACGTTCGGCCTGACGGCGTTCTCGCAGCTGCCCGACGAGCTGCGCTCGCTGCCGCGCCTCGACACCGAGGGCAGCGCGCTGCTGCACGCCTTCATAGAGAAGCTCAACGATGACCGGCCGTACGCCTCGGATATACTTATATTGAGGTGGGTTTCATTTCAGCTTGAGTTTGAGGTAGTGTGAAATAAAAAATCTTTTCTGTATTACGGCTATGGGACTGATTATCTGAGTTTATTATTTTCTGTAAGTAAATCCTAATTTTCGGATATTTGTTTTCCAAAATAATGAGATTTAATTTCGTTACACTATTGCTTAAATTTCGTATGAACTACGAGGAGTACCCTGCTTAAATGGTGTTGTTGTTGTATTCTACAGAGACAATTCCCCATCACGGACCCTATTCACGGAGCGACTAGTCGAGGACCGAGTGGAGTCCGCGTTTTCCTACTTCGAGTTCTTACAACACGTGAAAAACCAAGTGAAATGAGTTTGTGACAGCCAAGTGACTTTAAAGTGGGACCGCAAGGTCCAAGTGATCCGGGGGACTACATACGTTAGCTAGCGCCGCGCCGGTACGCCGGCCCGACACGCCACTACGCCGACTTGCGCGCCACTACGCCGACCCGTCGCGCCACTACGCCGACCCGTCGTGCCACTACGCGGGCTCGGCTGCCGGTACGTCACGGACCACACGGACCACGGATGATACGACACTGCCCTACTAACGATAAGAATTCTATTAGCACTTCTGGTTTTCGAGTTTTATGAAAACTGGTGGTAGTGGTAATGTAAAAAATTCGCACATAATCCAAAAAGATAATATATTATACAATTATTTATTTCAAAATTAATGTGTCCGGTTCTAAGACGTGTATATTGGTTAGGTTTAATTAGTCTCTGGCCGATTAAATCCGCTCTCTCGATCAATATCGAACAATAACATAGAAGAGTATTAGTACGAGGCTATAAATTATATTTTTGTTGTATAAACTGGTAACTTATTCACTCTATGTAACAAATAACGAAATAAATGCTTCCATGCTTCTAAATTGTAAGGAGGTTAAGGATTACTTGTAAGTTGTTTAGGTAGCAGACAGCATTTGAATTACGAAGACGTGTGTGTACAAAGACCTATGTTGATCGAGGATTCTTATTTTGATTATTGATGCGTGGTTCCTGGGAGTATTGGGAATTTTGTTAAAAGCTGACCGCTTCACTTTGACCGTGTCTGAAGTAGATGCGCGGTGCGGGATGGGTATGGTGGCGTGATGCTTGTGCTCAGTTATTGGCCGACTGGCGAGTGTCAACACCCCTCCTGCACCGCGCAGCTACCTCTAACACGGTCTCAGTTAAGCGGTCAGCTTATAGTAACGTTAATTAAGTAACATTTCGCAATGATACCTACTTTTCTAATTTACAGACAGTTTAAAATAAAAAGGTTCCCCGAAATGGCGTATCACTAGTTCTGATAGATATTATATTGGTGGCCCAATTCTCATAGGTTAAACTTCACTTTAGTACGAGTCTCGTATCATCACAACTGGGATATAAGCAAGCAGCGACAATATAGATATTTTTATGTAAACTCGAGCCAGAAGCGCTATTTGTTGTATATGGCAAGAAATCAAGTATGTAGTGTTGTTGATTTGTGAAATAATAAAGTTTTAGTAAGACCGCGCGTTTTGCTAGTTGCTTACTTTTTACAATGTAAAGTGTGTTTTTATTTATTTTTCGCATTTGGTAAACAAATATGGCGGACTGAGATTTCCATTTAAGAAAACTGTCTGTTTTCCTTGGTATTTGCGAAGTAGCCTGTGATATAATTAATATGGTGGAAAATAGATCAAACGTCTTCATACCTACATAATTTTGTATGATTGAAGCTGAAATGATATTTGTACACACGGCGACGATCAAGCTATACACTTCCTATATATTCTTTGTATAGATTACCCCTATCCTGTAAAACACGTTCGTTTCTGGAAAAACAGTTGCTTCAATTTTGATGTTAAAAAAAGTATTTTCTATTCTACAATGACAGAACCGCATAAACTGGTGTTATATAGCTTGGTTGTCGTGCGTACTATCTTTTGTTTACCAAAACGAATACGTAAGAAAAAACACACTACATACATTGTTATCGCAATGTTTTGTTAATACACAAGAATGTGACGACAATGAAGTATTTTACTGAACATATTATAGTGGAATCATCCCTGTTACGCCAGTTCCAAGTTATTTTTAAAATATATTTTTATTTCTTGGAAATCTAGATTTTTATTTCAAATGTTTTTCGCCTTAAAGGTGGGTCATTTATCGGATTGTTAAAGTATATTATTGCGTAAAACACAGTGTTTGTGACGCGTTATTAAAATATAACTAAAGCAATAATTTTTAAACATAATTTCGAAGTCATGAAGTGGTATTGAAGGTCGGTAAAATGATACTTTTCATTCAAGAAGTTGCTGAAGAAATATTTCTAAGGTTTTATTTGTATGCATGGATCGTTTGTGTGTGTGATCGTTAGCGGAGCAAAACATACGAGACGGGTAAAAGAAAGTTAAAAGGGTATGTAATGTTAAGAAAATTTATTTTAAAATAAATTGATTCCAAAGGTTTATCGTACGCCGTTGTTCCGCACCGCTGACTGACTGTTCGTCTGTTCCCTTGTGTTGTGTACAAATATGTGGTATGTTATTTTTTTACATATCGACGTTGCAAATTTTAAATAACATAAGGGTCTTTGACGCGCTGTAGGATTTGCAACGTTCGGCTCAGCTCTAAAAGTTCATAATCCAATCGCACACCCAATGACCTTTACGTTGTTTCTAATTTCATGATATTCCTAGGGCATGGCGTGATTGGTGTACTAACGGCGAATGTATTGCCCGTTGATGCAATGAAATACATATTTTTTTTATTGTTAATTCCATGTTAGGTGTATGTAGTTAACTTTAAACTTGTATCTATTAATCATAATTCGATATTATTTTACCATTGTAAATTAAATAAAATTATTTATGAAATTGTAGGTAGTGTGTTTTTTATATTGAAATGAGATTGGTTCAGGATTCGGTGGAGTGACTGTATTGTGGAACTTGCAACCTTTATACGCTAGTACATTATCAGGTATTTTGTCTTTCATTAGAATAAAAATGATGTCAAAATACCAATGTTATATCTTCAAAGTAGCTTTCGGTCTTAGAGCTAATAATTTTTTTATTTAAATTAAGTGAACTTGGTACAATATTTACTTTCGTTTAAAAAAGGCTTTCTCTTGTAGCTCTAATGTTTCATTTCTAACCTGTTGTTGGTCAAGTGATCCATTTAAAACTTTTAGGGCCAGTTCAGACAACAGAAAAGTCCTAGCGCAGGCTGGAGCCCCTTCTGGTCGTAAATCAGACCAAGAGCTTAAACGTGCTTCAGACAGTGCGAGTCCTGCCGGGTTTGCGGGTTGTTCGAAAGAGACACCGCGGTCCCGAAACATAAAGGGCAATAGCAGGAACATGGGTGGGTTTAATCAGTACAAGTCTGACACTCCCCCCGCTCCGCCCAGAGCGGGCGAAAATATTTGATAATTTCCCATCCGTATAAAAGACAGTGCGAGTACCTACATTAAGAGTAGGCTAGAGACCTCGCTCACTAACTTGTTCGCGCAGTCTGGTATCCTCAAGGACTCCCGATGAGGCGCACGAGCGCGTCTCAAGCATGTGCGAGACGACACTCGATCTCCGCGTACATAACGTTTTCTACTTTACATAATGGCAATACCGTCTTATTTTTAACCGACTTCCCAAAAAGGAGGAGGTTCTCAATTCGGCCGGTATGTTTTTTTTTCTATGTATGTACATCGATTACGCCGCGGTTAATGGACCGATTTGCGTGATTCTTTTTTTTAATGCAGCCATTAAATTGCGCGATGAGTTTCCTGTTCTATATGAGCTGACTTACACCTCTTCCTGCCTAATAAAAGCGATCGGTAGCGTAAATATGCAATCGTTGTATTCGTGTGTTACCAATAAGTTCAGTAAATCGGAGATCTTTCTGTGTTCGGGTTCGCCGAACAATGGGAGTGCGATATAATAGTGTTCGCGCGACGGTCAATTGGGCTAGTACGCGGCCTTATAGTTATCACATTTATATAGTCGAACAATCGTAAGGTAAACGCACAATTTGAGCCTTGTTACGAGTATGTCCATTGCATGTTGCACGGTACGGTTGTCAACCGAAATTCTACGATTTATTCGAAACATACTATGCTTGCATACTATCTTTGTTATTTGTTATATTCCGTTTGATTGTATAGGTACTTAAATAGTTCCTCTGGTTCCCTATGTTACACAATGTCCGCAGTTATAAAGATATTAGTGTTGTATTCGTTTACTGAAGTTTGTCACTTAAGAAAAAGATGACCCTACATGAACAATTTTTGTCATCGTTCTGCCTCTTTACCAGTCCCCCCCCTTTCTAGCCATATAATCTTAACACTTATCCATCGTTTCTTTATTCTTCCTCTACTCTTATAGCGATCCAACTTCATAATTTCATACTCAAATTTTTCCTCACTACGTTTTCCTCATTTTTCTCCGTATCACATGTTCATACCACGATAAACAATTACCACAACTTTTCAGTCAACGGAGCCATTTTCAGACTTCCTTTAAATGTACATTTCGCCAGCAATACATCTAACTTAATTAAAATGACGACTGCTAAGACTGATAGCACCTAATATAAGTACTCTGCAGGCCTCAAGGGGCTGCGTTTTGACGGAGACAGATTGATGGAATACAAGAGCATAGAAATGTTTAGAGAATACTAACGCGAATGAGCGTTGCGTCGAGCACAGCTTTTAATATACAGTCTTATGAATATGTAACACAAATACCTACCTACCTAAGATATCATTTGAAACGTTTTTTCAAAAAATAAAATGCATTGTATGTACATTCAACCACAATTCCATCAAATAAATTCACATAATCAGCGTTTTTATGCATCTTAATGACGATCATCTGTAGTTTAAAGACTTTATGTGCCATGTTACTTTATCGCTGGCAACTTCGCGCTTTGTCGTGCAACGTTCCAATACAGTTTTAGCAAAAAGCAATAATTTTCAAAGGTAGTTTTGGCCCTATTGTAGTGTACATCGATAGATGACTCGCCAACTGAAGTTATGTCTACGTATGCAGCAATGTACGTCTAATGCCACATTGGGTCCATGATCCCGCTGTTCATGAATAAATACAATAACTATTAGGAGTATTAGGTATAATTCAATTGTTTAATTTAATGCCAGTGTGACTGAACACTAGAAGAACATTGTAATTTTGTTTCAATACAAACAATCTGAAATCATACTTGTTTTCTTTTGAACAATTCCCGTAAAACATTCCCAGACCTACAAGGTATCAGGTGAAATCGCTAGCTTGGGTAGCTCGCGCGCGACATTAAAACATATAAGGTATAGCAATGGCGAATTCAACTCTTTAAATTAAGCCATGTCTTCACTAGAGGACAAGTCGCGGAGACATCGGCCAAATTACACATCACCAAGTGGTGAACACCTATGTCTCCCGAGAAGGTAGTGATTTTCAGTCTCGCTTATATAATTGCGAAACAAGGCGACGCACGTCCTCACTATTCAAAAACTGTCGGGGGACTGTCGAGGGACTCGGAGGCCGAGCGAGTCGACCCGTAGATGTCGGAAAAACACACCCTGTTGAGTCGCTTGATAATTTTTCCCTAGTGAAAACGCGACATTAATGTCGTCAATTACTATTTGAAACGGGTGCGTCTAACCTGAACTACAAATTGCAAGAAAACGAGAGTAAGTCTGCATTTCTCTGGGTATTAAGGTATGTACCCAACGAAATAAACGTTGAAAAACAGAAAGCTTGGTCACAAAACCGATCGTCCGACCAATTTCCAGTAAATGATTCTGGTCCTGATTATAACGTGACCTCGCTTTGTACACATTTACTGCACAATGAGAGATTTGGTGTTCAAGTTAGTGACTAGTCATAGTCGCGGCCGCGTAGTGCTTGTTTTATTCCATCAGAGTCATTAGCAGGCGCCAGGCATTTTATATAAACCTCTGCTTATCCTAACCATCAAGGTTTTGGAACGCCATTGTCACATAATTATGTAACGTAAACAAACGTGTGCCCTGGGGCCTAAGTCGGCTATTACAATAGTGTCAGAATGGTCGATCACTGATCGCATAATGGTTGATTTTGACAAGTTTAGTATGTAGTAGATTACCAAACTTGTCAAAATTAACCATTATGCGATCAGTGATCGACCATTCTGACACTATTGTAATAGCAGACTTAATTAAGCCCCTGGACGCTGACAAAAATGTAGGTAAAATGAGTTTCTCGGTGTGGATATACGCGTGTCTCTATGTTCTGGCGTTCAAAAAAAGGTTAAGAAATGGAAGATCTATGTTGATACGTGAATAAATTAATTTGTTAAATATCCATGAAAAGTACCGCCTACATGTTAAAAGTAGTTTTTATGCAGTAAAGTAGGTAGTAGACCAGCGTGCGTCGTTTTACCGCAGATCAAATTTTCACTTCTCTACATATTATTTAGTAGGTACCTACTTAGTCATAGCGACGAATCCTTACTAATATTATTATAAAAGCGAAAGTGAGTTTGTGTGTTTGTTTGTTTGTTACCTCTTCACGCTTTAATGGCTGAACCGATTTTGATGAATTTTGGTACAGATAGTTGGGAACCAGGAGACGGACATAGGCTAATTTTTATTAAAAAAGAGTGGGATATGAGGGAGAACGAGGGAAAAAAAGGGAAAACTTAGCGTTGCTATTACAAATCAATCAGGCGCAAGAGCAAAAACTACAGGTCTGCTTAGTGTGTTATACCGAATTTAACGCGAGCGAAGCCGCGGGCGAAAGCTAGTAAATCATAAATGTGGCACAGACTATACAACAAACTTTGCAAATATCATCTTTATACACACTCATGTTTTACAAATAGGTAAATATATCTTTATCTTATCTTTATCACTGCTTGCTTAGATCACACCATACCCTCCACCTATTATCTTACATATTAGACTTAATAACGCATAAAATTTCAATAAATAATAATTTATTCAGGATTTAGTTCAATTATTGTCACAGGCTCCGCTTCTGGTTTAGGTTCTTTTCTATAAAGCATGTCACAGCATTCCATACAGTCTGTGCAGGTAGCGAGAGAAGTTAAATCTACTTTTTGCGGCCAATAGTCTATTGGTTCGTACTTGTTTCTTCTGAACATCTGGTGGTTGAGGAGTGTCCAGAACCATAGGCAGGCTCTTCCGCGACGGAACTTGACAGCTGACGTCAGAACTGCCTCTATAGCGCGCTGAGAAACCGGGTCTCTTTCGTAACACGTGTTGAATTTCAAGTTTTTTATGTTGCAGCGAAATACCTGAAAACGATGTTTTTTTTGTAGAAAATGGATGATGCATATTTTTTTAAAATACCTACCCTTAACGAAGACGAAAAGCACTAGCTAGATCTGCCTGTTACTGCGATATTTTTTTGTTCTGGATCATAGTTCCGGAAATATTGGGGATCGGAAGTTTTTAATTTCATACTTTTTTTCATTTCACTAACAAAAAACCAGAGTTAGCTATTAATTAGCTAACTCTGTTTTTTTTTATTAAAGATTTGCTTGGTTGATGGCTTCGTAAAGCACGTATACTCCTTGAATAAGACCACCTATATCTTGGTGTGGAATATACCCATGTGTCGTGGTAGACTGTAGAAGTGTAGACCATAAATCTATAAGTCTAGGCTTATAATGTCTCGGTATCTTTGACAATACTGGGATAATCACTTGGAGTGAAACGGAAGCTAAGATAACACGGCCGGGCATTATATTACTACCCTGCTGATAGGTCTCCCAATTTCCCTCAGACTACGCTGCACCTGCCTCGCTTCAGTTTCCGTTCAGCAATTTATTGTCTGGAGTCGTCTGGAGACAACATTCGTAGCGCACAGAGATAAGTCTACCACTAACGACGTTAAGAACTGAATTGGGCGAACGTCGGACTTTTCAAAATGCGTAATGTAGTGATTTCAGTAAAATCTTACTTCATGTCCACACATTTCGATCATGCAGTAGTTTTTGAACCTTACTGGTACAAGACTCACTCGGAAACCCACTTTTTGGAGGCGATCTGTTAAGACAATGTGGCGTGTTAAGGTTTATTATCTATAATAACTTTTTTATAAAAAAAGATAAATAAGAAACGTACATAACTATAATTACAATTAAATTTTGTTTTTTCCACGAGGACGTTGGTGCTGTAATGTGAACTCGGCAATGGTCCATATTATATTTTCAGTTGAAGTAATTTACATTAGAAAGTTAGGACAAACGGACGCTATGACAGTCCTTAGAAAACAAACTGAACTGGCCTTGATCATGAGTATATATGCGAATCCACTCTTAGAGCCCGGACTCCAACAATGCGCATGCGGAACCAAGTGGAACGAAGATATGTGCAAAACGCCATGCAGCATTGATTGCAATCTACATGGCGTGATTGGTCGGTTTTTGTCTGCGCCTATATTAGCTTTGGTGGACTCTGGGTCTTATGAAAAGGACAGGGTTGGTGATTGGAAGTATGTCGCGTTATGGTAGTTTTTGCTGAGTGATAATGATGATCAATGTGACTTAGTCTTCATGGAAGTTTGGCATCTGAAGCAGACTGGTAAAAGTAAAATAATAAAAATTACGTACCTCTTAGACCAGCCAATAAATGCGGTTTATGGATGCAAGAGTCAAATGTATTGCAAGGTCCATAATATATTTTTACGAACAGAAAAGACATTTTAATTTAGTAAACGAAATAAAATATTGGGACTGAAATGAAATTATAAATAAATTAATTGAAATGATATTTGTACGGATGGCAGTTTTTTAAAATAAGTAGACAAGTACACAATGTTTTGACATTTTACTCAGACCCATAGATAAAAAAGTAACCGTGATTATATAATTTATGGTTACTATATTGTGTGTGTTGATATTTTTTAACCGACGAAAAAAAGGAGGTTCTCAATTCGACATGTATATTTTTTTTTTTTTTTTTTTATGTATGACCACGCATAGTTTTTACTGAGACGTCCGATTTGAAAAATTCTTTTTTCATTGGAGAGAGTATATTTCAAAGTTGGTCCCATTTTAAATTGAAAAAAAAAATCCGCCCCTAAGGGTGGAAAAATAGGGGTTGATTAATTTTTTTTCATACTAAGTTTGCAATTGTGAACCGATTTTGTTTAAATTTGAAACACATATGTAGTTCTGATGATAATACGACGTCAAAATGATCTGATGATGGATGATGGAGACAGGAAATACTTGCATTTTGCAAGAGGTCCTCAACAGTTTAAAGCAGCGATATATCGTGTTTCAACTCATTTCATGCACGTTGACGACAACTTTAGACCTAGCTGGAGAATAGCGCTATTATCAATTTCTTATTATTTCAAGTTCTTATCAATTTACCGCCACTATATTGTGTTTGGGCTCGTTTTATTAACCTTGATGAGGACTTTGAGCCAATCTGGATAATTACTGTCACTGAAGATCTGAAGATGGAGACGGAAGGTATTTGCAAGACGTTCTCAACAGTTTACAGCAGCTATATCGTGTTTGGGCTCATTTAATGCACCTTGACGTGATCTTTAGACCTAGCTGGAGAATTACGGTCATGGAAGGTCTGTTGATGGAGACGGGAAGTATTTACTAGACATTCTCAATAGCTTACAGCAGCTGTATTGTGTTTAGGCTCATTTCATGTACCTCGATGAGAACTGTTGATGCCTTGCTGGAGTATGATTGTCATCAAAGCTCTAGCGGTGGAAATGGAAGTCAGTTACAAGAGGTCCTCTACAGTATAACGCCACATGGACTTATTTTCTTGAACTTTAGACCTTACTGGATTATGCGTGTCATCGACGGACGGATTCCCTTATTTGAAAAAAACATAATAAGTGTGTTTTAGCCATTACTGCAAGAATTAGATATCTGTATATGTGCAGTGCATAGTGGGTTAACCTTTCAGTAGCTGCATTTCAGTCAGCGCGCTCATCATGTGGATTAACACCTTATTTGGTCAAAATTTGATAATGATGCTAATGAAATGTAGTCCCAGGTCAATTCATGCTTTATCGAGGGTCGTCCCTTGAAGTTTAAGTAAATTGACGGCCCAGCTTAGAATTACGGGCAACATCATGCGTTCAAAAACATTTCTAGTACGTGTTCTTTTGAAAATTGCAACCAATCGAGGTCTAGCAACACAGTCATTGCTATCACTCTATTTCCTTTGCTTTCATTGTTAACACAATTCTTCAGATTTTTGGTAGGTACTAGAATATCTAGAGGTCTATTCCCAAAGACTCGATAGTGTTTCGAATTCATGGTAGTCATCTTAGTACTTGTCAACCTGTTTGACGGTAAGGAACATTCTTATCGAAGCTCCCATCCCCGAATCCTTCATCTTACGCTCTGTTCGCCTATCAAAGATTTTTATTATATATCAAAAGCAACTAATGTGGGTTCAAAATAATAGCTACCAAATATTTAGTAGTGTCGAAGTATACCAAAAAATCGACGAAAAAGGAAATTAGATAGCAAAAGACAATATTTTATTTTAAAAAGCCGAAAAATTTAAAATTTTATACCAATTAGATTAAGTAAAGCAACAACAAATTTGTTGTAAAAGAAAACCAAAAAGAGTAAAATAAAAACTTTTTAACAAAAAATTGAACCGACGAAAAGTGAAAAATAAAAAACCTTTTAGTCTAGCTAAGCTCCAAAGTTAAAGTATGAGATTAATTTTGAGGCGGCGCCAACAAACAATGATCGACGATCAATCAAGTTGTCAACGTATACCATGGTTACGTTATGAAAATCAATAAATAGTTTGTTTGGCGCCGACTTGAAATTAATCTCATACTTTAACTTTGGAGCTTAGCTAGACTAAAAGGTTTTTTATTTTTCACTTTTCGTCGGTTCAATTTTTTGTTAAAAAGTTTTTTTAGAGGGAGTACTGCACATCAAAGACTATAATAATAATATGTTTGACGTGTACTCGCCAGCAAATAACTTCACTCAGCACCTACACGTGAAGTGACATAGTGGTGCCGATTCTGATGAAGCACTGGAGTAAACTAGACTATATAAAACTAATATATATATGTATAATAAAAACTAAGCACATCTAATATTATTCCACACCAGTTTAGTGGGGTATTTAAAGCAACAACTTATGTTAAAATAAAAAAAAATCTTTCGGAAATGTTGGAGCTACGTAACTGGACGGGGAAAATAAGTGCATTTCGCCTTTAAGGGTATTTTTACAAACGATTTTGATTCCAAACATTTTCGATTTTTGCACACGATTGCTCTCTGACAAGCGGACGTGTGACACTAGAAATAATGATTTGTTACCAAGTAGTAAAAAGTATTGGATTACGTTTTTCTACGTCTTGTCCCGTCTATCACTCGTAAATGTTTGAATGACTTTGGTTTAAAATAATGGTAGTTTTGGTCACAGAGCCTGCCCCATTGGATTTGCAAGTGTCAGCTCATCTCCGAAAGTTAAATTCTAGCGCAAAAATGGAAGATATATTTATAATATAATCATTATTTGTGGCAAGATACCAACTTTGTATTTTACCACAAATAATGATCATTTGAAGCTCTTAGTACAGTTTTAACTGAATTGTTATATTGGAAGCGAGATTTATTTAATTTATTTATTTAATATACTATGGAAGAATTACAGCTATATAAACACATCATAAAAAAAAGAAATCTTAGAAACAGAAAGCCAATTACAAGTCAACACATAAAGAAATGGAATAGATATTACAAGTGAACACACGTCAGTACAATGTGTTAATTTAAAGTTAATATAGTTTAGTTCTATTAAATAAAGTCGGTTTTACAAACAAAATTTCAGAAAAAGACTCAAAAATCTGTTCGTTTACAATAAAATAAAAAGTTACAATAAAACAATTAAGTAAATAGGGTAAAAAACCCAATTTGTGGGCTATTTGAAAAACTTGAGGCTTAAGCACCTTCTGGCTGACGTCACACTTGTTGTGAAAGGATCCAAATCATGTTGCTTACATATTATATTGAACTGCTTACTCACACGCACAGTATAACTGTTCTGCCTGTAGTTCGTATTAGTATGAGGTACACGTAAGGGCGTATTACCAGGAAATGTGCAATCGCTAGCCCTACTACGACGAACTAAATTGGATACTCCAACTGGGCGTAATGAATCGGCTTGTTAACATAATCAACTGCGACATAAATACATATATGTTCATGACATAGGTCTCTACTTACTATTATAGTATCCATCACAAGGCTATGTAGGTACACTGCGAGCTATAAAATGGTAGCTATATATAGACTATTATGCATGTGGCTGTATGAGATGAACTAAACAAAATAATCATGATATTTACGTCGTTGGGTATTAAGGTTTCTTTTGTATGAATCTATCAGTAGCTGCCCAACATTGGTTGGTTGGTTGGTCAGAACTCGCCCTCTATTCATATTACTTAAAACATATACATAGATATTACTTAAAACATAAGTGAATAAAATGTTAGCTTAGAGATTAGATAGTTATACACCTTTGCTTAACCCCTTCAGGAAGTACAGGTATCATAATAGGATGATCTAAAAGTGCAGTTTCCTTTGAATTTGCTTGGTTTTGTTTGTTCCTCAGGCACTATATATATGTATAATCAGCTTATCACGCGGGCAAGTGCATGCCACTCCTGCCGGGGTTGCGGGTTGTTCGAAAGAGATACCGCATACCCCGGAACATAAAAGGTAATAGAAGGAACATGGGTGGTGAACATGAGTCAGTACAAGTCTGACACTCCCCCCCGCTCCGCCCAGAACGGGGGAAGTTATTTGATGATTACCCACCCCAAAAAAAAAGTGCATGCCACTTATCTCCAACTTTTTGCTTCCTAGAAATTTATGCCAGTTTTCAGTTTGGACTCTTTAAATACCTGAGCACCATCTTCCTGCCCTTGTCCCATTCTGCTTAGGGCCAGCGCAACACGTTTTCTATTTCCATTCTCCCCTGTTAGACGTCGTGAACTCGTGACGTCTGACAGGGAAGAATCATTTACCAATTTAAATACAATCATTTACCAAGGATTAAATGATTCTAGAGAAAGGAGTTAACCATCTCGTCTTTTAATCACCTCCTTTAATTCCTTACAGAATCCATTTTTTTTTCTTTGGCCATCTTCTCTCTCTCCATCCAAAATTCGTATCCATCCATCACTTTTTAAGTCAAATGCATTGCAAACACAACATTTCTGATATTGGGGCCGTTCAAGTATTACGTAAGCAGATTTATTACAATTATTAACCTCCCCATCCCCCTTGTCAGCAAAAGTAAGCAAAGCTCTTACCCCCTCCCCCCATGCTTACGTAAACATTTTCAATTACTGTATTGCTTTTTTTTAACAATTATAATAATTATAATTTAAAAAATAAGAAAATAGATTTAGGATAAAGATTAGATTTTATTGATACGGTATTCAACATAGAGTAAGGAATTTCGCCACACTTCGTTAACTAAGTTTTGTACATTTTGTACTTTCGTACATGTATGAGATTTTTTAAAACTTTCAAACAATTTTTGGTATAACTTGGATTTGTCTATTTGAAACGACATATTATTTACATTAAACTTTGGCTAATGGAATCAACAGTAACACAAATGTTAACTTGCTTTTGCTTACAATGGCTCCGTTCAAGCTTACTAAGTTCTTATTAGATCTTTCTTAGCATTTTTTATACTAAAAATTAAAAGTAGCTATATTCTCTCCTAAGAAAATCTATAGGAAAACAATATAAGGTATAATAATCTAAGTAATCTAAGGTCAGGACTATTCAGCACTACAGCACTAAGTAAACTTGAACGAAGTCAATACGTCTACTTGCTATAGTATCCAAACGAAACAATACACTGACAGAGGCAGAGGAAATTACGACAAGTGAATAGCGCGCGGTAATTCCCTTTCTCGGTTCTAAAGCGAGTGCCTAAACGTCCGCATTATTTGCGGGAATCCCCGAAAATGCGTTTTGTTTTCAAGCAAAGACAATGTGAGGGTTGCCACATTGCACACAGAGAGTTGACAATGCGAGGGTTGGGTTGTTGTCGGTAAAAAGTAAATAACTACCGATGACGTAATCATCATCTAGACTCCCCTACCCCCCATGTCATCCAAAATAAGCAAAGCAAAGACCCCCCCGCCCCCCCATAGTGCTTACGTAATACTTGAACGGCACCTATCTACGGCAAATACCAATGTATTATCTTGAGATTTGGACATGCTTATCAGTATTTACAATGCAGCCACTAATTCCATTATTTATGATACTTTAAACCGTTAGTGGATAATCAGATGCTAACGTCGCTCCCATTTGGTATATATAACAAACCCTTTTTTAATATATTGCCCTATACTAGGTATTTCTCCTGTATCGTGGGTGCGTTTACAAACATTTAAACAGACATACACAAACAACCAGACTCGGACCAACTGTCTGTAGGTAACTCACGACGCATAGCAGTCAAAGACATAGCCATTGCGGCAATTGGTCGTCAATTGATTGGCTCACAGAATATTGTGAATTGTGATCATTGTTTTCTAACTACACTTGACCTATCTTTTAACGTAATAACCTTAAACCGCGTTAATAAATACACACATCAAAAAAGTCTAAGCAACACATACAAATTTCAATTTAACAATGTGTTTTCGTATTAAATCCTAGTTTTATTACTAGTATTTCTTATATTATTTTTAATGCTTTTTTGAAATTAAACTTTTTTTCTTAATAATCTTAATTAACAATAATTACGAGTAAGTAATGTAAAAGTAAGGTGCCTATTCAACTAAACTTAAACTAAAATTAAATGGTTGTACAAAAATTGCATAAATTAATACAAAGTGTGGCCTACAGCTCTTTGCATTTCATCTGCATTCAAATGACGTCGCTCCATGACGTAAAAATGTCGCAAAATACTGTTCAAAACTTTTTTCTAATTACCTATTGGTTAATTCATAAAATTGTTACAGAATACCTAAGAAAACGCTATAAAATTTGAATAAATGCATTTCATCGCTTATGAATTTGTGAAAAAAAAAACGTTACCGTGTTTTTTACAACCATCCAGTATGTCCTCTAGATCAAAAAAGTTTACATAGGTATCACCGACTTGGTTAGAAATGATTAATAATCCTTACTATAATAATATAATAATAATAATAATAAAATGGTAGCAGAAGTCCAAAACTAATAGCAGCAGTAGAAGAAATAAAGAAAAAATATCAAGTTCACGCACAATACGAAGACCCAAACACGCAGTTAGTACACTTTTTAGACACCCTAAAACAGAAATTGAACGCATCTTCTAGTAGACTCAAAAGATATTTAACATGCACGAACCGCAAAGTGCAAAATTCAAAATTTATAAACAACGAAAAAACATTTTATAGGAATCTTACAACTAACAATAGAGACACCAATAACCAAAACCTAGAGACACCTACGCCCGAATCACTGCGGGAATTTTGGGCCAACATATGGGAAAACCCAGTAAATCACAATCATCAAGCTGACTGGATTAACGAAGTTACAACAGACACCCCAGAAATGGAATTTGAATTCATACCAATAGAAACATTTATAGACGTCATCAAACGCACACACAACTGGAAATCGCCTGGCACTGACAACATTCACAATTACTGGTACAAGAAATTCTCGAGTATACATCCTTTCTTACATAACCATTTAAACACATTCATCCAATCACCACATTTACTTCCATCATACATTACTCACGGGGTAACTTATATGATACCTAAAGACAGTAACGATACTATAAATCCAGCGAAATACCGACCGATCACTTGTCTGCAAACAATTTACAAAATTTTAACAGCCTGTTTAAGCGAAGTAGTATATGAACATTTAACCAAAAATAACATTTTATCAGAACAACAAAAGGGATGTCGTAAAAATAGCCAAGGTTGCAAAGAGCAATTAACTATCGATGCAGTTACTATGAGCAGCGCTGTTAAAAGCAAAACAGATATTCACACAATGTTCATTGATTACCAAAAGGCTTTCGACTCAGTTCCGCACAGCTGGTTATTAAACGTCTTGAGTCTATATAAAATTCACCCAACACTGAAACACTTTTTAGAAACTACTATGCAAAGTTGGCAAACCGTTCTTAAAATTAATTCCCTTTCATCAACTGTAGCTACTGAACCAATTCACATAAAACGTGGGATTTTCCAAGGAGATGCCCTAAGCCCACTATGGTTTTGTATGGCACTTAATCCACTCTCGCACCTTCTTGATAAAACAGGAGCTGGATACGCACTAACGAACATCAATACACATTATACGCTTACACACCTTATGTACATGGATGACATCAAGTTATATGCAGCTGACAAAAATGCACTTTTCGAATTGGCTGACACAACTCAACAATTTTCTGATGATATTTGTATGTCATTCGGAGTTGATAAGTGCAAAATTTTGTCAGTAGTAAAAGGAAAAGTACAAAATAACAGTTACACACTTGGGTCAGGCCAAATAATAGAGCCAATAGATGAACTGAGTTCGTATAAATATCTTGGTTTTAAGCAATCTAGGCAGATACACCAAAAGATGATAAAACAAGAATTAGTCAATAAATTCTCACACCGCCTAAATCTTGTTTTGAAAACCAGCCTTAACTCTAAAAATACTATTAAAGCAATCAACACATTCGCAATACCCATCCTCACATACTCTTTTGGAATAATTCGCTGGTCAAACACAGATATCAAAAAATTACAACGCACTGTTAATACAACTCTTACCAAACACAGAAAACACCATCCAAAATCAAGTATACATCGAATTACTCTACCGCGACAAGAAGGAGGAAGAGGTCTAATAGACATACACAACTTACACAACAAACAGATTCTCTCACTCAGATCATACTTTCATAATAAATCCGAAAATTCAACACTACACAAACATGTAACGGAAAACGACATAAAACTTACGCCACTTAACCTACATAATAGGAACACTCAAATAAATGAACAAATCATAAACACACAAGAAAAAATTGCCGCATGGTCTGCCAAAGCTCTCCACGGGAGACACCGAGCCTTCCTGAGCCAGCCACACGTCGACAAAGCTAAGTCGAACGAATGGCTCAAACGAGGCGAACTGTTTCCAGAGACGGAAGGTTTTATGCTAGCGATCCAAGATCAAATCATAGCCACTCGTAATTACAGAAAATACATAATTAAAGATCCTCATCAACCGACTGACTTATGCAGACATTGCAACACTGCCTCTGAGACCATACAACACATTACAGGAGCTTGTAAATCACTAGCACAGACTGACTACAAGCACAGGCATGACCAAGTTGCCGCTATTATACACCAACAGTTAGCATTCCAACACAAACTCGTAAGCGAAATGCAACCATATTATAAATATAAACCGGAAATAATATTAGAAAATAATAATCATAAAATCTACTGGGATCGGACGATAGTAACAGACAAAACTATACATTTTAATAGGCCAGATATAACCCTTCACGACAAAGCCAATAAAATAGTTTACTTAATAGATATAGCTATCCCAAATTCACACAATATTCAAACCACAATGTCAGAAAAGCTAAATAAATATCAAGACCTTGCCATTGAAATAAAAACTCAGTGGAAAGCACAAACTGTCCACATCGTCCCTATAGTGCTTTCTTCCACTGGTATTGTTCCAAAATCCCTTATGCAAAGTCTTAATACTTTACACATGCCATCCCACACACTCCATCTACTCCAAAAAGCCACGATTCTTAACACCTGTCGCATCACCCGGAAATTCCTTACTTCTTCTACAATTTCATCCACATTCTCCATCTAAACTCCCCCCTACAAACTTGGCTCCGGCCCGTGGGTAGGGAATTTGTACTCTCTTACTCGTAAGAGAAGGAAAATAAAGATCAACAAAATAATAATAATAATATAATAATAATAATAATAATATAATAATAATATTATAAAAGCGAAAGTGAGTTTGTTTGTTTGTTTATTTGTTTGTTTGTTTGTTACCTCTTCACGCTTTAATGGCTAAACCGATTTTGATGAATTTTGGTACAGAGATAGTTGGGAACCAGGAGACGGACATAGGCTAATTTTTATTTAAAAAAAAGTGGGATATGAGGGAGAACGAGGGAAGAAAAGGGAAAACTTAGCGTTGCTATTACAAATCAATCAGGCGCAAGAGCAAAAACTACAGGTCTGCTTGGTATGTTATACCGAATTTAACGCGAGCGAAGCCGCGGGCGAAAGCTAGTTGAATAATAATTTGTAATAGTATGTGTTGCTTAGACTTTTTTGATGTGTGTATATACCTAATAGTTACCTTTGTGGAAACTATATTTTCGGGGCATGATCACGTCCTTTAAAAAAAAACATTTTGACGCCTCCCGTGTCCCTTGGTCAGAGGCTACGTATATCCATACAACGTGTTAACGCCTGTCTAACTAATTGCCAATCTCTTGGGTTCACTACCAGCTGACAGCGTTGAGGAGTTCTTTGATGATCTTTATAGTTTGTTCAGTTTTATAACTATAGTTTATTTATTTGTGTATGTATAGTGTATCTATGTTAACATTTTTTGTGACTATATGCTCATCAGATATTTTTGTTTTAGTAGTGGATGGACGTCTTCAATACAATCTATTAATGAACTGTTTGTTTACTATTAAATAAATTTAACTTAATTCGAAAATATTCATGGATTTGCGATAATATTTCAACTAACTAACTTTGACAAACTTAGCAACTTATCTATTTTGTTGACTGTACACAAATGATGATCATATAAATTGTACGATTCCATAGTAACTAGATTGTGTAGGAAGATAAAACTTCAGTATTAAAATGATACCTAAGTGATATTTTTGTTTGGTGGAAAGGCAAGGAAAATTTACAATAATATTTTCTTCTAACGTATACTTAACATTTACTAAACCGTAACTTTTAATTTAGGCAGCAACGTCAGTTCCTTTGCTTCTCAGTCTTAGTTTGAGTGGCAAGCCTCCTTGAATAGACTGCACAGTATTGCTCCCGTGGTTCACTTCCAATGTGCGCTTGGTGGTAGCCGCCGGTTCTACGTTGAACTTGTGCAGTATTGCTGCGAGCCCTGCTAGGGACTGCATCTCGCCTAGTCGCGCACCTGAAGGCAAAAAAGATACTTCAAGTTATTTCTTTAAAGTTTATTTTTAAACGTTTAGCGAGAATTGTGCGAGAATGGTTAATGGTCATCATCTGCCTAGCCTTTCCCAACTTGGTTTTTTTTTCGGATGCGAAATATGATGATTGATAAATAGATCTGAATCTAATAAAATAAATTTTGACGTGATAACGTCTTAGTCGGGTGACATGTTCAGAAACTTGTGTCACACCAAAACCTCACAAGCGACATTTCATAAAGATGGTAGCGCCATCTGTTACTTGGCTCGAAAAAAAAACTTTAAATTAGTACTTAATTTCATTTTAGATGTCACTACTGGTGATAACTTATATCACCAATAAGACGTTATCACGTAAACATCTCGATCGTAAACCTACTTTACAAACAACCAATTTTTTTATTATTTCATTTCCCCTTTGCTCTGGGCGGACCGGAAATGAAATTCAGAGTGTCAGACTTATACTGACTAAAGCGCATCCATGTTCTTTTGCCCTTTGTGTTCCGGGGGCGCGCTATGTCTTTCAAATCAACGCAAAAGCGCCTCAGTCCCAACAACGTTGGGGTTGGCTTTCAGTTGAACCAAATGCAATTGAATACCAGTATAATACAGTAGGTACTAAGTACAAATACATATTTTTTAAAGCCTGTAACGGGTTATATAAGGTTTAGAGCTCCATGCGAAAATAAAACCCATGAAATTAACATAACCCGATTCGAATAGGAAAATTGCCTCATATGTATAAAGATGCATGTTTTTATCTCGTTAAAGATATGTTGCTAGGTGGTATTAGATATAATTGTAATCCGCACCACCGATTACTTAGCCCATAGATATAGAAAAGGTTTAAATTTCTAACTGACTGTTAATTTTTTAAAAGAGTTGATTCCAGTACATATCTAAGTCAACTGGTAGTGATTGACCAGTAATCATTTATTTGTTACACATTCAGTTCACAGTTTATCATAATGTATCCAAGGTTTCAAGGTAATTTCGTTCATTTATTATTTTCTTTACATATAATTAAAAAAAAAAAACGAAATTCAAATAATGAATTCAAATAAATATCTGTACACTCCGATACTAGTACTAAACGATATCGGAGTGTATAGATATTTATTTGAATTCATTATTTGAATTATTAATACGGATAAAAAGCGTACATACGCTTTTTAATAGATATCTTATACCCTGGATTAATACCCAGGGTATAAGCTTATTTATTTATTTATTTATTAATCCAAATCGGCCCAGACGTTTGAGCGTAAATGACTAATAAACACACACAAAATTTCATGTTTAATGTAATGTAATGATAAGACATGGTTTCTGCTCACCTATGCATTGCCTAGGTCCCTCACCAAACGGCATGTACGCGTACTTATGCTTTTCCACATTTGGATCGTTGAATCTGTCCGGGAGGAACTCGGTTGGATTTTCAAAATACTTTTCGTCATTCTGTATCGCTTGCAGTGGAATGATGATCTTCACACCGGGATCGAGGGTGAGGCCCAACTCCGGGATCGTGTACTTCCTCGCACACACTCTGTGTAAGTTTCCTAAAGAGGGGAAGATTCTCATGGCCTCTTTAAACGCGTTACTCAGGGGTGTCATCTCAGAGATGGAATCGTAACACAATTTGTTGTTGTACTTTGCAAGTACTTGATCGATATCTGCTTGAATTTTCCGCTGTTCTTCCGGATGGAACGCCAACTGATGCAACATGAAGCTGGTCGCTGATGAAGAAGTCTCAAACCCAGCTGCGAAGAACACGAACACTTGCGCCACCATACACTCGAGGTCCATTTCCATCTCCACATGCTCAGGTTTTCCATCTGCAGTTCTTTTCTCCACTGACTCTCCCGTAATCTTTCCCTTTCCCTCTAGTTCCAAAAGTAAATCGATAAAATCATTCCGGCCAATGGGCTTATTGTTTCTCTGTTTGCGAATATTTACAACGATCTCTTGCATAGAATCCATTAACACAGTCTCGCGAAAAACTCTCTGAGCTATTCTTCTGAAGTCGGGGAAAAGGTCGTACAAAGCCACGCTGACATAGTTCTTCCAAGATCTCTTGAACATCTTCCGGCCCAGGTCTCTGAACAGGGAGTGCTCATTGTTGATGGTGTCCATCTGTATGCCGAAGCCACAGGCACCGATGAACTCGGTCGTGAACCGTGCCATTAGCTCGCGCACGTCACAGTCTCCGCCGCGGTTTACGATGTCCTCGCCGACTTGCTGTAGCTTTTCCGCGCACTGCACTACCAGCGGGAACATGTTTTTCAGCTTGGCGGTGGTGAACGTTGACGTCAGACGTTGCCTCAATAACTTCCATTTGTCACCTTCGACATGGAACAGATTAAGAAACACGGGCTCAATTTCAGGGTCCCTACCCATTCCCCGTGGGTAGAAAGACGCAAAATCAACACTGAGGATTCTTCTGACTATATCTAGGTCCCTGACAACAAGCTCGGGTGTTGTCCCTCTGAACAAGCCCACTACTGGTTCGTTGGGATACTTGTTGTATAGCTCCACGCCAATTTCTACGATACTTTTCTTGGCCATGACGTTATCGTATAGCGTTCCGAAGACTGGCACTGGTTTCTCATATTTCACATTGCGTTTCTCCCAATAGTCGTGGTTTCTGGTGGTGTAGTAGTACAGTAGCACGAGCACTAGCGGCAGCAGCAAGAGGATCATGTTGGCGGCTTGACACTAGCGGCCGGACTGAGTGGCGGCTTGCGGGCGGACTTGTTATCAATGAGTGTTTATATCCACTTATGTGTATTCGTCACTTTGCGTTCGGTTCTGTCGGACAGCGTCCGTATGTTTACCTTTAGACTTTTATTTAATTGTCTAACAATTTTTTGTACAACTCACAACTCGGTTTCACGTAACTTTGAACTTGATTGGGCAATTATTTGACTATTTTTTTTATTCGCAAAATTGTCTCAGCTTTAATGACTGCGTGACTTTGCTTGATGTTTGTTTTTGTGTTTCCTGTAATCAAATTAATTCTTATGTAATTTCTTAGATGAAATCTCATACTACTTGCTTATGTATACAATTGATCCTAAGATAATGAGTGTCTAAACATAACTAAGGAATTTAAGGTAACTGCTAGCAGTTACCTTAAATTCCTTAGTTACTGTTACTTAGTTGACTTAATAGTAGTCACCTTTTGTTGTCAGACCATTGGGTTCTTTTTCTATTTCCAAACCTGTTCTCACTTAATAATACTAACTTTGCCTAGCGGTTTCACCTGCTGCTGCCCAATCGTCATAGCGTGATGTTATATAGTGTACTTATTAACTTTTGTGAATGAATGTCAATCCAAAATTTTCCGACTACGGAATCGCGTTCTCCCATACAAACTTTGCCACCCTGTTTTACTACTAAGGGGTGGAATTTAGCAAAATTCTATCTTAGTGAGCACCTACGTCCTAAAAAGGCCCCCCAATGCTAAATTTGAGACTCGTTACACTTATAGTTTTGAGATTTCTTGATGAGTGAATCTCGAACAATACTTACGTAATATAATATTTACGATCAGTGTTTATGTGTCTTGTATCTCTAATAACTTTGCAAATATGTAACTACTAGGTAGATTGGGAGCATAAGGTTTTTTTTTCCATTTATTTAATTTTAAAGAATCAGACATAGTGAAAGTGCTCCGATAAAGTCCTTGAGGCCTTTAGCCTTTTCCAAACAAAACAGGATGCTACTCTTAACGAAGCCGAACGGCAGTTGCGATCATTACTTGTTGGACCATACCTGTTCCAACATTTACACACTTTTTTATTTCAGTTTTTTTTTAAGTGTTAAAAAGTAAGTCACATTCATGTGAGTTTACATTAAACACCTCCCCGACCTCCGTAATATTTAATGGATCCCTCAGTACAATATTTTGAGTGTGTAACATTAAGTTCAATCGTAATACGTGATTTTTAATTGTTTGTTTTACAGCAATATTTTTTGTTTGAGTTTGAGCATGCTGTTATTTAACAAAGGCTTTAAACTTAATTCAAACTAATCTTTCCAATCAATTAAGATTAATAACAATCTAGAAGTCACTTGACTGTATAGAGAGTCACTGAATAGCAAAGTGAAATGTTTTTTTTGTGCCCTTTATGTTCCAGGGCTGCGGTATCTTTTTCGAACAACCCGCAACCCCGACAGGCGGTGGCTATGGCGGACCCCTCTGCTTTGCTGACATCTCTTTGAGGCGCGCGTGGAACACTAACGTGCCGTAGACATGACCTGTCGTCGCTAGACGGACGGACGGTGACCTAAAGTGAAATGAGAACAGGGGCCTTAGTCTGCTATTACAATAGTGTCAGAATGGTCGATCACTGATCGCATAATGGTTGATTTTGACATCTACTACATACTAAACTTGTCAAAATCAACCATTATGCGATCAGTGATCGACCATTCTGACACTATTGTAATAGCAGACTAAGGCCCCTGGCCTTTGGACTAGATCAAATAACGCTGTTCATGCTATTTTTATCACTATCTCGGCACACGTTTGATAACACTTTGACAACACGTTCTTGGGTAAACATACATAAAAAAGGTTTACTTTATACAAAGCGATTTAAAAGGTTTTTATTTTTATGTGTAATTGTAATACATATCTTGTTTTTCTATTTTTGTGTTGCGTTCTTTCGTGACTAATAGCATCGTATTGGGTGTATCTATGTATAAACGTAAGTATGTAAAGTACTATAATTTGTGGTAAATAAATAAATAAATTTTCAAACAAAACTTTATATCCCGAATATTTTCAATTTTGACACACTAATGCTCCCTGACAAGCGGACGGGTGCCACTAGACAGAATGTTTCGTTACCAAGTAGTAACAAACAAGTATGAATTTTCGATTTTCTTCCCGTCTATAACTCGTAAGTAGGTAGGTACAGACGCCTGCACATCAAGCTACTACAATCTGTCAGATTTCTTTAATAGATTTTCGACTTTATTTCTAAAGTATTAGGTTCAAGGTTCATTGGGAAAAATTTACAGTTTCGGGTAGCTTGATTTGCAGGCGTCTGTACATATTCGAATGACTTTGGCTTTCGATGATTTTTCACAAAACAACTAACTAGTGTCTAGTCTAGAGATTGTACCTTTAAAGCTAAAGAGAGTTTATGAATAATTACAACAGTTTGTTTTAACCGACTTAAAAAAAGGGAGGTACACAATTCGACTGCACGTGTTTTATATTCTTACTCAATTTCTCCATCAATTATGGGCCGATAGTGCCCGAGGTCGTACCATATCAATTTTATTTTCATTGTTTGGGTACATACCTAGTTCAGTAGTTATCTTTTATAATACATATTATTTGTTAACAAGTTTCAAACAGAAGAAAACAAGAAATAACAATTACCTTATTTATTATTAATAAATATTATTATTATTAATTATATTATAATGATTACGTATAAACTAATAAGTTACCTTTCCGTACCTTAGTTAGGTGTTATCCTCACAATTATAACAACATTTTCAAAACAAAGGCATTAAATTGGCTGCCGTACTTCTAGATTGCTCGTTGTTTAGACTTTGCTTCTCTAAAGCCTATGCGATCTTTTATATACCGTCGAGCTAAACAGTCAATATGAAGTTTAGACTTTGGACTTACAACGTTCGGTCACAGATTGCAAATTCTTGTATTTGGCAACCTTAAATTAGGTGATGTTTTCACTGTTAACATGTCGTAGGAGTATGTAGGTAGTGCTGTAGGTATATGTTTTATCTCCGAGTCCACCTATGATCTTGCTTACACAGCCATGTTATGGATAAGAAGAGCCTCTCCTCCTCTCCTCTCCTTTTGGCTTAACAGTTAGAGCTTTGTTCTTTCAAGATAAAGCAAAAGAGCTTAAGAATACGGAGATTAACAAAGACTATGAATTCCTTTGCATAATATACTGGCGAGGAACAACACACAGTTTTGTACCGAAGTAGACGGTAATCTTGCTCTAAAAGCGGCGACCGGTCAAGTGCGAGTCAGACTTGCGTACCGAGGGTTTCGTATAAACTTGCAACAAAAACTAGCTTTTAAGCGTTTGTTCAAGAATGGTCAAGAATCAGTTTTGTTAGTATTAATGTTGTTCATTATGAGTTCTTGCTAGGTTTTTGAATATCTTTATTAATATTATAAAAGCGAAAATGAGCTTTTTTGTTTGTTACCTCTTCACGCCTAAATGGCTAAACCGATTTTGATGAATTTTGGTACAGATATAGTTGGGACCCTGGAGACGGACATAGGCATATATATATTTTTTTAAAAGAGTGATAAATGAGGGAGAAAGAGGGAAAAAAAGGGAAAACTTAGCATTGCTATTACAATAAATAAGGCGCTAGGGCAAAAACTACAGGTGGCGGGTACCTGCAAATCAAGAAAGGGGAACTGTCTTATCCCGAATTTCACGCGGGCGAAGCCGCGGGCGAAAGCTAGTGCATAAATAAAAGTGTATGTTTATCCTCTATGCGTTACAAACCCATTGATCCGATTGTGCTACGTTAGTTGGTTTTTCTGTATACGCCTGCAAATATTCCTGGCCCAATATGTGTATATTCGGCCAGGAATAATATATATTTATTACTAATATAATTATACAAGGCATTGGAACGCATGTCATGTTACGTTAGGTAAAGTGAGTATTTTTTACAAAAAATACTCACACACTTTAACACTATTCTATTAAGTTATTACATTTTTTGACGCCCTGTAATTATTAGTTTGTGTCTATTTTTAGTTTGTAAATAGCAATTAATTTTAAAAATAGTAATTAATTTAATAAATAAATACATACCAATTGATTCAGTTAATAAAAGTTAGTAAGTAAAAAATATTTTAACAAAGACTAGGTAATTTAAATATCCATAATGACTGCAGTTCAGTGGTTTAATCTTTATACCCACAGCCAAGAACCCACAGTCAACTAGACAAAACAATAAATATAAATTATAATAAACTAGCTTTCGCCCGCGGCTTCGCTCGCGTTAAATTCGGTATAACACACCAAGCAGACCTGCAGTTTTTGTTCTTGCGCCTGATTGATTTGTAAAAGCAACGCTAAGTTTTCCCTTTTCTTCCCTCGTTCTCCGTCATATCCCACTTTTTTTTTTAGTAAAAATTAGCCTATGTCCGTCTCCTGGTTCCCAACTATCTCTGTACCAAAATTCATCAAAATCGGTTCAGCCATTAAAGCGTGAAGAGGTAACAAACAAACAAACTCACTTTCGCTTTTATAATATTACTAGCTTTTGCCCGCGGCTTCGCTCGCGTTAAATTCGGGGTAACACAGTTCCTCTTGCGCCTTATTGATTTGTAATAGCAACGCTAAGTTTTCCCTTTTCTTCCCTCTTTCTCCCTCAAATCCCACTTTTTAAAAAAACAAAATAGCCTATGTTCGTCTCCTGGTTCCCAACTATCTCTGTACCAAAATTCATCAAGATCGGTTTAGCCATTAAAGCGTGAAGAGGTAACAAACAAACAAACAAACAAATAAACAAACAAACTCACTTTCGCTTTTATAATATTAGTAAGGATAGTAAGGATTTGTTTATTTGTACACACAGAAAAAACTTACATAAGCACACAGTGAATAAATTTTACATATTTTGTACAGTGATGACAGTATTGAAAGGCGAACTTCTATCTCCTAAACTAAACCTCCTAAATATGTGTCACAAACGAGTGATAATTTCTAGGCATACCCTTTTGTAAAACTGCCGAATCATTCTGAATCTTCACTTCACAAGTAACGACTGCTTTTAAGGAAAACATTATTATCTGTTCAAAAAACTCTTAGAAGTTGTCTACGTTCGGTGACTTTGCTAGAATGAGTTTCTTTTGTATTATTGTGTGGCAAACAAGCGGGTTACAGACCGCTTATTTTGTTCGCTTGTCTCATAGATCTGCAATACAATGCCAAACAACGCTATACATTTTAACAATTCAATAACATTTGTGGCGTTTTTGCATTGTGGAGCAGACGAATTATTCAGCCATATGATAAGATAAAAAGTAGACGTTTTTGTTTGTTCGTGAAAGATTAACAAACATCTATCTATCTATCCATTCTCACAAACTTCGCATTTATAATATTACTACAATTATACCACAATACGCTAAAGATCTGGAATGGCTGATGTGGGCAATAAGGTTGTTGGGTTGAAGTATGACTGGGCGAGTCATGTTTGCGGAATGCATAACAATGCTAAGTTTTCCCTTTTCTTCCCTCTTTCTCCCTCATACCTCAATCTTTTTTTTAAAAAATAGGCTCTGTCTGTCTCCAGGATCCCAACTATCTCTGTGCCAAAATTCATCAAAATCGGTTTAGCCATTTAGGCGTGAAGACGTAACAAACAAACTCACTTTCGCTTTTATAATATTAGTAAGGATTATACAAAACTAGCTTTCCCCCGCGACTTTGTCCGCGTGGCATAGTTACTTTGGGCTAACACAAACTTTAACCTGCGTAATGATCAAAAACTATTTCTTCTCTCTCCTCTTTTCTTCCCTTTTTCCCCCCTTTTTCTCACTTTAAAAAACCTATGCCTAGCCTATGTCCTTCTCCAGGATCCCAACTATCTCTGTGCCAAAATTCATCAAAATCGGTTTAGCCATTTAGGCGTGAAGACGTAACAAACAAACTCACTTTCGCTTTTATAATATAATATTAGTAAGGATTATACAAAACTAGCTTTCCCCCGCGACTTTGTCCGCGTGGTATAGTTTTTTTGGGCTAACACAAACTTTAACCTGCGTAATGATCAAAAACTATTTCTTCTCTCTCCTCTTTTCTTCCCTTTTTCCCCCCTTTTTCTCACTTTAAAAAACCTATGCCTAGCCTATGTCCTTCTCCAGGATCCCAACTATCTCTGTGCCAAAATTCATCAAAATCGGTTTAGCCATTTAGGCGTGAAGACGTAACAAACAAACTCACTTTCGCTTTTATAATATAATATTAGTAAGGATTATACAAAACTAGCTTTCCCCCGCGACTTTGTCCGCGTGGTATAGTTTTTTTGGGCTAACACAAACTTTAACCTGCGTAATGATCAAAAACTATTTCTTCTCTCTCCTCTTTTCTTCCCTTTTTCCCCCCTTTTTCTCACTTTAAAAAACCTATGCCTAGCCTATGTCCTTCTCCGGGGTCCCAATATCTGTACCAAAATTCATCGAAATCGCTTTGGCCATTTAGGCGTCAAGACGTAACAAACAAACAAACTCACTTTCGCTTTTATAATATTAGTAAGGATATCCAATTATCATCTTACATGTTGGCAATGCAAAAGTTTTACTATCTTATTTATTATGTATTACTGCATTTCAGTTGCTTTGTTTTGTTTTTGTAAGCTGTGATTCAGTTCTTGTGCTACTCATGACTGCGTAGTTGAATTGCAAAAAGTGAGCATCAAAAATTGGATTTTGAGTGGGAGCTTGATCAGAAAGATCAGATCAGATTTTTTTATTAAAATACTAAATAGGCTCGCGTTGGGTTGCCTGATGCGGCCTAGGGTGGAGCATGCTTGCCTAGAATAAACCGATTTACTCGAACGTTGAGGAGATCCAGATTATAATGACCCGGGAACAGAGAAGCTGCAAGTGAACTCAACAGACTGGCGGGCGGTTCACACAATAAATGTAGAAGCACAGCGTTTTGTTATAATATTTGCTCATAGTCAGAAGTTTAAAGATTTGGAGCGGACTGATTCATGAAACAGCTTTTTAAGACTTTCAGCATGACAGGCATCACCCATTATAACGCATTTAACAGGTTGAAAGAACACATACACACACACACACATACATTTTATAGAATAGAGAAAACTCTGAAACACATTAAATAAATCTGGATGAGACATTCACAAACTGCGGATTGTCGTATTTCTACATAACATCATTAAGAATGATTCAAGATTGAATAAAAAACGTTTTGAATTGCGCGGATTACCTAGAATTGATGCTGAGATCAATGTTCATAATATGCTACGTCTAGCATCTATTTATGTTTGTATTGGGCTAAGAAAAAACACATATGGGTCGACTATAACATCGTGTCATAGGAATTACTTTATATTGTTCCAACCGTCTTTTTATATTATTATTTAAAAGACTCGACGTCTCTTATGCAGGACTGCAACTGACACATATTTATTCTATTTTTATGTTTGCGGTCCCATTTTGTTCAAAGAATTTATTGTGAAGTGTTGTCTGTAAAACATAAATTAATTTGTTTTATTTTACATTGTAACAGTTTCGTTTTAACATTGCAGTGCGGTGTGCTGCCAAGACTATTTCTTTGTATGAGTAATTTAAGGAAAACCTATTGTTATATAGAATGTTCTTTGTTAAATGTTATAAGTAGGTTTTTCCAAAACCATTTATTGAGTTTTTTAAATATCCGACTGCGCCAGACGGAGGATAAATATATTAAAATTAAGAGCTTTTTTAATTATATGAAAGATATTATGAGTAGTTCGTGGCTAAGTAATATCAGCCGATCGGGTCGACACGTAAATCCGCCCTTGCCTAGCCTTGGTACGCGGATTTATCTACAGATCGACTTAATAGCTTGTTTTTATTTAGTTTTTTAGCTGACCTTCTAGTCATTTTTATTATGGCCAGTAAAAAAATAATATACCTGGTCCACATCTGACTTAAACATAGCTCGCGAAATGTCATTGAACTATTAGGTATCCCTAATGATAATAATAAGTAGCGAAGGGTTAACCGACCAGTCTTACAGACGTGATGTTTTTTTATGCGTATACAATAATAATTGGGTATTATAAGGCAGATTTATCATGCATTTATGTCTTTTCGTTGGACAATTTCGCTATGTATGTAATATAATGTCTAATCATCACATCGACAAAGATAAATGTTTTAATTTATCGCAACTCCGGCCCCCAAGATACAGGCGCAGCCTAGTTTGGGGACCATTGTTTTCTAATTTTGTCTACATACAACTTGTTACCGATATTTGCAATGATGTTAGATTAAGAAAAATGTTGTAACACTGGTTTAATAATAAATTATTCTTATTCTTATGTAAGTACCTATCTACCTACTTACATACTGATTCATTTAGTGTACAAAATACGGAGATTTCGTCAGATAGGTAATGCTTAATAAAAGGTCATAGTTTCAAATCATTGGTGTTTGTTCCTTGAGCGAGACTTTGGATTGCATACTCATTCGGTGTATAAGGTTTTGTCCAGTACCTAGGTAGGCATCTAATCAGAAACCACAAAGTGTGTGCGTTGTGGATGAAATTCAAAATACTGTTTGGATAGACTAGTTACCGACCCCGTCCTAGTGAGACCCTTAGTGTAGGTACTTTTATGTAGGGTTTGAGGCCCTTTTTTTTGGAGTGGGAAATCATCAAATAACTTCCCCCGCTCTGGGCGGAGCGGGGGGGAGTGTCAGACTTGTACTGACTAAAACCCACCCATGTTCCTTCTATTGCCCTTTACGTTCCGGGGCCGCGGTATCTCTTTCGAACAACCCGCAACCCCTACAGGCGGTGGCCCTGGCAGGCCTCTTTGCTTTGCTGACATCTAACACTAACGCGCCGTGGACATGGCCTGTCGTCAATAGACAGACGGATGGTAAGCTAACCATTGCTCACCGTCCACAGGCTACGGTGACCGGGAGTCGTCTAGTGGCGCCCGACGCTCGGGGAGTCTGATGCGGCGGTAAAAAACTTATTATGAAATGACCTTAAATTACTGGAATAAGCGAAGGATGATAAGGAGTCTGCCTAAATAAGTTAACTGTGGTATAACAAACGTATTACATAGGTACATCACCAGATATTATTAAAACGCAGAGAAATAAAAAATGTTCATTCATCCGTAAATTATCGTTTCGTGATAACCCATGGATGACAGGCAAAGGAATGTGTACAAACTCGCAAGTTACAGTGCTAATTGCATTTTTTTTTGTTTCTTTTTTTCAGAAAAATATTCTGTGGCGGATTAAATGAATGAATGAATAAACATTATTTCAGGTGGCATAGACTCATAGAAGCTAGTATAGTATTGTTAGACATACACAGACATACATTAAAACAGATTTAATATGATTAAATAAATTAAAATAATTGGAGTAAAAAAAAATGGTGGTTAAGCCTCGCTTCCGTTTGGTTGTAAGTAATAAGCAATTGTCTGGCTTACAGATAAGTGTGAATTGTAATCATTGTTTCCTAATTACACTTGACCTGACTTATAATATAAAACGGCGTGACTAAGTATAAAAATTTTTTTTTTGGTTGGGATATCATCAAATAACTTCCCCCGTTCTGGGCGGAGCGGGGGGGAGTGTCAGACTTGTACTGACTAAAACCCACCCATGTTCCTTCTATTGCCCTTTACGTTCCGGGGCCGCGGTATCTCTTCCGAACAACCCGCAACCCCGGCAAGTGCAAAATCCAGGCTCATCAGATATAGTAGTTTTTTCTTAGCAGCCGATGGACTTGTCTTCAATTTAAATTAAATTTATATAATAAACTGCTTATTTCCTATCAAATAAATTTCACATTTTTACTAATTTTTAAAACAATTAGACGAATCTAGTAACTTATCTCTTTTTTTAAATGTACACAAATGATGACTATATAAATTTTACGATTCGTTAGTGACTAGATTGTGTGCTCATCAATTGGAAAATCATGTTAAAATGATACCTAAGCCATTATTTTTCTATGATGGGAAAACAAAGAAAATATACCTTATTATTTAATAGAACAAATATTTGCCTAGGTTGGTCTGTGGATGGGTGACCCCGTTACATACCGAGTTTCCTCCGTGCCTCGGAAAGTACGTTAAGCCGTTGATCCCGGCTGTCATTTGTAGATCTTTGACAGTCGTCACAGGTAGTCAGTGTTCCAAAAGTCTGACAACCAGTCTTACCACTTTAGGGGTATCGTATTACCCAGTACTAACTGGGTTGTGGAGGTCAGACAGGCAGTCGCTCCATGTAAAATACTGATATTCAGCTGCATCCGGTTAGACTGGAAGCCGACCCCAACATAGTTGGGAAAGGGCTAGGCAGATGATGATGATTTAACAGAACAAATATATAATATTAAAAATATGCTTATATCTTATGTTTAACATTAATTTATTAAACCTAAACTTTTAATTTAGGCAGCAACGTCAGTTCCTTTGCTTCTCAGTCTTAGTTTGAGTGGCAAGCCTCCTTCGATAGACTGCACAGTATTGCTCCCGTGGTTCACTTCCAATGTGCGCTTGGTGCTAGCCGCCGGTTCTACGTTGAACTTGTGCAGTATTGCTGCGAGCCCTGCTAGGGACTGCATCTCGCCTAGTCGCGCACCTGGACACAAAAAAGATACTTTAGGTTAGTTTTGTATAAGTTTCATTTGATTGTTTAGTAAGAATTCACCGACTTCATGGCTTGAGTGGTCATCATCTGCCTAGCCTTTTCCAAACTACGTTATTTTATTCGGATGAGAAATCCTCAAATGAATTCTCCCGCTCTTGGTCGGAGCGGAAAGGAGTGTCAAACTTGTACTGACTAAAAACATCCTCGTTCCTTTTGCCCAAAATAATGCTGTATATAATAACTTTCTTAGTTACTGTCACTGGCGTAATAACAAGGATTCTGGTGTGGGCTAGTTGCCTGTAGGTTTCCTGTTCGCGACATTCATGGAGATTGTGAATTTGTCAATTTGTTGTTTTAGAATAAGGCTTTAAATACGACTTCGCTCAATACCAACTTGGGGAAAAATATGCAACCCAATTGTTATTTACCAGATTTTAAATAGGTAACAGAAATATAATAAGTAGGTACTATTACAAAAACATGTTCATGTCTACCTGTTTGTACCTCTCGATTTTGACAATACTTGTGAAGGCTGCAATACAAGTAATAGCTGACGTTACAAATAGTAACTGAAGCAACTCTTCAGAAAAAGTTTTACGATTCTATTCCGATTCGAATAGGGATGGTAAATGTATTAAGATGCAAGTTTTTATCTCGTTAAACATAATATGTTCCTAGGTTGTAATAGATTTAATTGTAATGCGCATCACCGATTGTTATTTTAATGGGGTTACCCATTAAATAAAAAAAGGTTATTTCTAACTGCCTGTTATATTTCTAAAAGATTTGTCTAAAAGATCTTTGTTTAATGTTGTGTGCACTTATGTCATGTGCCTAACAAACTTATTTTCTTTCATTTGATTTAAGTATTGAATGACGGAAAATAATTTCTTTGTTACTAGTTTATAGTAACCTACCGATAAATAGTTTACAACCAAAGATAAAATAATTTACCTAAGGTACTAAGGTTGGATTATGCAAATATTTTTTTGAATAATAAATTATATGTTTCTACCAACTGCCAAAGCAGAATAGAATAATAACTAGTTCTAATTATAGCTTAACTACATAGTTGCGCGGTGTAAAATACGTATGTGTTGATTCAAGGTATGAGCTATCTACATACCTAATTTTATCCATATCGGTCCAGGCTTTTGAGCGTGATTGACTAACAAACACTCGCATACACACTCAACTTTCACGTTTATAATGCTCACCTATGCATTGCCTAGGTCCTTCACCGAACGGCATGTACGCGTACTTTTGCCTTTCCACATTCGGATCGTTGAATCTGTCCGGGAGGAACTCGGTTGGATTTTCAAAATACTTTTCGTCATTCTGTATCGCTTGCAGTGGAATGATGATCTTCACACCGGGATCGAGGGTGAGGCCCAACTCCGGGATCGTGTACTTCCTCGCACACACTCTGTGTAAGTTTCCTAAAGAGGGGAAGATTCTCATGGCCTCTTTAAACGCGTTACTTAGGGGTGTCATCTCAGAGATGGAATCGTAACACAATTTGTTGTTGTACTTCGCAAGTACTTGATCGATATCTTCCTGGATTTTCCGCTGTTCTTCCGGATGGAACGCCAACTGATGCAACATGAAGCTGGTCGCTGATGAAGAAGTCTCGAACCCAGCTGCGAAGAACACGAACACTTGCGCCACCATACACGTGAGATCCATCTCCATCTCCACATGCTCAGGTTTTCCATCTGCAGTTCTCTTCTCCACTGACTCTCCCGTAATCTTTCCCTTTCCTTCCAGTTCCAAAAGTAAATCAATAAAATCATTTCGGCCAATGGGCTTATTGTTTCTCTGTTTGCGAATATTTACAACGATCTCTTGCAAAGATTCCATCACCAGAGGCTCGCGAAAAACTCTCTGAGCTATTCTTCTGAAGTCGGGGAAGAGGTCGTACAATGCCACGATGACATAGTTCTTCCAAGATCTCTTGAAAATCTTCCGGCCCAGGTCTCTGAATAGGGAGTGCTCATTGTTGATGGTGTCCATCTGTATGCCGAAGCCACAGGCACCGATGAACTCGGTCGTGAAGCGTGCCATTAGCTCGCGCACGTCACAGTCTCCGCCGCGGTTTACGATGTCCTCGCCGACTTGCTGCAGCTTTTCCGCGCACTGCACCACTAGCGGGAACATGTTCTTCAGCTTGGCGGTGGTGAACGTTGATGTCAGACGCTGCCTCAATAACTTCCATTTGTCACCTTCGACATGGAACAGATTAAGAAATACGGGCTCAATTTCAGGGTCCCTACCCATTCCCCTTGGGTAGAAAGACGCAAAATCAACACTGAGGATCCTTCTGACTATATCCAGATCCCTGACGACAAGCTCGGGTGTTGTCCCTCTGAATAAGCCCACTACTGGTTCGTTGGGATACTTGTTGTATAGCTCCACGGCAATTTCTATAATACTTTTCTTGGCCACGACGTTATCGTATAGCGTTCCGAAGACTGGCACTGGTTTCTCATATTTCACATTGCGTTTTTCCCAATAGTCGTGGTTTCTGGTGGTGTAGTAGTACAGTAGCACAAGCACGAGCGGCAGCAGCAAGAGGATCATGTTGGCGGCTTGACACTAGCGGCTGGACTGAGTAGCAGCTCGCGGGCGTACTTGTTATGAATGAGTGTTTATACCCACTGATGTGTATTCGTCACTTTGTATACGGTTCTGTCGGACAGCGTGCCGACCTTATGAATACATTTAAACTGGTTTATAATTGTCTCACCATTTTTCGCACAACTGGTTTAATGAAACTTGTATATTGGGCCTTTATTTTACTGTTTATGTTTTTCTCAAAATATTCTTAGCTTTATTAACTGTGGCCTTGCTTCGTGTTCGTCTTCGTAATTCTGTAATTAAATTAATTCGTATTACATTTCTCATAAGAGGTCTCACAATTTTGTATATAATTAATCTTAGGATAATGAGTGTCTAAACTATAAACTACTATGAATATCAGGTAACTGCTAGGCAATGAATCTAACTTGTGTGGTCTTTAAACTATAATTATTATAAAATGTTATCTCGAACAATTCTCTAGCTAGTTAGTTTATAACACTGCTGATAAGTGTTTATCTGTCTTATATCTTTACTATCTTCGCCAATGGGTAACTATTAGGTAGAATCGTAGCACAAGGAATTTTCCGTGGGATCAGACGGTGAAAGTGCTTCGAAAATCTATTTACGTTAAGTGAGTAAGAGGTGTTTAGCCTTTTCCAAACAAAAGGGTGCAAAGTACCCTTAACAAAACCGAAAGGTTTGTTCTACACGTCATTGCGATATTTTTTTAGTTTTTTCTTTTTAATTATTTCGTTTATAGCGTGTAATATATTTATAACATTTATAAACTAAGTTAAACTAAAATTATTAACTTTAATTATTATTTTAATTAGATGGTTCTCATGTAAACTCTAGAGCTTACCTAAAAGAGCGAGAGATCTTGCCTTTAATAATATAGTCTAACTGATTTCGGTGATATTGGGGCTCAAAGTTGCTCAAGTTTTTTTTTAATCCTAAGTTTATAATGTTATAACTTTACATTAAATACTTCAAAGACCCTTAATGAATCTATCAGCATAATGCTTTGAGTGCGAAACATTGAGTTTTATCTTAAAACGTGATTTTCATCGTTCGTTAACGTTAATATTTTTTGTTTGCGTAGAGATTTATATACAAAATGCATGCTTGACGGATTCGTCAAGGGTTCTTTAACATTCTGAACGTTGGACTTTTCTAGATTAGACTAGATTTCGAAACCAACCAGGTGAAATATCATTTTTTTTATGGAGCGACTCTAAAACACATATTTATTTCATTTATTACTTGATTATTTGTCTTCGATAACAGTGAGCATATCTGTAAAAACATTAGAACATCTCAACATTATTATGTTATCAGAACTTTATATTAGCATTAAATTACTAGATATTAGCGTTAGTTACTATTATTTACTGTTATATTAGTATCAACTATTATCAAAATGTATCAAGATAAAAACTAAAAAAAAACACTACTCTTCTAGAAAATTATAATAACAGTTTCGAAATGTATAATGTTGAAATGTTAATATTCGTTAATGACCTATCTACAAATGTGTTTTAGTATATATCTACGGCAAGTACCAACTTATATTTGGATTAGATAAAAGAAATATGTGAATGAAAACTATAAATAAAATGAGCCATGCAACTGTGATAAACCTAAACTAAATTTTCCAATCGATAAAGATTAATTACAATCTCGATGTCACTAATTATTGAGTGCATAGAGAGAGTTAAATAGCGAAGTGAAATAATAAATTAATAATATTTTTTATTTATTTTCTCACTACACGAGGGAGCAAGTGGAGACAGTGAGTATGTTGTGTAAATGGCCTTTGGACTTGAATAAAACAAAACTGCTCATGCTATGTTTAACACTATCTTTCCACACGTTTCGTAACACTTTCACAACACGTTATTAGATAAGCAAACATCAAAAAGGTTTACTTTTAACAAAAACTCCTAGAGCGGATATTGAAATATTTTATAACAAAACTGTTGATCGTTAACATTTTCGATTTTGACACATGAATGCTCCCTGACAAGCGGGCGCATGACGCTAGACAGAGTGATTTGTTACCATGTAGTAATAATAACAAGTATTGGTTTACGATTTTCTTCGTAACTTTTGATGATATTTTACATGTAAAACAATCTTTAATACTACTTATATTTCCCTAAGCAGCTTTAAAGTTGAAGAGGGTTTATGAATATTACTCACAAAGTTTGTTTTGTTTACAAGTTTCAAATAGAAGAAAACAAGAAACCAAGAAACGACAATGACCATATAATGACTACGTACAAACTATATAATGTTGCCTATGTGCTTACCTTAGTTAGATGATATCCTCACAATTATATCACAATTTGCCGCCGTAGATACTTCTAGATTGCTGATTGTTAATGCAGAACCGTACAGTCAATATGAAGTTTAGACTTTGGACTTGGGACGTACACTCGTAAATTGCAAAATTATACTATTCGGGAACCTTAAATTAGGTGATGATAACAATGTTAACTAATACGTCGTAGGAGTATGTACTGTAGGTATTAATTTTATCTCAGAGTCCATTTATGATCTTGATTACACAGCTATGTTATATTATGGACAACACAAGCGCCGTCCTCTCCGCACGGCCTAGCTCTAACTGTTATTATTAGTTCAAGTTGTTTTTCATTATGATTTGTTGCTAGGTTTTTGAATATACATATACATAATAGTGAATGTTCGTATGTTTGTTCTGTATGCGTTCCGAACCCATTGAAACGATTGTGATACGTTGGTGTGTTTTTCTGTATACGCTTGCAAAATTTATATTATATATATTCATATATTAGGTATGTATTAGGCACTGGAACGATATATTTTAACAAGGTAAATATCCATAACGACTACAGTTCAGTGGTTTAATCATAGTACCTACAGCCAACAGAGAAAAACAATAAATATGTGTCACAAACGAGTGATAATTTCAGCTAGGTATTTCCTTCCTTTTCTAATCATTCTGAGTCTTTACTGCACAACTTTACCAAAACTGCTTACGAGTAATTGTCCATAAGTAACGACTGTTATTAAGGAAAACATGCTGCTTGAAAAAATCATAGAAGTTATCTACGATCAGTGACCTAACTAGAACGAGTTTCCTTTATGTTATTGTTTGACAAACAAGCGGGTTACAGACCGCTTATCTCGTCTCATAGACGTCTGATAAACAATGCCAACGCAATAAATTTTAACAATTCAACAATATTTGTCGCGTTTTGCTCTTGTAAAGCAGATGAATTATTCAGCCATATGATGCAACTAGCTAGGCCCTTTGGTTTCATCTGCGTAGACCGGGATAAAAGAAGCCTATGTGTTATTGTTATGTCAGGGTATCTACCTACGAATAAAATCCATTAAGCCGATTGATCGTGAAAGAGTAACAAACATCCATCTATTCTCACAAACTCTGCATTCACCACAAAACGTTCAAAAACCGGAATCGCTGATAACTTGCATTAAGATTGCTGGGCTGAAGTAGAATAGGAAATGCATCAAGACGGATGGCCGGTCAGCCAGAGTTGTCATGCAGTGGGTTCCAGCAGAAGACGGGCATCGTAAACAAGGTTGGCCTATACAGTAAACGCTTTTTTCTTTGTTGCGGAGAGCTTATCATCAAATAACTTCCCCCGCTCTAGGCGGAGCGCGGGGAAGTGTCCGACAAGAACTGACTAAAACCCCAGGTGGTTTTTTCTTCTATTGCCCTTTACCTTCCGGGGCCGCGGTATCTCTTTCGAACCCCGGATATAAAAACGCTGGGGTAACGACTTAGCTCCGCCTTAGCGTAGCAGTGAGGCTAGGCTAAGGAAAAAAAACAACGCAATGTTTGCAAACATTTCTTTCAAAATAGTTTAGATTGTGATTAAATTGTGTTAAGTCTCAGGAGTAATGTCACTTTTTGTGAACATATCCTAAGTAGGTTGTGCAATAGCACGTGCTGATATTATGACAGCTAGACAATGAAGAGATAGCTATCAATTATAATTTTACATATTGGCAATGCGCAAGTTTTACTATCTCATTTATGTTGTATTTTTAATTTAAATTACATTCAGTATTTGAGTTGCTTTGTTTAGTTTTTGTAAGTTATGATTTAACTCTTTAATAAATCGTTTTAGACTGTCACATGACGTGAATCGTGGTTGAATTGCAAAAAAGCTAGTATCGTAAATTTGATTTTAAGTGGGAGCATGGTCAGAACAATCCATTTTTTTTTGGTATAGGTAGGTAGTAGTAAATAGGTCGCATTGGACTGCAACTCGCTCGATGTGAACATCGTTTTATTATTCCATGCATCTTTTTAAATTATTATTTTAAAAATATTTTTTGTGGATTCGACGTAACATTATAAAGAGATTTATAATGTTATAAAAAGACGTCGTTTATATGTATTTATATTTTTGCGGTTTCATTTTGTTCAGAGAATTGACTGTTAGGTTTTGTACATAAATTAATTTGTTTTCTTTTGCATTGTTACAGTTTCGTTTTATCATTATAGTGCGATGTGCTGCCAAGATCACTTCTTTTATGAGTAATTTAAGGAAAACCTATTATTACATATTGTTCTCTGTTCAGGTATTTTAGAAGGTTTTCCATGACATTTTAATGAGTTTTTTAACTATCCGACTGCGCCAGAACTAGGGTTATTATATATGAATTAGTGTTTTTTTTAAATAAAAATCTACTCAGATCCAGCCTGTCCCTTTGCTGTTTTCTTTCAGCGACGACCTAAGCCGAGGCCCGTAGCGTGCAGTCGCTTAGTTTATAATTTGTATGCCCTGGCTGGAGGCCTTAAATGCAAGGCATCCACAAGTCTGACCGGTTAAGCAGTTAACGACCTCATAGGTCGAACTGCGATATGCCATAATTGGATGTTGTTGTGAGGGTGGCGTGGGTAAGAAATATTAGCCGATGCGGGTCGATGTACAGGTAAAGCCGACTTGGCATTTATTCGCAGATCGACTTCGGTCGTACCTTTCACGCATAGCACTTACGTAGTAAAACTTATTCTTTTATTTCGTTTCGGAGCTGGCTTTCTAGTCACTTGTTGAATGAGTTATTATACATGGGACTTAAACATAGCGAGCAAAATGTGGGTAAACTATTAACTCTGCACCTCTGACGAACCCTTCGGGAATTGCAGGCGTGATGTGTATGAAATAATAATTGGGTATACTAATGCAGATTTTTTGGACAATTCCACAAGCGCAGTTCATCGAAAGCCCTGACTAAGGACGACCTCGATTAAGTGCAACAAATAAGTAAAACGCGTAATTAGTGCTGAATGGACTTAAGCCCCGTTCCAATAAACAAAAACGAGTCGTTTTGCTTACGGATAGTAGGATTTCGACATAAGTCTCATAGAACTTATGTCAAAATACTACCATCCGTAAGCAAACCGAGTCGTTTTTGTTTATTGGAACGGGGCTTAAAACGGTCACACCATCGCGCCGCCGCCGCCGGCGCCGGGCGCCGCCACATGAGGTCGGCCACTTCTATTCCAACTTCGAATGAAGACATAGGTTTAGTTAGATATAGTTATCTTACTGTAATGTTTTAATAAGTACTTGAATTAAATCAGTTTTAAAATTTAAATTGTTTTTTTTTTAAGTTCTCCGGCTGCAGCCTTTGTAATTGGTATGTAAATAAGAACACACAAATAAAAACTGTACAAAGGCGGACTTAATGCTATAGGCATTTTGTTAAAGTCTACCTTAGGGTGATGCAGAGACAAAATACAGTGGACGCAATAACAGAAAAAAAAGAATATAAAAAAAAAAATATAAACATAATATGTATTTATAAATATAAATACTTACCTACCTATCTACTGATTCAATTAGTGTATCGAAATTTAGTCAGAAAGGTAATACTTACTAAACGGGTTTTATTAATAATTGTTTGATTTTCGATTGCATATTTACTAGGTATAAACCAGGTGTTCTCTCTAGGTATAGTATATTTATAATATGTAGTAGGTTAACAGAAACTACAATTAAGTAGGGACAATATGGATGAAATTACAATTACTATTTGGATAGACTAGTGCCCGACCCCGTTCTAGTCAGACCTTTACCGTTCATACATACGAAACTCTAGTGTAGTGTAGGTGAATGACTCTGATCATCTCTGATGCCTCTTATCAATCTGTCCTATCGCTGGTCTGCTGGAAGAAATTTCTAAATGAAATTATTAAGTATTTTTCCATATTATGTATACATAAAAAAAGCAGTTACGGAGTCTGGATTGGTTTTACTTTGATAGCAATTTGTCAGTATGGGATTTACCTATGTATAGCAAACTAGCTTGCGCGGTTTCACCCGCGCCTTTAGTAGCGTAATATTGTATAGCTTGTGTTACTTCCTGATAATGTAGCTTCCTAATCGTGAAAAAATAATATATTAAAATTAAAAATAGGTACAGTAGTTACAACAAATAAATCTTTCCTCTTTATTGTTAAAATATAATTATAAAAACCGAAATTGAGCGTTTCTTATTATAGAAGAAACGCTTAACTTTGTTGTAAATAATGTCTAAATTATATTTCGTTGTGAGCGAATTTCCTTTTGACAAAACGGGCATGCATTGTTTTATGTTTTTAGTATTAATTGTTGTTTTAACTCATGTTCGTATTGTGAGACCTACCTGTGTATTCTAACAGTTACCTACCTAAAACAAGCCTCGTATAACTGCGATACATCATGCGGTATATTATTTACCGTTAAAATAGCGGTATCTCGCTGTGACTGCCATTTATTACCGCGGTGAAACTTGGAAACTTCTTGTCTTTGTCAAACCACCCGTAGTTCAAGATAATGGAGATAGATGGCGCTGACTACAAAAAATGATTATTAAATTATAATGCTCACTAGCAATACGGAGATGGAGTAATATTTATAACTCCAATACGATGGTGACTATTAAAAGTGTCTATGGCTTTAAACTAAATTACGGAGTTGAAAGAACACTGTTATCTATTTGCAAATAAATTATTACAGATAAAAAAGCTTCTTGTGAAATTGCGTAAAATTTATATGTAATAAGTAAAGGATAATGAGGACTCTGCCCTAGATAAATAAACTGTGGTAAAACATACGTATTACATACATCAACATTGCTCCAGATATCATAAAAATAAAATAAAACGCAGAGTAATAAAAAATGTTGATTCATCCGTAAAATATCGTTTCGTGATACCCCGGTGGACTCCCAAAGGCGTAATGTGTGCAAATTGGCACGTCTCAGTGCTATTTGTAATAACATTATCTGGGATTTTATTTTCAAAAACTTAAATGCATTTTAATATTCCAAAAATAATCTGTGTCGGATTAAAGAAAACAAGTGTTTTTTTGAAACAAGATTACGTTTTTTTATTAATGTTGTCAGTTATAAGGTTGGTTGCAAAATGGATTTAGTTAGTCACTTAAAATTCAAAATAATATCGAGGCTAAATAATAACAGCTGTACTGATTGTTTTCTAATATTAAGAAATGAACGCTGAGGTCGATCCGAGGATGGGTGACACGGTGACTCGGAAAGTCCATTAAGCAGATCGTCTTGGCGATTGCTTAAAAGATAACTCTTTCATGAAGAACTCACATAATGGGATTACATGAACATTAAAAAAAATACGTGATGAGATCACTTGTAAAGATGATTGTCATGGTTAGGTATAAATCTATAAAGACGTATTGTAACGGTCGTAATCTATATTTTGATCAACATACAACTTGACATTAACCTGCAAATTGTAAGAAAATTTGAATTTCGCTGGCAACTCTGGCGCTTTTACCATAAGTCAAATCAAATCAAAGCAATTATTTCAATTAGACCCATTACAGGCACTTTTGAATGTCAAGAAACAAAATGAAGCTACAGTCCCGGTCACAAGGCATAATAACTTGTGAAAGTACTGTAGTTGCCCATTCCAAAGCGTTGATCTCTATGGAGAAGAATGGGCAAGAAACTCCATGGACACTCTTTTAAATTATAATATTATTACAAAATCGTATAAGTAATAAGTGTTGTCAGAAACTCGAAAGTTTATCAACTCCTGTCCTGCTGTGGGTGATCTTGTCACTGAATAAATTCGTTGATAAGGAGTCGCTCCTAGTTAAATGCTGTCATTCATTTGTATCTGTTTCACTGGAAGCGGATAACACAGTTGCGAAAAAAGATCTTTATTTTTATCAGAACAAGGTTGCAGGTTAGTCGGTGGACGGATAGAGAGAGGTAAATTAATTGAAAAGGGCTGTAGCCTCCATCATCTCTTGCTCTCCACCATGTGAATCGGTTATGTGACTTATGACTGGTTGGATAGCAATTTGTAAAAGGCCGTCAATCCTTCTCCGCTTAATTTCTTCCAGTGTTTGTGTTAATGTCCTAACTTCCACGCTCATCACTAAAGCCACCTCGATAATATGAAAAATTCCGAAACCTATAATTATTAATCAATATCCTAAATACTATTTATAAATACAGGATTTGTCGATAATTAAACCGTTTTTGAAGCATTTAAATCTTTTCCCTGATTTTGCAAAAATTATCTCCGCTGATGAAACGCTGGGTACATCAACGGCGATGAGACTCAGATCTAAATCTGAGGACAAGCCACTTTCTACCTGTACAGGTGTCGACTTTTTGTCATCGGTACGCTGAAGAACAGAAGACAATATTAAATCGAAAGGCTGAATTCCACCGCTGTATCCCGCCTAATCTCACACTGCATCAAATAGTATTTAGCCGATTATTTAATTTTATCGCGGCTGCATTTCACTCGGCACTTTTTGTTTATTGCGTGCAAACGTTCCAACTGCTCTGAGTGAATATATGTAGATATTCACTTCAGATATTTCTGTACGAGCACAATAATATGATGTGCATATACTTGTGAATATGTAATTAAATACACGATTGTTCTAGATTACAGGTATTTCTGGTTTTGTAACACTTGCCATGTGGTTTTGAAAAGATGTTTTATGCTCTTTGTTTGTAATTCTGAATAGGTTTAAAAATGAAAAGGCATACGTTTCAAAACTGGTTTTTAATCTTTGAAGGAGACACACCAATTTGTCGTTTTGGGTTTAGTTTTAACTAGACCCAGAAGTGAACGGGACAGTGCTGGATAATTGTAACTGGTGCTGGTGACTTAGCAAAGATGAATAGGCAAGTTTAACATGCAATTCTTTGAAAATATTATTTTTATTTTGAAGTCTCTAACAACTTATTAACTCAGCCATTTTTATCTTATCTTCCATTTGAAATTTTGCGAATTGAAATGTCTCATTATTAAAATTAACTGCCACCCATTATAATCACAATACATAACATTTTCAAGTATAAAACCGTCAAATAATCGTTTAAATGACAAATTATATTTAAATTGTTAGCTCCACGACTTACATTTTGTCGGAGACCAACTAGAAGTGATATGATTATGATTCCAAGGCGAGCGCGCCCGGAAGTCGCACCTGAGTTATGCGGACGATCCGTTTATAGCTCCTTCATCTGTACTGTGGTTACATTGTGCGCGAAATAAGACGTTCATTTATTAACAGGTACCTAGTTCATAAATAGTCTGTTCTGAAAGGTTTATGAGTTTACCGTTTGCTTCAGTGATATGGGCACGCACAAGTCTGTATGTTTTGCAAAATCGTGTTTATCTTGATATTTATGAATTGTCTTTTCATAGAAGCATGGCTTCTAAGAAAAGAAGTTTGTACAATTTTTGTAACACGTATATGATGAAATAAATTAGTAGTTTCAGGCACAGAATTAACACTGGATGAATGAAAAGGCGGCAGGTATCGAAAACAATGTACGGGTCCCGCGTTCCTTGAAAAAAAAAAGAAAAAAAAAAAACAGTAAAAATGTTCAGACCTGCTGCTAGTGTGGATGGATGCTAGGCCACAAAAGGGATAAATTAAAGGTACCGCATGGTGCATGTGGCTGCTTATGGCGTTACGCGAATTTAAATAAACAAAGACATGACTAAATCAGAGGAAGTCTGAAAGTGGCACCGGTGATAGAAAAGTCGTGTGGTAATCGGTTGTGTTGGTATGGCCACGTGATTCTGAGGAGTGAGGAAAGTGTTGAGTATGAATGTTAAATTGTGGATTGGTATAAGAGGAACAATGGATGGATAACAAATGATGATTGCCCGGGCGAAGGATGAAAATTATGACAAGAAAGAAAGTGAAGAAAGAACAAATTTGAAGAAGACGAGAAGACTGCGCTGACCAAATGACAAATCAGTTGCGATAAAGGCGCACAAGAATAGGTTGGGAATCAAAATAATATTCCCTAAGCCACATTTTAAGATATCGTAGTTTTATGTAGTAGTGATTTGGCAGTGTTTTCAGGAAAGGTTTGTAGGAACATTAGGAAGTAGATAAGGGGGCCTAGACAAAATCCAAGCGTTTTCCGCACGAGCGTTTTCCGTTCACGCTAAGGACTTAACGTTAGCGTGCCTGGTCACTTAAATGTTATAAGGGCACGGTAAAATATGTATGTTTTTCTAATATAATCTGGTTACCACCAGTGCTGTGTTGTACAACGGAATCAACAGACATTATATATTCAATTAAAAAAGAAGCTAAAATGTGAACCTTATCATCAAGTAAATATGACCACCTTTTAATATTTGTGATGCTTCATCAACAAAACCAACAACATTTCTTAACGAAAGTTGAAATAGTGTATCTGGATTAGACGATCAAAACATTCGTTTCTCACACATAAATAAGCTCTAAAAACACAGAAAACCCTTCATTCAAACCAAAAACAGCGTCGCGAGCATTGTAAACAAAATAAGCGTCACCGTTGTGTTAAAATAAACTGTGGAATGCCGGATATTGCAATCCTGGGCCGTCACGGGCTAGGGATCGTACAGGTGCCTCCGTCGACTAACTCAGTGCGCCGGAGCATTCACACAGCGCGCACGCACGCTAGCTCGACGGAAACTCTCGCATCGATATTAAACACGATAAATTTATACTGGACGATTCTCAAACTGAAGATACTGAGATTCAACCAAAAGTTTCTAAAGAACCTGCTGAAGAAGCTGCTGCTTTCTGGAAAAACAATTTATAAAACCGTGAACATTTAATTGTTCACAATTAAGATCACACATTTGCAGAAGTTGAACCAGTTGAAGATACAAAACTGTGTGCGAAGGAGGATTCGTAAATTGTGAAAATTCTTTAGTGGTTTATCCAAGACCGTGAATTAAATTTTGAAGTGAAAAGTGGTAGTGGACAGTGAAGTGACAGACAGTTTATAGAAGTTGTTGTAGTTTTGGCAAAACAGTATGAAAGTCCTGACCGTTTCCGACAAGGTCGCGAATGTAGGAGATGGGAATGAACCGACTGTGGTCGACACGCAGATCCAGACCAAGGAGGAGCTAAACAAGTAATTATTACTTTTTAGTTGACTTAACTGCTTGATACCAAAGGTTTGAACAGAAGACATTCCAATGAAAAAATAATCATATAAACTGAAACATCTTGTGATCGTAAATATTTTTTGAAATATATTTTAATTGGTCGATCTGTCACGAATATTAAATATTTTTTTAAAGGTTACTTTGTGAATTGCAATGTCGTTAAACAATCAAAGGCAAACTGAAAATCCCAACAAACTTGTCTAACTAAATTTACAAAAGTTAGCAAATATTTCTAACAAATGAATTCACTAAATATTTAGCCGAAACAATCGCTTATAGAAACAAGTTCAAGCTAATAGAACTTAAGAGTTCAATAGAAGAGTAACATAGCATTAGCAAGTTCGCTAGGTCAGATCAGTTGGCAAATGGCCAGAATGACACAACCGCGTGGTATGCGGTGTTTACGTGCCACAGTCGGTGTGTTGTCGTGATTCGGGTCAGGATTGCTGTAATCATGTTTTGATCGTTTTTCAGTTATGTTTATCTGTGATCAAGGCAATTTGATTTGTGATGAATAGCCATCGTTTGAATGGCTTTGTAAAATGTAAGACTTTCTCAGCTTCGCTATGCTTATGAAGCGTTAAGGATTGTAAAGAAATTACTGGTCTTTTATTTACAGAAAAAGTATTAATGTTCATCGTTTTATTGTTACAGAGGTTGTCCTCTTGGTGTTTCTCGCATCACCCCATTTCTCTACGTGTGTGGGGCCCATGCCTTACCGGGAGCAGTGAGAGCCTTGCACCCTGGCCTTATAGTCAGTGCTGCCCCAGAACTTCCCCCACCACCAGAAGACTTTGTCCCAAGGCAGTTCGTACCACTCCTGGACACACCTAACTCTGATATGCATCCCTACATGGAAAGTGTGGCTGACCTGATTAATGAGGTAAGGTTTACATACAGACTTTGATCGGAATTTTTTCGTCGATCGCTTTTGATTTATCTCTTTATTAGCTAAAAATTCTTTCGATTCTCAATTGCCCTAGATTATCTTTGTTTATGCTACACATTTCAGGCTCAGTAATGTTAGATAAAGTAAATATTTTCATTTCCGATTAAATAACTTTGTTTGATTGTAATGGATCTTGATCTAGAACAGATGTTTAATGAACTTTGTTTACCTCAGGTCGTCTGTAATGGTGATGTGGTGCTGGTGCATTGTGTAGCTGGGATCTCCAGGTCTGTCACTCTCTGCTTGGCGTACCTCGTCAAATGGCAGAAGATGACCTTGAGGGATGCCTATTATCATATGAAGCAGAGACGGTGAGTAACACAAAGAATATTCCTCTACTGTAGATTTTTTTCTTGATGTCTTTATTTATGAATGGTCGCTTGAAATACCCGATTTCATCGTTACAAAAGACGTAATTTCGCGGGTAATTTGAATCACTTTATTGTTTCCGTTCATCGTAAATTTGAAGCGTATGAAGTCATAAATCGATTCCATCCTTGATTTTTTCTGTTCTATTTCAACAATTTTTGCTTTCTTTGTTTTAGACCACAAATCCGACCGAACACAGGATTCTTCAAGCAGCTCATCAAGTATGAAGAAAGGCTCTTCGGAGAACCTTCAGTAAAGATGGTGTACTGCGAAGCCATCGATAAGGAGATACCTGACGTATACGAGGCAGACTACATCGGCATGACATGGTTCAGGCAGAGATACGGACCCATAGAAAGAAGCTGAAGTGTGACAGAGATAGTGATGTAGGATAGAAAAGGATAGCTGTGATTATTTTGTGTGAAGATGAAAGGAAGGAGGATGTAAAATGAGATGAATGATAATAAATAAAAGACTGAATGGATGAATGACTTGGATATGAATGAAACTGGCTCAGCTTCGATAAGAGATGGGTATTTTTTTTGTAAACTATATGATGGAGAAATAAAATTGTAGGAATAATAGACGAACATTGAAATGAATAATTTAAAATAATGTTCGTTCTTTTGCACTTTCTCACAACTTATTGGCTGATAAAAATGTGAGAGTATACTTTACGTATTATGTACTTTATTTAAGCAATGTGATAATTAACTTATTGTTATAAATTAACCATAAGGTATTCGCTGACCATTAAATTGTTTAGTGTTGATGGGACCAAAATAAATAAGTTCATAATTTATATTTCTTGACTTTTACTTAAACCCATTGATATAATTTTTGATGAAAAGAACATTATGACAATAAAGTTGCAGATTTTGCAAAGTATAATCGGTTACAGGGAACTAACATCAGCAGTGATGAACAAAATGTCCTAATTGCAGTAGTAGAGTAATGAGTAATTCATTGAGTGGATGTTGTTGGCCTCGTGGCATTGAGCTGGGGTGTACGGAAATATCCCGACAGTTGCGCGGGCGGAGATTCCAGAAGTTAACTGCAGAAGGTTAACTTTGAACAATAGGAATATGAAACTCACACTCGTGGAGGAAGCGAAGAAGGAAGATAACTATCATCATCAACGCCCTGAATTGATCACCAGTTAATAAAAGTCTACTTTCAGCTATGTTGCACTACTCTGTGTATTCTTCCCATCAGCATCATGACAAATGTAGAGTTAATGGAAAAGAAGTGCGCGATTATAGTATCAATGCTCTAGGACATTTTTTGTCTCCGTAGTCCTCTATTATTTGTTTTATTGGGTAGTGTAATTAAAAGTTTTGTGCCTTCTTCACTATACCTGTGCCATGAACAATGGTCTGCCAGCTTCCGCATACTGATGTAATACACTGTAACAGTTATCTCTTCTACATTATTCGCTCCTGGTGTGTGCTGCGAAGTTTTTTTTCAAGAAACTTTATTGCTGATTTAATGTTAGTGCCTGTCTTTAGTGGCACCAGCTATTAATATGGTAGTGGAAACGGGATCTAGTGTAATATGATCATTACTGTTATTGTTTTAAAATTGAGTTTCAGAATTCAGGGAATTATTCATATTAGGACGAATATCTTGGATAAATGAATATGGCATTACCAATTCTTACAAAGCTCAGACTGATTAAATTCAAAGGAAACATTTTACTTTGAACGGCGATTTAATAAATTATGATATGTTTATCAGCCGAACCTTCGTACAAAAAATATCTCCGAGAGGCAACTAGTCCCCAGATGTCACGGACATTCCCAGACGATTATCCAATAATGTCTGGAAAATATTTCGCAAAACTAAACTAATAACTTTTTATTTTTTCTAAACATATTTTGTAAGTCATCCGTTCTATCAATTTCAGCATTCTATAAGACTTAAAAAAATATTTTGCACAGAACATTCCACAGTGTCGATTGCCTTTCCAAAATCTCTTTTGGTAGTACTTGGGTTTGGATGTAAGCCAGAATACATTACGCTGTCATGTTTTTGACGAATGCCTGCTTGCTGTTCAATGATAAAACAATTGGTCTAAAAACCAAGGTAATAAGGTGGGAATTCGCGTAAACATTTATTTGGCAAGTGATGGTATCCATGACAAGGTGTAGGTTGTGAGGGTAGTCAGGTTCCAAGTTCAATGTTACCGGTAATTACCTCACGTGAACGTTATTAGAATATTTGTTGGATGGGCTTCGTCGTTTTTTTCGCAGGGTTAATGAATAGTTTAAAAATAAAGCTCAGCTTTGCCAACTCTAACTGAGCTTTGCTAAGACTGTATTTGGTAAGAACAACTGTTTTTTTGTTTGTAACAAAATCCTGGCCTCCTCGGAGTTTGGCAATATTTGATGAAAATAATAATGTACTGATGTCGACTCTCAGAACTATGTCATTTCTCGAAAGTCGTTGGTATATTAACAGAATCAGGGTACATAGACAGGGAATTTGGGAAAACTCTTAAGTTGGTAAATTAGTCACAAAGACAAAAAGACTGCACTAATCTAGTAGACATATTGGATAAACGTAATTAGATATAAATTGATAATGGAGCTTTCTATGGTTTTGACAAATTATTTCGATTCCCTTGCAAGCATAAAAGAGCATTTGCATTATACTTAACTAAATAAGTTTAATATAACACAAACACAATTATAATAATATTATTATTATATCGTATTAAATACAAGTCTGGCACTTTGCCTTTGCTATTGTTTGCCTTGACCGTTCTTTGGCGAGTCAGAATTGATACAAACATGTGAACTGCCAAAGCTAAAGTCACACAAATTGTGATGTAAAGATAAATCTACTCACTACTACTGCCAAATGAGCACAAAATGGAACGCAGTTTTTCATGATTCCCCTTTTATTTCAGTTTTATGTTGTCAGAGGAATTGGAACAGGTTAATACTTCCTCACAAATGATACTGTCACTAATTTTTATCCCGTGGTCAGTTGTCACTACCATTCTTGTGTCGATGGCAATCTTTATGACCTCGGCCCAGAATTTGGCTACGAGTTAAGTGTCTTCGGTGGCATCCATCAGTTTCTGCAACAAGCAGTCAAAAAGTCATCCAGATGACATATCGTGTGCAGAACAAACACATGGAAAATAGAAAGAGTCCATTAACCACATGGAGAGCAGTTTCTCCATGCTTCGGCATGGGTCCAGAATTTGTTCAAAGACTTCGTTACCTCCAGATCCTGCCAGATGGAAAAATGTCATAGGTATTGATGGTTTGCAAGGCTATGGATCTAAAAAAAGTAATGTTCGGTAATTTCTAAGAAATGTTTGTCAACCACTTTTTTCCTGCCGGGGCTGCGGGTTGTTCGAATGAGACACCACGGCCCCGAACACAATGGCAGAAGGAGGAACATGAATGACGCCCAGAGCGGGGGAAGTTATTTGATAATTATCCATCTGAACAAAAAAAAACCATTTTCTTGAGACTTGCGATTTTATGATATTTCTGAAATTTGGAAACAAAAGGTACTCCCTGAAATTTGCCTTGGCATGATGACTGTGTTCATTAAAATGACATTTGGATTGTGCCCAAATCGTTATTTTGGCCTTACCGTGGGTGTACCCTATTTATGTTTTGGTCGCAATTGCCAAAATATTATTCGCCATAAACTTATGCTCGACTGTGTGCAAGGTTACAGGTGCGAATTGATTTGTTCCTCTTTTAGAGTATTGTTGTGAATTCTGTGATTAGTTTATTCTATTTATTTTCTATTCTTGAAGGCGTTGTAAAATATGATCATCAATCAAACAATTTTGTTTCTTTGTATGTTTGGTGGATTGTTTAGTTTTTTTATTTTTATTTCTACTAAGATGGTTTTTTTGATTGGTTAACGATAACAATTAGTTTGTTCTACAGTTACAATCAAAAGTAATTTGTACACAGTTACTTGCTAATTAGCAGTGGACATTAAATAAATTGACTGCCTCATTGGTCTAGTAGTCGCAAGCGCGACCACTGACCATGAAGTCCTTAGTTCGATTGTCGGGCGGGCGAAGTGTATTCCATCAGGAATTTTTCAGTAGCTGCCACGAAGTCTGGATTTGTGCCCGGTTGATGGCAATAGGCTCGACCCCTATTACATGGGACTTAAACCATCCATAACGAACGAAATATGGGTAGTATACCTCTGCCAAAGCCCTCAGGGATTACAAGCGTGATGCTATGTGTACTAACACATTTGGAATCTCGTTTTCCAAATCGTCTACCACTTTTTTTTTCGGATTGGAAATTTCCAAATAACTTCCCCCCGCTCTGGGCGGAGCGGGGGGGAGTGTCGGACTTGTACTGACTAAAACCCACCCATGTTCCTTCTACTGCCCTTTATGTTCCGGGGCCGCGGAATCTCTTTCGAACAACCCGCGACCCCCGCAGGCGGTGGCCTTGGCAGACCCTTCTGATCGTCTACCACTTCATAATTAAAATTCAACCTTCGTAGAACTAGTGTGTATGCTATAAATTATCGTTTCTATAGGACAAATTGCTCCGACCTTCTTTCTAAGTGACCTTAGCAGTACCTTCCGTAACATTCCAGATTATTTTTATCATTCTTAGATTATAAATATTTAATTCGACCTTTACTTCACCACAAACGAAACAGCTAAAATAATATATTTACGATTCGCAGACAGTTTTTAATGAAATTCTTGGGGACAGAAATATTTTGCGTACAGAGTAAAAAGAACATCAATATTTATATTTACACAAACCGTCTGTTCGATGGATGGATTCCCATCTGCAAAATGTATGTACTTACAAGGGGAAAAGATTCCGACGAATTGAGAACCTCCTCCTTTTTTTGAAGTCGGTTAAAAATAAATCTTTAAATCGGATTAGTGACATCCATATGATCGGTTAGTAACAAATTAAAAAAAACCTTTATCAAAACCTGTGTGTAGAAGAAGAAATATATTGTGAAAGAAAAAGTTTATAAACCGTTGGAATAAGAATACTTTGGTATGCAGTGAAAAGAATTTACACGTTTTAAAATTTCCCCGAAAGTCTATTTAGACGATAACTACTAATTACGAAATCTTCGTCAGAATTCAGTTCACGAGCTATTTGTAGCACAATTAGAATTATTTGAGCTAATTAACGCATCCGCTAATGCGCCTGCGCACTGAAAATAACATGGCGTTTAAATTACGAACGGAAATAACAACGCTTTTAGGAATTCATGGACGGGTAGGTTTTACAGGTGGTTTCTTCGAAAAAAGTGTTTAATTGTTATGTTGTATAATCTTTTATGATTTCTTTTTGTAGAAATTATGACTGAAGTAAGTAAAGGGGCCTGCCAGGGCCAGTGCCTGCCGGGGTTGCGGATGTTCGAAAGAGATATTGCGGCCCGGGAACATAAAGGGCAAAAGAAGGAACATGGATTACGCCCAGAGCAGGGAAAGGTATGTGATGATTTCCCATACGTAAAAATAAATATTGTTGTCAATGCGTTGTGTGTTTGTGTTCACTATTCAATTGCACAATTCAGGGTGTGAGGAAAAATCGCTATTAAACCTTTTTGTGTAATTTCGATTTTTCACCGTAAAAGATTTGTTTTTCGGAAGGTATCAAACAAACTAACAAAATTCACCGACTTATGAAGCTAAAGTTTCAGAAGAAAAGATTCTAATGAGTTTAACAAACTAATTTTCGTGATGGGTAGCTAAAACACCCGGTCAATGAACTCGACGCCATTTCTACTTCAACAAACAATGGCTAACAGTAGCCGTAGTATGACGTCATTTCTTCTATTTGTTTAGAATAGGCCAATAATGAGCAATTAATAAGACGTCAATGGAAGCTCAAAACAATGTTCAATCACCGAGTTCTTAGTATTATTTAGTTTTTTAGACTTAGGTACCTTTACATTACGAAAACGTACCAAGTATAATATAAACTAGGTATCTGAAATACCGTATAAAATAAAACCAGGGCTTAACCGATTAGTTGTGATTAGGAGAATTAACTAAAAGTCCAACTAGCAATAAAGTGACAATCCAAGAAGCATCATAAATACAATTGTTGCTGAATAGAATCGAATTCACGATCTCAAGCTCAGAAAGCTAAACACTGCACTACTTTGGAAACTGAACAAAAACAAAACAAGTTACTGCGCCAATTTGTAAACTGCGCCAATTTGTATACTGCGCAGTTACAACCGAAACTCAATGGAATCGAAAAGAAATTTCTCGACAGTTAACTTTCCGGTGGTCGCCACATTCCGACGCGCATTCCTGGCTATTTATAATGAAGTTCCTAGCGGGATTGCTCTGGCTGTCGCACACATACCTCTCTTATATAAAATTCATGTATATTCCATACGGAATTCATTTAGACTAAACAAATAGCAGAGGAAACGAGTAGCCGACTTAGGCTATAGCTGGAGTGTAATTACCTAAGAGGTGATCTGTTCTTGGCTGAAAAGGTAGTTTTTTTATATATATATATAAAAAAACCAGATCTATGCCCCACAGCACTGCTTTCACGGTTGTCTGTGGTAACGGAAAAAAGGAGTAAACTAAAAAGGAGAATGAGCGAAATTTAACGAATATGTAGGATGAAATTAAAAACGGTTCTTTTAGTCATTTAGCTACACAACCTTTTTAATTGCGGAGCAGGCTTTTAAGGCCACTAGGTATGTAACCTACTTGGTGAAAAGACACCAAAAGGGCCAGTTAGTTTGCAAAACTAACAAATCACAGTTCTGAAGCACTACTCCTGACGATGCATCTAGCAGATTCGCTCATGACATAGGAACAATGAGGAACAGGTTGTAGCAATATTTTGGTCATAAATTCCCAAGTGAATGTAGATCAAAATTGATTGATATTAAACCCGTTGTCGGGTTAATAGGGCACAACTATTTTGCGAGCTACACTCACTGACTTTTGTTATGACATATGTAAGTCAAGATTAATAGCCTTGTTCTTAAAATTATTACCGAGCAATGGACTTCGGAATGCTTCAGGATGTACTAATAATAAAAGGCGGGAAATTAATTTGATTGAAAAATGTGAAATGTTTTTTTTTAATCTGAGTTCAGGGACCGCGTCGGTATGCTGTTCTGCCATTTCGATTTGTTTTTTTGTAAGTTTAGTAACTAGGCTTTTCGCTAATTTAGGTATGATGGAGAAGACCGTAGAATGTAAATAAAGTTCTGAGGGTTTTTTCCTCATCCTGTTATATTCTTATTCTGCAAAGATGCCAAACTTAATGACATGTCAACATATTCGAAAATATCGTAAAGATATCTTTCAAAGCGACGGAAACAGTGTTTTATAATAATTCTTTTGATCTACAAACTGACCTAAGTCACGTAATGAAATCTGCATCGTTTGACATAATTTTCTTGTTGTTATGTGATCTTTTTCGGGGACTAATTTACTTTTTTCTGTTGGCACATTATTTTCACCACTGTGCACATGTGCGCACTGTCAGCACCGATGCGTTATCGTTAAAATGAGATGTGCATTTTAAAACCCAACATAAAGAAAGGTGTTATTCTTAAATAAAGTAGGTGATCATCAGAAAAAGCTCTTCATTCGGTCTTTTTTGTCTTTTTTATGTTTTGGCTGTAATAAGTATACTGGCGGATGTAGTTCTCCATGTGTTGTGTATAATAGAAGAGTAATGAATTAGGCACACTAAACTAAAATTGCGCAGAGGTGAAACGAGTTCTTTGCAGTCGTATGTCGTCACCCTTCGGTTGACGTCGTCGACGGTTGAAAAAAGCTTTAAACAACAGTGACACCGCACATAATCCTTCTGAAGAGGAGGAGGAGGAGTCTCGAGAGACTCAAGAGAAGGAGAAAGACATCGAAGGGCGACCATAATCAGACACATGGTCTAGGAAGAGAAAGGAAAAATGGATGAGGAACACACGCAAATAATTATCAGCTAGTACTAATTTTATGGGTGTATTTTTTGTGGTAATTTGCGTTCTTGAAGATGTTTCAGTCGAATATAGAGTTAGTCTAATTCACTTCGGTCGTAACAGCCCTAATTATGAAAGTACCTGTGTGGCGTCGTCTCGGATTCCTTAGACTGTCTGTTGCCAAACCGACCAAGTAGTATGTCACATACTTCGACCGACAGTTAGTTATTTAACTGTTTGTTCCTATTTCAACGGACGTGACGCATGAAAATACTTCGCAGATTCGCTAATTGCTAATTGTAGATTAGCTGGTTTCTATTTAGATCGATTTAATTGTTATATTTAGACGTGAATTAGAATAGAATAACATATTTTTTCATGTGAGTAGAAACGCCAGGAGGGTTACGCCCTAGTAGGACTTAATTTTTTTTTAAAAGGTTAGGTACATAGTACTCTCAACATGGCTAGGTATGTGGAATGTTGTAAGAACATGCGCGAAGCAAAGAAACGTGTGCACAGTATTTGGCATGTGTGTGTCAGTGATATCATGTGTCCCATATTTTGTGAAGCACCATCACATTTGTACTCTGGACTGGATTTATAACAACAGGGGACTTCGATGTGGTCATAACAACAACACGGTGTGTCACAGCTTGGGAGAAGTTTGTTATTTTTATTCAAATGGGTAAGTCATCAAATTACTCTTCCCGCTCTGGGCGGAGCGAAAGGAAGTGTCAGACTTGTACTGACTAAAACCCATCTATGTTCCTTCTTTTGCCTTTTGTGTTCCGGCGCCGCGATTTCTCTTTAGAACCAACCCACAGCCGCGGTAGGCAGTGGCTTTGACGGCCTCCTCTGCTTTGCTAACATCTCTTTGAGGCGCGCGTGGAACACGAACGTGCCGTCGACATGACAAAAGCTCCTTACCAATTGGAATCGACTGTCACTAAACGGACCGAACGGCGAGCTACCCATTGCTTACCGTCGACAGGCCTTCACCGAGAGTCCTCTACCGGCTCCTGATGCAACGGGGCGGCTGGAACAGTTTTGCAGTTGAATTTACGCTTAGTTGACGGACGTGATCAACGGGTCATATCTAGTTCTTGTTAAAGTGTATAAAATGGCCTGTGAAACAACTGTCAGCGTCCTCTCATCATCTGCCTAGCCTTTTCCCAACTATGTTGGGGTCGGCTTCCAGTCTTACCGGATGCAGCTGAATACCAGTATTTTACATAGAGCGGCTGCCTGTCTGACCTCCATAACCCAGTTAGTACTGGGTAATACGATACCCCTTGGTAAGACTGTTGTCAGACTTTCAGAACACTGACTAGCTGTAACGAATGTCAAAGATCTACAAATGACAGCCAGGACCAACAGCTTAACGTGCTTTCCGAGGCACGGAGGATACTCGGTATGTAACGGGTGGTCACCCATCCACAGACCAACCTAGGCGATTGTCAGCGTTCTCTGTAGACATCAAATTAGATGACAACACGCGCACGTCACAGTATGAACATCAAACAGTAAAGATAATGTGTTCCTAGTAAAACTGCGGACCTGCCAACTGTTTGCAATGAAATCGTTATGCAACTGAAATACTCTAAGTGGCAGCCATTTGTTAAGTGATACAAATGGAAGGCTGCATCTTTTTATACACTCACAATTTTTTGATTCTACGGCATGACGGTTTTTTTTAAAGATATAGAGCAGTAATGATAAAATAAGTGCCTGTCTGAGTTTGAGTCTACAGTCTACATCTTGTAAGTCAAGGCCGTAACCACTGGGTCAAAACATGCAGAATCAGAAAGCCAATTTGAATCCTAAAAGGAGATAAGATGTAAAGGATATACGGTCTATTTACTCTTATTACCGATCTATTTGTTTGTTCGTAGTCAATCTTGGATCTTTTATACATAGTTGAATTAGTTATGCCATATGGATTGCATAAAGATGTGTTCATCTACAAATTACTGCTGCATTCAAATAACACACGGAAGGAATCCATCATAATTTTGATGGCAGATTCTAAAGTAAATACAGGAGAAGACTGACAGTTGAAATATTTTCGCATTCCACTTTAAATGCTGTTTGAATATGCATGGAAGTTTTCTGATGTCAGCCCAAGGTCAGAAAAATAATTATTACATAACATCACGCATGCATTCCTTCAAACTGTCGGCAGAAATGGTACCCACATTTCCACAATCGTAATTGAAAACAGTACAATTTCAATTACTGTTTAACTAAAGTTTCTGTTTTTACAATTTCTAGAACAGATTTGGTTTGTTCTGTTATTCATTGGGGAAAATTGAAACATTTAACAGCAAATTATGTTGGATCTTTATCTTTCTTCCAATCTTATTTCTGCAACCTTTATGGCTGTCTTTTTAACCGACTTAAAAAAGGAGGAGGTGATCAAATCGACTGTGTTTCTTTTATTTTGGGGTTTGTTACGTGTTGGCTCTGGCAATTGTGGGCCGATTTTCAAAATTATTTTTAATCAAAAGGGCATACTCACGAGGTCTCATAATATTTTTGTTTGCATTACAGTTTATATTTTTTCTCCTATGTCCATGTAGATGAATACTTTGGAGTAACAACGGGAAATGGTTACTCGATCAGAATTCGTGTGAAATACCACAACTATAGAGGCTGAAATTTAAAAAAAACATACTGATTTCTGGAACTAAATAACAAAAAAAAATAAGCAAAAAATATTTTGTCAAACTATGGATTAAAATGTTAGTTGTCTAGTTTAATTAATGAAAATTCTAGAAATGTAGGTTTGTATTTTTAACTCAACCATAATAAATGTTACTATTTTCAAAAGATTGATCGTTGTAACTTCCTATGAGAATCTAACGCTCGATTTAATCAACATTTTGTAATACAAGGAAGTGATCCAACACTGCCAGACTTACAGCTTAAAAAATAAATTATGACTGACACCTAACAAATCTGAATTAATAATTTTTGTTTTCCGTAATCTGTGTAAGTGTTGATTCTTGTCTCAATGCCTGTGTTTCAGTTATTTGGCAAAAGCTCGGTGTCAGTAAGGTCGAGATCAAAGCGGTCGGAAGCAGACGAACAGACAAACATTGTTGCGCATGATTGATTATGGATCACACGGAGTATGGAGGTGCAGAAGGCACACACAAAAGATCTGAACAAGATTTTTTCGAAGTAGCTGATTTACGAATCGTTTCGTTCTTGAAACTACTTTCCCAGTCTTTGTCAGAGAATCTGTACAATAGATAGAGATCACCAATTTTTTGTCTAGAGATTTGTAGCATTTTTAAAATGATGCATACAAGAAAACTTATGACGTCAAGGTAAAGTAGTGCAGCGTCTGAACAATAGTTGGCCATCTCCTTTACCGCAAAGATAAATTACACTAATCGTAGATCGCAATTTGGTTCCGAAAGAAACGGGTGTGGTCCACTGATTTTTGTGAGTTTTGTTGTTTAAGTAACGCAGAAGTGTCCCTGTAAACACAAATAAAGTTATTATTATTGATTTGTCCCGTATCTCAGACAGTGAAATTCAATGATTGCTTATCCAAGCAAGGATATTGGTTGATCGAAGAACTTGTGGCCAAATAATAGCAGCAGCTCGAGTAAATCTTAAGGTTAAGCCGCGCTTGCCTAGATTGATCTGTGGATGGGTGACCACCCGTTACATACCGAGTTTCTTCCGTGACTCGGAAAACACGTTAAGCTGTAGGTTGCGGCCGTTTTTTGTAGATATTTGCCAGTCGTTACAGGTAGTCAGTGTCCCGAAAGTCTGACAACCAGTCTTACCAACGGGTATCGTATAACTGGGACTATACGAACTAACTATACTATAAGAACTAACTGGGTTTTGGAGGTCGACTCTATGTATTCAGCTGCGGTTGCAGCTGAATACCAATATTTTAGACTGGAAGCCAATTCCAACAAAGTTGGGATAAGGCTAAGCACATGATGACAAAATTTGGTTAATCGGCGTCGTAAAATATGTCAATTGTGGTTACATTAATCTTATCTAAGTTTTAACCAAAATAAATCAATTTTGTATTGCAGATATGGGCCATAAAACACAACACTTTGACAAATCAACTCAAAATTTCCTATGACAATTCTAAATAGTTTTGTAGCCTCTCAGTTAGTTCTAATTCAATGTAGAGACAATTTTAACCTGCCTACTGCTAACCTATCTATTAAATGGTTACAGACATGTCTCCCAACCCTGCAACATGTACACATGTACACATGAATCATCTTTAAAAACAAGTCTAGCTTTATTTTAGTTCGACATTCCTTCGTAATAGCTTTTTTTTAGTTTGCGTGTGTGGCTTGGTTAAATGTGTATTTTTATTTGTGTTATTCTAAAGCAGATTATTTTGTGATTACTTACTCATGTTCTTTTTCGTACATGCTATGTTGGAAACACTTACGTCTTGTCCATGGAGTTTCTTGCCGGTTCTTCGTCATAGGAAACGTCTAACCCGAACCGTGCACTTTTTCTCGACGTTTTATAAGTGCCGATGTAGGCCTATGTGAAATAAAAATATTTAGATGTCATGAATTTATCCGATGCGACTTTTGATGCGTCTTACGCTAGGCGATTATTTCTTCAAGACTCCTCGGTATTCTTGAAGCAGTTTCTTTCATTTGTTTTGTCTGTTGTCGCTGTAGTAAAATCACGAGTCGCTTGCCTATCTACCTACAGGCGTAGGTCGTGGACACGCGGTAAGCGATGAACATTGCAAAAATGTTTTCAAGAAGATTATAAACAATCATTTGTTATTCAAATATCGTTTCTATTAACTGTAACAACTGCATTCCATCACGGCACAAGATTATGTTTTTGAACTGCTAAACACGTATTTAGGAGCGCTTCATGTAGCTGTGATTAATTTGTAAATAAAAGGAAGTGTTTAAATGTTCAGATGAATTTATTAAGAACTAGCTGGCGCCCGCGGCTTCGCCCGCGTCTTATTGGAAAAAAGTATCCCATGTGTTATTCCAGACTATAATCTACCTTTGTGCCAACATCAAGATCCGTTCAGCCGTTTTTTCATGAAAGAGGATCAAACATACATCCATACTCACTCACATATTAGTAGGAAGTAGGATAGGATATTATTGTGATATATAAATATCAAACTATCCGTTCTATCCTTGCCACAAATAAATTGGCAAAGCAACTTTTATCATCGCAATGCATTAAACAAAACATTACATAATTTTTTATACCGTCAGCATTCTATAGAACAACATCAAATAATATGACGTAAAACATGGTAACACCAAACCTCCACATTTTATCTTCAAACTAATTAAATGCGCAAATATTCGGCCCAACATTAAGCCAAAACCTTGGAACTGATGTCCAGTCAAATTGCCTCTTACTTAAGCTGGTAAGTATCGAGGTTTACTGCTTGGCTTCTCGCCGCAAAGTTGCTCGCTTGTCGGCCTTCTACAGGCTGTTCTTCAATGAGTATCCTCGAGATCTCCACGAGCTCATTCCACTCTTCCACCATTTTTTTGACTTAGCTCGTCTCATCGTTGATTTCATCTCTGTCTTTAAACAAGATTGAGTTCAAGAGTGATCCCATTTACAATTAAAAAAAAAGGTCAAGAGTGAGTCGGACTAGCGCACCGAGGGTTCGTAAACTTGCGACATAAACGGCCATATCTTTTGACTGCGTAGACTTAGGGGATTGATTTTAACACACCTCCAAGGCCCTACAGATTTGAGTATATGGATTTAATTCTAACTTGATACCTCTACGCGTTCCCGAGATAAAGGATCTTGACAGACAGACGGACAACAAAGTGATCCTATAAGGGTTCCGTCTTTTTCCTTTTACGGAATTCTAAAAATACATATTGTTCCAATTGTTGGCCTGAATATTAGGGCCAACATTTTACATATTTCGAACCAACTTTGGAGCCAACGCTGTAGCGATGAGTTATTAGAAGTACGATCTACATATGCGTCAGCGCCACGCCTGTACGTTTAGCCAATCAAATGTTAATAGCGTTAATGGTAACGGTAAATATTATTGTCTACTATTTTGCTAGACACCATAAAGTACTAAGAGTGTTCAGCTACATTATTTTTAATTCGTTCCTCTTGCACTTAACCCATCCCAAGTTATATAATGGGTCTATGCAAAACGTTTAAGTCAAAACTTCAAATGATTCCTCCCGCTCGAGAAGCGGAAGGGAGGAAGACTTATACTGACTAAAATCATCCATGTTCTTTCTTTTCCACTTAGTGCTCCGGGGCAGCAGTATCTTTTTCAAACCAACCTTTTCCACCAACCTTTTGGAAAACTTTTGCCACATCTTTGTAGGATTCCGTACCTCAACAAGAAAAAACCCAGAACCCTTATTAAATCACTTTGTCGGCCGTCTGTCTGTCTGTCAAGACCCTTTATGAAATTAAAACCATATATTCAACTCTGTGGTATCTTTGTGTTGTGAAAAAATCAACCCTCTTAGTCTACGCAGTCAAAAGATATGGCCGTTTATGTCGCAAGTTTGTACAAAACCCTCGCTCATGCAGCGAGGGTTTTGTACAAACTTGCGACAGTCTGGCTCGCTCTTGGCCGGTTTTTTAACACTATCTCTCTAATTTTCCAATTCAGCTTTACAGAAAAAATACGTTCCTTTAAAAACTTAGAACCCTAATCTCAAATTTTCTCAAAATACAAAAACTGCTAATAAACAAATGTAACCTTTTAACTCTGTATAAAGCCACCTACACACCTGCGATACGAAGTGTCGGCATTCGGCGTTTGGCACTACGCCAGAATGACACGGGTCGAAGGAATGCGGCGTATAGCCATCGCTCACAAATCTTCAAATGAAATGTTAATGGTCCTGTTGAAGTGATGGTCGTATTTTGCGGTACACAGGTGAAAATTTAACATCATTAGTTATGGATAGCGGTTGAGGATTTGTAGTGTGGTCTGGGGCTAAGAATATTATACACCTCTAAAGTTCATCCGTGATCATGGCGTTTGTAACATCGCCGAAATATCGGAAACTCGATAAGAATAGAAAACATGGTAAATATCCCGTTTCAAGTGTTAATTATTATGTTGGTGACCATGTCAGTTTACAGACTTAAACCTCTTAAGGGTGCTCAAAGTGACTATGGTATTGTTTTCAAAGTGGTGGCTTTCTGAACAAGAATCCTTTTGAACGGATGATTAGGAATGTTTAATGATAAATCAGTAAGATTCTATTTGATAACATTGCGTGTTAAGAAAATATAGTATTGAATACCATAACTTCTAATAGTAACATATAGAAGTGGTTTGTTGCCAAACTCCTTTGAAACGGCTGGACCGATATGTATGAAATTTTGTGTGCATATTGGATAGGTCTGTGGATCGGCCAACATTATTTTATATACCCCTAATTGGTAAGGGTGATCTGAACAGCGGGTGAAACCGCTGGGCTCAGCTAGTAAAACATATTTTTCAATTCAAAACAAAATACTTTCGGTCGATCTCTGTCCGTTCAGGGAAACCAAATGATGAAATTCGAAGCAAATATTTTTGCTCGCAGTGACTAGCAAACCAAAAATAATAAAAAAAATAGTACATTTTCTCAATCGCTGCCACGGGTAAAGATTTATAGCGTTAAAATAAATACTATGTTATAATATAAGCTACAGTGTTATTGACCTTACCGTTTATTTTCAGAAGAATTCTCACCCGGCTCACAATTACAAAGAATATTGAATTTATATGCGCCGATTTACATTTCTAGGGTTTATAATATATATTCGTTTATTTTATTACATTGCTGTTTTAAATGTCTTTTTTGCTGCTAAGCCCGTGTCATATTGAAAAAACAAACTTTACATAACAATTTTTAAATAACTTTTTAATTACGTAAGTCAACTTCTCAAAATAAATCAATTGTTGTGGTTACAATAGTTCCAAACTGAAACCAAAATAAAACTATTATAATAACTGGTTGTACATACTGTGCTGAGCAATAATATCGAAATTTATTAGTCATCCTTTGTGCATTGTTCAACATGCTACGAACCTGCTACGTCACGCGTAGCAAGCGTAGCACCAAAAAGTTTTGCTACGAAAAAATTGTACTGCATTAAAAGTTTCAGATTTCTAATAGTCTATTCAACAAGTGCTTTTTTAGTCAAAACTTTTTAAAAGTCTCGGAAAAATATGGTTGAGGTCTCATTCGATTCGGGATCGAATCTAGAAAGTTTTTGAAAAAATTCAAGACCCGCTCGAAAAAATTGCAAAAGTTATTAACAAATTAGTAAACAAAAAAAGAGGGGTTTAGTTTTTTTGGTATATCTCGAAAACTATTTGATATATTTTGATTTTGAAAAAAGATTCAAAAAGAGGAGAAAATTTCCTAAAAAATACTCCCAACTCGCGAAATTGTAGGACCAATATTAAAAATTTTACAGGGAGCTGAAAATACGCCTGAAAACGGGTACTCGGGTTTCCGCAAGCCACGCCCCCTTCGAGCGCTTTAATGAAAAATATTATTTAAACATATTAAATGTTGATATTAAAATTTGAAAAAATTCAGACACGTACAAGACAAATTAAAGAATGATTTTATAAAATGTTATCCATAAATTAATTAACAATTTCTTCCGACTGGGCTATAAACATTGCAAGTTGCATAATTGTTAAACCAGAAATCTCAATTTTTTTCCTCTCGTGGAGCTATTCTTCAAAGATTAAAGAAAGGATTTCCGTTAAGTAAATTAAAAAAATGTTAATTTTCGATTTGTTATTAACAAATTACCTAGGTGGCAAATTAAATATTTAAATAAATGTTACAAGAATTATTTTTTTTCCAATGTCGATGATCATTCGTTTTTCTATCAATAAAAGCTACCTAAAAATATTTTTTTATAAATTTTAATTCTATTTGTTTATAAAATTGTTATAAACAAATAGATTAGTTATAAGATAATAGAATTTTTTTTTTTGAAAATAGATTCCTCGTAAAAAATTATGAATTTTAAGATAAAAAACGATCCTTAAAAAAAAATTTATTGCTAAAAAACCGTTTTGTTAATTAACATTTTTTTTTACCACTTGTTAATAATATCAAGGTACGCTTATATAATAATTTCGTTTTTTTTTATAAATTTTCATTGTTTATTAAATAAACAATTTGTTATAAACAATTGCTTTTTTTTATATAATTTTTTTAGAATTCTTAACACTAAAATAAAACCGACCAATTACCTTTTTTGCGGAAAAAAATAATAATTTGATAATAAATATAAATATATATTTTTTTTTATCCTCCTATCCTCCGATCCTTAATAATTTTTTTTTTAAGGATCGTTTTTTATCTTAAAATTCATAATTTTTTACGAGGAATCTATTTTCAAAAAAAAAAATTTTATTATCTTATAACTAATCTATTTGTTTATAACAATTTTATAAACAAATAGAATTAAAATTTATAAAAAAATATTTTTAGGTAGCTTTTATTGATAGAAAAACGAATGATCATCGACATTGGAAAAAAATAATTCTTGTAACATTTATTTAAATATTTAATTTGCCACCTAGGTAATTTGTTAATAACAAATCGAAAATTAACATTTTTTTAATTTACTTAACGGAAATCCTTTCTTTAATCTTTGAAGAATAGCTCCACGAGAGGAAAAAAATTGAGATTTCTGGTTTAACAATTATGCAACTTGCAATGTTTATAGCCCAGTCGGAAGAAATTGTTAATTAATTTATGGATAACATTTTATAAAATCGCGATAAAAATATTTTATCTACGGCATTTCATTCTTTAATTTGTCTTGTACGTGTCTGAATTTTTTCAAATTTTAATATCAACATTTAATATGTTTAAATAAAGAGGGCGTGGCTTGCGGAAACCCGAGTACCCGTTTTCAGGCGTATTTTCAGCTCCCTGTAAAATTTTTAATATTGGTCCTACAATTTCGCGAGTTGAGAGTTTTTTTTAGGAAATTTTCTCCTCTTTTTGAATCTTTTTTCAAAATCAAAATATATCAAATAGTTTTCGAGATATACCAAAAAAACTAAACCCTTCTTTTTTTGTTTACTAATTTGTTAATAACTTTTGCAATTTTTTCGAGCGGGTCTTGAATTTTTTCAAAAACTTTCTAGATTCGATCCCGAATCGAATGAGCCCTCAACCATATTTTTCCGAGACTTTTAAAAAGTTTTGACTAAAAAAGCACTTGTTGACTAGACTATAAGTCATAATCATATTACTCGATCACGTCATAAAATTAACAGTGGAATCAAACAATCTCATAAATAGTATAGACTAAATATTTATAACTTTGCTATATCAAAGTATTTTAAACTAGAAAATAGTGCGTCATGTGTTAAGACGTCACAAAATAAAATAGTTCTGCAGATAACTGACGCTATCGAGCGTCACATTGTGAAGGCGTCTTTAGGTCTCTCCACACTGGTATTTTGCGTGTCGTGTATCTTGCGTACGTGCCGTGTGACACAGCGGCGTCGTTGAGCGGCGTCGCCGACTTAAAATACGTTCAAGAGAAGTACCCGTTTGCCAAACACCATATGACCATTTCCAATCAAAATTCAAGATTTGAAGTGTGTATCAACTAACAACTGAATAAAGAACCGATTAGAGAAAGGAATCGTCAACTGTGCATTATTGTATACAACATGGGTGCATTAAACTTACTTAAGTGTCATCAACAGATGTGATTTATTCTCTCCACACTCAAACAACCACATCAACAACCCTGTTCTGAACAAGTGTCCGAACCGTATATTTAATGAACAAGACAAGCCATGACAATTTATCTGTAATTTGTCTGTTAAGTACCTTATTATTCTTTCGCTGAAGTCATCAATATCTTATTAATCCCATTATCATATAAGAGATAAGAAAGAAAGAAAATAGCGTTTATTCAGCATTTTAAAAAACACAGGAACACCTTAACATAAACTAAATCAAATAAATAATGCCAAAACGGCCTCAGCTCAGCATAATGCCAGTTGTGCAACACAAGGCCGCCACCTGACGCTGATTTTCAGTTCCTGCCCACGAGATACTAAAAGCTTTAACTAATCTCGTGGCTCTCTATAGGTGATGGCAATCGGCTCACCCCTATTACAAAAAAAAAAAACAAAAAGTAAGCGAGAGAGACGTTATTTTTAGGGTAGGTCAAATGGAAATAAAGGAACCCGTATAGGATCACTTTGATGTCCGTCTGTCTGTTTGTCTGTCTGTCAAGGCTCTTTATCTTGAGTACGCTTGAAGGTATCAAGCGTACGGAAGTTAGGTGGAAATTAAAGCATATACTCTAATCTGTGGTCCCTTAGAGATGTGATAAAATCAACCCTCCAAGTTTACGCAATAAAAAGACACGGCCATTTTAGTCCCAGTTTGTACGGAACCTTCGGTGCACATGTACGTCCACGTTCCTCCTTATATTTGATTTGTGCTGTATAGTATGATGGATAAGTTTTCGACAGCAACTGTTTCTCGTCATTTAGCGGTTACTTTTGAGCGATTTCGTGTTTATTATTACGCATAAACAAAATGAGTATGAAATAAATAAATATCTTGGGACAACTCACACACGGCTATCTGATCCCAAGCTAAGCAGAGCTTGTGTTATGGTAACCAGACAACTGATATACATACTTATATAATTTATAAATACATACATATTATAGATAAATCACACCCAGACACAGAACAAACAATCATGCTCATCACACAAAGTTTGTCCTGGGTGGGAATCGAACCCACGACCTCCGGCTCAGCAGTCAGGGCCACTAACCACTAGACCAACAGGCCCGTCAAATACATTTATTTTATTTATTGGCTCTGAGTGAAGAGGTTAGAGTTACCTCTATTTTGATCAAATCTTTGCAACAGCACATCATTTGCATTTTTAGGGTACCGTCCCTCAGAAGGAAAAAAACGAAACCCTTATAGGATCGCTCCATCTGTCTGTCTGTCTGTCAAGACACTTTATCTCCTTGGAAACGCGTAAAGGTGCGGTTTTTTTTAAATTTTTGCTGAGCCTATTAATACGGGTACTGTACGAACAATTTATAATTATTCGTACAGAAGTCGGACGAATAATTTAATAAGAGTGCAAATTAAAAAAAAAATGCGTTTCCATTTGTTTTTAATTTAAACCAAAAAAATGGTAAATGTTTTGATCAATAAGTAATTATCCTAATCTAAATAGTTCAGTTCCGGGTAACCTACTATAAACAATCTCTCTTTCTAATAGTGAAAGTCGTTTCTGGCCCTCGCCGGCCGCTGCCGCGGCACCGCTCGCTGAGCTCGCTCGGCTCGTGCGTAGGAGGTCGCAGTTTTAACCTAACCTAACCTAGCCATTTCTGCCATCTGCATAGTATGCCAAGAGAAATTATACCAAATAATCATCGCTCTAAAAAACATTATGCTAAACGATATTATGCGAAATTTGAACTCTACCAATCGTAATTATACTAAATGTTATTCTGCTATCTTAAAAGTATGCCATTGTAAATTCGAAGTTTTAAACATTATGCCAAACGATAATTTTATCAAATCTATACTATATATATATATATTTATATATACCTATATATATATATTATATATATATATAATATTATAAAGCTGAAGAGTTTGTTTGTTTGAACGCGCTAATCTCAGGAACTACTGGTTGGAATTGAAAAATTATTTTTGTGTTGAATAGACCATTTATCGAGGAAGGCTTTAGGCTATATAACATCACGCTGCGACTAATAGGAGCGAAGAAACAATGGGAAATGTGAAAAAAACGGGGAAAATTATACATCTTTGAGGGCTTCCGTTGCGTGCGCTGCGAAAACGGTTCAAGATATCAAAAAAAATTGTAAAAAAGAATTATTCCTCTTAAATTGATCTAAAAAAATGTCCGTGACGGTATATGTCTATCTTTTAAGATTAAGTCACTAGAACCGTTTTTATGGTAATCAAATTTGGTCAAAATTAATGCATGATTACCAATTATTTGTTAGAGTTGTTTCAACATAATAATATTAATCTTTATCCAAATAAATGTGTTGTTGATTAACAGTATTTAGTTGTGAACTAAATTGTCTTTGACATCACTTAATTTCAATGAACATCTTAGAAGATATTACAATTTTAAAATAACTCCGATATAAAATTCACACGCGCCGCATGATGTGCAAAACATGACGCTGGGCATGGGCGAGGAGAGGCGTGGAGGCGTTGCTTGCGGGCGACGCGGCGGTATAGCTCTACGATTGTCAAGGATAATATTTCGGTTCTAATAATTTCACAATTATTCATCATCTGCCTAGCCTTTTCCCAACTATGTTGGGGTCGGTTTCCAGTCTAACCGGATGCAGCTGAATATCAGTATTTTACATGGAGCGACTGCCTATCTGACCTCCACAACCAGTTAATACTGGGTAATACGATACCCCTTGGTAAGACTGGTTGTCAGACTTTTGGAACACTGACTACCTGTTACGACTGTCAAAGATCTACAAATGACAGCCGGGACCAACGGCTTAACGTGCTTTCCGAGGCACGGAGGAAACTCGGTATGTAACGGGTGGTCACTGGTCACCCATCCACAGACCAACCTAGGCAAGCGCGGCTTAACCTAAAGATCGACCCGAGCGGCTGCTATTATTTAGCCACGAGCTCCTTATGAGCTATTTTTTTTTATAAATTTCACAATTATTAAAAAAAAAATTGTAGATAATACCTGTAAATAGGTGTCATCTACATAATTATTTTTAGGGCTGTTTATTCAATAGTCAGATAACTTTAATCAGAGGAATAAAAATGGCGGTCTGACAGCTCATCTATAGAAAAAATGTCAAACTGCTATTTTTATTCCTCAGATAAAAATTATCTGACTATTAAAAAATCAGCCCTTATTAGGTTAGGTTTTAGTTTAAGCACACAGTTAGTTAACCTTATATTTTACGTAAGTACCAAATACAGGTAACAATAATTAGGATCCTAATTATTAACCTTACGTTTGTTTTTTCTTGATTACGAGTTACGGTTTGGTTAAGTTTTCATTTCCTATTTTCTTTCTTCGTCACTATAATGCCTAGAAAAAGAACTCAGCTTTCTCGGCAGACTGTTACCGCAAAGCGGCTGCGAGTTTTGCGCAGCAGTGAAACAGAGAATGAAAATATGCATAGGTTGGCTACTCAACGAGGAATCAGTGAACAAAACCGTGCTAATGAATCGATCGTTGAACGTTCGCAGTATCTAGCCTCACAAAATTTCCGAACTTCGGCAAACCGTCAACGGGAAGCAAGCGCTGAACGTTTATCCTTACAAAATTTCCGAACTTCGGCAAACCGTCAACGGGAATCAAGCGCTGAACGTTTATCCTTACAAAATTTTCGAACTTTGATAAACCGAGAACGGGAATCAAGCGCTGAACGTTCTCAACGTTTAGCCTCACAGAGTTCTCGAACTTTGGTGAACCGACTACGGGAATCAAGCGCTGAACGTTCTCAACGTTTAGCCTCACAGAGTTCTCGAACTTTGGTGAACCGACTACGGGAATCAAGCGCTGAACGTTCTCAACGTTTAGCCTCACAGAGTTCTCGAACTTTGGTGAACCGACTACGGGAATCAAGCGCTGAACGTTCTCAACGTTTAGCCTCACAGAGTTCTCGAACTTTGGTGAACCGACTACGGGAATCAAGCGCTGAACGTTCTCAACGTTTATCCTCACAGAATTCCGGAACTTGGGCTAAGACGCGGACAAAGTCGTGGGTAACAGTTATAATTTATAAAGCTGAGGAGGTTGTTTGCAAAAATAAATATGATGCCCAAAATACTATTCCACGCGGACGAAGTCGCGGGCACAGCTAGTAACTTAATAATTCTTAATTAAAAAAAAAATTGAATGTATGTCCGAATAAATATAATTTATTCGTCCAGTACCCGTACAAATAAATATAATTTATTCGTCCAGCACCCGTACGAATAGTCACTACCTTTAATTTGTGTGTTTAGTTTAAAAAGTTTGTAAATGTAAATATTCACATTATTAGCGGTACCTATTTGAAAGCATATGCACAAATAACACATTCATTGTTATATAATATTCCTATCTTTTGTCACGTTATTTAAGGACAAAGCAACACTTGTGAAGTTGTGAATCAGCAACAGTATTAAGTCGTATTCTCAGACTTTTCATAACAACATATATTTTTGGACACTTACACAAATATTTAATAAATAACCTCAATATATTTGGCGTCCCTATTTAAGTCGACGACAAACTTACGTTGTCCTGAGTCAAATCTCAGTTGCCATTTCTGCAAAATTTATTGCGTTCGCCATAATTGTAACCTCGATACTGTCCTTGGACTAAATATTACATTTTAAATACGAGTTCACTCGTACAGGACAGATTTCATTTAACATACAATGTTTTATATAAAACAATGTTTTGTCACGATTCCAGAATTAGATTTAAATGTCTTTGTCTTGCAAATGTCGGCCATTTTTATGTCAACAGAATTTTGTTCTACTGGCTGTTTGCGAGAATAATGTTAATAAATAACGGTTGTTAGTTCTTACACGTGTTTTTAATAGAATAAAATGTTATCTAGAAAGCTGCTGTCGTCGGCCCTTGACTTTGTTAGAAGACACGCGTCATTGAGAAAATTGATTGCGTCTTTGCGAGTTCAGTGTGATAACGTCTATACACTTTTTTATTAGACCACACACGTCTATGAAATGACACGCACTACTTTTTTATTGTTGAGTTTAATATTAAATTAACTAGGGTTGACTTCCAATTTACGTTAAGACTGTTAAGATCTGTTCGCAAGAATTTTAGTTTTAAGAAAGAGTCATACAGTACACTAATTATCATTTTCAACTTCATACTTCTTCGTTTCGTGCATTGACCTGATATTGTTTTTTGAAAACTTTTTATCATAAATGTAAATAATGTTTTCAAAGTATCACTGATATTCACATGGACCTGATAAAAAAGTAAACGTAAATGGTGTAAAGCACAGAAATTATGTGTTTAAACGTAAAAAATAGAATCCTGTTATTTTTTTTGAAACACGGTTATTTTCTTTTCCAGGTATCAACATATTTTTTTTGGAAAAACGTTGGCAACCCTATTTGCAGAACACAAACCTTGCTTTCGAAAGTTTTCTTCCAATTCCAACCTCTTCTTGATCCTCTCCAACATTCAACTTTTCGCCTTCCCACCTCATCACTTAAGAACCATAAGGTCACAATTTCCCTGTGTGTTGTCGCGTAGTGTAAATATAAACAGTTTATTGGGCTGCATACCTCTGTGGAGCGGATGCCGCCGACCCACTTACTGATGTCCCACTCCGGCATGCGGATGCCTTGCATACCAGCACTGGCTGGATGCTTGGGTGCGACGCTGGAAGACTGTTTTTTATTTATTTAGGCTAGTACTTATAGAGTTATCTTCTTCCTTACGTATCGATGGCAAAAACTTGTTTCTGTTGCGGTTATGATAAGATTTTTTTGGGGACTGATTTTTGTAGGAAGCCTGTTATAACTTTGATTTAAGACACCGCTATTGGTAAATTGTATATTAATAATATTTTAATTTTGGATACAAGTAAAAGACAAATAAACAAAAAATCAATAAAAGTTATCTGTACCCATTCATTTATTTAATGTTGTAGTCATTTTCAGTCTGTTATCAATGAAAATATAATGCATCAAAACTAAACTGATGTACAGTTTTACTTGCTAACAAAAGTATGAGAGAAGGTGAATTCTGTTTATATTTTGAGTAATAAACAAAACCGATTTTGTGCTATTTTTAAACATCTTACTAAGATATTGACGTAGCCAACGCAACCATGCATAATTTTCTTATTTTTATTTCATTGAAGCGAACATGTTTACATTTGAACTCAATTCGTTTATTTTTCACTTCATATTCAAACAACACAGCGTTTAATTAAACAGACTATTATTCTTGAGTATAACATTTTGTAGTTTATTATGGATCTTTATAAGCATTTTTCTTAACGTGTAATCTGTAGTAACAGGTCATTACAATAGTGAACGCCTGTGAAAATGTTTCAAGTTTAATAACTGAACAAATTGGGATATAATTTGACTCACGCATACTGACTTACTGTGACTGAGATTTGAGACTGTTACTGTACTAATTCATATATTCCCTTTCTGATTAGCCAAGGACTAAGCGTTGCCAAACAACGTGGCAAAGCGGCCAGTCTCTTGGGGAATCACCAACTGACAGCGTTGAGGACGAGTTTTTTAACGCCATTTTTTTTTCTATAAATAAGTTCCATTTTTTGTTTATTTGTTAAAAAATGTTTTAATTTAGGTAGATGAATACTTCAGATATCCAAGAAAATCAGTGATGAGTTGGCAATAATACCACTGCTGAATTTCGTTGATACATTCCTGGCCGCATTCTTCTCTAAATTCTTTCAAAGGCCCTGACTTTTTATCGACTCACATACCTTGCATACCAGAGATACTCTGAGACGCATTTAGCAACCGATGAGTTGCCCAGGTTGTCCTATCCGCTTTAACGTCCAAGGAATTCGCGCGTACGACTACTGCGACGTAGCTTGGAAAATGTAGACATAATAAGTTTGGTCTCCTATTTTCAAAAGATTTTTTATTTTAAATTGACTAAGATTATTGTGTGTCTTCCAAAGTTTTCATTGCGTTACAATAACAAATATGTTTTTATTGTCATCTTCAATATGATGTATGAATTAAGAATAAGATATGTATAGGAAGACTTTATATGAGTTAAAAGGCACACAGCATTCAAAATAATCGAGGGACTACAGGAGTACAGGCCCGCTACACTGAAAGCTAGTCTTTTGTTGTCATTCTGAAAAGTATCTAAAACTCTCCCAGTCAATGTTGATTTTAGGTTTCAAACCAATTCAGCTATGCCATACTTATTATGCCCTTGGACAGTAAAGTAAAAATACTTTTATCTGCGTCTGTCGATTGTAAAGTCGCAGAAGGTCGATCTAAACGACTCTTAAGATAGATTTATGAGCACGTCGGAACTATTCCGTGGATTCGACTGTTTTTATGTGATTATTTATTTAACAATTTAGGTAGATTTGTGTGGTGAGGAGCGATATTTGCGAAAGTGATAGGTAATTGGAAAAAAATGAACCAGGTACACATTTTACTGGGTTGGTCCAGACCGGTCACAATTTTATAGGTTTTAGTTGAGTGGAATTCTTGTGTCGATGATTTTTCACGTAAAAACTCAAATGATTTTATGATTTGCATCATCTGTAATGTATTTTATTTGTGTTAAACCAGCAAATAAAAAAAACCGTTAGAATAGACAAGCAATTATATACATTTTTGATCGATTTAACTTGTATTACGCATTTGTAAGTAAGTAACTTACAAATGCGTAAAAACTTATGTTGAGTATGTTTACAATATCTGTCTGACTGTAATTAGACAAACGTTTTGGTTTCCATCCAAGCACTTAGCACGTAATTTAGAAATAACTCCATAGGCCTAAGGAAGGTCAATGTGCCGTATTGAATGTTCACTGTAAACCGATGACTAACAATATTCACATCTGGAAAAAGCAATGTTTAGTAAATAATGATGTGGTACAGGAACTTGCTCCATACCAATACTCAATTCATTTATTGCATTCCACAATGTATATGCTTAGGCGGTAAATAATATTTGTTGTAACAATCATGGACACTGTCGGGCACAGCAAAAGAAAAATTGGAAGAGGACTTTTTAGCAACCTTACTATTCTAAGTATAATATAACATTTTAATAATATTTTAATCTAACATTGTATTATTAATTAACACTATCATGTCGTTTCTATGGATTCATCAATTAAATATACACATACCACGGCACGGAGACCAGTTGGGAGCAGCTAGAAGTGGTTTTGTCATCATTATCATTACCTTACTTTTTTAAACTATTTCGGTCGGCTTTCTGGTCACCACTGCTATTACAATGGTGTCAGAATGGTCGATCACTGATCGCATAATGGTTGATTTTGATAATTTTGGTAATCTACTACATACTAAACTTGTCAAAATCAACCATTATGCGATCAGTGATCGACCATTCTGACACCATTGTAATAGCAGACTAAGGCACGGTTGGCACAGTGTCTGAACCATCGACTGCTGCGCTGCGTGTCGCGGGTTTGATTCCCGCACGGAACAAATATTTGTATGACCTGCAGATAGTTGTTTCGGGTCTGGCTGTTTGTGTATGTGAGTTTAGATGTTTGTAAAACGCACCCACGATACAGGAGAAATTCCTAGTGTGGGGCGACGTTTTTATAAAAAAAAGGCCCCAGGTGTCGCTACACCATTTTTTTTTTCAAAATTGTTCATAACATAAGAGACTCTGTGCTCTGTGCTCTATACAATATTTTTAACAGTATTTTTAATGTTCCATGGTTGTTTTCCACTCTTCCTCTGTCGACTGAGGAATGCTACAATTTTCGTCAAAAGTAATTAAACTTGTTTTAACGATAAGCTATAAAAGAACTATTATTCTTTGTGTTTGAACATGAATCATTTTATTGTGCTATTGTTGTTCAGTCGTGTTTTTTCCAGAAAAATAGGAAGAACCCTTAAGAAAAATAATATTAGTCGTAGTACTACGTTTATCGCATGAACAATCTGATTGTGTTTTTGAATCTGAGCAGTGCAGACTACAAACTGGATAAGGTAGCGTGGAACCCTCAGATCCTCAGACCCTCAGATGCCTCTATAGTAGAGGCCTTGGGTCATTTGGAAGTGGAATCTTCGGAGGTACCAGTAACACGATACTGGCAGGTATGTTGATGAAAGCGGCCGAGAAGTTGAGGTGTCGTACAATGGATGAATTCGCCGCTAGAGGCGCTCGTGTTAAGAAATGTCAGTGTTCGCATTTTTTTAAACTTATTTTAATTAATATTAACGATTGCGGTCAAGAATAATTCAAGACTGAACCATTCTTAATAAATGATGTCTTGAATTGTCTAAATTACAAGTTTAAGGTCTAAATTGTTAGTACTTGCTTAAAACTACAAATAGACTGCGATACGGTGATGATAACTAATGACAAAGGTCAGTCTTCACCAACGTTTTTAACCTATTTTCAACAAGAAGGGTATTCCAGTGGCTTCCCAAAAACGCAGATACAAATAAACAGTGCGTCTAGTATGACAAACACGCGTTTGTAAACACACCGTGATCCGGAATGCGTCTGTCTCGATTTAGCGGCACCGTATAGTTCTGTTGGCGCCACTCGCGGACGTTTGTGAGATTAATCTCATGGAGTCATGATTTGTTGACTGTGATATTACGGATAGACAGACAGGTATAGAAGACTTGCTTTTGCCTACGGCTTCGCCTGCTTGGTAGTCGTATTTAGACTGTTTTATAAATAAAATCAATAAATCAATAAATCATTTATTTCTTTGCAAACATGGGTATAGTGTATAGGTGTTTTTTTGTAGTAGAGGTCTCCATATTTTACCGTCACATGGGCATGCAAAGGTTTTACAATTTTCAAATTAAAATATCTGGCAGATTACTGAAATCCAAAAGTAAAAATTAAAAATCAAAATGTCAGCGTGGTCACAGTAATAAAGAACACTAAATTAATGCTATCTATTATTAAACAAAAAAGAAAGTCAGCCAGGATTACAATTTTTATGTCAGTCAGAATAATGTCAATCAGTTAATAAGTCATCATTAAGAAAATCGTCAATCGAGTAATAAGATTTCACAATTAAAATTTCATTTAGCGCCCTTTTAAATTTAAATGTCGTCATATTTTTTAAATTATCAGGTAATCTATTATATATGCGTGGGGCAATACCGAAAAAACTTTTTTGCATAAGTGCAGTTTTACATTTTATTTGACATAATTGATTGACATATTGCGTCCGTATTGGATTTTTCTTAACTTCTGATATTTTTTTAAAAAGATGTGGATTACGTTTTACAAACAAAGCTGTTTCCAATATATATAAACAAGGAAAAGTTAGGATTTTCAGAGATTTTAATAAATAAATTTAGGTGGAACAACATGATTAAATCCTTACTAATATTATAAAAGCGAAAGTGAGTTTGTTTGTTTGTTACCTCTTCACGCTTTAATGGCTAAACCGATTTTGGGAACCAGGAGACGGACATAGGCTATATATATTTTTTTTAAAGTGGGATGTGAGGGAGAAAGAGGGAAGAAAAGGGAAAACTTAGCGTTGCTATTACAAATCAATAAGGCGCAAGGGGAACTGTGTTACCCCGAATTTAACGCGAGCGAAGCCGCGGGCAAAAGCTAGTCTAGTATAAAACTTTCCAAAGAACTTTCTAATCGCTCTACACAGCCACGACCATTTCGATGTCGATTTCTGCCCACAGAGATGCCTCGATCAGGAAAAAAGTTTGGTCGCACAACCGAGCCTCCGGCCGATTTTGTTCAAGATAGTGCCCCGTCTTGCAAAGTCGTCGTCTTTAAACTTCTGAATCTGCATCAGCCACATTTAAGGGCTACCTTTTTTAATGAAAGATTAACGATAACAATCTATCTAATAAACCACAGTGGAGTCCTAAATAAAAACTGACTTTAAACCAAGATTTATTGGACGATGGCGACATCGGATGCGCCGGCGCTACGGGCGCCACGTTGTAAACAAAAATGTTTGTGAAATAAAACTTTTGATACGAGGTCGCTATGGCGCCGATGTCAGCGATGAAAATGTTTATAAACATTTTCATCGCTATATAAATATAAGCGAAATGGTTCATATGTATGTTGCAACTTACATACGTGGTGGTAGTATTATGACGATGTTACCCTTTTTTTTGGATGGGGAATCATCAAATAACTTCCCCCGCTCTGGGCAGAGCAAGGAGGGTGTCAGTCTTTTACTGACTGATGTTCGTTCTTTTGCCCTTTATGTTCCGGGGCCGCGGTATCTTTCTCGAATAACCCGCAACCCCGTCAGGCGGTGGTCCTAGCAGACTTCTCTGCAACATAGTGACATTGAGAAACACATTCAGTCTACATCATACGCCCCAATAACCCACATATATATTTATCATTCAAAAAATTATAAAATCCTTGATTATTATTATTGCTGTCATTAAAAACTCGGTATACCTCCACTGGCGCCACGACGTAAACAAAATGTGTTTGTGAGATAAATCTTTTGATTTGTAAACTGCGATGCGCTTGCGACGGAGTGTTTGATTATGCTGGTAATAAATTGTGATCCACCGGTAATTGGCGTGAGTCTCCGTTACTGCTGGAATTTGGCCGAGATTTGCCACTTATTTGGACCGCACGTGGAGTATTTGGCTGTTTGTCTCTGGTGGAAATAGATATGTCATCTGTTCTCATGTAACATGCAAAAGAAGAGGGGAGAGAAATGCGCAGTAGAACTCTTCAGCATTGTGGGTAGGTAGGTATACACTAGCTGTGCCCAGGGGTTTAACCTGCTGCTCAGCGCCTAAGTGCCGCCATAGCATGATGCGTGCAAGTTATAACCATTATTGCTTTTAATAAAACGGTTTGTAGTACATCGGTTGGATAGTTTCAAACGGACATTGGCAGCTTTTGTGTTTTATATCTTATTATTAGGGTTCTGTACCTAAAAAGGAACAAAACGGAACCTTTCACTTTGTTTGTCTGTCTGTCAAGACCCTTTATCTCGGGAACGCGTGGAAGTATCGAGTTAAAATTCCTCTAAGTCTAAGCAGTAAAAAGATATGGCCGTTTCTATGCCAAATTTGTACGGAACCCTTCGTGCGCGAGTACGGTTTGGTTCAGTTTTTTTTCTTCTTAAAAATTCTCGTCTCACGGTTTTAATTGCCATATTCATCCGATACGGCTAGACCGATTTTTATGAGAGTCGGTCGTTATCTATTTTTCAAATCCCTAAGTGGTACGGGTGGTTCTCTCCAGAAAAAGAGATGAGCAGCGGGTGAAACCGCTGAACACAGCTAGCATAGCATATAAATCAATCAGTCATCATTTAACGTTGTAAGTTTATTGGATTCGAAATAGTAAACTACTCAAGCTGGGTTTAAAACGTATGGATATATGAAGCATGACAGTTGATTACAGAATATATATATATATATATATATATATATATATACACACTAGGACTTTTTTTTCTATTTCTCCTGTATCGTGGGTGCGTTTACAAACTTTTAAACTCACATAAACAACAGCCAGACCCGAAACAACTAGCTGTACGTCATACAAATATTTGTTCTGCGCTGCGCGTCGCAGGTTCAATTCCCGTAAATTGAACCTGCGACGCGCAGCGCAGCAGTCAATCGCTCAGCCACTGCGCCAACCATGCCGTCAAATATTGATTGGTGAAAAAGGTTGTCGGCCCCGTCTAATGTTTATTTAAGGCAGTTATTGTTGTCGCATTTGGCAACCTATTACATGTATTTATGTGCAGTGAATAAATTTAATAGATATAAACTATTTATTCATTTCATTGAAAACAATAGTTTTCTATGAAAACTTCAACTGTATATTTCTATCCTCGTTCTTCTTTGACTGTTCACCTGCACATGAAAATGGCATATTTGCCAAAGAATTAAGGTCATCTTTTGCCAACAAAAAGTGTTGTTTTTGCCTGCGGCACTGTCGCATAATTTTGGCAAACCAGACCATCATCTACGCATAATATGCATAAGTCCTTGACATGAAATACAAAATTGTAAACATTGTACTACAAAGAGAACAATGAACAATTAACCCAATATTTAACGACGCTGAGTTAACTAGGCTCTGGCGACGTTCATAAACACAGATTTTATAGATTTTACGATCAAATCGATTATTGCGACGGTTTTGATATCGTCTTGGGTAGAATCAATTTGTAGTTGACGACTTAGGGAAGCTTATTTTAGCACGATTCGTGGCAGTGTGTATTTTATGAGAAGTTTGGTTAGTAAGTTCCTAGTCCTACAAATAATATAAAAGCGAATGTTTGTGAGTATGGATATATGTTTGATCCTCTTTCACGAATAAACTACAGAACGGATCTTGATGAAATTTGCCACAGAGGTAGATTATAGTTTGGAATAACACATAGGATACTTTACACTTTTTTATCATCACGCGGGTTAAGCCCCCATTTCACTTGGTCATGACATCACGACACCAATTTCGCTAATTCTTTTTCTGTTGGTTAATGTCAGGAAGAACCTTCTTTTTATGAAAAAAAAAGTAGTGTAGGTAGGGGCAGATCAGTAGATAAAAACACGAGGAGATAACAGTAGGTAGAAAAATTGCATTGCAACGCACAACGGCACAGCTAGCCCTCAATATTTAAACATCATGATATAGTCAATAACCCGGTTATCTATATAGTGGTCACCAAAAAATGTGTGTGCAATATAATGTAACAATTATATTTACATACATAAATTTATACCTGGGATGGATGGAAAGCTGGGTATTCTGACAAGCCTGGTAGCTTATTTCTTTTGCCGGCTGTACATCATTGCTTTACGAAAGAATTATTTTTTAAATGTTACTTAAATTTTCAGAATGGATTTTCTTGATTATTCAGATACAGTACACAAATAGTGATGTGTTCTCTAATAATAACATAATTGTGTCGTGAACGCGTTACGGGGTAATTTATTAAACCTCAGTTTGACCTAGAATGCGTTTGAAACTTTCATACAGCGACACTCGTAATATTTATTGTAGTAAAAAAACAAAAAAAATGTTCGTATGACAGACTGAAGTTGATTAAATGTAGCATTTTTCAAATAATTCTTTCATTCTTTTAAATATGAGTTGTTAAAAAAAACACAAGATATTGTTGTCAAGGCTTCTGCACACACGCGCGTTTTCGCAGCGTTGTCGCAGTGCGTTTACTTGATTTTAACCTGTCGAAAAATCCTAACCAGTCCCTTTTTCGCGCGTTTTCGCAGCGTTGTCGCAGTGCGTTTACTTGATATTAACCTGTCGAAAAATCCTAACCAGTCCCTTTTTCGCGCGTTGTCGCAGTGCGTTTACTTGATATTAACCTGTCGAAAAATCCTAACCAGTCCCTTTTTCGCGCGTTTTCGCAGCGTTGTCGCAGCGCGTTCACTCGATATTAACCTATCGAAAAATCCTAACCTATCCCTTTTTCTTTTCTTTCTTTTTTCTTAACTTAGTCTTGTTTATTACATCGGCCATCCGATACTAGCCTCCTATATTCCTACCTCATGAAATAGCAAGATTCGCCGTCCTCACGGCCACGGTCTCTCTTTCGAACTCGGCTGTAGCATTGGCAGGCCCTTCTGCTTTGCTGACAGCTCTTTGAAGCGCGCGTGGAACAGGAAAGCGTCGTCGACACGGTCTGTCGTCACTAGACGGACAGACGATGAGCTACCCATTGCTCACCATCTACGGTAAATCTCCCTGTTTGTAGCCATGTTTCATAAAAATATAGCAGCTGATATGATAACCTATTAATTAATAAAATACTCATAAGTTTTGGTCGTTTCCATATATTTAAACCTAGAACGATAAGGTGACCCATCCAAACCTTGGCAAAGGTTGCTTAACCTAAGGTGACCCATCCATTTCCAAACCTTGGCGAGGGCTGCTTAACCTAAGGTGATCCATCCATTTCCAAACCTTGGCGATGGTTGCTTAACCTAAGGTACCCCATCCATTTCAAAATCCTGGCAAAGGTTGCTTAACCTAAGGTGACCCATCCATTTCAAAATCCTGGCAAAGGTTCCTTAACCTAAGGTGACCCATCCATTTCCAAACCTTGGCAAAGGTTGCTTAACCTAAGGTGACCCATCCATTTCCAAACCTTGGCGAGGGCTGCTTAACCTAAGGTGATCCATCCATTTCCAAACCTTGGTGAGGGTTGCTTAACCTAAGGTGACCCATCCATTTCAAAATCCTGACAAAGGTTGCTTAACCTAAGGTGACCGACCCATCCATTTCCATACCTTGGTCCTCGCCAAGGTAATAGAAAGGTAATAAATTTATTTAACGCAAACCAATAACGGCGGCCTCGCTAGGGCGGAGCACCTCTATGTCCTCGTAGAGGCGGTCGGCGATGGTAACCTCTTAGGTCCGGCTCTGAGAGGGAATAGAAGGAGGTCCTTCTCTGAAGCTGAAAAGATCCTCAAATCAACCCCGCTGCTACAGGACGCTTCGTTCATGTTCAACGCGCGAATTAAAGAGATTTCGGAAAAGTACTACTGCTAACAACAAAAGGTCGTAATCATCTAATAAATAATTCATTATTTGGACCTTGCACCTGCCGCAGAGTTTGCCGCGCGGTGCGCAGCGCGACAGAAAACAAAAGACGCCTAGAAATTTTTGTATGAAGCGGGCTCTGTCACCGCGTCTGTCTGCATGCGCGGCGCGGTGATCATCGGTGATCTACTAAAATCTAAAACGCAACGTGTCGCGCCGCGCCAGTGTGAACAGTAGCATGCGTTTTCATAATAATTGTTCTACGGAGATTTTGTCACCGCACACAGCGCCGCGCGTGTCTGAATAAGCCTTAAAACTTAAAAAACACCTCTTGTCACCTGTTAATTTTTTTTTTTACATTCCACTTTATTTGTACAAAAAGTTTGCTTCTACATTACATACATACATCTGCCTAGCCTTTTCCCAACTATGTTGGGGTCGGCTTCCAGTCTTATCGGATGCAGCTGAATACTAGTATTTTACATGGAGCCTGCTGCCTATCTGACCTCCTTAGCCCAGTTAGTACTGGGCAATACGATACCCCTTGGTAACACTGGTTGTCAGACTTTCTGGATACTGACTATCTGTAACAACTGTCAAAGATCTATAATTGACAGCCGGGACCAACAGCTTAACGTGCTTTCCGAGGCACGGAGGAAACTCGGTATGTAACGGGTGGTCACCCGTCCACAGACCAACCTAGGCAAGCACAGCTTAACCTAAGGATCGATCAGAGCGGCTGCTATTATTTAGCCACAAGCTCCTTGCTTCTACATTCATGTTTACAATAATATAAATGTTGTTAAGATGCAAAATCCGCAGCAAAAACACATACAGGCCAGAAACTGAATCTAGATCAAGATAAATAAAAGCCGTTATAAATATTATTACTCAGATACAAATGACCTAATTTCGTTCCGCTTCAGTGACAAATATCTAATATTACGAACCATGCATGCCAAATTTACTAAAAATACAAAGAAAATCAGCACAATGGAGTAATGTCATTATGAATAGTGTTATTTATAATGACATTCTCGTTTTTATTTATAAATGATATCTTCATAAATTGTGTTCTTTGAGATTAAAAGACTTGTTTCTTGACAGGTCATCATACTTAGATCTTCTTTATCTTATTTTTCTAGGTTTGATTAATAGAGGAAACGCGTGCAACGATATGGCGCCTGCAGTTTTTTGTAAAGAATCAAAAATGTTGGAGTGCCTGTTTTTTTTTATTATGCCTATTTTCGTGTCTCAACTCGTTGCTTGCATCGTTGCTCTGGTGGTCGAAATTGTTACTCTGAGCATGAGCTCTTGGGATCGAATCCCGGGTCTGGCAAATTGTTTTTGTTTTTTTTTCCCATTAAATTACCAAATTAGTATCATGATCCGAGTTGCTCCTTTAATGACTGACTGATTAAATTGTATTTTTCAGCTATTACAATAAATAGATTGACAGAAGCAATCGAAAAGATCAATCCTTTTGAAAGATACACAGAGAGTACCAGAAAGGTGTAGTCATATTTGTGGATCTGATTCAGACCATCGAACTGAACAACTTTATCCATGGGATCGCCATAAAATCTAAAAAAAAAATGCTATCCAGTACAAAACTACTCGATCCAAACAGTATGGGAGTATAGGACAGCTGTTTTTTTCGCGAAATATGGCCACTCCTTTATGGTAGACGCTGTGTACCAAACGCAAGTAGTGAATTAAGGTTGTTCATTGATGTACGAATCGTGTTCTATTTCAGGAGTATACCGTATAGAAACAAGATCACCGTACAAAGACTCCTTATAACAACTATTAGTCATCACAGAAACACTCCTGATTTTCACTTCTGGCAACTTCAGGTTGGCGTGTTGCCAGCCTGTTAGGGCCGATCAGGTGTTTAAGTGCTATTTGGCATTTAGCTTTAAACATCTGCAAGATAAAGACGTCCAAGTGGTAATGTGCTTAGATAAACTGTTGATTTTGAAACGGAGAAGACTTAGGCTTGGTAGCTGTAGTTAGGATCTTGTTAAATGCCAGATGTTTGATTGTAATGCCGAAAGGGTAACAAGGAAGCGAGTTTTGTTGTTTAGCTAAACCGTTTACAGGTACTTCTGAACTGCTGAGGGGAGGTTAAGTCTTTCTTTATCGTCTTGTTAGTGCCTAAAGTAGAGTTCTTATGCCACCCATTTAAATCTGACTTGGCTTGACATGCCTGTTTGCATGTATCGAGAAATATATTTCATGCATGCTGATTTCCTCAAGATATTTTCCTTCACCAAAGTTACATGAATCCGAAAAAAATGAGGCTGGGTTCGAACTCCAGACCTATGACGTGGCAGTCCTACGATCACACCACTAGGACATCACGCGAAGCCAGTGCTTAAGCTAGTTCCTACCAAAACATAGATATTTTTATGGAGAAAAACGGCCAAGACACATTTCAGAAGACAAAATCCCTTTGAAACTATTTAAGAATTTCTAGAGGAATCTTCGCTAACATTTTAGAATAGATATAAGATGGTGTTCCCATTCTCACATAATTTTTCCCTGTCTCCCTTAGACGTTAATAAAAACATAAGCGTTCGTTTATAATTAATGGTAGGCAAATAATTTAGATATTCGTAGTTAAAGAATTTAGATCTTGACGTGGTCTCAGGAATTCCCTGAATCTAGGACAACACAGCTTATAAATTTAATAAGAACGGGTATAAATAACTTATGTAAGCTTTAAATAATTTTTTCATCATTTTCTGAAAAGTGCTATATTTTTATAGAAGTAGTACATCATTTTGTACTGTGCTGAATACTACAAACTTTCTGTATTTGGTCAAACAACATTAATTTATAATTCACTCTTGGGTGAGAACTGTAACTGTGTGCCCAAATTTTCTGTTTTCCTTTTAACTTAATTTTTTTTTATCGGTTATTATTTTAGAGTATTCTGACTACCTGGCTTGCCAGCCAGCTCTAATGGCGAAGACAAAAGACATTTGCTTTCAAAAAGTTTCGTATACAACGACTTCCAACAATATTGACATGAGCTATTCAGTAGCTGATGTTAATACCATTTCATTTTTAAAGTTTATAGAATTTCACTTTAGACTCTCTGACAAAAAAACGACGAAAATCAATTAATTAATCGAACGACGAATCAATTAATAAAACGACGAAAATCAACGTCGAAAATCAATTAATTAATGATTTGAAAACCCCTTCGGAGATACTCGTACCTGCCTACGTGAATAAGTTTTTTAAGTTTAAACCTGGTGGTGCAAAACGAGTAACAACGCCGAGCAATGGGCGGCGGTTAATTAACCCACACTGGCTATCACGAGCCAAGGGGTACCAAATCCCCCCTAAAATAGTGGACAGTAAGGCCATGGGAAAGCCTTACTGATTACTTTTCCCAAACCCCCCTATTATGAAATGTTAAATAATGAGAATGATAGTTTGTCTTGCGACCCGGCTAACCCCCGGCGCTCTCTGGTACCCGGGCCAGAGGGTGTGAAATGGACTACCGAAGACCCCACAGAAGTAGGCGACCAGGCTTCTGTGACGGTAAATACTACTGGCAGCAAAAAACTAGTCCAGCAGGCTTTCCACCCTGGCCTCTTCATTGCTAGGCCCAGAAGCAATTCCATGGGCAACACTCGAACTAGTACAGATCCTGATGCTACTAAAGGACTGCGCAAAGACAATCTTGTGCAACTCACTCCTACAAAAATACCACCTTTGGAAAAACCTGCTACACAGGCTCAATATGTAGAAGTACTGGACATAAGTGACTGTGAGAGCGAAACACCTCAGCCTCCACCATGGCAGAGGGTCCCAGTGGGTAGAAATCCCAAAAGAAAGAAAATTTCAGAAAGTCCTCCTACAGAGGCCCAGATAACAAACAGGTTCAGTGAACTCCTCGTGGATGAAATCGAAGCAGATACAGTACATGGACCCTCACGTCTAAGTAAACCCCCTCCGATTATTCTTTATGGTATTGAGGACGTAAATAAACTAACAGAGTTGTTAAAAACTGTTGCCGATAAAAACAACTTTACCTACAAAATGGTAAACCGCAACCAGCTCAGAATCCATAGTGCCGATGCTGATGTACATAAAAAAATTGTCACACTAGTTAGAAACGAGGGTTTAATAGGCCACACTTTTAATAGAAAGGATGAAAGAAACTTCAGGGTCGTTATAAGAAACCTACACCCTTCAACGCCTTTAAATATAATAAAAGAAGAAATTGAAGCGACAGGTAACATAGTTACTGGAGAAATTATAAACGCAAAATATGGACCTCATAAAACTCCAACCTCTACTTTCTTCGTAAACCTCCGTCAAGGTCCGAATAACAAAGCTGTAAAGGACCTTAAGTTCATTTACCACCAGGCTATCATAATTGAAGACCCCAAGAAAAAGAAATCTATAGTCCAGTGTCAAAGGTGCCAACAGTATGGCCACTCTAAAAATTACTGCATGCGTCCACACCGCTGTGTTAAATGTGGAGAATCCCACAAGACATCTGACTGTCAAAAACGCGATCGTTCCACTCCAGCGAATTGTGCATTATGCCAAGGGCCTCATCCAGCCAACTACAAAGGATGCGAAGTGTACAAGGAAATACTGGCAAGAAGATCTAAATCGACAACTCTGACTAAGCCATCACTGCAAACCAACAAAAATTACAGAACTATAGATACACATATCACAAATGAGAAGCAGATACCTCCTTCCACCAACCCTAAAGATAAAAAAACCTACTCCGAAACCTTGAAATCACACAGCAAACAAGTTCATGTAGAAGAAACTTATGAAACTGGAAAAACAATTAACCCAACAATAGAGCAAATGCTACTGAAACAATCAGAAAAATTTGAACTTATCCTACAACAAATGAGTACCTTAATGGGCCTCATAGCTAAGCTCGTTGATAAGCTGTCGTGATGGCGTACACAACTCTTAGAATGGCAACATGGAACATAAATGGTCTAGCACCCAATAAATATGCCATCGAATTACTGATGATAGAGCACAAACTCGACATAGTTCTTGTATCGGAGGCACATTGCACATCAACTAGCTCCATCAAGTTTCGAGAGTTCCAATGCTACCTGACAACTCATCCTGATGGCACTGGTCACGCAGGGACAGCAATAATAATTAGGAAATCTATTAAACATCACCTTATGCCAGAATATAAATACAACCACTTGCAAGCAACCACCATTGCAGTAGAGGACCAGTGTGGGTGCTTACTGGTGTCTGCGGTCTATTGCCCCCCAAAATACAAAATAACAGAAAACATGTATAACCACTACTTTCAAACACTTGGCAGCCGTTTTGTGGCTGGAGGTGACTGGAATGCCAAACACACGACGTGGGGCTCTAGGCTTACCAGCACTAGAGGGAGACAACTGAAATTGAGCGCCGAGTCGAACAACCTACACTGGGTATCTTCTGCAGAGCCTACATACTGGCCAACTGATGTAAATAAAACACCAGACCTTTTAGACTTTTTTATTACTAAAGGCCTAGGTAGACACTATACAAAAGCAGAAAGTTCTTTGGATAGCTCATCAGACCACACTCCAGTTTTGCTGACAGTGAGCACTATGATAATAGATCGCAAGAAGCCCGACACTCTGTACAACACATATACAGACTGGATCTCATTTAGAGAATTCATAGATAGTAAAATAGAACTCAAAGTAGCATTAAAATCCGCAGATGATGTTGAAGATCAGGTGAAAAAAATTACTTCCTTAATCCAAGAGGCCTGCTGGATGTGCACTCCTGCTCTGAAACCGCAGAATAAGGTTCCTACTGTCCCAATGGAAATAAAGAATGCAGTTCTAAACAAGAGGAAAATACGGCGCACCTGGCACCAAAGTAGACATCCGCATGACAAAACTCAACTTAATAAAGAATCAACTAAACTAAGAGATATGATCAAAGACTGGCACAACGATACTCTTGAGACAAAGCTAGAAACGCTTACGGCTACTGCTTCCACTGGCTACTCACTATGGAAATTTACCAAGAGCTATGATAGGCCTATAGAGGCAAAACCACCTATCCGTGTAAGCAATGGCTGCGCTAAAACAGACCAAGAAAAAGCTGACGCTTTTGCTCATTATCTATCAAAGGTTTTCGTCCCTAATGATGCGTTGGATGACTCTTACGAAGCTGTAGTCACCGAAACTCTAACCCAAGCTATGCAGCTCTCTCCCCCTCCAAAACCAGCCACAGTCAAAGAAGTCTGGAAGACTATAAGGGAACTCAAGAATAAGAAAGCCCCGGGCTTTGACCTCATAACTAAAGAGATCCTGATCCAACTACCTAGGAAAGCTATAGTGTTATTGACTACCATATTTAACGCAATTCTGCGAGTGCAATACTTTCCCCAGCTATGGAAGGTATCTCGAATACTTATGGTGCACAAAGCAGGAAAATCACCTAATGAGACTACATCCTACAGACCAATCAGCTTGTTACCAATTGCATCTAAAGTATTCGAAAAGGTCCTCCTACGCAGGATTCTGCCCATACTGGAAGAAAACCAAGTAATACCCCACCACCAGTTTGGGTTCCGCCAGCGGCACTCCACTGTGGAACAGGTGCACAGAGTCTATAATAAGATAAGAAAAACTCTCGAACAAAAGGAATACTGCTCTTCAGCTTTCCTGGACATCCAGCAGGCTTTTGACAGAGTCTGGCACAATGGCCTACTTTTCAAGATTAAAACTTACCTCCCTCATTCATATTACTGCTTACTAAAATCCTACCTAGGAGACAGACTGTTCCAAGTGAAGGAGGGTGAAGAAACCTCAACATTCTACAACATTCTGGCTGGAGTCCCGCAGGGATCTGTGCTGGGACCTGTTCTCTACACTATATTTACAGCGGATCTCCCGCAAGTGGATGGTGTCACCACGGCTACGTTTGCTGATGACACAGCCATACTGGCCAGTAGTACTGACTCAACACGTGCTTCAGAAATCCTCCAGTCTGGGCTAGACGAAATCACGAAATGGCTCCAGAAATGGAAAATCAAAGCTAGTTCGGCAAAGTCAGTGCAAGTAACTTTCACCTTAAGAAAAGGCAACTGCCCTCCTGTAGCACTGGAAAACACCGTACTACCACACTCTGACTGCGTTCGCTACCTGGGATTGCACCTGGATCGAAGACTGACATGGAAGCGCCACATCAAAACGAAAAGAGAGGAACTAAACCTGCGGTACCGAGGCCTCCACTGGCTGCTTGGACGTAACAGCAAATTGTCTTTAGACAACAAACTGCTCATTTATAAGACGGTTTTGAAGCCTGCGTGGATGTATGGCATACAGCTTTGGGGAAGTGCCAGTAACTCCAATATATCTATCCTGCAAAGAATGCAGAATGTGATACTCCGCACTATCAGCAACTCGTCATGGTACATTACCAACAACGAGATTCACGATAATCTCCACATGTCTACTGTGAAAGACGAAATAATAAGCACTTCGCAAACCTACCAGCAACGCCTAAAAAATCACCCCAATCCTCTCGCTTCAGATTTAAAATACAGAAACTATTTAAAAAGGCTAAAAAGAAAAGACGTAATCCATGGTCATTGAGCCTGATGAACCATAATATTATGAATGAGTAGATGTTTTCACTGGAGATCACACTCAAAAAGACAAGTTCCTCCATCCAATCTGCTTATAGTGTGTAACTGATTGCAGATAAAAGCAACAAAAAAAAAAAAAAAAATTTTAAACCTATCATTGCACTTGCTAAACGGTGACATAATATCACGCTTGTAATCCCCAAAGGGTTAGGCAGAGATTACAGAGTACACCCACATTTCCTCAGTTATGTTTTTAGTTGCATGTTATATCGGATCCTATATTTACTGCGTATTTGGCATGCATTGTGCATTTGTCCCCTGCAAGGAAACTGTAAAGGGTTGTAGCAGGTGGCCTTTTCTGTTTTCTGCCTAAACCTAAGGGGAAAAAGACGTATGTATGTATGTAATAGGGGCGACCTTTCTATCGTCAACCAGGCCCATATCTAAACTCTTAGGCTGCTATAGTAAGACATAGAAAAAATCGTTGCATGAACATTTTCCAAACAAAAATGTTACCGATTCACAAGTTCCCCACTAAAAGTTAAACGCCAGCTGAATTTCAGGAACATTAGCAGTTGAAATAAAGCGTGTTAACTTCTCAAGTAAATCTCATTCATTTGTCATGTGTCGTATTAAATCTTTCCGATTCTCCGGATTTAAAGTGCGAACTCTCAGAGCCACCATATTACTCATTCTTATAAAATGTATAGCATTCATTAATTATATTGTTCTTCGTGTGTTGGAATGAACTACTTTTTCTATAAAACTAATTGTTACAAGATTTTTTTGCCAACAACAAACCGGTTGGTTTTTCCTGTTATCTTTTATTTGTCAATCGTCGTAAAGTAATGTGTCAAATAGGACGGACCTTTAAAATTAATCTGGCTTAACCAGGAACGATTTCCTATTGGTGTCGCCAAAATGTAGGAAGCATTTGTTTTCTGTCTATCAAGTGTTAGCAATTTTTGGAGGTGTTGAGGTAGTCGATCTTTGTACAATACTGGGACTATGCTGCATTCGATTAGACTGAAACACTAACACTCCCAACATAGTTTTGAAAAGTATAAACAGATTATGTATCTTTCTGGTACTGAACTACGCATTCACATACACCCCGAAATGTATATTTTTTATTGTGTTCAGCAATATAGACGGCGATCGACGACACGGTTGGTGCAGTGGCTGAGCGATCGACTTCTGCGCTGCGTGTTGTGGGTTCGATACCCGCATGGAACAAATATTTGTATGATCTACAGGTAGTTGTTTCGGATCTGGCTTTTTGTGAATTTGAATGTTTGTAAACGCACCCACGATACAGGACAATTTCTATTGTGTTTTCCTAGTGTGACGCAAGGTTTATTTAAAAAAAGCTTGCTTACATGACTGGGTTTTTATTGGAAGATCCGAAGAGTTCCAAACTCAAATATTATATTCTATTTTCAGTAAATAGGTATTATTTACTATTCGAATGAAGAGGATTACATCATTCATAACAGGCAATGAGATGCAATGACCGCAGTAAATTGGCCAGTCTAATTGATGAGATCATTTCATTTAGGTACTTTATTACGATCATCACTGTAATGTACTGCTCATTTATGTAGAAGTTTGAATTGATCATTGTTATGTAACTAAATTAAATATTTAAGAGGGGATAGGTACTGTAAGAGGTTTTATACCTTAACCAATGCTGGCTTGTTGGTCATGACGTTCCAATACTTTTTTTTTTCGGGTGGGAAATCATCCAATGACTTCCCCCGCTCTGGGCGGAGCGGGGGGGCATGTCAGACTTGTACTGACTAAAACCCACCCATGTTCCTTCTATTGCCCTTTACGTTCCGGGGCCGCGGTATCTCTTTCGAACAACCTGCAACACGTTCCAATACTCAGGTCGTTTTAAAGAAGGAACTTAGAAAAAGATAGAATAGGAATGAAATAAGAACATGATACTTAAAATAAATAATCTTAAAAGTATTATATGCGCTTTATTAAAGTATCCTAGCTCAGTTCCAACAGTACCTACATAAGGTGTGAGTATGGAAGAAGACCACAGACCTCAAAATTAATTGGGATAAGGGAAGGAGAATGCTGAGGGTTTTTACTTAGCTAGTATTCATGATACTCAAACTCAAAGCATTTATTTCAATTAGACCATTACAGGCACTTTTGAATGTCAAAAAAAACAAGAACAAAAAAATGATGCTGCTACAATCCCGGTCACAAGGCATAATAACTTGTGAAAGTACTGTAGTTGCCCATTCCAAAGCGTTGATCTCTATGGAGAAGAATGGGCAAGAAACTCCATGGACACTCTTTTAAATTATAATATTTTTACAAAATCGTATTTACATCATTCGTGTTGAGATTATACAAATATGTGAGAACGATGTAGAAAGACGTGCACAGTAAGAGCGTCCAGAGTAAATAAAAAGCAAAATTCAATTTAAAATCTAAATAAGTTAAAAAAAAAAAATATGACCGTGGTAGTTAAAAAATGACCAGTCCCAACTGACAGCGCCCGTTCACGAACATGACGTATGGATCAGCCCCATTCAGCTCGACCATTTTGAAGGGAGCTAAATGACCCGACACACCCGCCACTATCAGCGAGACATTTAAGTGAGCATGACACTATTAACCACCAGGGCTTCGTCAAGTCAATGATAATACATAGCACTCACAAATGGGCTTAATAATTATACAATACTAGAGAATTGATTCTATACATTGCAAAGATAGTCTTACAATCTTCTGCAGCTTCCACTACAGCTTTAGATACTTATCAATGAGTTTACCCCTATGCTTGAGGAGCAGGACCAGCATTGAGCCAAGCATTTTTATCATCAATATAATCCCCCAACTTATAATATGCTTGCCTACATAGTGTGCGTTTAATACAAGATTTAAATTTCGTTTCATTCAGTTGAAGAACGTGGGGAGGTATTTTATTGTAGCATTTCAAACAGTACCCCATGAAAGATGAGTCTACTTTAGCTAACCTGAAACACGGCTGAACCAATTGGTCCCTATTTCTAGTATTATACTTGTGTCTATCACCTCGTTTACCAAATAGATGCAAATTTTTTCTGACGTACATGATGTTTTCATAGATATATTGACAAGGTACTGTCATGATGTTAATTTCCTTAAACTGTTCTCTTAGAGAATCTCGCCTACGTAGATTATAAATGGCTCTAATGGCTCTTTTCTGCAGAATAAATACAGACTCGATGTCTGCAGCCCGTCCCCAAAGTAAAATACCGTATGACATTATACTATGAAAATAACTAAAATAGACTAGCCTCGCGGTATCTACATCAGTAAACTGACGGATTTTTCTGACAGCATATGCTGCTGAACTAAGCCGTCCTGCAAGAGATGTTATATGCGGACCCCATTGTAGCCTTGAATCAAGCGTTATCCCCAGGAAAACAGTTTTATTGATGAATTCTAGTTTCTCTTGATTCAATACTATGTCACAATCACTACTTTTGACGTTTGGCAGAGCAAATCTTATGCACTTCGTTTTTTTCCCATTTAATACCAAATTATTGGCGGTGAACCAATCATTTACCTGTAATAGGGCGTTATTTAAGTCGTCTAGATTTGTGGCACGTCTATTTATCTTAAATATTAAAGAAGTATCGTCAGCAAACAACACCATTTGTGGTTGGTTTTTAAATAAATGGGGTAGATCATTAATATATACTAAAAAGAGGAAGGGACCTAATATCGATCCTTGTGGTACACCCATCTTTACATTTAAACCCATTGAATTGACACCATTTATTTGCACTTGCTGCTGTCTATCATTTAAATATGATTTTACTAAACTAAGCGCAAGTTTTCCTAGGCCGTAATGTTCAAGTTTCAAGAGTAGGGTTTCGTGGCTAACACAATCAAACGCTTTTGAAAGGTCACAAAAGATTCCTATGGCATTCTGTGCCTCTTCCCACGCAGTAAATATGTGTTTTAACAAGGTAACACCAGCGTCAGTCGTACAACGTCCTTTGGTGAAACCATACTGTTTTTCATGTAAGATCTTATTGGTGTTAAAGTGGTTGAGCATTTAATTAAGCATTACCTTTTCAAACACCTTGCTGAAAACCGGCAAAACGGATACGGGTCTATAGTTATTGGTGTCTTTACTATCCCCAGATTTGAAAAGGGGTATAACTTTACTGTATTTCATAAGGTCCGGAAAAACTCCTTGGTCTACACACAAATTGAATATTATGGCTAAGTACGGTGCTATTGTCTCAATAATAGCTTGACAAACTTTAATAGACATTCCCCAAAGATCTTCGGTTAATTTGATTTTGATTTGCTTGAAAGCTTTAATGACTGCAGTGGGGTTAATATGCTTAAATTGAAACTCAACCGGACATGGTGAAACATTTGCTCTTAATAAATCAATGGAAAGCAAGGGTGAAGAATTTAATGTTTCAGTAGTTTTAAGTGGGATACTAGTAAAGAAATCTACAAATTCTTGAGCAACTTCGTTTTTAGTGGTTAGAAGACCACGCGAAGACTCTAGTGTGATCTCATTATTACATTTTTTGTTTCTGTTAGTTTCACTATTAATGATTTTCCAAACCGTCTTAATTTTATTATCGGCGGATTTAATCTTGTTGCTAATGAATAAAGATTTAGCTAATTTGCAGGTGTTTTAAAAATTTTTGAGTAAGTTGCAACATAGTGATTGAAAGTTTCTGAGTTGAAGTAAGGCTTAAGGCCGTAAAGCTCAAACAATCGTCCCCTACTTTTTCTTATACCCTTAGTTGCCCAACAACTAAACATAAACTTTGGGCTAATAGATTTAGTTTTTATTTTTAACGTATCATTGAACTCTGTGTAGACAACCGAAAAGAATTCCTCATAAAATTGATTTACATTTTCAATATTAAATCCCGGAGTGCTTAACTAATTAAATTATTATTAAATTTATTCAAATTGCTGGGTGTTATTTGTCTAGATTTTATCTGGGTTTTTTGTGACGGTGTGTAAGACTCGAAAACGACGGTTTGACCGCTGTGATCAGATGGAAGGTAATTTACAATGGCTTTATTTAAGTAGTCGCAGCAACAAAAGACATTATCAATACATGTAGCAGTGTCTGTAGTAATTCGGGTAGGCTCCGAAAAGACATTTATCAAATTAAATGATTTAAAAAGATGTAAGAATCTACTGCTATTTGAATTTATATCTAAAATATTAATATTAAAGTCACCACAGATAACTAGTAATTTATTACCTTTTGCAAGTTTTGCTAAAGCATCTTCCATTACTGACTCAAATACAGAGTAGTTTTGATAATTTGGGGGTCTGTAAACGCACACTATGACATGCTTATCTAGCTCAACACAAGACATTTCAATATTATGTTCAACCGAAAGATCAATTATATCATTACGAGTTTTAAATTTAATGCCATTTTTAATTAAGATAAGTGAACCCCCACGCATCTTAGATTTGCGGTTAAAGGAACTGCCTACACTGTAATTCTCAAAGTTAATTAACATTTCATGATCTTTTAGCCAATGTTCGGTGAAGCATACAATATCAAACTGTGAAGGTTTTAAGCAATCCTTCAAAAGTGCTGGCTGGTTTGTGATGACATTCGAATACTCAGGTTGTTTAAATAGAGAATTAATAAAAGGGATAGAATTTGTGTGACAACTGTGACATTTATTGCTGAAACCCTACTAATATTATAAATGGGAATGTTTGTGAGGATGGATGGATGTATGGATGTTTGTTACTCTTTCACGTCAAAACGGCTGAACGGATCTAGATGAAATTTGGCACAGAAGTAGATTATGGTCTGGAATAACACATAGGACTTTTTTTTCGATATCACGCGGGCAAAGTCGCGGGCGCCAGCTAGTGATAATGTACTAGTCTTAAAATTGTTTTATGTACTTTTATTAATTACGTATATACACCAATTCCTTATAATACATACTAATTTCTGAAAAATTGTTAATAGCTTTTAGACTGCCCCGTTGCTCAAGTTTTGGGTTCGATTCTCAGATCGGTTAAAGTTTTTTTTATGTTTTGTCATCAGGAATTTTCCAGCAGAACCCACGAAGTCTGGATTTATGGCAAAAGCCCCTTATTAAATGGAACTTAAATATAATTGCCGAAATGAGGGTGCACCTCTGCTTACTCATTCAAGGATTACATTCGTGATTGTAATGACATATGTTTATGGTACGCAGTCCTATTAAATACTTTCAAACACACATAAACTGCCAACGACAACAGTTTGATTGGCAATATAATTAAAACAGGACGCGTATAAATTACTAGACTATTTACTTTAATGTCAATGAAACATATATTACACATTGAGAATAATTAATTAACGCTTTTAACTAATATTAAAGTTAATTTATTTCTTACTTCGTGAAGCGTAGTTTAGTTTCATAGCTGACCGAGTTCTCTTAGACGAATCAAAGCGTTTTCAGCAAACAGTTTAAATAGCACTTTAATAATCTAAATAAATTACGGACTTTAGTGCTGCGAGACAAAAACACATAAAGTCTTGAAAAATATAATTTATATTTTTGAACTTTTTGTCAGAAACCTCTTCCTTGTTGTCCGCTTAATTTTCCATTTGTCACGTTTCCATGATTATAAAAGTTACAACGAGCTATTTCTGAAATAGCTTGTTTCAATTTATGAGCAGTAAAACGTATTTTGTGTGATTCCCAAGGACTTGTTTAAGAGGTGGAAATTAAAATAATCCGTTATGAAATATAGCTAGAGCTAATTCTCAAGGCATGCTCTACAGGTAAAAAACAAATTACATAGAAATAATATGAAATATAAGTTAAATATTGTAAGCTAGCTGTAATGAACTGTATTTATTTTCAAAAACATTAATTATCATAACGGTGGTTCTAATTACTACCCCGCATTCCTAAGCCACTCTTTATCGATCCGTCAGTCATTTGTCTCATTTGCAAACTAGTATCTCAATCAGTACACACAGACAAAAATACTCGAGAATGCATCTCTAAAACCGTTTGAACTTCAGAGCAGTCTATTCCGATGTCCTGAGTCATGCTGCATCGATGCTGAGTGCTGATGCGTTTCTCAAAATAACGGCACGTTACATCCGAATATATTTAGCACACACCTTTTTGTTACCATATTGTTTGATGCAAATATCTGGGAAGGGTTGCCAGAAATGTGAGTTAATGTGCAGTATTGCCAGGAGTATGTTTTCTGACATTTTGGGAACAAAGGAAGTGTTGATGCGGTTTTGTCTTGGGAGTTTCCAGGTTGTGAATCATGCTGTCTTAATATTGTGCTTTTCGCGTTACTGACGAGGCAAGAGGAGTTTCTAACTTTACCCGAAGCTATACCTCTGTTATTTACATATGCTTGTAGCATCTTCTAGCAAAAACGGTGTGCAGTTACAGTGGCAAAGGTATGCAACCACCAGATGGTGATTTGTGGTGGTGATGGTGAAAATCCATGTTAACATAATGAAAATAATAACTCTGACAACAATATTATCTTATTGAATGTTTTGATTTTTTTAAAGAAAGGTCAATTGCATTATTTGGGGTATCAATGTGGATACGTCGAAAGGATCATGGGGATCATATCAGGTAGTGTTCTGTAATTGTCACTCTCATAGAAAAAAATAAAAAATATTTTATCATACTTTGTTTCAAAAAAGGTTTGTACCAATTCCTTGTTGCTTCAACAAAGAATAGCAATAAAAACAAAGAATACAAAGTTTTGACAGACACATGGCGTGTAAAACCTTCCCAATCAATGAGGAACTGCTCTAAATAATTCACGTCCTTCGAATCATTTCTTTTAGAACAAAGGAAATCGAGTTCCGGCTGACTTGATCTATGTAAAGGTATTTTCACACGGTTTTAACTGAACGTTAATATTTCACAATAGTAGCCACGGGGTTGCGGGTTGTTCGAAAGAGATAACACGGTCCTGGAACATAAAAGGCATAAAAAGGAACATAGGTGGGTTTTAGTCAGTAAAAGACTGACATTTTCCCCGCTCCGCCCAGAGCGGGGGAAGTTATCTGATGATTTCACAATCGCAAAAAAAAAGTAGTAGCCATAGAATCTGGAATTGTCCCCGGTAGATGGCACTATAGACTAGCCCCTTATTATATGGAAATTAAAAACTATAACTGGCGATATTTGGTTGTACTTTTAGGAACACCTCTACCAAACCCTTCAGGACTTACATGCCTGAAGTAATGTTGTTATAACTTTAAGATTTTGTGTGGGACGATGTATAGACAATTTCTCAGGTTACTTCGTTTTGTATGCGTGACTTTTTTTGTTTTAAGAAATATCGTATTATGAACCAGTGGCTTTTGCTTCAAAGCGTTTCGCAGCTTTGTAATGTGATGTCTAAAGCCCCGTTCCAATAAATTATTATATAAATTATAAATTGTTTATTGGAACGAGGCTTAAACCGATTTCAATATTCGGTTGAACTCTTTGTATTAATATTTTTGTCAGTATTTAAAGTACGTACATTAACCGCTATTCTATGGTTGGTACGAAAAACAACTTTAGTAGGATCAGTCACGCTCTGTCAGTCTGTCTGTCACCACTATGTCCGAAATTAACATGTTGACGATTTTCAGGCTTGTCTTGGCGTCAGCAATATATTTAAACTTTAAATACATGTCTTCGTAATAAAAAGTTCAAGCCAATAACCTTACTGATGGTCAAATGCACGAAGAAAAAATTGGCGATTTTTTTGAAGATTATTTAAGGAACATACCATTAAAGAAAAATAAATTTTATTTTCTGTCTTTGTGTTAATTCAAGATAGAATAATGTATGTAGATGGAATTAGTAAAGATTTGTGGATTTAATATTTCTGGCTTATGCGCTGGTAACCTAGTTCCTGACACAACCACAACAAAAATAGTACAAACATAAGAAATGTCCGGAGAATACGTTAGTATGATTTTAATCAAAGAAGATTCCCTCTTGAAGCACCAAATGGAGTAGACAAAACGATATTTATTCTATCACGGATAACGATGGAAAAATCAAAACTGTATTGAATTGACGTAAGCTATCGAAAAGCTTTATTAACAACTGACAGCTGTTGTAGTAACACGAAATGCGTTGACAGCGATTGTCACTTGTTATAAATTTGTTTATATTACATAGATCATTATATTCTTTTTGAACGCGTCTTTAGCCCTTAGTAATCCAATCTACTTCAATCCGAATACATTAACACGTAACGAACGAGGCGTCATGCGTTGTATCTGTTTCTAAAACAATGTTCCCGGAATAGCCATGCGTGACACGCAGCGTATGCTTGTGATGTGGGCCCTAAATGACGAGAGGCCGTGTCAGATTAGTTACTACTGTGTTATAAACGTCAATGGAATTATTTGGAAGAGAATTGCAGCCCTGGATTTCAGAATAAGCAAGCTGATAACGTTCGTCGAAGGATTTGGTGATGGAACAAACGAGTCTTGTAGAGAACGCCTGAAAGTCTTGGTGGCCTGTATATTACAAGTCCTCGTCCAAAGCGTGTATTTTCCGTCCGGCTTTGAAACTCATTCGGACTACCACAGCTACCCAAGAAATGCAGCGACACCTAGGTGTTGCTCACGATTTCGCAGAGAGTATATTGGTTATCGTAAGTACCTTTCCCTGTTTGAGACAATCTCTGGGCAGTATAAAAGCATGTATGCTGGTATCGCGTATTTTTCCATGCATAATAAAACGGTTTTCTCTCAGCTGGATATAGCGAAGTCCTTAAAAGGAGACTGTGGACTGCTACAGGTTGAGTTTATTAAACATCGATCTAAATATCCTTTATCATCACGCCCGCCTCTGGCTTATAGGCCCTCGAAAGAAACGTAACGTAAATAACACAAAACAAAAAGTAACGTGTGTTTATGGAAACTAACCATGTATCACATTTGTTATGCTGACCTGGAAAATGTGGAAAACAACTTTTCAGGGTAAGATGCAAGATAAGGATGGAGAGGAAATGAGCTTCCGACGACGGACCTATGGTAGAATTGATAGTAGGTATACAGTCCTTTAATCTTTAAAAACTTTTTCTTTGAAACTTGACACTACTTGGCACTCACCGTGAGAATAATTAGCAAACAGCTTACATCTATGCAGATACTATGTCGTGTTGGCCCAACCGTAATTCTTTGACTCTTATGCACCAGGTGGTGGGTTCAAATCCAAGGCAAGTACCAATATCACTTTTTCAATTCATATGTAGTTTCTAAATTTATCTTATCTTAGACATCACAGACATTGATGAAGGAAAACATCGTGAGGACATCTGGACATAATATAATTCCGTCAACCCGTCTTGAGTAAGCGTGGTTAACAATACTCGTGCTTTCTCTGTATGCGAAGAGGCCTTTGCTCAGTAGTGGGACAGTTTAAAGCTGGTATTATTAAATGCAGATACTGTGCTCTACAGACTTCAATGTCAAGAGTTAGGAAAAGGATTCTTTAGAAAACTCCAATGAATCCTTCAAATGTAAGAAATAAATCCTTGAAATGTTCACGTACTAACATTTACACAAACAACACACACATTCATAGCCTTCTCTAAACTATGTTGAGGTTGGCTTCGAGTCAGAACACAACTGATAACCAATTTTTTTATATGGTTGTATGAGCATCAGAGCAAGCCTATCTAATCTACGCAGTCGGGTCACCTGAGTGAAAGAAAAAATGTAGAATTAAATAAATAGAAGACCTTGCCAATGAACTTGATAAATGTCAGTGAAAACAACATATTTATGTCGCATTTGGCATCAACACAGGTTCGTCGAAAAACCACTGTATTTATTGTGCAACGATACTGCAATTAAAGTAAATAACTCTCTAGCGTTACAATTTATTATATCCGCGGGGAGAACTACAAAAAAATCTAATAGCTTTGTGTAATATCTTGTAGTTGCGGTGCATTTAATTTAGATGATTCGTTTTTAAACGTTTAATTACCCATGAACGGTGGGTAATCTTCATGAGTTATTGTGACAAGAGAATGAGGAAGATCTTGGCATAAGACGGGATGAATGATGTAATAAGAATTAGCTGACGAGTTTTATGTAATACCCAAATGTACTAAGATCACCACAGCTAACACAAATTAGTCGGAATGGAAAATAATTTAATAACTTCTCCCGCTCTAGGCGGAGAAGGTGGGAGTGTCAGAGTTTAACTGAATAAAACCCTATCAGGTTCCTTTTATGGTTATTGTGTTCCGGGGCCATTTTATCTCTTTCAAATAACCTGTAACCCCAGTAAAAATCAGTCTATATTAAGTAGTGATTGTGGGACCATTTTTTCGAATTGGAAATCATCAAATAACTTTCCCCGCTCTGGGCGGAGTAGGAGGGAGTGGCAGACTTTTACTGACTATCCATGGGATCACGGTATTTCTTTCGAACAACTTTCAACCCATTTTGGGACCTGGGCTTCATTATTTTATTTTCTTTTTTCCCAGTCTTAGACAGAGGCCTCCCTGCACTCAATCCATTTCATGAAAACCCATGCTCCTTCCAGTTCTGATGACTTATCCAGTACATCCTGCAGTCTCCTTTGTGGCTTGCCGCGGCAGCACCTAACTGTCGCAGGGCATGAAGTTTCATTTAGCGTACAGTCAGCAAAGGAGGTAAGGAACCAGGCAGCCAGATACAGTTTACATTTTCATGTTTTTTTAATAAAGTTAAGTTTATTTGATAGAAAACAAACAATTAATTCAACAAATTAAATCTGAGTTGAATACGGCATCAGTTTCTAAAAAAAAATATTATATCAAACGAACCTGATAACTTATTTCCCTTGCTGACTGTACATCTAAGTTTCTGTCTCCCTCTCTTTTTTAGGAAATGCTGATAAACTGTGACCTGTTCTCAAAGCGTGGGTAAGCTTAAAATAACGTAGTATTCAAACCTATGTGCTAAATTAACATATTTAAACTTGTAATTTGTTGTCTTTGACATTGAGAAAAGTCACATTAAAAATAAAGTGCAGGAATGCACTCATGTTGATGAAAAGCGCCACCACGTATCAAATAAATACCAACCTTATTTTCAAGACTCAGAGTTAAGAATCAAACGATAAGAGTGTGCATAGAACAATGTAAACAATGCAAGATTGGTCGATTTGAAGGTTAAAACAAAATTAATTTGCAATCGAGATTTTTGAAAATAAACTTTGCAATTTATTATGCACCGCTAGTGCATTAGTCACGTAATTTAAAGTTTCTGTTTTAAGAGGTCAATATTTTAATAGTTGCCAGCCGGAGAATATACAAACAGTTTAAATAATGTTCTAGCCATTAAACTCCTTAAGATATACCTAAAGTTTTCCCGTTGGGCCACGGAACGGCGATAAAACACAGAACTCCATAAGGTGTCGCGACTCCTTATGACACGAGAGACAATCGAGTGACACTTGAGGCAGAAAGTTAAACTCTGTGCGTTAAAGTCTATTCTAGTTATAACCTATATGTACATACGATACGACATCTTCAACCAAAAAAGGGACAATAAGAACAAAAGGGCCTCCGACCTGTATTTTATACGAAAGCCTTTTTTGTTTTCGACTTAGACTTTTACCGACAAAATTAATTCAAGATCCTTCTTTTTGCCCTTTCTGCTCACGGGCCGCGGCATCACTTTCGAACAACCAGCAACCCTGGTAGGTGTGGCCCTGGCTACCCCTATGAGGCCTAGGCCTGGCTTATTGGTTTTAGGCCTTGTGGCGGTATGTATCACAATTAGACATGAAGTTTATATAAAAAAATACGAGTAAATTTTCCACCAACACCTTTTTATTTTTATTAAAAAAAAAATTGGTTGTTTGTAAAGTAGGTTTACGATCGAGATGTTTACGTGATAACGTCTTATTGGTGATATAAGTTATCACCAGTAGTGACATCTAAAATGAAATTAAGTACTAATTTAAAGTTTTTTTTTCGAGCCAAGTAACAGATGGCGCTACCATCTTTATGAAATGTCGCTTGTGAGGTTTTGGTGTGACACAAGTTTCTGAACATGTCACCCGACTAAAACGATTTTAAAGACGTTATCACGTCAAAAAGTTTTCCGTTTAAAAATAACATTTAAATCATCAATGAACATTGTTTACTAGATCCAAGAATAACCGTCATATGACTAGTAAGACTTTTATAGCCCACGTGCTAATCAGCTGATATCTGACTACCTTTTCATTTTGTAGTTTTAAAACGTAAATATCAGGGGCGCAAGTCTAATATACCTATTGGTGTCTGAACACAAATCCTTATCCTTACTATTATTACAAAAGCGAAAGTGAGTTTGTTTGTTATGTCTTCACGCCTAAATGGCTAAACCGATATTGATGAATTTTGGTACATAGATAGTTGGTAACCTGGAGACGGGCATATGCTATTTAACCGTATAGTTCGGTACGGACCCCTTCGGGGGCTCGACATTCAAACCTCCGCTGGCTCGATACTGGCCCCGAAAGGGGTCGAACATTTAAGTCATACGACCTCCTCATTATTTTTGTAAATATTTTATTTTCTGGTTAAAAAATAATATGGGTGTGCATTCATTAAGATAGTAGAATAAAAATCTCATATGTTAACGTCGTTAGAAGTTCTTTAATTATTGAGCAAGTTTCTTAATTAACCTTTATAAAATCCATGTGCGTAAATTACGATCATAGCCATTTTGATAGCAGTGTAGGTCGACGCTAAAAATCATAAAAAAAATGGTTTTCGGACATATAAGCTCCACATTGTTGGGCCTGATTAACGTGTCCTTTTATTACGTGCAGAAATCATTCGTAATTGAACTTAAATTAGCAGTGGTAATGATACATTTTGAAATCTAAAGTCGAAGTTTCGCGCCAATCGTGCTTGTTTACATTTTTCATTCCACATTATTATCACACGGACGCGAATAGATTCTATAACAAATGAGACAAATATTATAAATAACATGAACATGCCCAGATCTTATCGTAATTTGCAATAATAGGACCATTAACACGTAATATTCATAACCACTACTAAATTCACTTTCGAAAATGACGTCCATTTCTTTTTTTTTTATTTTGTGATGTGTAAATGCGATTATTTCAATCGATTATTTTCTTGTAAATCAATCAACTCGAATAATTAATTAAGGAATATCAGAAATTGATAGATAAAAATAAGAATAATTTTGTAATACGTGTAAAATACTATAAATATTGATAATAATATTTTTTACGCTACTAAAACCGACTCAACAACAAACAGTAGAATCTGAGCTATGGCTAAATTCGCGCCAATTTTATTTTCAGATAAAAATTCAAATAAGGAATGCGCTCGCTGTTCGAATTTATTTATATTAAAATGTTTATTTGCTATTTTATTATTAATTTGGTTTGGTACCTACTATTTGAATGTGAATTGCAAATAGAAATAAATAAGGTTGAATATAGAACGCCCTTATTATGATCTTGGTAGGCACAGTAAAAAAATCAACCAAGATAAATTATATATTATTTTGTTCGACAAAATTGTTTGTAGTATGGTTGGATTAGTTATTTGGAAAGCGTTTTCATTCTTTCCTAAAACATGGCTCGTAGGCCAGTGTTCTTGGAGTGGAAGCCTTGGGGTAAAAATGGCCTAGACCACAATTGAGATGGAAAAAAAACCCCGGTACACGACATCAAGAAAACTCCAGGTTCAAAATGGGTCCATTGTGGTGGGAAATCATCAAATAACTTCCCCCGCTCTAGGCGAAGCGGGGGGGAGTGTCAGACTTTTACTGACTAATGTCCACCGATCGATGTTCCTTCTTTTACTCGGGGCTGCGGTATCTCTTTCGAACAACCCGCAATCCCGGCAGGACCCTACCGGGGTTGCGGGTCTGACACTCCCCCCCGCTCGGCCCAGAGCGGGGGAAGTGAGGCGCCACGGCATCCTCACCTACCACCTGACGCAGATCCTCACCGGGCATGAAAGTTTCGGGACGTTCCTGCACATCATCGGGCGGGAGGAAACACCCAGGTGTCACCAATGTGACTATCGCCCGGAGGAAACGTTGGAGCACACAGGCAGTCTGCTCTTTTGAACGGAGCACCGCTCTGTCCCGGAGGAGATGGTGATGTTTGAAGGAGAGAACCTCAAACCAAGCCAGTCACCGCGAGATATATATATAACAGGAGCGGATATTTGATGATTTCCCATCCAAGTGGCGCAAAACCGATATAAATGGCGGAATTTAAAGGAGGCCTCCTTTAAATTCCTAAAGAAGTTCCTGAGAAGTTTATGAGAAGGCCTCCTTTAAATTCCTAAAGAAGTCCTTAAATTCCAAAAAAGACCGATACACTATTTAAAAATACTTTTTAGGGTTCCGTACCTCATAATAAATAACAGAACCCAAATATTAAATCTGTGGTCCCTTGAACTCTAGAAAGTCTACGTAGAGAAAAGATATGACCGTTTATGTCGTCAGTTTGTACGGAACCCATGGTGCGTGAGTCCGACTCGCATTTGGCCGGTCTATTTTTATTAGGCTGAACCGCTTACTGCTACGTAAAGGTCTCCTTATACCTTTCTAATTTTTTTATCCAACCAATACTTTTAAGTGTCAATATTTTAGAGCCCCGATGTTTACTTGTGTACGGAGTCCCTGTCTGTCTAAAACAAGGCTTTACTGTGGAGGCATGGCTTTCTAGGTGCGGTACGGTATGGTTGTGCCGGCTGGGCTGCCTGACTGGCTACCTACAGAATTAGCATGACCTACAAAATTGGCCGCCATTTTCATTAATCGGCATTCAAGAAAACAGCCAAAATCTTTTACCGCGAAACCGTTTGACAGCAAATGTACCCTCAAATCTGGACGCAAAACAAAATAATTATAGCATAAATAAAAAAGCACGTGACAAAATGTCTTTCTTTTATAATCGATATCATAGATATTTGCCACCTCCATAGCTAAATTCCTCAATGGTCCCAAAACTTTTTTTTTAAGTTTACTCTATTTCGATTATGGATTAGGTTGAATGCAACTTTTTAATCGTAATGATGAAACTTAGTTTTACGGTCAGCACTAAGAAATGTCATATTGCAACACATTTTGTAGTATTTTTTGTCGAGATTTGTATCGTGTTTTTATATTAATTTATATGTAAAATGGCAAAAAAAGAATGCAGATGGAATGTCACTGTTTTTATTTTAGATTTCCGATTTTATTATCAAATGGTTATCTTGTGTATGTACATTATTTCCAGCGTTTTTAAAGTACCTAATTTTTGGAAGGGTTTAGTAATATGTATTTTACACACATTTTGCAATAGATTGACGCCGTTTTATCGACCTTATGAGGTTTTTGGAAATATAAACCTCAAACTTATCCTATGAAACAGTCGCTGTGATTTATTTTTAATAACAAAATTGAATGCTGTAAATTGATGAAAAATCTTGAATTTCATGACAATTCGCGTCACCCCACCGATTCAGCTGATGTGTCATATGTCAAAATCCTGTCGTGCAGAGCGGTTATAGATATTTTTTATTGTTTTCTTTTTTTTTAATAAATAAGGCGCAAGGGCAAAAAATACAGATGTGTTACCCCGAATTTAACGCGAGCAAAGCCGCCGGCAAAAACTAGTTACATATATGTTATTCGTAGGAATTAGTGATAAGCCCCTTGTGGTAACGGTTGGCTTGGTATGGGCATATCATGCGAAAGAATGTGGAAAATGTCGCGAGGAAAGTTTTGAGTATGAATGTGGATGGGTAAGAGTAGAGGAATACCAAAGAAACGATAGATAGAGACTGTGTGAAGTATGAAATGGCGAGAATAGAGGTGGTGTCATGAAATGATGAGTATTGGAGGATAATGGAAGAAGACCACCCAAATAATTTAGGATAAGGGCAGGAGAATGATGATATTTAAAGCCTTTTTTTTATTAGAATTACCATTTTTATTCTGTATTACACAGAATAATTAACAAATATAAAAAAAAAATGGCAATCGGTTGATAGTATAGCCCTTTTGTTTTACCGTCTCATCTCAGGCATGGAGTACGAGGCTTGTGTTTTTTCACTAAATATAAAAGTTTTTCCTTGAAAATTAAGAGCTTGTACTCTAAAACAGGATGTAAACCAACTCTTCACTAAATCGATAACCATGCATTCTCTACATCGGACTTAGTAACTCTACGCAAAAAATTGCTCTAAAACGAGCTTTTGTTTGGGTGAAACATTAGGTTTTACTGTAGAATTCATGTTACGCACTTAAAACATTGTGCTGAAATATGCATTTTATATTACGAGGGTCGGGAGGTATTTAAAATAACATTATAATATTAAAAAGTTGGAACTTTGACCCAATATAGCGTAACTACCTTCTAGTTAACTTCCACTTAACTTTTTATTTAGACTATGGTTTAGAACAAAAACATTTCCTGACGGATTATGACGTAGAGAACAAGTGCCTTTCGACATCGTTCAATGTACCTACTTTTACAACCGTTTTTTATAAAATTAAATTACAAGGAAAATTCGACAAACACTGTGTCTTTCGAATTTGAAAATTAAATGTTTTGCCAATAATCTACAACTACAATAAAAGTATTTTTGAGTAGTCAGACTTTAAAACTAAGCGTGCGTACTTTTGCGTCTTATGACTATGAGCAATCTAACCTAGGCGCCTAGGGTTATTAACTATATTTTTTTGTGTATTGTGAGTTGATTAACACAAAACCACTCTTGTAAGGCATTCCCTGCGAGATTATTTTTATCTCCAGTGATTTCACTCTCATCTGAGTATCTAAACACAGTGCTATGTTTATTTTAAAGACTTGTTTATGTGCAAACGTTCGTGAGATGCCAAATGACTTGTGAAGTAAGGACTCAGACAGACTCGACTTAAAAAAAATCGTTATGACTTTAAATTTTATTAATAATATACTCAGTGGTTTCTCCAAAAGGTTTATAGAGTTTTATTAATCTTTGGTTTAGCAGTTGATTGTTGTTACAGTCTTTTTTACTATTATATAACCGCCAGTTTTGCTTTTATATTCCACTGACAAGTTTGTCAATATTATTATTAGTGACCTTTAATTTGCTCTCAATAAGGCTGCCGTTGGGCTGCTACTGTTAAAGGTAAAATATCTGTGAAAGGACTGTGCACCATCCTGGGTGTCATTGATTTTAATGTATTCATAAATGCCGATACTATGTCTCAGCCCTTACGACAAGATAATATAAGATCAGCATTGACGGATTTTCAGAACGTTTGATGACTAATATTGAAGAACGCGAAGGTTTCAATAAATTATAATTATTAATGTTTATGTCTTTAAAATAACTAGGTCACTTCAAGCACTCGTTGTATATTATTAAGACAGGGACATTTATTCGTTTGTAGACAAACGAATGATTGTGTCCTAGAAATGTTATGGGACAACAAAATCGATGAACAGAATACTTTAGTAGGACACTTCTTTATTATTTTTATTTACGACATTGTTTTTTGGAAAGTTTAAATATTGTCAATTTCTTAGTAGGCAACTACGCAGTTGTAAAAACGACGTCGTCAATTTTTTTAAAACAGTCAACATGGCGAGCTCTTTGTTGCTTTGGTGTGTAGTGACACCGAGAAAAAATAACGGGATGGCGGGAAATGTAGAAAAGACCAGTGATTCACGGAATGACAACAATCTGGTGCTTATTTGAGTCTCAGGGAAACGCGTTAAGAAAACATAAATAATCCTGAAAATGAAAGATGCGTGAATCAAAACATCTCCTCGTTATTAGGCCCTTAACCCTGCCTTTATTAATCTTAAACAGATGTATCACACATTAACAAACAGAACACATTTCCAACGCATTCCTCAATTCAACAGGCGTGATAATCTCACACGCCATTTGCATTTTAAATATAATATCTTAAAGATGCGTAGGTACTAAATAATAAAATGCTTTTCTATTTGTGCAGAGACAACGCATTGGTGAAGAACTTGGCAGGGTTGCAAGGACGCAAATTATGTAATAATGTGACAAACATTATGTTTTTTCAATTGTAAAGGTAAAAATTACATTCTTGTTTTTTTTTCAAGGTTATTTTTGTCATCGAGCTGCTGGATCGCTTACATGTGGCGCAAAGTTGTGTAATGTGAATATTTACTCTGTACACTCAGCGAAGGAGATAAGTAACCAGTCACAGTTGATTTTTTCTTAGAAACCGATGAACGTATTCAACTCAAGTTATTTTTATTTAATGTTATTTTTTTGTAAATATTGTAATGTTCTGTTTGGTTTTTATCAAATAAATTTATTTTTATTTGAAATCATTCATGGATTTTTAACTGGATTTCACGAGTCTGGTTACTGATTTCCTTTGCCGTACATACCTACGACTAAACCACGGTGGTAAATAAAAGTGGGCATTCTCGAATTTAAAAGAGATAATTAATTAATAATTATTTTAAATAATAATTTGAGGTGAAATGTTAATCGTTTTTAAATATATCTAGTTTAAAATATATCTAGTGTAATGTTATATTTTAAGGTATAAGCTTTAATTTAAATTTATATAAATATTTAATAAATTTATTGAAATTTTTATGATTTATATTATTAAAAAAAATAGTTTATTATAAATAATTTCATTTAAAATAACGTTTTACGTTTATGCAAGTATCATCATTTGCTTTTTCACAACTATGTTGGGGTCGGTTTAAAGGCTAATCGGATGCAGGTAAACCTGGATTTTACATAGAGCGACTTTCTAACTGACTTCCACACACCAGTTAGTACTGGGTTATACGATACTTCTTGGTAAGACTGGGTATCAGATTTTCAGGCCATTGACTACCTGTAACGACTGTCAAAGTTGTACAAATGACAGCCGGGGCAAACGGGTCAACATGTTATCCGCGGCACGGATGAAACTCGGTATGTCGGTGGTCACCCGTTCACGGACCAACCTAGGCCCGTGAAACGGTCCACCACCGACCCGGCTTAACCTAGAGATCGTCCCAACCGGTTCTAATTATTTACCCACGAGCGATACAGTTAATACAAATTTGTGAATGCATCTCTAATTGGTTGAAAACTTAATCGAAAAGTAAGTATTCTTGGAAGTATTCATGGTGAATGTTATTCTTCATCTGTTTGAAAAGTCATTGACACAAGTTGACCAAATGACAGTATAAAACAAAATTCTTGAAGGAAATAGAATCTATAAAACAAAACAGTCTGTTCCACACCAAACATAAAACTTGACACCAACGATGGTTTTATCCCCAAGGCAGGCTTTATGGTCTACCGAAAAAAAGAAATTACTTTTGAAAAAAGAAAAGCAGCTGCGACGCCATAAAAAGAAAAAAAACAGGCTTTCATTGAGACAGTTAAAAACTCATTCACATTCAGACGTGGCGCCCTCTAGCCCCCGCACTACTAAAACAGACATGACTCCGCCGTACCTCTCTATTATTTTTAGCCTGGAGAAAATTCCTTGAAAACTTATTTTGATTCGCGTTACTATTTTTAAATGAATATAAACCGCACTAACAATCCGCAGACATTTCGATAACAAGTATGTGGCTTACGTAAAACACGAAAGATTTATTTTGGCGAATATTTAATTGTTAGTGAATTCTTAAGTTTAGTGGCACTTAACGTCTGTTTTATTTAAACTTTGGACAAAACTACGGTAAACTGATTGTTTGTTAATGTGCAAATTCGTTGGTTTTTATTGCAGCGTTAATCCTGGGAACCGCTGAAATGTGTTAGCGCGGACAAAGAAGCAATAAAGTGTCAGCTAGTTTATACCGATCATGATTATTATTCGACCCTTAGTAGATATCGTGAGGTATTAGACAGAATCGTAAAATTAAAGCGATTAGGCGTAATTAGTTGATTTTTTATTAGTTTCTTACGTTTAAAATTAGCCAAGAATGCTGGCAATGAATGAACATCATGTTTGGTTACGGCGCAAAAGGTAGATAGATGTTTATTTAATCGTCTAGAATTAAACGTGTTAGGAACTTGCAGGTAATATTGTTTATAACACCTGTTTTTTGTTTAAACAGATAATTTACATATTGGTCATAATATCGTATTTAAACCAAATAAAAATATGCCAACCGCATTTTAATATAGAAGAAGAAAAAAAAACTTGCTGTAAGAATAACAATATCAAAATTAGCAACTGGCAGCTCATAAAAATCACGTTAAAGACTGTCAATGACACAAGAAAATTCAAATTTAGAACGATGTGTTGTTCCTTCTAAATAAAGGACCTCGTCCGGACATTGACTCACAAAAACTTAATATTGAAATACATTTATTACCGATTAAAACATCAACACAAGTTTATTTTATCCCGTGTGAAAAACAATGACGTCAAAAATCGAATCGTGAGCGATCGTGTCCACTATATGTTGGGACGTGACGCCGAGTGACGTCACGACATAAATAGTGGACCACCCACTTCGTCACATGACGAGCGATGTAAAGAAGTTTACACATTCATCTTCCACTGACTGTAGGCGCGGCGTTGGCTACGATTCAATTTATAGTAATTAAGATTTCAAAAATATTATTCAGTTTGTTTATGTGTGTTATGAAGGTCTTTAGAATTTTTTGTATCGCTTTTGAAAGACCGAATTGTTGTTTTGCCGTGCCCTCGAACAATGCCTAGCGTGTGTGCAAGAATATTTTTAGTTTTATTATTATTCTTCTAAAGAAGATGCAAAATTCATTATGAATATAGGACAATAAAGAACAATTTTCATTGATTAACTACCGCTTATTGCACGATTTACTAGGATTTTGACGTTTTAACATAACTGCAAATTAGAAAATCTAATAATTTGACTGCTGAAAAATATGAAACATCGCACAATACTCGTACATGTTTGAATTTAACTTCCGCTCATTTCAAAGATTTCACTAGAATGCAAACAAAGCCCATACGTTTCTAAAACAAATGATTACGAACGTATCTATATAAATACACATTACACATCCGTGGAATACTTAGTAGGAACGGAGAAAATAAACAGCCAAAACTCATAAATAATTGGAAGATCTTCGACCAAGAAATATAAATGTTAAATAATATTCCATACAGGTGTTCCCTTCGTGTCTACGCCTCCAGTATTGTTTACCACCAATTCCAGACTACCCACGCTACAAATAATATTCAAATAATAAATAACGTTCCTCCATTCATACGAGTATGTAGTCGCCCTAACCTTGTCACGTGGTCTCTCGCACACAAATTGGCGGGAATATTCGCGCATGTGTTCCTCTAACTAAACATAATTCTATTTTTGAAATAGCGTTTTGCTGCGAAAACAGGTGCTCGCGTGTGCTTGTATTTGTAGGCGAGTCTTGTCCATTGTTAAACGTTATCGTAAGGGAAAATTGTCTTTTGTTTTCCATCAACAAACTTTACGTTATGTAATAAACAAATGCAAACCCACTAGCAACCTACCTAACTTACTGTTATCATTTAGGTAGGATTTATAGACAAAAGTTCGGAAGTAATCTTATTTTTCCCATTTTTTTTTGTTACACGGTTATTTATTTGCAAAAAAGTTTTTATTTCAACATTTTTAGTTACGGTATGATGATAACTCAAAATGGTTTTTACCGAGTATTCTCCATTGTTACTAAAATATATTAGCTGATCATCCATATAGACAGAAAAAAGATATGTATATATTATAGACGATAACTCATAAACTAACCGAGCAATATAAACCCGGCCCTGTTGGTCTAGTGGTTAGTAGCCCTGACTGCTGAGCCGGAGGTCGTGGGTTCGATTCCCACCCAGGACAAACTTTGTGTGATGAGCATGATTGTTTGTTCTGTGTCTGGGTGTGATTTATCTATAATATGTATCATTTATAAATTATATAAGTATATATATCAGTTGTCTGGTTACCATAACACAAGCTCTGCTTAGCTTGGGATCAGATAGCCGTGTGTGAGTTGTCAAAAAAAAAAAAAAAAAAAAAAAAAACATAATTCATATGAGACCAACTCAAAAATAAATATCTTTTCGAACAAAAACAATCGGTCCACAGTTGGCAGAGTAACCGGTTAACATAGATTAAAAAAATACGGTCGAACATAGAATCTCCCCCTTTTCTGAGGTTAGTTAAAAACTGCCGCAAACTATACAACAAAATAGTAAATATTTCTACGATAAGGTACGCGACATGATCTACAGAAGATAAATATATCGTGTCGTGTGCAATAACGCACACGGTAACTCCGCCCATCACAATAATCAATGACGTTAGCTTTTTATTTCCAAAATCTCGCAAGCACGCTGAAACTTGAATGAAAACAGCGTTTACATCATTACCGACTAATAGTTACGCTAAGCAGTACAAAAAGCATACTATTTTTTTTTGTAATACTTGCTTGAGCTATATTTTTCTGCACTTAACAATGTTACTATTTATGACGCAAAGTGCTTTTCTTATTTTTTTTACCGAATTAATCGGTGCGTTCGTGTTCCACGTGCGCCTTAGGCGCTGAACAAAGCAAACACTTCGTAAAACGTCTAGATTTTCGCCGCAAAAAAAAATTACAGTGTATAGTTCAATACATAAAGTAAAGACTTAAACAAAATCAGTTTACAAAAGTGGTCTAGTACTACGAAAAAAAAAATGTTTGAAAAGACCACGAAAAAATATTTTTCGTCTCGAAATTCTCAATTTTTTCAGCGACAACCAACATCTTTTTTATATCTATAGCAAAGAAAATTTTATAGACTAAAGAGATATCTAAAATTTTTCAAACACGGAACTGTACTTTTTTTAAAATTCAATTAAAACTGCAAAATCACCTACATTTTGGCGGACATGATATTCAAATAAAATCAAACACCGAAATATTTTCGACCTTATTTCTATTCTTTCGATGCAATACTGTCGTGTACTTGTGTCAGACTATGCCCAGTAGGCAGCTAGCCTCACTTCCGCGAATACCTAAAGATTAGCTTGTTAACGCGCCTTAAACTGTTTGTCAATTTTTACAATTAAGGGTCTCTTGGGTTTGGAAGCTTAGCTAATCGATGAACGATGAACTTAGCGTTCATTAAAAAAAAACAAAAGAGATATACAATAAGTTACCCCAAAAAAACCACCGTAAAAATTTTAAAAAAGGATAACCGACTTATTGTTACAAAAATGTTACTATTCCGTAACAAGGATTTTGAACGAAAAATTGCTTCAAAGTACTATGCTGCATTTTTGTAGCACTATTGAACTGTTAATATGTTTTTTGAACTTGGTCTGTAGTCATAAATGTTTGTATGCTGAAAGGAAGAATGTACAAGGACTCTTGAAATTGTGTTAACATTCCATTCTAAAGAAACAAAATTTCTTATTCTTATATATTTAGAGTACCTAGTTAAATTATCAATAATGTCGGCACCTAAATACACTGCAGTGTTTAAAATTAATCAAAATGTTTCAGAGAATCTCACTGCCCCATTTTTTTTTAATTATACCATCATACTTATTTTTTATAAGATTTCTAGGAACTTTATATCATTTGCTTTTGAGTGTCGGAAAGAGGAAAATTATAGAGATCAGCTGTACCTACCTACAATGAGTCAATGGTACTGTCATAGAAAAAATATGTTGAAATGTCTGAATATATCTTCATCCGCACCTACCGGGGTTGCAGGTTGTTCGAAAGAGATACCGCGGACCCGGAACATGAAAGGCAAAAGAAAGAACATGGGTGGTTTTTAGTCAATTAAAGCCTAGCAATCCTCCCCTCTCCACCCAGAGCGGGGGAAGTTACTTGATGATTTCCCATTCGCAAAAAAAACATTTAATTTTCCACACATCTATGGAGATTACTTTGTGAACAACTTTTAACATTAGTTGCACCGTTACAAACAATGTATTAACTTTGTTTTTGTTTTCTTATCCAACGCTTTTACTGCCATCTATGTGAAATATTTGAAACGACTGAAATGAAAGTGGAACGAAAGTTCGGGAAAGCTGGCAGAGAAAATGAACACTCGGTGTTTGTTTTAGTTTATGTAACTGTCACTAGTTGGCGTTGCTGGAACGTAGCATTATCGTTTTTTTTAAATCACTCTTACCACTTTAATATACGAATTATCTCGCATATATGTACAATAAAGTACTGGCAGTATTATTATTGATAAAAAGAAGCTGTATGAAAAAAATATGACGATTTTCTCTAGATAACTATAACAACAACAAAAAAAAAATGCTATTAAAACCGTAAATGAATCATCAGCTAACAATCACCACACATTGATTAAAAGTCAAAACAATAAACAAAACATTTGTTTATGGAAAAACAAAACCTGGGCAAATTAATTCATTTCCCGTTTACATTAACTCTAATAGCGAGTTTAAATCGACGCAAATGACTCGAAAACTGCTAATTTTATGTTTAATCTCCTCGGAACTCATTAACGGACGCTCGACTAGATTTAATTGACTAATGAGAAATGGTATTATTCTGATAGGAATGCTCCATTGAACAAACGAATTAATATTGCAATATTACCCAACAGTTATTAAGTTTTCTAGGTTTTTTGTATCAATTGCTACTTTTTGCTAAATAGCTTAGTTGATCAGAAATGACTACGTATTTTGTTTATTTAGTTTCTGTATTCACGGCCTGTTTCTTCTCAGATTGTCGACGACAAAATGTAAACTTGATCAGCCTAAATTTGGAATAGAATCAAAACAAATCAAATCATTTATTTCAATTAGACCATTACAGGCACTTTTGAATGTCAAGAAACAAAATGAAGCTACAGTCCCGGTCACAAGGCATAATAACTTGTGAAAGTACTGTAGTTAAATAGAATTTAATTCACTGTTTGCAAAGAATGTAGGTAAGTATTACAAATGAGGTGTTATGATGTTTAGAGTCTCTAAACATTTAAGGCAAAATAAATATATAACTTTAATCTAATAAGGTTATATATTTAAGTTTTTATCTTTTTTATTCATCGTTTGTAGAGAAATACCACATTTACACTGCAGGGAGTAATAAGTAAATAAAATGTATTACGTTGCCATTAGTAAAATTATCATAAAGTGAAAATTCACAATATTAACTGCGTCTGAGACCATTTTAAGAATTTTAACGTAATTCATATTACAATCCTATTATAATTCTGCTAAAGCGACCATTTTAGACCCCCAGGTTTCCTTTTGTTATCGGAATGTGTTCACGTTGAAAAAAAAAATGAACTATGAAGTAAACATTTATTTATTTATTTAAACTTCATGTACCTACAATAGTGGTACATAGGCGGACTTAATGCCATAAGGCATTCTCTACCAGTCAATCTTTGGGTAAAATACGACAACATTGTGATAGGGTACAAAAATTATATAAAGTATATATATTTAAAACTATTTGTTAACGAAAACGTATATTATTATACGGATACTAATACACATATACATATCAAATAAACTAATAAATACAATTAAAAAAAATTACTGTTTTAGAAGAAGAGAAAATGTAACACCAAACCTACAGGTGAAATTGAGTCAAGGGTAAATAAAGTATGTAAAATCTACTCTACAATTCTGTCAGAACACACTCAAACACGCATGAGTTGAGCTCATACATTCTCGTTAAAGCACAGGCCGACGATTATCTTTAACAATTCATAATACGTCGGCTTCAGAGGGCACAAGCCAAAAAATCTGCATAATCGGGAATCCCTGTAGAATTCATTATGTTGTCTGCATAAATAAATATACATTTGTATAAAAAACCACACCTAACAATGGACAATTTATTATTTAGATTCCGCCTTTTGCACGCTGAGAATTTTTCATGTAAATTTTTCTGGTCTCCATTTTGTGGGCCCCTGTGATTACGGCTTTGAACGCGATAATAAATAATTGCTGGGAAATGCTTAAACGAGCTCGGGGACGGATTTTCTTTTTTTAATTTTTCGGACCTTTGTGGTATTACGTGTTCTTTAATTCTTTGTTAAACTGACAGTTCAAGGGAAGAAGTCAGTCTTTTTATGACTTACTTTTGATAATTTTCCTATTAAATCTTAAAAATCTTTACCCACCCACCACTAAATAAAAATAAAATGTCCCTTTTTAAGGTGCAACCATAAATCATGGGTATTAAATAATACTGTTATACAGAGGTACTGAAAAAGCGCCAAGAACTACAAGAAGAGTTAAAATCATCAAGAGATAAAGGAATAAAAGCGATTCTTAAATATGACAAAATAATAATATTACAAGAAAACAACAACAAATCCCCATCAAAACAAAGAAAGTCCAAACCCAGCAAGAGATATATGTCAGAATCCCCAGAATCGACTGAAACCCTTGAAACAAATCGCACTATTACCCGCCCAGCTAAGAAAAACAAAACACCGAGTATAACAAACTACTTAACAACCAAATCAGATTAACAATTAGCATCCCTCTCTCAGCATCCTCTAGGCCGGCTGGTCCCCGGAACTATGGTTGAGGATCTAGACCACAGCCCCCCAAATAAACAGGAAAGGAATCTACATATTGCAACTTTAAATGTAAGGACGTTAATGTCAGACTCTAGAATCAAAGAACTAGATTATGCCACACAAAAATTAAGATGGGACATTATTGGTATAAGCGAAACAAGAAGGAAAAACGAAGAAATAACAGAATACCATGAATACATCTTATACCACACGGAATGTACGCATGGTCAACATGGAGTAGGATTTCTAGTCAAAAAATACCTAAAAACGAACATCGTTTCCTTCAAGAGTTACTCTGATAGAGTGGCGACTTTAGAGCTAAGCTTGCCAAATAAAAATGAGTTGTCTTTTATTCAAGTCTATGCACCAACTGAAAAATGCAAAGACGACGAGTTGGACAAATTCTATAGTACTCTCGAATCAGCCATAGAAGCAACTAACACAAAGAGACTTATAGTTATGGGCGACTTTAACGCCCAGATCGGAAAAGCACTACAAGGAGAAGAGCTGGCACTGGGCAAGTACTCAAAAGGTAAAAGGTCAAGACATGGACAAAAACTGGTAGAATTTGCTCTAGAAAAGAACTTAATATTTGCAAATAGCTTGTTTAAAATAAGGGAAAATAAAAAATGGACTTGGCAGTCTCCAAACGGTTTATATCACAATGAAATCGACTATATACTTACAACTCACAGCCTCGATATACATAACTTTAATATAGTCCAAAACCTGAATTTCAATACTGACCACAAAATGATAAGAGCCAAGATCTACGTAAACAAGATAAAGGAAAAGAAATATATTAAACCAAACACAAACTACACCAGAGACTTACCAATACTAACGAGAGAGAGTGGAAAACAGTGGGAAGAAAAGTTCACTGCTACAATCGAAAAAGCGTCTGACATACAAATGCAATATAATAATTTTGAAGAAGAGATGAGTAAACTGCTAGTACAGTTACCTAAAATAAAGAAAAACCAAAAAGATGAAAAGGGAACCCATATAAAGAAACTGCTAGAAGAACGAAAACAACTATACAGCAAAACGAGAACCAAGGAAGTCAAAATCAAGATTACTCAAATAAGCAAGGCAATCAACAGAGAGATCTCAGAAAATATGAAGGCTCACAGGAAAAGCACCTTCGAAAAATATATAAATAAAACGGGAGCCGTAAAAAAAGCTTACAAGGAGCTTCGCACATCTTCAAAATGGACATCACAATTAACAGACAGATCTGGAAACAAAATCACTAAACGATTAGACATAATAGAAAAGGCTACAAAGTTTTATCAAGAACTCTACTCTGCACAAGCAGCATCAAATTTTGATGAATATACTTTGGACATAACCGGAACCGGAGGAAAACTACCTTCAATACTACTTTCAGAGATAGAATTCGCAATTAAAACACAAAAAAACGACAAATCACCAGGAGAAGACAACATCACGAATGAACTACTAAAAGCTATATCTGAACCTATACAGAGACCTCTACAAACTATGTTCAACAACATACTGGCTAAAAGGATAACACCTGAACAGTGGTCCAGAGCTACAACAACTCTGCTACATAAAAAAGGGGATAGAACTAACCTAAATAACTACAGACCAATAAGCCTAATGACTAATATCTACAAGGTTTTCTCAAAAATTATTTTAAAAAGGCTCTCGAAAATCTTAGACGAGAACCAACCACCCGAACAAGCAGGATTTAGGAAACATTTTTCAACGATCGATCATATTCACGTCATGGCACAAATAATAGAGAAAAGTAAAGAATATGGAAGAACTCTGTACATATGTTTTATAGATTTTTCTAAAGCGTTCGACTCTTTGGAACACACCGCTATCTGGAAAGCACTAAAACAACAAAACATAGATGTAGAGTACATTGAGCTCCTACACAGCATATATTCTAAGAGTTGGGCTAAAATACGACTAGAAAGAGACGGACCGGAATTCCGCATAGAGAAAGGCGTAAGACAAGGCGACCCGCTTTCACCCAAAATATTCTCAGCAGTACTGGAGATGGTTTTTAGAAATATCAACTGGGAAAACCAAGGCATCAAAATAAATGGAGAATACTTAAGCCACCTAAGGTTTGCGGACGATATCGCTATATTTGCGGAAGACAGTACTCAGTTATATAGCATGGTTAACGACTTAGTGAGAGAGAGCAAAGAAGTTGGTTTATCGCTAAACGCCTCTAAGACAAAAATCATCACAAACGGTAGAGTTCAAGACATTACAGTAAACGGAGAAAACATAGAGTATGTTCAAGAATATATTTACCTGGGTCAGTCAATTTCATTCCAGGATCTCACAGAAAAAGAAATAAACAGACGAATTGCTATTGCTTGGAAAAAATATTGGAACCTGAAAGAAATTATGAAGAATAGAGACATAAGCATAAAAATAAAAAAGAAACTGTACGATACAGTAGTTCTACCATGCCTAACATATGGTTGCCAAACGTGGTCGTTGCGTAAAATAGACGAAAACAAATTAGCCGTTCACCAACGCAAAATGGAGAGAAGCATGTTAGGAATAAAAATATCGGATAGAATCAAAAACGAAGCAATAAGAAAGGAAACTAAAGTAACTGATGTACTCGAGAAAATAAGGAATTTAAAATGGCAATGGGCAGGTCATGTGTTCAGGATGACCAACGACAAATGGACTAAGAAAGTGACAGAATGGGTACCAAGAGAAGGACAAAGAAGTAGAGGCAGACCAAGAAAACGATGGGAAGACATATTCAAGGAAAGATGTGGACCAGACTGGAGAAGACAAACAAGAGACAGACATAGCTGGAGGAAGCTGGGGGAGGCCTACGCCAAAGAGGCGACTTCCACAAATTAAATAAAAATGCATGGTATGATTATTTGATAATATTAATTAATAATTTCAATCCTAATTTTAATTTATTCATACACAAAATAACAATATTAAGTTTTAACTAATTGGAAAATTATAAATTTATGTATTTAGGAATGTGAATTTTTGTGAATAATTTTATTGTGGTAGAATAAAGGCTATTTTTATTTTATTTTATTTTTATTATACAGTGGCATGGTTAATAAAACATTATTAGAAACGGTAAAAGACACGTTATTATTCGAACTATAAAATCCGTCTGGTATATTCCTCCGCACGTGCTTGAATATGGAAAACCAACCTTACTGCTTCACCATAAAGGCGTCATAAATGTGATATAATGTTACCAAGTTCTTGTACAATCAACCGAGTGTACAAGTCATAAATTTAATTAAATGCGTAACATCGGACGGTAAGGGGATCCCCGCAGCGTCTTCTATCACTGGCTTTTTCACACTATTTGTTTTAATTATTTACTACTTTGATTGTGCAAGACAAATGGTTTCTTTTACAAAGGGAAGAATCTGAAGGAATATTGTGAAGCTGCTGTTAATAAGGACGTTTTTATTATCGTACAAAAGACTACTTTAATTCATGGGCTCTACAATGCATTTTTATTTGTTTTATAAACATTGCCCCACACTAGGAATTACTGCACTGTCTGTAGCCCATTCAAATATTTATTCCGTGCGAGTATCGAACCTGTGACGCGCAGCGCAGCAGCCGATCGCTCAACCACTGCGCCAACCGTGCCGACCAAAATACAAACAGTATTTATGTCATCTATAGAAAAGAGGCCTTTAAATTATATGACCTGGTTGGTTTCGTAAAATTAACACACAGTCAAACGCAACTGGAACAATATTATTATGCCTGTAGCTTGTTGCTTGAGTAGTCGCAAACGACTGCTGATAAAGTAATATCTCATATTGGCGATGCAATGAAGTTTTATGACTTTTCTTCGGGTCAGCCATTGCATTATGAAAGAAATGCTTTCGCTCTGGAATGTACAGTCAACAACAGAGATAAGTATCTAGGCTCGTCAGTTTAATTAATATTTTCGAATAAAGTTCAGTTCATTTGATAGAAAATAAACGGTTCACAAATTAAATTAAATTTTAGTTGAAAACGTATATCACGAGTTGGGTTACTTATCTTTTTTGCTGGTGGTACTTTGTGTATTTTATGAAATAGCTGCCATTGAATGCAAACTAGGCTAGTGTCCGATATATGAGTTTTTCATGTTTTATGCTTCAGATATTTACTCTACTTACAATAAGGCGGAGTAGACTGCCCCGTTGATTTAGTGGACGCAAGCGCGATTGCTGAGGGTCTTGGGTTCGATTCCCAGGTAAGGCAAGTGTTTTTCCTTAGGGCATTTCTTAGTAGGTAGTAGTCTACTCTTTAGGCTTGTTCTAAATCAAAAATACAACTATTCTTTGAATATCTTATGGCATTTGCAATACCAGCATGTTTCAATTAACGTTAAGCTTATTTATTTAAACCTCACGTACAATAGTGGTACATAGGCGGATATTATGCCATAAGGCATTCTCTACCAGTCAATCTTTGGGTTACATACGATAGCATTGTGATATGATACAGAAATTATAAAAAAAAATTAAAACTTATAAACATGTACATATTAAATGAACAAAAAAAAAATCAAAAACTACCTACCTAGTAATTTTTGTTTTTTTTTTTAAGTTTACTCCTACCCCAACGATAAAAGGCGTGAGTTGATTTAATTTCGTCACAAATCCGTCTCAGTCTTGTTCTCAATTGCTTTGTTTGATAACGCTTCCAAAATACTTATCGTTATTTAAAAGGAAGTTTCAAGAAATTTCGACAGATCAAATGATGGAGTTATTATCTCCAAGTTACATTCTACTACGTACACAGAATTATGATCCTTCGTAACTTTGTTCAATATTGACTTGTGAACTTTTCACTTTTCAACCCGTTTAACATTTCAAACGATATTTGAAATGTTGGGTAGTAATAAAATGTTTCAAAACGATCAAAGAAAGTTTTTATTCAATTATTTCATGACAAATTGTTGGTTAGTTGGCCAGGACTGTAGGTAAAGTGGTTGTTGTAACCATGTAGCATCCGGGGTTGCGGGTTTTTCGGTAGAGATATCGCGGGCCTGCACACAAAGGGCAAAAGAATGAACATGGATGGGTTTTAGTCAATAAAAATCTGACACCCCCTCCACTCCACCCAGAGGGGGAGAAGAACAAATAATAAAAAAGTGATTTCTCGTCCGAAAAAAAGTCGACGTAGTATATTAATAAATAAAATTCTTTTATTACAGACAAAGTCCATTTGGTTAGTACAACACACAACATAAAAAACTAATGTATGTATAATTATATATAGCATATAACCATTATGGTCACAATGATCAAAATGTTGTAGATCCTATGGAGTAATCCTTACTAATATTATAAAAGCGAAAGTGAGTTTGTTTGTTACGTCTTCACGCCTACATGGCTAAACTGATTTTGATGAATTTTGGTACAGAGATAGTTGGAACCCTGGAGACGGACATAGCCAACTTTTTTTGAAAAGAGTGAGAAATGAGGGAAAAAGAGGGAAGAAAAGAGAAAACTTAGCTTTGCTATTACAATAAATAAGGGGCTAGGGCAAAAGCTAATGTAAAATGTCTATAACATTTTATCACTATTGTACTCCAGTGCGATGTTCATGTTATCACGATCAAAACTCAAAGGATTTATTTCAATTAGACCATTACAGGTACTTTTGAATGTCATAAAAACAAAAAAAAAAGGATTCTGCTACAGTCCCAGTCACAAGACATAATAACTTGTGAAAGTACTGTAGTTGCCCATTCCAAAGCGTTGATCTCTAATTAGGAGAATGGGCAAGAAACTTCATGGACACTCTTCAAAGTTTTCTCTTAACAGTGTATAATGTGTGGATATATACTTTCCCAGTATTTCCCAGTATATACTTTTCCACTTTTTCAGTGTATAATATACTTTCCCACAACGGAGACACAACGGAGACAACTCAATGAATTTTAAGTAGTATATCCTTACTAATATTATAAAAGCGAAATTGAGTTTGTTTTTTTTTGTTACCTCTTCACGCTTTAATGGCTAAACCGATTTTGATGAATTTTGGTACAGAGATAGTTGGGAACCAGGAGACGGACATAGGCTAAATTATATATAAGCGCTAATTTTTATTTAAAAAAAGTGGGATATGAGGGAGAAAGAGGGAAGAAAAGGGAAAACTTAGCGTTGCTATTACAGGTCAATCAGGCGCAAGAGCAAAAACTGCAGGTCTGCTTGGTGTGTTATACCGAATTTAACGCGAGCGAAGCCGCGGGCGAAAGCTAGTAATGTATATTTTAACTCTGACATATATGTATATTTTAAGCAACTATCTAACATAACACAATTTATATGCAGTGATATTATACAAACTATTACTATCCAAAATAAATTAAATAAATGTATTTTTGTCTCCGGAAAAATTATCTTTTTTGAGTTATCTCTGTTTAGATGTAGGTGTACAAAATATTGATTTAAAAATAACACGTCGTTGTCAAGACGTCATGTCGCATAGAGTAAATTAATCAATCATGGGGAAATCGGGGGTAAATTTTGCGAACCTCCTTTTTGGGGTCCCTTCTTAACCTGGAAATTACAACTTTCAACCAAACCAAGATCATCAGAATAACCTAATACGGATACACCCGCATCGTGTGTCACATGTCGTGGTAAAAATAGCTTGCTATTAAACTGGGAGCAGCAGAGGCCGCGCACCTGCAGGTACGGCGCACAACTCGTTAACTCAAGGGTTCGTCCACGGATGACGAGTAGACCCGAGAATGGAATAGATGGGAATAGGTTGAAATACTTACATAATTTCCTAGCTGTATCCCACGGACACCCGCTGCTCAGGTCCTTAGTGTCGTAACGTGATGTTATATAGTCTATTAATTTTGTGAAAGAATGCAAAATTTTAAGTCAATCCGGCTCAGGAATAGCCTTCTTCAAAAATTTTCTACTCTGTTTCACCCTCTCTTAAAATCTCGTCTTGGTGACCACTTACGTCTTAAAAGGTCCTAAAAAAAGTGACGCTGTTTTGGGTAAAAATAAGCAAGAAAGAGTTTGACTTGCATAAGACAAAACACATTATTATAATTCCCCCAACCTCAGTATGGTGATGTAACATTAAATTAAAAATGTTACAGTGCTGATGTCACGGTCAGGCACGATCAAATAAATAATAATAATAATAAGATTAAACCAAGACGCAGATTAAGAACTAAGAAATGAGCTCCTCTCTACACTTTCCTAACTCTATACCACGTCGTCCTCGTGTAGGGCCCTATTTGTCTCAGCGTAGATTAGTATAAGTGTTGCCGGTGTGCGGCCACCTGAGCCTTCCCTGAGAGTAAACAACCCTCCCTTAGCTTATGTGCCGACGTTCGGTCCATCGGGCCGTAGTTTCGTCATCAGCAGTTTTTAATGCAGCATCGGAAAATAGTGGCGATAGCGAGGGTTACCATTTTGTAAGTATTTTGTAGGTTATTACAAAGCAGTTTTAGTATTAAACCAAAACATAGCTGGCGAAATATTAGTTTCTATATTCGTAAAAGGTCAGGTAAAACAGACGTGTTGTTATGTTGTTTTAGTATAGAGAATCCACAAAGGTTGCAATATGGATATTGGGTTTCACAGGTCTGTTGGGAGGAAATTTACCTTAATGGCTGGCAAAACATAGTGCTGTTAGAAAGAGCGGTTTTAGTATGGGCTTGAATTGAATATGGACAACTATGTTTAGATACTGAAAAAGTACGCAGGGCATGTGCGAGTACGACTCTAACGACTCTATAAGGCTTACGATTTTGCCTTTTGGCAACGAAACCGTAAAAAAGATAAATATTGTATGAGTTTATAATAAAGGCATTGAAATGTATATTTGTGGAGTAGTACGCAACCCAGCAACCAAATCCTTGTGAAACCGGCAGTCTCCTAGAAGTCTAGAAGAAGACTTTGACGGCACGGTTGGTGTAGTGCTGAAGGATAGACTGCTGCGCTGCGTGTCGTGGGTTCGATCCCCGCACGGAACAAATCCAAGAATTCGAGGACATCAACTTCTACCAAACTAAACTGGGCCTGAACGGTGGAACACGGCCCTCTGAAGAGAGGTGGGCTATGGCAATAAGCGACGGACATGTTATAAGCTGACTGTTACAAATATATTCGATGAAATTCTACATTCTAGTCATATCTCTAATCTCTAATCACACAAAGATACCATGATATTCAGGTATACGTCATCATTCAAACGTCAAAACAATTACAACAGATACTCAAATTTAACTTGAATTCGAACAACGCTTCTAGAACATTCTCTTCACATACATCATTCGAGACGTTTCCATCGCTCCGGTTGCCATTAGGCAAAGTTGCGTTACTCGCTTTCAATGAAAACTTGGCTCTGTTCAGATTTATTGCGATAACTTGCGTTCGCGCCTTACTTCTGAACTGTTTAAGTAGAGAAGTGGAGATGGTACTTTTTATTGCGCTTTCTTTTATTTTATTTTATTTATGCAGACGGTTTTGGGTGATCTAATGGCCTTCTGGATATTTTTTTTATTGAAGGATCCTCAGAGTCCTGTCGCTCGATGAAAAACTTTAATTCAGATGCACCCGGTGCAACTGGAAGCCGACTCCAACATATTTTGGAAAAGACTAGTGTAGTATTTGGTTTCTAGGAGGGCCAGCACGGCTGATAAACACTATAACTTATCACAGGCTCACCAGCACAACCAAGTCCCCGTTCCCGGTCCGCTTCACTTTGCCCTTTTGCGCCATTCGTGATGACTGACAGTTGACATTTATGACAGCTATTACTTGTGTGTGTGAGACAGTGTTTGCATATCTATTAAATAGATACACTACAACTAGGATGACGAAACCTTCGAGATAATATCTAACAGATTTTTCCGGCTTTATGGGGGGATCAAGGTCTACTTTTAGTTAAATAAGTGTAATTTGTGTGAACACAGCAGGGAAACTGGACTAATTCGTTCTTCAGTTGGTAGAAACAAAAGTATTCAAGACGAAGAAGAGAAAGTTGTAGAGCGGGGCAACGATTAAAAAAATACTCAAAATCTATTGCTGGATCTGTTGCTTTTGAGCCCCAAACTAGACAGTCTGCATCTTGCGGCTCGGTATTTGTTTTCCAGAGCGGAGATGGAATCCTTACTAATATTATAAAAGCGAAAATGAGTTTGTTTGTTTGTTACGTCTTCACGCCTTAATGGCTAAACCGATTTTGATGAATTTTGTAACAGAGATAGTTGAGACCCTGGCGACGGACATAGGCTTTTAATTTTTTTTTAAGTGGGAAATGGGGGAGAAGAGGGAAGAAAAGGGAAAACTTAGCATTGCTTACAATAAATAAGGCGCAAGGGCAAAAACTACAGGTAGCCGGTACCTGTAAATCAGGAAAGGAGAACTGTGTTACCCCGAATTTAACGCGAGCAAAGCCGCGGGCAAAAGCTAGTAGGTCATAAGCACAACACACTCAATCGATGGTCATAATCTTCATAAAGAGTTCATGTCTGTGCGTACAAATCTGCCACATCCACACATCACGCACTCAGGTCCTCAAGGACGCGGGTGTCTATGTAAGTTGCTAATTACTTGATCAACATTCCGACTCCACAAAGACAGGCGGTCCCTTTGTCACCGCACCCGTCGTCCTGGCAAGCAATAGGTAATTGTGACGTTATTACTAACTGGTACATTGAGGGCTCGTTATTAGTTTGTGGTGCTAAATAATTGTAGCCACACAATTATACATTTTGGTTAATTTGTTGAATTTGTAAAGACGAATTTCACCGATAAAGCTAATTAAATTCACCCAGGGATGACGATGACCGTGTTGTTAATTAGTTGAGTATCGAATCAGTCCCTGTTTCCATACAATACCTTACAAGCAAACTTATCTCATCGTCATACTGATTGATATCTTAAAGGGTTGATACAATCCTTATCTTTCGCACTTTTCCATGCTTTTATCCTTTGTGTTGCGGAATCGTCATAGCAGAGTGCAGAGGGACCCGCGATTGCCACTGCCTACCGGGGTTGCGGGTTGTTTGAAAGAGATATCCTGGCCACGAAACACACAAGGCAAAGGAAGGAACATGGATGTTTTTCACTGCCTCCCGCTCCGCCTAGAGCGGGAGAAGTTATTTGATGATTTCCAATCCGATAAAAAAGGACGATATTCTCGTATTTATAATAAAGTTCGCATTCTAATGTCAAAGATTGACATTTGAATGTGGCAACAAAATCTCTTAATTAAACCTTCATTTTTGCAATTCATTGATGCTGAAAATGAGATAATGACATGAATATAGACATTTTTTATTTGAATAGTCCTTCCGAATGTTCACTATGGCGAGTTCCGAATACGATTTAACAGATTATTGCTACTGAGTAAGTAAGAATACTTCCTACCAATTTCCTGACCCTTCCGCCACAACTATTCAAGTACCAATTCAAACGGCCTTGTCCCGAAATTCTTCAATCTCTCACACCAAAGCCACATTTAAGAAATACCAAGCACTTGACTCGATGCTTATCAACGCATCTGAACATAACAGGGGCTCTGCTATAACCCTATAACGCTACCTGGGGGTGACACTGAGCTATAAATCCCGAACACTCATAGCTGTCGTCGATGGCCAATATAACACAACATAGCCTCACGCCTGTGCTTCCCGAGGGGTAGGTAAAGATACATAGCAAACATGGCTAGATATACGTATATACATATATCTAGCCAGTTATATATTAATTCACATGAGAGCAAGTACCATGGTATAACTCAGTAATATCATTATGTTTCTGTCCAATCGAATTTATAATTCCTCTCAGCAAAAATGATACAGGATATATCTGAGATAATACAGGTTAGGCTGAATTCACACGCACAAACTCCTTGCGTTGGCTCGTGTATCATAAGGTATCTAATGCTTTAGTAGGACAAGTTTATTTTTTTATTTCCTTTATTTATTTTAAAAAAATACATTGATACCAACAACACACACACACAAACAGACAATACTCACATTGACAGTTTAAATGTTTTTGCATCAATTTAGATGGACGCTATAACACGAAGCTGAACAAGAACATTAAGGCCTCAATAAAACATATACAAACAAAACCTTGACCCCTCTCATATATTTAACATCTGTACAACACGTCCCGCAACCCCTCAACGAGATCTGAAATCAAAGAAATACCAGCAGTCCCCAACAAAGGCTTAGCAATAATTCTATAGCCACTACCTGTAGGCGACACTGCGACTATAAATCGCGAACACTCGCGACTGTCGGCCGCGTCCAATATACGAGAGTTATAGGCCAGGAAATTAATTCTGTCGACGCAAGTAGGGTTACGCGTTGTGTGGTGGCAATGTGCGGTGGATTGTTCGGATAGTTTGCTGAGATTGCTGTTAGGTAAATTGGTTAAACTGTTTTTTAACTAGTTTTCCCAGTAACAATATCAGTTGACCATCATGGCAATGCTTGCCTTTTAAATTGATTTAAAAATGGAGGTTACAACTTTCGCATGCCGTGTGAATTCTCACAACACAGGTAGTTTGCATAATTTACAGGTTTACAGGGTCAAACAGTTAAAGTAGTTTTAACCAACTCATTATAACAGACTAGATAGGTAATTCATTACCTATCTAGTCTGTCGGTTTACCAATCAAGTTAATGTATAAGGATAGAGAAGGATATTTAAATATTTTTCCTTAAAAATTTAATTATTTTGTAAAAGAATATGTAAGAGTCTGTTAGAGTCTATGGACGACAGGCCGTGTCGACGGCGCGTTTGTGTTTCACGCGCGCCTCAAAGAGATGTCAGCAAAGCAGAGGGGCTTGCCAGAGCCTCCGCCTGCCGGGGTTGCGGGTTGTTTGAAAGAGATACTGCCGCCCCGGAACGTAAAGGGCAATAGAAGGAACATGGGTGGGTTTTAGTCAGTAAAAGTCTGACACGCCCCCCCGCTCCGCCCAGAGCGAAGTTATTTGATGATTTCCCATCCCAAAAAAAAAGTCTGTAAGAGTCGGTTGACACACGATACAAGCAGCGTCTGCATGGTGACAATGTTTGAGGGACAGTTCGTTTGGTTTTGTAGGATTGATTGATAAAATACGTTGTTTCGTTTTCAGTGTTAAAAGGGCTGTTTCCACAAAATTGGTGGTTTCTATGTTCGCTGCAATATAACATTTTGAAAAAGGTTCATCTTTGTTGCGTGAGGTAGATAGTAAAAACACTTTGTTATGTGTATCATAAAAATGGCGATTGTGCAATGCTGATTATGTGATGTCATTTTAGGAGGTGGTGTGTACTTTCATACGTATAATCGGTTTTTATTCCAATTTTTTTCAGCTAATGTTGCCAACCCCAAAAATACTATAATGAGGTTGAAAAGCATTCTATATCTGACAGAAAAGATGTTAAATAACATTATTAAACATGAAACTACAGACGTACAATCATATGTTTGATATTAAATTGATGGTATCCCTAGTGGCAACGACAAACGAAATTGATTTTTCCACATAAGCCGCTTAGATATCGGAGCCGCTCAAATAATAACTATGTTTTCATGGTCTCGTGTAACGTAATGTCTGTTCAGTTGGTCCTTTTATAGAAGCTTATGAGTGCCATTGTTTGGAAACGTACTTTGATGTTACCGTTGGATTGGGTTTGATTTTCTTTATGACATTGTTATCTGCTGTGGTTTTGTGAGTTCTATGGCTGTTGCTTAAAATGGATAGTTTAATTTAAGAATCGGTATTCTTCGATAGATTTGGCTGAAAAGAAGAGGTATCGAAAAGCATGCGATATGCAGGGTGGTGATTGAGATACTTGCTTTCTCAAGGAGGTTTCTCTACCCATCATATTAAAATAGTTTTCTAAAGAAGCTTATTTCAGACTAGTTTCCGCCCGCGACTTCGTCCGCGTGGCATAGTTTCTTCGTGCTAACTCTAACTTTAACCCGCGTGATGATCGATGATAGCCTATGTCCGTCTCCAGGGCCCCAACTATCTCTGTACCAAAAATCATCGAAATTGGTTTGGCCATTTAGGCGAGAAGACGTAATAAACAAAAAAACCAACAAACTAACTCACTTTCGCTTTTATAATATTAGTAAGGTTTCATAAACAAAATACGCAGTAGTCTATCTGCTGTTGTATTTTTTCTGGCGTATCGGGTGAGATTCTTTGCAAAAGTTGTTGGCTCACTGTAATTGGTTTTTTCTATTGGGAATTTCCCAGTAACAGCCACGGAATAAAACGGAGAACGAACAGGGTCATACATACACAATATTATATCTTTTTATTATGTTCTCAAGCTAAAGTTTTATTCCATCTCTTTACTTTTCGTGTGGTTACTTCTTAAGGCGCTGTACAAAGCAAACACTTCGTAAAACGTCTAGATTTTCGTCGCAAAGTTAGCCGTATCTGTACATGCCACTAGCCAAAAAAAAAATACCGTGTATAGTTCAATACATAAAGTAAAGACTTAAATAAAATCAGTTTACAAAAGTGGTCTAGTACTACGAAAAAAAAATGTTTAAAAAGACCAAAAAAAATTTTTTTCGTCTCGAAATTCTCAATTTTTTCAGCGACAACCATCATATTTTTTATATCTATAACAAAGGAAATTGTATAGACTCAAGAGATATCTAAAATTTTTCAAACACGGAACTGTATTATTTTTATCCTTACTTATATAATATTATAAAAGCGAAAGTGAGTTTGTTTGTTTGTTACCTCTTCACGCTTTAATGGCTACACCGATTTTGATGAATTTTGGTACAGAGATAGTTGGGAACCAGGAGACGGACATAGGCTAACTTTTATTTTAAAAAAGTGGGATGTGAGGGAGAAAGAGGGAAGAAAAGGGAAAACTTAGCGTTGCTATTACAAATCAATAAGGCGCAAGAGGAACTGTGTTACCCCGAATTTAACGCGAGCGAAGCCGCGGGCAAAAGCTAGTATTCAATTAAAACTGCAAAATGACCTACATTTTGGCGGACATGATATTCAAATAAAATCAGACACCGAAATATTTTCTACCTTATTTCTATTCTTTCGATGCAGTACTGTCGTGTACTTGTGTCAGACCATGCCCAGTAGGCAGCTAGACTTCCGCGAATATCTAAAGATTAGCTTGTTACCGAGCCTTAACCAAGATAAAACAATGAACAGAAATAGATTGAATTGAAATAACGTTTAAATTCAGAACGCGCTCAGTGTTCTAAAACAGCACGTGTTGTTTTATTTTAAAATGGAATATTGTTGAAACTAGAAATAATTATTTTCAGGTTCTATCTATTTCAATTAATACTTATTTTCGTTTGAAAATAACAGTTAAATTAAATAAAACAATAATTTACACACATTGTTATTTTTAAAATTGTCTTTAAATTTTAGGTTATTTCACTTTTCTGAACGTGATAATGGCAGTGACGGATATCTTGATTTTACAAAAAGTTACTTTGTCTATTTTCTTGTTTCTATATTGTTTTATTACTGTGATTACTTGCTAAATATCCTCCAGCGTTTGATAGTTTATTACCAGTTTACAGGTGTTATTGGCAAAATTGTGGTATCTCTCGTCCACAAAAGCCATTAATGAAGAGTTGAAGTTGAAGTTACTTTGTCTCGTGAAAAATCGCATTTTGCTGTGTTAGAATGTTATAGATACTTTAACAAAAATTGCACATAACATGGAAACAGTCCTTCCTCTCTCATTTTTCCAGAAGTATAACTCCATCTACATACATGCATTACACGCCTTACAAGTACGCCATCCTTTCTCAAACACTTTAAAACGTCTTGTAAGTGTTCTTTACGTCCCCGTCTGAGGCTCCCCGGGAGCATGGGAAGCCTCGTGTGGGGACGAAAAAACACGTCTTCTTCTAAAGAGGCGGTCATTAGACGCGGTATAGCTGCAGGCAGTTGGGAAGTGTCTGTGCGTGATAGGAACTGTTTTGTGGTCTGTACGTATGTCCTTTTTGTGTGTAGGAGGCTTTATGTCTGTTTGAGGATGGATGTAAACTTGTGACTAAGCCTTAGTCCCTTTTTGTTCTGATTTTTAACCCCATAGAAAAACGGATAAGTTTTTCGTTAATTCTTAAATGGAATTGCGGCAGAATTTGTTTTTTTTTTATTATTTCATAAAATGCTTTTTTTTTTTTGGATTGTAAATCATTAAATAACTGCTGCCGCTCTGGGCAGTACAGGAGGCAGTGTCAGACTTGTACTAACTAAAACTCATCCATGTTCCTTTTTTTGCCCATTGTGTTCCGGGGTCGCGGAATCTCTTTCGAACAACCAACAACCCCGGTAAGCAAATTGATGTAGTAACAGAAACACAAACATTTGAATCCGGAAATAAACGCCTTTTTTGAATCAGTTGATTGATTTGCAGGGATTTCAAAATCAAAGCTTTTAAACATAACTCAACCATCTCTGCCAATACATAAGGTATAGATTGCTTTACTACCTAATAGCAAAATTATGGAAATAATACAATATTGGTCGTCCATATTTTTTATATTTCTTATAAAAAAAAAAGTCAATTAAAAATAAAAAAAAAATTGCAATAAAGATGTAATAAAATATAATTATGTCTATATACCTTTGACACGTATATTAAAAAAAAACCTTTTCCCACACTAGGAATTTCTCCTGTATCGTGGGTGCGAATACAAACATTTGAAGTCAAATACACAAACAGCTAGACCCGAAACAACTACCTGTAGGTCAATACTTGTCCTAGGCGGGAATCGAACCCGTGACACGCAGTGCAGAAGTCGATTACTCAGCCACTGCGCCAACCGTGCCGTCAAACATTCGGTTTTTACATTTAGTAATATTTGATTTACAAACAAGTCTTGATGACCTGAACTGAAAGACAAGCCTCCTTACTTATATGATGCTCCCTCTCAAACTAACTATTTATAACAGTCTGTATACAACAATTTGTACGTAACATCGAGGAGCATTGTACATCTTGAGAGAAAAATTATCTTTTCCGACATCAATGCGATGAAATATTGAATTGCATTTGACGTTCCGATAAGAATGAATAGTTGGAACATTCGATAACCTGCTCATGACAAGTCTTCCTATTTATAACGACTTAATGCCCTTTCTACATCCACTCAAAAAACAACTTTAGCTAGTGAAGATAGAGTTTAACCTTCATTGACTAGATAAGAGAATAGATAAAATGCCGTCTATAGGTAAGAGCTCGGTGAATCTGAGTAATGCATCATTAGGCAAGCTGTGAGTTTGGCATTCAAGGTCCTCCCTCGGAGGGCACAATTTGAAGCGATTGATATTTCCCTCCGTCGCCGTCGCCCCTCTGTTTGTCGGCAACGCCATTTGGAAGACGTAATGTCAGCTACAGAGCGACTTGGGAATTCTTTAGAATAACTCAAGTAAAAGTAAATATAGCTACTAGAATAACTGTTATGGGGATATTGAGTAGAAGTTTCGAAATGCGTGCAACTGCTCTCTTGTTTTGCTGTCTCGTATTTTATGAGCAAACGGCGAATGTTTTTAATCGCACTTCCTTACAACTTGAGCGACACTATAACCGTTTCGTTTGCTATCCTATAAAAGAGGTTTACAATAAAAACAAAGGAAAAATATAAAAAGATGCGATTTTGTTTTTGGTGATTCGAAAGTTAACTTTCGAATCACATTGCGACTATAAAAAGTTTACTGGCCGAAACCTCAACAGAGATAGTCAACTATTTCCGTTTCCAAATTCAAAAATCACTTCGATAATTTGACATTCAAGCAAAATGTCGAGCTATTTACGTTCAAAGAGTCTTCAATAGTGTCGTAGGAAGTTTAAATCGCAATATATCGCTATCAACCTGAGCGAGGGGCCCGCCCAAGTCATGTACCAGGTATACAGTACCATAGTACGTACATAAGGTATCAATATACCTACGTAAGGGCAATGAGCGATAGGAATGGTAGGTTACATAAATTTAAAAGGTCTGAGTCTATTGGGAGGGTCTAATGGAGCATATTATAAGATACAAATATTACGTTACTGTTGGAATATTCAGAGATAGGGAACCTAAAAAGTTTGATTGCAAGCCAACATGTTTTTTGTAATATTATTTGAGCATCGATCAAGCAGAGCGTGGCAAGTTCGTTATAAGCATTTAATAATTATTAGGTTATATAACAATTAGGTTTAAATATATTGCCACGTTTAATACCAGGCCTATAATTTTTGGGTTATTTAAGTAAAAATTGGTAGGCCCAGGCCATTTAGTTGTTTTACATAATATATCTACATATTGTTGAAAAAATCTTGTAATTTGATTCTTCTTCTTATGCTAAGGGAGGCCCCTTAGCATAAGGGCTTGGGTTCGATTTTCAGGTCAGTCCGGTTTCCATCAGGATTTTCAAAGAGAGTTTTTTCCATAGAGTTTGATTTGTGCCTGGTTTATAGCAATAGGTTTGTCCCTTATTACATGGGACTCAAAACAAAACTAGCCAATAGGTGTAATGTTATGTTAATAGGTCTTAAACACTGTAATTTAAATTTAGAATTCCCAGGAAGTAAAAGGATTAAAAAGTATAAATTTGTGTTCTGGCACAAAGAAGGATTGTCTAATAAACTTGTACTATATTCTAAAAAGAGTTTAGTTTATTAAATAACGTATCCTGCATGTTGTATGTGATATCGAGCAAACTCAGTTTGTCCGCCACTCTCCCGCGGGGAATCTAGGAAATCTCGTCTCGAATATGTGACGTCGCATTTTATATTTAAGAATTTTAGGATCTTTTGTACTGAAATGTACTCGTAGTTTAAATATAATATACACTTATACTACTACTACTACTTTTCTTCTTGATCGTGTTTAGTGCCTTAACTGTCGATTAGTTCATGAGAGCTTTTCATACATTTATTTACGTTTCAATATTTTTTTGGGTTCCGTTCCGCAAAAGGAATAAAAAGAAAACCTTATCTCTTTTGTTGTCCATCGATCTCTTTGTTATCCATCTGTTTGTCAACACCCTTTGTCTCGGAGTAGTGGAGTAGGTGATAATTTAAAATTTAAACCGTATGCTCCAGCCTGCGATCCATTGGAGTTGTGAAAAAAACCAGATCTAAGTTTACGCAATCAAAAAATTTGGTCTTTTATGTGGCATTTCTCAAACATTCCCAGGAATTACTGTTATAGGGTACTTCGCATTGACCTACAATCATGAAATTCATGAAGCAATATCACAGGGCACCAATAAAGGGAAAAATTCGAAAACCAGAAATTTGTAGATACATCACCAAAAATGTGATTAAGTAGGTACTAACTTAATTGCAGTTGGTAAACTAACCGCGACCTACATATGTCGAAGAATGGGAACAACTGTTTTCTAACGTCAAACTTAAGCTTGTCTTTCAATAGAGTTTCATCAGAAATATCTTTTCGTTACAACTATGTCTGGTACTTGCATTGGTTACCCTCAAGTTTGTACGTAACCCTTGGTGTGCGAGTCCGACTCACACTTGGCCGGTTTTTTTCCGACGCGGATGAAGCAACAAAATTGAAACGTGTACACATAAAAAATAACGTACAGCTCGGCTATAGCTTTCATTTCTGGGCCTTTCAAGTAATGTGAATCAATTTTGTTGAACAGTTTTTATGTTTATGATAGCTTAGATATATATAGATAGGAATACCTTATATTCTAGATCACAAAAGCTAGCCCCGAACAGTAAGCAATTTGTTGGGCTATATAAATAGAAAAAGCTTTTAAGGCAGTGTTTGTAATTCTATTGATAAACTAGCTGTGCCCAGTGGCTTCACCCGCTGCTCAGCTCCATTTCTAGAGAAGGGTATGAAAAATAGATGTTGGCCGATTCTCAGACTTACTGAATATGCATAAAAAAATCATAAGAATCGGTCGAGCCGTTTCGGAGGAGTATGGGAACGAAAATTGTGACACGAGAATTTTATATATTAGATGATGCGTCATTCTAAACAGACAACTATGCATACTGTACAACAAACTAAATAGGTAACTCTATTAAAAATATTAAAATATGAATTAAACGACTTTTTTTGGGTGACTATTTACGTTTTACGATTAAACTTAAGGCGCGGCAATAAGTTAATCTTTAGGTATTCACGAAAGTGACGCTAGCTGCATACTAGGCATGGTCTGACACAAGTACACGACAGTATTGCATCGAAAGAATAGAAATAAGGTCGAAAATATTTCGGTGTTTGATTTTATTTGAATATCATATCCGCCAAAATGTAGGTCATTTTGCAGTTTTTATTGAATACTAGCTTTTGCCCGCGGCTTCGCTCGCGTTAAATTCGGTAGCGCCTTATTGATTTGTAATAGCAACGCTAAGTTTTCCCGTTTCTTCCCTCTTTCTCCCTCATATCCCACTCTTTTAAAAAAAATAATAGCCTATGTCCGTCTCCTGGTTCCCAGCTATCTCTGTACCAAAATTCATCAAAATCGGTTTAGCCATTATAGCGTGAAGAGGTAACAAACAAACAAACAAACAAACAAACAAACTCACTTTCGCTTTTATAATATTAGTAAGGATAAAAAAAAATACAGCTCAATGTTTGCAAATTTTAGATATCTCTTTAGTATATACAATTTTCTTTGTTATAGATATAAAAAATATGATGGTTGTCGCTGAAAAAATTGAGAATTTCGAGACGAAAAAATTTTTATCTTGGTCTTTATAAACATTTTTTTTTTCGTAGTACTAGACCACTTTTGTAATTTTTTTTTGTTTAGTCTTTACTTTATGTATTGAACTATACACGGTAATTGTTTTTGGCTAGTGGCATGTACAGATAGGGCTAACTTTGCGACGAAAAACTAGACTTTTACGAAGTGTTTGCTTTGTACAGCGCCTTAATGGTACGCCCTTAAATTCTTATAACACTGTACTTATGGGTCCATCGTAAAGAACGAGGGTCGGAGAGTAATTTAAAGTAACAATATTAAATACTTGGATTGAAAAAAAAAGAAAATGAAAATGTTGGAACTTTGACCCCCAATATCTCCGAAACTAGAACGTTCCCAGGTATGGTCTAGAACAAAACAAATATCGTAATTATGGGAAACCGTTTTTACGAGTAATATATATAGGTACTTATTTTTTGTTGTACTTCTTTCTAACCGAATGCGGCGCAGCCCAAAACTAGGTTTATTAAATACTAGCTGGTGCCAACGGCTTCGCCCGGGTGATATCGAAAAATAAAGTTGTTGAAAAATAAATCCTATGTGTTATTCCAGACCATAATCTACCTCTGTGCCAAATTTCATCAAGATCCGTTCAGCCGTTTTGACGTAAAAGAGTAACAAACATCCATACATACATACATCCATCTATCCTCACAAACATTCGCATTTATAATATTTATTAAGATTAATTTGTATACTCAACAAGGTTTTAGTACTTACATTTATTTATAAAGATTGAAGAATATTAAATATTCTTCAATTTGACCGACAATCGCAAAGGATTTTGAATACAAAGTTCAAATGATGTACTTACGGATGGATGGAATTACAATACTGTGGCGTGCCTGAGAATGAATTTCGTATTATGTTTTTTTTGGGTGTTACCCACAATACAACACGACACACACAAAAGCCACAAAACACAACACACACAAACAATACCACTGCTTTATTTATTAAACATGACATTAAGTGTCTGATTGAACCGGTAAGGACAATTGTTGGCGCTGCACCATACATGGACTGTGACTCGTAATATACTGAAGTTTCTGTTATTATCCGGAGCCCCTACCGCGGCTGCGGGTTGGTTCGAAAAAGATACCGCAGCCCCGGAACACAGACCGGACATGGATGGGTTTCAGTCCAATAAGTCTGAAATTCCCTTCCGCTCCGCCCAGAGGGGGAGTAGTCATCCGGTGATTTAGATTTTTAATTGAATTTTTCTTTTACTCTGGACGCTCTTACTGTGCACGTCTTTCTACATCGTTCTCACATATTTGTATAATCTCAACATGAATGATGTAAATACGATTTTGTAATAGTATTATAATTTAAAAAAGTGTCCATGGAGTTTCTTGCCCATTCTTCTCCATAGAGATCAACGCATTGGAATGGGCAACTACAGTACTTTTACGAGTTATTTGTCATTTTGTTTCTTGACATTCAAAAGTGCCTGTAACGGTCTAACTGAAATAAATGCTTTGAGTTTGAGTTCACATACGATAAAAAAAGAAAAAAAGGTATTCTGAGCCAATCTGTAAGCCGGGGTTGCGGGTTTTTCGAAAGAGATACCGCGGCCCCGGAACGTAAAGGGCAATAGAAGGAATATGGGTGGGTTTTAGTGAGTACAATTCTGACACTCCACCCCGCTCCGCCCAAAGCGGGGGAAGTTATTTGATGATTTCCCACCCCAAAAAAAGCCAATCTGCAATTTGTCCGTACAGGTTTAATTGATCCCCTAAATTGATGTTATTCTATGAACATGTCTTGCCAAATTGGGTTGAATATTAATCAAAGGTTAGTTTAATTGTTGAGCCTAGCTCTTTGAACCTCAATATTAATAGAACGTTATTACATGAACAATTACAACGTTAATTTACATGTTATTATATGAGTAATTAGTTAGTATTACGTAATATGACGAACGTGGTTTAACGGGAATCTTACTAGTAAGAAATATACTTGACACATAATAGGTATCCAGTCCTTCACTCATGTTGGCGCCAAAATAGTCTGAATACACGGAAAAATCTATAGTCAAAGTTACCATAACTTTTTCAAAAATTGTATAACATACTGTTATAGGCACAGGGTTCAAAATCGTTCGTTTTTAGGGTGGGTCAGCTAACACCTATAACCGACTGTACAACATTATCGTGCCTGTATTCCCCGGTCTATCCATTCGTTCTGTTATAGAGTCCTCTCCCAAAAGGCTTTATAAAAAAAATGCAAATGGAACCGACCACCTCAAAGGTTGGGAATAGACTGAATTGAAAGCTAATGTATATAGCTGAGTATAAGATGTCTGTAGAGCCTCATCATATGGCACATCATTACAGTGACACAGTGCTGCTTATAACAGTTCGTGGATATGGATTGAAGAGGAGCTTTCAACAAGATGGGTATCTATAGTTTTTGATGGGCTACTTCATGACAATTGTTAATGCTGATGTTTGTATTGCTGGAAATATTGTTTCTTTCTAACAGCTTATTTTGGGGATAGGTTTTTAGTTTAATTTTAATAGAGAAGTTTTAAAATTTGGCTTTTGATATTGATTTCATCCTTGCCTTAAGAATCACTTTACTTGAGCTCTACAGCAAAATGCTTGCTTTTCTAATGGTAAAACACTAGAAAGTGGCGAAAGGCGAGCATTTTTAGGATTACTTTAGATATTGATTTCATCCTAATATTGAGGATCACTTTGTTTAGGCTCTATAAGATTTGTATGAGTTGCACGGTTTGTTTGCCGAGTTGATTATTATGCAGAATGTATGTGCAGAATTGTAGATACCACCACGGCGTCTCTCCCTACTCTTCTGAAACATAATGCCGTTATCCTTATCCTTACTATCCTTACTACAAAAAAAAAATCCTAATAAAAGCGAAAGTGAGTTTGTTTGTTTGTTACGTCTTCACGCCTAAATGGCTGGACAGATTTTGATGAATCTTGGTACAGATATATTTTGGACCCTGGAGACTGACAGAAGCGTTTTTTTTTAAAAAAAGATTGAGATATGAGGGAAAAAGAGGGAAGAAAAGTGAAAACTTAGCATTGCTATTACAATCAATCAGGCGCGAGGGATAAAACTACAGGTGGCAGGTACCTGCAAATCTAGAAAGGGGACCGTGCTACCCCGAATTTAATGCGAGCGAAGCTGTGGGCAAAAGCTAGTCTAATATAACATTCACGTATGTAGACGTCCACTGACCGTAAACGATACTATGACGATATTGCTGTAATACCACGCTTGGGAGACTGACGTGTGATCGTAGTTTGATGTTCCTAGTATACAGGTAACTACCTCAGTGCCCACTCATCCAAATACTATCTCAATTAAGATTTAGATCTGCCGGAACTAATTGTGACAGCATCGAGCAGAGATCTGCTCTACTACTCTTTAATTTAACATTTGTGCAACATTTATCACGGTATTAAAATTTTGCGAATTTTATGTTTCGCCTCCCCTATTAAGTAACAGTAAAGAACTTTAATAACAATCCGCAAAATGTTGATGAAAATACTTCATCCAATGCTTCGCAGCAGCATATGTCGTAGAACATGCAATATGAAAGCGTTGGACAGGTGTTGTAACGCCCAGGGTTGCGGGTTGTTCCGGGGTTACGAGTTGATCCGGGGTTGCGGGTGGTTCGAAAGAGATACCGCGGCTCCGGAACATAAAGGGCAAAATAAGGAACATAAAATAAAAGTCAGTACTCTGACATTCTTTCCCGCTCCGCCCAGACCGGGGTTAGTTATTTGATGATTTCCCATCCGTAAAAAAGTGGTTGTAAAGCAGCTATTTTTGACTGTTTCTGCTACTAATAAGGCAGACTATCACTTGAAACCGTAGTTTTAATCAAATTTTCATTGGTAATTTGTATCCAACACAAGACACAAAAGTGTCTACGTTTGGGCACCGCCATATTTAATAAATCAAATATTTATTGGAAGCTTGTATCCAACAAGACACAACAATTTCCAAGTTGGCAGCGTCTTAGACTGTGAAATGAATCATCGGCCGGTGTTTATGTGTTATGTTTTTTTTTCTGAAGATCATATCTAAACAAAATCAATGCCTGATACACCTGCTCTGGGTAAGCATTGTGTTGGGGCGGTAATATGAATCTCAGTTATAAATGTATTTATGAATGTACTTTGTACCTACTAATATTTTTAATAAGTTTCAATGGTTGCTAACTAATATGGCTTACTGTTATCTTTTTACATGAAAGAGAAAATCACTGAACTGAGTTGCGGGTGAAACCGCTGGGCACAGCTCGTCTGAAATAAATTAAATTCCAATGGCTAAATTCTCCTTGAACTTCCCATGAAATTAACATGCAAACTGAAACTAAAAACATAATACTTCATATGGGCATATACATACAAGTAGAACTCTTGCACTTTAAAACAAGCAACTTATAATGTTTCGGTACTTGCTTGCACGTAATACCGTCTCTCGCACAACATTTTGCGTATAAATAAGACGGCCTGTTGCAGTTCGAAATTTGAAATTGTCATGTCTTAAAATGTTTCAGTAGCACTGGTAAAACATCCGCCTATTTTCCATAAGAAAAGAAAGTCGTAATCCACTACGTAATCTTTTTTCAGGAACTGACAGTTGGCTTTCAGTGTAACTGGAAGTACGTATATTTCGTGTTGATGTTTTGTGATTAATAACAAAATAATTTTCTTATTTATACCAAATTATAATAATGAAAACACTCCAAGAAAGCGATACTAATGGATACGGTGCGCATTGTAAGGAGGTGTCTTTCCCTGGAGCCCTGACTGCCGCCGGTATATTGAACCCTGTTCCCGATACCGGTCAACTACTATTTTTTAAGGTTTTTATACATATTTTACTAAAGAATACTTACAATGTAGAATCTAGAAGTTAGTTAGAAAAATAAACAGACGAGAATAAACAACTCTTAAGTTTCTTAAACCATATTCCTGATGTTTAATAGCGCTCTACGTCATTGTTCATACTCAAAGCACTGCTCTGAATATCCAACTCATGAATTAGGTCTCTAGCTGGTTGCCTTTAGTGATAAACTAAACTCTTTATAGCGTGGACTTAGCCGTGATAGCCTTTAGACGCCGTTATTGAAAATAATGGTTAGTAAAGTGCATTATGTCGTTGGCGACTTTAATAGTTATATTATGGTTAAGTTGACCAGATTTTGAGGTCAAACGTGAAAGTATGTTACACGATTTTCATTAGAAATATTAGCTTTAACTTTGTACGTTAGAATGTTTCGTCATTCAACATTGGCGTCGGCTTCAGTCTCAGCAGATGCAACTGAATATTAGTACTTTGATTGAAGCCATTGCCTTCGTCGTGAGGTCGGACTTCGATAACCTAGCTACTGGGTAGCACGATACCACTTAGTTGTTAGTCTTTTAGGCTTCTGCTTACCCGTAACGATAATAAGACGAGAAGCGTAGCTGTACCTCTTTTTTCAGATGGTCAATCGTCATGTAACTTCCCCCGGGCGGTGCGGGGGGGGGGGGGGGTAGTGTGGCATTAAGCTTAAGGGTTATGCAGGCGCGAGTTTATTAAAACATTGCAGTAATGTTCCTATTATTCTTAAACAGCAGTCAAAACTTTTGGAACTAGAGCATAAGGTTCAATACAATTTCAAATCACCCTCATTCGCGGGCCTCTGAAACGAGATGGTACCAAAAAATTAAAAAGGCCTCTACCACAAATAGCACAACCACAAAAATGGTAAATTTATTTACAGCCCAAGGACAAACCGCAATTTTCATTCACATACGTCGAGCTCGTCGGTGGAATAACCCTAAAAATGCGAAAAATTCGTCGCTTTGTATGGCATTCCGATGTAGGGCCGAGACAAACATCATCAAAGGGCTGGTTGTAACAATTTGTCGTCCCTTGATTGGGCCAGGAACGCACCTGGCGCCCTGTGTTACTGCGGACCCCAAACAAAGGGTTTTTGCGGCATAAGATGTAAGAGAAAGGCGGATGTCGGAAGTTGGAAGATCGGGTTTATATAAAAAAGGGAAGCAGCTGCTGTCTTGTAATCGCAAATAATATGATGTTTTTTTTGCTATAAATAATTTGTTTTATTTTAGGCAAGATTGGTCATCTTCTATCTATACGAAAATCATAATCACAGTCATTAAAATTCCCTTAATTATAAAATCTATAGAATCATGAACACCATTCAGAATATTCATACCATGTAAACTAGCAAAACTATCAAACTCATTAAAAACTTCAGAATCATCCAAATTAGGCAAAAAAAACCATTAAAACCGATATTCCAAAAAAAGGTAAAACAATACCTACCTAATCCAAAAATGTTTCTACTCAGAATATTTAGAGTCTAGCTTAAAATAACGATTATCTTTCATGCACATTACATAAACGGCGATTTGCTGTTTAAACAATAAGAATAAATGTATTATATAATTCAGTTCCCAAAAAAATATGTACATAAATTGTACCGAATGGAATGGATGACTTATTATTTAAAATTCATTATTTTATTATTGACATTTAATTTTTGACACTTAAATTTCTTAATCCATTGCGTGACAAAAATTTATGAAAATAACAATTGATATTGCAAGGCTTGTAAAAGGCTGCTTAGTCCTAAGTATTTATATAACATAAACAACAAAACACCATTGAACACGTGTTTTGCAATAAATATTTTAGCTTTGACTTTAAGTGTTCAATTATTTATTTTATTCGAAAATCAATGTCTCACTACAAGGCAAAGGCCTATTCCTTCAACTGGTCCCTATATAAAGCTATTGTCATTCTTTGCGATCAGTCCGCCATCTCCGTGCTCAAATGAACACAAAAACAAAAATCTCTCATAACTTGCGACATCCCATCATCGGCAGGTGTGGGGCATTGTCGTCGGTGCCACTTGAATACTTGATGCAGAGGGCTGAGTTTTGAGCTTTTAGCTACAAGTGCTGTCGCCCTTACTAACACATTGGGTACGCCTTTAATTTAACTGCACTCTGATGCGTTGTAGCAGTGAGGTGGGGTAACCTAGAAAGCTTTGCATTGTTTATAAGTGGTAAAGCTGAACGTAAAAAAATATATCTAGCTAACAAATAAATTTCATTCATTATAGTCCTCCTGTCGGTGGAACCTCGTCATTGTCTTCTTCTTCCATACTTCGTAAAGATCGATTGCACGGTTGGCGCAGTGGCGGAACGATCGACTGCTGCGCTGCGTGTCGCTGGTTCATTTCGATCTTCAGGTAGTTGTTTCGGGTCTGGCTGTTTATGTATGAGAGTTTAAATGTTTGTGAACGCACCCACGATACAGGAGAAGTTCCTGAGTGCGTTTAAAAAAATCGTACATCTAGATAGGTGTAGGTTTCTATCTTGCCATGTTTGTTGGCTATATAAACATTATTCTGATAATATTGAACTTGGATTTTACGTGGCTAATCATAATTATATTACAGTTCTAGTCACTGATCTGACTAAATTATAATATCAGTCAATTTACTTCAAAAATTTAGTGTACCTATTTTTCATTAAAACCTACGTTACAATATTTGTCAAGAAAACACTCAAATCAAAGGTCATAGAACTGTAAAGTACATATATTTAGACAGCTACTAAGAAAAAATCCTGATGTGAACAGAATTAAACTTAACTACCTATAACATTACACATTAAATATTGTACACCTTAAAGGTATGTTACAGCGAGCTAATTTTTAATAATAAGAACTATTTTTTCACCTGTAACAAACAATAAATGGATTTGAATTTGAACATATTTATTGCAAAACTAGCTTCTGCCCGCGACTTCGTCCGCGTGGCATAGTTACTTTGGGCTAACGCTAACTTTAACCTGCCTGAAGATCGAAAAAAAATATCTTTCTTTCCCCTTTTCGTCCCTCTTTCTACCCCTTATCTCACTTAAACAAGATAGCCTATGTCCATCTTCAGGGTCCTAACTATCTCTGTACCAAAATTAATCAAAATCGGTTTAGCCATTTAGGCGTGAAGACGTGACGAACAAACTCACTTTCGCTTTTATAATATTAGTAAGGATTAAATAAGTAGGTATATACCTCGAGTTTTAACTCGGGATACTTCCTGAGTTAAATACCTACTTATTTATTTTTACTAGGCAATTCATTGTTTTACTTGTGTTAAACAAAGCGTGTGTAAATTATTATGTCAACTCTGTGGTATTTAGGACAATACAAGACTAAAATAATAAATATCACAGACGTGTTGTGTTTAGTAGACCGAACGTAGACATAATTATATTAAGTATAATGAAATTGTGATCGTATTTATTTTGTTATTGTTTGTGGTACGAAGAAAAAAAACAATAAGTAATTCAGTTTATGATGAAAATATATTTTTTGAACAATACGAAAGTCTATACTAACCACTAACCGCAGTGATCAAGCTCAATTGCATAGGTAGGCCGTAAGTCCTGCTACCCTACCATGACGACTTAAAACAAATCTTATTTCAGTACTGCTATAAGATGTCATAGTAACCCTTCTGCTCTGAGTAACCACCAACTCATTTAGTATAGTTATTAGTGTTCTGTACCACAAAAAGAATAAAACAGAACAATTATATGATCACTTCGTTGTCCCTCTGTCTGTCAAGACCCTTAATCTCGGGAACGCATAAAGGTATAAAATCCTTACTATCCTTACTAATATTATAAAAGCGAAAGTGAGTTTGTTTGTTTGTTTGTTTATTTGTTTGTTTGTTACCTCTTCACGCTTTAATGGCTTAACCGATTTTGATGAATTTTGGTACAGAGATAGTTGGGAACCAGGAGACGGACATAGGCTAATTTTTATACAAAAAAGTGGGATATGCGGGAGAATGAGGGAAGAAAAGGGAAAACTTAGCGTTGCTATTACAAATCAATCAGGCGCAAGAGCAAAAACTACAGGTCTGCTTGGTGTGTTATACCGAATTTAACGCGAGCGAAGCCGCGGGCGAAAGCTAGTTAAAAATAAAATCAAATACTCAAATCTGTGGTCCTTTGGAGCTGTGTAAAAAAATATAAAAAATAATATAAATATCTTGGGACAACTCACACACGGCTATCTGATCAAAAGCTAAGCAGAGCTTGTGTTATGGTAACCAGACAACTGATATATAGTACATACTTATATAATTTATAAATACATACATTATTATAGATAAATCACACCCAGACACAGAACAAACAATCATGCTCATCACACAAAGTTTGTCCTGGGTGGGAATCGAACCCACGACCTCCGGCTCAGCAGTCAGGGCCACTAACCACTAGACCAACAGGCCCGTCAAAAACCCTATAAGTCCACACAGTGAAAAGATACGGCCGTTTATGTCACAAGTTAATACGGAACTCTGGGTGCACGAGTCCAAATCGCACTTGGCTTTAATTAGCTTCTCGTTACTTAGGCTTCGCATCTACAGGTCTGGTGTGAGCCCGGTACAGGAGGAGCTCGTGGCTAAATAATAGCAGCCGCTCGGGTCGATCTTTAGGTTAAGCCACGCTTGCCTAGGTTGGTCTGTGGATGGGTGACCACCCGTTACATACCGAGTTTTCCTCTGTGCCTCGGAAAGCACGTTAAGCTGATGGTCCCGGCTGTCATTTGTAGATCTTTGACAGTCGTTACAGGTAGTCAGTGTTCCGAAAGTCTGACAACCAGTCTTACCAAGGGGTATCGCATTACCCGGTAGTAACTGGGTTGTGGAGGTCAGATAGGCAGTCGCTCCATGTAAAATACTGATATTCAGCTGCATCCGGTTAGACTGGAAGCCGACCCCAACATAGTTGGGAAAAGGCTAGGCAGATGATGATGAGGTCTGGTGTCTACATAACCCTAAAAAACATTTACACCATTTGCATAGAGTTAGAAAGCAATCTTGACCCTTCAGTCTCTGACAGAGTTAAAACGTCTTTGCACTTGTTTCCAGCTTCGGAATTGAGAATTTTCCTTACGCTGAATTAGTCAAACAACACGTAAGAACGTTAGAATAATCACATCTGTTTTATTTACCTACTCTGTGCTTGTAGGTTGGAAAAAAGGCGGGCCAGTACATCACGTCTGCGCTTTTATGCTAATTGTTTGTAACAAAACGTTGTACACGGTATACCACAGGTGCTCTAGATTCATATTTATTTTAATACTAGATTCTTCACTCGACACTGTTTATCTTCGTTTGAAAACTGCATTTTATTTAGTAAGTTCATCTAATGACTAACCACTACGGAGTACGGGGTAAACCTGTATTTTTTTTATTACGGGAACTTAAGCATTCGATTTTCTAATTTTAGTCAATGTTATTTTTTGAAAAAAAAAAAAACAAAATGATCATACTAGTTGGCGCCCGCAGCTTTGTAGCAATTTTGATCCTCACAAACATTAGTATTTATAATATTACTAGCTGGCACCCGCGGCTTCGCCCGCGTGATATCGAAAAAAATGTAAAGTGTCCTATGTGTTATTCCAGACCATGATCTACCTCTGTGCCAAACATCATATCCGTCATCATCCGATCCGTTCAGCCGCTTTGACGTGAAAGAGTAACAAACATCCATACTTCATTTATACTTCCTGGATACATCCATCCATACTCACAAACATTCGCATTTATAATACTAGTAAAATATATGTGGGATTAATAAACACGTCTCGTTATGCAATGCGTACACATTGCCACGTACATATTTGTACGAACTGCAGGCTCTTCTTCCTCAAAATGTTTGCTTTAGTTTTAATTTAAAACTCTTTGTGGCTAACAACTGGCAGTTAGTTAAATATGAACTACTTTTATAACAAGCTAAAGTTCAACTAAACGACTGTAATAAAAGTCAAGTAAAAGAGTTTTACTGCTCCAGTTAGTAGTTTACCTTTTGTTTTTTTATTAAGTTTCTTCTGTACGTTTCATAAGAAGGTTTTCCTGCTATTGTGTCGCTGTTAAAATCAAAATGAGGGTAGCGAGAAGTCAACCTCATTAAACAAAATTAAGGGACGAATTGCCGGGGTTGCGGGTTGTTCGAAAGAGTTACCACGGTCTGGAACATAAGGGCAAAAGAAGGAACATAGGTGGGTTTAGTCAGTAAAAGTTTGACCCTCCCCCGCTGCTCCGCCCAGAGCGGAGGAAAAAATTTGATGATTTCCCAAAAAAAAAGACAAATTGCGGCTCAATCATATTCAACGAAAAATATTATATGAAGTATTTTATATATAATAATATTATTTATATATAATAAATATCATTTATTAATAATAAATATCATTTATTAATAATAAATATTATTTATTAATAATAAATATTATTTATAAATAATATTTATTATTAATAAATAATATTTATTATTAATAATTATTAATAATTATATTATTTATTATTAAAGAGGAGCTCGTGGCTAAATAATAGCAGCCGCTCGGGTCGATCTTTAGGTTAAGCCGCGCTTGCCTAGGTTGGTCTGTGGATGGGTGACCACCCGTTACATACCGAGTTTCCTCCGTGCCTCGGAAAGCACGTTAAGCCGTTGGTCCCGGCTGTCATTTGTAGATCTTTGACAGTCGTTACAGGTAGTCAGTGTTCCAAAAGTCTGACAACCAGTCTTACCAAGGGGTATCGTATTACCCAGTATTAACTGGTTGTGGAGGTCAGATAGGCAGTCGCTCCATGTAAAATACTGATATTCAGCTGCATCCGGTTAGACTGGAAGCCGACCCCAACATAGTTGGGAAAAGGCTAGGCAGATGATGATTATTTATAAATAATATGATTACTTTATATTTATTATTAATTATTAGTCTAGTGGTTGCAAGCGCGCCTGCTGAGCTTGAGGACCTGGGTATCGATTCTCAGGTCGGGCAAAATGACAGGAATTCCTCAGTAGTAGCCACGGGCTCTATATTGTACCCGGTTGATGGGAATAGGCTCGCTCCCTATCACATGGGCCTTAAACCTTAATTAGCTAACTGTGGGTGTACTATTAGGTGTACCTCTGCCTAACCCTTCGTGGATGACAGGCGTGATGTGGTAAAAAACCTTTCTGCATGTTGGTTCTTTGAATCAGTACGGTAAACCAAAAAATCGACAATACAAACGGAAAACTTTGAGGTGAACAAGTCTCGTTTCTCGTTCTAACCATAAAAGCACCTTAAAACATATTACTTTAAACCAACCAAAGTACAAATATCCTCAAGTTAATTAAAATGGGGTAGTCTGGGTAGTTATCCGATCAAGATAATTTTCCCCTTCGTCGGCAAAGAAAATCTCCTTTAGAGCTCATCTCACCTTGGTGAGCTAATACGAATCGAATTTACTTATAAAATGTCGTAGTCGGTCTTAGAAATAATGAAATAAGGGACAAGGATAGTATTGGAAGTTTTCAAAAATTTAATACTTTTAAGCTCGAGCTTGAAGAAATATAAACGGACTTACGTCTTGTTTGTTGCTCATAGGTAAGAGGACTAATAGTCAAGCTTCTTTTTCACATCTAAGCTTAATTAGTTATTTGATTTGTTAGTTTTACACATTCTCGATCACGTCTAGCTACGCATTCTCGATCAACTCGGGTGGAAACACAGCCTTATATGCGGTTCTGCAATCAATAGTACTGTAAGAGGTTTTAATTTAAATTATAATCTAAAAGTATTAGGTATATGCGCATTTTATTGAAGTATCCAAATTAAACCCTTATAGTACATAGTGATTCAAGGAAACTTTGCGATTACAACCGAAACGGATTTTACACACGAGGCGTTAGGCGAGGGTGTTGTGGAGTCGAGAACAGTAGTGGCAAATTATCACGTGAATCAACCGACGTGTTTTCATTTTCAAAATAATTTATATAAAGGTATGTGTTGAATGTTAGGTACCCAATCCTACTATATTATAAATGCAAATGTTTATGAGGATGGATAAATGGATGTTGTCACTCTTTCACTTCAAAACGGCTGAACGGATCTTGATGAAATTTGGCACAGAGATATTTATAGTCTGGAATAACACATTTTTTTTCGATCTTTACGCGTGTGAAGCTCGGGCGCCAGCTAGTTTTACAATAAATAACAACCAGGCTTTGCTAGAATGTTCGGCAGTGTTACCTAAAATTCAAATTTGTTAAAACTAAATTCAGCCCAACTCTATAAACAACTCAGCCTACTTTGACTAAACTCTGAACATTCATAACTCAAGCTACGTGGTCTATTTCCTCCTCTCCCCACAGCTGGGTCACACTCACACAGGTTTAGACCTCAGTATATTCATCATGCCGCCTGCTGGACTAACTTCAAAAAAACCAAAGAGCAAAAATATTTTGGCTACAGTCTGTTCTCGTTTCCTTGTGTATTTTAGTAAATAAATCGTCGTATGGAAACTTAGATTGTATTGCGATCTATGAATATTCGTGTGACATTTCAAGTCTGCTCTGACGATTGTGTGATTATAAAACCCTTTTTAATCATTCACGGCTTGTAACAAAAAAAAATAAAAAATAAACAAAGTGTACGGTCATAAACTAGCGATATTCTAGATACTTATGTAACGAGTGTTTTAATATACTATTACGCTACACGCGTGGGTCTAATTCACTTCCCCGCTTTTTGGCAGCCATTTTGAGATATTCTCTATGCGTGTACAAAAAATAATCATATCTCTCAAAGTTTTGGTATTACTGAGATGAAAATAGGTTTATTCAGAGGGCAACAATATTGTCTATCGTTTAATTTAAGAAATGATGAGCTTACTATTTCGTAACTTGAAAACTAAAGTAAAATTAAAGTCCAAAAAATGCAAATTAACGAAATTTTTGTAAACTTTTTGTGAAAAAAAAAATGGCAGTTTTTTTTATTGTATTATATTTTGTTTTAAAAATCGACTTAACGCATTTCGACATTGAGATAGTAAGTTGACGGTACGGTTGGTATTGTGTTTAAGCGATTGATAGCTACGCTATGTGTCGCGGGTTTAATTCCTGCATAGAACAAATTTTTGTAAGAGAGAGTGTGGTATTTTGAGAACGTGAGATTAAATAAACGCACCCACGATACAGGGAATTGGTAGACTGTGGAAAAAAACCGGCCAAGAGTGAGTTAGACTCGCGCATTCAGGGTTCCGTACAAACTTGCGACATCTTTGAGGGATGTTTTTTTCACAGCACAAAGGGGCCACAGATATGAGTATATGGTTTTAATTTCGACTCAATACCTCTACGCGTTCTCTTGACAGACAGACAGACGAACAACAAAGTATAGACCATGTAACCTGCATGTTGTGTCTCCTTTTACCGCTTACTAATAGTTATAAATACATGTCAGAAATAGAGAAACAGAAAAAAGAAAATAAGGAAAGAGAGATATACAGAGAGAAGGGTGTTTTTATTTGTTTGCAACCCGAAATTTGAATATAATCGCAGGGTAACAAAGACCCGGGGTTGCGGGTTGTTCGGAAGAAATCTTGCGGCTCCGGAACATCAAGAGCAAAGGAAGGAACATGGGTGGGTTTTAGTCATTAATTGACCGGAGTCAATTAATGACTAAAACCCACCCACCCACCCCCACTTTCACAAGGCTCCGCCTTGAACGAGGAAAGTTATTTGATAATTACCCATCCGTAAAAAAAAAAGTTGTACAAAGATCAAGACGTACATATTGGTATACACATATACATGTAGATGGGTAGTTGACACCATTAAACAATAAGAGACACAATTTTTCTGAAAGAACACGTTATTCTAGACCTGAGAACTCCATTAATTTCAAAATAACTTTAAAATTCGATTTTTAGTTGCTTTTAAATCAATAAATAGTTGCGTCATTGACTTGACAACTTAGTGACGGCATCGGTTGCGAGTCCCATACAAAATCTATGGAGAAATCGCGTTTTGACAGCTCATAAAAAATATGTCAATTGATTGGTGGTGTCAACTACCCTATTGTGGGGAGTTGACAAATACACCTTATTTCGTTCTCTTCGTTTATTTTGGCTTGTTAATAAAAAAAAATGCAACTTTCATCGTAATGACAACGTCTTCCTATTCTATCGTCCGCCATTGATTCTGCCCTTCCCTCTCTCTCACTTGTCATCTATCATTCCCTCATCTTACGTTCCATTCTACTAATAATTTTAATGATTAATTTCACGGCACTTAATATAATTTATAAGAAAATATGCCCGCATACATTTGCTTTGTGATTTTCACACACAGTTTTGCCAAATAAGGCCAATAAAAAGCACACTATACATGGCCTATTTCCCCCGCTCTCAACAGTTCTAGCACATTCTATACATCACGTTCCTGTGAAGCGTAGACACATAAATCAGCTGTGTCGAACGTTAAATCTGGCCCCACTTAGTCGGTGCCAACAGCCGGGCCTCGGAAAACATTGGAAGTCACTCGCAATCTGCACGTATCCATTGTACTATGAGCTGTAGGATTAGTGGGGAACGGTTCGTTTTATAGATCACTTAATATTACTTCAAGAAGAGGAAAGGAGATGATGAAAAAACCTGCTGTCTGATCTACATTAAAAATATATCATAGCAGCCTCTCTTTCAATAATTATCGTTGACACCATGTCTGTCCTCGGACAAAATTTCAAAAACAAAATCAAAATATTTATATTTCACATAGCCCAACATGAGCACTTACAAAACGTAGAGAAAAGGTGCACGGTTCAGGTTGGTCTTTTCCAATGGAGAAGAACCGACAAGAAACTCCATGGTTATTCTTTTAAAATCATTTGGTTTTACAAAGTTGCTGTTACAGCGGTAGTACTTAAGTATAAGAAAATAGCGTAGGCCCGGCAATATAAGTCATTGCTTACTTTACAAAACGTAAAATAAGATAAAAGTTAACAAAAATAATATTAAGCATCTAAGAATCTACAACGCCAACAATGTCCACTCATACACAAACAATTCGTAACTAGGAATCTAACAAGATAGAATAAAAAATGTAAAAAAATAACTATATGAACAACACAGATGTTACCATCAGTACTAGAAAAATAAAACTGATTAAAGAGATCACAGAAATAAGATTGAGAAAAGATAGAGACATCTACAAATTTGTGTCATTTGTGAGCTACCAGGAAAGCTGAATTGAAATCAAAAGTAGGTCAATTTAATCTCGAAAAAAATAAAAACCCGTTTATTTTATATTCATATCGCACACCCAAACTGGCACAACTCAAAAATTCCAGATTTTTTAGTTGTCCTTGTTCTCAGTTGCGAATGATCCCCGAGTATTTGAATGCTCTGGGATCATTCGCAACTATCTAACATTGCACAATTGACATACACTGACATTTTAAAACCTTTTGAACCCACCTGAAAATCTCACTTTTTTGAGTTGTCTCAGTTTAGATAGGTATGCGATATTATAACCGCACTTTTTTCTGTTGCTACTAAGATTAAAATGATATTTTATATATTTAAAAGAATGACTTTCTTTTAAATGTATAAAAATCATCTTCAATGGAAACACCCCACAAACGCGCTAATACTTTCAGCAAATACTTTGACGTATATGAGACAAACCTCATACAAACTTGAGGGGAGTCCGCAGCGACTTGAGACTTGTTGCGAACACCCTTTGTTACTAGGAGCTTCAGAACAAAGCCTTTGCTGCACTTGCCAAACATCAAAACCAACCATATGACGATAACTGTAAGGTCGACACTAACGGCAAATAAGTTTGCAAATGCACTTGTATAACCAAATTCTGTTGCAGTTGACGCAATCAAGATTGAACCTTAATATACAAGAAATAAGGTTGTGGTGTAGTGAAATGTTAGTAGGTATAATAAACGTGAAATATGATAATCGTCTGGTCTGATGATGGTATTCATAGTTATGGTAAGGAAAGAAGGAAGCCTTAGGAGCTAGGGAGGGAAATTAGTGTGCATTTCATAAGATTGCTTACTGTGCGAATATGTGCATTTTGAGTAGAGGGTGTATGTTTTGTAAGGCTTAGAATGTATGCACGTAACATTATATATTTTTTGCTCACGTTTTTTTGTTCGTCAAATGTCTTCCCCCGCTCTGGGCGGAGCGAGAAGGAGTGTCAAACTTGTACTGACTAAAATCCATCATGTTCCTTCTATTGCTCGTTATGTTCCGGGGAAGCGGTATGTCTTTCGAATAACCCCGGCAGGCAGTGGCTCTGGCAGGCCCCTTTGCTTTGCTGACAACTCTTTGAGGCGCGCGTGGAACACTGGCATATCGTCACTGGACGGACGGACGGTTCATTTGCCTTTTGTGGACGTAATGAGATACTTATGTAATGAGTGATTTATTTATCACTAGTAATAGCAAAGCTAAATTTTCCTTTTTCTTCCCTCTTTCTCCCTTATTTCTCACTTTTTCTCCAGGGTCTCAACTATCTCTGTACCAAAATTCATCAAACTTGGTTTAACCATTCAGGCGTAAAGACTTTTATAATATTAGTAAGGATTTCTTTTACCAAGTTTACACTAGGATCTTTTATGACAAAGATAAAACATAACGTTATGCCCCATTGCACCGCAAGGGTAGGTAGAGCCTTCCATTCCCGTAGATTGATACAAAGACAACCGTCTTGTCTACTTATTTTGTCACAAAGCGTTTTTGTACCTGTGTATTTTGAAGGATATGAAAGTCTAAAGAAAAATGTTCAATTTTTAAACTTTGTCCTATAGCGACAATACATCTAGACACATTTCTTCAAGCGAGATATGAATCAACAAACCCGCATTGTATCGTTATACAAACCACAAAGTATTTAACGTTATACTAACCTAATTACCAACTCATTTATAAACAAAACATAAATATATTACGTAAAACACAATAATTTCTGTATAATACGGGATTACTGTACGAAAATATTTCGTTAAGTCATGTTAATCCGAACTCGTGCGTTTTCAATGTAATCGTGTAAAGCATGCGAATAAGCCTATTGTGGAATGTACACACTCGTAAATATGAAAACGTTGGCTTTGGTAATGTTTTTGTTAAGGTATTTCATTTATTTATTATAGCACCCGCTACTTCCAATGCAATAGGTTCGCGATTTGCTTAAAATAAGTTTTTTAGTAAGGAGGTTCTAAATTACATTTAAATCCTGTAAATACACACACCAAAAGTATCTAGGGATCAACATATATTTTTGCAATAACTTTTCTCCTGATTGATATTAATTAAAATTTTCTTTAAGGATTCATCAAATAAAGTGTTTTCGTTTGTCACAGTAACGATAAACCAAGTCACCTTTGCATTAATAAAGAAATTTTCCTAATAAAGGGATTTTTAACATTTGAACCACTAACATTAAAGTTCGAAAAAAAAGACTGAAATAACAGTTTTCTTTAACATTTTATTGGGTAACTTAAACAATTAATAATCCGTGTTTCTACCGCGAACACTAACAACACAAGAACATCGGTTTGGCATACCTACTCAAAATGAGTTCATCCAAATCACGCTGTGGAATGGCCGCCCATGTTCGTTGCAACAACAAAAAAAGGTCTTCTTGCGACTGGATACCCTCCATATTCGGCAGAGCTCTTCTCTGTAGCATATCCCATGCATGCTCAATCGGGTTCAAGTCTGACGACTGAGCAGGCCAGGGCAGGACATTGATGTTAGCTGCGGCGAGAGTCTGTCTTACAACTCTTGCGGTGTGCGGTCGTGCATTATCATGCATTAACTGAAATAAGGGACCGATTTGCACTTGTAGAGGAACGATGACGTCTGATACAATCGTCTCAGCATAAATTTGAGCGTTGAGGTTGCCTCTGATCCAAATCAACTCAGTTCTTCCGCCGATCCAAATACCCGCCCATACCATGATGGTTCCACCACTATAAGGATGGACTTCCTGGCAGGATTTTAATCGCTGTTGGCGTCCAGGGGTTCTCCAGTGTCGTATACGTCTTGTATCCGGTCTCATACCAAAACGAGACTCATCAGAAAAGCACGCGAAACGCCATTGTTCTTCTGCCCAATTTCTGTGTTCAAGAGCCCATTGATATCGAATCCTACGATTGTGCATTGCTATAGGTGGTACCCGTAGCGGTCTTCGGGAATGAAGGTTCACTTCATGCAAGCGGTTTCTGACTGTTTGGTCGCTAATTAAGTTCCCTGAAGAGTGATGAAGCCTCACGGCTAACATCATGGCGGTTATTGTTGGAGCTCTTCGAGTTAAGATTTGAATGTATCGGTCTTGTCTCCGTGTGGTGCAGCGATACCGTCCTCCATGGCGCTCAGCCACGGTACCAGTGCTTCGGTAACGTGTCCAAAGTCGACTGATAACACTCTGACTTGTATTCAGAGCTAAAGCTACAGTACGTTGCCGGGAACCAGCTTCTATCATTCCCACGGCTCTGAGCATTTCTTCCCTGCTTAAATGACGTCGCCGCTCCATAATAACGTTGGTTTTAATCAGTAGTAGGGAAACAGTAGCACTAATAATGTCTTCAATGCGTTGTATGTTTTTATAGGGAAAATATTGACAGCTTATTTTCATCTTTTACTCGAATTTGATTGAGAGTTCCTGATTCAAATTATGTAATGCACCAAAAAGGATCCATATAAATTTATAAAATCATAAATTTATTACAAAGCCACATCTCAATCTCAAGAAATCCGCATAAAAATGCTTGATCCCTAGACACTTTTGATGTGTGTATTATAAAAGCGAAAGTTTGTGAGAATGTATGTTAGTATGTTTGTTGCTCTTTCAACCCAAACCTACTGAATGGGTTTTGATGAAACTTTATAATAATATAGTTTACACAGAATAACACATAGGCTACAATTCATAAAGATATACGCGAGTGCAACCGCAGGGCGCAGCTAGTATAGTGAACACAATGATCTCCTTAAGTTATTAATTAATTAGTGTGACAATATTTAGGTCCTGCTTAAAATCCATGTTCTTTAAAAAAATACGATCTGATTAGCCATTTCGTCATGAAAAGGTAACATATATACAAGGAAACATACAAACAAACAAAGTTACTTATACATTTATAATATTAGTATGGGTTCGAAATCTGGGTACACCATAGGTATATCTGCCTAACCCTTCGAAGAAACAGGCGTGCTGTTATGTATAAGTTGTAAGTAATTTGTATTGGAGAGAAATACGTAGCATAAATTGAACAGGAATGTGTGAAGAATTAAACGTAGCGACTACGCGGCGTAGGCATATGCTACGAGCGTAGAAGTTTGTAGCATAGCATAGCATGATTTTAAGGCATCTAGGTAGTTGAAGAATATTACATTCTGAAATACAAGTAAATGCTTATCTTACTTTTTATTTATTAAAACTGGTTACAACAGTTCATAAAACGCACTAACGGTTCAATAACCCCAAAAGCGAAACCTGAAGCTTACAAAAGTATAATAAAAGAAAATATAGCAGTAAAGCTTATAATATTAGTAACATGAGTTGTCGTTATGTAAGCACTCCTGCAGGAATCCATAGGAATAGTCTTCGGAGGACTGCCCGCCTTGCCGATATAAGTTTGTATAGGAACAGCGATCGTGGAGACGACAGAATTTCTTTTGTAATTAATTTTATATACATTGTAAGCATTGTGTAATGTTAAATAATAAAAACTTATGAAGATTCCATTGTTTTAGATTCAGTTCCTCATTATAATTTAATAAATAAAAATCAAGTTGGGTAGGTACTTTAAAGTGCACGTACAAATATTTTATTAGATTTTCATGTTCATTTATATGGTCTTTCTGTATCGCATTTAAACTTAAAAAACAATACGAAAAATATTTACGCGATTACCACAACTAAAAAAAAAAACGTTCAATGGCTGTCAACGTCAATATTCCATAGCAATGAAACTGACCGCTCATGAAGACAGTGTGGCGAACCAAAACTTTCATATGTATTATCTGTGGTTCCAAGTTGCCAACTAGTTTAAGTAACTCTGCTGTAGCTAACGACACTCTGGTCTAGGGTAGTCTATGTCTAGACTAGTGGATAGGATAAACAAAAGGCGGGTGATTAGAGAAGCAAGCAAATATTCTGCATTGTAATTACAATTATCCAGAGTTTAGAGTATATGACTAATATATGTGTGCAAACGTGTGAAGACAAATATATTTTATCACACAAGTGGCACCCGAGTTTTATTCGACAAAATCATGCAAGCAGGTGCCTAAGACAGTTTCAATGTATTAATCGAGTTTAACTTTATAGTGGATTTTCACCTAAATCGAATTCAAAACAGTACACATGGCAACACTATTTAAACTTCGAAATTGAAAAACAAAACCAAATAAAAACAAACAAACACAATCGCTTTCCCTGTCCCCGAGCTCGGGTAAGCCGTGTAATTCAATTACAACTCCTTCGAGCCGCCGCGCGAACGAAAATAATACAAAAACTGAATTAAAAGGCTTCATAACTTATTGAGCTGACTGTACTCCAAACGAAATGCTCCCACACACCGCACGTATTGGCCGTGAAAGAACTTTCAACGAACTTGTTATTGGGAATGTGTGAAAAATACTTCGGTTCTAGCGACAGTTTTTAATGGGGTTTTGAAAGCTGATAAATGAAATTTATCGAGAGTTCGTTCTTTTATTTTATTTTTCGATTTATTTCTGCGGTTTTGTGAGTAGAAATATGTACGTAGGATTGTAGTAACAACGTTATTAATAAGGTTTCATAAAATCCTATCTGAGGCATCGTTGGATCACCGCGGGATCTGAAGGCGATGGTCCTAGCATAGAGATAGCTATTGCCGCAAAAAGCAGAAGCAGTTATGCTAAGGAGGTGGTGGGACGTTTGCGAGAGAACCTTAGACCTTAGAGCCTTAGACGCAGGCCTGTGGGCGGTGAGCAATGCGTAGCTCACCTTCAGTCCATCTAGTGACGACAAGACGTGTCGACGGTTTGTTCGTGTTCCACGCGCACCTCAAATGAGATGTCAGCAAAGCTTAGGGGACCACCGGGACTGTGGGTTAGTTCGAAAGAAATATCGCTGCCCCGGAACACAAAGGGGAACGAACATGGTTGGGTTTTAGTAATTACAAGTCAGAACTCTCCTCCGCTCCACTCTCCGCACACGGGAGAAGTCATTTTTATGATTTCCAATACAAAATGTGACGTGAAACTAAAGTGTTTATGTATACCTTAGCAGGTAAACTCTGGTTGTTGTGTTAGACTTAAAATACTATATATCATGAAATAACTTCCCCCGCTCTGGGCGGAGCGGGGGGAGTGTCAGACTTTTACTGACTAAAACCCACCCATGTTCCTTCTATTGCCCTTTGCGTTCCGGGGCCGCGGTATCTCTTTCGAATAACCCGCAACCCCGGCAGCCATACAATTTGATCTCTGAATTTATTATTCTACAGCTAAAGATGGCTTTTGTTTTTTGCACATATTTAATGTGTGTCTCGGTGTAGTCGGTTAGAGCGGTATTTATAACCAATTTAAGAATAATATTCACATTAATTATCATCATTTGATTTTTCTTTAAGGCTTCAAAGATTATTAGGAGCGGCGAAGTATCAAATAATGTTTCGAAGCTTTTCTCTATTCCTAACGCGAAAATGCGTGCACAATACGCGGCAAACTACAAACAAACTGAAAATTTAGACATGTTTGCGAGTATCTAACTATTTCGCACTTTTCAAACAACAGACCAAGTTGTGAATCTGCCGCAATACTCTCCCGGAGTATGAGATAACTTTCAAACTCGATAGTGTTCCGTATCAAAGGCGTCGCAATTTATATTTATATATGCAAAATTCATAAAACGTTCCCGTGGGATCGTCCCGAGCAAAAATTATGTAAATCTAGCCCTTAAGCGCCGCACAATTAGAAGCGATTATCGAGTGAAATTCAATTCTGTATTCGCAAATTTTATTTCGCTTCTCTCTAGAGGTATTGTTAACGATGCATTCAACCGTTTATTTAGAATTTAAAATGTTTCATTTTGTGGATTCTAAATGAACCTTTGAAATATTTGAATGCAATTTAATTCTGAACTTTCGGTTTTCGCTAACTAGATTCACTTTTTTTTTTGCAATAAATTCATGTTCGTGTTGTATTTTGTTGTCGTGTGAACAATTTGTTGAATGCGATAAGGGGTTTGACGTTGCTTACATTGTTTATTTATTGCTTTAAACTAAACCTCTTTATTATTTTCATTTTGTTACAAAATGCTGATCCTCAAGCACCACTTTTTTTGGAAACAAAATTGTGCATAAGCGAACACAATTTTAATTTGCTATCCCGCAACTTCCAGTGGGTAGTCAGCTTTCGAAAACCAAATATTAATACACATCACATGTTTGGTATCATTCAGTAGCGTGAAATTACTCGGCGGATTATGACGTCACGACCCCAAATGGGCACTCGTAATTATAGCCTTTGAGGCCTCCCCTCACCGCAGGCTCCCAAATTTGAATATCAGGGATGAATGAAAAAGAAAATTTTGTTTGTAAATTCTTTAACATCTGCGACTGGCCCGCCTTGAATTAGATTTTCGGTCTTTTTGTATTCGAATATGAGGTTCAATTCAAGTTTTGATAAAATGATCGCTATTAGGGAGTAAGAAAAATGTATTAAGAAGCATAAGGAATGTTTACCTGCTTTTGAATAAATAATTTTTAACACAATTATGTCAACCTTACCTTTAATTTATTTTGATTCCCATTAGTGATTCAGAGATAAATATAAAAAAGAACATGAAAAACATTGATTTTTCCTCCGCCACGTTTCTATTAAAACACGCAGAAAATTCCGCTTTGACCCAAATATTTACATTCAGCTGCTTTATATTAACAATACACGAAAAAAGCGCTGTAAATCGCGGAGCCCCGCTGAGCGCGGCCCGCTGGCGAATAGCACAATAAAACTATAAAATCATAAATCGCTATGAGAAATGCTGTGGCGTGACTCCCTAGGCACCATGCTTTCCTAGTCCGAAGGAAAAAACATAATTTCTATGAATATTACAATTTTTAATGGTTTCAAAAGGAAATGATGGAGTTGTATGTTTTTCAGTGATTTACTTTTGAATTGTACTTTTTTTATTTATTACATGTCGACTCATCAAATCAAATCAAAATATTTTTATTTTACATAGGCCTACATGGGCACTTATAAAACGTCGAGAAAAGATGCACGGTTCGGGTTGGTCGTTTCCTATGGAGAAGAACCGGCAAGAAACTCCATGGTTACTCTTTTAAACTGTAACGAGATCACTATGTCTGTCAAGAAACTCCATGGTAACTCTTTGACTGTAACGAGATCACTATGTCCACTGCTTTCCTTAACATTGGCATAAACGTAGATACTTGAATCGACCAGAACCAGATACGATATTCGGGTGTGGGTTTGTGCGCGGTTTATGGCTTTTTTTTTGGGGGTTGGGAAATCATAAAATAATTTCCCCCGATCTGGGCGGAGCGGGGGGAGTGTCAGACTTTAACTGACTAAAACCCACCCATGTTCCTTCTATTGCCCTTTACGTTCCGGGGCCGCGGTATCTCTTTCGAATAACCCGCAACCCTGGCAGGCGGAGGCCCTGGCCCTCTGCTTTGCTGACATCTCTTTGAGGCGCGCGTGTAACACAAACGCGCCGTCGACGCGGCCTGTCGTCAATAGACGGACAGACGGTGAGCTACCCATTGCTCACCGTCCACGGGCCCGCATCTACGGTGGCCGGGAGTCGTCTCGCAGCGCCCGGCGCCCGGGGCATCTCCCGCGGCGGCTGGGTTGGTTTGTGGTTCTCGCGGTTTATGGCTACCAAATACTAACAGAACAATTTGAATATAATGAGATATATCGGATTTTTGGAAAAATAGTAACCGTTACCTTTTCCCACACTTTTAAAAAGATACTGCCAGGGCCTGTATATAGGGCACGCCACAATAGCGGCGGTAAGTCCCCTCTTTGAGGAGTGGCTGGAGAGGCGTCATGGCGTCCTCACCTACCGCCTGACGCAGGTCCTCACCGGACACGGAAGTTTCGGGAGGTTCCTGCACATCATCAGGCGGGAGGAAACGCCCGGGTGTCACCATTGTGACGATCGCCCGGAGGACACGGTGGAGCACACAGTGGCGATCTGCCCAGCTTGGGCGGAGCACCGCCGTGCCCTCGTGGAGGCGATCGGCGGCGGCGATCTCTCGCGTCCGGCCCTGGTTCAGGCCATGGTCCGGAGCGAGAGGGAATGGGAAGCGGTCACCACCTTCTGCGAAGCAGTAATGCTAGCAAAGGAGGTGGCCGGGCGTTTGAGGGAAAGAACATCTGCCCAACCCAGCCGCCGCGGGAGACGCCCCGGGCGCCGGGCGCCGCGAGACGACTCCCGGCCACCGTAGATGCGGGCCTGTGGACGGTGAGCAATGGGTAGCTCACCGTCCGTCCGTCGATTGACGACAGGCCGTGTCGACGGCGCGTTCGTGTTTCACGCGCGCCTCAAAGAGAGTCAGCAAAGCAGAGGGGCTTGCCAGAGCCTCCGCCTGCCGGGGTTGCGGGTTGTTCGAAAGAGATACCGCGGCCTCGGAACGTAAAGGGCAATAGAAGGAACATGGGTGGGTTTTAGTCAGTACAAGTCTGACATGCCCCCCCGCTCAGCCGGGGAAGTCATTGGATGATTCCCACCCGAAAAAAAAAAAAAAAAAAAGGGCCTGTATATTAGCAATCTATCGCTGAATACCTTGCGTGTTCAATATAATAATGCTTTTCCGATGTTGTTTCGACTGCCTCGATACTACAGTGCTTCGAAGATGTTTGCACAAACCCTTTCTTGCTTAAAAATATTACTCATTCTTCTTCGTCGCGTCGATATTTCCTTTAAGCTTCGGATAGAATACACATTCTATCACCTCGACGGGCGTTGGCGGTGGCTGCGGCCAAGTTTCTCCTATACTTAATCATATTCATGAACCTTTTTTTAAATCCTTCCCTTATTAATATAATAAAAGTGAAAGTGAGTTTGTTTATTTGTTTGTTACGTCTTCACCATAAATGGCTAAACCGATTTTGATTAATTTTGGTACAAAGATAGTTGGGACCCTGGAGACGGACATAGGCTATTTTTTTTTAAAAAGATTGAGGTATGAGGGAGAAAGAGGGAAGAAAAGGGAAAACTTAGCATTGCTATTACAATAAATAAGGCGCAAGGGCAAAAACTACAGGTAGCAGGTACCTGTAAATCAGGAAAGGGGAACTGTGTTACCCCGAATTTAACGCGAGCGAAGCCGCGGGCTAAAGCTATTATTATATAGTACTTTAGTAGCATTTTCTTTATTACAACTGAATCTTGTTTTTTTTAAATAATATAAATTATTCAACAGTTTTTTCATGGATCAATAATAAAAGATACACGGTTCAAAGTAGAACAAACCTCGGCATTGTCATATTATGCAATCAAACAACAGGTTGCCGTTATAAAATTAATGAGAATTAGATATTTATGACGGTATATTACAAAAACGGAATTAATAGAAACGAGTTTTATAACTTTTATTTATAAGGGAAATGGCGGATGAATGAAAGAGAAAAATATCGGCAAAGTGCAAGTTGGACTTGCGTACCAAAGGTTCTGTACAAAATTGGGACATAAACGGCCATAAATCTTTTGACTGTGTAGACTTAAGCCCCGTTCCAATAAACAAAAACGAGTCGTTTTGCTTACGGATAGTAAGATTTTGACAGAAGTCTCATAGAACTTATGTCAAAATACTACCATCCGTAAGCAAAACGAGTCGTTTTTGTTTATTGGAACGGGGCTTTAGAGGATTCATTTTTCACAGCTCCAAGGAACCAAGTTTAAACTCGATATCTCCACGCGTTCTCGATCGACATCGTTATTGCTAAATACGTGATATTATCTACGAATCATTAGATTTACAGGATTTGACAGACAACGCTGGTATCGAATAGACAGTCATTTTTTTTTTGGGAAGGCCTCTCCCAATTCCTTTCATGAGCTTTTTTCCTGTGCCTCCTCGAACCAGCCCCGATTTTTTAATTTCTTTTGTACATCCTTACTATCTTTACTAATATTATAAAAGCGGAAGCGAGTTTTTTTTTTTTAAAGTTGGATTTGTGGGAGAAAGAAGGAAGAAAAGGGAAAACTTAGCTTTGCTTTTACAAATCAATAAGGCGCAAGGGTAAAAACCGCAGGTAGTAGGTACCTGCAAATTAGGAAAGGGGAACTGTGTTACCCGGAATTTAACGCGAGCGAAGCCGCGGGCAAAAGCTGGTAATACTATAAAAGCGAAAGTGAGTTTGTTTGTTACGTCTTCACGCCTAAATGGCCAAACCGATTTTGATGAATTTTGGTACAGAGATAGTTGGGGCCCTGGAGACGGACATAAGATTTTTTAACATACATAGGCTAATATATAAATAATAAAATAAAAGTGAAGTAAGGGGGAGAAAGGGTGAGAAAAGTTTTTTTTTTTCGATCATCACGCGGTTTAAAGTTTGCGTTAACCCAAAGTGCCACGCGGACGAAGTCGCGGGCGTAAGCTAGTAGATCATAAATAATATAACTTATATTAGTAACTTATCTATAGGTATCGACACACAGCCCTTGTAACTAAGGGCAGTTAGTTTCCAATGTCATTAATTACAAATTCAAGATGGTGCAAAATGGAAATAGTTTATGTTAGGGCTTCGCAGTGGCCCTAAACTTACAAGGAGTATGTAAACTACGTGCATAAAGGGATTGGTCTTGTTTGGAGGGTAATATTTGATAGAGACACTAAGAACATGGTACTTTGGTGTTAAAAGTCAAACATCTATTTTTTTTGTCTTTAAACTTATCTGACAACTAACTAACAACTTTAAAATAAATTTGACTCAATTTAAGTACATTCTTCCATAAAAACAAAAGAAATAAACACATTTTGCAGTAAACTGCAAAATGTGTTTATTTCTTTTGTTATTTTTTAAATACTAATTTTGGGCTAAAGTCAAAGTAAGTAAAGACCTTAGCCCAAAATTAGATTTTCTTACAACAAACATAAGATTAACATTAAATCAATATCAACATCATTGTCGTTGATTGAAAAATTATGACACAAAAACGAAAAAAGTCAAAGTAAGTAAAGACCTTAGCCCAAAATTAGATTTTCTTACAACAAACATAAGATTAACATTAAATCAATATCAACATCATTGTCGTTGATTGAAAAATTATGACACAAAAACGAAAAAAATGAAAATCTATATGAAAAATAGAATAGTAAATTATGTCGTTGACATAATTTATAACAAAGTTAACTATTTATTTTACTAAACTCAATATAAACAGTAAACTTAGTTAATATCCCGTTCCAAATATCATACAAATTTTTCATATAGATTTTCATTTTTCTTCGTTTTTGTTTCATAATTTTTCATCAATATAACATTAACACCTTAGGGCTGGCAAGTTCCGAATAGTACCAACCGGCCCTAGGCGAAGATTAGACGCTTTTAAACCTGCACAAAAGTAAAGTTTAAATCTCTCGCCGTTTGTTGGTGCCATTTAGAACCAACCGGCCCTAAGCGGTTAAAACGACAATTTTGGAAAAGGAAAACTTCAAAGTGACTCTATGTACATCTTGGCTGTTTTCTGTAAAAAACTAAGGTTGTAGTTGTACCTACCAGTAAGGCAAAGAATCACTATTTTTATTTTCATTAGTCTATTGTTAAAACCATCCCCACCTCCCTTCCTAACACACACACAAACCTACTTTGCATTTTAATCTAACCACACCTCAAAGATTCCATTCAAAATATCAACTATACATACACATAAATATACATCTGCCACTTTGATGTACAGCAAACACGCTCCGGGTATTATCTCTTACTGTGTGAGGAATTAAGAAGCGCGAAATAAATGAAAAGTAGAAAAAAAGGCTGCGCCGCCATTGGGGCCTGGCTGGCTGGCTGGGTGGAACAATGAGAGCCCCTTATTTGTGGTGTGCGCTATCGTTCCATCGAGAGGCTGGGCTCGCGGTAATGTGGTGGAGTTTGATACTGAATTACTTTTTGAAATGTGTATTAGAAAAAGTTTAATTGTTGAGTTATGTCAGTCCAGTCGCGTATTATTTCAGACTTGTAGGCAATTTTATTGTGACTCTCAGTGATTTTTATCAACTATAACACTTCAAACCATCAAGGCACAAGCAAACAATTTGGAAATTACCAGCCTAAATTAATTCAATTTATTGTTGCCTGTGCAGTTCCTGCGCAAATAATAACTTTTGTAAAAGTGAGTTTCCAAAACTTAGTGCTCTTCTGTGTAAATGTAATATCCTGTTAAATATTTTGTATGTGCAGATAAATAATTATCCCTAACACTGCCACCACGTAAACAAACAAATAAATGTATCTTTGTTTGTGACCGAATTCACACCTTCACCAATTAACCACCGTTTTTCACCGTTGCACGATTGTTTACAAAAATGTAGGGTAACAATGTAGGTAAACTTTGCACCCGTCGTAACACTTTGTCGCGCGAAGGTTTAACAATCAAATGCATTCACAATCAACGGGAGTGCCACCTAAATCGTCGATTGTTTGACGTCGGCATTAAAACAGCGAAATGTCAATATTTGTCGGCAGTACTCTAGGGCGGAGGGCAGGCGGTAATCCCCTGTTCGCAAATACTAGGAGATTTCGCCGATGTCGCCTGTTTCGGGGCCACAAGGGAACCTCTTTTGTTTGCACTCTCATTAATAAACATGGGAATTTGTGGTAAGACGTAGCATTATGGTGAAGGATTTTTTGGGTCTTAAGTTGGTGTGAATGTCAATTTGCAGTTTGGAGTTAATTAATATTCTTTAGTTAACTTTGTGTTGCAATTTTTTTTATATTTAATTTTTTACTCACTTAGGTAACGACGCAACCACAAATACAATAGCCAGTAAGTGTATATTATGTCGTTATTGAGAGGCAATACCTTAAATGTTGAGAATAAGAATTACGTCCAAATCTGTGGCAGACATAATAACCATAACTTGTATCAAAGCAGTATGAAAATAACCGCGCCGAATCGTAAAGGGAAAACCACACACAACACATTTTTCAATAACCTACAAAATAGCCCACATTATTCTCTCACCCACATTCAACAACAAAAAACAAATATCTACCAACCAAACCTTTGCGCATATTTTAAAATATAACAAATGCGGCTCACCAACAATTCCACGACAAAAGGTACACTTGTAAATAGAAAAAAAAATGCAAATAGGGTTGGGACCGCTATCAATTTCCCGCAAATTTCCCGGGACAACACGGGGCTATTTATATCCCGTATGTGACCCGCGACTCACACTTCAACACCAGCCTCCTTTGTTCGCTGATATATCGAGGACCTGTCGAAGGTGTGGTCGGTGAATCATTTAGTTTTTGTCGGCAGAAGTGATGATAGTATCGTTTGCTTTGGTTGGTAGTTTTTGTGTGTCTACTTTGTTTTGACATGTTCAAGTGGTATTTGAACTTTTTTTTAAACTTTTATGGTATTTGTAGGTGCTGCAACTGTCCTACAAAAATGTTTACAGTAATGAGTATTACACAAATGAAGATTTTACATCATTCCTATTCTAGTCAGCCTTTTTTTACGAATGGCTTTGGCAGGCCCCTCTGCTTTGCTGACATCTCTTTGAGGCGCGCGTGCAACACTAACGCGCATTCGACACGGCTTGACGTCACTGGACGAACGGATGGCGGTCTACCGTCCACAGACCCCCATCTGCGGTGCCCGACGCCCGGAGCGTCTCCCGTTTCTAGCCAGCCTGAATTTTCAAAATGTAACGTCTACTCAAAAAAAAACATCAATTTTATTTCTTATCTAAAGTTTGATTATCAATCAATCAATCGTTTCTTTTTCAGGCAGCGATAGTAAAGTAATATATATTAAAATCCATATTATATATGTATAAAACCGTAAACCCCAGATTTATCTCCATGCTTTCCTTCTTCAGTCACAAAAACGTCTGTACTTCAATATTAAAAAATCCGTCCCACCACTATAAATTCCAACCTCCCCAGATAACTTCATCGCCGTACTTACAAGCTCGATGACCCGCCACCCGCCAGCAACCAGCCAGCAACTCACAAGTCAAGTAACAGCAGACAACCCGGCGGCAACCCGGCGGTGACCACTCAAGCGGAAGGAACGTGAAATATGGCCGCCACACTACATTTAACCAGATAACCGAATGGTGAGAACGTTTTGACGGCCGCGGTAGGGGTAATGGAGTACGAGACGAACGAAATGATAGTGGTCGTTGGGATGCTATTTTTTTTTTTTTTTCGGGTGGGAAATCATCCAATGACTTCCCCCGCTCTGGGCGGAGCGGGGAGGCATGTCAGACTTGTACTGACTAAAACCCACCCATGTTCCTTCTGTTGCCCTTTACGTTCCGAGGCCGCGGTATCTCTTTCGAACAACCCGCAACCCCGGCAGGCGGAGGCTCTGGCAAGCCCCTCTGCTTTGCTGACTCTCTTTGAGGCGCGCGTGAAACACGAACGCGCCGTCGACACGGCCTGTCGTCAATTGACGGACGGACGGTGAACTACCCATTGATCACCGCCCACAGGCCCGCGTCGTTGGGATGCTTTAGTTAAGTTTCAAGATCGCTGTTGCTAGATGTCAGTTTGTTGTTCACATGAAATAAACAACGCGAGGGTATTTAAAGAGTCTTCGAGACTGGCGGAATCACGAGTCGTATTGATTCTCTCTTTGGCTGTCCCCTTGCTTCTAATCTTACTGACTAGGTGGTAATTTGTGATTAAGGAATGTATATTAATCACGCGATTATTCCTTGAACTAAAACTTGTTTTAAAATTCCTCATGCGTGACAAAGAGTCTAATTAACTTAAATTGGTTCAACAGCCAGGTTTCCATGGCTTGTGATTAAACTTCCAAACTAATATTCAGGCATAAAATATTTCTTGAACTGAACTGTTAATCTGGCTGTGTTTGACACACTTTTGTTTTCAAAAAGTTCAAATTATACTTTTAAGAAGAACTTTACATAAAACATGCACACTGCGAAATATAATTTTTAATATACCTACTGTAAACAAACAGGCAACCAAACGTTAAAGATCACATTCGTAGCAGCTGCTACGAAGTCGCTACGGAAATGCTACGTCGCTTATTATTTGCCTTTCGTAGCAAGAAGCAGAAATGTTCCCATAAAACATTAAGTAGTTTGGTTTATTTTGATTATGTTATAAAGATTTGCAGCAATTTAAACCTCACACATCAAAGCACTATAAAATGTATTTTCTAATAGACAAAGAATTTTAAATCAGTCTACAAAGGCGATATTTAATTGCGCCAATTACTTTATAGCTGTCGGATATTCCAACAATTTGCCTTTCGCATCCATAATTACCGACAATTACCTACAGAAATAGCATTACAAAGAACGGTCGGACACCACAAAGGTATACTTAGCGTCAATCGTTGCCGTCGTACCGACTGCCTTGTCCCTTGTCAGGTATTTACTAATATGTCTCAGAAATTATAGTGTTCCCTTATATCGGACACGTATGTCCTACTGTTGGTTTATGAAGCATGTAATCATGTCTGATTGTGGAGGAGATCGGATTTGGGAATTTTATTAGAGTGTGTAATTATAACATTTTGATATCGACGACAGGAATATTGGAAGGGTCTGCTTGAATATGTAATCTTAGATATATATATTTTAAACTCATACATTTTTCTGTACTAGATATCGGTTATATAAATATGAAGAAAACAACCCTAAATAATACAAAAAGAAAAACAAAGTATGACAAAGGAAAAAGAGAGTTAAATACTTTAGTTGTGTAACACTTTGACAGAAAACTTAGGAAGCTATTTACAAACATTTATAACTATTTAAAAAGTCAAATATGTTAAGAAACTTTTTTTAAACACAATTGGCTATTACAATGAAATTAAATTTCAAACGGTATTAGGGGGTATCATTAAAAGAAAAACTACAAAGTGAACTACAAGAATATGATATCGATAGAAACACCCTTAAAAATACGAAGAAATCAAAATTTTGTAACAGTTTAATAAGAAACTTTCACCCACTTACAACTATTTAAAAAGTCAACGTAACTTGTTATTAAAATAACATTGGCCATCAATAGCTGCAATCAATAAGAACTACAAAGAACGCCGATGTCCGAGCGTTTATTAGGCGGCATTATTAAAAGAAAGCGTCGAAGAGTCGTGACGTGCCGGCTGCTCGCGTTCCCTCATTATTTATTTAAAACCCGATCCGATTGTCGTATGTACGTTCTCAGTATGCAGTACAAGACAAAAGCGGTGAGCAGGTAGCTTGTCTCAGTCTTGTGTTAAAGATAGTATACATTATACGCAATAATCGTGGAGATGCTAACTCAGTATAATATTTACTGTTCTTTTTTGTTGTAATTATGAGTAAAAGCTACTGTTTCAGAGAGAAATCTATATTTTTTGCTAAGAAAACTCCAGATATAAAAAGAGTTGAATTCTACAAAATAATGTCCAATATTCATAGACAAATTGATTAATTTTGAGGATCTCCTTAAGTGGAAAAATAAAGCTGTTTGAAGTTTCGATAAGTAGAGTAATTTATACACATAAAATGGATACGGATCTATTTTATCATCCCAGGTGGGGCAAGAAGTGTTATTGGGTTTTTCGACACTGTGAAATTGCTACTGTACTGTAGCCTGCAAACTACGGAAGTTGCCGGTAAGACACCCCGGTACCTCGAAAAGCACGTTAAACCGTTGGTCCTGCGCCTCTCTCCGGAAGAATTGAATTACAGAATTGCCGTCACATCGGACTATGAGATGGAAAGGGAGAAATATGACGGAACAGAGAGTGTGCCTGCACACACATGCTTGCACTATAATATCCCCGTGTAGAGGGCTAATCTCTGCTGGGGTAAGTTTCTGAAGAGGTCAAGAGGACTGTTACAGTTACAGCAAAATCGCTCTAAGCAGCTTATTTACACCACAACCCCAGCCAGACAGAGTGCTTTTAAAACTTAACCCTTATTTTCTCACTTTGAGCACTTTAAGGGATTACAAGAGCTGTGTCGGTCCCGTCGGGCAAAGCGTGAAGATGCGTCTAGGACTGCACCTGCCGACAACTTTCCTTTTAGAATTACCGTTGATTTTTTAAAGAGCAAGATGTTAATCGGTTCTGAAGTCTTATCTGTTCAGAATTGATGGGTTGATATTGGAGTGAAAAGTTTTTAATGTGCAGTCTTAAAGTTACTGGTTTTAAAGATTTCATGTTTTCTAGAAGAATTAAAAAGTTAGAAGGGATTTTAAAACGTTTCCACAAGGGTTACAGAGAGGTAGGGCAACGGAATTGTTTGAAAAACACGACAGCCACAGGTTGCGGGTTGTTCGAAAGAGATACTGTGGCCCTGGCATATGAAGGGCTATGTAATAAATATGGATGGGCTTTCGTCAATAAAGGTATGTCACTTCGTTTCGCAGCCCACAGCGCGGCAGTGGGAGGAGTCATAGTATGATTTGCAATATTAAAAAAAAAAACAGAGAAAAACAAAATCTCTCTGCCTCTATCGAATGATAGGCAGTTGATTTCCGCTTCCAAAAAATACGTTATGTTGTTAAGTGCAATCGAATGTTAGAAAAACTGACAACCGTATCCTCGAAGGGTTGGTATCGCTTCGTTATTGGATTGGACTGTTTAGGTTAGAGGATAAACTGAAACATGTTTGCATTTTACTGGACTGAAACATCTTCAATCCATACTAATATTATTAATATGAAAGTATCTCTGTTTCATGCCTTTTCACGACTAAACAGCTAATAAGATCGTTGTGAAACTTGGCAAGGAGATAGATTTTTAATTGGGGAAGGCCATAGGCTATATATTATCACTAACTATGCCCAGCGGTTACACTAGCTACCCAGCTTCGTAGTGACGTAGCGTTAATGTTAGTAGTTAGTTACAATACTAACTACTAACATTAACGCTACTTCTATTAATTTCGTAAAAGAATGCCTATGCAAAATGTCAATCCGGTCAACAGGACCAACTTTGCCCCTTTGTTTTAAAACTAAAAGCGAAAAGGATTCCCCATGCAAAGTTTGAGACTCTTATCTCAAATTTTGCATAGGGAAGCCTTTTAGTAGTTAGTAAGTAGGATCACTAAGACGAGATCTCTCCCGAGGGGAGGGGCGGGGGGACACACTTGTCATTTCTGAGATATCGTTATGAGTGAGTCAGTGATTTTCTTTTTTAAATATAGGTATTAGATGGACTAATAACTTAGAAGGGTGAGCAGCATTGCATTACGTCCATATTACTAAACTGTTTGACATCTGCCATGAAATACATTAGAATAGATCGGCTATAAGGCAAGGTAAGGTTCGAAGTCGCGGGTACCACCTTATAATTGAATAAATACGCTTGTTTTCGTATAAATCCTTACTAATATTATAAAAGCGAAAAAGAGTGTGTTGTTTGTTTGTTACGTCTTCACGCCTAAATGGCTAAACTGATTTTAGTACAGAAATAGTTGGTGGACCCTGCAGACGGACATAAATTATTAAAAAAAAAATGAGATATGAGGGAGACAGGGGGAAGAAAAGGGAAAACTTAGCATTGCTATTACTATAAATAAGGCGCAAGGGTAAAAACTACAGGTAACAGGTACCTGTAAATCAGATAAGGGGAACTGTGTTACCCCGAATTTAACGCGAGCGAAGTCGCGGGCAAAAGCTAGTCAGTAAATAAAATGACATTCATTATGTATCGTATAACAAGTTTATATCAAACCTCAACAGCAGACATTTTTTACATTTAATTTGATGTTTACATCGTTTTCCATCATTAGCTTGCTATGACGTCCCATTGCTTTCAATTACTTTACTTGTAGTCTCAATGACAGTTTATGGTATTAAGATCATGTTCAGAGGAATGTACAACTTTTATGTGAAAACATACTTTTATATACATAGTTTCCACATTAAATCGTCACGTAGCAAGAAGAAAAAGTCCTTAGTTACAAGATTTTTGCTTATAACTAATGTGAGTACAAATGACTTATTATTTTATATTGAGAATAAGGTATATAACAAAACCCGCCAAGTGCGCATCGAATTCGCGGGCTGAGGATTCCGCACTTGTGACATAAGGAACCATATCTTTTGACTGCGTAGAGTTAAAGGGTTGATTTATTCACAGCTCCAAGGGACTACAGAATTGAGCATATTTCAATTCAATATCTCCCTGTGTTTCCGAGATAAAATGTCTTGACAGACAGACAGACGGACAGCAAAGCGATCCAATAAGAGTTCCGTTTTTTCCTTTTGATGTACGGAACCTTAAAAACAGTCGTTCGGTTTTAGGGTTCTGTCCGAAAAGAACCGACTTTCAATCGGAAGGGCTTATGAACTCGTGTTTATAAACCCTTCCGGTTGGAAGTCGGTTAAAAAAGTCATTGCCAATTCGAAATTTATAATCATAACTAGCTTTTGCCCGCGGCTTCGCTCGCGTTAAATTCGGTAGCGCCTCATGATTTGTAATAGCAACGCTAAGTTTTCCCGTTTCTTCCCTCTTTCTCCCTCATATCCCACTCTTTAAAAAAAAAATAGCCTATGTCCATCTCCAAGCGGACCCAACTATCTCTGTACCAAAATTCATCAAAATCGGTTTAGCCATTAAAGCGTGAAGAGGTAACAAACAAACTCACTTTCGCTTTTATAATATTAGTAAGGATATAGCATCACGCCCATTAGCCTAAAGGGTTAGTCAGAAGGGTATCTGATAATGCTTCCATATTTTGCCATGTTTAAGTCCTATGTAATAGAGGGCTAGTTTATTGCCACCAACCGGCCACTAATCCAAAGTACTACTGAAAAACTTCTGATAAAAAGCCCAAAAACACTTTGCCCAATCTGGGAATCGAACCTTGGACCTCGTGTTCAGCACTACTTGACCAATGAGGCGGATACACTAACTTTACAGTGATAATCACAGATCTGCAAGCCCGCATTCAAAATAATAAAGCAGAAAATTGCAAACAATAGGTCGAGTTCCATACATTTAATCCAAATAGTCCATTTAATCGGGCATACAATAGTAAAATCTAAACAGGAGAAATATTTAAACAGGCAAGCTTTAGTAAAGCCTCGCGACCACATACTGGGTACTTCTGAAAAAGCATTCCATACAAACCGCAAAGGGAAAGTTGTCCTGTAGCAAGCATTGTTTACGTGGACGACGGCACGATACTATGGGCGTAGTTTAACTAGAAGAGTTGCTATTTTTTGTTTAAAAGGTAAGCACGTGACGGTTATACCCTAAGCGAAATATTATCCTGTGCCTTCTATTTCATTATGGGCGGAGCGGGGGGAACCGTTTTTGTCCTTCAAGTTCCGGGGCTGCGGTATCTCTTTCGAACAACCCACCACCCCGGCAGGCGGTGGTCCCTCTGCTTTGCTGACATCTCCTCGAGGCGCGCGTGGAACACAAACTCGCCTTCGCTACGATCTGTCGTCACTAGACGGACGGACGGTGAGCTAGGGTCCGCCTTCCGCTATTGCTCACCATCATAGTTTTTTTTGTTATTTTCAGATAAAGTTAGTAAAAGCTTTTTAAAATAGATAATTAGGGTGACTTTATCGCTTGTTTACAGATATTATGGTTTGAACTGGACCTAATCAAGTTACCTATGTCAAGTAAACATGATCACGTTTTCCAGGTTACGAGCTAGTCAGACTCGCGCATCGAGGATTCCGTACATATTTGCGTCATAATCAGACATATGTACATACATATCTTTCGAGTATGTAGAGGGTTGATGTTTTGCTCTAAAGTACCACAGAGCATATCGTTTTAAATTTACCTCGATACCTTACCGCGTTCCCGAGATAAAGGGTCTTGGTGGACAAACAGACAGACCGACAACAAAGTAATTCCAAAGTGGTTCCATTTGAGGTACAGAACCCTAATTAAGGGATGTTATTACAGGTATATTTATTCAAAATACAGGTCTATCCTTGAGTTCGAGTATACGCTCGAACCCGATCTGTTTTTAAACAAAAGCTGGCGTTTCCAGTAATTGTTTCAGTATCCATGTGCGCGTGTTTCGGGCACGTGAGGTGGACGATAAATTCTATGCTTTGTGCTTCCAGTCTGCTCGGCGTTTTTTACGGCACATTTTGTGTGAGCTGGAGACCGCTGCGGCTTCAAATGATGTAATAGCAATGAAAAATGTACCATCGTTTGTTTGGTTTTCAATGTTACCTACGTATGGTATGGTGTCGTGGTTTGAACCACTTTAAAATAGTATCAATATATCAAAATAGCCTCTTGGTGCAATTAGCTTTTTAAAAAAAAAAAAAAATACTTTGCCTCACACTAGCTAGGTTATTATCCTGTATCGTAGGTGCGTTTACAAATATTTAATCTCACATTACACACACAGCTTGACCCGAAACAACTACTTATAGGTTATACAAAATCGGAGATCAAACCCGCGACATGTAGCTCAGCAGTGATCGCTCAGCCAATGCGCCAACCAGGCTGCCATCGTCGTGCATCTTTTCTGAGGAAATAACCACGCTATCTTATACACATAATTGCCAAACAATAAACTGGTTTCAGATAAATCTCTTATTAAGTAGGTACCTGCAAAACTATGCCGATGGTCGTTATTTTTCAGCATCCATCGGAATAGTAGGATATAGGAATACTAGTTTAGACGTTGTAAATCGTGAATGCTGAACTTGAAGTCCTGGGCTCAATTCCTGAGTCGCAATACAAATTTTATACCATAATTACCTATGTTTAACCGTATAGTTCGGTACGGACCCCTTCGGGGGCTCGACATTCAAACCTCCGCTGGCTCGGTACTGGCCCCGAAAGGGGTCGAACATTTAAGTCATACGACCTCCTCATTATTTTTGTAAATATTTTATTTTCTGGTTAACAAATAATATGGGTGTGCATTCAATAAGATAGTAGAATAAAAATCTCATATGTAAACGTCGTTAGAAGTTCTTTAATTATTGAGCAAGTTTCTTAATTAACCTTTATAAAATCCATGTACGTAAATTACGATCATAGCCATTTTGATGGCAGTGTAGGTCGACGCTAAAAATCATAAAAAAATGGTTTTCGGACATATAAGCTCCACATTGTTGGGCCTGATTAACATGTCCTCTTATTACGTGAAGAAATCATTCGTAATTGAACTTAAATTAGCAGTGGTAATGATACATTTTGAAATCTAAAGTCGAAGTTTCGCGCCAATCGTGCGTGTTTACATTTTTCATTCCACATTATATCACACGGACGCGAATAGATTCTATAACAAATGAGACAAATATCATTGCAAATATTATAAATAACATGAACATGCCCAGATCTTATCGTAATTTGCAATAATAGGACCATTAACACGTAATATTCATAACCACTACTAAATTCACTTTAGAAAATGACATCCATTTCTTTTTTTTTATTTTGTGATGTGTTAATGCGATTATTTCAATCGATTATTTTCTTGTAAATCAATCAACTCGAATAATTAAATTAAGAAATATCAGAAATTGATAGATGAAAATAAGAATAATATTGTAATACGTGTAAAATACTATAAATATTAATAATAATATTTTTTACGCCACTAAAACCGACTCAACAACAAACAGTAGAATCTGATCTATGGCTAAATTCGCGCCAATTTTATTTTCAGATAAAAATTCAAATATGGAATGTGCTCGCTGTTCGAATTTATATTAAAATGTTTATTTGCTATTTTATTAATAATTTGGTTTTGTACCTACTTTTTGAATGTGAATTGCAAATAGAAATAAATAAGGTTGAATATAGAACGCCCTTATTATGATCTTGGTAGGCACAGTAAAAAAAATCAGCGAAGATAAATTATATTTGTTCGACAAAATTGTTTGTAGTATGGTTGGATTAGTTATTTGGAAAGCGTTTTCATTCTTGCCTAAAACATGGCTCGTAGGCCAGTGTTCTTGGGGTGGAAGCCTTGGGGTAAAAATGGCCTAGAGGGAGACCACAATTGAGATGGAAAAAAAACCCCGGTACACGACATCAAGAAAACTCCGGGTTCAAAATGGGTCCATTTTGTACCTGGAGTTTTCTTAATGTCGTGTACCGGGGTTTTTTCTTGGGGTGTGAAATCATCAAATAACTTTCCCCGCTCTAGGCGAAGCGGGGGGGTGTGTCAGACTTTTACTGACTAATGTCCACCGATCGATGTTCCTTCTTTTACTCGGGGCTGCGGTATCTCTTTCGAACAACCCGCAATCCCGGCAGGACCCTACCGGGGTTGCGGGTCTGACACTCCCCCCCGCTCCGCCCAGAGCGGGGGAAGTGAGGCGCCACGGCATCCTCACCTACCACCTGACGCAGATCCTCACCGGGCACGAAAGTTTCGGGACGTTCCTGCACATCATCGAGCTGGAAACACCCAGGTGTCACCAATGTGACTATCGGCCGGAGGACACGTTGGAGCACACAGGCAGTCTGCTCTTTTGAGGGGAGCACCGCTCTGTCCCGGAGGAGATGGTGGTGTTTGAAGGAGAGAACCTCAACCCAAGCCAGCCACCGCGGGAGACGCTACAGGGGTCGGGCGGGGCGCCGCGAGACGACAACGACTTTTTGTTAAAAGTTTAACAGAAGCGGATATTTGATGATTTCCCATCCAAGTGGCGCAAGACCGATATAAATGGCGGAATTTAAGGAGGCCTCCTTTAAATTCCTAAAGAAGTTCCTGAGAAGTTTATGAGAAGGCCTCCTTTAAATTCGTAAAGAAGTCCTTAAATTCCGAAAAAGAGAGAAAGGTACACTATTTAAAAATACTTTTTAGTGTTCCGTGCCTCATAATAAATAACAGAACCCAAATATCAAATCTGTGGTCCCTTGAAGCTGTGAAAAAACAACCCTCCAAGTCTACGTAGAGAAAAGATATGACCGTTTATGTCGTCAGTTTGTACGGAACCCTTTGTGTGGTGCGTGAGTCCGACTCGCATTTGGCCGGTCTATTTTTAATAGGCTGAACCGCTTACTGTTTCGCAAAGGTCTCCTTATACCTTTCTAATTTTTTTATCCAACCAATACTTTTAAGTGTCAATATTTTAGAGCCCCGATGTGTACTTGTGTACAGAGTCCCTGTATGTCTAAAACAAGGCTCTACTGCGGAGGCATGGCTTTCTAGGTGCGGTACGGTATGGTTGTGCCGGCTGGGCTGCCTGACTGGCTACCTACAGAATTAGCATGACCTACAAAATTGGCCGCCATTTTCATTTATCGTCATTCAAGAAAACAGCCAAAATCTTTTACCGCGAAACCGTTTGACAGCAAATGTACCTCAAATCTGGGCGCATAACAAAATAATTATAGCATAATAAAAAAACCGGCCAAGAGCGTGTCAGGCCACGCTCAGTGTAGGGTTCCGTAGTTTCCCGTCCGTCACAATAAGTGTTCTTTACCACGGTAGGTCATGAAAGCACGGAAAATCTTAACATCGACTTTTAAAAAAATGACCTCATTACGCAACGCCATCTATCGAACCATTTATGAACTGGTTTTTACCTTAACATTTTGATGGTGTTAAAAAAATGAATTTTAGTTTTGTTCTAAATTGCCTTAGCATGTTCTTGATAGAAGTTTTATGTAGTTATAAGACACCGCCAATGCCAAGGAGAGACCAACCGAACAATTCGGTAATACCCGATCCAATGTAATAAGTACCTACAGCGCCATCTCTCGGGGAATTGGGTTACTAATTTTATTAATACAAAGACGTGCAAGAAGTTTTCGGTGGTAATTTTGGATTGCGAGAACCGATTTCAATAATTCTTTTTTTGTTTGAAAAAAGATACGTTCAGGATAATACAATATGTAAACGAAGTTAAAAAAAATGGTTGCATATACGATTATACTACAAACTTAGTCCAGAAATTATTTTGTACAACTTTTTGTCTTTTTTGTATAAAAACTGTTGTGTCAATCAAGTTCAAAATAATTTTCCTAGAAAGTCCTTATAAAGTTCTACTTTTCAGATTTTTTTCATATTTTCTAAACTTATGGTTCAAAAGTTAGAGGGGGGGGGACACATTGTTTTTTACTTTTGGAGCGATTATTTCCGAAATTATTGACATTATCAAAAAATGATTTTAGTTAACCCCTATTCATTTTTAAATACCTTTCCAACAATATATCACAGGTTAGGGTTGAAATTAAAAAAAAAACACTTCCCACTTTACATATAGGGTGGCTACCCTAATAAAACATTTTTTTCCAATTTTTATTTTACCACTTTGTCGGCGTGATTGATATACATATTGGTACCAAATTTCAGCTTTCTAGTGCTAACGGTCACAGAGATTAAGCGAGGACGGACGGACGGACGGACAGACAGACATGGCGAAACTATAAGGGTTCCTAGTTGACTACGGAACCCTAAAAAGCACGTGTCAAAATGTCTTTGTTTTATAATCGATATCATAGATATTTGTACAACTATAATATCTATAGTAGAATATTATGCCACCTCCATAGGTAAATTCCTCAATGGTCCCAAAACTTTTTTTAAAGTTTACTCTATTACGATTATCGATTAGGTTGAATGCAACTTTTTAATCGTAATGATGAAACTTAGTATTACGGTCAGCACTAAGAAATGTCATATTGCAACACATTTTGTAGTATTTTTTGTCGAGATTTGTATCGTGTTTTTTTATTAATTTATATGTTAAATGGCAAAAATAAGAATGCAGATGGAATGTCACTGTTTTTATTTTAGATTTCCGATTTTATTATGAAATGGTTATCTTGTGTATGTACATTATTTCCAGCGTTTTTAAAGTACCTAATTTTTGGAAGGGTGTAGTAATATGTATTTTACACACATTTTGCAATAGATTGACGCCGTTTTATCGACCTTATGAGGTTTTTGGAAATATAAACCTCAAACTTATCGTATGAAACAGCCGCTGTGATTTATTTTTAATAACAAAATTGAATGCTACATAAATTGATGAAAAATCTTGAATTTCATGACAATTCGCGTCACCCCACCGATTCAGCTGATGTGTCATGTGTCAAAATCCTGTCGTGCAGAGTGGTTAATAAATAAATAACTTTGACTTTTCAAAAACAATAGCTTCTTAACACACGTTGTTTTCACTATTTTTATTTTCTATTGTACTCACATAAAAAAACAACATATTCTCCTAAATATCATAAAAGCAATATAACTATCTTCTTTCAGTATCCTACTATAAGTGAAGAAAAATAAAGTATTCACTATTCTATAGCGATATAAAATCCTCGCCGGATTCCGGACAATGCAACGTCACATTGCATACAGCATTACGTATTCACCCGTATCTTTTATATACTACGTGGTATTCATCCGACTTTACTTGCTTTAATAAAATACTGTACTTTATTTGAGAAAATAGTTACTTTTACAAATCTTTTTTTTTTGTTAATATACTTCAGTCAAAAAAGTATCGGGAATGGATGATTTGTTTATGGTTCCAAATTAATTTTTTTGTTTTTTTTTTTGTAGTTGTTAGATTGGCACAACTGTTTTCCATTTTGGCGCGGAGTTTGAGTTGCATCTGTTATTTATATTAAATACAGTGCTGGTTTTAGTAATATCATATATAGTGTGTATTGCGAATTTCATAATGGACAAAAATATCGAACAAAGAGTTTGTCTTAAATTTTGCATCGCCAATGGAATTTCGTGTTCGGAGTCACTGAAAATGTTACAGAAGGCTTACGGTGAATCGACTTTATCAAAAACTCGTGCTTATGAGTGGTTCAAAGCGTTCAAAAGCGGTCGAGATGTGATGGAAGATTTGCCTCGCTCTGGTAGGCCGCCAACGTCTGCAACTGAAGTTAACATCGCAAAAGTGAAGAAAATAGTGACTGAAAATCCCCATTCAACTCTGAGAGAGATAGCCGCCGAACTTTCTGTATCTCACCAGTCGATCCGTACCATTGTAACTAATCATTTGGGTATGAAACATGTTTCTGCTCGGCTAGTCCCAAAAGATCTGAATTTTCTCCAAAAACTCAATCGCATGAAAGTCGCTGAGGACATGCTAGAACGAGTCAGTTCGGACCCAACATTCATGAAACGCATTGTTACTGGTGACGAGACGTGGGTTTACGAGTTTGACATGCAAACTAGTCAACAAGCTTCGGAGTGGCGCCTTCCAACTGAACCGAAACCGAAAAAACCACGCCAATGTCGATCAAAAGTCAAAGTCATGTTGACTGTTTTCTTTGACTATCGCGGTGTTGTGCACTCTGAATTCTTACCGGAAGGTCTAACGGTAAATAAAGAATATTATTTGAGCGTTATACGGCGTTTAAGAGAGCAAATTCGACGAAAAAGGCCAGATTTGTGGAATGAAAATTCTTGGATTTTGCACCACGACAATGCGCCTTCGCACAAGGCTATCATTGTGAACGAATTTTTGACCAAACACTCAACAAATACCATCCAGCAACCACCATATTCACCAGATATGGCTCCTGCTGACTTTTTTCTTTTTCCTAATCTCAAATTACCACTTCGTGGCACCCGTTTTCAATCGATAGAAGACATAAAGGAGAATTCGCGGCGAGAACTGAACTCAATTCCGGAAGCAGCGTTTAAAAAATGTTTTGATGAATGGATTATTCGTTGGCGCAAGTGTATCGTTTCTAAAGGAGCATACTTTGAAGGTGATAAAATAAATTTGGATGAATAACAGACATTTTGTTTATTATTGATCTTTTCCCGGTACTTTCTTGACAGAGTAGTATGTCCGACAGACGTAAATTCCAATATATCGTAATACGGGGAGCTACTCTGCAATGGGGGTAAGCAGGATACTTCGCTCAATGTGGTTATAGCTAATGGAGAAGAACCCTCATTGTATGGTTGTCGAGACACGATAGAGTTAATGTTGATGGACCAACTGTTAGTTGGGTGGATACCGTTGAGGTAACCTGATTGAACATCATGTAGGTAATACAATCGCAACCCCATTTGATCCCGTATTTTGATTGACAACGGCTTATTGAGTTTATTTTTTTGATAATCGTTGCTCCACACTACAATTTCTTCTGTTTTGTGGGTGCGTTTACAAATATTTAAACTCACATACACAAACAGCCAGACCTGGAACAACTATCTGTAGGTCATACAAATATTTGTTCCATGCGGGGATCGAACCCGCGAGACGTAGGGCAGCAGTCAAACGCTTAGCCACTGTGCCAACCGTGTCGTCCAAAATTTTAATATCATGATGATGAGCCACAGTGCTCAAATCTCTGTTGTGATAAAATACGTTCCTAAAAACATTTTTTTTTACAAACACACATCCAAAATTTCCTTTTTGCTATTATTCTGAAGTGCAGGAAATAGGCATCAATCTTTTGCATCACAAAGCGGCACCCCCAGGCTTGCAATAAAACTGCGACGCGACGCTAGATGGCGCTTTATTCGCTCTGAACGAGAATCAATTTACAATTGAAAAGTACCGATCATTGTACGTGTCATTCAATGGAAATGTATCAATGCAATCAGGTGCAGTTATCTAATTGAATTATTTTATAGAATTCAATCAAAGGAGACCTCAGTACGGTATCTTAAATTAATTGTTAATACCCTTGCTGAGAAAATTAAACTTTAGTAATTAATTTCGTGTCATAACAGTGAAACAATCCATGATAATTAAGAGTAACTAACTAACTAAAATATATACGAGTCCCAAAAAGGAAAAACAATTATAGGGCGTCAAAAAAATCATCTACATCGCTGTCAATAGGAAAAGTGCCCAGAAGGCTGGCAGCACGTTGGATGGCTATGCTCATTCTTTGGCCAAAATAAAGGCCAGCCCTCTGGTCACATAAAGAGTCGACCAACCGCTTTGCGATATCCAGAAAAACTAAGTGAGCACTCAGGCCACATGGCCCTACTGTTTCAACCCTAAACGGCTCAAATACATAACTACCAACTAAGCTATTATATTTTCGCCGTTTGAGGTTTTCAGCAAAGTATTTATTAAATGAAGGATTCCTGACATTGTATGAAGCTTAGCGTTGACACAAAAGACAAAGACGGATTGACTTCTACGAATTTTCAGTAGTTTATGCTGGTGGAAAATGAACGCGATCCAACAGAATACCGTTCTCTGAATTTATTTACTGCTAGCTTTTGCCCACGGCTTCGCTTGCGTTAAATTCTGGGTAACACAGTTCCCTTTTCCATTTACAGGTACCTGCTACCTGTAGTTTTTGCCCTTGCGCCTCATTTATTGTAATAGCAATTTCCCTTTTCTTCCCTCTTTCTCCCTCATATCACAATATTTTTTTAAAAAAAATAGCCTATGTCCGTCTCCAGGGTCCCAACTATCTCTGTACCAAAATTCATCAAAATTGGTTTAGCTATTTAGGCGTGAAGACGTAACAAACAAACTAACTTTCGCTTTGCGATTTTTCATTAAAAAAGAAAATATATTTATTTATATAACACAATCCAATAAATCAAGTCGTACCTTTAGTGTTATTTGTACTGCGTGTCAATAAACGCACGCGTCGGCTCGCAGAGTCACAGGCGACAACAAGCTTTAATGAAAACAAATGGAAAAGTGCAGCTCGGGAAAAGCGTAGGGGAGTGTTCATACTGGTACTACATGCACAAAACAATATTAATACGTTACTTCTAGTAAGTGAAAGTCGTCCATATATGAATTAATCCAACATAGTTTATTTTTGCTAGTTTTTGTTTTGTTCTCAATTCTACTTCATTGTTTTTTTTTTGTTCTAGTTAACGATACAGTATTCTATCATAGGTGTAAACATTCTCTTAACGAAGCCAAAAAGCCTAAAGGTTTCCCCATCATTGCGATTGTTTTTTATGTTCTAGACTTTGAGATTTTTGAAATAAAAGTTTTTACTGTTATAACTTTACTACTACCATGACCTAGAAATACAAAAAAATAATAACTATACGAAACAAGTGACAGATGTTACCATCGGTTTTGAAGATCCAACATCCTAATGTAAAATAACCTTTACACGACGAGGCAACACCTCCCCGCCGCGGAGTTTTGAAACGGAACAAATTAAATCAATTAAAGACCAGCCCACGTTTTTTGTCCCAAACGCCCTCCATTTGTTCGTATTACGCTTATTTTTTGTTTCCTCGCCGTTTGTCGTTTGTTTCCAACTGTACTTTGACTTGGAGAATGACGTGATTAAAAGGTGGCAGTTAGAATTAATAGTTGAGTTTAATTGCGGTTACGTCTTTGTGGGGAGAAGATTATTAAACGGTAATATTATTTAATGATTTGTAGTTAATCAAGGAATGAATGAGTTTTTAGGTAAATGAGAGAGTATGCAATGAGTCGTATAAAAGAACTCTTTTATATATGGCATCTTTAACCCATCTTTATTCTTCATCCAATTTTTTTTGTTTGTTATAATCATTACTTTCCAAAAAAAAAAAATATGCCATTTGTTTTAGAGGAGAGAGATTAAAAAGGCACTGGTCTAATTGGTTCCACTCAATGAAGATCTATAGAATCGACATTTTATTAAAAGTGACGCAAAACAAACTTGACTTCAACTTTTTTGTAGTCAACTTACAAAAACATTTAATTAACGGTCATTAATATTAAAAACGAAACTCTTAGTCATTATAATATAATGCAAGTGCAATAAATCTTTTTGATAAATAAAAATATATACATATAAAACTGAAATAATAATTTGTGTTTCACAGGCGACAACAAGCTTTAATGAAAACAAATGGAAAAGTGCAGCTCAGGAAAAGTGTAAAGTTCAATTAAACAAAAACATAAAACATGAAAACGTAACCTTCAGTATAATTTTGTTGCTTGATAACAGAGAAACAGGTATCGACAGTAACTATTCAAAACATTTTAGGTTTACCCATTGGTCGAAATGTTTCAAAATTCAACTTGCAGTCAAAACGGCCTCAGTAAGCAATTCCAGGTTTAATCGTAACACATTGTATTCAGAGGAGGCGCATCGGTATTGCTTTGTGTTGCAAACTGCCTTTACGTGTCCCAAATATTTTCTGGTTAAATTATAACAACGGTGTAACGTATTGAATGGTAATCTCTTTATAGATGTTTTTCCAAATGGGTATTATAAAGGAAAATAATAATCGTAGTGTCTGTTTAACAGAAATAAAGGATTATTTATAAAAAAAAAAGCGTAGCGGCTCTACGCCGTAGAAATAGCTCTACGTCACGTAGCGTAGTCGCTGTTCTTGCAAGAGTGACCAAACACTGGCTTTCACGATTTGCTATTGCATAATATCCTTGATTGTAAATCATAAGCAATAAAACACTTTGAGATTATATTTTTAGTTTTTCATTTTAGCAATACATGTCACATTATTGTAAAGCTATTGTCTATTATTCTTTACTTATTAATTTTCTATTTAAAAACTTGAATATTTGAACGTCCTTCACAGTACTATAGATTTTTGCGCAATGTTAAGCTACGTCACTTGTAAGTAGTCTATTACTATTTTTATGAATGTAAGTAAGTTTTAAAAAAGGAATATCTACTTTTTATTGAAGACTGTGTGAGTCGACCTTTTTATTTAAATGGAACCGAAGTAAAAATAAAAACACGATTGTACAACGTGACAGATGGCGGTCCTTCAAGATGTTTTAAGTGGAACGAATCAATATAAACCGAAGACACGAATAATTATTGTTAGGGAAATTGTGGACGATGGGAAACGTGTTAGAGTGAAAGTAAAATATCAATGCTGAAGATTTGCAATTATTTTCCGGAATTATTAAGCGAAGTACATAAAAGATGTACATATTAATAGACGAAACAGTTTCATAGATAACATAAAGCCTTCAACAATACGTAAAAAAATATTATTAGCTGGCGCCCGCGGCTTCACCCGCGTGTTATTGGAAAAAAGTACCCTGTCTTATTCCAGACTATAATCTACCTCTGTGCCAAATTTCATTAAGATCCGTCCAGCCGTTTTGACTAGAAAGAGTAACAAACACCCATACATGCGGTACAGAGGTAGATGTAGAAGTATGGAATATCACACAGGAAACTTTTTTTTTCGATATCACGCGGGCAAAGCAGCGGGCGCCAGCTAGTTTGAAATAAGATAGAGACGATACTTGTTTTTGATTGCCTGAAACCAGAAATCTTCCGAGCCTCCAACAAACGGCACCAAATAGTCAAAATCACCAAAAAACAAATAACTGTGATTAAAACATTTTGCAAAACAGGTAGGTAACTATTTACATATTTTATCTTGCGACAGTAGGTATAAGCGATGACACGATTGCTCAAGATGCCAGCTGCTGCTGCAAAACACACACACAAACCTCAACATAATTGGTTAGATAGAAGGTTAGACAGTTTAGGGCACGCCACAATAGTGGCGGTAAGTCCCCTCTTTGAGGAGTGGCTGGAGAGGCGTCATGGCGTCCTCACCTACCGCCTGACGCACGTCCTCACCGGACACGGAAGTTTCGGGAGGTTCCTGCACATAATCGGGCGAAAGGAAACGCACGGGTGTCACCATTGTGACGATCGCCCGGAGGACACGATGGAGCACACAGAGGCGGTCTGTCCAGCTTGGGCGGAGCACCGCCGTGCCCTCGTAGAGGCGATCGGCGGCGGCGATCTCTCGCGTCCGGCCCTGGTTCCGTCCATGGTCCGGAGCGAGAGGGAATGGGAAGCGGTCACCTCCTTCTGCGAAGCAGTCATGCTAGTGAAGGAGGAGGCCGGGCGTTTGAGGGAGAGAACCTCAAACCAACCCAGCCGCCGCGGGAGACGCCCCGGGTGCCGGGCGTCACGAAACGACTCCCGGCCACCGTAGATGCGGGCCTGTGGACGGTGAGCAATGGGTCCGTCCGTCTATTGACGACAGGCCGTGCCGACGGCGCGTTCGTGTTTCACGCGCGCCTCAAAGAGAGTCAGCAAAGCAGAGGGGCTTGCCAGGGCCTCCGCCTGCCGGGGTTGCGGGTTGTTCGAAAGAGATACCGCGGCCCCGGAACGTAAAGGGCAACTGAAGGATCATGGGTGGGTTTTAGTCAGTAAAAGTCTGACATGCCCCCCCCGCTCCGCCCAGAGCGGGGGAAGTCATTAGATGATTTCCCACCCGAAAAAAAAAACACAACCGATAAACAGACATACCTGTATCTCTTAACCAAACAAGGCATTTTCCGGCACATCTCTACAAAAGGGGGCGACTTTTAACAACAGAAACAAAACATAAAGAATAATCCTCATCGTCCACCTAGTTTTTGTCACAGCTCTGCATATTCAAATAGCTTGGAAAGCGCAACTTTAGCCGTAAAACATTTTCGTGGCTAGCAAACAAAAAACGCACAGAAACTCAGACAAAACCGCGGGCAAAAAGTTGTAAAACAAAGAGAGGAGACTGTTTTGTTTCTACCTTTGCGCTGTTGGTTCTTTTTTAATTATTATTTACGGAGATAAAGCTGAAAGCGGCTATTCAGGTGAGCTAAATTGTTTAGCTTGTTCCTTTTTTCATTTTGGTGTCTGTGTAGTTACTGCTTCAACGCCATTTAGTTCAGTTTGAGTTTTAGTAGGAGCAGTATTCTTTTACGTATTTTTCCCCTTTTTTCGTGGTTGATCATCATGAAACGAAAGGATTGTCCGACATGTACTGAATAAAACACATTTTTGTTCCTTTTTGGGTTCCGCGGCCGCATGTCTCGTTCTAACGACCCGAAATTCCAGACGAATACCCTACTTTAGCATTTTCATTAGTACCATGTCAAAAACTAGCCGCAAAACAACTAATTATCTCGAGGCCAGAAAAAAAAGAAAATGATAAGAGAAAACTCTTTGGTGGTTCGTGGCCGGTATGCTATTAAACATTGTGCACAGAAAATAATTTGTGTATTACTGACAGAACGTCTGTTAGAAACGAGTAGTTTATAGTCGGGTTTGATACGAGTTTCTTGAACCCCATCATCATCTTCCTGCCCTTGTCCCATTCTATTTGGGGTCGTTGCAACACGTTTACTTTATACGTTCACCCCTGTACGAGTGTCACGGCATCATTCACTCCTTTGTCCATCTATATTTTCGTTGGCCGCTCATCTTTTCATCCATCAACATTCGTGTCTATTACTCTTTTTATCACATGCGGTTCGTGCCTCCTCATTACATGTCCGTACTAAGACAAACTTTTAGCACAACTTTTAAACTTCCTTTAATATATTTATTCCTTACTTTATCCATTCTTGTCTCTCCACACATCCATCTCGACATTGTCAACTCCGCAACATGCAATCGTTTTTCATCCACCTTTTTACAGCCAGCTTTCTGACCTATACTGTACGACAGGTAAATCACGGATTTATACTTATATTTTCCCCTTTAACTTGAGATCCGTGGGTACATAATGAATTATATTAATATCACAAACTGTGTTTATAGTAGCATCTGCATTTCATTATTTTGGTGTGTCCAACTTAGGCCAAGTTACGTTTTTTTTGTTTTGTACCTATCATTAAGCTGTTTTGGAACCAACCGTGGTTACTATAATAACTGTAGCTGTAATAAAACCGAGCATAATATAATAAGAGTTTCAGTCAAACAAAATATCTTAATATAATAATATCATGGTAACAAACAGACACTGTCACCTCCAAATAACCAGTATAACTGCGTCATAGTGGCTAAGCCGTTGTTCCGCCGGCCCTTAGCGCCGCAGTCACGTTCACGGTGAATTGTTGTTGTCACACCCGTTTTATTTCTCACCTGTTGCTGACAACACACGTTGGCACGAGTGCGTGGGTATTTTTAGGATACTGTTTGTTTTTGTTATCCTTACTAAACTTAATATTGTAAAAGCGAAAGTGAGTTTGTTTGTTACGTCTTTAAGCCTAAATGGCTTAACCGATTTTGATGAATTTTGGTTCAGAGATAGTTGGAACCCTGGAGACGGACATAGGCTAATTAAAGAAAGAAATGAGGGAGAAAGAGGGAAGAAAAGGGAAAATATTTAGCTTTGCTAATACAATAAATAAGGCGCAAGGGCAAAAACTACGGGTAGCAGGTACCTGCAAATCAGGAAAGGGGAACTGTGTTAACCCGAATTTAACGTGAGCGAAGCTGCGGGCAAAAGCTAGTAAATAATAGATAAATTTATTATTATTTACTCTTGTTTTATGGTCTTTCATCATCACCTTGACGGACTATATAGGGTGGTGACAACAGTAATTTAACGGCGTTTACCTCATGACATTCCCAGTCTGCAAACAAAAATTCAGTTAAATATATGCAGTATTTTAGTCACAGTTTGTTTTTAGCACTAAGGAGCTTCGCAAACGTGGACACCTTTGTGTCCTGTGCCAATGAATTTTTGATTTAAAACTACGGTTTCCTGTGATGGTGTGCCGTCTCGGTTGCAAAAAAGTGTCTACGTTTGTGCAGCCCCTTATTAATAGTATGTGCGAAACAATTGGGATTTCATACGTACTGCGGGTTACCCCATACCTTGTCGATATTCGCACAAAGCGCTTAGCTATATCCTCGCGCTCAACCATAGTGTAGAATATTCCTGTTTGCGTCTTTGTTCCAACAGCCCGCACTATTTAAAACGCGAGTTTATAGGCTTCTTATGCAGTGCCGTATTATCCATAAGGCACTTTAGGCCAGTGCCTAGGGGCCCACTATGACCAGGGGCCCAGCACTGCCCATTAAAAAATAAAAAAGGGGATTGTGATAAAAATACGCAAGATTTTTCTACTCTTAGTTTCATTTTTAAATGACTCCGATACTTCGTCCTGTAGATTGTGGCGAAAGTCGGAGAAGGAAGGCAATACACTATACCTTTGCAATGTGATGACTGAAGTCTGTTGTTGATGACGATGGTACCTTCATTCTATTTCGTAATGTAAACAGTAAAAATATCCAAATTGCGTTGTTGTGGTATGAAAAAGGGGGGGGGGGGGCGAAACGACCTGTGCCTAGGGGCCCCGAGATGGTTAATCCGGCCCTGTTCTTATGTGTTTGCTCGTACCATCGTCAACTTGATCTTTTTTCTCAGAACAAGATTGTGGTCAATTAGACATAAAAAACCAAGACGAACAAGTTGAAACCACTATTTAAAGTCATTTCTAAAAATATTCCAACTCATTTAAAGTAGGTACTAGCGGTTTATAACTCAGAATATTGCTTAAAAATGTGCTAACAATATTAAATTCTAACCGAATAGTTTTACGGTGAACCGAGAGGTCAGAATAACAAACAATCCGCTTATAGACGGACAGACAGTTTACTGACGTCAAACTTTATTTATGAGAAAGTATCTGTGTTTACTGTGGTTCTTGTGGACCATCGTGTTTTGATAAGTGTTTTTTATACGTACCTACTTTGAAAACAGTATTCAATAATAATTCGTAGATAAGTAGGTTTTTGGAACGGTTCAATTTGAGCTTTGCGACTTTAAACAATTATGTACCTACTAGCTTTCGCCCGCGGCTTCGCTCGCGTTAAATTCGATATAACACACTAAGCAGACCTGCAGTTTTTGCTCTTGCGCCTGATTGATTTGTAATAGCAACGCTAAGTTTTCCCTTTTCTTCCCTCGTTCTCCCTCATATCCCACTTTTTTAAAATAAAAATTAGCCTATGTCCGTCTCCTGGTTCCCAACTATCTCTGTACCAAAATTCATCAAAATCGGTTAAGCCATTAAAGCGTGAAGAGGTAACAAACAAACAAACAAACAAACAAACAAACAAACAAACTCACTTTCGCTTTTATAATATTATATAATATATAATATAATATATAATATAATATATAATATAATATATATATATATATATATAAGGAAGTAAGGATTTCATAACGTTTAAAGTTGTTTCCAACTGAACTAGAAACTTAAAAGAAAAACATTTGAAACAAACCACACTGGCAATCAAATATACATAATTGCGGCAGTTACTACAGATATATAGCTATAGAGGGTATAAAAATTACCTTACTAAATACATTATACTACTCATTCAACATTAACACAAAAAGAACTCCTAAACAGCCAAAAAACTTGGAATTAAAAGGAAAAAACGCAGTCTCGGCAACATCGACATAATCCCATTAATCTTAGTGACAACATAATTCAATGGGCGTCTGAGATACGGCGGGCAAAAAAGAAAAACGATGGGAAACTGTGAATACCAGGTCAGTGAACTGTTGGTGCCAAGCTGTGGCGCCAAACTGACGTCGACAACTAACGATGGCTTACGCAGTATGACGATTTAATCTTATTATATTTACGAAAGATTTCGCAGAATTGAAGAACACTTCGTTGGAACCTACAACTGTAATTAGCAATGAGGGTTTTAGTTGTACTTTTTGTATTTGTTTGAAATATTTTCCCAACGTCTAAAGAACTACTTGGAATAACATCTCTAATTATGTAAAACCTTGCAAAAAACAAACAGATTGGAAGTTAAATATTAAAATGCGAAAACAGCTAATTGTTTATTAATAAAAACTGTTTTCAGTCCCAATAACAATGGTGTAGTGTTTTCCAAAAATCGCTACTCAATACACAACACGACACTGAAAATAACGAATATAAAAAAAAACAACTTTCTGTTAGTAACATGAACTAATTTATTCCTTTTAATCAACATCTACAAAAAACAGGCCACTTACACTACCTTCCTAATTCATCAACCGACACATCTCTATCACCTGACGAATATAAAAAGGGCCTTTCTTCTATCAGCGTTGATTAAGGCGGGTCCCTCCTCAAATTATCCGGGCTATAAGGCCAAGTAATGCACCTTATTGGATTATCTCCAGCTTTGATGTCCGTCCCGGGTTCCGTAGTCGTTTACAGCAAGTTAAAGGCAATAAAAAGCAAGTAATTCTTTAAAGGGAACTCTTATTAGGGAAAAGAAATTGTGTAAGCTTAAGTGAAGTGTATCAGAGGTAAACGATGTCTGATCTTGTTGGACGTCAGCCGATCTTTGAGGAGACAATTTGGGAAATAAGATTTTTGACGGGACACGTTTTTGATCCGGTTCGCGAGCTGGGTATAAATTGTGAGGGAAGGAATTGTGTCTAAGCATGAAAGAGCTCAATTTGTAAGTAGAACACAAAGGAATAAGGATTTTCTGCAAACAAATATTCTGATTATTTAGATTATTTAGCTTTCGCTCTACTTTCTCATTTGTAAAAGTTAGCAAAGAAGTTATTATCATCAAGCTAGACTTTTCCCAACTAAGTTGAAGTCAGCGTACTAGTACTTTACACAAAGTGTTTGCCTATCTGACCTCCACTAACCTAATTAATACTTGGTAAAACTGCTTGTCAAACTTCTAGGGCGCTAAACTACTTAAAAAGACTGTCAATGATCTACAAATTACAATGATAGACGGTAGCTTAACGTGCTTACCGACACAAGGATTAGTTGGTACGGAAATATAGATATGAAATATGGCACAACAGAATCTAGGGAACAATTGTTTGGTATGACAAAATCCACGACTAACCCGCTAGTCGCCATTGAAATCATAACACAATTCCCAATCCCTGCACATATTTACTCCATCCACAAACCATTCATTTCGAATATTTGCTCTCAACATGAATTACACGGTACAAATCAGCTTCATTCACTCACTGGATCACAACAAGGCAACTGGATTAGTTTGCCGTGATAATTGACAATACAATGGTTGTTTCGGGCTGTCGGCCACCATTACTGCCCGCATCACGATCGCAATCCGACTGCATCGATCCGAACACGCAACAAACAGACAAACAGCGCGAGTAAACTGAATGATACAAAGATGTGGATGTCAAAGTTTTCAATATTTTATTTTAACATTCATAAACCTACGTCACGACATAACTTAAGCAAAGTTAGCACCTAATGTTCTCAGTGTCGTCACCACATGAGCCCTAATTTACCACCTGGGCCCTAATCCGTCACGTGGGCCTTAATTAACTACGTGGGTTCTAAGTCACTATTACAGTTATTTCGTAACAGTCTTTCTAAAAAAACCCAAGAAGTTTAAAGTAATTACCAAACCCCTTACAACTTTTACTCAATGCAATATCCATAATTATGCCTAAACAATACCCAATTCATAATAAATTGCATTCACCCTTCCCGACAAAAAATGCCCGATATCTGCCCCCTTACTGCAAGTCATTCTCCCCAGGGGTTAAATTGAGAACCGTTGCACAATGGGTAGTATAGAACTATCGTATGCATGCTTTTTGCTAATCAGCCATCAGGCGTATCGTTTGGGCTACCGGCGGCGGCGCGGGCGCACGACAAGAGTTATGGCGGCAGCATGCTAATACCACGGTAATCTAAATGTAAATCTGTATCTCTGCTAATTACTATCGAGATTACTGGCTACTGCACATCGCTCAGTATCGCTCTTTAGAAGCTTTGTTTATGGTAGTGCGTTTAGCGCAGTAGATTGTGGGTTTGTGCGTTTGTTGTAGGTTTGATATGCAACTTAAATTGTTTCTGTACTTACACAGACTCTTTTAGATAGTTATTCTGAGACAAATTCATTTAACTGTTTTAATTTGTTTGCGCCTGCTTATATTTGACAGCAAGATATTTTTTGACATTGACGTTTCGGACAGCAGCAAAATGAGCGGGAAAAAACAACTACTCATGTCATATGTCAGCTCCGCAAGGGAAATTTACCTAACAGTTAATTAATATACATTTTTTTATAGTAACTATGAGTTTCACTTAAGAAATTCTCACTCTTGTGCGTAAACAAACTGAAAATACGTACAAGATACACTGATTCACTATAGAAAAGTACTTAATATGAGTTCATAGGGCAAGTTTTTATAAATGTGTTATAGTCAAATGCACAAGCGACCATACTTCACCGCTACCTATCTAACATTCAATCGGCTTTATTCTAAAAATGACAATAAAATACATCGACCTTTTTAAGAAAACTCTTCCATATTTCACAGTGAAGTAGACTGTAGTAAAGGATTCATGCGTTTGAAAGCGTTCATTTATATGCACGGGGAGTCCACCGCTACATATTTATGCCCGTGTGGTTGGTTCACCTAGCCTGTGTAACTGAACGTTTAAACCTTGGAATTATATGCTTTTTGTCTTTTCAAACTGCAGAGTCGTTTTTGTGAACGTGTGTGTAATTACTCGCACTTCACTGCACTCGTTAGTAGAAATGAGTTTAACGGTATCTTTCAAACTGTTTACACGATTCGGGGTCGGTTTTTCAATCGCCATTTAAGTTTTATCCGACGAATAAGTTTGGCATTATGACAGTTTTTCTATGGACACTATCAAAACGTCACATTTACTCTTTAGATAAAAGTTAACTAATAAAAGTTATCTAATGATTGAAAAAACGGCCCGTAGAGCCGATTTTTAAATCGGTGTAGATTTAAAAACGCCATTTAGATATATAGGTACTGGAAAAACCCGATAACCACGTCAGTAGCCAACCAGAAACAACAAACGTCAGTCAGGTCGAGGGATTTCCCCTTTTCTGTGCATGATGAGGAACTTCATACCCTGTTTCTTATCCTTGTCTTTTGTAAAGGATATATAGGTTATTTTGTACTAGGTTCAATTTTTGTACCTTATCACAATGTTGCCGTATTTAACCCAAAGGATGACTGGTAGAGAATGTCTTATGGCATTACGTCCGCCTATGTAGCACTATTGTACATGAAGTCTAAATAAATAAATAAAAGGTATCACGGAAATAATGAAGCGGGGGAATCAAACCCACGACATTTCCCTCGTCCGTTTCTCACCCTTTTTAAACCACTCTCGATATAACAGTAAATTAAAATTGACCGTTTAACAGTAAATTGCTCCAATTAACTAAAGTACAGTCAAGTCGGGACCAATTTGTAGTTTCACCCGATCATTTACCGTTTCTTTGTAATTTTACATTAGTTATTCAGTACTCCATCGTTGCCATAATACATTTTATTTTACTGTTAAATTGTTTCCGTTTCCAAATGCTGTACCAGCTACGTTTTGCCTGCACTTGAGAAATATTGCCAGAAGTCACTTCGCTCGCTCACAGTTTACTGAGAAAAAATTTACTTTAGGAGAACTTATTTACAAGAAAGGCTTCTCAAACAGCAGTAAATAGAGAAAAATATTTTAGCTGTGAATTCATTTAAAAGGAAACTATAAATATTTTTGTGGGAGCCGGTCTTTCAAAGTGTAGAGCAGATGCAGATCCTAAATAAATAAATAAATGCCTCGAAATATACAAGCATTTCGATGGTTACAGTTTAAAATTGCAGCATATCTAAGTCTTAATCTAAAAGCCAATCCGAATCATACGATTAAGACTTGAATTCGAACGTTATTAAGGACGGACTTAAAAATATCATATTCAACTCACAATGTTATCATGTCAATGAGAAACATGGTCTTTATTTATCAATAATGTTGAAAAACGAGGTTTTTTGATTGAACCAACTCCGCCTCGATCAAAAAACATTGTTTAAAAAAAAACTCAGTTAAGGCGATGGAGATCTCAAAGTTTTTTAATGACAGCTGATATTGCTGTTTTGAGATTATCTCCGACTTGCTACCTTCGTGTTATAGTGGTGAAAACATTTACCAAAACGACGGCTATAGAAACCGATCACCTGCCAGGGTTGCGGGTTATTCAACACAAAGGGCAAAAGAAGGAACATAGATGGGTTTTAGTCAGTTAAAGTCTGACACTCCCTCCCATCCACTCAGAGCGGGGAATGTTATTTGATGATGTCCCGTGGCTAAAACAAAGGAAGCCGATAAAAACTATGTTATAAAACGTCAACTTCCATAAATCTAGAGTCTAGATAGTCTAGTTACAAATATAATTATTCATTGCAAGCGATGAATACTTTCGACTTAGAATAAATAAATACTCTTTCAGTACAAGTATCTTATCAAAGTAGATGCAAAGCAGAAGTGGAAAACTTGTAGCTCTATTACTAGAACTGTATTAAGGAACTGTATTTTCCAAAGATGAAGTTAAATAACGTTGGAGTTTTAACTGGAATGTAATTAAAGTAACTAAGGATTGTTTTTTATGCTATCATTTATATTAAACACTAGCTGGCGCCCGCGGCTTCACCCGCGTGATAATCGAAAAAAAGTAGCCTATACCTCTGTGCCAAATTTCATCAAGATCCGTTCAGCCGTTTTGACGTGGAAGAATAACAAACGTCCATACATCCTTCCATCCTCACAAATATTCGCATTTATAATATCAGTAGGATAGTTAATAACTAGCTAGTTTCATCATATTGTGTAGGTGTGATATCATATACCTATATTGTATATTTTGGTGGTCAATAAAGTGCCACGCATTTAGAATATGTTTTCTTTTCTAAATATGTCGAAATCACTTTCGACACATTTAGAAAAGACACCAATTGAAACCATTGATTTTTGTACCTACTAAAATACTTACAAAGGAGACTTGCGTGAATCAATTGTTGAAGTTTGCTAACATGCTTACATTTCAGTTCATAACTTAGAAAATAAGTTATGAACTTTTCAAAGTACTTAAAAGAGGACAAAGGAAATACCCATTACCTTCTAACAAAACAAAAACTCAAATCTATTCTTTGATAAATTAACTTATAAAATAACTAAAAAATATCCTCAAAAAATTCGTCCTCAACGCTGTCAGTTGGCAATGCCTCCAAGAGACTGGCCGCGTTGCAATGTTGCCTCTGGCCAAAGTAAAAGCCTGTCTTTGGATCACGGGAAGTACCAACTAAACGTTTTGAAATATCCTTAAAAAGGCTGTGATCTTAAGAACCCCACGGTCCCAGAGTTTCAACCCCAAACGGCTCTAAATTATTTAGTTTCTTTGACGCGGTCTCCGATATTTAAGCAGCTAACGTGATTATTGATGTCTCACAGCATAGTAACTCAATTAAAACAAATGTCATCTAAAAAATCACATCGGTACTCCGTACTCCTCACACGGCACAAAGCGCGGCGTCTCCGCCACTTCGCACGTTTAATTCCAGTAATTTTCGAGCCCATTGGCCGGGAAAATATGAATTTGCCAGTGATAGTTCAAAGAGCTTAGAGAAATAACTTGATGGGTACTTGCTGAGTATCATTTGTAATTATGAGTTGTAACTCTTGTAAAGATGAGATTTATGTAAAGTTAAGTGTGCAAGTTTTGAGAGCTTTTGATGTCACAGAGCGAAAGAGTTGACAAAGATTATTAAAGAATAAAAAAATACACTAAGTTTTTTTTGTGATCAATCAAATGTGGAGAGACTTTTTGTCAACAACTTACCAAAGACAACTTTTCGGGTAAATGACATCAAGTTCAGATATAAGTATAGATAGATAGTTAGTATCTTTGAACAAGTTATTCGATATCCTTACTAATATTATAAAATCGAAAGTGAGTTTGTTTGTTACGTCTCCACGCCTCAATGGCTAAACCTGTTTAGATGAATTTTGGTACAGAGATAGTTGGGACCCAAGAGACGGACATAGGCTAATTATTTTTTAAAGTGAGACATTGGGCTTGCGTTTGACCGCAACTCGCCTAAAAGAACACGACTCTGTCGAACTTGGAAGAGATCCAGATTATAACGATCTCGTTTTCTTTAATGGAAGTAGTGATAGCCTAGTGGTGGGACCCTCGGACTGCCAAGTCGTAGGTTTCGAGTTCAAACCCAAGGTCTCTGATTTTTTCCTGGTGGGGTTGCGAGTTCTGCCGGGGTTGCGGGTTGTTCGAAAGAGGTACCGCGGCCCCGGAACGTAAAGGACAATAGAAGGAACATGGGTGGGTTTTGGTCAGTACATGTCTGACACTCCCCCCACTCCTGGAGGAAGTTATTTGATGATTTCCCATCCGCAAAAAAGGCCTCTGAATTTTCTAATTCATAAGCGTATTTTAAAATTATCACTTGCATCGGTAAGGAAAACCATTCTGATGAAGCTAGCATACCACAGATATATTTTGTTCAGACGCAATGCTGCAAGTCATTCAGAAGCCCACTGGTAGCATAAAGACTGTGGAACCAGGTTAGGTACTAACCACGAAACGGAACAGGTGTTCCATGAACTACACGATAAAGAACAAAAATAGGGCGAGTTAAGAAAATGCTATTGGATTTTTAAGTCTAGGCAGTGTGCTGAAAACCTAATGTCCTATAAAATCGCTTGGTAGTTTTGGTAGCTCAATCTTCCAAAGACTAATATCCACGAGTGGACCACACTTTACAAAAGCCATTCCCCAAAAACGCCGCAAGCACAATACAATCACGCTTCAAAAGTGTCCGGCTCTGCGTGACGTCACTATTCTCATTCACAGTCGTTCACCGTTCACTCATTCATTACTGAACGACTGAGCGAGTGTGATGGACACGTGCCGAGTCCTGTCGTGTTTGATTGTTCTAAAGAACAGCTATTGTGCCAAAAAATCTCAGTTTGGGATATTTCGGGTTTGAGGGGCGAAGTGTATTGTTTTGAACACAAAAGTAAAATTTTTGATTTTTCGAGTATTTGTAAAACTCTTTACAGACAAAAGCTTATTAAAAGTCGAAAGAAAACTTGTCGCATAATAAAATAACGCTCACGCCACGCTCAAATTCAAATTAAAAAAAAATCGCTTAAGTGTCTTTTCTGTATAAAAACAGTAAAAACAGGGTGTAAATCAACCCTGCATGAAGCCGTCAACCATTTATTATGTATATCAAACTAACTGACTCTTTTTTTTGCGGATGGGAATCATCAAATAACTTCCCCTGCTCTGGGCGGAGCCGCGGGAGTATCAGACTTGTACTGACTAAAACCCACCGATGTTCCCTTCTATTGTCCTTGATGTTCCGGGGCCGCGGTATCTCTTTCGAACAACCCGCAACCCTGGCAGGCGGTGGCCCTGGCAGGCCCCTCTGCTTTGCTGACATCTCTTTGAGGCGGTGGCGGGCGTGGAACACTAACGTGCCATCGCGTCGACACGAGCTGTCGTCAATAGACGGACAGACGATGAGCTACCCATTATTCACCGTTCACAGGCCCGCATCTACGATGGCATCCACTCCCCCCGCTCCACTCAGAGCGGGGAAAGTAGCTTAATGATTTTCCATCAGCAAAAAAAGACACACTGCTTGATGTCGTAAACGGAACGCATTTTTTTTCTGAGTACCCGATAATTATCATTACTACCCTCTTTTTCCACCTCAAAACACAAGCAAAGCAGGGTAAACAAGTAAAAGAGCACTAACTACCCTTTCAAATCCTCATAATCCTCAAAAAGTAACAATCCTAAGCTTTGACATGTCACTTTGACACATGATCATCGACGCGAGTTCACAGTTGCTCGTTAGATGGCGCGTGTGTCGCACGTGCGCACGCGCTCCTCAAACTAATTGATTATAATTACGGCCCTCAATTTGTCCCCTTTTTGTACTGAATTGCACTCTAATTGGAGAATAGTATTTTGTGTGAAATTATTCTGGAACATGCCCCGCGTGTGACTAGAATTTTGAATCGTGTGTGTTTTATTATTTGGCTAATAAAATGGCGGTAACAATTTCAAATATTTTTATTCATATCATATAGTTTAAAAATAGATTAGTTAGGATAGTTTTGATTTAAAAGTCATCCGCCGCTTTCGCTCTATTTCAGATAATAAAATATTGCGAAATTACATTGTTTGCTTATAGAAGGCACTTCTGTAAATCTGGGCTTCTGTTGTTACAAAAGGAAGTTCTCACAAAATATATTTTTATATCTAGTTTATATGAATTCTCTAACAAAAGAATCAATTTACCACACCAGAGAGCACAGCATTGGACAGATTCTTATCAATTTCATTCAATTTTAAAATATCCTTCGTCCCCTTTACATGACATGAACAATTACAACCCTTACAAGTTTCTACCACAAAAAAATCTATTTATCTATTTTGATTTAATAAAAACTCGGTCTTAGTTGTCTTTGATGTGGACGCTCTACATCAAAGACAACTAAGACCATGTAACGAGACCAAAGCCATATAAATTATGTATTAACGTTTATGTTAAGCCTATTTTCTCGGTTCTTTCGTCACAAATAGGATCGTCCTGCCAGCATAAATCTGGACCGCCATCTGTGACCGAATCTTTGAGCGAACACACGGGCCTTGGGAATGTGCAGAAGTGGATTTTTTTTCGTTTTGAAATTATAGTACAAACTTAATCAGACACGTATTGTATTTTCACCGTCGGTGTTTCCTTTAGGAACTAATAGTTACAGTACTGTAAATAAAATATTTATGTAAGTCTTTAAAACTTATTTGAAACTGATTGTGGAGATCTTAAAAATATAGATAATATAAATGTTTTGCTGTTCGTTTGTCTCGTTAAAACTCAAAAATGGCCTGATTTGGCTAATTTTGATGATGAAGTTCAGGGGAGGTTTAACGGTTAGAAAATATACAGGTAGGGAGGGTAGGTAGGTAGAAAGGGTAGGTAGCTGGACAAGTAGTGGATAGGAAAAAATGCAACGCATGCCGAGCTCAGCTGGTAATAGATATAATTGATTTAACACATAAGATAACATAAGTTATCTGAACTAGATAAAAATATCTGTATCTCCGACATAATTTGCTTTCCATTCCATTTTTTACTTAAAAATAATTAATTGCCGCACAAATTCTCTTAGACCAGCAAACTCTGTAGTCCGTATGTCCCGAGTATTATAGAGGTCGTTAAAATTCAATTGTTGCTAGCTCCCCGACGGTCCCCCTCTATTGATGTAATAAGTCCATTGAGACTGCATAATTGCAAATCATTTGTGGGTTTTTGTCGATAGTTCCGACGCAGGAGACCTCTATTATGGAGTGCGGTGAAACGCAAATTCTGTTATAATCGATATCTCATTTACTGCCCCGTATAGGGGAGGACCAGTTTATTATTTTATTATGTTGTTTATTAGGTAGGTCTGATATAATATACATATTTATACATCTTTTATGGCGTGGTAACAATGATGTGACATTTTATTAATATATTTTTCATACTATTACTATTGACTGCCTAGTTACTGGAGTAGTTGCAAGCGCAACTGCAGAGCTTCAGGTTTTGAGTTCGATTCCGGGGTTGGCCTTAGCATTAGTGGCTTTTACATCGGGTATATCCCAGTTGCAGCCACGGGGTGTCTAATTGCCCAGCTTATTGCAATAGGCTCCTCTATTAAAAGGGACTTTAACCCTTAACTTGGCAGGAAGTAAAAATCTTTAAAATATGAACTTTTTTGATATATTTGGCGTTAATTATGATTAAAAGATACGAAAAAAATAAATTAAAAAATCTAGATGTCCTAGGTTTCGAGAAAATCTATGTACATCACAGTGCACACTGCCAATTATGCCAAAATGTCGATATTATATTTTTTGTACATTGTGATGGACACTGCCAGGTTGATAATAAATAAATTTTTAATTTAAATTGTTTATTTATTTTAAGGAATAGGATAAAATATTAAAATATCTAAATTATTTTGTGTGAAAATTACGTTTTTGTTTTCCCTCAACAAAACATATATGCACATTACATTTTATACAGAAGAAAGTAATTGTCCTACCACTTTTGCAATACTTGTTTCATTAGTAATTATTATATCAGGTGAAAAAAAGAAGTAAAAATAATCCAGGGCTGTATCAATTTCTGTTTGTTGGAGGTCGTATAGGTTTTCTTCGAGACAAGCACTATGACGGAATACTGATTTGGACCAATGATAATCTAGCACAAATTTCTTGACTGCAACTTTTTTGGTCACTGCATTCTTTGTTGTCTTCTTACGCGTAGATCTGGTAAGTGGCAGCTGTTGTCGGCTAGTGCCGGTTGAGGAGACGATTTTTCAACGGTTGGGGTTGGTATTAGACTGTATGGAGTTCAGTGTAGGTAAAATGTTGTAATTGCTTGTAGTCGGTGATAGGAAAACTTCGTTTAATATTGGCGTTAGAGGTGCATCTACAGAGATATCTACCTGCTTTTTATTGGAGTCAGTCGAGCCATCTAGTAAATTGAGACCTTCAAATGAAGATACTAGCGAAGGTGGATCAGAAGTATCTGGAGAAGGTGGTTTAAATACGTTGGTTTCTTCATCGGACGAAGAACTACCCTCAGAACATGCATTTTTTTGCAGGAACCAAAGCCAAGATTTTGTGCGAGCGAGTTAATTTTAAATTTTGCAGGCAATATATAAGTCTTTGTTAGTCGTGTCAAGGATACGGCCTTGGGTCTGCATGCGGATCACAACTAGACCTTAAGGCGTGTGCTTGTAAATTATGCTGAATACTCCAGTCAGAAATCCAGTGTAACACTCATCAAACAAGACAAATAAATAATTGGCTGTTGGGTCTATTATCTAGACCAAAAATGATGTCAGTATTGCAGAGGGTTTCTGCTTTGCTCTGCTTTCATCAAATTAATAGCCAATAGTTTAGTACAATATGTAAGGTTGGTTTTTATTTTGTTACGGTTACTGCCTGCCGGGGTTGCGGGTTATAGTGCAAAAGTAGGAACATGAATGGGTTTTAGAGCATAAGTCTAACACTTCCTCCTGCTCCGCCCAGAGCGGGAGAAGTTATTTGATGATTGCTCATACGAAATAAAAAAAATGTTCTATTTTCGGCAGCCCAAATAATATTGCGTAATCCTACCTCATCCTAGTATAACACTGATATTATAAAGGTGACAAGTTTGTGCAGATATCTGGATGGATGTATGTATGTTTGTTACTCTTTCACGGTAGAACGGATCTGAATTAAATGCAGAACAGAGATAGTTTATAACCTAGATTAACACATAGAATCCTCGGTATCCCGGTAGTACGATCCCGTGGAACAATTGCCGAACTCCACGTAAACGGAGCCGCGAGCATAAGCTAGTTGCAAATAATACTAGATCAATATAAATATCCTAAAATTCCGACGGCGGCATCTGCCTCCAATATTCCCTTACACAATTCGCCTCATAAAGTACAGGCACAAAGGCCGTTCCAGACAGTCATCACGAGGTTATAACAATAAAACTACGTAACCTATTAACATTTATATGTTCGTCTGGAAGAAACCTCCTGAATGTCCACAACTTTTCCCTTATTTCGACCGGTGACTCATCTTTACCCTCGAAAACGGTCAATGTCATACGATACGAGAGAATACCAACACAACTTTACCCTTCAATTATTACAGATACATCTTTATGTGCACGCAGCTAGGGTTGAAGATCGAATGAATTGTTTTGCAAAAGGTAGTGGGAAAAGTTGGCGCAATAGGCTGTATGTAAGAATGTCTAATGGGGTGGACGCGTATTCGCGAATTGGGGCGACTAAGATAACATTGTATAGGTTTATTATCTGAATATTGGACGTATCATGTTAGGTACGCATTATATTTTTAGAACATATGTTGATAACTTTCTTTAAATGCACAATACTCTTTATAAACGTAGTTGTACCGTTGTTGTTGATAAGTATTCATATTGATTGATGCTGATCAAAATAATAGCCAGTACGTTGAAACATTGGTAACAAAATATGTTAATAGAGCTGTGCTTTATGGACCATATTATTTAATCGGATCACTTGAATGGATTTAAAATTTTGACTCGATATAAATTTCCATAAGTTCCAAGAAGCTTGGCATTATTTATCGCTATGCACCACCAGGTATTTGAAGACTTGGTCTAAAAAAGCTGAACAATTGTATTTTTTTTTAAATACAAGGATTTATAGTTGAGACGTTTTTATTGGAAAGATACCTGCGCGGTTTCCAGACAGTGTTAAAACTACAAAGAACCTAGTAGAGATATTAAACAGTTTTCTGAGAGTAATAACCCCGTCGGGTAAACGGTCTCATTTTGTCAACAAATGGTGCTGATCCTAATAAACCACATTTTAACTTGACTAAAGCCCCGTTCCAATAAACAAAAACGACTCGTTTTGCTTACGGATGGTAGTATTTTGACATAAGTTCTATGAGACTTATGTCAAAATCCTACTATCCGTAAGCAATTACGACTCGTTTTGCTTACGGATGGTAGTATTTTGACATAAGTTCTATGAGACTTATGTCAAAATCCTACTATCCGTAAGCAATTACGACTCGTTTTTGTTTATTGGAACGGGGCTTAAAACTAAAACTACTAAGACTAAATGACATAGCTTATCACATCAAACTTTATTCCACACTATTCGCGTTTAGTCGCGATTAAAGGTAGTCCGATTTAGCTTGACAAACACTTTTTTTCGTGAAAAATGTCATGTCAGAAAAGCGAGATTACCGTTTTCTCTAAATTGAGTAACTAAACTATCATGAATGCTATCAAACTCTAATATAGTTGCAGTTTTAACTTGTGTTGTTTAATCAATTTCAGAATAGGAAACGTTGTTAGACAGGAATAAACAATTTGTTTGTTATTTTTACAGTATATTTAGTTTAGTTTATGACAACAGAATCGACACCAAAAAATTATTAATTAAAAAAAACAAGTTGCTAGCTGACAAAATTCAACCTAAAATAAAAAAAAAGAAATTCAAATTGCACGCACCTAAATAATGACTAACTCACTAACATGCACTTCATGCTAAAACTACCGTAATAGGCAGAAAGCATGCACTTTCGCACCCCTGTTGCTAGGGGTAGGTACAGGGCAATTATCTAGGGGTTTCACTAATTCTTTACGTGCTTAACTTCATTTGTCTGGCTTATTTAAAGAGCCGCGGCATTAGAACGGCTCGTGTCCGGATTATCGCTGGCAATATTTGAGTTATGCCCGGTTTCTGAAGTTCTCAGTTAAACTCTCAATAGCTAATGATTCATTATACATAAACTAAGTTTAAACTACGGTTAACTGTCACTGCGTTTCCGAGTACTCAACATGCCATTCTATAACTATGCAACCGATAAATAGTTTCTGTATTAGTCACTAGATGGGTCTTTTGAAGAGGTTGACTTTAAAATTAATTTTAACACGTTAATACGTCATTAATATTTGATTTTGAAATAATTTTATATTTTTTTAGATATTAATAAATAATTATGCACTGTTTTAGTAAAACAAATATGTTATAATAAATATATTTATTTTAATAGTGGCTGTATGAACGTTACCATTGACAACGTGCAAGCCGAAAAAAAAAACTGACTGTTTGCGGCGGCGTCCCGGCAGTAACTGCCGCCTGCCGGGACGCCGCACTGTTGTTGTTTCTGTTTTGGTGTGTGGTATTATTTTGGTTATCGTAATTTCTTACAATGGAAGCTGGTAAACGCAGCAAAATCTTTACCGAGAGGGAGAAGATGCTTCTTATCGAAGTAGCGAAAGAATTTTTATCTATAACTGATAATTAAAAGATGGAACTACTGTAGAGGCCGAAAATCAAGCTTTTTATAATATCACATAAGTGTATCACAGTGTCTTTATTATATCGATATCTCGCATAAAACTCTTCGTCACTGAACATTTCAAAGGGATTTATTCTAGATCTTAGGTTTCTGGGAACTGATATATTTGTAATCAATTCCAGCACTTCCAAATCAGACTATGATGAGCTACTCGTATTCATATTATTCACAACTTCGTCTTAATCAAGAATTATAATTATACGTAGGTACCTACTTTGTTTTAGGTGATATTTATTGCATTGGCACTATAATCAAATAAAAATAAATAACACGCAATAACATTAAAAAACACACGAAATGAAATGTCGAACAGTTATAGGACCGATAAACGGCCAAAAATGGTCAGTTAAGTTAAACTTAGTTTAAACCGAGTTTATTTTGAATCGAATGGTTCGGAAACGCATTTTTGACAGTTATTGAACCAATAGCGCTATCGAATAGATAAACTGCCGTCAAAAGTGACTCAGAAACCGGGCATTAGTGTTACACGTAATTGGAGGAGATTGACGTAGACAAGTGGATCAGATACGTCATTGGTGTCTGTAAGTAAGTAGATTAATTATGAGGGACTCTGATGAAGGTTATTTAGACAAGATTGCTGGTGTCTGAATAGCTGGTGTCTTTTTGTGTTTCCTTAGAAAATATTTATAAACAAGTTTACCAAATTGGGTGGTCTATTTTTTGCGGATGGGAAATCATCAAATAACTTCCCTTCTAAGCGGAGCGGGGGCGATTGTCAGACCCACCCATGTTCCTTCTATTGCCCTTTATGTTCCGGGGCCGCGGTATCTCTTTCGAACAACCCGCAACCCCGGCAGGCGGTGGCCCCGGCAGGCCCCTCTGCTTTGCTAACATCTCTTTAAGGCGCGCGTGGACACTAACGCGCCGTCAGCCAAGCAGAAGGACCTGTTAGCGCCATCGCCTGCCGGGGTTGCGGGTTGTTCGAATGAGAACACCCTCCCCCGAAGTCATTTGATGATTTTCCATCGGCGAAAAAACAGGAGTTCATTATAAAACATTCTCACTGTCCATCAGCGGAACATAGACATACCAAAATATAAATATACAAATTTTACAACGATAAATAAAACTGTAAATTTAAAGTCCAACACATTGGCAGATTGTCAATTAGCAGAAATAATAAATCCGACATTCAACGCACCCGCTGTTTATCTCGATGGGATCTTCATCCCTCACCGCTAGGGGGCGGGCAGGAGCCAGTAATTGGGCGCGATGCCGGAGAGATAACGCCGTCTGGCCGGGCACTGATTAAATGCATGTGCATATTTCTGGATGTTTGGTTTTGGATTACTGAAGATTAATAAGATGTTAGGATCATCGTAATATTGTAATTATTTAACAGTTTTTTTTTGTCTTTTCTATGGGCACTTCAACTTGCATGTCTTGCTATATCGTTCCCACACAATGCACCCTCTCGATATGAATGATGTAATCAAGATTTTGTAACAATATCCAGATTTAAAAGAGCGTCCATGGAGTTTCTTTCCCATTCTTCTCAATAGAGATCTACGCTTTGGAATCGGAAACTACAGTACTTTTATAGTTATTATGCTTTGTGACTGGGACTGCAGCTTAATTTTTATTGTTATCATTGTATCGACAATTCAAAAGTGCCTATAAATGGCCTACTTGAAATAAATACTTTTGATTGTAAATTTTGACATTAGAATGTATTTATTTGGATCTAGCAACAATTTGCGTTTAAAATGTATTTATTTGAATCTAGTAACTATTTGCCTTTAATTCATTCCTGAAATAATGATTAAACGAAGCTGTACCGTAAATTGCAAATACGATTTTACACTCCCATTTGATTTTAGGAAGTTACAAAATTTGGGTGAAGTTAGATATTCAGCAATAGCACCATCTGTTTATCTTCACCACGAATCATTAAAGTTCAATGAAGAAAAGGGTTCACCACATAAGGCTCGAGAATTTTGCCACAAAAGTGATTTGCGAACTCGTAACTTTGCCTCCGCTTAACTTCACAAACCCACAACTTCGGTCGCCAAAACAAAATTAGCATATCCCACAGCTTTTGGTAATTAAGTGTCTTTTTAAAGCAATGATAATTACCGATTCAGCCTTTGTAGACAGCCTTTTAATCACAGCCCTTTTGCAACAATTCTGCTTACCCTAATGACGTCACCGTGACATAGTGTTCAGGATAGGGTTGGTACTCTGTAATTACCCAAAATCAGGGTAATTCGGACCGCTGAGTATGCCGAGCTTTTTGCTCGTTAGCTCTGAGGTGTGGTGCCAGTGAGCGAGAGCTTAATTACCTGCACGAATATCAGCACAACTTTTCATTTTCATTTTACTTGGCAATACCCTGCACAGACATCAAAGTTACGTAATTCTAGATTAATGCAATATCGATGCTTTGATAATATTAATACTGTTTCATTTTTAGATTACCCGACGCGATCCTCAGACAACAGTGCAGAGGATGTTATACAGAGAAGAAAATGTGATTGGTATAGAAAACTTACAGCCTGACTGCTTAAGACTGTATCACATCAAGATAACTGCAGACAAATGATATGAAGCCCGACAAAAGAAAGACTAAACCGCCAAAAAAGCTATCACATATTTGTGATGCTTTGTATTGTTTACTAGATGCGCTCCGCGGTGTCATCTGTGGTGAAAAACACCATATTTGAATTATTTGATCGTCCCAAACAAAGTATTTTTCCGAATTAAAAATTAGCAATTTTAACTAAAATCCGTTAAGCCGTTTGAGTGTTAAAGAAAACCAAACGTACACACAAATACAAACTTTTGACTTTATTATCAGTGTGATTTATTTTGTGTGCGTCATAACTAGACGTTTTCTCTTAGGTTTAAAGAAAAAATATTTTTTTCTTCTTTCTTTCAAAACAGTCATCAGTGATACCTCACCTCAACAGTGCTTCATAGAGCGTAGAAGAGCCGCGTCATCGCCGCTCAGATTGCCTGTGAAATGGCTGGAACGCGAGAAGGGACGTCACGTAACCTCTCCGAGTCGATACATCGCATGGAGAGGAAACACTAAGATTAATGACGATGTAATGAAGGAAAAACGGTGATAATACACGGTGGCTTTAATTTATCAAGCAGTATGACATTGTTTCAACCCCTTATAAGAAGACAAGAAATGTCGAAAGATTCCGTGATATCGATACACGCAGGGAAGAATAGTATCATCATCATCTGCCTAGCCTTTTCCCAACTATGTTGGGGTCGGCTTCCAGTCTAACCGGATGCAGCTGAATATCAGTATTTTACACCATATTTGAATTATTTGATCGTCCCAAACAAAGTATTTTTCCGAATTAAAAACAGCAATTTTAACTAAAATCTGTTAAGCCGTTTGAGTGTTAAGGAGTACCAAACGTACACACACAAATACAAACTTTCGCCTTTAATATCAGTGGGATTTATTTTGTGTGCCCGTCGTCATAACTAGACAATAGGGAAGAATAGTAGGTATAAATCTTACAAATATTTTTCGTGTAACAGTTTTAGTTGCCATACTCCTCTGAAACGGCTAGACTGATTTGTATGTAATTTTATATGTATAATTGGTAGGTCTGAGAATCGGTCGTAATCTATTTTTCATATCCCTAAGTAATAAGGGTGGCTAGAAAAAAAAGTTTTAATAAGTTCAAAATCAACCAAAATTTTAGTACCAAACAGTTTAAAAAAAAACTTTTAAGTTATTTGAAACGAAACTTGAATTTTTGTACTTAAATGCTAAAAAAGCAAGATAAATATAGCTCTGGAAACATTAAAACCATCAAAAGTACTAAGTAAGAGAAACAATCTTTACATCTAAAAGCACTTAATTTAATAACTTCAACGACCAAGTCTCGAGAATCATAACGAAATCATCCAGACGTTTACCTTCTCCATAATTAAATGAACTAAGCGCTTTACGGGAAGATAACCGAGTATCAGAAGAACTGTTCCCGCAAGAGGTCTCCAAACAATACGACAATTAGACAATAAGGTCGGTCCGTGAATAGCTTAATCTGGAAGCAAATGCTGTTAACATTCTCTCTCTGTATTTGTTGGCGCGGCAGACGGGCGCGACAAACGTTGGTGACTGGAATTTTAATTGTTTGGTTTAGTCATTGGTTTTGTGAGAGACTCCGTGATGCTTAAATTGTTGCTAACAAGGTAGGATGTTTGTAAGTATGTGAATTTATATGACAGAGCTTTTTATCTGAAATCTGCAGAAACTGTCCGTGACAAACAGCCTGACAAAAAACTGTGTTTTTGAAGGAACATGAAAAACTGTTTCCTCGACAAACAGACATTAAAATTATTTTTTATGTAGGTATATATTGTTACTCCAACAAGTAATGTTAATTAATACTCGAAAGATTGACATTGAAACTACCCAAACTATAACAAAAAATCATGTACTTTCTACTGGACTACACTTTATCTTAAATATGAATTTTTTCGGTAAGTGAACAATGGTTGTTATTCAAGAATAAATCTTTAAACACATCTGCACGCGTTTCTACTTTTATTTCTAAAATTAGCTTCGATAAAAGTCACAGTCATACACTTATTGCAGTTTTGCAAGAAATTGCTGATCTGACAAAATATAAATCTCATTTACTTGATAGCACATATTTTATTTTAACCAAATCAGCAATTTTACTGACACACAATCTGTTCATAAAGAAAACATTTACTTTATTATGAAAATCTTTTTATACGTCACATTGAAGATTTTTGAAACGAAAGAAACTCTATAGTCACTCAACAGTATAACATAAACGGCTAAGGATTACAATTTTGAAGTGAATCAATTTTAATTCTATTCTTATGTACTATTAATTTCTATATTTTGGTTTTTAATTGGATCATGTTTTTTTTTGTACTATGTAATAATTTATAATTTTTAAACATTTTTCAAATGTTGTCTTTTTATATTTTTGTTTTAACACCTAGTTATAAGTGTATGCCGTGGTGTCCTATAATTGAAGAAACACACCTAAAACAAACTATTGTATTGTGTATAAAATTAATGTATGTGTGTATCCTTTGTTGGCGATCCAAATAAATAAATTTAAAAAAACGATTAAATAATAGACAAATTATTGTAATTTAATCATTTTTAAAACTGCTGGTTTACTAATCCCAGTTCTCATTGTTACCGGCGCAGTGTCACCACGACCTGCTTTCTCGGAAATCTTAGTAAAGCGTCATTTGCACTTTTCTCGCGGTACAAAAACATCACGGGAGAGATGAAAAATGAAATATCACGAACAGCCCTCAGTTCGCTAGAGCTTCCAGCTATTTGTTAGCAGATAATACGTTTTCTGAGAAAACAATGCGCTCTGAAGATTTCTTATGAAGTGGGTTGGAAGTATTGTTGGTTTAAAAACGATGTGATTGTGTAACTGCAATCACATCGTTTTTAAACAAACATTACTTGTTATGTACTATTGTTCTAGGGATTGTGTTTTGCTGACCCGATTTTATGGTGCCACAAATTTAGTTCATCATGTTGTTTGTTCCTCGTTAAGCCGTTGGTCCCGGCTGTCATTTGTAGATCTTTGACAGTCGTTACAGGTAGTCAGTGTTCCGAAAGTCTGACAACCAGTCTTACCAAGGGGTATCATATTACCCAGTATTAACTGGGTTGTGGAGGTCAGATAGGCAGTCGCTCCATGTAAATACTGATATTCAGCTGCATCCGGTTAGACTGGAAGCCGACCCCAACATAGTTGGGAAAAGGCTAGGCAGATGATGATGATACTATTCTTCCCTGCTAACACTGTCTGTACGTAAGAACAAAATTTATAACAATTTTAACCTTATTATCGCTTGACGGCACGGTTGGCGCAGTGGCTGAGCGATTGACTGCTGCGCTGCGTGTCGCGGGTTCGATTCCTGCACGGAACAAATATTTGTATGGCCTGTTTGTGTATGTAAATTTAAATGTTTGTAAACGCACCCACGATACAGGAAAAATTCCTAGTGTGAGGCAACGTTTTTTTTTTTTTTTTAAATATCCTTTTGCCAAATTTTAGTAAACCTTAACAGTCATGGTAACCATATAGTTAACAATTGAGAAAAGTAGACGAGAAAAGTATTTGATAAGTGTTATCAATGTACACTTCTAAAGTATAAATCTTAATTCTATACTGTAATATTTATATATGAATATTACATTTATAATACATATTATAAAGTTTGTGAATTTGCTAAACAGATTTTGAAAATTCTTTTAACAATAGAAAACCATGTTATTAGTGAGTGTCATAGGCTATCACGCTGTGAGCTACGGGAGTTGAGCAGTAGGATAAGTCACTACAGGAACTCGGTTACCCGAGTTCACTAAATTACTAGGTTTTACAACCTAGTAATTTAATAAAAGAAAAAAATTGTATGTTTGTAACGAACAAACTCGAAAACGAGTAAACCGATTTCAAGAATACTGTTACCATTATCATTCTACATTATTAGTGAGTGACATTGACTTTATAACATCACGCTACGATACTCAGGAGTTGAGCAGCGGGTGAAACCGCTGAGCACAGCTAGTCTCTAACATAAACAAACTCCATATATATTTGTCTACACGTTTGCAGTCTCCGAGCTCGATCACCCATTTCCGAGAGCGACAACCTTTTAGCGCGCTCTTTCATCGTGACGCGTATCAATTTGTTTGACAGACACAATTTACATGTTACGGTAAAAAACAAAATATACCTTATACTCTATATATACATACTATATTGATATGTTGTGTTTGAAATGATTTTGCGGAAAACGTTTCGCGGTAAAATTGAGTATAAATGGTTTAAAAATATTGCGTTTACATACCTGCAGTCTATTAATTGTTGAGAACATGATATATAAAGTGTGAGTTCCATGTTTTAGGTGGCGAGCTCGTTCAAATTAAAACCTCTTCTTGTTTAGAAATGTCTGAAGAAGAAAAAAACGAACTATAAGACTTGAGTATCGAACCCAAGACGTTGTGATGAGCAGCCATGATTGTGATAGCTAGACCAACGAGACAGTCCATCAGTGTTATGTTTATACTTAGACTAAATACCAAACCTTACAACATTACCAAGCAGACAGCCACTCAATACAAAAGTCGATACAAAAACGGAACAACGGAAATGGCATTATTCGAAAAACATCAAGAAAGATGTCTTACAGAAAGTGAAGACACCGGAAAGCATCATTAAGTATTGACAGCGCTATGGGGTGGAGCGAAAGGAGACTCATGTCCGTATGGGGTGCGCCCCGCGACGGCCCAGTTGCGCCAAGTTGTATGGGAAATATCATGGGACTCTCTCGGAAGGGGTATTAGAAATGGATGATATTTTTATTTTGGGGGAATTAGTTTGAAAGTTTTTGGGGTAGGTACATGGAAGGAATCTTTTATCTTCGTGGTGCAGTGGTGAAATTGTATGGAGTACAGTCGCAAACACATTTATACACTTGCCAAAGTATAAAAGCGATTTCTTACTTGTGTATTGATTAAAGTTTTATGGTTTCACGAAAACTGTATTTTGGAAGCCATACTATTTCGAAATAAGTTCTTTATCTAAGTAGAAACAGTTTTTACAAATCAAGAAATATGCTTTTGAGATTTGGTTGGTGTATACGTGTTATTGCTTGTGACTGTACCTATATGATTTGAAAAGAGGAAAGACTGGTAAGCCTTTGTTATTCAGTTCAAACTTCTACCAAGGCAGAATAGACGTAGAATGCATCCTACATAAGTTTTAGTATGTCAATTTTATTTCAATTCAAAGTACCTATAATTCAAATTTTATACCGGAGAAACTGCGAAAAAAAGTAATACTATAGGTACTTAAGTATGTGGTTCTCTGCTTTTACTCTAACATTTCCTCACTAGATTTTTGCCGACCTCTGCTGAAAACCTATAAATCCGTTTCAAAATCATGATAACATAATTCAGACAGCTTGTTTCCTAAACTCCACTTCTAAGCCACCCTTACACTAAACTACAAATTTTACAAACCCCCCAAGTTAACAAACGATTTATGTAAACTACCAATTTTACATACACCCTGAGTTTACATAAGAAGTGCAGTTAATTCGTTCGGCTTCCGATCGCACTGCAGTGTTGCGGTGCGCGCATAAATTGTAGTATCGTGCCATTCGATGTTATTTATGTTACGTGGATGCGCGATCTCAGACGCATAAATACGATTCGGAGACTTCAGGCCGTACTAGTGGTCAAGAAATCACTGGAAATATGTGGATACCGCGTATCGGCAATAGTACAATGGGCGACCTAGACAAGTGGCTAAGACATTCTGGATGATAAAGGCAGAAGCCAGGCCGATGAAGCATTGCGAGACTACTTCCGGACATCGTAGATGCGGGTCTTTGGACGGTGAGCAATTTGTAACTCACCGTCCGTACGTCTAGTGACGACAAACCATGTCAGCGGCGCGTTAGTGTTCCAGCCGCCTAGAGATGTCAGCAAAGCAGAGCCACCGCCACGGCCACCGCCTGCCGGGGTTGCGGTTTATTCGAAAGACATACCGCGGCCCCGGAACATAAAGGGCAAAAGAAGGAATGTTGGTGGTTATGGGATATTCTAATATTTCAAGCTCAGAGCATATTAAACGACCAGTTCTCTCTAATTCTCTTAGTAGGGGCGGCTTCACGAGCCACTACCTTCCTGAATTATAAGACGGCACTAAATTCGCGATTCAATTTATGAGTTATCGTAAATTTTGACGAGTTGCGCCATCGCCTGATTTAATTACTCAGTTGTAATTATTGTTTTACTGCTGTTGCGAATAAATTGTTTACGCGAATGTTACATATTTATGTTTTATTTTAGAGCCTAGATTATTGCAGTCAGTGTTTTCTGTAGCGCTCTTGAACATCATTCGGGTGACGACAGCTCGTTTTAGCACTGTGTAATTTCTTATTTAAATGGTAATTGCGTAGCGCCTGCTGAGCGTTAGGTTTTGGGTTTGATACATGGGTCGGGCATATTGTTGTTGGGTTTTACCATCAGGAATTTATCCGTAGCAACCACGGAATCTAGATTTGTGCCCAGTTGATGACGATGGTCTCGCCCTTGTGACTTTAATATAACTGGTGAAATGTGGGCGTACTATTAAGTACCTACACCTCTGAAAACTCTTTTTGAAGTAAGATCGGTATAATTTGTTATTAAAAAAAGGTAATGTTACAGGAACTTGTCCGAAAAATATCCTTAAACGCTACAAACACACTATCACCTGAAATACCGACAAAATCCGGACCCAACTTTTTGGACCACAAACTTTCTTTCAGCGCAACCTTTCTATAGGCCGTTATCACACTATACAGTCTATTGAGAGAACACGACGCACGGTGATTGATATTAATGGTCGTCCGTGCGGTGTGTAAGCGGCCTTATCTTTGCCGTCGACGAACTACGCTGCCTTTTTCGGCCAAAACATGGTAACTCAACAAACATTTTTTCGAGTACTGGGGTACTGGAACCGTTTAGTCAGTAAATGTCTGACACTCTCCTCCGCTCCGCCCTGAGCGTGGAAAGTTATTTGATGATTTTTCATCCACAAAAAAAGAAAGTCCGTTAGCACTAGGTCATTACTGTAAAAAGTTATACAAGTATGTTTTTCTTCTAATAAACAGTTTTTAATCGTACAAGCTTAAAATTCAGTCTGGTGCGCAAACAATGAATTTTCGATTTTATTGGGATACTGCTTTTTGGATTACGAGGCCAGAACGGACGGAGGCCTTTTCATAAACTAGGCCGGAGACGGCAAAATAGTTTGTAGTTTTAAAGAGGCTTCAAGTTTTGAAGTGCGGACGTAAACCCGGTATGGAAGGGTATGGTAAATAGACGAAGTTTTGGAAGAATTGATAAAGTATGTTGCTGGAAAATGTTTTGATAATAAAACCTTTTGGCCGTGTAGCTATGGGACGAACTCTTAAGTAAAAAAGATCGTATTGCTCTTAGTTAAATTAATAATATTTCGAATTAAAATGGCTACTCGTATTTTGCGTTTATAAACATTTTCTTTTCAAGTCACTTGTTTTTCTCTTCGTAATTTCCCATCTATGTATGTAGAAATAAATGTTCGTACATTTCTTCTTACTTTTATTCTAGATAGCAATATATTAGTGGTGCACCACGAAGGCGTTTCCGATACAAGACGATAAATTACACGCAGCGCCGGCTACGGTGCTACGGCGTAGCAGTGCAGCTCTATTGCTACGACACTCGCTTTCTAGGAGACCATTCATTGGCTACGACGACGGCGAACATTTGATGCTATGCGAAATGTGAATTAAACTGGATAAGAATTCACCAGTCTATTTTCTTAAAAATAATTCCGACCATTTCATTCACATTTTTTTTTTTAAAACGTTCCCCCACGCTAGTGATTTCCTTTCCGCTCCTGGATCGTGGGTGTGTTTACAAACATTTAATTTCACATACACAAACAGCCAGACCCGGAACAATTATCTGTAGGCCATACAAATATATTTTCCGTGCGGGAATTGAACCCGCGACACGCAGCGCAGCAGTCGATCACTCAACCACTGCGCCAAAAATGCTTAAATAGTTGAGGTTCAGTTAAAATATATGCCTGATTTATTAATTCAGTCGACGTATTGGATTGATTTATTTTCAAAAGGATTGAATCACTGGGTTAGAATAAAATAATGATTTGCGTCCTGAAAAATCTGCTTCATGGCAGATTTTTTACGACGTATTATTTGTTGTAAAGTATTTCCTGTAGATTTTTTAAATGTAAATGATCCCTTATATACTTCTTTCGCGTCGTGCACGTTTTGATTCACTCGGACATTCGGTTCACACATGTATAATAGATTTTTTGATTGTTTAAATATCTTTTTCGGGAACTATTGTCAATATAAGAAAACATGCCAACGATATAAAAAAGACTGCAAAAAATTATTACTATTAAAGGGAGCTAAGTGTCTCATCACCTACGACCGAATTAATCATCCCAATTCTTATCCACATTTCTACAATCTTAGCCAAACATCGCTTCGCCGTCGCCTCGGCGCCAGTCTTGACCCTGTCCCATTCACGCCACGGCTGGTGCCCCACAAATATTGCTAAACAAACAACTAATGGGCCAGCACCGTGAATGGGATAGCTTTATAGCTAAAAATGGGACGCCCACTGATTGTGTAGCCGTAATGGTTCCCGTAATTTGTCTGTAAACATATAATTAGTGAAGTTAATTCAGATGTTGTGATTAAATAAGAAATAAATCTAGGGTTTCTGAACTTAGTCAGTTAAGAAACACCAGGTATTTGACTAAAGTATTTCAGTTGATTAATCCAAATGATATAATTATAGTTTAAGTTAATGTTACCTAAATCACACGTGCTTCATTTTGCTTAAATACCTAGTTTTATATAAGAAATATTTAATCAACTTTAAAAGTATCATGAGACGAGATGGATGCGTTTAGGATTTTTTCCTGTATCGTGGGTGCATTTACAATCATTCAAACTCACATATACAAACAGCCAGACCCGGTACAATTATCATCATACAAATATTTCTTCCGTACGGGGACCGAACCCGCGACACGCGGCGCAGTAGCCAATCGCTGATCCATTGCTCCAACCGTGCTGTCAATATTAAAAGGGTTGCTGGAACAAACTGGATGCAGAAGAGAAAGAGTTGTGGTGCAGCTTGGGAGGCCTTGGTCCAATCAGCAGATGAGAGTGATACGCTTAGAGGATCGAATGATTCAAACAAAGAGAAACTCTAGATTTGATTTTGCTCTATGCAGCAACAATGTTAACAGTTAAACAAAAAACTTTAAATGAAGTAGATAATCACACAAAATGATTAACATTGCGGTTTGTTCAAATTTACACATTTGATTCCCTAAATAAGTTCCGAATACACTTCCTACTCCCTACCCCTATTAACCCCAAACCCGTCACAGATAAGGAACACATCTGACGTGGCATTACCGCGCGCAGCGACGCAGTGTTACCAACTATTAGGTAGCGAACTAATTGGGTACAAAGCGAGGGGCGATCGCGCACAATTAGCACGGGCCAGGTCTAATGACTCGGAAGTTTTGTAGCGAGTGTAGCGACCACTAATTACTGACCGTAAGATATGGGCCAAAAGGAGCGAAGAAGCGGATTGAAAGATGTGGGTCATGTTTCTATTGGTGTCAAAATTCAGTGGCAAAGAGCAGAGGGCAATATGGAAAATTAGTAAAGAACAGTTGAGGATCTCTGCTGAGCACTTGGGGTCGTGCAAGGTGCTATTAGGTTTTCCCGCCAGGAAATTCTCAGTAGCAGCCACAAAGTCTGGATTTGTGCCCGTTTGATAGCTATAAACTTATTACATGGGAATTAAACATAAAATAACGTTGGGTTTCTCCTGTATCGTGAATGCGTTCATAAACATTTAAAGTCGAATCAACTATGTGTAGGCTTTACAAATTTTTGTTCCGTGCGGGGATCGAACCTGCGGCACGCAGCGCAGCATTGGATCGCTCACTGCGCCAACCGTGTCGTCAATTAGCAATTGGCTAAATGTGGGAGTCCTGTTAGGTATACCTCTACGTTACCTTTGGAAATTTCAGGCGTGATATTTCACTATGTGATTAAATATATTATTGACCAAAACAGCATTTCTATGCTCTAGACCTGTTCTAAATCAATCGTCATTTATAATATCCTTTCTATTATAAAATATAATAATTCTTCCCTTAACTCGCTATCGCAGAAGGTTGAGATTTGATTTGAAATACTTACTTTAATCACGGATTACCTCAATATATTTCAAAACATAACTTTATATTTACTTTTAAAGCGGCTCTTTACAAATTGCAAACTAAATAAATAAATAATAAATTAAACAAGTTAACTATCTCTTTAATTAAACACCGCTTCAAAACTTTAATCAACACCTCATTACCTTCAGAATTAATCGCGTTCTCTTCTAATTTACACTACATTATGAAAATTTCCACGCCAATGAAAGACGTAAAGTTTCTTGCTTCATGCTCAAATTATCTGACGAGTAAGCAAAAACAGAAAATCGGCAAAGTTAGAATATTTTGAGGCTGCTTCTGAAATAATAAAGTACCTAAAAGAAATAAAAATTATAGATATAAATATTATTGACAAAATCATGTGCATCTTCTGAAACCAGTCAGTGTCCTGACACTGTCAACGTTTCTACACAATACCTTTGCACAGTTTTTTTACGCCAAACTATAAACAAAAGCCAAATTACAGTTTTTGTTACTAGCCCCCTATTGTCTCATTGCTCCACACCTCTCTATTCTGTCCGATACCTGGTCTTGTTCGCCCCGCATATAACACGTCACACCACCTTCGCCACAGTCTACCTCATCGGTGAAGTAAACAATATCAAGTATTTGAAAAAAAAAATCGATAGACATGTGAATGTTGTTTAAGAAAATTTATGACTAATAGACATGTATAACTCCAACTTCTAAGCAACACATTCTAAGACTGTGCCGTAGCAAAATCGTCAGTTATTTACTCTTATGACTAACTAAAAAACTAGTTATCTGGTCCTTAAGTGTGAAATGATTGCATTTAACTAGCAATTAGTTCAGTTGGCAAAATGCAGTATTAATACCACTAATCTGCCCTAAATGCAACTAAATGTTTGTTCGGTCGAACAAACATTCGGTCGAATGTTCGGTATTGGAATCGAATATTCGTTCCATGAATCGAACTTCAGACTACCAAAATTTGATAAAAGGAGCTGAATTTCGAGTTTATTTATAGTTGTTTGTAGTAAGTGTTATGTTGGATTCTTAATAAAAGATGTCCATTAAGTATGATACTGGTTTATTGACAGGAGACACAGTAGGTACACATCGTAAGACATGACAGGAAGAAGTGAGGCAGAGCGCCGGGAGATCACAGATAATACATAGACTAGTGAAGACCATAATAGTACAACTAAATAGTGATGTTACAACATCCCCCTTGTTGAGTTCAAATTAGACCCCTGACTGACAATTAATATAAGTGCTATGCTATTTGACTTTATACAAGACAACATGCTTAATTATACTTATGGTTATACTTAAACTTTACTTATGACTTTATTTATAACTTAACTTAATCAATTTCTTCAATTAACCTTCTGGTAGGTTTTACAATACGACCTGACCTAGTTGTTACATTTGAGGATTGTTGAGATGAGGATCCTTGATGCCTAGACTCCTGTCTGTCACCTTCCTCTCCCCTTTGTGACGAGTTGGATTGCATGGGAGGGTTAGCACAATTATGAGAATATTTATGTCTTAAGTGAATTCTATTCCTCCTATACCTAACTCCATTGACATCCTCAACAACATATGATCTATTATTTGACAATCTTTGCTTAACAATAGCTTGTTCCCAGTTGCTACTAGGGTTTCTCTTAAAATAGACATGATCATTATGATGTAACATAGACATTGACTTGGCATTCTTATTGTAGTATTTTGACTTATTTTGATCATTTTTCTTGACAGACTCTTTGTAATCTTTAAATGTTACCACTTTTGGCTTTAACTTCTTATATGATGTTGGAATGTTATCTCTTAAGTTCCTAGACATGAGTAACTGTGCTGGTGATGAAAAATTATTTTTACCTGTATTTCTATATTGTAACAATGCTATGTATGGATCTGATCCATTTTCTTTGCATTTTCTTAGCATGTTTTTTATAATTTTGACTGAACTCTCTGCTTGTCCATTAGACTGTGAATGATATGGGCTAGTAACAACATGTTCTATGTCCCATTCTTGCAAAAAAATTTTGAATTGGATTGACTGAAAAGGAGGTCCACCATCTGAGACTAGTGACAATGGTATTCCATGGCGTGCAAAAATTGACTTTAAATGAGTAATAACATTTTGAGATGTACTGTTTTTATTTAATAATGCTATTTCTATGTATTTTGAGTAATAGTCTGTGACAATTAAATATACTAAACTATCAAAATGCATTAAATCAATACCTACTTGTTGCCATGGGTATTTACAGATTTCAAAATTTTGTAGTGGTTCCTTTTGATTGCTTTGTTTAAACTTAGCACATATAAGACATTGGTCTACTAAATTCTTAATATCACTTGACATATTTGGCCAATACAGAGATTCTTTAGCTAGTTTTAAACATTTGTTTATACCCTGGTGACCTTTGTGAATCTGTTCTAACATTCCTTTGTACATAGACTGTGGTACTATTAATTTTGAGCCTTTGAAAAGTAAATCTTTAATTACATGAATTTCCCCTTGAATATTCCAAAATGGTTTTACCAATGGACTGACATTGTTTTTATTGTTTGGCCATCCTTCATTATAATATTTTTTTAATAATTGCAAGGATTCATCCTTTCTGGTTTCCTGTGCCAATTGTGTACTATATTCTTTTGTAATTGCTAAGTTAGCATACATTAGATTGACATGACAAGACATTTCTGATTCATTTTCAGGTATATAGTGATCTTTCAAGGCGGCTCTTGACAAAGTGTCTGATATAAACATTTCTTTACCTGGAACATGTATAACTTCTAAATCATATTTTTGACAAGTTAACATCATACGCTGTAATCTAGCTGGGACATCATGTAATGGTTTTTTAAACAGATAGACTAATGGTTTATGATCAGTGTGAACTGTGACTCTGTTACCATATACATATTGGTGAAATTTTTCACAACCAAATTGAATTGCTAGCAGCTCCTTCTCTATTTGAGCATACCTTTCTTGGGTTTGAGTTAAAGTCTTTGAACTGTATGCTATAGGCTTATTTTTTTGTAAAATGACTGCACCTAACGCTGACTTTGACGAATCGACTGACAAGACTAATGGAATCTTGGGATTATAATGAGCTAAAACTGGTGAATTTGTAATTTCATCCTTCAGTTTCCTCAGACATTGACTATGATTTTCGTCCCAAGTCCAGACTGCATCTTTTTTTAAAAGATTTCTTAACATTTGTGTTTTTTCTGACAGGTTACTTATAAAAGGTCCTAGGTAGTTTATCATACCTAGTATTCTCTGTAACTCTTTGACATTTTGTGGTGTGGGCATGTTGACAATTGCTTTGACCTTCTCAAGATCTGCCCTTGCACCATCTTTACTGAAGACATAACCTAAAAAACATACTTCTGACAGTGAGAATTTACACTTTGACTTGTTAAATTTTAAATTGACTTGACGAGCTCTTTGCATGACTTTATGTAATCTTTCATTGTGAATTGACTCGTTTGGACCATACACTAAAATATCGTCAATAAAAATTAGAACTCCTTCTATATCACCAAATAAATTCATCATGACTCTTTGAAATATTTCTGATGAGGCATTTATGCCGTATGGTAATCTTAAATATTTATATCTACCAAATGGTGTTTGAAAGGTACATAATTCTGAACTATATTCATCTAAACGTAGCATCCAAAACCCTGAAAATGCATCTAAATGAGAAAAACATACAGCCCCTTCGAGCTGAGACCTAATCTCATCAATTGACTTGAGTGGATAATGTTCCCTCATGATATTTTTATTTAAATTTCTAGGATCAAGACAAATTCGTAACTGACCTGAACTTTTTACTGTTACAACGACTGAATTAACCCACTCTGTAGGTTTTGTAACCTTTACTATGACTTGCATTTTCTCCATGCGATCCAACTCCTCACGCAGTTTCCCTTGTAATGCGAATGGGACTTTCCTGGGCGGATCCACACATGGTACTGCATCAGGCTTGAGTTTTAGATGACAGACTGGAGGCAGACAGCCAAGACCCTGGAATACATCATTATATTGTGTATGAATTTGTTCACAAAAGTCTTGTTTTGATACTGAAAAGACACGTTTTATTATACCTAACTTTTCACAAATTGGGAGACCAAGGACATTTGGACACTCTATATCTGGTATTATAAACATTATGTTTTCAACAATGTTCTTATTGTTTAAGCAAAAATTACAAATTAAGTTGACTTTGCCTAAAATCGGAATGGATTTTCCACCAAATCCTGTGACATTTATTTGACATTTGACAAGTGACAATTTTGACAGCTTATTTTGACTTTTAACATTTTGAAATGTTTGTTTTGACATTATATTGACATCTGCACCTGAGTCTATAATGCATTTGACTTTGGTATCTCCTACCAATAAGCTAATTTCCCACGACTGCTTTGAGTGATTCAAAGTATTGACCACTGATGATCCATTGTGTGACTGACTGGACGACTGTGCCTTATTGTGAAATCCCTCAGACATGTGACTGATTTCATCATTGAGACTCTGACATTTTTTCTTTTGACTTTTTGACTGGACATAGGACCTGACTGGACTGACTGACTGACTGACTGGTCTGACTGAGTGACTGACCGTGACTTTTTGACTGGACATAGGACCTGACTGGACTGACTGACTGACTGACTGGTCTGACTGAGTGACTGACCGTGACTTTTTGACTGGACATAGGACCTGACTGGACTGACTGTGAGAATGACTATTACGACTTTGACTATTATGACTTTGACTATTCAGCATACCTACGAAATAATCTTGACTACCATTATCTGAATTAAACGATTGCAACTGACTGACTTTTTTATTTTTGAGACAAAATTTAGCAAAATGATTATAAGATTTACATGACCTGCATTGAACTCCTTGAGCTGGACACTTGTAGCGATGAGACTGCCCACAGCGGCTACATGTCTTCGAGCTGCTTGAAGCTGAAGGTGACTCGCGACTGCCTGAAGCTGGCTTGCGACTGCTTGAAGCTGACTTGCGACTGGAAGCTCGCTGTCGACCATCTCCTCGACTACGGATCCTCCGACTGAGATGCATGACGTTTTCACTGGCGATGCTGCTCCCTTTGACTATTTTCTCAGCATCCTGCTGTGCGACTATGAGCGTCCTCGCTAGCTCTTGCATTCTCTGATAGGTTAAGTCATGTTCTTGCAGTAACCTTTGACGCACATGTGACAAGTCCAAATTGAGGTTTGCAATGAAAATATCTTTGATGAGCGATTCCCTGAGCGTGCCAAACTCACATTCTCTGCTTTTATTCTCCAAATCCATGAGGAATTCGTCGATGCTTTCGGATTTTTCCTGCTTACGTGTGAAGAATAGGTATCTGCACATCGTGATATTTTTTCTTGGCTCGAAATATTTATCAAATTTTGTTTTCACCTCTTCAAGCGTGCTGCCATTGATTGTTAGGTTAAAGGTATTGAAAATGTTCAGACCTCGCTCACCGATTGAGTGCAGTAGAATGGCTATTTTGCGTTTCTCAGTTGCTTTGTCAAGGCCTGTCGCTAGTAAATATAGCTCAAATGCTTGCGACCATTTTTTCCATGATTCAGCGTTGTTATGAGCTGGATCCGACGATATGTTGAAATTTTTGATATGTGAGTTGAAAGTTGACTCACCGTCATGGCCGACTTGCCTGGTCGCGTCGCCGACTTGGTTGGGCATTTTTCTTTAGATGACTTCTTCAGATGACTTCTGACACCATGTTATGTTGGATTCTTAATAAAAGATGTCCATTAAGTATGATACTGGTTTATTGACAGGAGACACAGTAGGTACACATCGTAAGACATGACAGGAAGAAGTGAGGCAGAGCGCCGGGAGATCACAGATAATACATAGACTAGTGAAGACCATAATAGTACAACTAAATAGTGATGTTACAACAGTAAGGACTTATTTTATGCCTGCCCACTTAAAGACTAACACTAACTGTGGCACTGACTGCTGTAACTAGCACTAATTGGCACCTAAATTAATGTCGAAATATTCTTGCACTTTTTGAAATTGAACTCTTAGCACTAAGGTTTTGGCATTCATATCATTTTAACACTGCTCGATTTGTGGATGTAAACTTCTGCTTAACTTTTCGGGGATTAGAGGCGTGATTTTCATGTAATGTTAATTTTTGTCGCAACTAGGTAAGCAGTTAAATCTTAAGCTATTATATAAACCACAGAATATATTTACCATGTGAAGGCTTTATAAAGACGTTCTTGAATTGAATATTCATAGCTTTATTCAACGAAACATGCACAAAATAAACGAGGTCTTTGCCTAGCACGCAGCTCTTTTTCTACATCAACAATTAGGTCATATGGTAAGGTGATATTAAAATTACTTCGTGTGAAGAAAATTTCGTTAACATATTATTTATAATTTGATGCCGAAAAAGCAAGCAGCCGAACTGATATACATTGGTCACCTCTTGGCGGCTAGCGCTGAAACGCGACACGTCTTGCAACTGCTTCTGCGGAGAAAAACAAATGAAAATATTGTATGGAGCATGCCGCGAAATAGCTGACTGTGATCAGTTAAAGAAAACCAGTGATTTCTGTGTCTCTTGAACCCAATCACGTCACAAATCCCATCCCACAACCGGAGAGGACGGAATCGGGACCTTTCGTGTTCCACGCGTGCCTAAAAGAAATATCTGCGAATAACAGGGCATTTTTCAGTAGCAACTCTACTGAAAAATGTCACTCTGTCCAACCATGAAATCGAACTCAAAACCATGCCTTCCAAACATTTCTAACATAAAAATAATGACCAAAGTCTTGATTCGTTGAACTAGTAAAAAGGGCGGGTAATCCAACGCCACATCTGCCCTCTCCCGGGGTATTTCAATTAGATCCAGTACTATCTACATCTTGCGGTGCCGGGGTCCGTCGCACGAGTCTGCGATATTTCTCAAGATAACGGACCTTGCTTGTTATTGTCGGACGTGCGTCTCGTGTGAGTTATGTGGTTTGTCATAAATCTTGAGACTTTAATTAGAGGGATTGTGTAGGGTGTGCAGTAGGTAACTTTAGTAATGCATGCTATTTAAATATCTGTCCTGCTGCGATGTAGCAGCAATTTCTCGTACAAAAAAGGAAAGAGCATTGACAACAACAGCAACGTAACAACTTTATTTTAGTGACGACACTGTAGGCGCAGTGGCTGACCAATCGACTACTGCGCTGCGTGTCGCGGGTTCGATCTAATTTTTGACGTATTTTTTTTAATTCCGATATTTGTATGGCCTACAGATAGTTGTTCCGGGTCTGGCTGTTTGTGTATGTGAGTTTAAATGTTTGTAAACGCACTCACGATACAGGAGAAAAGAAAGGTGGAAGGTGACAAAGTGATATCGATAAATTATGCCCGAAACCCGAATGGCCAGAACCTGATCCAGGCTATCATAACTATGAAATTGACAAGGAATATACCTACCTAAATATTATGTTTCATAAGACAAATGCAACGTTGGTTAAAGTACAATCTGTAAAGTTTGAGTAAAACACATTATTCATCTGATTCGTGTTTTAGTTCCTTATCTGATGTCAGTGTTTTTATGCCGCCCATGAGCTTCTGACACGGCTTTCATTTCATTTATTGAATATCATGCAGCATTTTCCATTCCAACGTGTGTGTGTCCTAACAATGTTTTCGATCACCGTGGCAAGCAATAATAATTATACAATCGTCGTGATGGCCCAGAGGTTAACCGCCTCGATTCTCATACATGAGGTTGTGAGTTCAAATCCGGGCAAGTACTAGTGTGACTTTTTCTATTCATATGTACTTTCTAATGTTTATCTAAGACATCACAGACATCGATGGGGCAACCTGGATTTATAATAAATATCTCTTAAATTGTCAACACGTCTTGAGCAAGCGTGGTGATCAATATAAGCAAGTATGGGAACGAACATTGTGACACGAGAATTTTATATATTAGACTAGTGTTTGCCCGCGGCTTCGCTCACGTTAAATTCGGGGTAACACGGGGTTCCCTTTCCAGGGGCCTTAGTCTGCTATTACAATGGTGTCAGAATGGTCGATCACTGATCGCATAATGGTTAATTTTGACAAGTTTAGTATGTAGTAGATGTCAAAATCAACCATTATGCGATCAGTGATCGACCATTCTGACACTATTGTAATAGCAGACTAAGGCCCCTGATTTGCAGGTATTTAGATCGTTGGTAACAAAGAGTGTGTGTACCGATTTTTAGCTTCCTACCTTGAAAATTGCGAAAATTCTCATATAAAATTTCTCCCCCTTTTCTCAACCAACTATCCCTGTACTAAAATTCATCACAATCAGTTACTACACTACTACAGTACTGCAATATTTTTTTATTTATTTTTTTACTCTTGTATAGATTCTTTTCTACCAATTCGTTGTGATGAGTGGACATGGTTGGCCTTGTAGATTCTTAGACGCTTGTTAACTTTTGTTAACGTATTATTTTATTTTACTTTTTTTAAAGTAAGCAATGACTTATTGTCGGGCCTACACTGTCCTCTCATACTTAAGTACTAACGCTGTAACAACAACAACATTGTAAAACTAAATGATTTTAAAAGAGTAACCATGGAGTTTCTTGCCGGTTCTTCTCCATAGGAAACGACCAACCCGAACCGCGCATCTTTTCTCGACGTTTTATAAGTGCCCATGGAGGCCTATGTAAAATAAAAATATTTTGTTTTTGATTTTGATTTTTTTGAGTTATGCCATTTAGGCGTAAAGACGTAACAAACAAACAAACTCATTTTCGCTTTTATAATATAAGTAAGGATTATTTTGTCCAGCAATGGGACGGTCATGGGCTGGCATTATAATTATTCAATACGCACATGGAACCGAGAGAAAATCGGAGGTGCGTTATTTGAGTTCAAACCTATGAGTGATCAATCCACAGCACAAGGCTATCATTGTTGTCAAACTTGGACATGATGGTAACTACAGTGAATACTAACCTTATTTCGAAACTGAAACGGTTTACCAACATTCAATTGCTCCATGAACCGTTGGTCATCATTATCTTTAAACCATTATCTTTTCGTCCAAAAGACTTTTCATCCACGAACGTTTCGCCAGCATGATTCTACGTCAGAGAATGCTTAACCAATAGAATGTTTTGACCAATATCTTTTCACCCAAAGAACAATTGGCCCATGGACTGTTCACAAGACAACGGTACAGCAGTGAGTGTTTAGGTAACCTCTAGTCTAGTCTAGGGATATGACCGTTGAACTACCAAATCATAGGTCATGGGTTCGAACCCCAGCACGCAAATGTCTTTTTGAATTCATGTGCCTATTATTAATTAATTATGACTTGTCTACAAAGTTAACAAATAATTAAGTAAATAATTTTCTATGTATGTCTGTGGCTGTATGTAAGATGTTCCTTTATATTTTTTTTTGCTACCCACAATATCAATAATGTGGGTAGATTGATACTTACTACTTTCATTTGTTTAGTTGTCAACGTGTCCGTAGAAGTGTCTGTGCGCATCGTTAGTTTTAAGTACCTATTTAATCAAAGTGAAATGAGTGCCTGTGAGTTCGTCAAATCTAAACGCGGAAAAGATATCTTGGTATGCAATGGTTATTGTTATCATTTACACAGCAAACGGGAAAATAAGTACTATTGGCGTTGTGTGAATAGAACAACATCAAGTTGCAATGTACTTATCACTACTTTGTTTATTGATAACATTCATACTGTAATGCCCCATAATCATGAACATATGCACTTACCCGATCCAGAAAAACCTATTGTAATGAAATTGATGAACAATATTAAAGAAAAAGCTAGCAGCTCAATGGATACTCCATCACAGATTGCACAAAGATGTATTCAAGAAATACCTACAACTACCGCCCCTTATACACCTAACAAGGACGCCATACGGATGATAGTACATCGTGAGAGAAGAAAAAACTTACCCACATTACCCAAAAGAATACAAGATGTCAATATTCCTGAGGAATATACAAAAATTAATAACGAACAGTTTATGATTGGACATTTTATTGAAAATAATCTTTGCGTTTTTGTGTTTACTAACAAAAACAATTGCCGATTATTGATCGAGGGATTTTACTGGCTTATGGACGGGACATTTAAATCCTGCCCCATCCCATTTACTCAAATCTATACAATTCATGCAGTAGTAGGCACAACAGATGGAATACATAAGATTGTGCCGCTGGTATATGGACTACTGTCTCACAAAACTGAAAAATGTTATTCAATTTTTTTTGAAATATTAAAAAGATTTGTTTTTAATAATCTGAACAAAAATTTGGCTCCAAAGCTCATCCTTACGGATTTTGAAACTGCTGCAATTAATGCTATCAGACATGCTTTTCCTGGCTGCATAAACAAACTGTGTTTTTTCCACCTCAACCAAAGCATATGGCGGCACATTCAGGCATCTGGCTTGGCAAAACGTTATAGTCAAGACCCAACTTTTGCACATAAAATGCGACACTTGGCGGCATTGGCATTTTTAGAGCCAACTGAAATTGTCGATGCTTTCGACATAATAAGAAATGAAGTTATTCCAGAAGAAGCAGAAGAAGTACTAACATGGTTTGAACAATATTATGTGAGAGGGACAACGAAGATTTCTAAAAGTGTTAGCTCAAAGATGACATTGTCACTATGTAAACCCAAATTTCCACCTTCTATGTGGTCAGTAGTTGATAGTTACCGAACACAAGTACCCCTATCTCAAAATGCCCTCGAGTCTTGGCATAACAGGTGGAATATTTTGCTAGGCCGGCGTAAATGTAATATATTTACAACTATATCTGAAATGAAAAAAGAGCAGAAGAATACGGATTGCATAATAGAGCGCATTACTGCCTCGGAGCCCATGCCGAAACGGAAACGAGTAGAACAAAAATATCAAGAACGCATCTCCCGGCACTTGTCAAAGAAAATGGAAATGGACTTAAAAACTTATCTAAGTGGCTGGGCACACATTTGCCATTTACGAAAGTAATGTTTTTTTTAATCAACTCTTCTTGGGTCAAAAAAGTTATGTTTGTAGTATATCTTTTGTAAAATTAATATTAGTTTATATTATATATTGTGGTTTTAATTTTTTAAAGTACCTACACCTCATCAGCCTATCTAAAATGATATGGTTGCGTTGCATTGTTCTAGTGCCTTAAATATACAAAATCAGGATAGGTGGCGTTTTCCCTTGGTTACATTACTAATACTTTAAATAGAACAGTTTTTACAATAACTTTAGTTTGTAAAATGTTACAAAACTATTTATTGACATGGCTTTACACACCGTTGAAAAATCTCTCAGGAGTGCTGGTTTCCTCACGATGTTTTCCTTTGCCGTTTCAGCAAGTCATAATTAATTAATAATAGGCACATGAATTCAAAAAGACATTTGCGTGCTGGGGTTCGAACCCATGACCTATGATTTGGTAGTTCAACGGTCATATCCCTAGACTAGACTAGAGGTTACCTAAACACTCACTGCTGTACCGTTGTCTTGTGAACAGTCCATGGGCCAATTGTTCTTTGGGTGAAAAGATATTGGTCAAAACATTCTATTGGTTAAGCATTCTCTGACGTAGAATCATGCTGGCGAAACGTTCGTGGATGAAAAGTCTTTTGGACGAAAAGATAATGGTTTAAAGATAATGGTGACCAACGGTTCATGGAGCAATTGAATGTTGGTAAACCGTTTCAGTTTCCCTTATTTCTTAATTTTAGATCATATTGACGCTTAAATAGAAGCTCTTCAAAAATCGCACCATTTAAAAACTAAAGTTAGTTCCAAACGGTGCTTCATTTTCACGCCGTTCGCTATATATACACACGACGACGGCAGGTCAAGCTATTCTAAACTATTATAACCTGATCTCTTTACTACGAATCGCACACCGTAGTAGAGATATCAAGTTAAAATGGTTTCGTATAGGTTGATGTGCCGTCGTGTGTACACAATTTCTTTGAGGGCCAAAAACCGAAATGTTTTATTATTTCCTTTTCGGCACACTTCCTGTTTTCGCTGTGTATGTTTCACGGCTAGATTGCTCGCTAAAATATATATATTTTGTTATGTAAAACGAAGAAAGGAGTCTACGAGAGATAAATGATAACGGTTTTAGGAACTGTGCGTGAGAATATAGTGTTTTTAGGGTTCTGGACCCCAAAAGGAAAAAACGGAACCCTTTTTTATGCGGATGGGAAATCACCAAATAAGTTCCCCCGCTCTGGGCGGAGCGGGGGGGAGTGTCAGACTTGTACCGGCTAAAATCCATCCATGTTCCTTCTATTGCCCTTTATGTGCCGGGGCCGCGGTTTCTCTTTCGAATAACCCGCAACCCCGGCAGGCGGTGGCCCTGGCAGGCACCTCTGCTTTGCTGACATCTCTTTGAGGCGCGCGTGGAACACAAACGCGCCGTCGACACGAACTGTCGTCAATAGACGGACGGACGGTGAGCTAAAAATGGAACCCTTATATAGGATCACCTTGTTGTCCGTTTGTTTTCCAAGACTCTTTATATCGGGAACACATGGAGGTGTCGAATTGAAAACTATATACTCAACTCTGTGGTTCTTGGTGCTGTGAAAAAATTAACCTTGTAAGTCTACGCAATCAAAATATATGGCCATTTGTGTCGCAAATTTGCACGGAACCCTTGATGCGCGACCCCGACTCGCACTTTTTGTGATACACTAAAGTATGCGATCGTCATCACTAAGGGAGGCCAATAAAACGCTGGCGTGACGAAATGGACTAGTTCCTGCCGGATTGGACAGAGAAGGCAACCCACAGAGAAGGTTGGAAAGAAATCGGGGTAAGCCTTTCCCAGCTGTGGGACAAAACAGGCTAAATAAAAAAGTGTACATTTTCAATCCTGTTCTGTCTTTCACGCCAACGCAACAGCGGCAAGGAAAATTCTTGGCTTGCATATAATCGCAATGCAACCAAAACTAGAATACAATTCGCTTTCCAACAACCTACATAACATTCGTAAGCACTACGTAAAAACACTTTTTAAACATCTATATTTTAAACCCACCATCTCAACTTTTTCAAACACGTCTGTTATCTGGTCCATACATTTTACACGTCATGTGAACCAGATAGGCGCGTCCATAACTCAGCTTTGACAAATTGAAAAATGTGACAACGCTTTGAGGGAGTTCAAATTTTTCCTTTGACAACGTTGTAACTTTGGGCATACCGGGTGCCGTATGGTTGGTACACTGCTTTACTTTGTTATTAATAAATAATTAGCATGTTTTGTTTGGCCTCGTTTCCAGGTAAAATGTTGATGCGATATATTTTTAATATGGGCCAGTTTAAATGCAATTAAAACCTCCTCCATAATAATTGAGACAAATATGTAAGTATTAAATAGAGTGGGCATACGATAGGCATCATAGCATAATATAACATCACGCCTGTAATCCCCAAAAGGGTTATCAGAGGTGTACCTTATAGTAAACCCACATTTGACGACATGGTTGGTGCAGTGGCTGAGCAATCGACTGCAATGCTGCGTATAGCGGGGTCGATCTCCATACGGAACAAATATTTCTATAGCCTACAAGTAGTTGTTTCAGGTCTGGCTGTTTGTGTATGTGAGTTTAAATGTTTAAAATGGCATCTACGATACACGAGAAATCCCTAGTGTGCTGCAAAAAACAATGAAAATTTAAATCACTGCTGCAATTAAAAAACTAGCTTCAAAACAGCACCCTTATTTTCCATCAAAGCAAACCTCGACCTTTTTGGCAACAAAACATAAAGTTTGCTCCCTCATAGTTTGGAGTAAGTAATTAATAAACAGGGCAGAAATTCCTGAACACGCAAGAATCTGACATTCAGGCGTACCCTGGCGTACCCTGTAGTACCCTGGCTACTAGGGGTACTTGCGAGCTACTCGCTAATTACTTCGCTAAATATTTACTTTGCTCAGATTCTCCTTTCTACAAGAGTTAGGGTGATGACATGGTGGGAATAGCGTATTGTATCTGCGTACTAGATTAAAAGATACGACTTTTTAAACGATAATTTTTCCAAACTTAAGACCACACACTTCTCGGAATGACATTGAAATAATTTAATTTTATTATTAAATAAGTAGTTGATCTGTTTTTTTATCATTTTTGAAGAACAGAATTTTAATTAATTTCATTTTTGGGGTGGGAAACCATCAAATAACTTCCCCCGCTCTGAGTGGAGTGGGGGGAGTGTCAGACTCGTACTGACTAAAACCCACCCATATTCCTTTATGTTCCGGTGCCCCGGTCTCTCTTTCGAACAACCCGCAACCCCGGATTTTGCATACCTTATGGTAGAATCACATGTAAATTCTATAACACCGTTGTAAGTGTTTACTTCAAAATAAATAGTTGATTTGATTTGAAAGATTGAATATGATGATAGATTTCTGTTTTGTGTGTTGTACAAGCAAGTTTCAATGTATTTGTTTAATTCACATGTTTGTTTATTAGCAAATCTTGATGTTAAAAATAGTTTTTTTTTAAGAAAACGTTAGTTGGGAAATCTTTTTCCAACGAAATCGATAGAGCAATGCTTTAACAATTATGTCACATTTTTTTTCTTGTTGCCTAAACCTTCACTTGATAGAGCGAAAAATAAGTGTCGTAGATGTTGCCACGTGCGATAGCATTTCGACTTCCCACTCTGATTCCGTGCTGACAAATGGGTTTCAACCATAACGTAAAAGCTTAAAGTCATACACATAATCACATCAAGCAAGTCTCAACCGCTCTTCCTATCACAATGCGTGTTCCCTTAAGCACGAGCGGAGTGCCTTTGCTGCCAACAGCCGCGAGTAAGGACATTCTTGACAGCCACTAGACTGATTCAAACAAGACCAGTTTGAAGACTGACCCTTAAATACAATTATCCATAAGAAACAAAACGTTCATAAGACATAGGTCTCTAAAGTTACAAGTATGAATATTTAATTATTGGGACCTTCTTAAGGTAGGTTTTTCATCACATCATCGTCAACCAGTGTTGATCTCTTATCACGACATAAAGACCCAATCGCGTTATTTTATTGTAATCATGGGCACCTATAAAACGTCGAGAAAAGGTGCACGGTTCGGGTTGATGGATTCCTATGAAGAAGACCTTTAGATTTTGACGAGATGGTTGGCGCAGTGTAGAGATCGACTGCTGCGCTACGTGTCGCGGGTTCGATTCCCGCACGGAACAAATATTTGTATGAACTGCAGATAGTTGTTTCGGGTCTGGCTGTTTGTGTATCAGGTCCAGTTGAAAACCAGCGTCGGGCACTAGCTGCTCGGCAGTTTGCTGAACTGGGCCTATTTGGCGCAGCCGTGAGACACACATTATTTTTATTTTATTTGTGTTTAGAATTAAGTTTTATTATTTATTTTTATTACTGTGTGCATTTATGGCTTGTGCCAAATAAACTTGTTTTCTTTCTTATGTCAGTTTAAATGTTTGTAAACGCACCCACGATACAAGAGAAATTCCTAGTGTGGGACAACGTTTTTTCAATAAAAAAAAAGATCTGGCTAGAAACTCCACTTCAACTTCCTCTATTAATATCATTTGGTTTCACAATGTTGTTGTTAAAGCGTTAGTACTTAAGTATGAGAGGGCAGCGAAGGCCCGATAACAAGTCATTGCTTACTTTATAAAACGTAAAGCAAGATAAGAAGTCAGCAGTTGTTAGTCAAAATCTATGGTGAATAAAGTCGCTTTCAACCCACTTCATTTTGAGTGGTTACGTAACTGTTCTATTTAGACGAGGCACTGCTGTCAACTACAATTCCAGTAATAATTCATTAACTGCTTGGTAAATATTTTTATCCTTGTCCTACTACCGGAAATCGTTAAGGAACTTATCGTGGGTGACCTTACTGCTTCTCCGTGATGATGGAATAGGAGACAGGTCGAAAAATATCCAACGGGAATTCCCCGGATAAGAAGTTTATAGGTCATATAGAGAATCCAGGTTGTGGTCTACCTGTGAGCTAGATATCAACGTCTAGAACGTAGGACTAAATAGATTATGAACTGGCAATGTTTCCGTGGAAATTTAGATATGGTTTTTTTAGGAGAAATTCAGATATATAGATAGTTCTGCCCAAATTGAATCACAAACATACATAAATCCAAACTTATTAACATTATTTTGAAGTAAACTAAAGTTTTTTTTAAATTATTATATTATATAAGTCTTTATTAGCCATGTACATTTATTACGATTTATTTAACTACTAGCTAAGCCCCACGGCTTCGCCCGCACGATGATAAAAAATAGCCTATGTGTTATTCCAGACTATAATCTACCTCTGTGCCAAATTTCATCAAGATCCGTTCAGTAGTTTTTTCGTGAAAGAGGATCAAACATACAGCCATACTCACAAACTTGCTGCTCAACTAAACATAGGTAAACCAAAGCAATGTTGTGCCAGGTGAATGCTTGGCGATACTGCGATGACCCAATACCAGGGACATAACTGGCTGTGGTGTGTGCAGGTTCGCACTCAACTTCAGATATTCCAGAATTTCGGATTAGTATTTAGGATATTAATAAGCTATTTCTTGTATTTGGAATTGCATTCATGTCAAAAAGTTAATGTCTTTGATTGATTTTTAGCATTACTTTATTGTCCGTCCGTCTGTCTGCCAAGACTCATTATCTCGGGAAAGCTATAGCCATTTTCTCAAATCTGTGGTCCCTTGAATTTGTGCAAAAATCAAACTTAAAAGCATTTATTTCAATTAAACCATTACAGGCACTTTTGAATGTCAAGAAACAAAATGTTGAAGCTACAGTGCCTGACACAAGACATAATTAATAACTTGTGAAAGTACTGTAGTTGCCCATCCCAAAGCGTTGATCTCCATGGAGAAGAATGGGCAAGAAACTCTATGGACACTCTTTTAAATTAGAATATTATAACAATATCGTATTTGCATCATTCGTGTTGAGTTTATACTAATATCATATCAATCATATCTCTAAGTCTACGCAGTCAAAAGATACGGTCGTTAATGACGCAAGTTTGTACGGAAGCCTCGGTGCGCGATTCTACATGTACTTGACCGGTTTTGATTTTAATGCTATTAAACATTTAATGTGGGTAGTTCTACAAATACCTTAAAAACACGACAACACGCAAAACACATCCAGTATTCACATTACAATATCTACAGTTTTGAAACGTCCCCCACCATCCATCACGACTCTTAATTGAGTAATGGCCGCACGACAGCTAGTTCTGATTGATCGCAACCGCGCTAAATATGATGTATTGCTAGCTTTGACTGCTGTTTAGGGATTAAAGTCCTCTGTGACGGGTGTGGACCACTTTATTTGTATTTGAAGTAAGATTATGGCAGATTAACGGCAGGTGGTTAAAACAATTAAAAAAAATATTAGACTCGCACAAGAAAAACCAAAGAAACAAAATTAAAGGCTAAAGGACACATCACATAGAAATAAACACAGTTTCCTGCTATATATTGGGAAATTATAAACGTATTTATGATTTTTAAAAAGTAAATAAATTAAAAGAATCACTATTTTATACACGGTAAGTTTTTACATGCTAAAACGTACGCTACGCGCTCAGCTACGGCGTAGCAGTGAGCTACGATTACGTAGCCTCAACGTCAAAGAAAACCATTGCCGTAATACCATTTTAAATCGACGTCTTTTTTTTTTTGTTTGTTATGCGATTTTTCATCAATGGTGGGTTGATTTACAAGTCTATGTTCGAGAAGAATATGTAAATATATTTTATAATATTATCTTTTCTAAACTATTTTCTTCTTTTAATGTATAAGGATGATATGCTTATAGAAAATAAATATTATATTTGCTTAATAGCAATGGAAAATGAATATTGGATAAGAATTAGAAGAAAGGATGAAAGTGAAAAACTAAAATTTTTGTTCAATTCCTTGCTTTTGCCATCGACTGAGTTTATTTTTTTGCTAAAAAGCTTTTTTGGTTGAACTACTCGTATTACGATGTCACCACACACATACAACTATAATGTACTAGAACAGTCTGGAACACCTTGGGATAGCTCCATACCAAAAAGGCAGTAGAACTATTTTACGCCCATGAGGACAAGGGTAGCAGTTTCAGTGTTAATTCCAACAACAAACAAAACTCGGTCTCATCTGCAACCAAGCCGGTATTACTTACAAGAAATAGCACGAATACAAATAACTCATTTACATGTACTGAACATATTTCTTGTTCCTTCGATGTGAAGGTCACGACGATCGATACAGTACATTTCAGTTACAAACAAGAACATTATTCTTATTATGTTTGCGACAAGTCAATATAATAAGCCACGTTTTTCGCAGAAACATGGATATGTGACGTGGCCTGATTTGAAATAAGTTAACTTACAAAATATGAGTTTTTTTAGGTTTATAGAAAACTATCGTGAGTGCGTTTACAAACATTTAAATTCACACACAAAACAGCCGAACCCTAAACAACTGCCTGTAGGTTATACAAATATTTGTTCCGTGCTAGGACCGAACCCGCCGCCCGTGCTTTCAAAATTGGTATTCATACACCGCAAGTAGCAGAGACTAGCAGGACCTCATCATCAGGTTAAGCCGCGCTTGCCTAGGTTAGTTCGTGGATGGGGGGCCGACCATTACATACCGAGCACATTGCCTGCTGAGTGCCTCGGAGAGAACGTAAAGGTATTGGTCCTAGAACGTAAAGCATTAGGTCCTGTCTGTTTTTTTTAGATCTTTGACAGTCGTTACAGGTAGTCAGTGACCCAAAAGTAACTGCCCGTTAACTACTTTCTAACTTAGTATTTGAACTGTCTATCATGATGTGGTACTGAAAATTACATGTCTGGTATTATCGACGGGCACAAAACAGTTATAAAGAGAAAAGTTAATTACTGAATTGAAAGAAGCAGACGGCAGTCTGGTCGCCGTATGGTGGAATATGAGTGTATTTAAGGCGCATTTTTAACCTTTTAAACCCTCCTTATTCACGGAATACAAACATGACTTATGTTGCGTTATGTTAATTTCAGTCCTTTAGTAACTAATCTTACCAAGGAACATGGTATTACCCAGTTATTAACTTAATTGTAAAGGTCAGATAGGCAGTTGCTCCAAATAAAATACTGCTACTGGAAGCCGACCCCAATATAGGAAAGGCTATGCAGATGATGATGATGTTAATTTCAATCTTTTTCCATTAATTCTAACTGGCTTAAACTAAATAACATTTAACCTAAAAACAGTTCAAATTAAACACCCCACATGTTATTCGTTAGTTAAACTAACAACCATTGTAAAAGTTAGATCATTATTAAGTTGTTACTACGGATAACTGAATCCTGAAACTGCAAATATTTGTTAGGATACCCTCGCACCTGGCGAGTAGATTGGCTCAATTTGAACGAGGCACGAACTGGTAGCCAGTAGCCCGGAGATATATTGTTGTCGTTATTATTATGTTATTAAGGGAGAGAATTTTTTGGTGGTTTTTTGGCTGGTAAATGAGGTTGGTTCGAGTGTGAACGCATTCCTTTTTTTAAGTTGTTTTTGTTTTAAGCTCTTGTAGAATTATCGTGCTATCGATAAAGAGTTGACAAAATGCTTACTTTATAACCGACTTTCAAAAGGTGGGGTAATTCGTCTGTATGTTGTTATCGGTTTATGATCAGCAATATTTTTTGTGAAAGACAGTATCTTAAAGGTTGTCCCATATTGATTTGGTCAAATTAAACCACAAAACCTCACCAATTTTCAATATTTACTTTATTATGGACTTTTTTATACAAGTCGGTTACATATTCTTGTTTATAGATTATTTTAACAGGTCATAGTTAACTTTTCTTAAGGGCTGGCGTAATAGAAGCCATTCGAATAAAAAAGGAATTATGTAATGAGGAAAATCAATAAACTTTAACACATCTAGTGGTTGGTTATGTAGTTTTCTAATATATTTAATACCTAGTTATTTATAGTTTTACTAAAAAATCGTATGCTAGAAACTGAATTTAAAAATACTTGTTACAATTTTTACTTTTCTAGAACGTCCTCTCTATTTCTATTTTACCAAAAAAATCATACACATTCATAAACGTGGATCTGCACATTTGCATTTAATGAAGCAGAAAACTTTTCTGCCTTCCCGAATAAAACCAAGACAGGATACGGGCAGATCTCAGACAGACATTTTATTGAAAGTCGCATATACCGCAATAAAACTCAACTCGTATAATTTCAAATTGTCAAGTATAATTTGAACTTTTATGTTCGTCGAGATCACACAAAATTATTGTTGATCTTTTAGTTTTCCGATTTTATTGTCACTTAAAACTGAATAAAACTTTATGGCGACAGTTGTTTTAATGGGTTTTCTATTACTTATAGTCTCTATAGTGTCTTATGGTAGTTATTTTAATTTAGTAAAGCTATTGTGAAGAAAACTAAATGAACCACTTTTATTTTATTAGCAGTAGATATCCTTACTTAATAATATAAAAGCGAAAGTGAGTTTGTTTGTTACGTCTTCATGCCTAAATGGCAAAACCGATTTTGATGAATTTTGTACAGAGATAGTTGGGACCCTGGAGACGGACATAACCTAGACGTATGTGCTCACTAAGGCGGAGTTTTTCAAAATTCAACCCTTAAAACAGGGTGGCAAAGTTTTTATGGTAGGAACCCGATTCCTTAACTGTATTGACTTTTCTGATAAAACTACTAGGGTTACATGAATTCACGGTGGTATTCAATCCAACAGTTTGGTCTGTAGATGTAAGTTCTTGGTGGAACCAACTTATGATAAAACTACTAGGATTGCAAGAATTTGACGGTGGTTTTTTTCAATAATTTAGTCTGTACAATTTAAATAAAGAAATAAAATTTTGTCTGTAGACGTGGTGGCGGGGTGCAGCTAAAGGCTGTATAAAATCACGCTACAATACATAGGAGCTGAATAGCGGGTACAACCGCTGGGCATAGCTATAAATGACAGGTTCATTTAAACCATAAACTCGCGTTGTTAGTAGGAACTACGGCAAATTGACTGAAAAACTATTAAATAAAGACACAACATTTATGCATAATCATCACACAACTACCTGTTAGTTGTGTGATGATTATATCACTTAGAAATAACATTATCAATTTGCCTATTAATCTTATCCGTCACAAACATTGCAACCCCGGATAATAACAATGTTTTTATCGAAATACCGAAATAAATCCTTCCGTAATCTCACAAAACATAATCGTGACGATAGTTTATACAACAAACGCCTATTATAAATGAATATCGTCGACATTTTCCCGTTTCGTGCACAATCTGATAATTCAATTACGCCTTTATTTCAAGAGGCCGTTCACGCGAGCGGAGAGAAATACCACAAACAATGTTTTTACTTTCACGCCACGTTAGTGTTGCCAGCGTTGTTACAGTGTTGCAAGTTTACAACGTTTAATTGGAATTAAGATGGCGACTGACTAAAACGGTTTGGGACTTTGTAGCTTTAAGATTCGTTTTAAAGAAGCATTATGAACTTTATTTCAAGTTTATGTGTTGATTTTAATTGAAACTACAAACAGACGTTATCATTATTGGATTTTCAGATTGACTATCCCGTTTCAGTTTTCCGTAAGTGCTTAGACGTCCGTCCAATACATTGGCTGCCAAGTTTGATAATGGTATTTGTTGTTTAGTAAAATATTGAACCATATCGAGTAGCATTTACGTTAGAGAATACTTTAATACTTACATTATGATATTAAATAATACTAACCTATTACTGTCTTCGGTTGGGCAAAACTTCTTCTCATACAGACATGGCATGAGCAATTGAGCATTGCTAAAGATGAGTTGGAGATTTCAGACTTATAGTAGGTAATCATAAGTCCAAGTTTCCTTACGATGTTTTCCTTCACCAGTGTCTATGATTATCAAGATAAACTGAGGAAGTACATATGAATTGAAAAAGCCACATTGGCACATTTTTGACGGTTGGCTCAGTGTCTGAGCGATATACTGCTGCGCTGCCTCTCGCGGGTTCGATCCCCGCACGGAACAAATATTTGTATGGGTTTTAGTTCCGCCCAGAGCGGGGGAAGTTATTTGGTGATTTTCCACCCGAAAAAAAAAACGGCCGTAACCTCTGAATCATCACGATATTTAAACATGATATAAGTTGCAAGAAACCCCAATCAAACATATAAAAAAAACGTTTTTAATCTGCTTTTAGCTACTTTTAATAATGAGCCAAACGACTCTTTATCCTTAAACTACATTCAAACGAGACTTTGATCTTTGAGCTAATCAAGTTACAGTGTACGTCCCTAGTACTGTATCATTTTAAAATCATTCGTTTTCAGGAATTTAATTATTTTCTGAGATAAAAAGTTTTGCAGCTCTGAGTGTAGTGAACAGACGATGCAATTCGGAGGGGTCGGAACGAACGGTAGCAATATATTTATACTTATAGGATTTTAAATTACCTTTCAATAGTGGGTACACGATTTAAGGGACGGGGGTACCAAGCAACAAATAATAAAGGTTACCAAGCTTTTAGCTTATACTTTTTAAGGTAATAATGAGTTCATTGCTAATAGTACACCCAGATTTTGCCAATTATATTTTAAATCCCATTTAATAAAGAGCGAGCCTTTTAGCAACAACTGTGCACAAATCCAGACTCCGTGGCCGCTACTGGAAAATATTCCATTATGCCCCATGTACTAGGGGACGGCCATATTAGGTACTATTGCTTATAATGAATGCAAAATATCGATATTTTTCGACAGTATGTATAAAATAGCTGGCAAACACCTTCGTGTTTTCATGTACGTCGTTACAGAAAGACCTTTAAAATTCCTTGACGAATAGTAGAAAACATTCAGATTCCTTATTCCTAAAAGAAACCAAAGTCACCTGAAACCATACCAGTCGGTAACTGCAGCATTTTTAAGCCAGTTTTATGCTCACATAGCCATAAACTACTAGGTACTGTAAACATGAAAGGTTTACGCTGTAATAATTTTAACTATTGGCAAAGGCTTTTTTATTTGTTTAACGATCGTAAGTACAAAATTAATTAAAAGACTATAAAAACGCACATAAACCCGAATAACGCCGCCACCGAGTATGGAGAACGATAACTTTTTAATTTTAAATTTATAGTCAGTCTTCTTTCTGTTAAATGAAAAATAATCGTTGGTCAATCTAGAGCAGTACTTATATGTGTCGTAATATATGGCTGATAAACCTTCACCAGAAAACATGTCAAGTCTGTGTGGGCAATATGTGGCTAACGGGTTACGAACAAAAATAACTTTCACACGATTGCACCACGCATTCACTATCGGCTTATCACTTACAATAAGAATATACTGGGCTAATTATCACAACGAGTCGTAGTACAGTTCTTAGACAAGTTGATCGCACGACAGTTGGCACTGCTGGCAAAGAAGAGAAGAGAGAGAGAGACAGTCGGTCCGCGTCACTCTGCTCCCTCGTCGCCTCACAGTCCGATCGCACGAACTTCAATCCAGACTCCGCGGAAGCGCTAAATTCATAGCTAACGCTTGCGTCTCATTGTCAAAACAGCTCTCGTACTTCGCCGATATGTAAAGTATTGTCATATTAATAAGTTATTTATATAATTTTAAGATCATCTTAGGCAGAGGTACCGTTTACTGTGTTTAGGAGATCTGTGATTTTTTTTTTTGTAATTATTTTCCCACTGTTAAGCAAAGGTTTCCCATTCCTTTCCAACTGCGACATCTCGTTATTTTGCCTTCTCAGGTCCTGGAACGAGTCCATATCATCACGCCAGCGTTTTTTGGTCTTTCCTCGGTGAAGACGACTGTCTTCAGGCAACTACTGGGTGACGACTCTGGTACATCCGTCAACTCGTCCTGGAAATGTGACCTGCCTGTTTAAAGCTTGCAGATTGATTGCCGACATCAGCGATCATTTTAGCATATTAATACTGACAGCTCATTAGACGTAAATCACTATCACGTTCAGCTTCATTGGTGAAACATTTGGTTTGTAACTAATTCCAAAGTACTAAGCTTTCAATTGAACGACGACACGGTTGGCGCAGTGGCTGAGCGACCGACTGCTGCGCTGCGTATCGCGGGTTCGATCCCTGCACTGTATTACTTACAGACAGTTGTTCCGGGTTCCTAGTGTAGGACAACGTTTAAAAAATAAACCTAATTAATTTGACTCTGTATAGATTTTTTACCAAATCATTGGCGAATCATATTTGACAAAGAAAAAACTTAGTAACAGAGGAAAATACGTGTTTCATAAAAGCAGATATGTTTTTTCCTGACACTGGTTGGGCTTATAACTGGGTTAGGTCGAGCTATGAATATTTTACACTGCGCGTCCAATTGAATTTGGTTGTATTACCCCAAATATTGGATAAACATTTTAAGACCTGCCGACAGCCTCGTAGGTCTTGTGATCATAAACGTTACTGGTTAGCATGAGGTCTTCAGTTTGGTTCCTAGGTTGGGCAAAAGGCTTTTAGGTTTCTTTCATCAGGAGTTTCGCGGTTTGCGCCTGTACTCAGTCGATGGCAATAAATTGGCATAATTTGAGTGTATCATAGGAACACCCCTTTCGTATGTAGGAGAAATCAACAAATAACTTCCCCCGCTCTGGACGGCTTTTACTGACTAAAACCTATCCATGTACCTTCTTTTGCCCTTTATGTTCCGGGGCCGTCCATCCTTTTTCGAACAACCCGTAACCCCGCCGGGCAGTGGGTGATGGTGGCGGGTGTGTCGGGTCATTTAACTCCCTTCAAAATGGTCGAGCTGAATGGGGCTGATCCATACGTCATGTTCGTGAACGGGCGCTGTCAGTTGGTCCCAACTGACAGCGCCCGTTCACTCATTTTTTTAATTTTTTTAGCTACCACGGTCTTTTTAATTTATTTAGATTTTAAATTGAATTTTGCTTTTTATTTACTCTGGACGCTCTTACTGTGCACGTCTTTCTACATCGTTTTCACATATTTGTATAATCTCAACATGAATGATGTATTTACGATTTTGTAAAAATATTATAATTTAAAAGAGTGTCCATGTAGTTTCTTACCCATTCTTCTCCATAGAGATCAACGCTTTGGAATGGGCAACTACAGTACTTTTACAAGTTATTATGCCTTGTGACCGGGACTGTAGATTCATTTTGTTTCTTGACATTCAAAAGTGCCTGTAATGGTCTTATTGAAATAAATGATTTGATTTGATAGGAAATAATAAGTGGAGTGTTCCACTTATTTGTAAATGGCAGGCGTGATATCTGTACGTACTGTAGAACCTATTTATTTCTTACAATATAGGATCATCAAACTCCAAACACTTAATTCGAAGTAATCACGATTACAAATTGCTTGTAAAGTGATACTTTCCGACTCGGAAACAATTAGAGATCCTTCGAGGCATCCTAATGACGACCCCCCGACAATTTAGCGATATGCGAGGCGACCTTTGATGGCGAGGGGTTCCGTACGCGTGAATAAATTGATTCTTGCTGCAAATTCTTTGTTGAAGGCTATTGTTTTACCAGTACTTACTGGTATTAATGTATGTTGTGTTGGTTTAATGTTAGTTTTAAAGTACGGTTTTTGATTCCTACCTGTTTTTCAAATTATGAAGGTACAGTCACAAGCACTTATATACATAGCAACTTTTAAAGGTGAATTCTTCCAACCATATATGTAGTTTGAGTTACGTTTTCGTGAACATAGTATTTTGGAAGCCATACTATTGCGAAATAGCGAAGGAATAGAAACCGTTATAGGTCGAGGTTCCAGGCTGGAGGCCTCACTCTCAAGGCATCCACAAGAATTGCCCGGTTAAACAGACGACAAGCCACCCTCATAGGTTGAAATGCAAGTTGCCATTCACAAAAAAAAAATGTTAACGAAGTCGTTGACAACAACACTGAAACTTTAAAAAGTCAATTTAATAGTATAAACAGAAAAGAGTGAAACAACAATCACTCAATCAACGCAAGCCCACATATTTCAACATTACTTACTTAAATAAAAGCGCATTCGCCACGTATGAAAACTATCGATGCGTTATTTATCAAACGAAATAAAATATTGGCGGGAATATCCGACGTTCCGCGTATGAGCCCCAATTGTATCAAAACGGTCTCTTTCACAGGTTTTTTTTTGTATAAAACATTGTGAAAAGTGAGTGAAAAATGAAAACATCACGAACATGTACTCCCTCCCCCCGCCTCCCCTACCGAAGCGCATTGTCACACTACCCTCCCGCGGAGCAGAAAAATGACAACCGCCATAGAGTATGCAGCAGATACGACAGACATTGAACCCTGTGCCTACATACAGATGTTGCAATAATGTATATTTTTAAACTCGCAAATAAATCTCAACAGCCGAAAAATAATAATAACTTTAGGTATGAATATTCTGCACTAATTTGAAGAATATGGCAAAGGTTTACGTCTTGAGTATACCTTATAACGTTCGCAGTTTAATTTAGTGTTGTGTAAAGTCGGTTAAAAAAAACTGCAGATTCAAAAAATCTACAATGACCACCGTGACGTCCTCCACGCGTTCCTGAGATAAAGGGTCTTGAAAAACAGACAGAAAACAAACTGATCCAATAAGGGTTCCATTTTTTCCTTTAACGGTACGGAACCCAAAAAAAAACACAATGTCGCAAATCGACAGTCAAATAAATAGAAAAAAAAAACAAATATTATGGTTTCCAATGAACCAGACGTTACTAAATCTCTGTGTCGTATCCATAATCTTTGATCTCCACAAAGGGCGGATATGTCGGAAATTTTTCAAAAGTTTGCTGTTTCCTGCTTGTTGATTGTATGCATCCAAGTGAAAGAGTGATTTTTTGCTTGTAGCCTTCACGGGGCAGCTCGCACAGTGTAGTAACAGAGCCAGTCAGTTGCACTGCATGCAGTTTGAGGATCATTGTGGAACTGGAACTATACATGCGGTCTTTTTAACTGGGTAATTTTCTTGTGAAATATGTTTTTATAATCCAACAGTTACAATCCTTACTTATTATTATAATAAAAGCGAAAGTGAGTTTGTTTGTTTGTTACGTCTTCACGCCTAAATGGCTAAACCGATTTTTATGAATTTTGGTACAGGGATAGTTGAGACCCTGGAGACGGACATAGGCATTTTTTTAAAAATGAGAAATGAGGGAGAAAAGGGAATACTTAGCATTGCTATTACAATAAATAAGGCGCAAGGGCAAAAACTAGAGGTAGTAACTACCTGCAAATCAGAAAAGGGGAACTGTGTTACCCCGAATAAACGCGAGCGAAGCCGCAGGCAAAAGCTAGTTACAAATATTTGTTTAGCCTAGGTATAGTTGTATCACCCAAGTTATTAAGATACCTTGTCCGGACAAAACGATTTCTGAGTATTAATTTTAAACAGAAATAAATGACACCTCTTAATAAAATTCCTGAATATAGTTAGAATAGAATAGACTAGAATATTCTTTATTATGTACACCATAACATTCACTTTACGTTCAGGGGGTGGGGGAGGGTTACGTTCTGTAGAGTAAATATAGGGGACATCAACAACACCAAAGACAAGTGAATCAGGACACAACATAACTACAAACCTTACAAGACGTTTTTTCTTTCACTTAGATTTGTTATCTGACAAAGATCAGAGGCGTCGTTAGCGATGCACCCAAGTAAGTTGATCCTGATCTCGTTATATCAATCTTCCTTGACAACTTAATGGATTATATAAAACGTCTCCGAGCCTCCGAGGGGACCAAGAATGCCTACAGAACAAAAACTTGCAAATACATGTATCAGTAACCAGGAATAAGTCATTTGAAGAAAGAGTCTGAGATATATTCTTTCTTTGTCGTGTGGTTATGTTAAGACTTAGTGATAGTAATGATATGGACCCTTGAATAAAGCCTGCATGAATAATCTGATATTTCCTTTACAGCGGAAATGAATTGTGTTTCTATTCATGTATATCGTCATGGTTTAAAACGTTGCATAAAACAGAGTTGTAGCTCACTGTTTACTTGTGTAGGTTAAGAACATGATTTCACATTAAATAATAAATAACAATTTATTGCCCAAAGAAAAAAAAATACATGACATGTTACATAAGTCAAAGTTCTTTTTACATTTATTTTTGTGAAAAATGTCCCTCATGCTAGGAAAATCCTGATTTACAGGAGACATCCATTCGTCCATTGATTAAATACCTCCTTAGTTTATTGTATAAACAACAAGTTAGGTGTCTCTTATATTGTAGTTCAGATCCAGTTGAAAAACAGCATCAAACACTAGCTGCTCGGCAGTATGCTGTAGTGGGCCTAATTGGCGCAGTCGTGTGACACACAAAACGAGTAATATCTTTATTTTTCTTGAGATTTAAGTTTATTTTATGTTATGTGCACATGTGGAAACGCAAATTGCAAATAAACATATTTTATTCGTGGTTATAAAAAAATGCACAAAATAAAACCGTCACAAAAAAGTGAAAAATGAATTGAGTTTGAAAAAAAAACATGCAGCTCAACATAGAACTTCCTTCTATTTTCTGAAGTCGGTTCAAAACAGGATATCACGAAAGTCTATGTTCATAAATATCTGTAACGAAGGTGTTCTATGATATCTCTCTGGCTATAACTGCTTCATTTATATCAAACAAATGGAAAAGCAGAAACCATAAGTAAAACACAAACCCACACTTTACTTTAAAATAGGTATCTAGGTGAATTATATTAATTTTAAAATTAAGTACCAAGAGTATTCAAGACACAGCCCTAGTATTCTTCATGTCTTATTAAACGGGAATGTGCATCCATTTCAGCTTCGCTGAAGCGGTCACGCCCCCGCTTTTAGTCCGGGATCCCATACTAATAAATTCCCGGGATTGGTGGGAATGCGTCCGGGACTGCGTCCGGGACTGCAGCGGGATGCGACGCCACGGCGCCAAAGGATTTATATGCAAAATTCGTTGTAGATAAAAATCGAATCGAAAAGCGTTTGACGTTATCAAGTGGTGTCAACGAGGTATTACATTGTAGTCTCTACAATGTAGGATTTGATATTATTATTAATTGGGTAAAATGGAATTGACATCTTAAGGTTACAAAAAAAAATAGCATAATATTGTAACACGTAGTTTTTTTTAAAGAATGTATATACCTACACATCGCTTTTTATCAGCCACGATCGAAATCAAGAACAAACAACACTAAATCCAATTCAATTTATCAAATGTTATTCAGAAATTAGACATAACGATCTTATAGTTTTCTTATAAAAGCAATTTCCTGCTACTGTATAATTAACGTTTTAAGGTTTCACGAACATAGTAGGTATTTTATTACAAAAAAAGTCTCATCTCAAAGTAGAAACCTTTTTTTACAAGAAAAACGCTTCATATATTTAAAAAAAAAGATAATACACACTTTTCGTGTTTCACGTTTCTGTTTTCATTTAGAAAACGATATCATAATAAGGTAGTTATTTGTTGTATTGTACGATAACGTTTTAATATTTCATGTTTAGCTATTATAACGTCATTGGCAGAATCACTTAATGCCTTTACGCACAATGAAATACTGTCATAAAAATACTGTTGACATTTACGAGTGGTACGGTTGTGCGGGAAAATAAAACTGTTATTAATATTGCCCATAAAACTAGCTGGTGAAGCTAGAGGTCTATGAATTGGAGATTTCTCTATTTTATATTGGGCGGTAGTGAAAACAAGCAATTGGAAGCCATTTTGTTTTTAATTTGTGCCTTTTTGTCAGGACTAACGTAATTTGTTTATTTTTTTTAAACTTGCCCCACACTAGGTATTTCTCCTGTATTGTGGGTGCGTTTACAAACATTTAAACGCACATACACAAACAGCCAGACCCGGAACAACTATCTATAGGCCATACAAATATTTGTTCCGTGCGGGGATCGAACCCGCAACACGCAGCGCAGCAGTCGATAGCTCAGCCACTGCGCCAACTGTGTCGTCTCGTCGTCTCTCGTCGTCGTTATCTCTACTTATAGATTACTAGCTAGCGCCCGCGGCTTCGCCCGCGTGATGATAAAAAAAGTATCCTGTGTGTACCTCTGTGCCAAATTTCATCAAGATTCGTTCAGTAGTTTTTTCGTGAAAGAGGATCAAACAAACAGGGCGCCAGCCAGTTTAAGTAAACTCACAAACTTTCGCATTTATCATATCAGTAGGATTTCAATGTTAATGTCTCGTTGGTCAAATGATCACGACTGCTGAGCACGAGTTCCTAGTTTCGATTATCGGGTAAAGCAAATTGTTATTGAGTTTTTTCTTCCGAAATTTCACAGTGGAAGCTACGTATTCTGGGTTTGTGTCTAATTTATGGTGATAGGTTTGCCCTCTATACTTCTAATTGGAAGCTTAAACTGCTCCTAAAGACAGACCTAAATAGTAGTAATGAACTTTTCTTTTAAAAGTTGATACTTTACTATTAAAACCAGCAACCTACGCATCAAAACAGTGAGGAGATGACTAAACCATGTATTATGCATAAAGCAGCCTGTCATACAAGATGAAATTCAAATGAGCACGAATATTTTTTTATGCGTTTTATGTTAGCCCTCTAAAACGCAAAAAGACAGGAGAAATGTTTATAGCAGGTATAAAATATGATGGCTGGTTGATGTCCACTGTTTCTTTAGTGAAAGATGTAGGAACCAGTGAAGATATTGAACCAGCAATATACAACTTGTCGCCCAGTGAAAGCATTGCAAAAAAGAACCAGCCAAGTGCGAGTCGGTCTCAGTGTGACTGATCTGATTTGATTTTTTCTGGTTCCGTACAAACTTGCGACATGGAATGGCTATATCTTTTGATACGCAGCCATAACATATAGGCATTTATAAGAGTGTTAATTTTGTTTACAGCTCACTTTCAAAGGACCACAAATCCTACTAATATTATAAATGCGAATGTTTGTGAGGATGGATGGATGGATGTATGGATGTTTGTTACTCCTTCACGTCAAAACGGCTGAATGGATCTTGATGAAAGTTGGCACAGAGGTAGATTATAGTCCGGAATAACACATAGGATACTTTTTTTTCGATATGACGCGGGCAAAGCCGCGGCCGCCAGCTAGTTTAAGAACTTGGTTTTAATTTTAACTCAATACCTTTACGCGTTCTTAAGATAAAGGGTCTTGGCAGACTAACAGATAGACTGTTGTCCGTCTGTCTGTTCGAGGGTTTCGTTTTTGCTTTTTAGGATCGTAACCCTAAAAATGCTTCGGTACCCAGTAACTGTTTTGTTTGAAAAGCAACAGTGAACGTATAAAATAAACCGTTGAAATCGAAATGTAACCGCGGCCATCTTTTTTGTCAATAAGATTTTATAGAAGAAATGTTTTTATATTAAGAGGGATAGGACTGTTAAATATTTATGTTATATTTCTTTTGAGGATCTTACGGTAAATAGAATTTATGTTTTCCGGTGTTTGAGTTTCGTAAAGAAAATAAGGATTATGATGTATTTATCTTTGTGGTGCACCTAAAAAAATATGCTAAACTCAATGATAAAGAGACTGACTGCTCCGTTGGTCGGCCTCGCGGCCGCTAGCGGAATTGCTGAGCAAAGGGGTCCTGGGTTCGATTCCGCGTTGGGTCTCGAAGCATTTATTTGACCACCTCACTCGGTTTTAATAGGGTGAACCTCCTATTCATTGTAACACCTTTATTATCTTTCTATTGTCATTGTCGTTTATATTGTCTTTTATTTTTCAAATAAAAGACTTGATAATTACTAGGAATCGAACCCAGGACCTCTTCAACAGCAACGCTTGCAATCCCTGATTAAAAAATGCAGATTAATAAACTATTTCCTGAATTTTCCTTACTATGAACCACTATAACTAACTACTAACTTACTAGTACTACATTACTATGTTTGAACGATACCTACACCATTTTTTTTGACGGCACGGTTGGCTTATTGGCTGAGCAATTGACTGCTGAGCTGCGTCTCGCGGGTTCGATTCCCGCACGAAACAAATATTTGTATGACCTGCAGATAATTGTTTCGGGTCTTGCTGTTTGTGTATGTGAGTTTAAATGTTTGTAAACGCACCCACGACACAGGAGAAATTCCTAGTGTGTGGCAACGTTTTTAAAAAACAAAAAAATTACGACGGTTCAATCCTCATTCGAATTTTTTAAATACTTGTTCAATTAGATTGAAAGTAAAAAGTGCTGAGTCAACCGTTTGGTTCCCACATTAATATCGAAAATTAATTTGTTATCGTGAATGTCTCCCGGAGCCGAGCCGATCGACAATTCAATGACTATTCGACAAAGTTGCCAACTGGATATTAACATAAAACATCAAAACTCGCATTAAAGTGTCCAAATTTGGCGTGCCTCCCCTTAAAATATTCCCCCTTGCCCCTGCCAACGGTGCTCATTCAAGCGCGGGGACAACCGGTGAACTTGGAACAAGCTATAAGAGTACGACCCTCTAGCTTGGTCCCAAGCGTTTGTTAGGGTACAAATGGGATCTATGTTCTTTCTTTCGCCCTTTATGTTCCGGGACCGCGGTATCTCTTTCGAACAACCCGCAACCCTGCAGGCAGTCACCTTTAGAATCGTATCTATAAAACATGAGAATACTTAGTAGGTAGTTCTTGGTGATACAGTACAATATAATATATAGTTCTACTCTAATACATGTAGTGTAGGTATTCCTATTGTACATGGTTGGATTCTCAGGACGTCAAGTGTTATTGTGTTTTCAAATCAGCCAATCCCACTGCTTGGGTCCGCTTCTGAATAGAGCCACCCTTATTACTTAGGGGTATGAAAAATAATTTACGACCGATTCTCAGACCTACCGAATAGACATATAATTTGTTTTATAAAACATCGGTTAATCTATTTCGGAGGACGCGAAAATTTTATTCATAAAACATCGAAGTTTTGAAAATATTGTAAGCAATGGCAATAGGCTCGCGCTCTGTTACTTGTGACTTAAACATAACTGCTGAAATGTGTGTGCACTATCACGTACACCTCTACCTGACTTTTTCGGATTACAGGCGTAATGCTATGTTATGTTGTAAATCAATGATAATTGAACCTTTTTAATTATCAGTTGCAGCAATTTTCTGGAATGAACTAACATCCTTACTAATATTATAAAAGCGAAAGTGAGTTTGTTTGTTTGTTACCTCTTCACGCTTTAATGGCTACACCGATTTTGATGAATTTTGGTACAGAGATAGTTGGGAACCAGGAGACAGACATAGGCTGTTTATTTTTAAAAAAAGAGTGGGATATGAGGGAGAAAGAGGGAAGAAACGGGAAAACTTAGCGTTGCTATTACAAATCAATAAGGCGCAAGGGGAACTGTGTTACTCCGAATTTAACGCGAGCGAAGCCGCGGGCTAAAGCTAGTCAATGATAATTGAACCTTTTTAATTATCAGTTGCAGCAATTTTCTGGAATGAACTAACATAAACAATAAAAATAAATCCTTGAAGGGCGACACGACCTACCACCATACAATATTCATTTAGACTTTATTGCTGAAAGTAAAGACTGTCAAACTCGAACAAGAAATTTCCAAACTTCCTTAACTTATTTTCAAAATGCATTTTCCCTTTCAACTTTTCTTCTCTGACTTAGACCACTTCGCAACAATGCCTATATATTATTCAGCTACATCGAAATACTTGAACAATATAATAATTATCATTTATCGTTGCAGGTTTTATGTCCTGGAAGAGATCGTGGGGCCCGACGCGCGATGGGTCGCTAACTCGAGAAACACCACTAAAATAAGAAAAATCGCAGCGTCATTCTTCATAGTTACGACTTTTATTCCGCTTTTGTTTTAGAGAAAATTGAATGTGGCTTTGTATTGAACTCTTTTGTTCTATAACTAAACTTTTAACAGTTTTTTTTATAGAGTCGCTATCGCAAGAGATGACTTGGAAGATTTTTGGCGCTATCGTTTCATTACCGCGGTAAATAAAATTAACTGTAATTTATTTATTGAAATCTGAAAATTTGGTATAATTAATAAAAATCGGGCAAGTGCGAGTCTAGCTCGCGCACCGAGGGTTCCGTACGAACTTGCGACATAAACGGCCATATCTTTTGACTGCGTAAACTTAGAGGGTTGGTCATAGGTCCAAGGGACGACAGACTTGAGTATATGGTTTTAATTTCAACTCGATACCTCCACGCGTATCCCGAGATAAAAGGTCGTGATAGACAAACAGATAGACCGACAACGAAGTGATCCTATAAGGGTTCTGTTTTTATCTTTTGTAGTACAGAACTCCAAAAAAGTGCTTCTGCTGCCATCTGTTCACAGTAAAAATACATAAAAATGGGAGATTTAATAAGACACCATTATTTACAAAAAACGACCATTTAATCTAACGACCCCTCTGCATACTACTTTTCATGAATAATTATTTTGTGACAGCAGTAGAACTTTACACGATAATCTGACTATATTACAGACACAAATTCTACATAACTTCATACGTTCTACCTCACAGGAAGAAATAAACAGCAAACGAATGGTCTTGTTTTCCTCTCCACACGCCATCCAAGTACACATTTTAGATACTTGCGTCTGAATCAGTTTGATTGCCAAGTGGCTACGCACTGAAACGGCTCATTAAGGGATATTTACCAGGCGATTTACTCGTACGGAGTTATGTTCGTCTGGGATGCAGACAATGTCTCATCAAGTCAGGATTATGAACTTAGTAGTTTGTGGGTGTAGTGGCCAGTACTTAGGTGCTTGCTGATATGGGTAAGTTAGTTTGATCATAATGTTGTATGAAGTGCCACTTTTGATCTTCCAAGTTACGCTTAGGCGACCAGCTCAAACAGGTAATATAGGTATGTAAAAAGTTATATTATACGTAAGGTGTGTTCCATAATTAAGTCATTTAAGCGACTGTTATGAATATTTGATTTCTTTTTTTTGAATACGTTGTCCGACGCCAATAACTTAATCGTAAATACACAAACAGCTATACCCGGAAGAACTATCTGTAGGCTATACAAATATTTGTTCCGTGCAGGGATCAAACCCGCGACACCTAACGCAGCAGCACATTGAGTTTGAAGACAAGTAGTAACATTTAGCCAAATCGAGTCGATTTAAAAGTGACACTGAATAAAAATCTACTCAGTTATATTAGTGTTTTTGAACCAAAGCGATAAGTGATTGCAAATTCACGTCTGAGCCGAACTTCGACAGACTCCGATGTAGCCAGACAACGTATAGGTCGATCGTTATGCAAATTCCAACCCTTAACTTTGTGCACTCCGCACGGTTTAATCGCTGAAATTTTCTCAAAGTTTCCACAAGAAACTGCCGAAAATCGAAGGGTGAATAAATTTAAAAACCTCTTAATGCTTAGTGGGTGGCGAAAACTTTATGTTTACGCCAATACTGGTAATATATTTTTTCTTAATCTAAGGGAGTGCTTTCCGGCATTTGGGATATTTTTTAACAAGTTCATAAACTTCCTTGAAGGGTTGGAGTCTTGATTTATTATTTACGGAGTTAAAAGCGTCTGCGAGGTCGTTTTTGATTTGATCAACTTGTTTGAAAGTTATGGATTTCGACAAAATTAATTGGAATTTTTCGGATGGATGTCGTAGAGTGGATATTTATTTAATGCGTGAATCAGGGTGTCGTGTTACGGAGGGTATTTGTTTAGGTTAGCATCCCCCATGGTGTCGACACGACAATACACTTCGCACTCTCCCCTCGCTAAAACAGAGATTGACAGGAGTCAGTGGCTCGACTCACTGAGTGTCACTGGTATTTAACTAAGAGTGCAATACCTATTTTATCATGATCAATTCGAATAGGCATAGTCGTATTACTCATCGTTTTATAATGATTAAAAATTCTAATTATCCCTATTAGAAACGAAACTTGAGATAAAAAGTGATATTCAAAATGATAATTGATTTCTCGTTTTAATTTTACAGATATCGATCGCGAACTACATAAATAAATAAAAAAACCGCTGTACAAAAACGCAGTGGTAAAATGTTCCACCATTATAAACAACCCACAGACTATACGTACCTATCAAATGGCCGTTACAATCTCAGCTCAGCAATAAAACATAAAATAAAGGCAACCAGTCATCATCCCAGCTCCCCACCGGAAGGTTAAGCTCCAACATCGGAGCAGAACGGATCCAAATACATATTCTACACGTTAACGTACGGACCGAGACGAATCTTCGCATAAAGTTTACGATCCACCGCGTTGCAGGAAGAAGGGGACCTGTGACGTCAGACAATGGCTGCCGACGTAACGTGACGTGTGACGTCAACTCATGCGCTCATCGTGTCTACTTCCGCGGAACGCTCGCCACTTTGCTCTGACAAATGATTGAGCTCGAAGATTCGTTTTGTTTTTTACGTGCACTGAGTTGGGTTTGAAAAACAGTTTTCAGTTTTAGTATTATAGAACACTTTTAAAATATGGAAGCAGTATTGAGGACTAACTTAAAATCAAAAAATCAAAAGACTTTTTTTTAAATAAACGTTGCCCCACACTAAGAATTTCTCCTGTATCGTGGGTGCTTTTACAAATATTTGTATGTGAGTTTAAATATTTAAACTCACATACACAAACAGCCAGACCCAGAACAACTACCTGTAGGACATACAAATATTAGTTCCATGCGGGGATCGAACCCGCGATACGCAGCGCAGCAGTCGATCGCACAACCACTGCGCCAACCGTGCCGTCATTTATTCAAACTAGGCTGAAGATCAGCACTTCTTGGACGTCATTACACAAGACAGTCGCCCACCCTTCGCCACTTCCTAGTGTTTTAGCTGGGAAGAAAAAGTGGCGGAACAAACTCCCCAGCAACACAACAGTCTGATAGGTTTGATGAACTAGACTTTATACAGTAATATCCAAGTGTATGTGACTCGCTAGTCAAGTGGTCGCAAACGCGACTGCTAAATATGTGGTCCTGAACTCGATTCCTGGGTCGGGTAGTGTTATTAGCTGTTCTCGTCAGGAATTTCGCAGTAGCAGTGGAGTCTGGATTTGTGCACGGTTGATGGAAATACGCTTACCCCTTATTACATGCGATGCTAATGGCGAAATGTAGGTGTACTTGTTAGGACGTACACTTCTGTCTAATCCTTCGGGAATTGCAAGGCGTGATGTTTACGTTAGGTATTGAGGATAAAAACGTGTTTATAACACGGAAAATCCTCATAAATTAATATCCACTCCAAGCCCGGAAACGGAAATAACGAGTATTTTCGTAACCGTTATTTCGGGAGGAACTAATGAGGGTTTTTTTGTCCATAATTACATTTGCTCGAAAACCCAAATCACTCGGTCCCTAATCAACGCTATTCCTAAAAGCGTCAAGCTTAAAACAAGATCTACACAAATACCTTTTTTGCGGATGGGAATTCAACAATAACTTCCCCGCGCTGGACGGAGAGGGGAGGTCAGACTTGTACTGACTAAAACCCACCCATGTTCCTGCTTTTGCCCTTTGTATTTCAGGGCCGCAGTATCTCTTTCAAACAACCCGTAACCCCGGCAGGATCATTAAATACCTGGCTTTTATTTTCGTTTCGTGACCAATTTGACGAAAACTTTCCAAAAGTATTTAAAGAATTACAAACTCATTGCCTGTTTCGAAATTGAGTAATTGAAGTTGAGTTTAGGATATATTCTTATTCTTTATTGGACATACATATTAAATATAAATTGTCTGATTGAATTGATATAAAACGATGAAGTTTAATTTCAATCATTGCAACTTATAACAAACTAACTTTCGCCCGCGACTTCGTCCGCGTGGCATAGTTACTTTGGGCTAACGATAATTTTAACCCGCGTGATGATCGAAAAAAATATCTTTCTCTCCCCAAAAAAAAAGTTATAATGTAACTTTCTAACGGAAAAAGATTTATTAAAACGGTCTATTTTTGAATCGGTTCCGTAGTTTTTGAGTTTATTCGTTACATACAAAAATACAAATCTTTTTACTTTATAATGTTAGTGTGGAAGTGCAGATTGACCACTCATCTATGCCATTATTTTTTCACTACATTTCCATTTCGCACGCATCGTTGACCTGATGAAACACACAAAATCAACAACGTGTCTTCAAACAAAAGTACTCAAGCACTATCGTACAAACGAGTGCGTCAAAAGCACAATTTGTTATCTTTTGTGCGCAAAGTACTACATTGTGCAAAGATTGAGTGTGCGTATTAAGGATATGAACTCGGATATTCTGAGAAATGCGGAATGTTTGTGGAAACAATGGCCCGGAATCTTCCAATTAAGCATGTTTTTTATGAAAAACCTTACTTATTAAATTAGAACTAACGTTTATTTTACAAGAATTTTCAATTTTTTTGAAAATTATATTAGCTACGAATGAATAAAAGTCTTTAAATTCAATCGAAATACCTACCTAAAAATCTAACCTAAGAATCACTAAAATTAAGGCTAAATCGGTCATCTTTACAAAATCTTCAATAAAAAAAAATGTTTTTCGAAAGAGATACCGCAGATCATAAAGGGCAAAAAAGAAGGAACATGGGTGAGTTTTATTCAGTAAAAGTCTGACACTCTCCCCGCTCCGGCCAAGCTGAGGAAGTTATTTGATTTCTCACCCGCAAAAAATAAAGAAAAAGTCAAAACGTCAAACAACAAGTAACAATCTAGTATACATATGTAATTAATTCAATCTAAACTTCAAATTAACTTTATCATAAAAGAATAATCACTGAACCAGGAACCCGACTTTTAAATTCCTGCTCAACTGTGCTCGCTATTAGTATAAAAACCGTAAGATCGTCAAGGGCAGTTGTTCACACAGAGGGCTCTTGAACTAAGTGCCCTCCAATTAAGACCTGCCTCCACAAGTTTGCCTTGTGTCTCTGTGTTTTAAAACCTGTGAAAGAAATTCGTTTTCTTCATTCATTGTGACATGTGTTTAGCAGTGGTTTTGTTATGTTAAGCTTTCGCTATTCTAGAATATGTTACTATATTCAACATAAATTGTTTTTTTTTATTTCCTATACTGGATTAAACTGGAATTTCTTATATGTTTTCGTTTTAATTCGCACGGTTGTTTAGTTTAATAGTAACACGTGTAATTTTATTGGACGCATTGCATTGTAATTTTGTTAAAGTAGCACGCTTTTATTAAAGTTGCACGCAAGTTAAACGCTTTTGTTTGTGTGTGTGTAGAAAATGTCACTGCTTATACATTTACTCTATATTTTCTTTCAGAATCCCTCCTCTTACTTTAGAAATTAGAGGGGAGGGGCAACTTTAGAAGTAAATATCTCATAAACCATTTACTTGAGAAAAAATTGTGTGTGTCAGCTCCGACTCATGACTGGAGTTTACTCCTTATGTAAAAAAAAATATCACTGACGGACGACAAATTTCATAAAGCGCCATCTAGTAATATTCAACTGTACGTCTCGTTATCATCATTCATCAGTAAATTTTACACCTCACATTTTTCTCATACCGGGCGCTTTATATATGAAAATCGATTCTTAAGGAGTAAACTCCAAAAACATGTAATTGATTAAAGTGACACTACTTAACAATATTATAGTTTAACAGCATTAATAATAGTAAAGTAACTCAATTTAGAGAAAATGGCAGTCTTGCTAAGATGGTTGTCAAACTAAATCGCGACTAAAATGATGTGGAATAAAATAAGATATGATCTATTTATTTAATTATGGCATTCCAACGACTTGTTCACTAAAACATTTTTAGTAGTAACAATAATTCTTAAAATTACGAGTGAATTCCTCATTACAGGTGTGCAAAGCATATATTAAGGTTTAGGTTGAACAAAATTACATGAAAAATAAAATTGAAAATAATAAATGGAAAATTGCAAAAAATAATATTTAACTACTTGTCTAATTTCATTATCATAAAGTGAATAACATAATCAATGGCAAACAACAATCAAGTGTACTTAATGCAATAAACAAGTAAATAATAATAACGTCTAAATTTTATTAAGAAATATTTAAAAATGTGAATGTGATTGGGTATGACATTTAAATATTAGTCTAGTTTAATCCGGTGGTTCATCAGACTCGACACCAATATCAATAATAACTTCGCTCGTCGAAACTTCGTTTCCTAACACCAATATTTGATAATGCAATGTTTATTAATCTCAATCATTAGGTACTATCAACAAGTAGACATTTAATACTAGTAGTGTTCAAGTTCCAACGACTCCTACCTAAATAAAGTGACTTCAAACCTATATTATTTCCAATTTCACCTAGATGAAAAGAAAATAATATGCGAGCCTGAATATTATTTTTCAATTAAGGTGAAAATCTATATCGCACTCGCTAAAGCTCTGGGGGCCAATTCTCGATTTTAACCATTTATCTCGAGTTCGAGATTCAAAGTCTGTCTCTATGTCTATCAAAAATATCTCTATCTCTACCAAAAAATGTCGAAATGAGCAGAATTCCGTATTCTCAGTCAAAATAGAAATAAATCTCGATTTTAGCCATTTATCTCGAGTTCGAGATTCAAAGTCTGTCTCTATGCCTATCAAAAATATCTCTATCTCTACAAAAAATGTCGAAATGAGCAGAATTCCGTATTCTCAGTCAAAATAGAAATAAATTTCACGAAAATGTCGAGTCGAGTGAAGATAATGTTACCATTAGGAACAATCGCACGTTCCATTTTATGTAACTATAAGTGAATTTATGATTTTGTTTTAAAACGCTGACCAAACTTAATTTTTAATTAGGTACTTGTTTCGCTCAAGTCATAACTATCGACGGCGGGATAAATGGGCTGTTGTCGCCGTGAATTAGCCTGTTGCTCGCTATTTTCCAACAACTCCAAGATGAAGATGCTAATAAACTCGTCCAATAAAACAATAAAACACAATGTAACGCAATAACAATCTAACAAAAATTCAACAAACTCACTCAGAAATGACATATCTCTACAATCGACATGACATCTCTACTGCTCAGAAGCACTCGACATGAACTCGAACGTCAACCTTCGACAAATGTCGAATTCGAGATCCCCAGAATAGCAACTTTTAAAATTTGTCGAAAAAATTACGTCATTAGACATTTTTGTCGAGTTCGACACCATCTCTAAAATCGAGAATTGGCCCCCTGATCTTAATTGGGTAACGAATATAAGTTACAAAACTACATTATTTTGATCACATATTTTTCTTAGAGTTTCGAGAGAGGTGAAAAGAGTGAAGGGAGGCCAGAAAAAAACTGGAACAAGATAAAAAAAAAAGTCATAATTCCAAATACGTAGTACTCTCACTTTGCAAAATTTACTTTAAATTATTTTTTTATTTTATAAGTTTTGTATGCGTGTATATCACTGTATGTCACTGGGTGTGTCTACACAAAAAAAAAATAGGTCACAAACCTTAACGAGTAATATCCTTTTTAAAAAGAATGTGCACTGCGTGTCCATCGATTAACGAACGGAAAAAAAAATGTATATAGGTAGTAGTTATATAGCAGTTGTTCCGGGCCTGGCTGTTTGTGTTTGGGAATTTAAATGTTTGTAAACGCAACCTTTAACAGAAAAAGTGTAAAGCACCGTTTATTTTAAAAAGAAAGAGTAAAGGATGTGTCTAAGTAAACAGATCACGAAATAAATTCAACCCCAGGTAGTCATGACCCGGAATACAAAATCTAACTTACCATGAATACTACTGACCTACGTGAATACTTACACTGGAGCGATTCGAACATCTCTTTTTAACAAAAGACAATCTAATCACAAAGAATATTAAAGGAAGGGGAGGGGACACTCGAAGAGTTGGGGTAGGTCTACAAAAAAATCAACGAGCAATTTATTTCTTCGTCGGAATTCACTTAGCGTTCCGAAATTCATGTCGAGATATCACTAAATAATTTGACTGGTATCGCTACACGATACGGCGTATACTCCACGCTCCCTGACCCAAATACTAGGTATTCAAGTATTAAAGCTAGGGTTGTACCGGTCGAGACGATTGCATTGTTTAATAATTGAGAACACGTTCCTACAGTGTGCTGTGGGTCGGTCCAAGTAAAATACGCGGGCGGGTTTACAATAATTTATTGTGTGACGGAAATACTGTTTTCGTTTTGTTTGGATTTAGTATGTATGCATTTGAAATTACGACGCCGTTTCGAATGAAATAGAGCCCGACAATATCGTTAGTATTAGCATTAAATAGGGTTCGAAAACAAAAATATGGAATAACGGTTAGTCTTTGCATCACTTACCAGAAAGCTGTCTCGTGCAAAATTTTAATACTTACTCAACCCAAATGTATGTGACAGTTGTTTTTTTTCGCGATTTCGATGTTTGTGCCATGGAGCAAGTTGTTTAGTTTGGTGGTCTGAATCACACGCTAAAATATGACTACACCTTTTTCATATTTTTACAAAATATTCTCCCTTTATACGGATGAGTAAACTTCGCCCCTAAGATGACCCACTGACCAAATCATCAAATAACTTCCCCCGCTCTGGGCGGGGTAGGAGAGAGTGCCAGACTTTTCCTGACTAAAACCCATCTATGTTCCATCATGTGCCTTTTGTGTTCTGGGGCCGCGGTATCTTTTTCGAAGAACCCGCAATCCCGGCAGGCTGTGGCCCTGGCCGGCCCCTTTGCTTTGTTGATATCTCTTTGAGGCGCGCGTCGAACATGAACGAGCCGTCGAGACGACCTGTCGTCACTATACGGACAGACGGTGAGCTACCCATTGCTATCCCTCCTTCAAATAATTTACTACAAGCGTGCCCCATCCTAGGCCACATCATTGCCTCACATAAGGCGAGTTGCTAAACGTAAGCACATTTAGTATAAAAAAATACGTTAAAGCAATAATGTCTTAAACCCCGTTCCAATAAACAAAAACGACTCGTTTTGCTTACGGACGGTAGTATTTTGACATAAGTTCTATGAGACTTATGTCAAAATCCTACTATCCGTAAGCAAAACGACTCGTTTTTGTTTATTGGAACGGGGCTTTAGACAACTTAACTTGCCACTCCACATAGACATTATTGTATAACTTCTTTGTAGATTCGCTCGTTTCTTATAACTTACGCCACATATAACAATTTTACCAGTTTCCGCTCAATTCTATCGAAGAAATCCTCTCGTAAAGAAGAGGTGTTATGGTTATTATCTCTTTAACCTATTTACTATTTCATGAGGGAGATACTCTTTTGTGATACAAACCTCCTTTCTTGGCCCCTATTAAGAAGTGTTTGAGATATTGCTGGTACCTTACCTTTTTAATAGTTATAGTCATTGTTTGAGAATTCATAAGATTAGCGGAGGGCTTTTTTTACTTATACTTCTTTGACTTATTCGTCAACTCGCGACCGATAAACTCGCGTTATACAGTTGGCCTTATAAAAACTTTTTTTAAAGGAATAATTATCTATGAATGGTGTTAGTCTACATCTCAGATTACTTCGTAGTAGGTACTTAATCCTTGTTTGTTTTTTTAATTACTGAATACTCTCGCTATTGGCTGCAACTTACTTGATGTGAAACGATAATGCGGCCTACTGTGGAACACGCTTGCCAAGGACGAAATCAATCCTCAAAAAAAAAACTCTTTAACTTTGAAATGATCCTGATTATAACCATCAGGAAACAGAAAATTCCACAGACAGGTTATTCAGTGTTTTTATATAGTGAAATCCAGTACTAAACATATGCCTCATACAAATGTTTCAAACTCCATTCATGGTTCAGCTTATTCTGGGATAACTAATCTGTTGTCAGCAGCCTTGAAAGTTTAATCAATGTCTGTTTATATAACAAATATTATGGATCTCAAATGAAGGATTAATTAAACAAAACAACAACGTCCAAATGTTTACTTTAATTCAAAATTTGAAATCACTACTTAGTTCTCTTAATCTAAACAATACAGTATCTATTTGGTTCATTAATATGTATTTATATACAACTAATAATGTTTTTCAAACATACTCTTTAGTAAAATATAAAGCTTTCCTAAGTTTATCTCAATACTGATTAAAACATACTATAGTGTTTTCTAATGTACCAAAACTCTTAATAGTCTTGCTAAAAGAATAATCTCGCTTAAAAGTGAAAAAAGTATTGAGAAATCTAACTAGAAAGGAAACTTGACGGTATAAACAATAGCATTGTTAAAAGTAAATAAGCAGTGGTCATAGTATAACAAGCGTTGAGTTTGAATAGATTGAATGAAACAACATAAGATTGTTACGAACGTAAAAATTAAAACAAACAAAAAAATACAATAGAAATGGAACAACAAACACGAAAAACAACGATGACATAATTGGAAAGTAAGTTCAAATAATTCCTCAAAAGATTGACTCAATAAAAGAATTAGCAGAAACGTTTTCCTCTATTCAAACTCAACAATTGTTTCACATTTTTTTATATATTTCCTTCAGTTGGTAAAACAGCGCCTTTCCACAACTGTCGCACAATCAATCCTACCCATTTCCCTAAATACCAGCGACAAATTGACTAGCATGTTCACGTCGTTATTTCTACACAACCATAAATTCAATATATTTTCTGTAGGAGAACATGTATTGGAGAAATAATAATAGTACGAGCTAACTTTCAATTTCTCAGCCAACAGTCTCCAGTCGTTACCTTTCACCGTTTGAGAGTCCAATAGTTTACATAGTATCACTCTGTCCGACTTAGTCAACACATTAGTCCGGTAATTATTGTCAACGCTAAAATAGCTCCTATAGCTGTGATTCTTATACACAAAGTCATACCTACCCTCCTTCTTAGACAGAGAAGAATAATTGAACGGGTTCTCTAATATATTAACAGTCTCTACACTTGCACAACTGAATCTCTTACAGTTGATATTAAAATTCAAGTCGTTAGTCTTGAAATTGAAATTGACAGAATTTGATTGCTTTTGCTTCTGATAAACAGATACGTTCAGCTCTAGACAGTTTATGGAATCTGTTTGTTGCAGTACAAAAATACAATGCAAAGATCTCACTGTCATATTCCAAACTTGAGAATACGATAGTTCCTGGTATTTCCCTCCGGACTGAACCTTCCATCCAACTCCTACATCTCTAATGTTAATACATAAATCAGAACAATTTTCTTGAAAATAAATTGTTTTTGGATCACATAGCAAAGAGCCGCCCGACCTCTTTTCAGTTTCAAAGCATTCGTAGAAAGCGTAAGGTGTGTCGTTTAACACATGAATCTTTAAGCTATAGTAGCTGTCGTCCATTCTCTTGGATATAAACAGCGCTAGTTTGCACAACTTGGCGTCTAGACCGCTAAAACTTCTGCCGACTAGAACAAAGTCGCTTAGAAATTCGCTCACTAGGTAAACTTTTGAAGGGTCGACTTGTGCGAACACTGGGCTTCCGGGCGTTTCCTGGCCCAAAGTCAAAACTTTTCGCCACTCCCTCGAGTTGATTTCTTCGGGTCTTTGGAGGATTGAGAGAAGCCAGCTGGTGTTCTTCAAAGCTGCGCAATGCGGGAAGGATAAAACCACACCCTTGCTGAAGTGAAAGTTTTTGGGCCCGCACCTTATAACTGGGCTCAGTTGAGTTTCACCTGCCAAGAAAAAAACACCCTTCATTTATGCTTTTTATCACTAAGTTCCATCATTTTAAGATTTAAATTGCTTGCTACGTTCTTGGTTATCAGTCGCATTTCCAACATAACAGATAGAACACAACCAAAGCCATTGTAATCCTACGAATATCTAATAACCTACATACGATTTAATTATGTACGAGGATATTTGGAGGTAATCAATTGTGACCCGGCTCCAAATAACACCGCTAGGCCGCCGACGAAGCAACTAATAGGTCAGAACAGCCTGACATTTGAGATTTAGGTCACACCTCGACTCAATGTAATCCTACTACGTTCTGAAATGGCCAAGTTTAATATTAAGCACAACTTTCTTCTGTCGTCTTTATTCGTTGCAGGTGTTCAGAGAAACTGGTAATACTTGAAAAGTTTGGGATTTAACGTATTTTCAGTTAACTGTTTGTTGGAGGAAGTGAAAATCACTGTTAGTATGTTTACAATGTTTCGACTAACTCTTGCAATGATTGGGTTTTTTCGACATTTGCCACCCATGCTCCTTTTTAAAAATAAGCTTCAAATTATACATTGCAACACACACACACAGGCCAAGTCGCGGGAGTCAGGTAGTTTGTTTAAATTGTGAGAGCATGCACGATATTATGCCAGTTTGAGTTAAGCCATTTTTGACCATGTGTAATTATTTTTAAGACTTTGTTAATTTAGATAAAACGTTTTATTTTATTTAAAAGTTTATAAGAAGTAATAATCGGTATCTCACTTATCATAAAAGTACACATACAAAATAAAAACCCTCGACGGATTACATTACAAAATTCACTTTCAAACTAAACCGACCCCTATTTGAAACCGAAACTAAATCTAGCGCGCCGTTCTCGATTCCCCATTCAGGTCAAAAGGCCTAAACTTAAATTCAATTTACCTTCTTGCAGCAGCGGCCTATTCCAATCGTCGTCTGCGACCTCAATCGAGAATAACTCTTCACCCTTATCCACGACTCCATCAGGAATAAACAAGCTTACTCCACATTTATTAAGATTCAACCAATCACCATCCGGTGTAACTATCTTTGAAGTAGCTGCATCTATGTGCTTAGCGAAGAATTTTGAATCTACGGATGCATTGTTTTTTAGCGACGGTGACATTTCTACACTTTCATTACCATACGACGAACCGGCTGAAAATAAATTTTCTGTTATAATTTAGACCAATTACGATATTGTGGTGATTGTTAAAGCTAATAAAGCTAGGAGGCATTGGATTGACGAAATTATCGACTATGTAGTTATTTGCTCAAGTAAATGTGATCATGAAATAGAAAGAACGAATTAAATAAAAGAAAAAATACTTGAGATTAGTGTTCATGATAATGATTATGATAGTAATTCGCAATCGGGTGCCTCTGGAAGGTGCATAGAAGAACTCACAGCTCAAAAAGCAACTGGAGTCAGATCGATCTGACTCGACGCTGTCCTTGCAAGCGTAATTCCTTTCGCTGCCATTTCTTTCAGTTCTTACCTCGTGGTCAATAGGCGTGATGTAACTGTGAAAAAAAAAATTGACTTATTACACAAGAGTGAAAAAAAACTGTTATGTTCTTATTATTGGCAGTGATACCTTAATTTCATTTAATGAAAAATAATCGGTAACGTCTATTTTTGTTTTTTTTTTTAATTTTCGATTTAATGTATTGAGATATAAATATTTTATAGAAACTTTATTCTAATCAGTTATTACCAAAGACTGGTTTTATTCTCTATGGTTATTACTGTAGGTTTCCAATGCTTATCTCATATACAATTACTGCCCCGTTGGTTTAGCGGTCGCAAGCGCAATTGCTGAGCATGACGTCAGGTTCGATTCCAAGGGCAGGCAAAGTGTCATTGAGTTTTTTATCTTAATTACTTTATTTATTTAAATTATTGATTTCTACTTTTACTCTGGACGCTCTTAATGTTCACGTTTACCTACATCGTTTTCACATATTTGTATAATCTCGACATGAATGAAGTAACCATGATTTTGTAAAAATATTATGACTAAAAAGAGTGTCCATGGAGTTTCTTGCCCATTCTTCTATATAGAGATCAACGCTCTGGAATGGCCAACTACAGTACTTTTAACAAATTATTATGCCTTGTGACTGGGACTGTAGCTTCATCTTTTTGTTTTTGACATTCAAAAGTGCCTGTTACGGTCTAATTGAAATAAATGCTTTGAGTTTGAGATTCTCTGTAGCATCCACGGACTCTGTACATAATTGCTCTCAGTTTATGACTAAAGGCCTTTAAAACATGGAACTTAAACTATAACTGGCGAAGTGTGGGTCAACTATTAAATTAGGTACAACTCTGTCAAACCCTTTGGGAATTACAGGCGTGATGTTACGATGCCCAAATACTTCATTAATCGCCTTGGAGTTGCGGACACCAGCCCGTTATACAATACAATACTTCACTCATTCAGTCTCCAAGGACCAAAAAAAGCACTACCTCTCTCCTTAAACAACAATATTAAATACTTTTTTGCTCTTGATATTTAAGTACCTATTTGTTTTTTTTTTAATGTAGCTATTAATTTTGAAAAAGACCGCCCATTGTGTCACCCTATTTATAAGTTGTTTAATGTTATTCTTGTTATTTGTATGGTGTACATAATAATAAATATTCTATCTCCCTATCTTTCAAATTGGTCCTTGCAGTCTTAACAATAATCCCTATCATTACAAACCTGTTAGCTAGCTGTGGTACTTCATACAAATGTTCGTGTCTTGTGTTAGTGGACGTGCTCATATGTCTGTGTGTCCGTCTAGAGTCTATCGTTTGGAACTCTTCGTGAATCGTCAAGTCCGGCTGATTGGTCAGAGTTCTCTTTATTACATTGCCGAAGTAATTTGAACCTGTTGGGGTGAAAATGACGTAAATAACAAGGAAAACAATTCTTTGGTTATTGGAGCAAATACAATCCGTTTCGATAGTATTTTTTCTTAAATACATTATATTTACATTATATATATTAGCATCGATAGAATGAAATTATATTGTTACCTGAAGGCGGTTTTACATACGGTGAAGTGTCGTTCATCTTAATTTTAATGTATTTTATTCCCAATATGATCACAACTATAAATATTAAGAAAGCTATCGACAACGCGATGAACAGAGGCCAGTATGAAGATCCTGCGAAAAAAGACAAAATTCAAAGTTATTAAATCGAAGATTTACTAATTAACGATCGCGTACATTATTCAGTACTCACTTAATTTCTGATATTACATCAACGTGCAAAAGATGTCGAATATCTACCGCGCACGTACAGTAGGAATATAATTCTTAATACAATAATTTATGTAAGAGTAATAGGTATGAATGAAGTCTATCTACAAATGCATTTATTCAAAAAATTGTTCATACTACAACGGTAACAAAGGAGAATGCCAACATCATTAGACAGAAAAAAAATAACTTACCATCGTTGATATCAGACTTAGACGTCCTTACACACAAAGGACACTGCGCAACTTGGTAGTCGATCCCTCGACAGGCATTGATCGTGAGACAACGTCTCCTTCTAGTTCGAAGGCAGTCTAAGTCACACCTGGACCATTCCGACCACTGGGACCAACGACCTGGGAGAATAATTGTGTCAGAGAAAATATGTTTAGCAAAGAAAACTTTCAGGTTCGTTGTAAGACCAAAACCCGATTCTGGGTTGGGCTCACCTTTGTATTAAAGCTATATTATTGCAATTTGTATGTATACATGTTTATCTTGGTCAACTATATGAGGACTATGCACATTAGGGTCGAAGATGGTCTTTTTAAGAAAGAACCACACAGATTTGAGTATTTTGAGTGGACCAGTCCTGTCAGTGCCAAGATTTTTCAGTTATCGTGGAGCTCGACTTATAACTCAAGGAACTCAACGACACAACGAACAATACCAAAAAAGGACATTTTCATAAAGACACTAAGAAATGACCTACATAGTCCTAAAATTCACAATACTTGGTAGAAGATAATGTAAAGTTACCTAGTATTAGATCCGGTGACTCATCTGCCAACTCATCTAGTTCATCTATACAAGAAAAAACAAATAAAATTATTCTATACACGTTACATTTGTCATAACGCATGATGTATGTTGTATGCTAAAAATATATGATAAACAAAAATGACACTTAAAAAAGCAATAAGCGTACGAATGTATGGAAATATCTACTTAATTTCACTTAAAAAAAAATTTTACCTCCCTGACTGGAATATTTATTACGATATTTTAGAAACGTTTTTGCCCCTCGGGTCGCTCTATAGGTTAAGCCGCGCTTGCCTAGGTTGGTCACCCATTGCGTATTAAGTTTCTTCTGTGCCTGGGAAAGCACGACTGGAAGCCGACCCCAACATAGTTGGGAAAAGGCTAGGCAGATGATGATGATTTTAGAAGCGATTGAGACCTGGGTTTGTTTGCGTGTTACACATTAAAGTAAAATAATTAAAACTGTACTAATTTGTCGCTTATTCACCTATATCACAATCCAAGCAATCCTGCGTTTTCTGTACATTGGGTCCCATGCACGGTTGGCCTCCATTCAGAGGTCGTGGTGCAGTGCATGCCCTTTCTCTCTTCCTCCCCGAGTGGCTCTCCCTCCCTTGGTCATCGCAGAAGCAGTCGGTCCAAGCCGACCATGTGCTCCAACCACCATTGACTAGGGTAAGGGGTAACAGGTTAACATAATTTTAGGCTGGTTTTCATTTCTTGGGTACGGAATTTGGTGTAATCATGCTACGCGCCAAATTAACCAAAGCTTTAGTATTCTGTCATAGACAATACAACACACGTTACCGAGATAAAGGGTCGTGACATACAGTCAGAAAGACGGACATTAAACTGATCTATCTATCCGATCTATCAGGGTTCCGTTTTTACCTTTTGAGTTACGGAACCCTAAAAGGAGATTCGAGGAAATTGTTTCAACTTTATTTCAAAAGAACTACATAAACGAATATGAGTTGAAATCGTAACGTACCGAAAACTGTCAGCAGGGCAGGCTCGGATATCCTTTTCCCCGCTAAATTTTCAGCGACACATGTGTAGTTCGCCATGTCCTGAAAATTGTTTCACAATTGAAATCTGTCCGGAACCAGTGCCCGTGGAATTCACGTCTTTGTTCACTTAGTTAAAGGAACTTTCTGTTGGAATATACATGCATGCATTTTAAATTTTGTAGATTAATTTTGTAAAACTTAGCATACCTCATCATTATAAAAATCAACGTTTTAAATATATTATGCTATCATTACAACTAAAAATTTAGGATTTTTACCGTGTGAACTATTTTTTTAGAGTTTCCGATATTCGATAATGATTTTATCCGTGATCATGGTGCTTGCAACAGTGCCGAAATGTAGGGAGCTCAAAAGAAACATACGGTAAATATCCCGTTTTAGTGTTAATAATGTGACCATTTCAGTTTACGAAGTTATATTGTTTGAAAAGTGAACGTAAATCAAGTGATCCGATTACTAATACTTCTAAAGATGTTTTTAGTCCCTCGTTTTGTTATCATCGGTCACAACCTTGACACGTAATTGAATTTGAAAACTGTTGTAACCTTATATATATTCATCGTCGGAACTTTCCCCAAATCAACTACGCATTTACAATAAAACTAGACTTACCAATAACGTAGCTTGTTTAATAAGCAAATCTCCTTCCTTGGACACTTGCACGTTATCATCTTCGATGACCGGCGCTCCATTTTTGAGCCAGTAGATCTGCACAAAGGGGGCGGCTGGAGGAGGCTCGCAGCGAAATGTCACCGACGTGTACTGCTTGACAAGCTGCGATTGTGGAGCCACCGAGAAGTGCTTCTTTATATCTAGAAGGTTTTACTTTGCTTAGAGAGAGTGTGACGTACTTAGAAATAATCTATTGTGATGTCATCTAAATTCGTTACATCAACTCTCTAGAACTGTTTTAGGTACATGTTTTTTTAAAACGTTTTCCTACACTAGGAATTTCTCCTGTATCGCGAGCGCGTTTACAAACATACACAAACAGCCAGACCTTTAACAACTATCTGTAGGCCATACAAATATTTGTTCCGTGCGGGAATCGAACCTGCAACACGCAGCGCACTGCGCCAACCGTGTCATCAAATCATGTTGGCTTAGTATTACCAATATTAATATGGTATGCACTAATATGGTAATATTATTTATAATAAATAAACCTTTTGGAATAGGTTTTCAAAATGATGGTCAGAACAGCATCACGGATATTATCTAAGTATGTAATTAACAAGAACGAATTGTTCACGCTGGCAGATGAATTCAGAGAGAAGCGAAACGTTCTTGTATTTTGATACTTAAAGTTGCCTTACTCCCCCAAAATGACTTGACCGATTTTTATGAAATTTTAAATGTATATTCGGTAGGTCTGATAATCGGTCGTAGTCTATTATATTTTTATTTAAACTGAGCAGCGATTAAAACCACTAGTCGCAGCTAGTTGATATATAATAATATCATATACAAAAGATTTACTTGTTGTCTGCAAATAAAAGTTATAATTTTACTACTTTGGTTTTACTCACTGTTAATTTATGTATTTTAAATAGGTAGGTAAAAGCTCTTTTATAACCTGAAACACAGGTCCACAACAACTGTACTTTTTTGTGCTCGATAAAGATATTTTACTGTAATTAAGTTACATTTGTCACATATCGTAGGTTCAATAAACAATAGGGACTACTATCAACGCATATATCAGTTCCCAAAAACATCACCCAAACCCAGCCAGTTCCATAGCTTTCTTTCCCCAACGACGCCCCGAGGATCATACCCCACAGAGGGTGCCCTTAGCGTGTAATCACTTAGTTTTTTGCCCTGGCTGGAGGCCGTTCTCTTAAGGCACCCACAGGATTTCCCGGTTAAACAGAGGACAACTTCATAGGTTGACAGTACAGAATTCACAAAAAAACTCAATAAAAAGTTTTTGGCTACCAGCCCAAACGTTTACTTGGCTAATGAATACGAAAGCATATTACGTCAGTGTAAATTCGACAAACACAAAAACCTTTGCAGTATATATCATCTATCTCTAAAATAACTTGTAAAGGCAAAAATGTACTTACAAGCTAGTTCAATAGTGGCGGGCTGGCTCCGAATGTGCCCCCGACTGGTCCAAGCAAAACAGGAGCACTGGTACTTGTCACTCCCAAAGTACTCCTCTACGTTTTCCCTCGTCACTTTGCACTCTCCCTCTATGATTCGCACCCCAGTTTGAGGGTCCACAAACTCGAAGTTAAGCGCTTGCGTTTGTACTCCGTTGCATTTGAAAAATACCTTTAGTTTTAAGAAACAGTATTGTTAGTCTTTTTTCGTAAATATTCTGCCAGCACATTATATAAGAAAGGGTGTAAATATATGAAATAACTACATTCAGTTATCAAAATCAACTGAATATGCCTTTTTTTTGTGGGTGGGAAACCATCGAAGCGAAGGAGCAGGGGTTAGTGTCAGACTTGTAACTGACTAAAACCCTGGATGGGTTGGCAAAACCCCTGTGCCTTCTATTGCCCTTTACGTTCCGGGGCCGCGGTATCTCTTTCGAAAAACCCGCAACCCCGGCAGGCGGTGGCCCTGGCAATCCCCTCTGTTTTGCTAACATCTCTTTGAGGCGCGCGTGGAACACTATCGCGCCGTCGACCACTGAATATGCCTTCAGTTAATTTTGATAACTGAAAAGCTGACGTTCTATAAGCTAGAACAAAGTCAGTTTTTATTTATAAAAAAGGTATAAAAATTGGTATTGTAATTAACATAGAGCTCTCTATGTTTTGCTTACCGTGGCGTACAAATATCTTTAAGTTATTATCAAGATGATGGAAAAGACAAAACTATGGGTATTGCAATGACACAAGCTATCGATAGGTTTATATAAACGCAGTCATGTCTATACAATACGCTATGACAGCTATTATGTTTTTGAAAGTGTTGACTACACCAACAATCCAACAATTGGTAAAAATATTGTATTGATCAACAACACTTTATTTGATTTTACGTGTGTTAGGTATATGTAAGTTAAAGTAAGTTTTTATTCCAATTGACAAGTTTTTAAGTTCATTTTTGTTTTGATAATCACAGAAAATAAAAATATTTTATGAATAAAGTTATACATTGTGCAAGAGGTCCTGTTTCACTTTTATGTAAATACATATGGACAAAAGGAGTTTATCAGGACCTATGATTGTTCACAATTGTACACAAAAATGAAAAAAGAAAAGTGACATTCTAACAATGATGTGCGACCTGAACTCAAAATATTGTTAAAAAAATCGGAATTAAAATCACATTTTAATGCGCCTGTAATTACCTACTGCGTTAGCCATTTACGTTTTTATAATTTAAATTTGGAATATATAAAACAAGGACTAACTATTTAAATAAAGCCATTATAAAATCATTAATTACTTACTTTTAAAGCATTAGCTGCTCGACATTTTAAAGAAGCAGGTTTATTTTTAACTACATAAGTATTTTCAGGTTCTAAAAGGAAAACTGGCAAGTTATCTTTTGCCGTGTGCAGTGGTATCTTATCATCTATCGAAGATACGTCGTGAGCATCGCTTCTAACTGTTGCCAAGTCTGGCGAATCTTTATAATTTGACTCTTTGCCATCGTAGTCGTAATCTAAATAAGCATTTTCATCTTCTTCGTCATCTTCCTCAATTTCCTCGTGATTGGTAAAGACTGGAGGGAGAAAATAATCTCTTTCTGGATTGGTTTGGTGACTGACTGAGAATTCTAGTGGTTTCTCTTCTTTGAGATCCGTGTTTATCGTATCATCTGATCGACGATGAGAATCTACAAGAGAAAAATGTTCGCTAGTTTGTCTAATGGTATAAGTATACTTCTAGCTGACTTTGAAAAGAAGAAAATCTAGTTGTTTTATTTAGCCCTTATATTTTAATCTTAATGTACGTTTAAAGAAAATTATAAACACCTAAGTAAGAAGGCATTTAAAATGATAAAATAACACGAAATTAATTAAACAAGCTAATTCTTGAAACAGTACGTAACTATGCCTACACTCTTATTAAAGAAGGTTAAAAACCTGTTATTATCATACAACATATTATGTTTTTTTTTATAATTTAAACGTAAACTTCGTTTTAAAGTCAGTTAAAAGTAAAACAATTTATAAATCGAAACTTTAATATAAAAAACTCCTTGGTACTCACTTTTGACCGTATTTTGTTCTTTTACACCAAAAGCCAATTGAAATTGTATTATAATCAGGCAAATCCAAAAATTCACATCCATTTATAAACGTATTAATTTCCCAATTATTTAAATAAACAACCGATGTTTGACGTACATCGTGTTCCATTACTGCTTTACAACTTTTACATTTCAACACTTTTATTTAGATATTATTCACATAGCGTAGAATTAAACATAATCCACATCACTTATTTTCACAGAAGAGCCGATAATGAACGGTATTTCACTTCACTTCGTGTACGAAATTAGTTCATTAATATCGTAAAAGTTTACGATTTCGCGCCAACGCTCGGATAGGTGTGAGCCGCGCGACAAATGACATTCAACTGGGATTTGGGGGATGAATGAGAACGACTGTTACACTAAATACGTGTACTGCGCATGTGTGAAACTTCGTAGTATTTTGAAAGAACTTTAAATATTTTCGTTTATTATTTTTCGAATATACGAGTTTGTGATTAGACCTGTCGTACTGAATGGGTTGGAATGCTGGGCTGTAAAAAAGGTGGATGAAAAACTATTGAGAATGTTGAGATGGATGTGTGAAGTGACGAGAATGGATAAAGTAAGGAATGAGTATATTAGAGGAAGTTTGTAAGTTGCGCCTGTTACAGAAAAATTGAAAAGGAGTTGTTTGTCTTGGAATGGAAATGTAATGAGGAGGGACGAAGCACATGTGACTAAAAGCGTGATGGATCTGATTGATGGATGGAGAGGGAGAGGAAAACCAAAGTAAAGATGTATGGATTGTGTAAGGAATGACATGAAAAAGAAAGGAGTAAATGATGCCGTGACGTCTGACAGGGAAAAACAGAAGAAAAAAACGTGTTGCATTTTCCTACCCTTGTCCCAATTTTATTTGGTGTCAGCCCAAATAAAATGGGACAAGGGTAGGAAAATGATGATTAGTTTTCGAGTATTCAGGAATTTGGGCCATACTTTATAGATAACCTAATAAACATTTATAATAGGCTTTAATAGCCTCGTTTCCGGGAAGTTTTTTTAATTTGTCAGAGTCCAGTCCCCAGAGCTGCGTACCTTTAGCCAGATCAGGAAATCGATCCTAGTAAATTAATTTAGATTAAAAATCAAGAGACCCGATAATCTCTGTGTAGTACCCGCAACTGGCATGTGTGTATGATGACCAGGGGGTCTAAAATAGCCACTTTATCAGAATCATAATAGGATTACTATACATTTATGTTAAAATTCTTAAAATGATCGCAGACGCAGTTAATATTGTGTTTTTTTGTAACGTAAACGTATTATTATTCAGCTTAATAGACCATTTTAGACCTTTAGATGTATGAATGTGGACAAGATAAAAGAAATATATAAGAATCGTAGCAGGTAGCATTCTACGGTTTCTGCCAATCCCCTTGGGAAAAACCGAGTGAGTTTATATATGTGTGTTATATTAATTGAAAAAAAAATGTCCCTATGGAAGCAGACAGGGGACCAAATTCATTTTTAACTATCGTGTTCTAAAATATTAAAGACTTTGTAATAAAAATACCATGTTTATTTGAAAATAATAATCAAATCATTCGCCATTAAAGATACCCGCAAATAATTGCTCTTGATGAACTCTCATGATGAAGTAAAATGGACGATTTGCAACAAATTGAATTAATTTTGGAGGTGGAAACGCCATTGATTTTTTTTGTAATACAATTGCTGCAAATAAAATATTGTTTTGTTTTTTATTCTTTCATTAATTTTTTACAACTTTTCATTAAACTGGCTCTTTTTGCAGGTATTATACTTAATAACAAGAAAAAATGTAAGTCCAAAGTTCAATTCCAAAAGTAGACGGTATGCTTTTTAAAAAAAATCTCAGTCAATAAAAGCATGCCTTTTAAGGCCTAAATATTTTAATATAATATTCAAATTACGTTTAATTTACGTTTAAATTACGTTTATATATATATATATATATACAGTCGTGGTCAACTAATTAGGGACAATCTCTAGTTAAGCCAAATTGTGAATTTATTTTTTATTTTCCAACGAGTCTTAACAATATTCCATATCTTTTACACGTAAGTATAATTAGTCATTGATGTGCCCGATTATACAAAAAATAACAACTTCTTAAACATTAAACCTCTTTACAGTATAGCTGATAGATTATCAGTGTGCTATTTGTTCAAAGAATGCTGGCTGGCCATTTAATTAGGGACACTGAGATATTGCGTTCTATTTTCAAAATTTGAATCTCAATACTTTTTTATTTCTTCTTTTATTGTTTTGTGGTAGTTTTGGCGGCAATCCAGATTTTTAATTTTAAGTTTTGAGAATTATTTTGAAGAAATATGGGCAAAAATAAAAGTTGCGATCCAACACTACGAACAATTATCATGAAGTTTGTCGAGCGTGGTTGGTCATACCGAGGGATAGCAGAACATTTAAATTGTTCAAAAACTATGGTATGCAATGCAGTGCAACATTTCAGGCGCAATAACACAGCTTTAAATGTGCCCAGGACAAAAAGATCGAGAAAAACAACTCCGCAAGAAGATAGAATGATAACCAGGTTAGCTAAGAAAGATCCGTTTCTAGGCTCTATTTTAATTAAACACGAAGTGTTTGGGGCAGACGAAAGAGCCGGTGTATCAGCGAGGACCGTTCGACGACGTCTGGTAGAAGCAGGGTTGTTCGGAAGAGTGGCTCGCAAAGTACCGTTGTTGAAGAAAGAACATAGAAATGCTCGTTTGGCGTTTGCACGTAAATATGGACATTGGACCTACGCCCAATGGCAACATGTATTATTCTCTGACGAGACCAAGATTAATTTAATTTCTTCAGATGGAAGGCAATACGTACGGCGTCCTGTAAAAGCGGAAATGAATCCAAGATTCACAAAAAAGCAGGTGAAACATGGCGGTGGAAACATTAAAATTTGGGGTTCATTTTCTGGACGTGGAGTGGGACCTGTGAGAAAAGTTCAGGGTAACTTAGACCAACATCAATACAAAACAATATTGGAGGAAACTATGCTTCCCTATGCTGAGGAGCATCTCCCTATTATATGGACGTTTCAGCATGATAACGACCCGAAACATACCGCCCGTTCAGTCAAGTCGTTTCTTACCAGTCAGTCAGTATCGGTGCTAGATTGGCCAGCAAATAGCCCGGACCTCAACCCAATTGAGCACCTTTGGCACGAAATCAAGAAAAAAGTTTCAACTTATCGTACCACAACTTTAGATCAACTTAATCAAACTTTTTGTGAGGCATGGGCAAACATTCCTATCGAAACATGTCAGAAACTGATAATGTCTATGCCACATCGGTGTCAAGCGGTAATTACTAACAAAGGTTTTGCTACTGGGTACTGATTTTACACGTAATAAAATGGAGCTTTTAAAAATATTATAATACTGGAGATTATTCGTTTTGTTTAACTCTATTCATCATTATACTTTACTGTCCTTAATTAAATGTCCAGCTACATAATTATACCTTAAAATTTAATACATGTTCAACCTTTGATATTAAATACTTTTTTCTATTTAATTATTCTCTTATTTACAGCCATTTATAGTATAGTAATCGGACCAAATTATGCAAATAATAGGTGCTGAAAAATCAATAGGGTTTTATATTTATATGTACATAACCGGTTATTGCTCTTCACTATCTTGAATGTCCCTAATTAGTTGACCACGACTGTATATATAAACTAAATTAAACGTATATTATATATATATTACTATTTATAAAATCAATTGCTTTAGTCAACGTATTTTGATTTATCAGTGTTAAAAATTAAGCCTCGCCTGAAATGACAAAGTTTACCCACTTGTATCAAACTATATAATAAAATTTAAATGTTCACATTACATTTTACAACCAATTTAAGAAAGTACCATCTAAAATGAAGATCTTAAAACAATGAACAAATTAGACTGATTTGAAAGAAGAAAAGTCAGACAGACATACACATAAGTAAAAAAAAAAAATACCTAACAAGCGTAGTTGCACGTGTTTTTCAAGTTTTAATATATAAATATTTTTGAACTAAGCACTCAATTTGAGTATTATCCATTGAAGATTCCGAAAAATATAATCGGCATTTTAACGCTGAGAGAAAATTATGCTTTTATATTTTTTCTTTCAATAATTAATGAAACTATATTAATAAGACTAATTTAAAAATATACTTAATATTTTACGACTTATTTAATAAAGCACTATATAATCCAAATAGGAAAGATCATGAAACAGTGAAGAAATAAAATGATATTCGCTCATGACACCGGTTTGTAAGAAGGCAAGGCAGATAGACACATTTTTTTTAGTACAAAAAAAAGTAGAAAGTCAAAAACCCAATAGCCGAAACTACCGCCAAAAGGAATCAATTCAAGTTGCTTGTTAACAGGCTTATTTTGGGTTAGCTCTATCAATCGTTGACCTCATCTCTGCACTTGGATCTTGTTAGCACCTTAGTCTGTCATTTTTTTTTTTAATAACGGTGCCCCACACTAGGAATTTCCCCTGTATCGTGGGTGCGTTTACAAATAATTAAACTCACATACACAAACAGCCAGTTTATCAACTCAACAAAAAAGTTGACGATTGTGTTCTAAAATATTTATTAAAAGACTTTATGAAACAAGTTTCCAATTTTATTGTATGAACCTTTTATTCATTTACCGTTGAAGATACCAGCAAATAATTGATCTTGATAAGCTTTAATGATGAAGTAAAACGGACGATTTGCTACAAATTCAATTCTTTTTCGATGATTCTCTAGTGTTGACCCATAACCTACAAACGCTGAAAACATTTTTTTTTTAATTTCGTAAAAATAAACCGTAACAATGTAAAATATAATTTATGGAACTATGATACAAGGACTTATATTGACATAATATAATACAACTTATCAATAAAGTATACATTAAAACCTAAAATAGGAAGATCATAAAAGAATGAAGGAATAAAATGATTTCAATAAATAAAACTAGTTTGAAAGAACGAAACTCAGATAGATACTGTTTTGTTAGCAAAGACATATGATATGTTAACGAATTTGTTCTAAAATATTTATAAAACACATTCCCAATTTTATTGTAGGTATTTACCATTTATTCATAATCCATTGAAGATTCCGGCAAATAATTGGTCTTGATAAGCTTTGATGATGAAGTAAAACGGACGATTTGCATCAAATCGAATATTTTGTTTCGGAAGCATTGCAGAGGTCATGATGCCAAATGCTGCAGCAATTATACGTTTTTTAAATAACCTCAATAATCAAAACAATTTACGAAACAGAAACATTATATTAATAGCTTCATTCTTTATTTATATATATAAAATACTCTTGTCAGTTTTAGTTTCCATACTCTTCCGAAACGGCTTGACCAATTTTAATGAAAATTGAGATGGATATTTGGTAGTTCTGACAAATGGTCGTATACAATAATAATACAATTTTTAATACCCCTCAATGATAAGGGTGGCCCTCTCCAGAAATGTGCTGAGCAGCGGGTGAAACCGCTGAGCATAACTAGCATGGCATAAAATCATTGGTTTGTGTGCTGACCATGAAACATTAGTAAACCATGTTTATTGCAATTTGTTTGTTTGCTATAGCAGCTCCGTAAAACTATAATAATTAATTAAACATTCCTCCTAAACTCCTAAACAATTGATTCATGATGATGTAATGTAGAACTGAAATGGCTTTGAAATTATTTCAAGTAGCATCAGTGATGTTAAACAAATCGAATAGAACAGTTTATTTTAAAGCGATGTATGTGTGAGAGAGATATTATATGTGATGTTTCTAAAAATAAAACGACCAAGATTAAAAACATAGAAGTTAAATTGACCCATAGACAATTGTCTATGGGTCAATTTAACTTCTATGTTTTTAATCTTGGTCGTTTTATTTTTCATTAAACATCTATCTATCTAAATATTAATAGTTTTGCAGTTTAGTAATAAAAAAAAAAGATATTGATAAAGAGATAAGTGTCCGTCTTCCCCGCCTGAGGACTGATTGGCGAAGAGATGGAGGCCATAATATATTACACTCCACGTTATAGCTAGTGTGACGTTACTCGATTGTTAAAGGAAAGAAAAGATAGTAACAAAGTAACGCCCGGTTCCAATAAACAGAAAACGATTCGTTTTGCTTACGGATAGTAGTATTTTGACATAAGTTTTATGGGACGTATGTCAAAATACAACTGTCCGTAAGCAAAACGAGTCGTTTTTTGTTAATTGGAACCGGGCGTAAGCCGGTCTGCGAATAGTAACAACAAACCTGCCAGTAACTTAAGAAATCAAGAGTAGATCTGAGGCCCGCGCAGATATGGAGTTACTTGCCCATACTTCTCTATAGAGATCTACGCTTTGGAATGGGAAACTACAGTACTTTCACAAGTTATTATGTCCTGTGACTGGGACTGTAACAGCATCTTTTTTTTTTCATGACATTAAAAAGTGCCTGTAATGGTTTAATTGAAATAAATGCTTTGAGTTTGAGTTTATCATATACTTGGCATTTTTGTTGAATTGTTTGCAACAAACATAATTCAGTTTTATCCATAGTTATAAATGAGTTCTTAAAATTATGAAACTGTTACATGTTATACAGTAGTAATTTTAATTTTTCAAATTAAGTTTTTTCATTAAGTTAAAGCTACGAACTGGTGCTGGGGCCTCGGGGCTAACTGAGGTTTAAACACGAGACGCACGAAGCACGTCAGCTATCATTGCCGAAAGGTCCTTATTATTAAATTTATTAAATTACTATAATAGAAGGACTATTTTATATAAATATTGACATATTATTTTACAACTTATTCAATAAAGTAAAATACTAAAAGGGAAGATCACAAAATCATGAAGAAATAAAGTGATTTTAAAACATGAAACTAGTTTGAGAACCCAGATAGATACCGTTTTGTTAATAACAAACTAATAACCTTTGCATAAAAAGATGTTATAAATTAAATTCCCAATTTTATTGTAGTTATTTACCATTTATTCATAATCCATTGAAGATTCCGGCAAATAATTGTTCTTGATAAGCTTTGATGATGAAGTAAAACGGACGATTTGCATCAAATCGAATATTTTGTTTCGGAAGCATCGATAAGGGCATCATGCCAAATGCTGCAGCAATTATATATTTTTTAAATAACCTCAATAATTAAAACAATTTACGAAACAGAAACATTCTAATCAAATCTTCTTTCATTATAAATGTAAAATTCTCGTGTTACTGTTTTATCGATTCGAGATTGAGATCGATTTTTATGAAATTTGCTATGTATATTCAGCAAGTCTGAGAATCGGTCGTTATCAGTTTTTCATACCTCTAATTGATAAGGGTGGCCCTCTTCAGAAAAAAAGCTGAGCAGCGGGTGAAAATGCTGGGCACAACCAAATCTGTCTTTTTTTCTCAGCTTAATGTTTGTTGTGTTGATTCCTATAGTGTCTTTTATTGCATTAAATAAATAATTTATCTATCAATCTGAACAAACGATCAAGTTATAGTTTTGCAAGTATTAGTAAAGAAAAATAAAAAGATATTGAAAAACAGATAAGCACGATATATGCTCCTATCTGAAGACTGATTGGCAAAGAGATATAGACAATAATATATTTTACTACTCGTCAATGGACAGTGTGACGTTAGTCAATTGTTAAAGGAAAGAAAAGATAGTAACAAATTGAGCCGGTTTAAGAATAATAACAACAAACTCACCAGTTAGAGAACAAAAGTAGATCTGAGGCCCTCGCACGAGTTAACGGTGTCAATGTAACGAATAACGAGTACGCGGCGACCTTTTGTTGTCGAAAGGTCCTTATTATTAAATGATCCTTCACAAATTAGCGTTAGACAGACCTAAGGCGATTTTCACACGACATCACTCGGGCTCGATCAAGCGATGAAGTGGATCTCACGTCGCATTGTACACATGACAACGCCCGACTGCGCTGACTAAGAATCGCTCAACGCGTTCTAAACTTAATAATTTAATTGCTTTATAAAGTACTTCCGGGAAGCACGCTAATGCCTATCCTATTGCCATCAACCGGTCACCAAATCCAGGCATGTATAAAAATACCAATAACAATTTGATCCGGGAATCGAACCCTCATTTTCAGCAGTGGCAATTGCCACCACTTGACCAACGTGGCAGTATTTTGTGCTTACGTGGGTGAATAAAATTCAAGAATTAAAAACAGTAAAAAAGCCTCAAAGTTCTCATATCATTTATTGAATTATTACGCACTTACTATCCAGAGAACACACCAGAAAACAACTGTTCTTTGTTATATACAACGTGGAAGAAGAATGGACGATTGGCGTGGAATATAGGCATGTTCAACAGAGACAGATATTTCACTTGTAATCCTGCAATCATGAACACGGTAAAAGACAACGGTCAGGTTGGTTACGTTGACGTCTTAAAGCAGTAATGTTGTTCATGACATTCTAGTGTGGGAAAGAGAAACAGCTATACAGGATGTCTAGCGCCATTTATTTTACCACACTGGAATGGCATTTAGACATTCCTGCTCATCAAGTTATAGTAACCTCAATGTACCCTAACTACGTAACACACTCATTCACGATGTAGGAGGAAATAGATTTTAATGATAATGGCGTTTATTTCGCAAGTAGGAAGGTACTACTCTGAGAAGAAACAGCTGAAATAAACTCAGAGGCCAAAGCCTCTTTTAAGGTCCAAACAAAAGCTTGGTCAACTAAGATGACGACTATGTAGACTACTGTCTGTCTGGGATGGTCTTTTTAAGAAATAACCACACCGATTTTAGTGAGGTTCACCCTTGTTTGGTCGAACAACGTTTGATACAATATTACTAAATCGAACAACGTTTAAGAAAATCATCACTTAGTATAATATCGTTTGACAGAATTTTCAGTTCGTCGAATATTTATTTGCTATAACAACATTTGTGCTAATGATCAAAAGGTATAATGTTCATTTGATGTAATGTAATATTCATTTAGCATATTTTTCATTTATATTCATAATCTTCGCCACCCTCAACTATTGTTACCAGGAGAAACTGGATGCAATCTGGACTTTAGGGCACCCCGACTCGGATAGGTTAGGTTAGAAGGGGATGGCGGGGTCGTGTGAGCGAGCGAAGCGAGCGAATAGACCCCGCCATCCCCTTCGTGGTTATTTTTTTATAAACCACCCAGAAGTAGGAGCCCCGCTGAGCGGGGCTCCGTCGACCAAGCCCACCCTCGACCATGCAAAGAATATTTTAAGGTTTGGTTAAGTGCCATTTGAGTTAGGCTAGAACTGTGCCCATTAAACATAAAAAATTAGGTCAAAAGAATATAATTATGCATAAAATTAGTGCATTTGAAAATTCGGTGAAATGAAATTTGTTCAAATGAAATTAGTTCAAATAAATAATTATGCAAAATAAAAATTTACCAATGAATTATTCGGTCAAATGAATAATTCTACGAAATGACTTTATTGCAACTAAAATTCGCTGAAGTGATTTTCGACGAAACATTGTTCGACCAAACAAGGGTGAACCTTTTAGTGAACCTCTCCAGCTACAGCAAGCATTTGTCAGTTATCGTGTAGCTTGACTCGTAATAGTCGGTTTTCTTAACATTTAACGTATAAAATGTTTTAATTATACCATTTTAGTTGAGATATTAAAAATTAAATTCGGAATCACAGATTGGAACGTTTTCTTTTAGTAAAGCATCTGCAGCAGCATGTGACGAGAGTAAGAATTAGTAGTCCCTACGGAAGAAATTTTCAAAGGCTGTGGCGACTTTAGTATCTGATTTTGAAATATTATCGCTAATAGCAAGGCTTTAGTCACTATTTCGGTTGCAAAACCTTACCGATTTCAAATTCCATGTCATTTTAATTACATTGCTACTATTTTTAATATTTTTTCTCAAATAACGTTACTTTGCTGTAAAACAAACTAAATAATTTAGAATAATTCTTAACATACGAACGAAATGAATTTAATTACAGTTTTAATATCATGAATCCGCTCCTCATACAGCTAATAAAGTCGTGTTCTACTCTTATAAATACCAATTTGATTACTTGCTAAGTTTCAAGAATTCGTCTGATTACAACGTAATGAACGCAATGAATGTTGTTAAAGATAAAAATGGCTTTGCGATTGTGTGTAATGCAATTACCATGCTGGTGATCAAAATGTTGTATCGGTAATTGACAAAACTATTTTTATATCTATCTATCAAGCTTCAACTTATTTGACACAAATAATCTTAACCATGAATCACTCAGTTAAGTATTTTAATTAAAAAGAAGCAATTGAATGTACTGGTTTTTGATAAAGAGGATGTTAGTTGTAACACTACGAGTCTAAGTCTAGAAAGACATACAATGACCTTATGAAGTATGTTGTTTCAAGAAATAATTGGGTAGTCTTGGCAAACAGTGGGAGCCAAATAAAATGTGTTTATTACGGATTAGAGCGCAAAAAGTTAATTATTTAACTTCTAACCTCATTGGAGAAAGGCGTAATTTAATGATCACTTTTCTGAATTGCTGTGATTAAATGGTAATTGAAGTATCAATGTAAGTACTGAAGTAAATTGTGCGTAATAACATGTCAATAGAATAGTCAATTGTTTTTTTTTTTTGTATTATGTTGCCAAATTCACCTTAAGGTGAATTTCATTATCAGACTCAACCCCTTATGTTCCTCCTATTTTAATAGAGGATCAGGAATTACACCATGTCTCTCTAACTCTAACAGCAATTTTATTGTTTATTTTTCTGCTACAGTAACATTTTAGGGCTGTTTACTATTCATTGCGTGAAAAATTGTCTTGAACGTATGTTAATTTTAATGTTAACATTTGATTAAAATTAAAAACAATAGGTTTTAAGGTTTTTGCTTCATTTATTGGTCTATTTTCGTAACATAACATCACGCTTGTACTCTCGGAAGGATTAGACAGATTAGTCACTTTCATAGTTACTTATTGTTTTCCATTAAAGACTCCTGTAAATAGCTGCTGTTTATAAGCTCTAATGTAAAAAAGAAACGGACGATTCACTTTCATAGTGGGATTAAAACCGGAATGCAATTTAATTACTCCGAGAGCTGAAACCACGAATACACAAGTGTCAGGAGGTTTTAAACAATAAACAAGTGATTTTATCGTAAAAATGTGAAACCGGATCAGAAAAATACAATCAACCCCGAAAGTATCTCTATACGGAAGCAAATTAACTGTAACCTTAAGAAAATTTAAACATGATTTCATAAATACTTCAAGCTGATATAACACACAGCTTTTTAATATCAAGAGTTGAGTTCACACGTCGCATTGACACAAATTAGTAAGATGACTGATTACCAATGATGAGGATAAATAAATTATAATGATCGTCAGTTATTTTTAACCCACTTTCGCAAAAAAAAAATATATTGCCGAATATCTTCGTAAAATTGTATTAAAGTACCATAGAAACAGAGTTAATGTGTATACTTGTGTGAGGCATGATATGAAGGAAAAAAGAGTATATGAGTATAGCGTGACGACAGGGGAGAATGGAAGGCGAACACAAGTTGCGCCGACCCCTAATAGTATGGGACAAAGGATCAGTGTTGCGGGTTGTTCGAAAGAGATACCGGGACTCTGGAGCACAAAGGGCGAAAGAAGCTAGATAAGATAAGAAAGAATAAGAATAGAAGCTGGATAGGTTTTAGGCTGTAAAATTCCAACATTCCCTTCCGCTCCACCCAGAGCGGGAAAGTTAATCAATGATTTCCCATCCGCAAAAAAAAACAAAAAAGGCAGGAAGATGAGAAACAGAGGTAATGAATAAATACATAATCTGTAGAAGAACTCAGGTAATTTCTAGAAGCACCTATGAAATAGTTTAGTCAAAGACTGCAGAAGATAGAAGTTGGAAGATACATATTTATATATCTCAGATTCCTAAGATAAGCAATTCTGATTGCATTCATTATCATGTAAATAAATAAAAAAAAGACTAGGTTCTGAGTCGTTTTATCAAAATTGCCATAGACCTCTTCCAAAACACTATTCTACTTCGCCCAATCTCATAAGTTACAATGAAATCAGTAAGGTTCTAACAGGCTAAACTTCGAAAACTTAACTACAGTCCTTTCTCAGTTATTTAACCTCCGGCTTTGCATCACTTTAATTGCTTTATATTAGGAATGATCTTGGCTGCCAGTGACCGTTCTTTCAAACAACAGTGATATTTACACCGGTTTAATTAAGGGTAATGTTGGACTGTTACTGTCAGAGGTAAATAAAACTGTGAAGGGTCTGTAATGATTTAACAATATTTCTGTATGTGATAATATTTGTGGTAAAATTAGCTTACCGGTAGCTGCGGATGCTTCTGTCCCTATCTCATTTACTTCAATAACTGCTTTGTGAATTGCTTTACTCACAAATACAGTTTCATCTTCGATTATTTTATTCAAATCTGAGTGTTCATATTCAAACATAGCCCTCAACCCCATCTGGAATTTCCAAATGTATTTTACTAATTCTTTTATTCATCTGTTTTTTGTTGATCTAAAGATAGTGTCCATTTTTGCAACGAGATTCGGCTGTTCTTGTGTCTCGACTAAATCAACGGCAAAGAATAGTAAATGTGGTCCGGTTTACGTAAATGTAAAATTATTAATACCTATGTTAGATGGCATTTGCAATAAGTCGGACTTTGTGCTGTAAGATCACCGGCGTAAATATATATAGATACTAGCTTTTGCCCGCGGCTTTGCTCGCGTTAAATTGGGGGTAACACAGTTCCCCTTTCCTGATTTGCAGGTACCTGCTACCTGCAGTTTTTGTCCCTGCGCCTTATTGATTTGTAATAGCAATGCTAAGTTTTCCCTTTTCTTCCCTCTTTATCCCTCACATCGCAATCTTTTTTAAAAAGAAATAGCCTATGTCCGTCTCCAGGGTCCCAACTATCTCTGTACCATAATTCATCAAAATCGGTTTAGCCATTTAGGCGTGAAGACGTAACAAACAAACAAACATACTCACTTTCGCTTTTATAATATTAGTAAGGATTACTAGGTATTATTCATTTAGATACTTACTCGTATAGTATATTTATTTAAACTCTGTGTACAAGAGTCGCAATCAAAGCATTCGCTATCGAGAAACGAACTATATAAAATCGATGAACGAATGCTAGGTATTTGTTATTGTATTTATACATACCTTTGTAAACAACGGAACTAGATCAATTTCCGACTCAATTTTGAACTTTGGCATCGACAGCATAATGTCCGTTATTTTCATTCGTTCCAAAGCTTTATTTAACAAGTCTGGTGCTATTTTTAAAGCTCGCAGGAGCACCCCCAATCCGCTGGTACTGTACGGTAAGACTATTATCATTGCCGACTGCAAACCTTCGTAAGGTATTTCTATTATCTGGTAAAAAAAAACATTCATCATTGAAGGGACAAACGGGGACGGTATTTTCCAAATAATGCGCACGTGCCATACATCCTCACAAATTGTCGCATTTATAATATTAGTACTAGGAACTAAAACATCAATTTTAGATTGCAATCATGCCTTAGAAAAACCGATTACTTACATGCTAAAATACAGTCAAGATTACGTGAACATTTTACATGGGACGAGAGACTTTGAAACAAACTAAAGCGCAATATGCAAGTAATAGTTGGACCTACTTTAAACTAATCCACACACGTTCCAGAGCCGAGATAGGGATACAGAAAGCTTAAAAAAATGCTTTATCGAACCTGTAGAGAGCAAAATGAGCTGACAATTTTGAGATTTTTATTCTGTCAGAATTGCAAGATAAAAACAAAAGCTTCAAATACACCTTCTACAGTAAGTTGCATTTTTGAGGCTTTTTGTATCCTTATCTCAATTATGGCATGTGTGTGGATTGGTTCCTGTTGGAATAAGTAGGTCCAATTGTAAGGAATATTAGGTACCTGAGCGTTCAAAGTGTCACACTTCCAGTAATTGTATTTGCCATTTCGCGTCATCATGGAAACCCGTTGCCTGCCAGAAGGCGAGAAAAAGTCGTCAGTGAAGGTTCCTTCAAATTTATTCAACCAGTTACCCTATAGAACAAAGTTTCTATAAAAAAATAGTCTTGGAGATTTGCTTTTAATATAATGGTGAACATAGAAACTTAAAACCGCTCTAAGTTAAATTGTGATCGCAAACACTTGAAAGTACTTCTACCATCCATGTTCTTTCTTTCGGAAGAACCCGCAACCCGGATGGCCGTCGCCTTCAGATTAACTTGGATAAATATTCAAGAATATTTTTGGTAATGAAATGGAATGCCGACTCTTTAATTCGAGAAAGACTTAAGGAGAAGACATTAATCATCGCCAACATCATTCAGGACTAGAAAAAAATTAACTGTTGACACTTATCAACCGTAACATTTTTTGTAGTCTATTTACCATCCATTAAGGTGAAAGCTCCAACCTACCCGCGAAATTCAAATTTTCTTACGTTTTTTGCAATTTTCAGGCCAGTGCTAGGTTGTATGTTGATTAAAATATTATTCGCGGCTGTAAGACGTATGTAATTATAGAATTATAATCATCAAAATCACCAATACAACCCTCCAAGTTCATAAAGCTGTAGGAAAGACTTTTTCTGTTTTTTTTTTTGTTCCTACGCCTTTATGAACTTGGAGGGTTGTATTGGTGATTTTGATGATTATAATTCTATAATTACATACGTCTTACAGCCGCGAATAATATTTTAATCAACATACAACCTAGCACTGGCCTGAAAATTGCAAAAAACGTAAGAAAATTTGAATTTCGCGGGTAGGTTGGAGCTTTCACCTTAAATGTCCTCAACCCCTCCGTTCCTCTGAAAGCACGTCACGTAACGGCTTCATGTGCCAGGTCCACTGCCTGTCATTTGTAGATCTTTGACAGTCGTTAAAATGAGCCCGAAAAGGTGAACTTTAATCTCACCAACAGATTTTTATTGACCTGTCACATAGGCTATCGCTTAATATAAAATTACTAGTATAAGGCATTAAGCCCGCCTTTGTACAGTTGATACTTGTGCATAAAGTTTTAATGAATAAAGGGTTTCCTTGTGGGTCTCGTTAGACTGGAAGTTTACGATAACATATCGCTGGGAAATGCAAGACGATGTAATAATGTGACCGCATGGTTGACGCAGTGGCTGAGCGTTCAACTGCTGCGCTGCGTGTTACGGGTTCGATCCCCGCTCGGAACAAATATTTGTATGACCTACAGGTAGCTGGTTCGAGTCTGGCTGTTTGTATATATGTTTCTAAATGCACCCACGATACAGGAGAAGCTTCTAGTGGGGGTCAACGTTACAAATAAAGTGCACTTACTGAAAAATAAATAGCGTTGACAAGAATCAATGATGTGTCTTCGGTTATATCCCCTGGAGTAATCAAGTTTTTGATTTTATTCTTCGTCGAGCTTGCCACCTGGGATGCAAAGATGTTAAAAGTTATTATTAAAGCACTATAGAAAGCAATTTATGACTTCGTCTTTTCTTTCCAATAAGTGAAGAGTGGCCATCAACTCCGAGTTTTAATCTTTCTACTATGTGAGGAAGAACGGCTTAGCACGCATGATACTAAATACAGTTTTTCGTGTGGATTCTCCCATTTTAATGCTCATGGCATGGCTCATGAAATGAAATGGCACTAATTTTTTCCACTATTGCAGGCTGTGCAATAGTCTCTCTCTCCTTGCCACCATTAGGCGGTGATTTGCCGCGGCAGTGGATTTACCCCCGGTGTAGTACCTCTGCGCGCCTTTCGTTGGCGCATGGACTATCGCCTCTATAGTGGCAATCTGGCAAGGAGGCTCGCCGCCTTGCCAGAGATGCTGTAGCCCTGGATCAGCCGTAGCCACCGTGTGGGGCGCGTTCAGGTTGTCGCCTATTACCTGAACGCACCCCGCTTAGGGCCTCACTCAGCAGCAGGAGATTGGGCAAGAACCACCGCCCGCTCGACTTTGAGAATGCCATACGAAAAATACTAGTTCTTCATTTGCATCCGGTTAGACTGAGAGCCGACATCACAGTTTGGAAAAGTCTTAGTAGATGATGATTGTAATTGCAACTCTATGTGAAAAGTGAAGGATTTCGAAGAACATAACAACTGCAACTTGTACATTGTTAAATTGTCGAAAGGTATCGCGATTGTTAGTGAGTTACGCTATTACCCCATGGGGTAAGCAGAGAAAAGAAGAATAAAATAAGCAAAAACGCAACACCGTGAAAGTGGTTTTTTGTGGGCATAATTATAAGTAATCATATTACTAATAATTCTAAAAAAAGAAAAAGTTAATTAGCTCTTTCATACTTACCCATCTGTTGATGGTTTTTGCAGTTTTCTTCGGTTCCCTTGAGTTAATCTTCTGACAAGACGACTTGAATATGAGTTCTGTGTTTTTCTCAAACTTCTTATTGATATGGTTTTTAGAAGATACATATATCCTGCTGGCTATATCTAATGTTACTCCTGGCAGGTACTCCAAACTGGTAATAAGTTGAGCGATTGCGGGTTTTAACTGTTTAACAAAAATTAAAAGGAACAAATCAAATGAATGTAAGTTTCCTGAGATTTGCTATAGTTCATAGAATTCGGTGTGTAATGTTTTTTAAACCGCGCTTGCCTTAGTTGGTCTATTGATGGGCTACCACCCGTTACATACAGACTCTCCTTCATACCTTGCAAAAGCACGTTAAGCTGATCCTGGCTATCATTTAAAGATCTATGAAAGTCGTTACAGATAGTCAGTGTCCCGAATCTCTCATCTCAGTACTAACTGAGTTGTGGAGGTCAGATAGGCAGTCGCTCCATGTAAAATACTGGTATTCAGCTGCAACCGGTAAGACTGGAAGCCGACCCCAACATAGTTGGGAAAAGACCAGGCAGATAACGATGATATATTAATTATGTGGATTGGGTCCGTATTCCTCAATTATTTGACAACTGACTACTGTCATGACATACACTAGAATTCACACACATACAGCTAAAACGCGTTCGAAGTCGCGGGAAACTGCTAGGTTATAATACATTTTCGAACCTTTGGTCGTGATGATGTCAGAAAAGAGGCTTAAGAGTTCGAAGTATTTTAACACGTATAGACATTTTCACCTACCGCTGGGCAAAAACCTCACAACATTTAAATACCTAAATTTGATGTGTATTCCTTCCGACATCAAATATAGCAATAAACTATATTATTAGAATACCATATGAAGAGAATTCACCAATTCTTTATCCAGTCTGACCTGAGTAGATACCTGTTTTATCAATCTTATGTTATTAATAATTATTTACGTATTTTTTTCTTGAAAGACCTAGGGCATTCAATAATTCATTTCGTGTTCTTCTCCCTGCTCCCATTGCCAATTTGCCGAGAGGCATCAGCACAGACATAGGAGAGCAGATCATATTCCTGGCATGGTCCTCCAACGCTACTTCCTGCAAACGAAATTTAGGGATTGACTATCTTTCCGGCTTCAATCGTTCATTTAACGCGTTTTATGGGCTCTTGACAAAACCGAATAAGAAGTGTTCTAGACCATATTTGGGAACCTTGTAATTAATTATGGAGATATTAGTAGATTATTAACCAAGGGGATAAAGCAGTGTCTTCTGTCGCGGGTGACGGTTTAAATCGCGAGCGTAACGAAGGACCCGAGGTTTACTCCCGAGCGTAGCGAGGGTGTTAAAAGCTTAAATCACGAGCGAAGCGAGGGATTTAAGATGAGTCCTGAGTGTAGCGAGAGATTTAAGTTCACCCAAGACTAAGACAGCTTTATCACCGAGAAAAATACTCTACTTTTCGTACCATTTGCGAAAAAATTAACACAGTAATCATATGAGACAAGCATTTATTAAAAATAATGACAATTAAAAGTAAACATTCGAAACATTGGTCCAATTATTGATAGAGAGAGTTAAATTTTTGTTGATGAGTATAATTGCGGCAGCATTTGCACTGATGGAATCCAACAATTCACTGTCACTGTCGCTTTGATTTAACATCGTAACGTATTTTTAGAACATTAACTTATTTATAAAAATAAAATTAACGTTTATGTATGTGATGAAAACAAAAATACGACAAATTCCTAGACCAATATTTTTTGTCGGAAAAGCAAAGGCATCAAGCTCATACGGCCTCGTCGGTTTTCGTAATTTTATTTAATAATCATAACTGCTTAATGAATGCGTATTCCTTTTCCAAAAAGATGTATAATGCTTTATTTACAATCTCAATGGTGTAAACACAGATGTAGTTCAGTATAAACGGTTAGTATTCCAAATTTAAATCACATTCTCCCCCTAGAGCATGAATGAAATTCAGTACAATTATCTTTCCCTGTTTTTAACGGATTAAAAATGACAATTGTTTTGTTCGCTTTTTGTGGCATAGAATGTCACTTTTTTGAGCAAGTGGTACGAAATAGTAGATTATTAACCAAGGGGATAAAGCAGTGTCTTCTGTCGCGGGTGACGATTTAAATCTTGAGCGTAACGAAGGACTCGAGGTTTACTCCCGAGCGTAGCGAGGGTGTTAAAAACTTAAATCACGAGCGAAGCGAGGGATTTAAGACGAGTCCTGAGTGTAGCGAGGGATTTAGGTTCACCCAAGACTAAGACAGCTTTATCACCGAGGAAAATACTCTACTTTTCGTACCATTTGCGAAAAAATTAACACAATAATAATATGGGATAAGCAATTATTAAAAATAATGACAATTAAAAGTAAAAATAATTGATTGAATTTATATTTAAAGCATTTATACATCTTTTTGAAAAAAAATACCTACGCATTTATTGTGTAGTTATGATTATTAAATAAAATTACGAAAACCGACGAAGCCGTATGAGCTTGATGCCTTTGCTTTTCCGACAAAAAATATTAGACTAGGAATTTGCCGCGTTTTTGTTTTCTTCAAATACATAAATAAACGTTAAGTTTATTTTTATAAGTATGTTAATGTTCTAAAAATACGTTACGATGTTAAATCGAAGCGACAGTGACAGTGATTTGTCGGATTCAAATAAAATCATCAACAATAAATGTACCAAACAAAAATGTAACTCACTCTATCAAAAATTGGACCAATGTTTCGAATGTTATTTTTACTTTTAATTGTCATTATTTTTAATAATTGCTTATCCCATATTATTATTGTGTTAATTTTTCGCAAATGGTACGAAAAGTAGAGTATTTTCCTCGGTGATAAAGCTGTCTTAGTCTTGGGTGAACCTAAATCCCTCGCTACACTCAGGACTCGTCTTAAATCCCTCGCTTCGCTCGTGATTTAAGTTTTTAACACCCTCGCTACGCTCGGGAGTAAACCTCGACTCCTTCGTTACGCTCAAGATTTAAATCGTCACCCGCGACAGAAGACACTGCTTTATCCCCTTGGTTAATAATCTACTATTTAATGTAGGTCACAGTTCAAACTAATATACATGTTTTTAATATTATAACTTGCGTGGAGCGTGACAGACATTTACTGACTAAAACCCCTCTGTGTTCATTCTTTTGCCCTTTGTGTTCCATGGCCCCTGCTTATCTCTTTCGAACAACCGGCAACCCTAGGTTTTAAGTGCATAACATTAAGTTTTACCGCGAAACTAAATTTTTCACCACAAAAAAAAAGTAGTTTCCTAGCAATAATGTATGCTTAGACTGACTTTGTGTGATGTACATAATGCATGGTTGATGACTTTATAAAAAGTTTGTTTACACCCTGCATAGTTTGCCGCGATGACAATTCGCGTCAGTGGAAACGAAACGAGGCGATTTGTGCCCTTTTCGTTTTTACTGTATAATATCATGAAGCTCTAACGAACCGGCTAAAGCCGATTAAGAGGCTATAAGTGAAGCCAATCTCGAAAGTTAAAGTCGACCGTCTACTACTTAGTAGGGTGAATCCATAAGAGGTTATGTAACGCATGTTACTGCGCGGTTTATTTGTTTGCAAGCAACGCATACGCTCGATTCGATTCGTTTCTCTGGCCGCAGTGGACAAGCTTCTTTATAATTACCGGTCTAGTGACCATAAGTGCATTGTGTTTATTCGCGTTTCAGAAACCAACCAGCATAGCTATTCACAATTAATAATCCAATCGTAACCGTAATCGACAGTCGACACTAGTCAATGTTCTCGTAATCCAATCGTCAAACCGGCAAAATGCCATTCACAGATCCGTATGGAGTTTTCAAAAGATGGGTAAGTTACATTATGGTAGCAAATAGAATTTTGAGATAGAAAATTTTAAGTGTTATATATATAATTTATACCAAGTATTTGTTTTTTGTCGGTATGATTGACGTCTTCATATCGTAATACGGTTGTGTAAACATGTCAAAATTAACCGATTACCGATGTGAATAGCGCTTGGCTTGGAGGACTTTTTCGATTATACTCACGGCACGATTGCAATCGAATGGTTGTGAGTAGCTATACAGGTGTTTGATATGAACCGGGTGTGATCAAAATATTAAAATTACCAGAGCGAATTCTCTCCGAACACTTCCTCGAAGATCCAAAACGCCGTCGGCGAAAGGCATGTCAGCTTCGTGGCTCTCATCAGAAGAAGATGAGAATATGATAGGTCTATGTTTTCTTGCCGAAACTATGAAACCTAAATAAATAACTGCAAAAATATTATAGTATCGTTAATAGGAAACGGCCGAGATTTTAGATTCGGTCCGAGTCTTAAATAAAATCAAATAACTTTTCCCATTCTGGGCGGGCCGGAAGGGAGTATCAACCTTTTACTGACTAAGACCCATCCATGTTCATTCTTTCGCCCTTTGTGTTCCGGGGCCGCGATATCTGTTTTCAACAACCCGCAACCCTGGCAGGCAGTGGACTTGGTGGGCCTCTCTTTTTTGTTTTCTCGGACCACACCATATCACCTAATCCACCATGAAAGTGAACAGCTTGTGTTTTACGAGTTCTTGAAATAATTAGAATGCGAACTGACGCATTCAGCTGATCAAAATGCAAAACGGAAACAGAAAAAAAGTTAAGGATTTCCAAAGACATAGAAGTTGTTCACTTTCAGGGTCCGAGATACCTCCCGGGATGTGTGTTGCGCGTATTATGTTACACCTTGTACATCAACATCATATGAAATGACTCAATAAGAGACCAACCATACCAGACTCAGCCCAAAGTCATAAAACAAATAATATTACTCACCAATAAAAGTAATTCTCATTTTATTAATAATTAACTAGCCGATCCATGAGATGCAAATCGACTAGACAAAATAAAATTACACGACTTAACAGTAACTGATAAGATATCCGTCGTTTTTTCAATCAAGTGATTCGTTTCTAGTGATAGTGTGCAAATTGAAATGAATCGCACTAATCTTCTTAGTGTGTAAGTGGTTCTCATGGAGGTGATAACTTTGCTCTCAAAAATATACGACAAGCAAATATGCATCACAACAATGTGATGAAGCTTGTCTTATATTTTTCAATGGAGGAATGGGATTTTATCGTTAAATCTTAACATTTATCTATATTGTTTTAATCCTTCTTCTTCTTCTCTTCATCTCTGAAGTAACTTATTAACTTACACTATTGTAATCACGTTCTCATTAAGTTTAGTGCCAAATTAGTATACAATATTTTTAATTTAAATGAAAAACAGCTGCAGTTTGACGAAAATTACATCATAATAAAACCAATTGTCGTTAAAAGTTCCGACGTTCTACGAATCTACTTATTTTCTGAATATTTCCCCTCTTACATTAATGATGATGAAAATTCACAAAATTTTACGGTTTTTTTTATTTCTCGTACTTTTTCTGACTAAAACCAATCTATGTTCTTTCTTTTGCCTTGTGTTCCGGGGCCTCGGTATTTCTTTCGAACAACCCGCAACCTCGGCAGTGGCCATGGCAGGCTCCTCTGCTTTGCTAACATCTCTTTGAGGCGCGCGTGGAACACGAACGTGCCGTCGACACGGCAAGGTTTCGGCTTTGGAACTGCACTTGAGAAACCCTGATGTACACAGAATGAAGAGTTTACTTAAATGAAGGACTACCTCTATTTTTTTAAATTCGTAATTTTATTTTATCTCGGGCAAAAATTTGTAGAGGATTTCTCTTTGTGGTTTTAACAGTCTCGACGTAAAATGGCAGTAACATACGGACAGACACACGGATAGGATGAATATATAAAGGGTCCGGTAAACGAAACGATAAAAATAAACTTTATGTTTAAATTAATATTATTTATTTACTAAATTAGTGAGTCTGAGGTCCTCTAAAGACTCCTGAAAACAACTGTTCTTGATGAGCAATCACGTAAAACAGAAACGGATGATTCGCTTTAAATTCCAAAGGAATAACGTGAGCCTGTATAGCCTGATTCATCATTATTGCCCCTAAAAATATCAAAACAATTGTTGAAAACGCCCTTATATAAATAAACACTAAGTATATAACAGAAAAATTAACACTTGATACTACCTACTTAATACGAAACAGGAAATATTTTATTTTTTATTAAAAGCTGTCAAACGACTTTTCTGTCCTCTTCGGAAATTAGCCATTATTATAGTTTGACAGCATTAATGATATGTTTAAGTGACTATCTCGTAATTCTGAAATTGACTTTTTCCATCAAAAATAGTGGTTGTCAAGCTAAATCGAACTGTCACTGTGGGTCCGGTTTCCGCACTTGATCCTTCTAGTGGACCATTGTGCGTTTGCATGCCATGCACAATTATTATACCTCTAACTTTCAATCACTGTGGTCTTGCCACTATCATTTCATAATGTTGTTGTGGTGGCTGTCCTAAGAGATTCAATGCCTTTTAAAAGTTTTACTAATATTATAAAGCTGCTAAAGACTTTGTTTGGCTGAACGCGCAAATATTGAGAAATGCTGGTTCTTATTGGAAAAGTCTGTAGTGTTGCATAGCTCATTTATTGAGAAATGCTATACAATCACGCTACGACACTAAAGAGCTAAGCAGCGAGTGAAATCGCTGGACATAGCTAGTGACTGTGCTACTATTGAGTGCCGTTGCGTTGTGATGGTTACAACATTAGTATTGATAATTTTGACTTACCACCACTAGCTGCGTCTGTCCCTTTCTCATTTACTTCAATCACTGATATCTGAAGTGCTCTAATTACAGTGACATTTAGATCTTCGATTATTCCATTCAAGTTTGAATTTGCACTCTTGAATATAGAATATATCCCATTCTGTAATTTTTTCATCAAGCATTTGAATAAAAACTTCATATACCGCTTAGAGCCAGCTGGTTTCAAATGATACTAGTAAAGCGCGACTGAATTAAACTTTATTTTTATGCACATTAAGGTTTAAAATTGTCTAGTCTCCGCTAAGGTTGTCTTCGTATGCAAGTTGCTAAAAAAACTTAAAATAAAATCACTATTATTCTGGATTTTTTAATAAATTTAAAAATATAAATTAGATAATGTGATATTGATAATGAGCGTAACATAGTAGAATGTATCTGTCACGGCAATTCTTCAAAAACGGTGCAGCCCCAACACCACCAAGAACGTGTTGGCAGGTTGGGTAGGTATAGCTAGCGCCTTTCGCGTTCTGTACAACACTGGACGCGAAAGGCGCTATACCCAGCCTGCGTATAACTAGCCAACAGGCTTAACATATAAAATGAGTTGCAATATGCTTTAAAAAGACAAGCCCCTCTGCTTTGCTGAAATCTCTTTGAGGCGCGCGTGAAACACGAACGCGCCGTCGACACGGCCTGTCGTCAATAGACGGACGGACGGTGAGCTACCCATTGCTCACCGTCCACAGGCCCGCATCTACGGTGGCCGGGAGTCGTCTCGCGGCGCCCGACGCCCGGGGCGTCTCCCGCGGCGGCTGGGTTGGTTTGAGGTTCTCTCCCTTCCCCCGCTCTGGGCGGAGCGGGGGGGCATGTCAGACTTGTACTGACTAAAACCCACCCATGTTCCTTCTATTGCCCTTTACGTTCCGAGGCCGCGGTATCTCTTTCGAACAACCCGCAACCCCGGCAGGCGGAGGCTCTGGCAAGCCCCTCTGCTTTGCTGACTCTCTTTGAGGCGCGCGTGAAACACGAACGCGCCGTCGACACGGCCTGTCGTCAATTTAGACGGACGGACGGTGAGCTACCCATTGCTCACCGCCCACAGGCCCGCATCTACGGTGGCCGGAAGTCGTCTCGCGGCGCCCGGCGCCCTGGGCGTCTCCCGCGGCGGCTGGGTTGGGCAGATGTTCTCTCCCTCAAACGCCCGGCCACCTCCTTTGCTAGCATTACTGCTTCGCAGAAGGTGGTGACCGCTTCCCATTCCCTCTCGCTCCGGACCATGGCCTGAACTAGGGCCGGACGCGAGAGATCGCCGCCGCCGATCGCCTCCACGAGGGCACGGCGGTGCTCCGCCCACGCTGGGCAGATCGCCACTGTGTGCTCCACCGTGTCCTCAGGGCGATCGTCACAATGGTGACACCCGGGCGCTTCCTCCCGCCCGATGATGTGCAGGAACCTCCCGAAACTTCCGTGTCCGGTGAGGACCTGCGTCAGGCGGTAGGTGAGGACGCCATGACGCCTCTCCAGCCACTCCTCAAAGAGGGGACTTACCGCCACTATTGTGGCGTGCCCTGCACGGGGTTGCGACAGTCGCTCTCTCCATGCCACCATGAGATCGCACCGGAGGTCCGCCCGCCGAGCGGCAACTTGCCGCGGCAGCGGGTTTTCCCCCCGGTGTAGTGCCTCCGCGCGCCACTCAAACAGGCGCGCGAGGACTATCACCTCCAGATCCCACGGTGGCAGTCCGGCAAGGAGGCTTGCTGCCTCGCCGGAGATCGTGCGGTAGCCCCGGATGAGCCGTATGGCCACCACCTTTGGGGGCGCGTTCAGGTAGTGGGCGGCGCGCCGCCCTAAAGAACGCGCCCATATCGGGGCCCCGTAAAGGGCCATGGACCGCACGACTCCGGCATAGAGCCTACGGCAGGAGGCGTTTGGCCCCTTCAGATTGGGCAGGAGCCGCTTGAAAGCAGCCCCCGTCCGCTCGAGCTTGGGAGCCAAACGTCGGAAGTGTTCGACGAAGTTCCACCGGCTGTCGAGGACGATTCCCAGGTACTTCATCGTCGACCCGACGCCGATGCGAACCCCTCCTACCGTCAACTGGAATCCCGACGGTGGCGTGTTTCCGCGGCCATGAAAAACCATAGCCTCGGATTTGTGCAAGGCCACCTCGAGACCCAGTAGCCGGATCCTCTCTGCGACTATCGCAACCCCGTGTGTCATATTGTCGGCCGCCGCCTGGTGCGCCCCCCCCTGAGCCAGGACGAGCGTGTCGTCAGCGTAGCAAACTACACTGACGCCGCTGGGGAGGTCGGCGCGCAGCACCCAGTCGTAACCGATGTCCCACAGGAGCGGCCCCAAGATCGATCCCTGTGGGACACCGCACGACATCTCTCGCCGGTTCCACTCTCCAGAGCGACCGGGGTATATGACGGCCCTGTCCGTCAGATATGCCCCGACCACACGACGAAGATAGGTCGGCATCCGGTGGTATTGGAGTGCCTCCCTGATGCAGCTCCAAGGCATGGTGTTAAACGCGCAACCCCACCCCTGGACACTGCAGCCCCCGTCGTGAGGGCTCTCACGCGCATGATGGCGTCCACCGTCGAGCGCCCCTTGCGGAAACCATACTGGTGATCCGCAAGATTTCCCTTACCTTACCTTTTTTGCATAATCTCTGAGGTCAGTAGTGATAATGTGCCGAAGCACTTAAATTGTTCCACTCTGTCTAAGAACACACCGTTAAGAAAGACAGGTGGCACACTTTCGGTGCATGTTACACCTCTGGCCTCGAACACCATACAGCGACCGCAACGTATCAAAAAAAATTACTTATTATGACTCACCTTTATAAACAAAGGCTTCAAATTCAATTCGGACTCTATTTTGAACGTTGGCATCGTGACAAATACTTCTTCATACTTCATTTCTGCCAACGCATCGTTTAATAGATCCGGAGCTACTTTCAAAGTTTTCAGGATACCTTCAAATTCATCCGTGGAGTCCGGCAGGACTATAATCATTGACGCCTCCTTCCTTACGAAAGGTAATTCTAAGATCTGAAGAAATCCATCGCTTTTTAATAATTTTAAGAGTTGTTTCTCTGATTACCTGATCTAAAGGTGAGGAATACATTTAGTGCCTGTTTTCTTCATAAGAACCATTTCGTACAAACAATGAATGCTTGTAATACTGATATGCCTAATTAAAATCGCTCCAAAATTTTAATATTCAGTTGACTCTCAATATTTAACTTTAGAGCCGTTTAAGCATTAGGTAAAATGTGGTAATGCGAGCGATAATATATTGTTTATTGTATTTATTTATATTTTCATTGTATTTTATATATGGCTAAATAACTTTATTTAAATTATTTTGTGTAGGTACACCATTGACTACGCTATAGTTCGTACAGTTCATCCACAAATTGTCTAGAAGATACCGCTTTCAGCGATAAGATCGCCATTGTAACCATAGGATTAGCAGTTTCAGTAAAACAATTCAATTGTGGTTAGCAAAAATGTATATCCTATTCTATTACTTACTTACAAACTCGGTAAAATAGCTATTACTTCAAAAGATATACTCCCCTCTAGAAGAGGTCGTGGCTAAATAAACAGCCTCATGGGTTGATATACAAGGTTAAGCTTCTCTTGCCAAGGTCGGTCTGTGAATGGGTGACCATCACTACTTACTGAGTTTCCTCCGTGTCTTGGAAAGCACCTTGAACAAATTATCAGTGGCCCAAAAATCCGACAACCAGTCTTACCAAGGCGAACCGAGGAGGCTATGCAGATGTTAATACGGTATATTCCTCGCTAGTTAACTCCAAAAATACTCAGTAAGATCAAGATTATTAATTACCTTAGATTTTAAAACCGTAGACTTCGTGTAATGATACCGCGCACGTTTAGACATCATTTGAACTTCGATAGAATAGCCCGGAATGGGATAAAAGCTATCCTTGTAGGGTTTGTCAAATCTAGTCTTCCATCTACCCTATAAAATGATTTCATCTGTACCAAGTTTTCTAAAAGGTTGGTTAGTTTTGTAATAATAGAAATAAAAAAACTTCAAAGCAACTCCGCAGTATTCCGTTCTAGCGCTCCGAACTTTTATGTCGGGAGTACAATCACACGCAGAAGCATCTACGATGCGTTCGGCAGAGCTATTTTTCTCATTCTAGCAAATAAATGTTCTGCGATTCCGTGCTGAAACATGCGCGGATCCGTTGTTGAACCTGCCAATGTTCTGTTGGTGACTAGATAACTAATTATAATACATTTGCCTATTATAACTGTTTTTTTAAGATAATGCATTTTTACCTAAATGGCCATAACGCGAAATTTTTCCTTTCATTAACTGAATAATTGAAATCTTATCATAATATTTTTTCGCAAATACATGAACAGGTAAAAAATGTTAGAGGAGAAATTTCATGAAATTCGATGAACTTGTCCTACGGCTTACAAATTCGATTCTAAAAAAAGTTTGCTCTTAGGTCACCAGTGCCCTACACGGCAGTTTCATACTAGACAGGGTCCGGTCACCGGTGACCGACATGGCTGAGAACGTATATAAAGAAAACGTTTCTGTTCGGATAAGCCGACGATAACCTCATAGGCTGCGAGATGCCATTCACAAAAATACAAATAAACGTTCCTACTCTCACTATAGTTAACGATTTAATTGTTCATGCTTCGATTTACTTTGAAAATACAATTTTATAAACTATTTTTGTAATTAATGAAATTGCACAAATGTCCATAACATTTGAGCAATTTCATAATTGAGTATTTACTACTTACCGAAAAAAATGTAGCGCTAACCAGAACCAACGTTGTGTGTCTGGTTAATTCAAGTGATTCGATTTCTTTTATTTTATGCCTCATCTTCTCGGCAATCTGATTTGTAAAGTAAAATAATTAAAACATTAATTATTTTTTAGACTGCGTGGCAGTCCCAACACTATCCAGCAATCGATAGCTAATCGGGCAGATAGCCCGCTAATATGGGCGCTAACCAATCGCACTCGTTCTAGTTATTAAGTACTAACATAGGCTAAGTTATGTTATTACTAACACACTGGACCTCATAGTAGTCTGTAAAATAAATAAATAATAATAATTACCCTACCGTGTAATTTCAAATCTTAGTAAAAGTTTTGTTACAGCGGGATTTAAAGGGGATCCTAATTGGGGAACTTTTTATAGTTGTACAGACGCGTTTCATTTAAATGCCTGTTTTTATACTGCAGGCTGATGTGAAATAATGAAAGAACAACGGCATTTTAGAGCATTTTTTTATCGTGTGGTTAGTACTTAATCTGGTGGCCCAAAAGCCTCTGATGGCATTTCTCACAATGTTTTCCTCTACCGATGCTAGTGCAGTGCCTGTCTTAGCTAGCAGGTTTAAACAATACGTTCAAAATCCGAAAAATCTGAGGTGCAACTCTTGGGTTCTAACTCGACAAACTAATAGAATATTAGAAAAAGAGAACATTGAACTAACAAAACATTCAACTTATAGTACACACGACGGCACATCAACCTACACAAAACCATTTTAACTACGGTGTGCGATCCGTAGTAGAGAGATCAGGTTATAATAGTTTAGAATAGGTTGACCTGCCGTCGTGTGTAGGTACATTCAACATATAGAACACTCAACTTATAGAACGTTCAACTTAAAGAATACCTAAATCAATTAACAGAACATTCATTCAATATAATATAGAGCGAACAACATTTAAAACATTCAACATGTTTTTTTTTGTATAGACTCGTGTCCTCACAAATGTGAAAACATATTCTATACTAATAAAGAGGAGGAAAGATTTGTTTGTTTGTTTGTAACGAATTGGCAAAACTACTGAACCGATTTTAATCATTTTTTCACTAATAGGAAGCTACATTGTCAGGATTTTTTTAATGAATTCCACTATAATATCATTTATTTATTTTATCGTTTTATCCTCCATTAATTCTTTAACAGAATAACAATAATTATGTACTTAGTAACTTCAGTCTATTCATTCATTTGAAAAGGCATTGCAATTTTTATGACACTTATACGTACTACCAAGTAGTTAGCTTATAATATGTTTCAATGCTTCGGTATTCTGGACTTTTATTATATATTTTTAGTCTAGGTACTGGCATGACTAATTTATCTTTACGGCGCACATTATTTTAAAGTTAAACATGGTTTCTAGCGAAAGTAGGCAACTCTTTTGGGACATGACAAAGATGAGTTAGAGAAACATATTGAATTAGTAAAGACAATTTTTTGTTCTTACCCATCTGCTAATATCTTTTTTAGCACGGTTTGGATCCGATGGTTTAATCCACCCAACAGAGGTCTTGAATATATCGTGCATGCGTTTTTCGAACCTCTTACTGAGTTTGACTCTGTTTTCTCTAGAAACAAATATTCTGCTGACCACGTCTAACGTACATCCTGGTAGACGCGCCAAGTGTTGAATAAGTTGCACAAAACTGCGCTTTATCTGTGCAAGAAATGTGTAGGTTTCAAAATAGGAGGCCATGATTTATTGGATCTTTTCATGAAATTTTAAAAATATATATCACTCAAGCTCACAGAAGGCTTTCTTTCTTTCTTTCTATATCCGTGATGTGCTGACATTTTGTATTACATAACTTGTTCACTTATCTATCATATAGGTACGGACGAGTCTGACCTCCAAATGTCACCAACTAACCATCGAATATTTATGCAAGATTCTCTTAACCATGAGTAGCATATCAACTCAATAATTACTGCAATACATAGGTACTTATATCTATTTTAATAACAAATAAATACCTGTTTGCTGCTCTTAAGACCTAAGGCATTTAATAATTCTTTTTCTGTTTTTTTCTCTGCTCCCACTGTCAATTGACCCAGTAGTAACAGCGCAGCCACTGGAGAGCTGATGACACTCCCGAAGTGCGATAACGATGCTTCCTAAAAACGATAATTAAATAAACAACCACCCTATTTAATTGTGCTTATGTAACTCGGAATCAGTTTGACCCGACCACGTACCACATTCAATCCAGCACCACGTCGGGCACACCACAGCAGCACCAGTCCAGTCGTCCAAATGAAATGGATGATGACGTCTTATTCTTTATTATTATTGTATGGACACAGATGTTTTTTCTAACCGGCTCAAGTCATCGTCCCACTTTACAGTCGACTATCCACTGCCACGTAGAATATGCCCGGAAAGTTTGGCCACGTCAGCTGTGCAATTAATTTGTTTACCAGCAGCAGCAACGCATCCGTGCGTGATGAGCCGTAAGCCGCGTTCGTGTTCCACGAGCGCCTCAAAAAAGTCAGCAAAGCAGAGCCTGCCAGCCAGTGGCTACTTAACCTTTGTAATCTTTGAGAAAATTGCATTTACATTAAAACCTTGCATTGAAAGTTTCATTACCAACCGCCAAAACAATTGACGCCAATTAAGGCCTTTTGTGATTTGCCTTTTAGGAAACGATTGCCTACAATCCAATTACATTATTTAATTATTTCTTTGCAAATAATTTATCGTTATTACCAAACCGAATTGTCTTCGCACAACTCCTGTAAGGTCCATATAGCGTCGTCCAAACTCATCGCTCTCATCAGAATACTTTTTTTTTGCCGAAACTATAAAACCTAAATAAACAACTGCAACAAAATACGAGCTTTAATAAATGACACTGGCACCATCTATGCAGTGGATTCGTCCCTAGGTCACAGAGTACCTACTATATAATCTATATAAGGCCAATCATAACTTTAAGCAAAGTCATTTGTGACATGCCTCATTTGAAAACGATTACCTACCTACCGCCTGTACCTACCTACTCGTTTTTTATCACAATATACATAGGTACGCGGAGGTCTCTCGTAGGGATTATGATCCCACAAAAGCCAAACTTTTTCCGTGGAGGTAGAAAGGCTTTCTATTTGAGCAAAAAATGACAGATGTGTCACATGAGACCATGACCAAGAACCTTAACATGATTGGTTATTTCTTATGAAAATATTCCCAATATCCGTTCTATATCACCGACATCCTCCCAGTTTATTAGTATTTTTAAATATCTTTGCCTATAGCCAACAAACAGACAAAACAAACCAGACCGGTCCAGACTACACCGGAATGGACTAAACTCGAAATAAAACAAATATGGCCTACTCACCAATAAAAGTAAAACTAGATAGCCTCATTTCTGGTCTAATTTGACTAAATAACTAACCGACCCATGATACATAAAAGGACCATAAGAAAGAAAAAATTAAATTACAACTTCGGCTCTTGATAAGACATTCCATCACTTTTCATTTTTAATCAAGTGATTCGTTTCTACTGATAGTGCAGCAACCCAAACCAATCGCAATTTTATCATTAAGTGTTATTGTTTTTTGTGGAAGATTTATTTTAGCTATGAGTTAGCTAAAATTCTTCAGTTTTAGTTAATAAGGCAGGCACCTGAATTAAGGTAGGCTTGTTCTGCTGAGTGAATGTCTCGGAATTCACGAAAGCTTAGTTTAAATTAAACTTCGATTTCGCGCCATTCAGATTAAAAAGTGCTGCCAACGAAAAAACGGACTGTTTTCGATGAAATATGGAGCAATTATAAAATAATTAGTGTCTGATAATTTTCTTTCATAAATCATGTTTAATCATGTATAATTATTGAGTTCAAGAATTGGCCCTTTATATGTCACTAGCTTTTGCCCGCGGCTTCGCTCGCGTTAAATTCGGTAGCGCCTTATTGATTTGTAATAGCAACGCTAAGTTTTCCCGTTTCTTCCCTCTTTCTCCCTCATATCCCACTCTTTTAAAAAAAATAATAGCCTATGTCCGTCTCCTGGTTCCCAACTATCTCTGTACCAAAATTCATCAAAATCGGTTTAGCCATTAAAGCGTGAAGAGGTAACAAACAAACAAACAAACAAACAAACTCACTTTCGCTTTTATAATATTAGTAAGGATATCCGTACCTATACTGCCCGTATCAAGCGATCTGATACTGTTGGACTTGTTGATCTTTAGGATTTTTAAAGAAAAGTCTTTAATAAAAAAAAATACATACCAAGATTAAGAATTTTTTATAACAAAACTTTATTTCAAAACTTACTCGGACCTAGCAACATTCATGCTCAATATTGATTTTTTGTACGTCTCTGAATCTAAAAGTGACAGCTAAAATTTCAAAATGTCCGGGAGTAATTGTTATGATCTTACGGCCCTCCCTGGATCTTTGGCCAACGCAAGTGTGAAAATATCACCACGGGAGCATTATTATTACCATTATCAGTATCAAATGCTGCGTCTGTTAGCATTACTCCAGGAATACACTGATAATTAATTCGCATTACCGTTCTACGTTCATTTGCTTCCATTTCAGTTGTTGTTTATCGATCGGCATTTAAAATGATTCCTAGTGAGATTTTCGCTGAAGATTTGATGAGTACAGTGATTCGATATGGCTTGTATATCGGTGCGGCCTTCCAGCTTGCCTGTCTCATGGCTTGTGTGACTCTGACTGACGAACAAAGCGAGCCGCATCCATACGAAAAGGTAAACCAGGTGCCCACTGTTTCAATGTATTTTTGACTTAGTTTCTCAGTGAATTACGTGTCTGGAATGGTCCCTTACGATTTTACTAGTAAGCTGGCAGTAAAGTCCGTCCTCCTGATTGATCGAATGAAACGACCGCAGAGACAAGCGCAGGACCGACGATCTTACCGTCTAAAATCCCGCTGCTGTGAAATTCTTAATGGCAAAACCTAACACTTTTTGCCCGACCTGGGAATTGAACCCAGGACCCCATACTCAGCAAATTGGCTTGCTACCTTGAGACCAACGGAGTAAGTCAGTACTAGGCATAGAAGATAGAGAGATATGCTAAATCCAGTTCACAGATTCCTGTATTAATACAGGTAACAACCACCTGTATTAATACAGGAATCCATCGCTGTCATAATAATTTATGCACCCACAGCATTGTTTTATCATCTTTCTGCCCTTGTTCCTCGTTAGATGTCACAGCAACATTAACTTCTTTTTTGTATCAAGTAGTAGGTATTCTAAAATTAATCTAAAATTCTTTCTTACATCTGTATTTCTTTCCATCCAGTTACATGACTTAACAATTTATTGTCATTTCTACCATTACAGGCTTACACAGACAGTGATGAATGCAGCTCTGAGCAGTCTTCACCAGGGCATCGGGCAGCCATGTCTCGAGCCAGGCGACATGACAAGAAGAAAAGGCGCTAACTTCAAATGGAAATAAGCATTGAGGAATCTTTTATAAACTCATCTTTTTGTATTAGTGAGTGTTGTCTATGTAAAAGAATAGCTCCATTATTAAAAAGACTTGAAACAAAAGACATCAATTAGTTTCATGGCTACTTCTGTATTTTCCATAAAATCTTACCAATGAGAATATAGCTTGGGATTTTTGTTTTTAAATGGTGCTATACATTTCACTAGCATTTTTTTTAATATTAAGTTCAAACTTCTTCATAAGTATTTGTCTGTAAAATATTCCTTATGTGTTTATTGTCAGATCAATGTAAAAATACTCAAACGTTTATGTCTACACATTTCTTTAATGATATATCTACTATTGCAACTGATTATAATAATATCAAATATATTGTAAAAAATGTTTGAACACCTGTATTATCTATTGAATGTAAGCATAATGTCTATTTTTTAGGTGTTTGAAATTTTAATTTAATTAGACTTGATGTATTTTATTAAATTAAAGAATATGTAGTCAATTAACTACTAATCACTTGTGTCTCTCTTCAAGAATGCTTATCGAAATGATTGTATCTCCTGATAAAAAACCACTGTATTGATCTCAATTGTAATCAAATAAAACGAACAAAATAATAAAAAGCATTTTATTTGTTATGTGGACTAGAAACCTTACAGCATAAGATTATCGCATCTTTAGTAAACTAATGAATAAAAATCTCATATAAAATTATTCAACATTTGTACAGTTTTAAGCACATTGTAAGTACAACATTTAAGGCACTGGATATCTTAACTACTAATAGCACCAAACATTTACATTTCTTACATCATTATTTGAATTTTAATTCATTTACCATTGTATTTATGGCACTTTCAATTGACACTCTGTCTGAATGTAGAGTTACTGTAACACAATATGTACACTATGTACAGTGACCTCTGAAACTAAAAAGTTTTTTTTTTTTCACTACAGATGATTTTTTAAATCGAATTTTAAACGGAATTCTATATATGGCTTTGTTACAGTCTAATCTAACATCTGAAAGGAGATTTCCTAACTTTTTATTTATTTGATAACTGGTTCTTATTAGCCGAAAACAATTTCAGAAACTAACATTTTTAATTTCTGGGGACAAACTTAACGACACTAACAAAGAAAGACAGGAGACGAATAGAAAGTCTAAAAAAGCGGGGAATAAAATATCATAAATAGCTAATTTACGATAGAGAGACTTATAGTCTATGAGGTGCAGATAATTTTTGTAACCCTTCTGTTTAAGTCAAAGAAAAATAATTATAATATAACAATAACTGCCTTATTACCAGTTAATAAAAATGTCAGTTACTTTATTAAAATAAATCGCTTTTTTTCTTTGATAGGGCCAGTCGTAGTTTAACGTATAGTTTCTCCACTTCTCAATCGAACTATCCTGTGGGGTTATAAATAATAAACCGTTCAATTTATTATCCACTAGGGTTAACCAAGTAAAAGTGAAAAAAACAGCTTAATTTTGGTGGTCACTAGTTACGTAAAAGTACTACCTCTACTGAAATCTAGTATTTTTTTTCTATTAGACTCTTCTTTGGAACTTTTTTACTACTAAATTATTTTTGGACAGAGAGCAATAAATTATTGTACTGGAGAAATATAAGTTGTCAAAACTTTAACATTACTTATAACAATTATAAAAAAAAACAATTGTCAAACATGATTGCACAAATTCATTGTATATGAATAACTATACTTTATATCTATAATATAATATATAAATCACTACAGCAAAATACATGTGTAAAAACAACAAAACACAGATATTTACATAAGATATTGCTTAAATTGGACAAAATATCACTTAGTACAGACTAACAGCGTAAGGATGGCAATGCAAGAAACTCAATGCTTTTGTACGTAGTTAAATGCAATGTTTTGTAAAAGCTACAATAATTATTAACTAGACGTTAGGTTAAAGTTATGCGTTTTTAACGCGTGTATGAGGTCGTTGTCAGAAAGAAATTGTTTAAACGCGTCGAGTTTCTTGAAACATATTGTAACGCAACAGGACTTGTCACCTCCACAACAGGATTCCTTTTCGCCGGATGATGGCTTTTTGTTGCTACAACACGACTTATCATCGGAACTAGACACTTTAGTGCTACAGCACGAAGCTTTCTCGTCTCTAGCCGACTTTTTCTCGCTGCAACACGACTTGTTTTCACCTTTATCTCGATCACATTTGCCACTGGGTTCTGCATGGGAGCTACATGAACATGACAAACTTTTCACCACCGCTGATGATTGTAAACTTTCATCGCATTCGTGAACAGTGAAAATTCCTAAATCTTCCAAGTTTGAATTGTTATGTCGTCTATGGTAATGTAAGAATGTGTTGTGGTTCGTGTCTGTGGCCTGGCCGCACCCCACTGCGCACTTCATTGCCGCATGATCGCATTTACAATCAACGCAGGAGCATGTATCTTCGCAGCAACCTTGCTTTTTAGGAGGGTCATCAGGTTCTATTGTGCCCATACAATTCCTGCACTCCCCAAGACTCGGATCACACTTACAATCTGAACACGAACAAATACCAGCGTCAGCTGCCAACTGTTCCAGGGTATTTCTTTTCGCCATCTTACCAAATATATTCTCAGTCCGCACCACATACATATCAGAGGGTGGTTCATTATCAAACAATAATGTATCTTCCAAATCTAAGTCAGTGTTGAAGAGGACCGAGTTGGCAGGATTTATTTCGATGTTCTGCTGCACTTTAGATGGAGGTGGAGTATTCAAAGATCTATCATCATCAGAACCTAAAAACAGATCTATATCCGTTTCAATTTTATTTGTTTCGAGATTTGTAACTATTTCACTATCATTGAACACTTTGTCGCCGACGTCCAGTACACTTGGGGTGTCTAGATTGAACGAGTCGTGGGTTATAAGATTTGCGGTAGGAGCAACTTCAGTATTCAGGTCTATGTAACTTTGCATGTGAGTTGGAACGAAAGTCGCTAATGTGAAAATGCTTTCAGGAGTCTTTTCTTCGATGCAAACTGGTGTTTCTGATATTGAAGCCGCTAGAGCGCTGACGTCCACCCATGGCGCCTGGTCTTCGATTTCATTAGCTAAAGCTAGCTGCATCGCTTTAGACTTAACTTCTAGTTTGGGATGACTCATCTCTATCGAAGGTGATTCTAAAGGCACTGTGGGTTGTAGATCATTGACGTGAATCCAAGAGTCTTCATTATGGTTTTTCTTATCAGTTTTTTCGACGGCAAATGGTGATAAAGTAAGGCTGGCCAAGTCGTAATCTACAGCTAAATCGTCAGTTTCGATATTTTTAATATTGTGAGTATTGTCTGGGAAGAGTAGATCGGTAATGTCGACGGTGTTCACTTTGGTGATGTCCTCTAAGCTGCCATCAGTCGAATTGGATTCTGTAGTGATTCTGCCGAAGGATTCGAGGAGACTGTCCCAGTTCATGAGATCGTCCGCCGTTTTGGAGGCAGGTGCTTGTGTTTGTTTTTGGACAGGTTCAATAACTTCTTTGACTATCAGCTCAGCCTTGATCTGCGGAAGATAAATATTTAATTTTAAAATCATATTTTTGCGACATTTATGGTTAAATATAAATCAGTACGTTTCAACATGGAGTGGGCTCGGAATAAACGCAATTATTAGTGATCAAAATTCCGAGACAGTTGTCGATGTATAATTGTCGACTATTTAGAAATCTGAAAATATTGGAAGACACTAAAATATCCGGTACCGCCTACGTTAACCAAAACAACGCATTTCTGCGCATGACTCATTTAATTTGCGGGGATTGTGCTCTGAGTCACACTATTTTCGAACAGTTTCAAAACATACAAAAAATAAATATGTGGCCAGAGAAAACATTAAATATTAGATTGCATCTCATAAATTAAATTAGCTTTTTGTGTCTGTGTGACCTTGTTGTTATTTTAGGTTACACAGATTTGAAAGAGAAAAATCAGGGTTTATAAAGGGTGGTCCGGCGCAGACACAGTCACAACATATTCTAAACAGCCCCCCTACGTAGAAACTTAATAGCAGTATTTTAGAAAAAAAATAAGATTCCTATAAAAGGATAATACCCATTCTGTAAGGAGTTTTAAACCCCTGAAAAAAATCGCGTGTCATGAATTGGTTCTGTAGAATTAACTTTTCAGATCCTGAAATTATTTCCATTTTTCACCCTAGTTTTAGAGAAATCTTACTCTTTCAGATGCTGAGATTGAGGTAAGAAAACAATATTTTATTATGTTTCTTTTAGTTTTAATGGCGGAACTAACTTTATTCAATAAATAAATGTTGATAAAAAAAACCTTATACGACTACATTTTTGAGACGTAGTCTTGATACCGTACCACAAATAAAGCGGGCTATTCTTGATCATTCTCCATTGTTATTCCTACATGGTCAAAGTGTATGGAACATTTGTTATTTTAATGAAAAAAACCCGTGCCTATTTTCTATATGGGGTTCAGAATGACGACATTCATATTAAACATACTACTAGCTCCATTATCAAATCCGCGCTACGCAGAACGGGTCACTAGTAATTTTCTTTTTTTAGTATTTAATATAGTTTTTAACCTGTCCACGTGTTGGATGTTGCATCGTTTATCTTTCCATCAAAACATTATTTGTATGAAAAATAAAATTTAATGTTTGGGCGCATGCCAAAATGTTTCTTTCGCTAATTGAAAGCATCAACGATTTGCATTCCGCAAACTTTTCAACGGGAATTAGTCACAAAATGTAATTTTTTTTTTATTATATTTTTTATATTCAAATAAGAATAAATATTCTGACTTGAAAAATCAATCCGATATTACAGTGTGAAAGGTTGGAGGACAAAGTTAAAGTAAAGCTTAGATAAGTAGACAGTACTTTTACTTTGCTACAGCCTAAAACCTCAAATATTTCCTTTCATGCATACATAATTTCATAAAAATGTACAAAAAGAAATGACAAGAAATTCACACTAATTGACTGTATTTTTGAAAAAGTCTGCTCCCGATTCCGATGTTAAAACGTTCACAAATCCTTACTAATATTATAAAAGCGAAAGTGAGTTTGTTTGTTACCCCTTCACGCTTTAATGGCTAAACCGATTTTGATGAATTTTGGTACAGAGATTGTTGGGAACCAGGAGACGGACATAGGCTTTTTTTTTAAAGTGGGATGTGTGAGAGAAAGTGGGAAGAAAAGGCAAAACTTAGCGTTGCTATTACAAATCAATAAGGCGCTAGGGGAACTGTGTTACCCCGAATTTAACGCGAGCGAAGCCGCGGGCAAAAGCTAGTAATATTATAAAAGCGAAAGTGAGTTTGTTTGTTTGTTACCTCTTCACGCTTTAATGGTTAAACCGATTTTGATGAATTTTGGTACAGAGATAGTTGAGAACCAGGAGACGGACATAGGCAGCATTTTTTTAAAAGTGGGATATGATGGAGAACGAGGGAAGAAAAGGGAAAACTTAGCGTTGCTATTGCAAATCAATAAGGCGCAAGAGCAAAAACTGCAGGTAGCGGGTACTGTGTTATACCGAATTTAACGCGAGCGAAGCCGCGGGCAAAAGCTAGTAACCATATATTTTTTAATTATCATAAAAAAAGAGTTTCAATTTCTATTTAGACCATATTTATTAACAGGTCAGAGGTAACCTTAGTGGATACATATCATCAATGACTTCTAGTAGAGAACGATTCACTCGAACTTTGAAGAAAATCAGATTATAATGATCGATACACAGATAATTCGGTAGTGAATCCTACAGACTGGCAGTTCGCACAATAAATGTGCAAACTCTTTGTTTGCCTTATAACGGTGACATCTCGCCATATATCTGCTCGTCCAATTAAATAATGTGACAGGGAAAATAGAAGGGTAAATACTTGTGTAAATGTCAGTAGAAAAAGTGAAAAAAAATGGCAGCTCTAGTTCCGATTATAACCACGCCTCAACATAATTAGAGAGTACTTGCTGGCCCCCGCGGCTTCGCCCGCGTGATGATCGAAAAAAGTATCCTATGTGTTATTCCAGACTATAATCTAACTCTGTGCCAAATTTCATCAGGATCCGTTCAGCCGTTTTGACATGAAAGAGAAATATCCATACTCGGATTGGCTGGATCGGCCGATACATCCATCCTCACAAACATTAGCATTTATAATATTAGTAGGATTATGGCGGTCATTGCCCATTTTGCATACGTGCGACTTAAGATGATGTGATGCAGTAAGCGACTTGCCGTAGTCTTCTTTTTTCTTCATTTAATAAAACTCACTTGATGCTTCATGGCATGCGCCTTGAGACTGGTGGCGGTTGAGAACAGTCGGCCGCAGCCGGGCTCTGTGCACGCGTGGGGGCGCGCGCCCGAATGTGTGCGTCCGTGCGCCTTCAGGTGATGCGATGCCGTGAACGACTTACCGCAGCCTTCTGTTCGACATCTGGAAAATGTTAGGTTGGTTGAGAATCTTTTACCAAATGTTGCGAGCATAAAACAAATAAATCAAATGTTATGTGTCAACTATCATTAGTATTTTAAAGAAGTACTAGCATGTTGTTGTATGGCATTTTTGAATCCCTTCAAGCACAGCAAACATAAATTTGACAATTATTATTAGTCAATGTAATGAACATGCTTTCAGAAATCGGTGCGTTTGAACTATAACGGTTTTCATATTGAGTGCAAGAAAAACCTTGCCGAAACCTTGCCGTGGGCAATGCCTGGCCAGGTTAAGGACTCACAATCTGGAAAGGCCTCTTAGGTCAAACAAAGAAAAAATAATAAATTATATTTGATTCATTGACGTAACACAGCCAAGTCTGTCAGTTCACCAGACCACCACCTACATAATGACCTATTTATCAGTGCTACAACCAACGATAACATCTTAGAAAACACATGTTTACTAAACTTATATAAACTGGACACCTGCCAGGATACACTTTCACAGAGCCGTTTGGCAGTACACCCAATAGAGAAACACGAAACCTACTACATTACCCATTTGTCTTGTCAGTCATTTCTAAAATTATGATGCGACAATGGTCGAGTAAGGAATGTAGACTGATGATCAAAGAGACGTACAAACAGCTGGTAGACAGATGTCTTGTCTCATTGCAATGATATACTCCGTACAGTGATTTAAAGACATTGACAAGGAAAGGCAACATTATAGTTGTGTAGGGAAGACAGATCTGAGACTTAAGCTAGTCTGTCTGCAGTGTTGAACATTTTGATAGCTGCATCCAAGTTTACTTCAGCTTATTGTGGGCCTGCGTCATCCCACTGCTGGCCTAAGGCTTTCCACCATGACTTCCACTTGGTATTACCCCGGGCTAATGCGAAACACAGGTTATTGGTTTTGTCGTGTGCGTCCCGCCATCTTCTACGGGGTTTCGATTCCTTCTGGCTCTGTCAGGGTCATTTTGTGCCACAGCTCATTGGTCAGACGAGGACCTTGACAGTCCAGTCACCCTAAGCTTGGCTGATTTTTGAGCAACGTCAATAACTTGTGTTTTGATGCCCATAGTTATTTTTAGGGTTCTGGACACAAACGGTAAAACGGGACCCTATTACTAAGACTCTGCTTTCCGCCCGTCTGTCACCATATATCGGATATATCTCATGAACCGTGATAGTTAGATAACGTGGAACGTTTCACGGATGATATATTTCTGTTGCCGCTATACAACAAATACAAAAAAAAAACAGATGAAAATAAATGTTTAAAGGGACTCCCATACAACTAACATGACTTTTTGCCGTTTTTTATAGATAATGGTACGAAACACTTCGTACGCAAGCACGACTCGCATTTGACCGGTTTTTCATTATTATATTAGTTTCGTACGTTTGGTAATTGAAGCGCAGTTCAATCGACGTTCACTTAAGTTCCCGATCCACATTAAAAATAATTATATTCAAGATGCGTGTTGCATATTCCTGTATTTCTTGAATGTCTGATTTATCTTCATTCTTGTTTTACCTTATAAATCGAGAAGATATCTCCAGTTAACGACACGTCTCTAAATCAAGCCTATCAAGATATTTATAAGGCAGTCAATATCCTCTCATTGGCATGCAATAAGTTACGAAAATAAGATTCTAGTTTTCCTAGGATTGAATAATTATCAAGTTCACTGTAAACTAGACGGCAAGGTTGGCGCAGTGGGTGAGCGATCGACCGCTGTGCTGCGTGTCGCGGGTTCGATCCCTGCACCCCAATATTTGTATGACCTACAGGTAGTTGTTTTGGGTCTGGCTGTTGGTGTATGTGAATTTAAATGTTTGTAAACGCACCCACGATAAGTACAGGAGAAATTTCTAATGAAACTTTTTTTTAAAGCGAGTGAATATAGTCGCAATGTATCCTAGTTCACTACACTACTACTAACCGATCCAGTAAATTAGATTAATTTAAAAATTTTAGCGTTATTTATATCTTGCCAGGATTGCGGGTTGTTCGCAAGCGGGCGTTGCTCGGAAGAGACCGCGGCCCCGAAACCCAAAAGGAGGAACATGGATGGGGTTTAGTCAGTACAAGTCTGAAACTCTCCCGCTTTCGACCAGAATGGTTATAGGATTAGTTATTTGATGATTTTCCATAAAAAAAAAGTAAATGTAGCTGTGCCCGGTATGCTTTGCAATGCACCTTTGCTTTCTTACTACTTTCTTGTATTTGTCTACCCGACCACCTACTGACCCTACCCTGCCCTAACTACCTACCCTACCCTGCCCTAACTGCCTACCCTACCCTGCCTGCCTACCTACGTACCCTACCAACCTACTATTTTGTTATTTCATAAGAACCTCCTGACAATAACAAACAACAAAAAAAGAATTATCGAAACGCAGTCGAAAAGATATGGCCGTTTATGTCGCAAGTTTGTACGGAACCTTCGGAGCCCGAGTCAGCATGCATCACTCACATTTGTTCGTTTTTTTTTTACGGTTTTCCTACTTACTTGTAAGGTCTCTCCTGTGTGTGTGTTCGTATGTGTTTCTTAAGATCGCTAAGAGTCGTGAAGAACTTCGTGCAGCCGTCTGCATTGCAGTTGAACGTGTCACCGCTATGCAGTCGTTGATGTGCCCTTAACCTGAAGATGGAGAAATCAATCATTAATTAAAAATAATCATTGTATATTTTGCAACAGAAGAAAATATAAGAAGAACCCCTTATCAAAATTGGTCCATTCGTTTGAAAGCTACGAAGCCACCGATACACAGACGCACACTGAACTCTTCCCTCATTTGGCGTCGTGGGTTAAAAAGGGTAAAACAAAATAAGGCTGATGACTATGTGTAACATCGAAGTTTAGTTACTTAGCCTTAAACTTTCTTATTCAGGTCCAGGTATTTTAAGGATCAAAGGAAAACAAGAACCCTGTTTAAAAGCGAGATGTGACTAGCACAGAGCATGAGACTATGGGAGATTTCCAAATACAAATCTTAACTAATCTCATAAATGTCAAGTGAGTGATATGAGAGATTTCCAAGTACAAATCTCAGCTAATCTCAAGAATGTCAAGTGTACGCATTGGCGATATTGTCCCAACCAAACTAAGTTACAGCGCGTAGTTCATTAGACAAAATGCAACCCTTGTAATTGGTAGATAATACGTTAAAATAATTATAGCCAATAGGAACCGCTAGTTTTAGGATTTTTATCTCTGTGTTCTCATTGGTTAAGGTTTTTGATTTATTAGTGTTGCTGTTTTATCCTAAGTTATATATTTAAGCTTTTGTAAATAAATTCATTCAACCTTCTGATCTGGAGTCTGCCTCTTCTCTCTACTACAATACCCCTACAGGGCCTTAGATGGACGCTTTAACAAAATCATAGTAAGATAATAATATGAATTATGTTACAATTCATAAAAATGAAACAAAGTAACAACTGATAATATCAACTGCGTCTGTGACCATTTAAAGAAATTTTACGTGATTCATATTAATCAGCTTATTATAAGCGGCTAAAAACCACTTCAGTATAATAATATATTACAATATACGCCGTAATAAAATTGACTTAGGCGCGCTATCTAATCTTTGAAAAAAACTTGGTTATTATGTAAACAACCAATAATGTGTACATCTAAGATTTGTGGGCTCAAGGTCAAGTCGACAACCGCGTTTAGTGATGTACATATACAAAACTTGGGAGGCGCGTGCAGCAATACGCCTATTTTTTTTATTTTAATGTTATTGTAAGTATTTTATGTAATTTAATTTAATAAAAAGGTGGATGAAAAACGATTGCATGTAGCGGAGATGAGAATGTTGAGATGGATGTGTGGAGTGACAAAAATGGATAAAGTAAGGAATGAATATATTCGAGGAAGTTTAAAAGTTGCGCCTGTTACAGAAAAATTGAAAGGGAGTCGTTTGTCTTGGTATGGACATGTAATGATGAAGGATATGTGACTAAAAGAGTGATGGATCTGAATGTTGATGGACGGACAGCGAGAAGAAGGCCAAAGAAAAGATGGATGGATTGTGTAAGGAATGATATGAAGGAGAAAGGAGTAAATGATGCCGTGACGTCTGATAGGGGAGAATGGAGGAAGAAAACGTGTTGCGCCGACCCCAAATAAGTAAGTATTTTAATGAGGAGTTGGGGTTAGATAATAGATAGCCACACATGTTGATCTACAGGGTTAAGTCACGCTTGCCCAGGGTGGATGGGTGATCATTCATTACATAGCCGAGTTCTCTTCGTGCCCCGGAATGCAAGTTAAGCTGTTGATCCCGGCTATCTTTTGTGATTTTTGGACAGCTGCTGTCAGATAGGCCAGTGGCCTGAAAGTTTGACAACCAGTCTTACCAAGGGTATCGTAGTAGGTACCCAGTGGGTTGTGGAGGTTAGATAGGCAGTCGCTTCTTGTAAAATACTGGTATTTAGCTGCACCATAGTTAGTGGTCACCGTCACCGATGAACATCAACCCCACAGGCTTCTACTCCCAGTACGATAAACTGGGAAGCCTGTGGGGTGTTTAGAAGTCAATTCGTCTCGTACTGTTTTTTTTTAAGATATGGGCTGCTTAGGAAACCTCCTGATTTGATAGATTTATGTAGATTCCAGATTCTGTTATAACAACTTGCAATACGGCGTTGTTAATAACAAATAAGAATTCCAGACTATAATCTACCTCTGTGCCAAATTTCATCAAGATTCTTTCAGCCGTTTTGACGTGAAAGAGTAACAAACAAACATACATCCATCCTTACAAATATTCGCATTTATAATATTAATTATAGTAGGATTAACTATGAAATGAAAACAAATCTTTTCTCTTTAAGCACCTGTGAACAGTTCATACACAACTGATAAATGTTAACTACATTCCATTTCCGTAAACCTCCAACTTAGTTATTTCAAATAATATAAGCAGGTATTTGCCAAGCGGTGGAAAGAACAGAAAAATCAAACACAAATAAATCGTTGCAACATCAAATAGAGATCACTGATCAACCAAGAAACGCGAACTCCACGAAAGCGGACGAAGGCAGGCGTGTGAATCTTCTACCAACAGCTGCACCGGCTATGATAAATGATGTTTATTTTGCAAGTAGGTTTTTACAAACACTTTTACACGTTGTTTTTTTAAGTTCTAGGTGAGGCCGGTGTATCGTACCCGACTACTCGGAGCAGAAACAGCCGAAACAATCTCAGAAGATATACTTCCTTTTAGGGTCCAGACAAAAATCTTGGTCAACTTTTATGGGGCTACTCCCCATATAAGTTGACCAAGATTTTTGTCTGAGAAGAGAGAGCCACACAGATTTGAGTGAATTTGTCCAGTCAGTGCAAGCATTTGTCAGTTATCGTGTAGCTCGACTCATAACTCAAGGAGCTCAACAACACGACGAACAATACCAAAAAAGGGATATTGTTGCGCAAAATACATAAAATTGTGAGTCTAATTTAAAAAAAAAAAACTTTTATAAATGCTGTAGGTACTTTTAATCCAGTTGATCTTAGGACAAAATAGGTCTTTTCGCTAAATCCTAAATTAGGGTGAGATTTTGGTATCATCAGAAGATTATAAATACCTATTTGTGTCATATGTTATAATTATGTTGTAAGATTTGTTTATCTCTTCATAACATCTTATCTACGCAAGACGGTTTTATTATCATATCACTTATCAAGTTATCAGTCACGGTGGTAACGCCCAAATATGATCATGAAGGTTTAGAAATTTACACCAATAAAAAGGTACAGTCAGGAAAAGCATATAAATAATCAGGCTCGTCAGATACACTTACTTTTTCTTAGAATACCAAACAAACAAACAAACAGCAAACAGTTTATGGGTAGGGATTGCAATTGCTGGATCCAGCATACAGCAATCCAGCTGGATCCAGCGCCTTTTTAAATATGCTGGATCCAGCAAACATTCCTGGATCCAGCGATGCGGATCCGCAAACGTATCAATTTCTATTGTTTAGTTCCGAATTGGCGCTATTTTCAAAATGGAATGGTCTAGACTAGATCAGACACAGAACCCGTAAAAATGACTTTAGAGCAAGAGCCTGAGATGGAACTTAAAAGAGAGAAGGAGAACTTTAATAAACAAAAGCCAAAGCCAAGTGGTCATTTAGATTACGAAAAGGGCCTGAAAAAATAAATGTGCGTTTATGAGACCGAAGGAGTGTGAGGTGAACATTTATCTATGGTTTATGACTATTATTTAATGCCCTAAAACAGACCGAGACCGAGTAGAGGCCGAAAGGGCATTCTCAGTAGCCGGCTACATGTGCGAAGCAAGTTGGGAGATAGGACTAAAGATAAAATTTGTTTTCTAAGGTCTTACTCCGGAGGATTCAAATAAAGAAATAGTCAGTCTCTTATCGTCAGATTTTAAACTGCCTAATTATCAGCTTTCGATTCTCATAACATATATTAACGAGTGCGGAGAAGATTATATCGGATTCGGAACTTCTTTTAATACAAAAAATAGATTGACCAACCCGAACCGTGCATCTTTTCTCGACGTTTTATAAGTGCCCATGTAGGCCTATGTAAAATAAAAATATTTTGATTTTGATTGCAAATTAAAATAGCATTATTATTACGGTCCTTTAGGTAGTCAATTTAAAAAGAATTTGTAAGACTGATTGCTACTGATTAGCCGTCCTATCATTAAACATAAACGTAATAAGATATTGTTTACTTAGAAACATTATCTTAAAATATGATATATGAGGTTACATGTTATTGAATTTTAAGTTGATTCTCTTGATCTCAAATGGTTAAGAAACCAAAGAAAATTAGTGAAAGATTTCATAGATTATCGTAAGAAGTTAATATACAAATTACTTAAAAAAAGTTTTAAAAATGTCGTCTTTATATTTTTGTTCCATATTTTGCTGGATCCGCGCTGGATCCAGCTGGATTCAGGTCAATCCAGCAAGAATCCAGCTGGATTGAAAACGCCGCTGGATTGCAATCCCTATTTATGGGCTGAGCGGAGGGGAGTGTCTTTTCCTGACTAAAACCCATCCATCTTCCTTCATGTGCCTTTTGTGTTCCGGGGCCTATTTCTTCGAACAACCCGCGACCCCCGGTTAGCCCCGTGCTTTTTTTTGGGGGTGGGAAATCATCAAATAACTTCCCCCGGTCTGGGCGGAGCGGGGGGGAGTGTCACTTTTACTTACTAAAACCCACTCATGTTCCTTCTATTGCCCTTTACGTTCCGGGGCCGCGGTATCTCTTTCGAACAACCCGCAACCCCGGCAGGCGGAGGCTCTGGCAAGTCTGGTTTGCTGACATATCTTTGAGGCGCGCGTGAAACACAAACGCGCCGTCGACACGGCCTGTCGTCAATAGACGGACGGACGGTGAGCTAACCATTGCTCACCGTCCACAGGCCCGCATCTACGGTGGCCGGGAGTCGTCTCGCGGCGCCCGGGGCGTCTCCCGTAGCGGCTGGGTTGGTTTGAGGTTCTGTCCCTCAAACGCCCGGCCTCCTCCTTCACTAGCATGACTGCTTCGCAGAAGGAGGTGACCGCTTCCCATTCCTCTCGCTCCGGACCATGGACTGAAACAGGGCCGGACGCGAGAAATCGCCGCCGCCGATCGACTCTACGATGGCTAGCCCTGTGCTTGAGACTTGTTTTGTTAAAGATTTTGCTGGAATTAAGCTAAAATTGTGCCTACATGTTTAGTTTTGGATAACAAAGCTAAGTGACGTCATTCTATGATTCTGCAATATGGCGGACTGTCAAAGATGGCGGTCTAGTTTTCTGTCGTCTTTTCATTCCGAGAATACAAAAGGAAACACTAACAAGTGATAAGCCTAAATCAGCTGTAGAATCTTATGATAACCGATACTAAAATGGATTCTTGTTATTTTGGTTAAACAATCAGCTCAACATGTGACATAACCATCCCAGTTTGTTTGTATGACTTGCAAATTTTTATAGCTTCTTATCTTTACTTGTAATCTATACTTTAGTTACTACGATATGAAAATATATTGGCAAAGCAATCTTGCGCAGACAAAAGTAGGCAGTTAGTCCCTAGATTCATATCAGTCAAGGCAACTTAGGGTGAAATATATACGCTGGTAGCACATTTTTTTTTATACACATCTTCTTTCGGCTTCGAATAGTTTGGATATTGTCAAACGTGATGTTACTACCGGGATATATTATGTAAATCCATATTAATATTATAAATGGGAAACTGTATGTGTGTGTCTGTTTGTTTGTTCTTCTTTCACGGCAAAACGGAGCGACGAATTGATGTGATTTTTAGGTGGAAATAGTTGAAGTGATGGAGAGTGACATAGGCTACTTTTTGCCTCTATCTAATCGCCCACTAACCTCAAATGAGGGGTGGGCGCGAGCTATAAACTATCTGTGTGCCAAATTAAATTCAAAACCGTTCAGTAGTTTTTCCATGTAAGAAATACAAACATCCATCTATTCTATCCATCTACACAAACTTTGCAATTATAATATAAGTAGGATGCATTTAGATCAGATTTAATGTGTTTGTAAGAGGTTAACAGTTTGTAAGAGCATAACAGTGCGTGACTTGCACCTCGGAAATACAAGTTACTGGTGTGAATGGAAACAAGAGTGAATGGAGATTAAAGGGAATGGAAAAAAAGCAAACAAACTTTTTGGGAACCTTATTAGATCTGAAGATGAGCCTCTCGTTAACTTAGCAGCTATTAGTAGCAATGTTTGGTTGATCGTTGGCAACACATTAAATAGGCTTTGACTTTATGAATTGTAGCCATGAAAGACGAGCAGCTAGAACATGCCAACGTTTCGCAAGAGGTTATAATGACGAGCATTCCCAAGAGTTGCTTCAGTACCTACGAAGTTTCACTCGTTCGCTTCACTCGTTCCACAAAATTCTTGAATTACATTTTATGCATAAACACATCTTTATTAACCCAGCACATGAGATCAGTTGTTGCTATTTTGTTGAATCAATTGGCAAACATCCAAAGACATAAATCAAGACCACTTTCTGACTCACCGAGTTCTGTTTGAAAATTTTATTATTTATGATTACACAAGTCAAAAAATCTGATCGACTTGTTGTTATGTTCGATTCTATTTCGTTGTAAACATTCTGATTTGATTTCATGCATCGTATGCCGCCATTTGCATGATATGAATAGATGATTTCTACGTTTGTTATGCTTTTTCCTGGTGCGGATATCCTTAGCGAAGATCCCCAGGGAAGTCATAACAGGCCTCTATGGCAGAATGTGAATATGTATGATGATGTTTCTAATGCACGACACCCGCCAGCTATTGCACAAGCCTCAGCAATAACCTTAGCAATATATTTAATGATAAAATCACTGAAAAAATGACTTGCTTAATAAAAATGACAGAGGATAAAGTTCTTCAAAGATAACGATTGAAGTGTCTCATACTCTTGTGGTAAGTGGTTCTTAAGAGAAATGCAAAGCTAGAACCACTAACTTATGATTTTTTAAGAGATATAGAACGAGTAGCAATACGGCGTACCCCAGGTATTTTAACCCTGGCATGAATTGAACGACCTGCCGGGGCCTGCAGGTTGGTAGGAAAGAGATACTGCGGCTCCGGAACATAAAGGGCAAAAGAAGGAACATGAGTTTTGCACTGACTACCCATTCCGCTCGGCCCAAAGTAGAAGTCATGTGATGATATTCCATCCGAAAAAATAATTGCCTTAATCAAGCGTGGTTAATGTATTGTATGTACTGCATAAAAAGATACCAATGTCTTGCAGTGGAATAATAATTTAATGGCATTACTAATTATAAGTTTAAGAGTCTAAGCAGCTTCAGTGATTTGCCTAGTGCCTAGTAGTGGCGGACTGCGAAGTCAAAGGTCTCGAGTTCAAACCTAAGACATCTCATTTTTCAGATTCATATGCATATTGTATTTATCAGTGGCTTCGGTGAACGAAAACATCGTGAGAAAACCAAACCATGCCTGAAACGCCATTACCACTCATGGCGGCACGTAAGTGGATTTAGCCAGAACCCCGAGGGCAGCATTCAAAACCTGACAACAGGTTACGCTAAATACGCGAAAAAGAAAGTAGTCCAACCGACCCAATTGGTTTATTATCAGCTTATACAGGGTAGATGAGACACCGACGCGAAAAAGATTACTAAGTATTCAGTAAAACCCCCCCCCCCCCCCGCCCCATCAAGCTGAAGAAAAGAAAAGCTGTTGCTTCAGAACTGAAACATGATCAAAATGTCCCATACATTTTGACCATGTTTTTTTCTTTTAAATTACTAACCTAAAATTTCTATGTTTCGGAATGATGTACTGGACACGTACCTAACCGTATTCCCGTCTTGGTATCCCTCCCACCCTCCTAGAGACGTGAGATCATAAGGAGCGTGTTTTCCACACTGACCTCTCACTAAAAGCTGATGTCATGTAGATTTTTTATCACCATAATCCTTACTAATATTATAAAAGCGAAAGTGAGTTTGTTTGTTTGTTTGTTTGTTACCTCTTCACGCTTTAATGGCTAAACCGATTTTGATGAATTTTGGTACAGAGATAGTTGGGAACCAGGAGACGGACATAGGCTAATTTTTATTTGAAAAAAGTGGGATGTGAGGGAGAAAGAGGGAAGAAAAGGGAAAACTTAGCGTTGCTATTACAAATCAATAAGGCGCTACCGAATTTAACGCGAGCGAAGCCGCGGGCAAAAGCTAGTTCATTATAATATTATTTTGTCTGCGTACGTCGAGTACGCCCAAAACATGTTTCAAATCTACTCGGTTATTCCATTCAAACAATCTGTCACACTTGAAATAAAATAATCTCTTTATATTAGTTTCTTATCAGAATGCGGTAGTCACTTATATTAGGAGGTATCAAATCTAAAATCAGAAAAACACGCGCTTTGACTGTTAATGCGTTTACCGGCTAAAACCGGTCATGAACGTGGATGGGTTTAAAGCCTCTCGTTTTGCTTACGGATGGTAGTATTTTCACATAAGTTCTATGAGACATATGTCAAAATCCTACTATCCGTAAGCAAAACGACTCGTTTTTGTTTATTGGAACGGGGCTTGTAGTCACTTCTGCCCTTGTTTTCCGGGGCCGCGGTATCTCTTCCGAACCATACGCAACCCCGGCAGGTTTTCTGCACCTTGAGCATCCCAGATGCACATTTATGGCGCTATCCTCAGTACATTTTTTTTTACTTAAGACTAAGTTTTATTGACAGAATCATTTACGTTATGGAAAAGTGCATCGTTTTTGCACACTTTGTCACTGTGTATCCCATTGATCATTATCATCATCATTCTTTTGTCATTATCCTAATTTATTTGGAGCATAATTATCTTCTCCCTCCATACCTCTCGATTACTCGTCATATCAGCAGTAATTTAATTATTTCAATTTCAAGAACACCCTTCTTTGGTCTTCCGTTTATTGCCGTCCCCATTCAAACCCAAATGTCCTCACAAAATGTTCCTCATTCTTCCGCATCACATGTCCTTATCACGATTATCGGTTACCACACAACTTTTCATTCAAACTCAAAGCATTTATTTCAATTAGACCATTACATGCACTTATTACATGTCATACAAACAAAAAATATGTTGTTACAGTCTCAGTCACAAGACATTTATAACTTGCGAAAGTACTGTAGATGCGCATTCCAAAGCGTAGATGAAACTTCTCCTTGAGAACTCTCTGGAAAGAGTGTAAAAATGCAGTTTTGCCTCCGATACCTGCCTTTCCAATATTTAAATCATAATATTCTTTCAAAATCATGGGTCCCTAAAACTTATTCCTTGTTTAACCATTCGAGTTACACCACATCCCCTTAGCATTCCTATACAGCTACATGCCTTTCATTCATTCCTTTTGTGGCCCAACATTTAGGCTAATACATGACAGTAGGCCTTACCATGGTTTTATAAGCGTTGCCCTCGAGTTCTAGTTCAGTGTTTCCTCAATATTCCTTGTCCAATATTGGAAAGGCAGGCATCGGAGGCAAAAACTGCATTTTTTTAGTATTCAAGAAGAACATAAGTTGTACGTGCAAACAGGTTATTTTTCATGTCTATTCTTGACCACAAAAACGTTTGATGTCTTTAAATATGTTCGTCTGTTTAGAGCTAATGCAGATTACGTCACGGCCATACTACTAAGTGAATCCGCAAACAAAAATATAAACCACGTGTTTTTATAGAATGCTTTTTTTAAAGCATTCGTTTTTATAGAGAAAACCTTTACATCCAGAATACTAATTGAACTAGTGCATTTAAAGCAAAATAAGTGTTGAAAAACATATCTTATTGACCGCTTTCGCTTTGCTATACAATTACGCGCAATCCAGACTATTATTAAAAAGAGGTTAACTAAAATAGTTTGCAAGGTGTTAGCTCTGGCTGAACTAATCCAATAAAAAAACTCACTAATGTCAAGCTACAAATATTCCTAGTCGTGATCTGCCCAGTCTTTTTCCAGTTTTGTTGGGATCGACTACGAGTCTAGCCGATGTGGTTAAATACTAATATTTTCATGAAGCGACTGACTATCAATCAAAATCAAAATATTGTACTGCCAAAGGGTTAACCATTTCAGCCATCAACCGGCGCAAGCTCAAATTCGGGATACCTCTGAATAATTGATTGCTGATGGAAAAACCTTTTGCTCCACCTGATGTACAGACGCCAGCAGGTCAAGCTACCCGAAACTGTAAATTTTTCCCAATGAACCTTGAACCTAATACTTTAGAAATAAAGTCGAAAATCTATCAAAGAAATCTGACAGATTGTAGTAGCTTGATGTGCAGGCGTCTGTACTATGTCAAAGCGGCGGCTTATTTGCTTATTAAAAAAAATATGTCATTTTATGGAATTCCCACATTAAGGCTGGTCATTTGACCGTCGGTCTATGGCAAGTAATATGGACAAATATTTTTAGAAATCAGACTGTACATTCTTCTTCATGACGGTTCCTAATATCGCAATGTATAGACCCAACACCACGGCCAAGACATCATCACTGAAGAAGACGCTCTGAATATATTCTGGGGTAAGGCCGGAAAAAAGGTGAGGCAGTCAGCACTTGGTTTAGTTTGCGCTTTCAAGTTTAGCGCGTTTAGGTCTATTTTTTTTAATAGGCATGCCTTTAGCCGCAACTCGTCTGATGCGGTCTATGGTAAAGTGCTCTTGCCTAAAAGCAACCAACTCACTCGAACTTTGAAGAGATCCAGATTATCGTGTAATGATCAGGGAAAAGAGAGACCGGCAGTAAAATTCCACAGACCAGAGGTTTACACAATCAATTTGGAAGCATAGCGCTTTGTTCGGGTTCGTGGAACTGTAACCATATAACCGTGACGCTTTGTCGTATCTATGCTCGTCTGATAATAGAATGGGATAGAATGGGGATGGTGGAATTAGATTGTGAAATTCCATAGCACACTCACCGAAATGTATCCCATAAAAAACCGATAGGCTTGCAACTTTGTGGCGATATCCAAGGCTTTGGAGCTTAGCTTGGACAATCTTGGAGTCCTTTTTGGAGGGAATTTCGTTTGCGGAAGCCATTATTTTAAATGGCAACATCCTTGCAGATTACACCACAAGTATTATGGTACTAATGTTACATACCTGTACAAAGTATTGAAGGCTTTCCTGCATCCGCCAATGGTACACGCGAAGGGTTTCGCCTTCGTGTGCGCGCGTATGTGAATCTTCAGACTGTATGACGTCAAAAATGCTTTCTCACATGATTGCATCGGACATTTGAACCTGTATTCACCTGAAAAAAATGACAGGTAAAGATTACTCTACAAACGTTGATAAAACTTTCAACGTTCAGGTTGGTAGGTACTCCACACATGTTCGGGTCGGCATAAGAAATGTGTAGCCTATCCCTAAGAATCAACGCGAATATCATTGCGGGCAAGCGTTCGCCGTCACTAAAGCAATGCGTTTTGGCAATAAAGACTAAGCCAAAACAAGAAACTACAGTGGACCGTCGCGAATATTCTAAAATCAAAAATCAGGGTACGTTAGAAGCAGAGTGGGTGGCAAGCAAGCACTGTTGTTGACTGTCATCTGTGTTAAGGATCGATCAAACTGGCACAGATAAATTGTGGACAGAAAATACTCCAGTACCTAACTAAGATGGATGTAGGATAGATGTAAGAATATGGAGGAGACAGCATCGTCGGGAGCTGTGTGTGCAGTTTATACAGAACTTTAAATAGGGAAAGCTCAACACATCAATGCACTTCTTTTAAACATGGATCATGGTGTATTCTGTGATGGACTATGTGTGGTGTTGTCAAGAATTAGGTAATTAGTAATTTTTAAGGTTAGGGCCGATGATTTGAATCGTGATGGTTTGTAATTGATTTGTTTACTATGGATTAAATTAAAATTTTAGTGAGTAGGTAAACTTATTATCTGTAAAGTAGATAAGTAAAGTTCAAAGAGACAACGACGTAATATTATATTACGTGTTATATAACGCAACACATAGCAAATTAACGTCATCGAAGAAAGTGTAAGTTGACTTTCTATAAGAATCGAGTTTCAATGTATACCTTCCTAAGATAGTGTTACAATGTGGATAAGTTAACTAAGATTATTGCACTGTTAATGAAAACGAAACAATACACGATTGATATCTTAGAAAAAAACCGATTGACTTTAATGAAACTAACTGACGACATTGACCTTCCTGGTGAAGTTCATCATAAAGGTCAGCAACATAGTACTCGCAATGGGCATGAATAACAGAATATACTTTATTGTTCACCAAAATTTAAACATAACTGTTTTACAAAAAGTGCTAAATCTATGGTTAAAGCGGTCTGTAAAACATGTATAAAGTAGGCGAGGCAAAAGAAATATGTTAGGATTGTACCTCTGCGTTCTGTAGCTTCCGCCCCCATGGGTAAGTTAGCGTATGCATGTATGTATACTAGCTGCTCGGCAGTTTGCTGAACTGGGCCTATTTGGCGCAGCCGTGAGACACACAATAATATACATTATTTTTATTTGTGTTTAGAATTCAGTTTTATTATTATTATTACTGGGTGCATTAATGGCTTGTACCAAATAAACTTGTTTTCTTTCTTTCTTTCTATGAAAGGCTAGGTGTAAATTATCACACGACCATGGAATTGTACTACCGGGGTCCGCGGCCCGGTCTATCCGTATGCCAATTGCTGACAGACAAATAAGTCTGCCTGTTTGACTGCCGAGAAACCTTTCGCGTTAATACTTAATATTAGTACATTTTTGTTTTTTTTTTTGTGATAAGCACTCAAATAAGTGAACGTTTTTTTTTTGTCAAGAAGGTATATGTATAGCAAAGAGTTATGTATAATTAGGCGCATTTCAAGGCTGAGCAGTGAAATTAAATGTGATTTGATCTACGAAAAAAGTTTATGCTGCTAGAAAACAATACGTGTGTGGCTAAAATTGTGTATGGATAGAACAAACGAGAATAAACAACACAGTTGGAAAGTGTAACAAAGAGCGTGGGTGACTCAGATTAACCTACTGCAGCAAATGAGTTATGTACAAGTTTTGGCCAAATCAGTTTCGTTACGCATAATCATTATGAGTTTGGCGAAAGCAAGCTCACTATTAAAATTTAGGAAACTAGGAATTATTGTCATAAGCTGTGACTTAGGGTCCACTGTTGCGGGTCTGTGGACGGTGAGCAATACGTCCGTCTAGAGACGACAGGCCGTGTCGAAGGCGCTCGTGCGTTCGTGTTCCACGCGCGCTTCCATGAAATGTCAGCAAAGCAGAGGGGTCCGTCAGGGCCACTGCCTGCCAGGGCTGCGAGTTGTTCGAAAAAGATACCGCGGCCTCAGAACACAAAGGGCAAGAAGGAACATGAATGCGTTTTAGTCGATACAAGCCTGATTGTCCCTTCCGCTCCGCCGAGAGCATGAGAAGTCATTTGACGATTTCCCATCCGTAAATGGCCTCTGTTGTTCTTTGGCTATCTACACTGCATAGCGGACACCAAACTGAAGTTGGGAATGTAACTATATAGGGTGTACCTACTTAACAGAAGAGATATTTGCGCTTAGCAAATATCTTTGAGGTTCAGGAGAACGTAAGAGATCAAACCAGACCTAGATCGAGATTGAGATCCAGACCATCAAACTGGACAACTTCTAAAAAACAATGGTATTCATACTAGTTGCGTAAGCCAATGCAATATTTTGTATGGAAAGTTCTTTTAAGCTTCTATCGCGGGCCTTGAGCGCGGGGACCGAATCCAGAAATTCCGTAACGAAAAAAAACCTGACTCCCCACTCCGACGGGCACGGAGGTGTGGCTTGAAGGCCGTGCATTGTCTAACGTCGTTTACACAATACGGTCAGTTATTTCAATCACGATTCTAATGTTCTAATAGCGTGTTTGGTAGAGAATCCGATAGTCAATCGACATTACGCTGGATCAAACCCAAGGTCTTGTTTTTCTTTTTGCGACTTCTTTTCATTGGAAGTACTTTTTAAATATTTTATTTAGATTGTTTTTATTTATTGCATAAGTTGATAAAAAATGCTATGCAATAGCTTTACCGCGGCAGTCCCCGAGTGCCACACGTATTTTTTTGTTTTTTCTGTAGATGTTTGGATAGATACTTAGATTGTTTGCCAGGCACACCTGTTTTGGCAAGTGTTTCAAAAATGTAGAAAGAAAAGCAACAGAAAATGGCTAGCGATAAGAGTTTTGGCACCCTCAGTCTAAGAGTGCTAAGCGTGCTAAGCGTGCAGCCGGGAAAGGTAGATTGCCTGTCATGACTGATGGACCTGTCTGTTCGGTAAGCTGTTGCCACCTTTCGCAAAAGGTACGGTTTCAGATCCCACTTTGAGGTGGAGTCGCAAAATTTCCTCGACTCTAGCGAACCACCTACTTAAAATAACCATACAATGTAACATGTGCACATTTGTGTGATCGCGAAATTCACAAAACACAATTTCAGCCTCCATTTATAGTTATGGAGGCTGTTTATTCGAGCTCTTGTCCACAAAACACAAAATACTCCAAACAGGTACTAAACAATGGTACCACACAAACACATCTTTTTCAAGAGTTTTTTACTACGAAAATAACCACCTGATCATTTTTAAAATACACAAAAACAACCTAACAAAAGTTCTCCATATTTGCCCAAGGTCGATGAACCTACATCATATTTTGGGCAGTATTATCTATACTAATATTATAAAGCTGAAGAGAATGTTTGGTTGACCACGTTTATCTCAGGAACTAGGTACTGATTTGATTAAAAAATCTATTAGTGTTGGTTATCGAGGAAGGTTTATAGGCTACTAGCTTCCGCCCGCGACTTCGCCCGCGTGGCAAAGTTAATTTGGGCTAACGCTAGCTTTAACCCGCGTGATTATCGAAAAAAAATATCTTTCTCTCCCCTTTTCTTCCCTCTTTCTCACTTTTTTTAGCCTATGTCCGTCGCCGGAGTCTCGACTATCTCTGAACCAAAAGTCATTAAAATCGGTTTGGCCATTTAGGCGTCAACACGTAACAAACAAACAAACTCACTTTCGCTCTTATAATATTAGTAAAGATATATCGCTACGATTCATAGGAGACAAGTGGGAGTTAAACTGCGGGGCACAGCTAGTGTACAATATGACTTCTTTTGACTGACACTACTGTAAAGAACATGTAAGCGTTCCTACTTATACAAATAAAGATGGATGGACTGTGTATAATATAGACAGAAAATGGCTGACTAGACTACTTGGATATTGAACAATACAGAAGTTTTAAAAAAAGACATGCTGCGCCAATTCCAATAAATCAGGAAATAGGTTTATGATTGATATGAGGAACTATGATTACATCTGTAAAGAGCATTATAATTATCATAAACACTGTAAAGTCTACATCCAGAGATATAAAATTAGAAGCCTGCCCATAGGCCTGATATTCTCGCATTGATGGTAGTCCCATCATAAAACGAGTCTAATCAGAAAATAATTGACGCCCATTGTTAACAACTAAGAAATTGTTTGAGATACCTTATTCTTCTTCTCAATGTGGACCCCGCTTCTTGGGGGGGTCCGGTTTCCGCACTAAAGGCATTAGTCCTTGCAGTGGACCATTGTGCGTATAGACGTGTTGTTTTGCATCCTCGTCAAATTCAAGGACGTAACTATGTTAATGATTCTCGACCCGAATCGATAATAAAATAAGTAGGTTTTTTTTTTTTTACTTTTTTCGTATTTTCAGAAATCGGTAAGTGCACACAGGTGCGTGCATGCCGCTGTATGATACGTATGCGCCGACGCTCACGCACACTGTTCTGTGTGTTCTGTAGGTGATTCTCTACTTTTGAAGTGAAATATTCTGTAATACTGTTAAATTTAAACACACAAAGACAGATCATAAAAGCGCCGTATATTATTATTGATCAGGTACCGTAATTTTCATTGATTATTTATGACTTTTACTAGCACCTCCTAAATTTTGACGAGGATGCAAATCAACATATTGTATAGATACCTTATTAATGATGATATAAAGTGATAAGTTAAATAATACAACCCAATACCTACAACTGTTGTTTGCTACTCCATTTGATTACTTTAGTTATGATAAACTTTTTCTCCCAAGGTAAACTTTTCCAGTTTTTACTAGTTTTTGCTGTTTTTCTGACCATTGATAATGTTCACCTCAAACCAGAATAAACTAGAATTTTGATAACATTTTATCAAATAAAACCAGAATATGCCAGTTTAGCACAAGATTAATGAGTTACTAAGCATTTTTGAAGACATTTGTAATGGTTCAATCATTCTGTAGATTATGTACCTAATCAATTATATTTGCTTTTAAAATAAGTTACAACCATTCGGTATCCTATTTTAGATATAATTAATACTAACTTAGGATTATGCAATTTTTTTTATAGCATACTACTTTATTATAATATGATTAATAAAATACTTATTCAAGTTTAACTAAACAAGAACCTACTTTTTTAAAAACAAAACTTAAATTTAAATTAATGAAAGTTAAAATGCGGTTTTTTGGTAAAATCATATGACAAAATATTCTAAGCATACCATTTTGATGATTAAAGGTAATAAAACATCAGCAGCAGAGTTGTTGGGTTTAACAATGTTGTAAGTGGCATATAAACATTAATTTACAACACTAAAAATACCATTGTAATCACATTATCCACCTACTCAAAATTTCAAATACTAAGGTTTTAAAATATACAAGCAACAGGTAGCATGTGGTCTAAAGTCCGACAACCAATTTTACTAAGGAATATATTAACCAGTACTAACTGGGTTGTGAAGTTGAGATAGACAGTTGTTCTGTGTAAAATACTGGTATTCAACTGCACCCACTTAAGACTGGAAGCGGACCCCACCGTAGGTGGGAAAAGGCTATGCAAATGATGCAGCAACAAGTGAGTCTAACTAGGATAGAAGAACTTAAATATGAAATAGGACATCATGGTCTTAGTTCACAAATCTCAGATCTAAGTGTACACTGCAAATATTATTTGATATTCTCAGATGCAGTCTATGGACTATTAATAAAGCTTGCAAGGCAAGGTGTGCTTTTCTAACAAGTGCAACTTTACATAATGATTTGCATATATCTCTCATTTTACAATGTATGCAACATTGTAAAATGAGAAACCATGTAAATGAAATAAATTAGTCATAATAACTAGATCCAGTTGTAGTTTCTTTTGCCACAGTGGCAAACAAATGGGTGTCCCAACTAGTGGTAAGTGGAAATAATTGTATAAAGACAATCTGCAATACAAGGGGCAGCAAGGAAATCAAACTTTAAGAACACTATTTACCTTAGAATCATACATAAGGTCAGATCTCTCTCCCTAAGCATAAATTGAAATTGCCATCTGATTGCTTAAATCTAGCTTTAAGTATAAAATTTTGATTTTAGAATCATTCTGTGATACAGGCCTTAAAACCGTTATTATAGCAATGTAAGTAGTAATTTTTTTTTATTACACTTTTTGCTTACAATCTGTCTCTATTTATTAGGACATTATTCTGTAGCTGACTTCCTAAATGACTCTGACATTTAAACTGTGTTCATTTAATTGATTGACATACCTAATTATCAAAGCACATTTTTTTTATTTTTATTATAATTTATTTTTCTTTGTGTTTGTAATTTATATCATTATTTTAATCTCAATTTTTAACAAATATTAATTAATGTTTGCATGCCTACTATATGGTAGATTGTACAAGGCTCAACCAATCATTGTCACCTTATTTTATGTACCTACAATCTATGCATAGATTGTACTTACTTACTGACATTGAGTAATTTTATTGGAATTAAATATTAAATCTTTTAATGTTTATCACCAAGTTATTGGAAGTGTTAATTGGAAGCTACTGTTCAGTAATGTTGATGTGGGCCTATATGATAGCTGCATTTTTCATAGATGTCATTAGAGGAGTGATTTGAGTATGGAAGTGTGCAAAAAGCCTTTGTAATGAAGGGTAATTTAAAAAGCGTAGTGTATTCTACAGTTGCGTTACAGTGATCTCACCCTTGTGTGTTTTCATGTGTGTCCGCAGGTTTCCAACAGTGCTGTAAGTGCGTACACAACCCTCATATTCACATTTGTACCTAGCGATGCTGTCTTCTTGTTTCCTCTTGCTCTTATCCATGTTAGATGTGATGTCCGAGTTTTGCATATCTGATACTGTGTCATCATGACTGTAAAAGAAAAACTTGTTAGTTTCATACTTGTCTATGGACGGTATCAAATGTCTCTAGATTGATAAGGATAATAATTATGGTTGCTAATTGGCATCAAAGTTGCAAAGGTAAACATTAAGTTTATCAACACTGTGAAGAATGGATTTTAAGTTTTATTGAGTCAAAATTGTTTGGCAGAAGGAAATTGCACTGAATAAAAATAGTCCTGGAACAACACAGGTTACTGTAGTGGTTTTAAGTTACTATGATCAAATTCCTAAAACAGATATTAAATGAGAGACAAACTCTAATTAACATACCTCTTACTCGCTTTTCAATAGTGTACTCATAGGAGAACACAAAATTAGGATATTCGCATCACATCGTGATGGTAATGTACCAAAATAGAATGCCCAAAAACGAAACATCGGCTAAAAGACCACTTATATACAACCCTACAAGTGCGAAAGAGATAGAACACTATTGACAAACAGCTGATTGGATCAAATTGAATGCAAGAAACAAAAAGCGGCGAAATAAGCAATATTTTATTCTTTGAGCACAATGGAAAATAAATAAAAGTACAAAACATAACTTACGGAGGGAATCCAATAAGATTTTCTTTATTTTTGTCCTTGGGAATTATTTCGCTTTCCGACGTCACGCTGCTTTCAGAAGCTTTTTCGTCGTAATTACGCACTTGGAAATTTTCAAACTTGCTATCCAAGTCAAGGTACGCTAAATCAGTGTTATTAACGTTTGAATAATGCCCTATCGTAAAGGGTTTAAATGTGTTTTGGGTTGAGATATCGAAGCGACCGCTGTCACCGAGCCATGCGGCCATGTTTCAGAATAGTGTTGTTCCGTATCACAAGACGAACTGTCATACATAAGCTGTTTTGTAAAACCGGCAAAAGATGAATCGGCAAATTGAGTCATGTTTCGTTAAATAGATGGCGCTAATTTCAAATATCCATAGAGAGAGCTACCGCTGTGGAAGGTAAAGTAGGCGCCTGAGCCCGCTCTGAGGACTCCCGGCGGAACTCCCGTTATAATGAACACCACTTGTTGTCTGCGCGGGCAGTGCGTCGACCGCACGCCCTTCTATTCACGCGAATGTATCATCTTCACATTCGGCCCATAATTCGCGTTTAAGTGTGCCGCACAATTTTTATTAATATTATTTATAGATTTAAATCACAGTTTAATTTATAAAATGTGTTCAAAAAGTTTATCTATTTACATTCATTTGGTAAGTAAATAAAATTAATTAATTTATTTTTATTTCCCTTAAACAAATTACTAGGTACGTTCGATACCATATATTTATTTATCCTGTCCAAACAAACTTTTTAAATGACTTGATTGATTTCCAATCCTATCGATCGCTTCTTATCACAGTTTACCGCTCATTTGTGGTAGGTATGTTGACTCGTTTCGCGCCCTCGTTTTTTACGAGATAAGGAAAATTAATACACTCGATGGAATAACGTAAACTTAGTTTTTTTATTAAACGCTTTGTAATTTAACAATTATTACTACTGATCAACTAGATAAAAAACTTTGAACGTACAATTAATTTTATAATCACTTTTCAAAGAGTTCTGATTAGGTATATCAGTAAGCTTGAGTAGAACACAATCCAGGCAAAACATGTTCTTGTAGCGATTCTATATAGCTATCTTAAGTCATATACTGCATGGTTGACTGACTCATTGCTTATGCATTTGGAGCGAACAAGCGCTCAGGAGATAGGTAAAAAAAGCATAAAACTGTGGGTGAAGTTTATCTGTATTTTACTGTTACCCACGGCACCCATTCGCCGCCTAGGCGCATTAACGTATCATTAGTTGAAGGTTGCTGACCGACATCATGTTCTATATCTTGATGACATGGTGACTATCCGCAAAAGTAACTGGTAAGACTTTCATGCCAACCAATATCATAAACCGCAAACCTATCTCTATTAGGTACTTAAATTTGCAGTTAATTGGTCAGTTCATAGCGCTTTATTTATAAACCAGCATAAAACTTTAAGATTATAATTATGCACGGTAAGCAATCATAATTATAACTTACCTACAACTAGCATTAAAGTAAGAAATTTATAGTATCATAGTAGAGATATCTCGTCATAGCTTGAATTCAAGCGTAAGTTTAACAGAAATTATAAAATAAGTAAATCTAATTGATAATCACCGTGATCAAATCTTGCATGATTATCTCCACATAATGAAGCTTCAATTACTTTTCATCTCAGATAAACAAGTTAAAGATTTCTTGTAGCTATAAAAGTGATACATTCTGCATCCGCATTGTGTTGTTGTCATGAAACTTTTCTTCACAAGTTCCTGTCAAAGAACTTGTACACATAGGTACACCTACATCGATGTGCTTAACTAGCATTGTAGTAGAAAGTTGTGTGTCTAGTAAATATTAAGCGCAAGACTAAGATTTGATAACGTGCCAAAATAAACAGAGAAACTATTGAAAGCATGTACGGTAAGTATTTCAGGCGGTCGAGATCTCTCTCACCTCACCTAAACTTCTTTGGATAAACGTAACGACTATGACCATGATCGTTACTACCTACTCGGAAATCGAGCTTCAAAATGTCGTTCAAGAACGTGTTGTCCATTACAATAGACCCAAGAGACCGATGAACACTTTCGCTGCTTTTTCTTTATTCAAATTTCACTTTTGATCTATTCCTTGTGTCCAGTGAGACTTTCAATGGACATTATAATAAAGTAATCGAACCCATAGGAAAAGTATTGCGTCAAAGGAAACAAAGTGGTGCGAATAATAACTTGGATGCATTTTGCATACTGAACTAGGCACGATTACAAAAACAGCTGGTCGATTGCAAAGCACATATTTCAGCACATCACGGGAAAATAAGAAGTAGGTAGCATCCACTAATCAATACATTTATAGATTTTTCGGAAATAAAAATTGCTAATGACAGGCAAAAAAGACAATGTACACTTGTCAGTAGTCTATATTGTACGAAGTGAGTTCAATGACATGTTATTCACATGTGACCTAGAAATTTGACACTAACACTTTCTTCTTGAGGGTCCTTTCAATTCACCGCATATCACTACGTTAACCTTTCATTTCCAATGAAATGAAATTAATTCCAGATAATAATAACATATTGGTTTTAGAATTTTACTGTTGAGAATACAATCTAGTTAAGTTAATTTATTTTCAAGAACAAGGAAGGAAGCTCACCAAGAAACGAGTTTTCAAAAAGTAAGAAAAAGAAATTGAAACTTGCGAAAGAATCACGGATTTAATTTCTGGAGGCAGTTTTCAAATCCTTTTATAATTTTAAACTTTTGTATTCTTTTAGTTCAAAGCTCTTGTCATGCTATTAACAACTTCTTCAAATGTGGCAGAAAAGTTTTAAAACAAACAGCATATAACCTGAGTCAGTGAGTTAAGTCCACGGTCAAGATCATGTTATTTCACTAAACAAGTTGGTGTACCTACCTACTTACTTGCTTAGTCACGTTTACGTTTTGGCCGCTGAGCTATGTTCTTTTTTGTTAGTTGCGATAAGATTGCGATGTGCAGTTCCTGTGATAGCAATCCAATAGAATTAGACAAGTAAAGGACTGGTTTTGTTTGTCAAAGATGGTCCGTGGCAGGGGATCTGTGTCATTCGGCCACGACACACATACCGCCCTGACGGCGACTCACGCGCCGGCGATGAATTCGTGCGGCCAATCATATTTTATTTATATAGTAGCTTTTAATTCCAACCCAACGTATCTATTATTACCGGGAATATGAACCCTTATTACTAACAGCTGCTAGCTAGCTGTCAAAAGCACAATATTTTTTATTAGCAAAACCTTCTCCTCCTAAGACGCCTGAATGAAATGCGATGAATGAAATCAAAACTTACAAAAGTCAATTTAAATTCTTGTCTCTCAAATAACACCAAATACGACCACTGCGTGTGCGTGCACTGCATTTATTAATTCTTCATGATTTGATTTAACTTTTCTTTTCATGTAAATTTCCAGGCACTTGTAGCATGCTGCGTGGTTGCGGATTGCGGCCCTAGACTGAAGTACACATGGGGTGATGCATTACAAGGAACAGATTGTTCCGGTCCGGACGGAACACCTTATCCAAGGTACCATATAATTTAGCGGTTTTTTTTTTTAAATTTCCGGTTTTCGTATTTCAAACACTAGCACTACCTACTCAAATAATAACTCAAAAATGAAAAAATGTTTATTATGCTCAACAAGTTCTCTTATGTTCTAATTGATTGGAGCCTCCTTTTAAGCTACACTAAAAAGCTAAGGAATTAGGTTTGCTGGTCAGCTTCTATATTAAATTAATTTACCCGTTCGACTCCCATATTTCAGTAGTTCAAAAAACGCAAGCTCGTGAAACCCCGTTGGGATGAGCAATATGTAGGTACCTAGATACAATGTTGTCGTATTTTACCCAAAGGTTGACTGGTAGAGAATGTCTTATGGCATTAAGTCCGCCTATGTACCAGTATTGTACATGAAGTTTAAATAGGTAAATAAATAGTAGACTTGTCATATATCAATCTATACCTACCTAAGTATAGATTTCAGTTGCTAACAAGTTAGTACTTATTTAAATTATTTCTTGGTAGTGTTAATACCTACGAACGTATGACTATAATGACGTGTTAACTGTGGAAACCTTTCTTTCTTCTTACTGGGACAGGATAGGTATTTAGTTTTTATTTAGAATGTCATGTCATGACTTCTGCAGTAACTGATTCCAACCCAGCATCGAATTCCACGGAACGAGGGTGACCTTATTGCTATAACCGGGTCCAAACTCTATGGCAGCATGACTCAATGCGACCGACTAAAGGTCCACACGGTAAAGCCAAACCGTACACTTGACAGCCAATTAAATCCAGAAGGTAAGGCAACACGCCATGAGGCACCCAAGCTCATTAAGGTTGTTTAGGTAACGGAGGAGGTTTTGAATAATATTCAACCAACAAAATTTCTCCAAAGAGCTCATAATGGGTTATTGATCTAGATAGAAATCAAGCATATTATTCATAAAATTAAAAACAATAAAACAGCATCGTTGGCGGTTTTAGGTAGGTAGGTATAATATAATGTGCCTAGTAGGTATTCAATGTATTACTTTACATAAAACATAATTATATTCACAGTCAGTCTCGTGAACGTTGTAATTTTTTAAAATAAATGATTTAAAATTATACGTTTTAGATAGGGTCTAGACTGTCACAGACCATAACCGTAAAAAAACGATAGAAATAGCTGCTTCGATGCATTATAATATTTCTAACGGGCTAAGCTATGTGGTCCAAAGTTGATAGCGCCACCTATGCTTCGAAGTTTCACAAAACGGCCTTTACTAAACTTTTAAGACGAAAAACAACCGGTAGGATGACTTAGTTATGTTTTTATCTTTAATTGTTAGATTTATTATTAGCAGTCGACTAAAAGCAAGCGACTTAACAAAAGTAGATAATTAATATTTATCTACAGCTATAATAACTAGGTACTAGCTTTGCAACCGGTTAATAATTGGATTTCGGTAATACACGTTTCCCCTAGACGGTGCGGTGTATGCTGTGTATTTAGTTGTACGCTTGGGAAAGATGTGTTATGTTCGGCTCTGTCCGGTCTGCGCACTCGGGTAACTTCGGGCATTGACGCGGTCGCCATGTTGCTATTTCGTGCCCTACCCAGTCAGTGTACACTGTACAATCATTATAGAACCATCGACGCGTGTTTTTGTTCGGCTGTTGCGAGTTTTTTTCCAAAACCCCCGGTTGATTCTGTTAACTAAAGATGGATGATTGTGAATCAAAACCACTCAAAAAGACAAAATTCAATAAATATGTAGATAGAGATGCATTTTATCGAAGATTAAATGAAGTGTTTAACAATAAGAAGACGCCAAATTCAGTATTGTTATCACGGGAGAAATATTATTGGATCATTGAGAAGATGAAAGCGGCAAAAACTGGTACGAAGAAAACGCCAGCGGATTATCGTCGTTTAAAAAAGTACGAAATTGTGAAAACGCCTGACGGAGAAAAACTATTTGCAGTTCCAGTTCCTGGCGATGATAGACGGCAAATGTATGTACCGATGGACGAGATGTACGAAATTATAGCAGAATACCATGTCAAGTTGGATCACGGAGGACGGAGTCGTATGATGTTGGAGTTAAAACGTAAATACAGAAATATCACTACAGAAAGTGTAACAGTGTATTTGCAAATGTGTGCATACTGCAAAAATAATGGCTTGGAAAGACGCGCCAGAAGAATTGAGAAAGCAAGTAAATTAAAAGAAACTATTATAGATGAAACTTTTAACAGTTCTTGTGACCAGATTGCCGATTGCTCGATTTCCAAATTTGGATTACAGGCTGAAGATTTAATTGAAGATCTAGGTAATACAACGTATAAAAGTCCAGAGCTTTATTCACGTGGTCAAGTCGACATACTAGGCGTCACTAATGAAGACGGAGACGAATTTAAATATTTGATGGTGTACAGAAATTTTATTTCAAAATATACTCACTTAAAGCCAATTAAAAGTTTAAGTGTCGTGGAAGCGGTGGACGAATTATTAGAAATATTTTTGGTGTTTGGTGCTCCAAATATTTTGCAATCCAAAAACGGACTTGCTTTGGCAAAACCTATTTGTAGACGGATTTCTAGCTTGTGTCCTCGAATTAAGATTGTATCATCAGAATCCGTTTTTACCAACACTGATTTTAGAGGGAAATCAAATGAAGACATTCTTAAGAAGTTAAATGATTGGTTATTGAGTACACACCACACCAAGTGGCAGGATGGAGTGAAGTACGTGCAACATGAGCTGAATACAACATTTCACGAGGTATTGTGTAAAACACCCAGTGAGATGGTTTTTGGTGAGAACCCGAAAGTTGGTCTCTCTGGTTTTCTATCAAAGAATGTTTATGATGATTTGATAACGGAAGAAGATCTGTTAATGGTTTTAGAAAATAAAGATCCCATTGCACCAAAACAGTTAAAATTAGATGAGTCACTGATGTTGCCCAGCAATTTTATCAAATTAGAGCCTGAACTGGAGGACGAAAATGAAATGGAAGATGATCTTAATGGTGATGATCTTTGAGTGTCAGCTCCGTAATAGTTTAGTAGAATTTCTAAAATAAAATGACAAGTATTTATAATGTAAGAGTGTATAAAATGATATAAATAAGCTATTTGGTTGTATCATCTCCTGACTTTGATCTCATGTTCACTAACTTCATAATAAAGTTAACTAAGATTTCAAAATGTTTTACTGGTGTTAATTTGCGGTATTTCAAAACAGTTATGTACTAATGGCACCTCTTCACCCAATCGAGTTATAAAATGTATTAATTAAGTCATACCACAGGATTAAAACTCTTTATTGATTGGTTTTAGGAACACAAAATCCTGTTATAAAATTGTTTTGTAAAGTACCTACTTAAATAATGATTTCAGGCAGGAGTTTGTGTTTGTTATACTACCTATCTTTTGTAGTGGTGGTAGGAAAATAAATGTCAAAACCGGCCAAGAGCGAGTCAGACTCGCGCACCGAGGGTTTCGTACAAACTTGCCACATAAACAGCCAAATCTTTTAACTGCATAGATTTAGAGGGTTGATTTTTCACAACATACAGGGAATGTTAATTTCAAGTCGATACCTCTACGCGTTCACTAGATAAGGGTCTTGACAGACAGACAGACAGACGGACAACAAAGTGATCCAATAAGGGTTCTGTTTTTTTTTCCTTTTGAGGTACGACCCTAAAAATTGACCTATGTTTGGTTTTTGGCAGAACTTCAAGACTGGGTTCATCCTATATAGTGTACTTATTTGGGGGAGGGTAAAAATTCGGTTGGACACCTAGTAATCGTGTGGAAGGATGAACTGCTTTAGAAGCACTACTGACTGAATTACATAATACTAAATTCCACTAAGTGCGAAGATTTTAACGTTATTGTTAAAGCACGTTTGTAATTATAATCAGATCAAACAATAATTTGTAATGTAACTATCTCTTAAGTAATTATTCAGGCTGTAAACATTTCTAGCATAGATATCAAAACAATATTATATCTTTATTACAGCGTGGAGGACTTTAATAAAAAACGGTTTACACTTCAGGATACAACATACTTATTAATTTCTACTTGCTGCAAAAGTTTTAGGTAGGTACAAGGAAGTGTCCCAGTTCTGAATGCGTTACGAAAACAACGGCATGATAATATTAATGTAAAATCCAAGGATGAAATGCGCAGAACTCAGAAGTTCCGTTAATTCAAATGCATGTTCATTCTTTACTCATGGGAACTTTCTCACTATGCCTTATCTTTGTTCTTTTTCTGCCTTAATGCACTGTACCTTATATTTTCCGTACTTACAGTAATTGCAAAATGATGATTATTACGTTTGTGGATTACTGTGCGTAACGGAACGTAAATGCTTCTCCATTTAATTTGGCGACATCTAGTGGTACAAGATGTAACTTGCAGTTGACATTTGGTTTTGTTTGTGGTCATAGATTACGCTACTGAAGTGCTTTGTTTGTAGTCTAGTCAACATATTTTACAATAGATGACGCTTTTTAGAACATAGTTATTCCTAAAACAAAAACAGTGTTTGTTGTGATTAGGGACAAAGACTACATAGAGATTGAATTAGTGGTCAAGACTGGAAATTGGGAATGATGCGTGTTGTCATTATTGGTTGAGACCGTAAGAGGTTAACGCTTAACGGTTTGCGCTTAACCTCATAAGCACCACTCAAATCTAGCCATCAGTTAAATATTATGCAATGCTGGGCCAAACCTATGGCCAAACGGTACGATTATAATTAATGATATATATACAGGAGTTCTTGTTGAAAGAGGTATTCACCACCGAGGATGAACTCAAATTATAGGATGGGCTGACTGATGTGTAATATTTTCTCTGCACAGTTAGGTTACCCAAGAGTACCTAAGGATTTGTTGTTCGGGTTGTTCGAAAGAGATACCGCGGCCCCGCGGAACGTAAAGGGCAATAGAAGGAACATAGGTGGGTTTTAGTCAGTACAAGTCTGACATGCCCCCCCGCTCCGCCCAGAGCGGGGGAAGTCATTGGATGATTTCCCACCTGAAAAAAAAAAGGATTTTTCCCAAAAAGCATTTTACACAAGTAGGTACTTAGAATAACCAACAGCTTTTTTTATTCCAGACATTTAGTGAACAGAGCGTTAAAGTCGGGACCATGGCAGTCTTCGCGACAAGGCCGAGGAGTCAGGACAGTGGACCCCGCCATTATGAGGAGAGCGTTGCTAGATGCACACGCCGGGTACTCGGAGGGCGAGCTTACGCATAGCACTGGCAGCAATAGAACTGGTGAGTTTATGTTCGTTATGCAATTCGCAGTTCAGTTTGTTGCTGTTATAGCTTGACCATTTCACGGAGGCAGCGCCGGCTCTAGCACTTTTTTTGAGTAATGGGAAATCATCAAATCACTTCTCCCGCTCTGGCCGGAGTGAAAGGGAGTGTCAGACTTTTACTGACTAAATCTCATCCATGTTTTTTCGAACAACCCGCAACCCCGGCAGGCAGTGGCCCTGACAGACTCCTCTGTTTTGCTGACATCTCTTTATTACCGGCTCTAGACCTTCATCAAGGTAGAGCGAGATTGTATATCGGCGCCATGGTCGAAGCTTTCATATCACCATAATATTCAAATTTTGTTTTTCAGTTTTTATTGAATCATAATGAAATGCTTTTAAAAAGTCTTTAGTTGTAGTTTTACGAAAAAGGATCCATCAAAATTTAATTTTACACTGGAAATTGTTTTCACATTTGGAAATTTGGCGCCCCTTGCCATCTTTCAGCCACCGCTTCACTTCCTATAACCCAGGGCCGCCGGTGCTGCACATATGCCTACATGAGCATACCACGTCGAGACTTTTCTCGACGTAAACGAAGACAACGGTCAATCCGAACCGTGCATTGGGTACGGTTCGTAGTGACCGTTTTCTATGGAGAAGAGCCGTCATGAATCTCCATGGTTACTCTTTCACGTACGGTACTTGTATTCACGTCTTATATCGTAAGTTGCATCGTCTGAGGTCGCGGTCGGGAGTTAGCAAAAATACAGGGTGAAATACAGGCTTCATGAAGCCGTTAAGTAAACATGCATTCTGTATATCAAACGACGTAACTCTATGGTTTTTTATTTGTGGGAAAAGATTGTTATTTTTGGAGTGAAAACATGTCTTAGAACTCAGTGGTACTCAAAACATTGAGGTATAAAGTGTTAAGTAATGAATGTAATATTAGAAACCTGCATTTAAAAAAAAACTTGTGAAAATGTTGGAACTTTGACTCCCAATATCTACGTAACTAGAAAGATCCCAGGGATGGTCTAGAACTAAAAAAATATTGCAATGGCAGGGAGTACAAGACCCTTTTTAGCTTCGTGAAGGGTACTTGTACACCCATTATGTTGAGAATCTGAGCTGCTTTTTTCTTGGCCATTGACGAAGTCGACAACTAGAGGCCGTACATTTACAATGTAGGTTTAGAGGGTGCGAAAGTGTCATGTAGAATTGATGAGAGCTTTTATTTTTAATTTTTCATTTGCTTTGTAAAGTTTTTTTAGTGTGGCAGAAATAGGTTTTTTTTTTATTGTATTGAGATATCACGTGAAGACAGCCAATGAACTTAATTTGGCTTCGTGTTTTTAGAAATTATACTATAATAGTCCACACTATAGTTATTTAAAAAGCCATCCTTTAACGCAGGATGAAAGTTTGCATGTTATTCACACATTTTTGCCAATTCGAATCAAATTTTACCGGAAACATGGCTTGTCTAAATTAAATATTTAACCCGTTTCTTCCAATTCTAGGTCGCGCCTCAAACCTGCCCGGCCTAACACCGGCGTCTACAAACTCGTGCGGTGGCACTCGTCTATGCCGGACGAGGTACAACACTACTGCCCCCATGTACGGAGTGTCCCTAACTTCGGGGCAGCCCGTCACTATCGTGCAGAAGTTCCCTGACTTACTCCAGCAAGTCGTCTTTGAGGTTTGCGAGTGAGTATTGTTTTGGACCTTCCTACATGTTCTTCTTTTACGTTTATAAGTGGGTCCTGTCTACATATTAGTACTTCTTTTTTACGCAATCGAACCTGTACATTTGGAGAAACTCCGAATGAATGAAATTTTAATCAAAATTATAAAAAAAACCCACACCCTCATATCACTGCGTTATAGTAGTGAGAAGATAACAGGTTGATTTTATCATGATAGCTATTAAATTAGTCTCTATTTATTTAGTAATAATCGAATCAGCCACAGAAGCTGTAAGGACAATGCCCCAATTATCTACATTAACTTTTTCTTTTCCCAGATCAAGTGAATGCTCGCTGATAAGAGGCACATGTTCACAAACGTACGTGCCCTACCTCTTCTTGGTACTCCCACTGGGTCCAGTGACTCTAACAGGTCAAGACTACGTGCTAGTAGAGTCTGGCTGCGTCTGTAGACCAGACCCGGCGCCATAGACACGCCATAGACATAGAACTTAGACCATTTGCTATAAAAAAATAGGGGAAATTAAAAAAAAAACATCCGTCCATTATGTAATTTGCAAGATGGCGACTAGTTCTCGCTTTTTTGCGTTTGAAATATTTACTGAAGGGAAAAAATATTATTTTCGATTGTAGTAGAGCTTGCTATTTTGCTGGCAATGGAAATAAATAAGTTATTATATTTTATTTAAGAAGTCACAAAGATTGTGTTAGAAAATATTCTCGCTGTTATTTTCAGTTACTGATTGTGTTTGTAACTATGAATTTGGCCATGTCAGGTGAATCAAGGGAAGATTCGGTATTTCGGTGGCAGTTTTAGCACAATTCAAAACTAAGTACGGAAAATACAGCGTGTATAAATGTTTGTAAATTTACGAAAAATCTCAAGACTCTTGATGCATTTATTAGTTTTTTTTTTTATTAATTTGGTTGTAAGAGAAATATTTACCCAAAGAGGGTAAACTTTACTATTGGTATTAAAGGGTGCATTTATTTAATTGTAAAATTGCCTATGGATTAATAACTTATAATCTATCGGCAATTTTTCACGGAAAGTTAACTTATTAAACAGACTGAATATTATTTTTATTTATTTTTTGTTAATTTTTTATAGATATTTATATTTATTCTATTTGCCGTTGTGTGAAGGAAATGCTTATTAAACAACGAATAGATATTATGAAAGAACTTATAATTTATTTAATTATGACTTTGCGAATCGCTCATGTTACGTTAAGTTACGAACAACGAATGTATCAAAGATTTAATAAATTTTAATTAAAATATTATGTTTGTTTCATTAAAATCGAGCTTTTAAGATACAGAGGGGCGCAAAAAGGTTAGGGCAAGTCTAAAAATAAAAATGTTTTAATAATAGTAACTTTATTAACATTTAATAAGCTACATACTCTGGCATACTTTTACACAATCACATGTTCAAATATTTAAAAGAAAATAAATTCAAAGTAACAAAGGTAAGAAATTGAACTCATATTCTACCGTTTCTTCGTTAAGAATAGGTTCTAAAAATATAAATAAGAATAATATATTTTCTATTTTTTAGGTATTTATTGTTTTAAATAAAGACAAAACTCGAATACTCATGACATTCATAGCTTAATTTACGAGGCACGGAGTATTCACATACAACTAAAATACACGCTAACTATTAATAAAAGTGTCTACATTATCTGTGTGATATTGGTTTGAATTACTAAAAATATGACTTGATAATTTCAAACCAATTGGGAAAATATACTTCGAACAGAAACTTTATTTTTAGTGATGTGTTTTATGGCTGTATTTTTAAACAAATACTTTAAGATTAGATCTCTTGTACGTTTCAAAATCTGGGGTTATTACTAGCCATTTTTTTATGACCAGAAATTGTATTGGAAAAAAACATCAGCCTTGATTATCCGAAAGCTGAAAGGAGGAGGATTGTTTTTTTTTATTTTAAACTTTTTAACTGTCACTTTGTTAACTCATTTTTAGGGTTCCATAGCCAAATGGCAAAAATCGGACCCTTATATTTTTAATTAGTTCTAATTTCCCTAAAACACAATAAATTATGTAGACAAGTGGCGTATAAATTGTATAGCTTATTGCTCATAGCGGTAGTACTGTTGTGGCACAGCGTGCTGGGGTTGGTGCTGTTGCTGGTGCTGGGGTGGCTGCGGTCTGGGCTGCGCGTGTTGTACTTGGGGCTGTATCTGCTGCTGCGGCTTGGGGGTGGGGACCTTCACTACGATGTCTGTGGGCTGCCTTGAGACCTGGCGAATGGATTTTGATACTTAATAAAAATATACTTTGTGTTCATTGGTTCTAATAGACTCCTCCTCTAACTTAAGGCCTTCTTTTACGCCGGCGTTACGGGTTGTTCGAAAGAGATATCGCGGCCCCGGAACATAAAGGGCAAAAGAAGGAACATGGTGGGTTTTAGTCAGTACAAGTCTGACACTTCCCCCGCTCCGCCTAGAGCGGGGGAAGTTATTTGATGATATCAAATTCGTAAAAAAGGCCATCTTTTACCGCAACGTTTTTTCTCAGTGCCCATTGGTCCATTGGTTGGGTGTATGTCGACTCTAGCCCCGAAATAGCAGTTTTGTTATTACGTTTTCAATTTTTTTTTTCACCAAGCCCTTTTAAATATCTATTCCGATACATAATTTCATAGAAATACCTACATGTTTGAAATCGTAAGTTAGTGTCATATTCCTTTTTTTTAGCAAGTGATTTTCACAAGTCTTAGGTCAGATCTTTCTATATTTATGGATTTTCAGCGATTTAAAAAAACTTAAACCTTTAGAAAATTAAAGCAGAATGTTGCGTTGTACCTAGTTTGATCCTGTTGCATAACTACCCTAAGATAGTTAGTAGTGTATTGACTAATTGAAAATAAGATCTCACTTTCAAGAACTATGAGAGACAAATAATCAAGTTACCAATTCGTAACGGTTATAATTTTGCAAAGTTCCTAAAGGACTTAAATTTAACAAATCTATCGGCTTGATTTGCAGTTAACAATATCAACCATATTAAGCCATTTGAACTAGGCCAGGGCCACACTTAGTGGGTATTATTTAATCGCGTTAGAGATCTGGCTCACCTACATAATGTGAATCAAGCTTAACGTGTATATTAGGTATTGTTAGACAGTGCCAAATTGTAAGCTGAATTACAACAATGAACATGAATCTAATAGATTCATCTGATAAATTATTAATATTATTTTACCAGTTGAGATTTTTAGATCGCAATCTGTGTAAGGAACAAAGCTGTTTAAATTGTCGTACACGATGATTTTCAAAGATTTTATGTTAAAATTTAACCTGTCCCCAGAGCCTGGACTTGGGCCCATTCCATCTCCATGTCAGTGTTTTAGAATCAACAGCCTTACTGGAATGACACAATGATGATAGAATAGGACACTTACATCGCTAAGGCTAAGCGTAGACCTCTTTACTTTTGCATACTCTTTACTTCCTTGGTCTAAGTATACTTATCGCATTTAGTTTTTTAGAGATATCCAGCTTTCTGGTCTACTACCATTCGTAATATAAAAGAAATGCCTACCTCAGCTTTGAAGCCCTCTTTGGGATCAGCAGTGTAGGTGACGGTCCTTATGAATCCATCACTGTCGACCACGGAGTAGGAACCCTTGATGGTGTCTCCGTCTCTCTGTTCCTTGCGGTTCTGGTAGTTGGTATACTGGTCGTCGTTCACGTCGAAACCGAACTGGTACGAAGGATTGGACTGGAAGAGAAGAATTGGTTAGTTATCTGTGGCACAAGAGACCCTAAGGTTAAAGAGACAGTGTAGCCTTTCACGAGTGTCATTGGACAGTTATGGCACCAAATACGAATGAACGTGGAGGCGGCATATGGCGTTCTGCTGAGAGCGAGACCATATAGCAACAACTGTTAAGGTGCTATTTATTGGACAAGTAGGCTAAGTAGGACAAGTAGGTAAGGGTAACAAAGACATGTTCAAACAGGACAGTAAAGTATATTTAGGTACAGCATAAAACATTTAAGTCATTGCAAAACATTCAGCTATGAACTGTAAACTGTTTTATCTTTGACGTCATAGGCACAATAAATAAATACCGTTCCGGTTTCCAAAATACCTCAACAACCATCAAAACGTTTAAAAGAATCCATTAATTACCACGCAATGATCAAAGAAAGTTATTTCCCATCGGCTATCGTGAGCCGATCTCACGCAGCGAGCGCTAAAGCGCTTTATCTACAATTGTACAGCTACCCGACTACCTATACGAGTTCCAAGTGAAAGTTGCAGCCGGGCCGTAGTCCCGCTCTTGTTAATTTGATCCATCCGTGTTGACTATACATCGGTTGAACATTGTATCGGCTATAAGGAAATGAGAAACAAACTAGGTTGGATGTATTCCGGAGTCGGTTTACGTATTTTGATAGTTACAGCAAAATATTGCGGAACGACTTCGCTGTTACTATTAATTGTAATTGTCAGTTTACCGTTACTTTGAAAATAAAATACGATGATGTTTCCTAGTTAAGTCTGATGTTTTTATTTTTTTACAGTAACCTAGTTTTGGATGTTGCAGTGTGGTTCCTACAAAGAATTTGTGCTGAAATTTTATTTCATCGTTTTAATTAAACATTGAGTTGCAGGTAAAAGTAATTTTGCTTTTCAAGAAAATAAGTCCAACGCAACTTTGATAAGTTGTTGCCAAATAAAGTAATTCGCTGTTTCTGTTCTAGTCATCATCGTCTTTATAACCTTTTCTCAACTGTGTTGGGTCGGCTTCCAATGTTACCGAGCGAATTTTCTGACCACCACAACCCAGTTCTGCTGTAGTCATAAAAATGTTAATTACAAGGTCTCGCCATCTACCCTTCGGATATTGTAGATTATGTAGATGATTATTTTGTTTCTGGCATTCGTCAGTCATTGAATTTATCTTTATAGGTACAGTTTCATATTTGATAAACAACACTTCTGCAGTTAGCATTATTTTTGGGTCCATGATTGGTATTATTGCTTTCTTTTGGAGTTGGCATGTAACCGGATCTATTCTAGAAATTATTATAGCGAAATGTCCTAAAACCATAAATTCATAGACAAGAGACATGCACAAACCTGCAGGGCCACTGGGCCTAGGTGGTGATAATCTAGCCTTTTTTTCACAGAGAGAAGCTTTGCATCACAGTGTGGAAATATTTTAGCCTGTTCCGTGCATAAATTCGGTGTAATACATCTTTCAACTTACGTCATAAGTCTCCTCAGATTCGCGCTGTTCCTGAGGCCTCTGAGCCTGGTACTGAGGTTGCTGCTGTCTGTATTGCTGCTGCTGCGGCTGTGGTTGGTACTGGGGCTGGTGTTGGGGTTGGGGCTGATACTGCGATTCGCTCTGGACCGTGTACAGTTGAGGATTCTGAGGGTACATACATTTATTAGTCTGGTGCAAATGTGAGCCTAGAGCTATCTAAGTCGAATGTTAACATGCTGCATTTGGGTTGCATCGTTCCATCGTAGATCTTATATCTGCTCTTAGACAAGATTGTGGTCAAGAGTGAGCCCATTTGTAACAAAATTATGTTTGACCGGATTTGGATTTATCGAGTTATTTTTTACCTTATTATTTAAGAAATCAATCGAAGTATTTGCTAGCAGTAAATTGGTGACAATTTAATATTTACGGATAAAGTAGTTTGTCCTATATTATAATGTTGTACTATTGAAGAGGTAAAACCTCCTTAAGATCTTATCGTTCTGAATAATGTTACAAGTAAATTCCAAAATAATGTTAATAGGGGGACAGTATGAAGAGCTGTTAATCTGAGATGCCCGTCATGGGACACTATGACAGGCATCTCCGATTGACAGCTGTTCCTTCAACATCCAGGATATTGACTGAAATGGTTACGCTTGGATGATCATGGTGTTTAGGTCATGTCTCATATCTTACAGGTCTAGGTGCAGGTTGCTGAACGTGTTGTGGCCTCTGAAGTACTTGTGTGTGCGCGGGCGCAGGCGCTGCCGCCTGTTGGTCTGCGAGGTACTGTCTTAGTAGGTGTGGGTCAAAGCCTCCGGCCTGCTGACAAAGGGATGGTGGTGAGTGGTTGGTTAATGACGTGTTAGTGGAGAGTTGTGCTGGTAATGTTGATGAAGTTAGTTTCTGGTTGATAGCAACATTTTTATTTTGATGATGTACTACAATAAAAAGTGGCGGAGAGTGGTTCAATTACAAGATTGAAAAGTTTTGGTATACAATAGTTCCATTGATAGACAAGTCATAGTAAAGCACTATGTAAACTATTACACGCGTGAGACAAGGTTGAAAAACTAGAGGTCTAACTTATTCGCATCATCATCATTATTGTTGGCAATTTATAATATACAGACTGGGTATATTTCATGGAAAATTGCAGTGGTTTTAGATAGAAAAGCTTTAATTGATATACGCTTATTATTCATATGCTTGAATTGTTCTATCACTGTTGTACGATGAGATCGCCGACGCATGAGCATATGAAGTTACACAGTAATGGAACTATTATAACACACATGCCAAACTACCCACAATATACTTAAAAACTCATAACAGTCATAACAACAATCAAGTACCCATGACCAATTAACCCCAGACGACGAGGCCCAATTTCACACAGTTACATTACCAGCCATTTAGAAAAATAAAGCCGAGTATCCACTCGCGTTAATCAGTGCGATCAAGCTCTTATATAACATAAATCCAATTACAGCTTGGTTAAAATAAAACGAGCCACTGACATTACGAAACGTCAAAAGTGTAACAAGCAACATTGGAACAGCGTACGGCGTACCCTGTTACGTCTCGCTCGATTTGTCATCGGTTGCCAAAAACACGTGTGTGTTTCTGCATGTTTGTTGTGTAAAAACTGATGCCCATTTTTCCGGTCTGTTTACACTCATTATGTTGTTTAGTGAAGCAACAGTCACATGTGTTGCGATTTAATGTCGGATGTGCCACTTTCAGATTTGATTGATTTCAATTTTTTTTTATTGTTGCCAAAGACTATTAATATCGTTGCATGTCTTCATAAAGTTAGATCATACGAAGATAATTGAATCACGCTAAGATTTTTGTTATGTGAATTGTTTTGGTCATAAATTATGATGTCTGACTTGTTCTCTCGACGAAAAATTTAGTTTGTATTACATATGTTTTTATGTTTATATTTTGTTTGTTAGTATATATTTTGTATCGCAGACGCAGATTTTGTAATTTTTACCGACAATTGTATTTGGAAACTTTTAGCGAAACTATAAATAATAGTAGTAAAGAAACAAAAACAAAAGAAGACCTATATTTTCAATATTTTCGGTTAAGTCATGACAAACATTTGTTAAGTAAAAGAATAATAGAGAAACACCTTGACCCAGTCGTCTTACAAAGCTTAGAACACGGTCAAAGAAACGCTTTCTCATACCAATGAATGAATGAAGATTTTGAAAAGAATTAAGTAATAAACATCCTTTGAAGACGCATCGTCTGTGAAAATGAACAATTATAGGAAACACACGTGCAGACTCATGGCAAAGTGTGTGTAAGATAAGACAATACATGATTATGTATCCTCATTTGAAGTATCTTAAAGATCCGGGGTTGCGGGTTATTCGAAAGAGATACTGCGGCGCCAGAACATAAAGGGCAATGAGAGGAACATGGGTAGGTTCACTTTTAGTCAGTATAAGTCTGACACTCCCCCCCCACACCGCCCAGAGCGAGGGAAGTTATTTGATGAATACCCATCCGCAAAAAAGTATCTTTAAGGACAAGAATAATGATAATTGAGAATCAAATAAAAAAGATATATATGTACGAATCAAATAATGTTAAGATGAAAAAACTCATTTTTTCTTAAAATAAAAAGAAAACAACACAATCGTGTGGATTTGATATCCTTCCTAATAATACAAAACATCAAGGTGAAAAAATCCCTAATTTTAAAATCGTACAAAATGAAAGGGTAAAGCGATAACCTTTCCATTGACCGTGAACTAGGTTTTATGCTTTATCAATACATTTGTTCAGGCACAGTTGTTACGTTCCATGAAATAGGGGACGACTTGTTAAGTCTCTGACTTGGCTTGACATGCCGTAGAGATATATCTTTTAGATATGCTGGTTTCATCACGATGTTTTCCTTCATGAAGCAAATAATGACAATTACTCAATACTAGCTAGCATCCACGGCTTCGCCCGCGTGATGATAAAAAAAGTATCTTATGAGTTATTTCAGACTATAATCTAACTCTGTGCCAAATTTCATCATGATCCGTTCAGCCGTTTTGACGTGAAAGAGTAACAAACATCCATCCTCATAAACATCGCACTTATAATATTAGTAGGATGCATATGAATCCGAAAAATTAGAGGTGAGTGTCTAGGGTTCGAACTTGCGACCTATGGCATGGCAATCCGATGGCTCCAACGGTCATACCAATAAGCTATTACTGCTCAAGGATTCTTCTGATTTTATGGTGTAACACTGAATCAGCAGAATCATAAGATAAAAACTTCAATAGTTTTGAAAATAAAACTCCGTTCTTAAAATACCAGGTTGTGAGTTACCTCCGTGCCTCGGAAAGTACGTTATGCTGTCGGTCCTGGCTCTCATTTATATGTGGGACAGCCATTACAGATAGTCAGTATCCCGAAAGTCTGACAATCAGTTCTCACAAGGGGATCGAATACGACACACGAGACACGACAGAGACTCGAGACAGTCGCTCCATGTAAATACTGGTTCTGCATTTTACACGGACCAACTGCCTGACTGATTCAGCTGCATCCGGTTAGACTAGAAGCCGACCTCATTATAGTTAGGAAAATATTTTTTAAAGAGATTAATATTTTGTAGTGGGTTGTGTAACAGCTACAGCGCAGTTAACAACCTAGATTACAAATCTAAATGTTCTAAGTTCACACGATGCATGCCACCCAAATACTCAAATAGCTTAGTCCTTGTAATTTAGACACAATTGAGGCTTGGTCTAACGCAATCTTTAACAATAGCTTGCAGTTGGCTTGCTCTTCAAAGCGGTGAACGACACGTCGAGTTAAAGGTTAACCTTTATGAATATAGGCCATGTTTGATACAAATTTTAGTACAGTTACGAATAGTACCTAGTTGCTGTATTTCTGAGTGAATACGAAGTAAAACACACTGTTATACTTCTTTATTTACTCAGCTAAAAGTTATTCTTCACATAAGTAGCTTGCTAACTATTTTGTTTTGGAAGTATGTACATACCTATATGCAATCCAAAAAGTGTTTTCTTATTATTTGCAACACTTTCCTTTTCAAATCTAACAAAATTCTATACTTACATTAATAGATAAACCTTACTTTTTTATTTTATGAGTTTTTAAAGTAACATGGTAACAATGGTAGATACCTATATCGTTTCAAATGATATTATTAAAAGTTATTCTATGCAATAATTAGCATTCCATATTTTTTTTTATTGGGAATGGCTTTATTAGTTCTAATCTCAAAGTTCGCTTCCAAGGTTTTATTTAGTTAAGCTTTTTTTTAATAGAAATTGTAAGTAAAAACTGAAAAACTTCTTCAATTAAGATTTAACGCGGTCTTCTTTTCAAAATATACCAGCAGTTGCAGTTGCTAACTTTTGTTAACGTATCAGTTAGTGAAGAGAAAATATTTAATTTTTACATTATTTATTATTGTTTTAAAAGACAAAGAAGTAGTATATTAGATCAAAAAATATTTAATTACAATATTATTTAAATATTTAGAAATAAAAACTTAAAACAACTAATAGCAGTACAAAACTATTCCTAATATCAAATAAAATTGAAATCACCGCTAAATAATAATTATAAAAAAACTCACTTGTTGATGCTGAGGTTGGTACTGATGCTGGGGTGCCGCTAAAACACACCCCAATACTGCCAACGTGACACACTGACGTAACATGTTGCACGCACAAAAAAATATTGATTACAAAAAAAAGAATTCTAAATGGCCACTGCACTCGCGACGTATTTACGTAGGTATCATGCGGTGCGTGTAAGTAACTGTGACTATATATAGGGGCACCCCTTCTAGCTCGTAGGTGGTAAAGGCGGGAGTGGTGTGGCAAAATCCACGTATGAGTGTGTGATTCGAAATTTAAATTGGAGCATCTGACTTTTTTGAGTCTGCTCTTGAATTTGTTTGTTTTATGTTGGTTATTATAAAAAAAAAATGGGAAGTACAGCGGAATTTTTATTTTGGAGTCTCTTTTCTTTATTTACTTTTCTATGTATTCAAAAACGAATTATAGATTTTTAAAAAAAAAAACTGAAAAGTGTCAACAAAACTTATTTTTTAAACACATAACAAAACATAAAATTTTAGTACAAAAGGTACTGTTTATTTCATAAGAAATTTCTGCCAGCAGACCTGCGAAAGAAGATATGAGAACGAAATGTAGAAGTTAATGTGTGAGAGAGCACGAAAAAACTCTACTAGACCGTATCAGGTACTTATGAATGTCAAAAAACAAAAAGATGAAGCTACAGTCCCAAATATGCCCAAATATGTGTGTGTGCCATTAACTTACACACTTATTCGTTCTGTTACCACAAACAACATCACGTGGCATCGTTTTCAAATATATGTTTAACTACAAGATTTCCTTGCCTAGTCCTATTAATTAGTGCAGTTATAGCTGTCAATGATGTAGTCTGAAATAATTTGCATACTTGTGCTGGTGGCGCCTATGGAGAGATTTTCTATCATGGTCGGCATCAGTTAGTATATAATGCATATCGGTATCTATAGACCCTGCATAAATATAGCCAATTTCCATCTAGCTTTGGATGCGGATTTGCGACTATGGGGAGCGACAATCCCATGTTAAACCAAATCATGGTTTAACCGTGTGTCAAATCGTAATATTTTCAGCCGTTAAGATGTCAAAAGGTAAGAGATGGACTGATGAACAAACACACGACTGTTTCCCACGACTTCGTCTAAATTTTGCGGTAAAGAGCAGCAAAATTTATCACAACCGATTTAGTGGTTTAGGTGTAAAAGGGTAACAGACATGCATGGATTTGTTGTTATTTAAATAGCTCTATTATTCCAATTACATTGGTACCACAAGCGGGCTATGAGGTCACGGTTTCAGTATCCTGGTTAGGCAGAAGTATCTGTAATAAACTGATTGGAAACGTGCCCAATAAATTGCTATCGATAGGCTCGTCCCCATGACATTTGACCTAGTGACATCATCGTTAAACTGCATACAATAGGTCTCTTTGTAACCTTTTGTATCCATGACAACGTGTTGTGGGCATCCTTTTAGGGTTCTGTAGTCAACTAGGAACCCTTATAGTTTCGCCATGTCTGTCTGTCCGTCCGTCCGTCCGTCCGTCCGTCCGTCCGTCCGTCCTCGCTTAATCTCTGTGACCGTTAGCACTAGAAAGCTGAAATTTGGTACCAATATGTATATCAATCACGCCGACAAAGTGGTAAAATAAAAATTGGAAAATGTTTTATTAGGGTAGCCACCCTATATGTAAAGTGGGAAGTGTTTTTTTTTTTAATTTCAACCCTATATATTTTTTTAATTATAACCCGTGTGATATATTGTTGGAAAGGTATTTAAAAATGAATAGGGGTTTACTAAAATCATTTTTTGATAATGTCAATAATTTCGGAAATAATCGCTCCAAAAGTAAAAAAAACAATGTCCCCCCCCCCTCTAACTTTTGAACCATAAGTTTAGAAAATATGAAAAAAATCTGAAAAGTAGAACTTTATAAGGACTTTCTAGGAAAATTATTTTGAACTTGATTGACACAACAGTTTTTGTACAAAAAAGACAAAAAGTTGTATTTTGTACAACTTTTTGTCTCTTTTGTACAAAAACTGTTGGAGCGCCTACCGCGGAACGTGCAACATTGCACGCTCCTCCACCTTTAAACTCATAAGTGGGAACACTTATTGTGACGGACGGGAAACTACGGAACCCTACACTGAGCGTGGCCCGACACGCTCTTGGCCGGTTTTTTGTGTAATGGTTAGAATCTGTTATTGTATCTTTGTTTACCTAACACACCATGACATATGTATTTCCTTAAAAACATTATACGAATTTCCGACGATGTCCGACCTTAGGATCGAATTCATGATGGCTTATTTTTTCGGATGGGGAATTCAACAAATAACTTCTCCCGCTTTGTGTAGTGCGGAAGGAAGTGTCAGACTTTTAGTGACAAAAACCCATCTATATTCCTTCTTATGACCTTTGTGTTCTGATTGCGGTATCTGTTTCGAACAACCCGCAATCCCGGCAGGCAGTGGCCCTAGCAGGCGCCTCTGCTTTGCTAAAATCTTGAAGCGTGCGTGAAAGAAAAATGCCCCATCGACACGGCATTTATAATGCCTAACAGTATCGAATGGCTTCTGGCCATTAAACTGAAATATTCAGCAAAAAAGAATGGCTTCAGCAATTTATTTATAGCAGATACATAACAAAACTTAACTTCACCTAATTGACAGTGACATAATAATCATTATGACACCTAACGTCTAGACATTAAAATTAAACCTTCAGCTCAAGTTTCCATTAACCGATAACTAAACCATTTAGTTACAAAAATAGTACATTGTTGAACTAAATTACAACCTAGGTAATAGTTGAATAGGTTCCTGAGTGCATATTGTATGGTTTTGGCCTTGCATCGAGCTTAATGCCAATGCACTCTCAGATTCACAAAATATCAATTGCTCAACAGCACAAATGCGTTCACTTTTGTTTTAATAATTTGTTTGATTTTAATTGACCTTTTTAAATATTTTGTTCTGGTTTGTTAGGGGCAGAGGAAATTGATTTTGTTTTGGCAGATGAAGGATTTATTGATTTTCAATTAGAGGTTATGTTGTGCAAGTAGAAAAATGGTTTAAGAGCTTTTGCTGCCCATACAGTTAGAATTGTTGAGTCATAATAAATTATATTGCGGCACCTACTTGCACTAACTTGTACTAATTTTAAACTAAGTTGTACTAAATATAGTTCCAATCTATATTTAGTACAAGTTAGTTTAAAATTATTAATAACAAAAAGGAATTAAACCAACTTTGAGAAAGCAACTTTCGCTGGAAGCAATGATTTCGCAATTATCTGTAGAAGTTGGTAATTGGCAATTTAGTCATTTATGTTCATTTATTGTTTTACAAACATATATTTTCATTTTTAAATATTTCTGAAAAACAAAAAAAAAATACATTTAAAAATATAACAATAGAGTAGCCCACCGGTATCGGGAACAGGGTCCAAGCTACCGGCGGTCAGGGCTCCAGAGAAAGGAACCTCCTAACAATACGTCCAATACGTGTCCAGGAGTACCGCTTTCTGTATCAAACCCTTGATCCAGCTGCCTAACGAGAGCCTCCTCAGGTATTGGTCGAGGCTCTTGGCAATTAAGCCATTGGCAGATACAACTATCGGCACAATGATCGCTGAGTCCACATCCCACATGTCGACAACTTCGTGAGCCAAGTCAAAATACTTGATTTGCTTATCTTTTTCGGCTTTCACGAGGTTCTCATCATGTGGGACTGTTATGTCAACAATCATTGCGTGCCGCTCTGATCGATCCACCACCACTATATAAGGCTTGTTGGCAACAATAGTCCTTTCAGTGATGATGGATCGATCCCAGTACAATGTGATATTGCCATGTTTGAGAACTGGGTCGGGCTCATACCTTCCGATTCCACAAGGTTATATTTTATAGCAAGTTGCTGATGGATAGTCATTTATTATTGTTATAATAGTGTTAATAGTGTGAAGCTTTACTAAAATGTAAATTAAAAAATATAATATTTTTTCTTTCTTTCTTTCGTTGTATATATATATAATGGTGATCGTTATATATACTAAATTTCTCCCTTTTTTATATATTTCCTATCGTTTTGAACGCCATTGAACACTTAAATTGCAAAACGGTTACGTGGCTGAAACGCAATCGATACCTAAACTTTTCACAATTATAATACGCCAAATAGTAATCGAAAATGTCTCAACATAATATATTTTTTTATAAAAATTTGGCTTGGCGTCGCGTCGGGGGTAAAGAAACGTAAAAAGGCGGTGGCGTGCAAAACGTTTCTAATTTTATGAACATATTATGCTGAGTTACTTATAATAGTTGATTATAGAATTTGTCTTTGGGTCAAGACAAATTGGTCCTAGTAGAAACTTTTTTTTTAACAATCGTGACTATTCTTAAGGCGACATTAAATGCCAGTAACCTTGAGCGACGGGAGGAGCTGGCGTCACTCCTCGCGACTAAAAGTTATTCAAACACAAAACGAATAAAACCTTAAATTATCAATACAATAGTTTTTGCCTGATCATCGCTTTTTTGCCCGCTTTAGACATAACTCTAAAAATAAATTACACCATGCTTTACGCAAAGAAAAATGAAATTCAGTCTAGGTAAACATTTAGATTTTTCAAAATATACGGATTAAACGTTTACATGTAGTTTTGGATTTATTTAATCATTTAAATTTATTAAATTGCCCTTTAATTGGCCACAGGATATTTAATTTCTAAATCAACCAATTGCAAACGAATCAAGTTTACAATCCGAAAAAAGCCAGCGGCTTATCTAAGCAAGCTTTTGCAACTCGGCAGCTTTAAAGTGAGTCATAACTCACTACTTATAAATCAGAACTATTTATGACTGTTACGTAAATGTAACATACTACTTTACTAGTCGATACAATTTAATTACCTTGTAACACACAGTGATACACGATTGTATGACAGATATGGGCATCTATGTAACTTCGCTTGGGGCAAGCCGTTTGGGTTTGTGCGAGAAAGCTTATATATGCACTAACAGGTACTGATCCACTGCTTCTCACTGCTAAGCTAAGCAACAGTACCACAGACTTAGCCTGTCTAAGGTCTAGGGCTGCAGAACTATATAGTATAGTTTTGAGAAGTAAGAAAACCTACAATGTTATAGCAATTGAAGTCTCCATCTACAAACTACCTTCTATCTAATAACAGATTTTAGCCCATGTTTTTTTAAGTTCTACATATTTGAAAACCACTGCGCAAGAGCTTTTTTTGCGGATGGGAAATCATTAAACAACTTCCCCTTCCCCGCTCTGGGCAGAGCGGGGAGGAGTGTCAGACTTTTAATGACTAAAACCCACCCATGTCCTTCTTTTGTCCTTTATGTTTCGGGTCGTGTTATCTCTTTCGAACAACTCGCAACCCCGGAGCTGCGTGCTGACGTGTTCTAAACTTCACTATCCATTTAAAACGGGATCATTTACAGCAGCCTACGGCTACTCTACGCACAGTGACGTTTCTGGCAAACAAATGAATCGCGCAGCCAACGTATGCAACCTCTTCGTGCAAAGCCTCCGTGGCAGTGGACGGTTGGCTTAATGCCTACTTTGTGATAGATTGTGTCCGGTATTAGTTTGCGAATTCGAGCAATAAGTCTGTATTAGATAAAAGCTTTTATTACGCTTGATTGATATTATTGAGTTAGCTCTTCTGAATAAAGTGGTTTGTCTTATGTCATTGGTAATGCTCGGTCTAGTGCAGCTGATTGTAACCATTTAGTCTTCGCTTCAATGCCCATTTAATTATTTTGTCGAGTTCTTATTTAATGGCACTTTTCTCTTGTTGTGTTTGCTTTCAACCAAGTAATGCGCCACTTAGGGTTCCGTACCTCAAAAGGAAGAAAACGGAGCCCTTATTAGATGTCCGTCTTTTTGTCTGCCTCTCTGCCAAGACCCTATATCTCGGGTACACGTGGAGGCATCGATTTGAAATAAATAATTAAAAATCATATACTCAACTCTGTGGTCCCTTTGTGCTGTGAAAAAATCTACCCTCTAAGTCCACGCAGTTAAAAGATATGGCCGTCTGCCGACATAGACGGCCATGTCTTTTAACTGTGTTTGTATGGAACCCTCGGTGCGCGGGTCTTTTTCAGTGATTACCGTACCTAGTACCGAGTACCTATTATTGAACTAAAACGCTGAAGACCACTAAAACTTTTAACGAACTTTCTTTTATTTTAATTACTTTCTACGATAGCAGACACATTCTCCCATAACTAGCAACCTTTAACAATTCAAAAGAAACACACTGATAACTGGTAATAGGCGATCCTATTACAATAGTTGGCACCCTCTGGCTACGGAACTCTAAAAGAAATAATCGCCAAACTAAATCTTTATTATAATGTCTTTATGGACCTCTAATGTACCCTATAATGCAGAGTTATCTTTGTAGAACATCAGGCAGCATTACGTCTCGTTAGTTTATGGAAAGTAAGTGAGCAGTTATGTTAGTAATAATTTATGACAAAATTATGCTCGTATGTCTATTGTTATGTATTCGAAACACGTTTGTACCAAAAAAAGTGCATTTTGTTAAGATCTGTGGATACTTATCTTCTATATACATATACTTTATATATTTTTTTCTATATATTAATACTTATCTATTATATACAAGTTTGTACTAATCTCTCGGTCCTCGAGTCCGACTCGCATTGGACCAGTATTTTTAAAACAAAATGAGTTAAGAATACATATTATCTTAGCATAAATTAGATAAGACAGGTCATGGATTATTTCATTCAGGAAATGTAAAGAAACTTAAAATGAACTCTGAGCTATTTTCGAGAAATTGATGTCTTAAATAACTGAGAACCGATCTTAACACAATCGGGAAAACTCTAGGCACTTGATGGGTAGAGTTTACAAAGTACATTCTGGTGAGTTTCTGCCTACCACCCACGTGTAAAAGGCATTAAACCTCGACCTAGCTGTGCTATTGCTGTTCCTAGACTTGCATCACAATGAAATACATCATTCAAACTTGTTTTCTTATGTCTACCTGAAATTGGCGAAATTAATATTGCAGTTGACGTAACCGAAATATCATGCCAATGGTAGAATAAACAGAGACAGAAATACGATTTAATTATATTTACGATTTATATTGACGTCCTGCAATCGAGCTTAGACGCTCAATGCCCATTCTTAATTTTATTTCCTTATAAATTTATATTACGTGGCCATTTCTCTTATTGAATGAAGTACAGGAAATGCTGCTTGTCATAACAAATACTCTTAGAAAATACATTGCGTTTATTGGAAGCTGTGTTACATTTACGATGACACGGTTGGCGCAGTGGCTGAGCGTTCGACTTCTGCGCCGCGTGTCGCGGGCTCGATCCCCGCGCGGAACAAATATTTGTATGACCTACAGATAGTTGTTCCGGGTCTGGCTGTTTGTGTATGTGAGTTTAAATGTTTGTAAACGCACAGAAGAAACTCCTAGTGTGGAGCAACGTTTTTTTAAAGAAAATAAATAATGGTTGTTTAAATTAGGTATAGTATTTATAATGAATAATATGAAAAATAAAATAGCGTAGAGATGGAAAGCAATTAAAAGTTGACATAAAACTGACTCATAGCTAGTTATTAGGGTTCCGTAACTCAAAAGGAAAAAAAAGAAACCTATTTCACTTTGTTGTCCGTTTGTCTGACTGTCTGCCGGTCAATACCTTTAGACCTCGGGAACGTTTGGAGGTATCGAGTTGAAATAAAATAATATACTCAAGTCTGTGGTACTTTAAAGCTGTGATTTCTACGCAGTTTATGTCGCAAGTTTGTCAAGTCAAACCGGACAAATGCGAGTCCGTTGTAACTAAAAGATTAGGAGATTATCCATCCTTACTAATATTATAAAAGCGAAAGTGAGTTTGTTTGTTACCTCTTCACGCTGTAATGGCTACACCGATTTTGATGAATTTTGGTACAGAGATAGTTAGGAACCAGGAGACGGACATAGTCTAATTTTTATTTAAAAAAAAGTGGGATGTGAGGGAGAAAGAGGGAAGAAAAGGGAAATCTTAGCGTTGCTATTACAAATCAATAAGGCGCAAGGGGAAGTGTGTTACCCCGAATTTAACGCGAGCGAAGCCGCGGGCAAAAGTTAGTATAGACATAAAAGAGAAAATATGTATTATAGACGGTAACTCATAAATTACCCAACCATATAACCTCAGAAGCATAGCCTTTCGAACAAAAAAGGATCATGAAAATTGGTGAACAAACATAAAAAATACGGTCGAACATAGAACCTTCTCCTTTTTTGAAGACGGTTAAAAATAAATATTATCTTAAAGTAAAAACTTTTTTCACGAGAAAATTGCTTTTGATTTTTTGCACATTAAATTCTTTTTACGTATTTGCTCGTACGGCCGCACAACAACAAAGAATCTTACTGCAACAATAAACAACAGCTACCCTACCATGACATCTTAAAGCAGAACTTATTCCACTGAGGGAAAGAGACAGAGCTATACAGGGTGTCTAGCACCATCTCTTCCCTCAGTGGAATAAGTTCTGCTTTAAGACGTCATAGTAGGCCCACTGATTCAAGAACTGAGCTGTCTATGTCGACGGTCCCTACCCATACATAAAGATATGTCGAAAATGGTATTTTTTTTATTGTATCATTGGCTTTACATTATCTGTGCGCACATGCTGACATACGATTTAAATTTTAATTTATTTAACTTGTTTTAGAAATCGTATAAGAGAACAAATATTATAAATACGACGAATAAGTGTCGTAGAAACGGTCATCTATCAGTTTTTCCAAGAAAACGTGAAAAAATAATATACTTATGTGTAAATAGCATTATAAAGCTCTTAAAACTATTAAAATATTGTAGAAAGAAAATATTTATTATTGCTCATTGAATTATTTCTAGGGCGTGTTGAACACAAATTACGCTCTCCTGTAAACCTCGGTTTTTGACTTAACCTTATGTACGTAGGAGCCGCTGATGTACCTATTCGTATATGTGTCCTATAGTTACTAAGTACCGGGAACCAACAAATTGATACCTAGATACGCCCGACTACCAATGAACCTATACAACGCGTGGCCATAATATACTGAGAATGTAAAACTTGATTAATCGCCGTGTGTATGTAGATTGAACCGGAATAGGCCGGAATACTGCGTCTAGGTAATAACCTGACATTAGCACGGCCAGTCAATCTGGGGTCATCATCGTGCATCATCAAGATGCGCGCAACATTGTTTGGTACAATCAGCAAAGGAGAGAAGTAACCAGACTCGTCAAATACAGGTGACATTTTCTTAAATACCCCTGAATGTTATCGATTAAAATTCAGTTTATTTGTTAGAAAACAAACAGATCATTAAATTCGAGTCTATTACGTCCACCGGTTTCCAAGGAAAAAAACTATTCCTGACGACTGGTTTCTAATTTGCTTTGCTGTTTGTACATCTAGTACTTTACAAAATGTTTTACAAGTGTGGTACACGATGTTTTTTGTCGCGTATCTGTGTTAATATAAGCTTAATTAAACATAATATCACGTCTGTAATCTCCGATGAGTTAGGCTAGGTGTGCCTAAAGTATCACCCCAAATAATTCAGTTGGTAATGGAATTTGTGAATTATTTATCAGTTATGTTTAAGTAATGTGTTAAAAGGCGAAACCTTTTTATATCCTCTGGTTACAAACCCAGACCTTCTTTCAGACTTCGGACTACTAAGAAATTCCTGCCTTAAAAAACTTTACATGGCTTGGCAATCCAACCCATGTGGTCTTGCTCAGGAGTGAGGCTTGCGAAAATTAGACCAACGAGAAGTTACATATTTCCTACAAGCATGGTGCTGTGGTATATAATGAGAAGTATTGTTTGACAAAATAATTATGAAAATAAACCGCTTTTTTATTGATAGCGCGTTGATGTCTTTTACACTAGGAATCTATTACACTAGTAATCTAAAATCAATGTGCAGAACATTCTTACCAGCAAGCACATGTCATGTACACGTATGTCACTTATTTATTTAATGGCTATAATTATGTCAATTCTGTTTAATCTAAATGTAATCTAAAAGTAAAAAACTTTAGTTTCAGAAGTCGGTGACCTATTTGTTCTAATGGCTTTATTTTACCCATTTTAGTTGTAGTATTTTTGTACCTGGTAAATGAGAATTGGTCGATATAGACGCAAAAAATATATGAAAGATAACTCAATAATTACCAAAGCAAAGTCAATAAAACTAACATGGAACCACCGTGCAGGATTTCTCTACTAAATGGAAAAGAATCACCAAAATTCGACACGTTATCACGGAGACCAAAAAAGATGCTGGACGAATACATAACCTCCTTCTTTTGTAGCAGTCGGTAAAAATAGGAATCGTTTTCATTCCTATTTGAATATTGGTTACGAATATTGATTATTCACTTGATCACATCAATCGCCGCCATAAAATTTAATTTTATTATAACTTTTTTCTTACGTTACGACTTCATAATAATCGAAAAATTTGCTCTCTATCTAGAAACGCGTTAATAGAACCATTAAAAGGTGGTTCTAGTACATTTACAAAACTAAATGAACCATGTGAGTTTATGGATGAAACAAAATTGATAAACTACAAAGGACGATGCATGGGAGCGTTTCAAACCAATGTATTTCCAAGATTAAAGATATTATAGCGAAATTGCTTTAAAATCCATTGTTAATGTGAGTCTATGGTAATAACATTTCTTTGGCCCACGTTACTTTTCACATTAAATTTATCATTATCGGACAAATTACTTTTCCTTCATCTTCAAATCCAACAACATTAGCGTCAGGGAATTTGGCAATGGGTTTCAATTGTATTAATAACTTCCTTATACACGAGAATATGGGCGAGATCTCAAAATTATTACCCAAAACCACATGATTTTATGCTTTTTTTGTGGATGGGAATCATCAAACTACTTCCCCGCTCAGGGGAGTATCAGACTTGTACTGACTAAACCCACCCATGTATTTTTCTTTTGCCCTCTATTTCTGCTGCCAACAACCCGCAACCCCGGCAGGTATAATTTTATGTCTTTTTATTTATTTATTTTTTTCGGGTGGGAAATCATCAAATGACTTCCCCCGCTCTGGGCGGAGCGGGGGGGCATGTCAGACTTTTACTGACTAAAACCCACCCATGTTCCTTCTATTGCCCTTTACGTTCCGGGGCCGCGGTATCTCTTTCGAACAACCCGCAACCCCGGCAGGCGGAGGCTCTGGCAAGCCCCTCTGCTTTGCTGACATCTCTTTGAGGCGCGGGTGAAACACGAACGCGCCGTTGACACGGCCTGTCGTCAATCGACGGACGGACGGTGAGCTAACCATTGCTCATCGTCCACAGGCCCGCATCAACCCGGGGCGTCTTCCGCGGCGGCTGGGTTGGCTAGATGTGCTCTCCCTCAAACGCCCGGCAACCTCCTTTGCTAGCATTACTGCTTCGCAGAAGGAGGTGAACGCTTCCCATTCCCTCTCGCTCCGGACCATGAACTGAACCAGGGCCGGACGCGAGAGATCGCCGCCGCCGATCGCCTCTACGAGGGCACGGCGGTGCTCCGCCCAAGCTGGGCAGACCGCCACTGTGTGCTTCACCGTGTCCTCCGGGCGATCATCACAATGGCAATGACACCCGGGCGTTTCCTCCCGCCCGATTATGTGCAGGAACCTCCCAAAACTTCTGTGTCCGGTGAGGACCTGCGTCAGGCATTATTTTATGCCTTAGTTTGAACTTTTAAGAAAGTGTATCATTCTAGTTCCAAATAGAGAGTCAGTAAGTCTGTATTTCGGCTTAAAACCATACACATATTTATTGAGCTAGTTTCACAGCACATGGCCGAGTTTTTGTCATATGTAACTGATAACCGGTCGGTACTTACGTTGCGGAACACGCCACTTGCCTATAAGTGTTACAAGACTTATAAGTTATAACCTAATTTAAAGTAGACTTAGATATGCTAGTGTGTAATGCTGGGCGTGGGATGGATGCATATATTTATCTCATACATATTACTACGAATGTGTGCAAAATTAGCTAATTAACTAAACATTAAGTAACTTCATAAAGTTAAGGCATCGAAGTACTCCTCCACATCGTTGTCATCCGGAAACGTGTCCAGAAGACTAGTAGCATTGCCACGTTGAACGGCAATGTTAGCTCTAAGGCTAAAGCGGTCACCTCCTTTTGCGAAGCAGTTATGCTAGCGAAGGAGGTGGCTGGGCGTTTGAGGGAGAGAATCTCAAACCATCCCAGCCGCCGCGGGAGACGCCCAGGACATCGGGCGCCGCGAGACGACTCCCGGCCATCGTAGATGCTGGCCTGTGGACGGTGAGCAATGGGTAGCTCACCGTCCGTCCGTCTATTGACAACAGACGCGTTCGTTTTTTCACGCAAGGTCTGCTAGGGCCACTGCCTGTGTAGAAGTACGTTACGTTTATAAAAACATCGGCCTTGCTATCAGGCTACCCTTAACATTGAAACAAACAGTATCAACGAAACAAAAAATTGTCACAAGTTATCGCGATGACAGTGACAATGCACATGCATGCAAAGAATTCATTACTTCATAATTACACTTACTTCCATTACATGCTGCAGTGAAAGTATGAAGTAGTTTTTTATACACTGTCGTGTAAATAAATGCTGATATAAGTTAGGGGACAGTTTAAATGTAATGCAGTGTAATTTGTATGTAATCTGACATAGTGATCTTGGTTCATTAATATTGACATTTGAATGTTGAGATGGAAACTGTGTTGCTGGGCAGTTTGTTGGGTCTTATTCCCAGCTAAAATACTTGGATATAGCATGCGAGTGGCGGGTGTTGTAGGGACTATTTCATGTAATTGGAATATTCAAAAAGAGCATTGATTATTAGCCTGACTTGAACTGGCATTTTGGGGGACAGTCCCTTGTAAAGCGACGTTCAAAAATTTGCTGTTTATCAGCCTAATTTGAATGAATGACTTTTGATTTTAATTTTAAAAAGGTCTTTGATACCTACTTATGATTTTAAAGTATAGTTTCTTAGTAAAACAAAGATGTCATTAGATAAGAGTGTGATATCTTGGTAAGGTACGCACGGCGACCAATCAAGCTTTACACAACAGTTTATGCGGATCTCTTTTTGTATGGGTTATATATACAAAGTAAGACCACGTCATACTGGAAATATATAGCGAGATTTGTCGCCGAGTGTACAGTAAGTTGTTGCGTTTAGTTTTTGTTGCTACGCGTGTCTAGTGTATATCTACCAATACCTTTTTGTGTATTCAAAACTGGCTGACGGCAATATTTCTGACGTTTCTTTGAAGGATACTTCTTAGTTCAGGATCTTTAAACGAACGGGAACCTACCCTTAAAAAATGATTTAACATTGATTTCGACCCATGTAAATTATTTATTTATTAAACTTTATGCACATGTAAAAAAACACTGTACAAAGGCGGACTTAATGCCTTAGGCATTTTCTACCAGTCTACCTTAGGGTGATGCAGAGAGAAAACATAGTAGGTGCAGGGTGCAAAACAGAGAGGATTCGAAAAATAATAATATTTACAATTAAAATATAATGATAAATACTTACATAAATACATACAAAAAAAACAATGAAATGAGAGTTAAAAATACAAAGATACATGAAGAAAAACTACAACCATTTAATTAGGAGACGAATCTGCCAGCTTCTTAAGCAAATGATTAAATTATTATTTTAAATTTTCTTAAATGGATGGTGAATTCGATATAATTGGTGACAAAACTAGTACAAGTTAAATTGCTAACAGCTGACCTAGCTGGCTGGGTACGGAGTTCCAGTATATATTTGTAACTTCGTGCTACACTAGGCTAGATGACATCTGGGTGTTAGTTTTGTCCTGCAGTATATTAAAATATAACACTATTTCAATTGACACAGAAAGCAACAAAGAATCCTTCCAAAAAGAACATTACTAATGTCAGCTTTCAATAAAATACCCAAGATTTGCGTAATCAATTTATCAGAATGATACATTTAAAAATGCGCTAATTGACCAGTTTGAAATTCGACCCTATATCACGCCGACAGTTTTAAAGTAGCTACCAGCAGTGACATAAAAACGGTACATTGCGTCATAAAGTACTTTAAATGAACATTTAAAGCTATTTAAGTCAAGAGTTTAAGTAACATTTCCGTTGTGAGACTTTCCAACTTTCTGATTAACAGTAAACTGGAGTAAAGTCATTTGACGCAACAATCAGTGACTTGTGACCTTTTCTTAATGTTACATTATCTTTATAATATAATTTCTTTCTCTGAACTGAGCAAGTGCACAAAATCGACCGCTGTGATTCACAAATGTTGAAGTAATCAATACCACTCGAATGTAAGACAATTTACTCAAAACCTTTAGTTAAATGAAAGCATTTTTAGACCCATTTATGTTATAGTTTATATTTTAGGAGGCCTGTGTCACAGCCCAGCACTGGGGACGTATGCACTCCTAGTACACGCAGACTTAATTATATCATCTACCACCGCTATCAGTGACAGTCTGCCACACGTGAGCACATACAAGATGGTGCAACATGCAACGACCGGGCGTGGTCGCCTCGACCGCTGGAGCGAATAACTCCAGTTACAACTCGATTATAAGAGAATGCGTAATGTGAGAAATTTGCCATGTGCCTTCTGAGAAATGAATGCCCTGTTATTGGTGTTTCGTAAGAAGATACTATTTAGAGCATTTGGATTGTCTGAGTCTTTCGAGCAAGCAAATATGACCTCTATTTCCTCTGCTATCCAGCCTGCAGATATCCAATGTTTGGTTACATTTGAATAAAATATCTCTCACTATCTCGCTAAACCTTACAAACCCATTTTTTTGTATGCACCTAAAAGCTGGATGTAACATTGTGAACAAGAATCTTAGTAATAGCCTAGATAAGCCAGATTCTGAATTCCAGTCACACATTACCATTTTTATTGGACCGTTGCATCATACATTCAGACGTCCATAAACGCAAATCAATAAAACAACGTTTAAACTTAGATAAATCTAATCAATTAGTAAAACAATTACATCTACAAGTACAACTAAATAAATAATATAAGAATAACTTTGAAAAGAGGTGAATTTAGGGTTTATGACGCGTATTTGTCCCCCACATGGTGACGAACACCCCATTTGTAATTGGCATTTTTATCCGTCTTGACAAATGTGTGAACAGGACCTGTGACCCCACTGGTCCCTTTGTGGTCATGGTCATGGTCGTGGTGGTGGTGGTCGTAGTCGTGGTCGTGACCACGTTTCGGACGTTGCCATTGTGGCTTTTCTACGTCGGCTGACTCAACTGAAAAGGTAAGATTGTGTTTAATGAGATGATTTTTGAAGAGAGAACTGTTTTTATTTTGCTTCGGTTTTTGAAAGTAAACTTTTGGGTAAAGGATATAATTGATGTAAAGACGATATATTAATGACGAGAACAAGGGCTAACAAAAGGGGGATAATAATATGAATAACCTTACAAATCGTAAATTAGTCACTAAGTGTCAATTCATAATCCTTACTAATATTATAAAAGCGAAAGTGAGTTTGTTTGTTTGTTTGTTTGTTACCTCTTCACGCTTTAATGGCTACACCGATTTTGATGAATTTTGGTACAGAGATAGTTGGGAACCAGGAGACGGACATAGGCAAATTTTTATTTTAAAAAAGTGGGATGTGAGGGAGAAAGAGGGAACAAAAGGGAAAACTTAGCGTTGCTATTACAAATCAATAAGGCGCAAGGGGAACTGTGTTACCCCGAATTTAACGCGAGCGAAGCCGCGGGCAAAAGCTAGTATTAACTAAGTCTGCGACCATTTTAAAACATAACTTGATTTATGTTACTATCCTATTACGATTCTGCCTAACCGGCCATTTTAGGCCTACAGTGCGGGTCAAGAGACAGCCTAAACAAAATAAAGATAACCTAAATAGGACAACTTTAATTTAGATACATGCAAATCACGGAAAAGAGATTTCAAGCCTGCACACATCACCCTGCAAAAAATATTAAAAGAAGGTTATATTTTATTGTAGCTTGAGTCAATGACATTCTCGTCAATTTATAACAATTATATCAGACTGGTGGAGACGGAGTCGAAGTAAAATGCAGTGGAGGAAATGAATGGGCATGTTTTTGATATAAATGATAAACCTACCTGGTGTTTTATGATGTGGCAGCACATGAGGTTGCGCATGCCGTTGTGAACGAAGCTGCTGCAATGAATGGGGATGATGCGGGGCATGCTGCTGCAGCTGTACGGGCGGCGGGGGAGCAAACCTGGTGAATCGCAGCGGTCCTCTGGGCACTGGGTAGAACGGTCGGGACCATGCTGATGTCGCTAGCACCGTACAGCATAAGATCAACTGGAAATAAGATTGATAGAGAAATAAGGAGTTGAATAATGAGAAGAATAAATAAAATAATAGAGGGAATTGCCGAAATTCGAATTTAATGGCGTTGCAGTAGAGAGTTATGTCCAGAAGAGAATATGATACAACCTAGAAAACTTACGATAATTTAACAAACACAATTATGTCGCTAGCAAACATGTTAACAACTTTTATTTTAATTAATTGACGTGTAAAGTTAATTAACAGTCTTTGTTAAAATAATTAAACACTATTATATAACCTGTATGTATACAAGCTTACTCAAGAAAATTGCTTGAAAATTACCTACCGCTAGAAAATAGACCAGAAGCACCTCATCATTAGTTAACGTTTTTAATGAAGACATTACAAAGTAATTGGGGTAAAATAATAACATGTTTCTTTTATGCAACCATTTGTTATTAAGTCGTTTTGGTAAATAATGGATTTATCAAATTGTAGTTGCATAATGAAGAAGAAGTTTAAGGAAATGTTTTCAAGATCAAATATTATTTTAATTTCCTTAGTTTAGATACTGATGTTCGTAATAAATTTTTGGGGCATGCCAGGGCCACCGCCTGCCGAAGTTAAGGGTTGTTCGAAAGAGATTCCGCGGTCCCGGAACATAAAGGACAAAATAAGGAACATGGGTGGGTCAGTAAAGTTCTCTCCCTTCCCCGCTCCGCCCAGAGCGGGGAAAGTTATTTGATAATTTCCCCGCCGCAAAAAAGCTCATCATATCTATCTGTATAATTATTCTTCTAGTGTATAAAATATTAAATAATTAATATTTAGCATAAAGCCTACTATTACCAGATAAGAATAAACCATTGCTATTAAGACCAATACAAAAGAAGCTAAAGTAATCTTACTTAGGCTCTATTCTAGATCTCAAATTATTATTATTATTATGAGCCAGTTGTGTCCCACTGCAGGGCTAAGGCCTCCCTTCTTTCCTCCCATTTTTTTCTGTCTTTTGCTGTTTTGGCCCAGTCCTTTTCGTGGAAGTCTAGCTCGTCACGCCATCTCCTCCTAGGCCTACCGCGTCTCAAATACATACACATAACAAACTAGTATTACAAGCGTCAACATTACACATTATAATTAATATATGCACGAATAATTGTGATTTAATTGCCCAATCCTTATCTAAATGGCCGCAAGCGCTAACATGTTCATAACTTGATTCATTGCAATCATGTGATTTATGCAATATGCTAATTAAATTAGTAGGCGAATTAGAGAGTAATAGATACTTAATTAGGTATCTATGCCTAATATACAATATATTTAATACAATAATTATTGCGATGAGGGGCTTATTTAACACAACCGAAAGGCAACAGGTCGCTGACACAGGTATGTGAAACAGAGGTCCTCGACACATTCCAGCCTGGTCTGGGCGTCGGAAGCCATGACTCCCGGCCACCGGAGACGAGGATCTGTAGAGGGTGAGCAATGGGTAGCTCACCGTCTGTCAGTCTAGTGTAGACAGGCCGTGTCTACGGCGCGTTAAGCGCAGGAGGGGCAATCAGGGCCACTACCTGCTGGTAGGTTTGAAAGAGATACCGCAGCCCAGGAACACAAAATGCAAGAAAGCATAGATGGGTTTTAGTCAGTACAAGCCTGACACTGCCTTTCGCTCCGCCCAGAGCGAGAGAAGTCATTTAATGATTTTCCATCCGAAATAACGTGACAGGATAATAAAAAGTTTGAAAAAATATTTTTCATTCATCACACGTTTACGATACTATATCGTTTATTAATAAATGCCATAACTTTTGGCAGTCCCAGTTATATTATATTTGACAGCTCAAAAAAGGCTCCAGCTTTATTACAAGTACTTTTTACAAAAAAGGCAAATTTATTCACAATAAAGAATCTAAAGTTAACTTACCAATATTCTGGTGTCCATTTCTAAACTCTTGTACTATAGTGCAAGTGAACTCGATAGCAATGGCGTCCACGGTGTCAATCAGCTTCTTATAAATAAGAAAGAAAACGAATTTATAACACTTTCTATCGTAGATTTTACGCTCGGCCGCGTCGATTCGGCCGAGACCGACGAATCTGGCAACAATACAAAATGGTCCTCTCCGACGATGAAGTTAGACTAACATGCATATCTAAGAAATGACTTAAAATTTGATAATAGAAATTGAAGTAGGTTTGTTTTTATTAATCGTTTGTAACTGAGGAAAGTTATCTAAGAGCCAGTTATACAATTTAAGTAATATTGAATAATATTTAATCGGTCGTAGATTTGTTCAAACTGTTGGTACGATTAAAGACACGCAGTTTATATGAATATAAACGAAGAAATTTTAATGTGTTAGGTACGATTGGTTTTTGAAGAATTTCATGCGAATGTATTTTAAAAATAACTAGCGGATTGTTTCCTTTCCACATCAAACGATAGCTCGGTTTTGATGGTCTGTGTGAATTCATTAATTCAGAAAGTCCAGCATTATGTATTTATTTTTATTTTATTTTATTTGAATTATTGAATGGAATTGCTTTGGCTTTGTTAACTTAATTGATTAAAACAAGTACACAAGTTGCCAAATCAAGCTTTACATTTCTAGTATAATTTTGCTTTGCTTGGTTTAGATTTCCCATACGATGAGAGATCCGCATAAACTGGTTGGTATATTGCTTGATTTTGCCGTGCCGTATCTTACCAACTTTAGAAGTCAACATTTACTGCATCAGATAACGTCATCTTTGGACATGGATGCTGTAAGACCATCATAATCTAGATTATTTAATCGACAAAAACAAAATGTTAGTATCTAAAACACAAAACTCAGAAGCCAGAAAATTAATTACGCGGAAAAACCAATCAATCAATGAACTCTATAATCCGGTAGAGTTATGTAGCAAGCAAAAAGATTCTACAATAACTTACAGATGGACAATCACTTTTAAAATACTGAAAGTGAAGTAAACATCATGTAATCCTATTATTCAGCAAAGTGCGCCTTTTATATTGCAGCATCCATTATCCATTATTTATACTAATGTGTTTTAAGCTATTTAATTATACTGATAAAGTAAATTACAATTTTGAATTCGGACGGTTTCAAAGTAAAGTTTCAAAATTCGTCATGAAGGGAGATCAATGCCAAATAATGGAGTGTTTATTTCTTAATTGTTGTTGCTGCATAGCATTGTTGTGTGTAAAGTTAATTTGCAATTTCGTATATTCAGTAATAAAAAATATAAAAGCACATTTAATACTTTAAGATTATATTCCATATTATATTTTTAAGATACATCTCACACTTCCTACCCCATTGCTAGTCTCTGTTTCTCTAGTTTTTTCTTAAAAACAACCTGACTATTGGAACGTCATGGCAAACCAGCCAGCATTGGTTAAGGTATAAAACCTCATACAGTACACACGGCGAGGCATCAATCTATACATTTCCAGAATTACGTGATCTCGCTGTATATTTCGCGTACCGTGAGATATTCGAATAAACTGGTTTTGTATATCACCGTGCCATACTCTTATTTATTCTATGGCTGGGCGTACTCTTGAGTTCATATTTTTAGGATTTCATACCAAAAATAAAAAAATAATATAAGACAACAAAGTCTTATGCACTTTGTTGTCCGTCCGCAGCCAGTCTGTCTATCTCTCAAGACCCTTTTTTGAAGAACGCATAGAGGTATCGAGTTGATATTAAAACCATATTCTCAAGTCTGTAGCTCCTTAGAGCTGTGAAAAAATCAACCCTCTAAGCATACGCAGTTAAAAGATATAACCGTTTATGTGGCTTTGTACGGTACCCTCGGTGCACGAGTTCATCTCGCACATGGTTTGTTTTTTTACTGTTTCTAATTCCAAAGAAATGCTTTGTATTAAATGAGAGAGTGCTATGGGTACACTTCTGGCAACCTTTTTGGTGTTTGCAGGTGCATTTTATAATGTTTTCGTTACTCAATTTGCACTTTTACATCAACTTAGAAACTCCGCCAAACCATGAATACAATGGCAGGAACTGTCGACACCAGCTTGATTCTTATACTTATGAGAGCACGACCAATTCAATTTGTCCATTAAAGTCCAAAATCGTTTTACATTTTTTGAAAAACCTTTATTGAATTCCGGGCATGCTCTATCTACGAACACTTGTGTACCTACTTATTCAGGCGCTGCGCAAATGCGAACAGTTTTGTGACTTGTGTCGGATACAAGTTTCGAATGAATATTTGATTAACAAAAGTTATAAGGTAAAAAACATACAGTCGAATTGATCACCTCCTCCTGTTTTCGAAGTCGGTTAAAAAGTACGGTTTCCTGTGATGATGTGCCATGTCCGTAACAGAAAGTGTCTAAGTTTGCGCAGTACGTACTTTCTGATGAACAACCGTTGTATTGCTGGCCTATGCGGTTCGTTCGGAAATCGTATAGTTGTACTACACTGACATACTTTCTTGACAACCACGTTTCACAACGCCAGGTTGTAAGTAGTATCCCATTGTAAGCTTCGGATTATCGACATAAATAAAGCATTGATCATATTTTTCTGTTCCACTGACGTGTTTATTTTTTCTCCGCTTATCATCATCTGCTTAGCCTTTTCCCAGCTTTGTTTGGGTCGGCTTCCAGTCTTACCGGATGCAGCTGAATACCAACCGAGCTCCACAAGCTAGTTAGTACTGGTTAAAACTTTCGGTCCTCGATTAGGACTACCTGTCAGACTTTCAGGCCACTGACTATCTGTAACGACTGTGAAAGAACTATAAATGACAGCTGGGACCTTCATTCGACGTGCTTTCCGAAACACGAAGAGAGGTAAGTATGTAACGGGTGGTCACCTATCCACAGACCAACCTAGGCAAGCGCGGCTTAACCTAAACCTTATTTAGCCACGAGCTTCTCATCTTCATCAATATTTTTTCCATTATTTAGTAAAAAAATGTTTTTTCCGCTATTTAGTAAAAAAATGCCACTAATGTAGACTAAAAACACGATGCCAAAAATGTATAAACTTTTAATTATAATACCTGTCAAGAAAATCCATCCATTACCTTGTATAACAATGTAATTGATATTAGGAACGGATGGCAGCCCCATAGAGTGATAGAGTGCAATATTATAACAACAAATCTTTAAAATCAACTTTCAGGAAGCTAGCAAACAAGCGGCATCGCATAGCAACGATTAACGATCATTTTGCTTCGGCACTACAATACCCCACATCAGTTAGTGAGAGATTGGTAAGAAAGTTTATTATAATGTTACGTATTTCACGTAACGGTTACAATTAGTATCGTTCGGTCTTGTGACTGTAAACTGAATGTATTTTCGTAATTAATGAGCTAGGTACTCGATTACCTATTCGTTTTATGACAGACTTAGACTGGGATATGCATATAAATCACTCTATCTATTGTTGAAAACTGCATTAAAATCGGTTAAGTAGTTTAAAAGATCTAAGCGAACAAACAGCGGCAGCAAGTAAAGATGAATGATGTAACAATTGATTGCCAATTAAATTCGATATTCAACAGTAAATATTATTCGGACTCTCGGGAGGCGTCAAACTTTTACTGACTAAAACCCATCCATGTTCTTTTGCCCTTTGTTTTCCGGCGCTGCGCTAACTCTTTACATCAACCCGCAACCCCAGATACAGGGATGTATTGAAGAATGAGTGATATGTCAGTTTTAAGTATGAATACGGATAAAAATAAGACAGTGAGTACGTTATAAACGGTAGGATCAATATGTTGGCATAAAAGAGTATAGTTTAATTTGCAATTTCTTAAAGTATATCCCAACCGACCATTCGACGGCACGGATGGCGCAGTGGCTGCGCGATCGACTGCTCCACTGTGTCTCGCAGGTTCGATCCCCGCACAGACAGATATTTGTATGACCTACATGTGTTTGTTTCGGGTCTGGATGTTTGTGTATATGAGTTGAAATGTTTGTAAACGCACCCACGATACACGAGAATTTCTTAGTGCGTTGCAACGTTTTTTAAAGAAAAAAAAATGCCTGTCAGTAATTGGCTTATCATAATCTCATGAGACAAAGCACATCAATAACGCTCTCTCACAGTTATAATGTCATTACCATCGTTACTGGCTACATAAAAAGGTATATCAATAAAATGTCGACACAAACAAACAATGCGCCATCAGCTTATAAAGTACCTTCACACGGCACAGAAATAACGAACGGTGGTTATTTGACGTTTTTATAATACACACTAGTTGCGAAAGTCATTGTAAGAAATTGTGCGACATTTCGTCAGAAGTATGCTACAAAAATTAATAAAAAAGCACTAATATTATAAATGCGAAATGTTGTGAGGATGTATGGATGGATGTTTGTTACTCTTTCATGTGAAATCTACTACACGGATTTGGATTTGGCATACAGATAGTTTTTAACCTGGATTATCAAATGGGATACCTTTTAGCCCGGTCTTCGTTTCATTGGGATATTTTGTCGAACGCCACGTGGGTGAAGCCGCAGACATGGGCTAGTTCAAAATATGTTTTATAGTGATGTGATTTCCATCATCATTTGTGTGAGTTAATTGTGAAAATCTCGAAACTTAATCACTTATGCAACTCAGTAGATCTTAATGGTCACTACCATCTGTTATCGCGTTGATTACGGGAGGCTTCATCGGAGTCTTTTGATTAAAACATCGCAGCATACAGGTTGTATACCAACCCTTTACAAACTACGTAATACTACGCTACTCAAAAAATATTGCTCGGAAACGACTTTTTTTGTAGCGAAAATATACGTTTTACTGTAGAACTCGTTGTTACGCACTTAAAACATACAGTACAGGTTGGTACAGGAGGTATTTAAAGTAAAATTACAATATATTCAAAGCTTGAATAAAAACAATATTTGAAAAAGTTGGCACTTTGACCTTCAATATCTCCGTACCAAGAAGGTTCCCAGGTATGGCTATGACAACTTCGATCAAAAATGTAACAATGACGACATGTGCCTTTTGGTTTCGCGAAGGGTTTAACATCCTTTATATTGAAGTGTTTTTCGAAGCATGGATATCATACCACATTGGTTTCTAAGAAAAAATCAACTGTTTTACATACCGGGTAGATATACCGGGTATATAGATGTCTGTACCTGATTAGAGTTACATGGGACAAGTGCCGTAAGATAATTATGCCATTTAGCCATTTTTTTTTGGAAAAAATTTAATCTACTTTTAAAATGACTTCGCTTTGGAATGGGCAACTACAGTACTTTCACAAGTTATTATGTCTTGTGACCGGGACTGTAGCTTTAACATTTTGTTTTTTTTTTGACATTCATAAATGCCTGTAATGGTCGAAATCAAATAAATGCTTGTGATTTTGATTTTTTGATTTTGACTGCCTCATTGTTCTAGTATTTTCTTAGGTTCGTAGGTCTGGCTTCGATATCTAGGTTAGGCATAACCCATAAGCCTTAATCATCTTACAACTCTTCTCCCATAATTCCGGGTTGGTATAATACGTATCTTCAGGGGCCTTAGTCTGCTATTACAATAGTGTCAGAATGGTCGATCACTGATCGCTTAGTGGTTAATTTTGACAAGTTTGGTAATCTACTACATACTAAACTTGTCAAAATCAACCATTATGCGATCAGTGATCGACCATTCTGACACTATTGTAATAGCAGACTTAGGCCCCTATTGTCACGGCTTCAATGTTTGGTTGACTCGACTCCTGAGCACGAAGTCCTGCGTTTGGTCACGGTTCGGGCAAAAATTGTTATTGCGTTTTTCCACGAAAAATTACTCCGTAAAAGCCCGGAGTTAGGAAGTTGGCAGTACCTCCGTGCCTCGGAAAGAACGTTAATCTGTTGGTCTTGCGCCTGATCTATCGCCGGTCGTGTCGGATTGCCGGCCCATTGTACTATGAGAGTGAGGGAACAGAGCGTGCACACACACTTGTGCACTTTAATATCTCCAACGCTGATGGATAATCTCCGCTAAGATGATGGCCGAAAAACGGCCAGGAGGACTATACATAAGAGGCTTCAGTTTATTTCAAGGTAATTTTTATTCTAGGTGTGCTACAAACAGATACAGTAACTACAGAATACGCAATATTCTACTATCTCATTACACGGTAGTCGATTCAGATATTACTTTGTTTTAACTATTTATTTTTCCATTAAACTTATCGTAATAGTATTGGGAGCTAAACGAGAAATGAACGAGGTTAATGGGAATGAAGACGTCTGAATGGAATGATGAATTGTCTTTGAATGGATCTCTGATATGTTGAACCAATTGAGGGACGCATCAAAGTAGTTTTGGATGGCAATATAAACAAACATGGTCAGGTAAACGCTGCTTAAGGAATCTATAGAAAAAAAGCGAGTAAATACGAAAGAAAAATGACATACGTCTTAAAAGTATTTGCCAAAATACACTAAAAATAAAACGATACATGTTCTAAATAGAACAGAAGCGACCAAGCAAGAAAGTATTAAATAATAACCATCTTATTGGAAACAGAGGTTGATTTTATGGCTCGTCCGCTCCATTTCTTCCTAATTGCGTGCAGCCTTATAAAAGTGATTATAAACTGTTTTTTCGAAACAACAATCAGTGATTACTCAATCTCTGAAACTTTGGATTACTCAATCATGGATTTAATGATTAACTTTATCGCTATAAGTTGCGTCATATCTAGGGTTAATGTTCTTTTCAGGGGCTAAATGATTGTTTTCTTTTTTGATATGATATGGTTTTTAATCTCAATATTATGAGACAGCTGATTCTGCTTTTACTCTTTATTGGCAAACATTATCATCATTTGCCTAGCCTTTTCCTAGTTATGTTGTGGTCGGCTTTCAGTCTTATTGGATGCAGCTGAATATTAGTATTTTATATGGAGCGACTGCTTATCTAATATCCACAATCCAGTTAGTACTGAGTAATACGATATCCCGTGGGAAGAGTGGTTGTCATACTTTCGGACCACCTGTAACGATTGTCAAAGATCTAAAAATGACAGCTGGGATTAACGGCTTAACGTGCTTAAGTCATTACTGGTCTACTCGAAAGCTTAATACGCTAACTGTTATTGCTACCTCGTTTTCAGGAACGTTGAGCATCTTATTTAGGTGAAGAAATCAATTTATTTAAAAAGCTACATAAATTACACTTACATGAGATTGAAGTAGGTGTTGATGAGATAGATGCAGTTCGTAATTATCTTTATAGAATAGAATAGGTTTTTATTTCTCTCAAAAAGGTACATTCTTTGGTTTATGTCATATTATGTCAAATCAGATTTATAACCTTTGTGAGAGCTGGAGTCTATAATGGGTTCGGGACCTGTATGACAGATCTCCAGGCTCTCACCCTCTTAAACAACTTATATTATCTGTATCACTCATGTATATTGCTGTCTCAAATATACTAAGAAAGTTGAAGGTTAAAATAAATATATCAACAATTGTTGGCAGTTAAACCAATTTCCTTGATCAATGTAATAGAAACAGGAATCAATTTCTTTTGCCCTCTGTTGAGTAAATATAGATTAACGTTTTTGTTCATCTTAATCCATAATAATAGCCAATCGGGACATTTTCACAATTGGTTACGGAAAGCCGAACAACTTCGAAGCCAATGACGCGGCACGATTCGTAATGGGCGCATCTGAGATTGCCAGAGATAGACAACATTTGACATGAAAATGGTAAACAATAATAGCTTTTTAGTCTTGCATGACAAGCTGACATTGTATTTACAAGTCACTACAAGACTTCTTTATGAAGCCCCATATTTCAATTCACTTTATTTATTTAACCGAGATTTAGGCGTCCCAGTTAGCATTGGTACCGTTTCATCAGAAGTTGTTTTCTCTTGTTTACAAAAGATGTATATATCCTAGAGATTTATATGGCTTTGTATCTGTAGTTTTTTGTTGTCAGTACTTTACAAATAGCAAGCTAGTTTCCACGGCGCTGACTACCTAGTTTCTTGAATGTATGGCTTAAAATCATCTGCTGCAGCATCAAAAGAGTTTGTTTTCATGACTCTTGCGTTTCTGTTACAAAGTTCAATATGATCTGTCCTTTTGGTTATAATTTTACAATGACACCATAACCTTGACATGAGACAAGTTCTAAAGATCCTATTTAGAGATCCATTGCTAATTTGATAACTGTTGTCAACCACTGCACAAAGTGAACTGTAACAGTTTTGTCTATAAATGTACTACAAGCAGAGTTGAGCACAAACCTTCGATCAAACAGCCAAGATGTCACAACGTCTTGACATTACGGTATATTGGACTTGAATTTAATTATTATTTTAATCAAAATCATAATAGTTAAATGGGAAATTTCAATAAATTTTATTGAGTGAAAGTGTTTTAGTGTTTTCGTTTTCTTGTTCTCATTTTGAGAGTTGCTGAATTTGAATTGAATTATTTCCATCACTGTTACAATGATGTGTTTAATTAGTGTTTACAAACTTTTCAGAATATAATTTGGTTCATACTTCCCTCTGTTAGGAACACGTATGATATTCTCTGTAGCTGACATACACATCTTGGAAATTTCAGAAATGGCTGTGGTGCCTACTAGCACTTCATGCTGGCTCAGTTTGTGGAGTAGCAAGACCTGTCACAGTCCGCACTCCTCCAAGCAATCCTTCTACTATCGAAGCTCAGGCAAAATTTTTCCAGTAAGTAAACTAACACACACATTATCTTTCGCTTTTCATTTCTGATTCATTTTGTTGCGGGATCTAAGACGTGTTTATCTCGGACACGTCGAGCTTCATTGCCTCGGCGCTTATCTGGTGGTCACCATTGTTCAGTGGCTTAGAAAACTGTGGTGGTCTTGTTCCAAAACACATGAGATGCACTCATTCTAAATTGTCGATTCCTTTTTTTCTCCTTTATGTGAAAACAATAAGTAATTTTTCAGAATAAGAAGAAACCTTCAACGTTTAGGCCTATAGATTCTTTTTATCTTTTATCAATTCTAGTATCAATTTTTAAGCCACTGAAAGAATTGAAGTCCAATCACTTAATTACTAATGGAACGCTCGTGAAACAACTCCGTTTTAAAAGTTTAGTGTCAACCTTCAAGTAAATTGGTTTCTATTGTAGCTGGCATGCAAATATGTTTCGAAATAGCCAAACATTGACATACTTTCCGCTATAGCAATTAGAGAAAGGGGTTTGGTGACCAAAATGGTTCTTTGGTGGTTTGCCGTCATTCCATTCACTATTTGATACTCCAGTGCTTCAATTTTATCGTCTTTAGAAGCAATTTAAGTGAAAAAATATTATTAAAAATTGATTATAATTTCGAGAGAACCACTCCCGTTTATTTTGACAGGTATTATGTTGGAATGTGGTCTGCAATAAAATAATTTTTAAATTCTTCATACTACCTCTTACTTTGAATTGACGTTGAAAGACAAAAAATAAATAATATTCACATGTATACTCCTAGATCATTCCATGATGTTATAAGTAAGAAAGGAAAATACTTTGCTTTATAGGGATTTTTTCTCAGTACAGTTGAGTCCATACAAGATAGAGTTCGGTCACGTCTGCGAAGACCCTAACACGTGGGAGCAACGATACGAGAAGAAAGACTTTAAGAACCACAGGGACATGGGAAAAGTAATACACATCCTTTATCTCGCTCTGTCTCTAACCTCTTTCTATTTTCTCTCTCTTTCCCGCTTTGCTTGGCTTGGCTGAAGGTATAGACACTTGCCGAAAGCTGACCAGTTTGATCAGGGACATCGGTTGGGGAGCGAACGACACTTCACTGAAAGACATGAGAGGGCCAAGCCTTCTGAAGGACTGTTCTCTGCCAAAGTATGCTGTCTATGCTTAATATTACTATTTTTTAATCGCAGGATTTTCCTTCCCTTGCTATACTCCTTTTTAGGGTTCCGTACCTCAAAAGTAAGAAAGGGAATCCTTATTGGATCACTTTTTTGTCCGTCTGTCTCTCTGTTTGTCGGTCAAGACCTTTTTATCTCGGGAACGAGTGAAGGTATCGGGATAAAATTAAAAACATGTACTAACTAAACTGTTAGCAAACTGTTAATGAAAAAGAAGAAGGAAAATATTGCGTTAAATATATATTAAGCTATATCCACGTATGTATGCATATTCCAGTGTATTTCTTTAATAACGATTTCATTATTAACTTGTGTCTAGTTATATTAAAGACTTTCATTAACTAAATCAAATCTTTGATAACAAAATGGTGATGCTAACTTTCTTTCTTTTATATTAACATTATCTTTAAACACACATTATGTACTGTCTTAACATTTAAATTTAGCATATACAAGCAATCGTTTTGCATCCTCGTTACATTTAAGGAAGTTACTATGCCAATGATTCTAGAGCCCAATCAACAATAAAGTGGATAGGGGTTTTATTTCTCTTATGACTTTATGAAAATTTAAAAGTGATAAACTACATTTGGCCTCTCCGATCTTAGCCTTATGACATAAAAACATTGCGCTTCTTATATAAAAAAAAAATACGCAAATGTTAATTCGATTTACTGAACCTACTAAAACAGCAGCGTATTTTATTATTGACCAGGTACCGTTTTTTAAATTGTTTGATTAATAATTTTTATTATTTAATAATTATTTACGTCTTTTATTACCATCTCCTGATTATTTTGTCAAGGATGCAAAACTGGACCTTGTATTTATGTCTATTATTGTACTAACTAATAATAAAATCTATTAATAATTATCGAAAGAACTACAATCTAACTCTAATGTGTACCTCCTAGATGGCAGTGCTCATGAATTTAAGGAACATAAATTACATATTTTTTTCAAATATAGGTACGATGGGGTGACAAAAAGGGAGGGTATGGAGAACATTATTGGGATCTGAACCATGCAGGCAATGCTGATAACATCGGAGATGATGGTGATGATGGTTCCTACCACGAGAATAACAACAGCGACCCTTACGATGAGCCTAGTAACAATTCTCCAACCTACGGCCATGATGATTCACCGACGTATAGTAATGATGGTTATGATCCAGAAAAATCAAGCTATGAAGAAAGAGAACGAGCTAAGCGAGCCTATCCTAAAGTAGAAAGAGTACGTAAGTCAGAACGGAAGCATCCAAAATCATCTGAACAAGAATTTGAAGAGGAACCGAGACCTAAAAAACAAAGTCGAAAAAATAGAGAAGAGCAAGAAGCAGCTGAGGCTCCTCAAGATGAAGAATCTCAAGAATACGAAAATGAGGAAGAGGAGGAATCTTATGAAAAACCTAAACCAAGGCGTCAACAGTACAGAAAGAAAGAAGAAGAGCCTAAACCGAAAGAGAAAAATCAAGTTGTGTTAGTTGTGAGCCACAAAGACGATGCAGAGAAACAGCAAAGTCAGTATGTGACTCAAAATCAACCAGAACAGACGCAGTATCAAAACCAACCTGCGCTGACACAATATTTACCACAGAACCAAGGTCAATTGCCGCAGTATCTGCCACAGCAACAAGCTCAACTCCCCCAATACTCGGTTCCTAAGCAGCATCTAGAACCTCCTCATTTCGTGCCGTACGAAGGTGGTGCAGGGGTGAGACAGCATCAGCAACCAGAAGTAAGTGCAGCAACTACAGTTCCCCGACTGTTCCTAGAACCTTCTACAGGCCATGTTGTAGACAGAGCAACGGGCCAAGCTTACGTACTGCAGCCAATAGCGCCGCGTAGTAATTACAATTAGAAAGTTGTACAACAAATTAGTTTAGTAATGTAGTTTTGATAGTTATTTATTTTTATAATTAAAGTTCTGTTGTTGTTATGTTGTGATTTCATTTTTCGTGTTACTTCATCCACAACTCCTGCAGACATGCTCATTGTTGTATGAGGGAGAGACACCATAGTGAGATAAAAATCAACCATTCTCCCATAGAAGGCAACTTTCTGAGTCGTAGGTTATTCAAGGGTTATCCTATCTTATATTTTAACTTTTTATCGCAATGCAGGCTTACGTGTTTATACGAGTTCTGCAGCTATGCAATTTGCTCATTTACATTTGTAAATGAGCAAATTAACGTCTTTATTGCTGGAAAGTAAAGACCTAACCAGTCGGACTACCAGACAGGAAAGGGAACCAGCTTTCCAGTTAATAACTTAAGGAAAATCGTGTTTACAGTGTGGGTATTATCTCAAAATATCTTTATGGGATAAAGTACCGTTCAGATAGAAGATAAAAAAGTTGTGGAAAAAACTTCAATGGTCTCGGGACGTGATCGACAGTTTTGGTTTTTGTCACAGCTTTCCTATCAATGAAAGCCAAATGAAGTTTGGAAGAACGATTGAACAATGTAGTTATATTTGTACAAAGTTTTGATGATAAGCTAGACATCTATCATTCAGCTAACGTTGTGATTCATGGAGATTGCAATAAAAAGATAATATTTTCTCAAATCGTTAATGATGTTGAATCTATAAAAATAGAATACGATTACCCCCTCATATTCTCATCTAAATGAATACTCAATTCTTTTTTACTAATTCACAATAAACATTCTTAGCGTTCATTAAACGTTTTTACATCTAAAATTTGATAAAAATTATTAATTGTATCGTTTCGTACCGGGTTGTAGGGCAACACTATTAACGTTACATCAGACATGTTACATAGCCCGCATTATAGCAATATGACGTCACCATTTGCTCTTGATATGATCTGCATACCACCTTATACTTAGTTATAATCATTATGCGTGTCTTGTCGAGTTCCTTTGACTTTTACTTTTAAGATCCGCCTAGGTTAAAGCACGAACTAGGTAGTTATTCCATTCGTTAGTAAGATATTTTATCTGTGGTGTAATAACAGCCCTTGGTTTTAATGGTTATTTTAAAGATGGTGGTTATTAAAGTTAATGAAAGATGCTTACGGTGGTTCCAACTGTTTACAGGGCCTTTCAAAGGATTTTTTTATTCGTTTTTGCGGTTTCACTGCTGGCAAAATCCCAAGACCCCATGTCCTTTCAGGGGTTTTATTTCTCGCAACTTGGAACCACCTCTCACGGTACGCATTCAACAAAATAATTTTCAGAAGCCAATGTTAGTTTCATTCAGTTTTGCCTATTTATCGGTTTTAGAATCCCACTTTGTCTTTTCCTTAATGTTGAACTTTGCTCTCGAAATCTCAACCAAACGTCGTAATGCGTCGTAAGGTTTATTGCAAGCTACAAAAGAATCCCATTTCATTCATAAACATAGTCACGAAAAAAGGAACGATTCCTTAACTGTATTTTATTCACATTCAAAGTACCTATATTCACCTTTCTCGTTTGACAATAAACCCTCATATGCAATCTTTAACGTATTCATCGGGTCACACACCAGGGTCGTTTTGAATGGGTTGTTTAAAAGGGTCAGTGGTTTCCCATGTCCCTATAGTGGACCAACAGGTTCTGAAGGATAATCTTGATCGTCGCCATTTTGTAACTGTCTGATGATTTGTCTGATGCGGGTGATGAGTTTATTGTTTCGAATTTTAAATCAAGATGCGGTTGATTTTTGTTTTTAATTGCGGGTCGTTGGTGTGAAAATTCAGTAGGTTTGGAAGTCGACCCCATTACAGTGGGAACAGGCTAAGCAGATGATGATGATGATGTAAATAAAATTGTAGATAGTGGAAATTTTGGTTTTATGCTTTGGGTTGCGGGTTGTTCGACAGAGATAACAAGTCCCTGAAACACAAAGGGCGAATGAAGGCACATGGATGCGTTTTAGTCAGTAAAAGTCTGATATCCGTTCCGCCCAGATTGGGGAAAGTTATTTGATGACTTCCCATCCGAAAAGGTGCTTCCATATACTATTCAAATTTCAATTCTGTCTAATGAATTACTGTTGACCCGCGTCGCCTATTAAACGGTTTTATGCATTATTTTGCTTTTATGCAGATATAAAAACCTCAAAAAAATGTATTCGTAAAAGTAACTGAAACCCACAACATGAGTCCTGCAGGCTGCAATAAAGTTAAGCGACCATTGCAATCACGACTAGAGAACATTTGCCAGCATTTTTAAAATACACAACACCTAAACATCCATCTCAACAAACCACTGAGTTAAACATGATACTTCTTTCGTACTTTCCGCAAATCATTGTATTAAATTATAAATAAATCAAACAGGTTGTTTTTTGCCCTATGGACCAAGGGTGAGCACAATGCTTCTCAGATCTGTTCCTATAGAGATGCAAATTGCGCACGCGACTGAGATGAAAAAAATCAAAGGGACGAGAAGAAAAAATGTAGGGGCTGCTGTGTTGAAACCTCTTCATTGTATTAAGTGCAATGTTAGTGTTAAATTTCATATTTCATCACCTTTAGATGAACAATTTTGGTGAATAGGTCTGCGTATTTTGCACAGTAATGGGGATATTGAAGCTGGAGATTTAAGTGTGGGTAACAATGTTTGTTTGTATTTTTTTAAATTTTTTTCTGCGTGCCGCAGTACAATATGGCATTTAGTAATTAAGATAGTATAAGATTTATGTGTACTTATAAGAAATAAGCGCATTTCGTCATCAAACGAAAACTTTGAATAGTGTATAAAAAATACAAAAATGTTTGAGAAATTAAATTATCTAATAATATTTTTTTTTATTGAAGATCACTTTGGAGTCTTCGACGCAGAGGGATGGTGATTTATTGCATGTAATTTCAATGGTTTTTAAATTACAGCTATATAGTTGTCTGGTTCTGATGGCGGTAGGTATTGATGCTGCAGTATTTAATATTGATATTAGTGTTATTGTATTATGTATATTAATAAGAGGTATTTGAAGCAAAGGGATAATAATTACGTAGTTATACTTTTACTTCAAAATACACCAATACCTGGTGTTGATCATTCATCACTGTGTATAAGAGGTGTAGTTTCTATAGTATCTCAGGCTTTGATACTATCATAACACCATGCCTACAGGCATCCTAATCCTTGTGGGTGGGGCAGATTTGTTTGTAGGTAGTCCAAGCACATTTCTCCGGTAACGTTTGAATTCCTAATTGGGGCGAACCCATTCCTATCAATCAGCTTTGATAAATTGATCGGATTTCATGAATCATTCCTTCTATATATTGTTCCTGCTAAAATGAACAATTGCACTAAAAATTACACCAATTTTCAAAACTCAATCATACCTTAGAGAAAACCGGTTTTACCAATAGGTTCTTAGATAGAAGTTAGGTTTATCAAACGCAATACAAATCTTCCACATAACGGAGCCAGGTGTTCAGTGCGAGGCGTGGCGGCACTAATACTTCCGTGGCGCGACGTCTACGTAACGTCGGGGTTAAACATTGCTAGCTCTTGTTCTCTTCCATGCCTCGATAAACTAGGTGACACACGGTTACAATTTTAAACAAAAATAAGTGTGGTACAAATTCATAGAACAAAACTAAAACAGTAAAAACTAGTTAGATTAAATAAGATCAATGAAATTGAGAGCTCAAAGTCTACGTAGAACTTAAGCTTTACTTAATCTCAAGATTTATAAATTCGATCGTAATTATTTACATAAAATCTCATTTAGACACTGTTTTTTTTTTTTGCAATTTCCTTCATTTCTAATTACTTCCCTTTACAACAGACATACGTAACGGCCGTCAAACATTCCCACACATTAATCCTTGCAAAATATCCGCTGTCACGTAGGTACCTACCAATCAGACAATACTCAAGACGGTCACAGGGTCCCTGTCCACCCCTCACGGACGGCTATACAAACCAGGAATAACCAGTTTGACCAGTTGCAACGTGGGAACCATTGTCCAGTTACTTTGCAAATATTACTGCCCGAGGTAGTTGGCATTTGTTTTGTCTCGTGACCCCTCGCACGGCACTTGTTTCTTGATAGGGGTGTCTTGTGAATGGGATGTCTCGCGAGAAAGGGGTGAAGAAAAAAGTTGATGGTTAGTAAAGATAAATTGTTTTAAAAGTGTGTTATTACCTAATTTTGAATGGTTAATGTTTTGTTCAGAATTAAAGTTATTGGAATTCTTCCTGAGTTGATTATGCTTAGACTCCGTGTCGTACTAGTTTTAGACCTGTATCCTGTGAATCTGTGATTACTACTGATGGCGACAACTCTGGAAAACATCGCTTTTGTAAATTATTCATCTTAATAATTATTTTTTATTTATTACCTACTTATCATATGATTAACATTTTAAATAACAAAAAAACGTTTAAAAATTTTAGCCCATCAGTTTCAGAAACAGGGTCCAAGCTCGGCGGTCAGGGCTATGGAAATAAACTTCCACATCAATACGAGTCGTGTTCAGGAGTATACCGCTTTCTGTGTGAAGCCCTATAGGTATCCAACTGCCTAAGGAAAGTCTCTTCAGGTGTTGGTCGAGGCTTCTGGTAATTAAGCTAACACTATCGGCACAATTTCGCTTAGTTCACATCCCACATGTCAACAACCTCGCAGTATTAAATCAGGTAGGTAAGTAGCTAAAATATAGGCTTGTCATAAAACAAGAAAGTACCTACTTAGTATATGTCTTTACCTACTATCTCGCCGTATTTATGACAATACGATAAGAAGGATTTAACGTAATTAAAGAAAAAACAAATCTCATTTTGTCAAAGGAATAATAAAACCGAAACACGCTCTACTAACTTCACGTCCGTGTGTCACGCATATGCAAAATGGCAAGGAACAACATAACATGCAAATAAAAGGTCATTGCTGCCACTGTCCTTTCCCACACTATAGGAAGTGGTCAAACTGGTTTTTGGACGAACCCTTTTCGCAATTGAAGACAGTAAGGACAGTGTCTTCCTAGTCCATTGTCCAAAACTTGTCCGACTTGTTTTGTAAAGAAAAAGGAGAATATGTATCTATCATATACGCATACTGTGGTAGGTTATTATTTTTACCGCAAGTAATTGCATTTTTTTCTAGTAAATACAGAGACTAAAAAACTTGATTGCTAATTTCATAAGGAGGATCAAATAGGTTTTTTAAAACAAAAAAATCTTTATATCTCTACTAATATTATAAAAGCGAAAGCGAGTTTGTTTGTTACCTCTTCACGCCTAAATGGCTAAACCGATTTTGATGAGTTATGGTACAGAGATAGTTGGGACCCTGGAGACGAACACAGGCTTTTTTTTTAAAAAAGAGTGAAAAATGAGAAAGAAAGAGGGAAACAAAGGGAAAACTTAGCATTCCTATTACAACAAATAAGGCGCTAGGGCAAAAACTACATGTGGCAGGTACCTGCAAATCAGGAAAGCCGCGGGCGAAAGCTAGTAAGTAGTATAAAATGAAGCCGCATCCGCTGTCTGTTCGGACTGCAGATTTTAATGCAGTTTTCAGCAATATTGATTCAAGAGGGAGGTTATATGTATATTAACTAGTACATTAATATCTACATTGCACCAGTGCAAAGGCGGGGCGGTTTATCGATAAAAATAACGAAATACCCAGTTACAGACTGATGATTGATTGCAATCGCAAGACCTGAAGGAATTCAAGTTTTGAAAGGTTACCTTGAATACCGGAAAGCAGGTAGGTAATGAAAATGCGATACAGTCTTTGATATCCTGTAAAAAAACACGCATCAAAAAACGCAAGAGCCAACACAAAGTATTGTAAAGGTTTAGAATTGGAGACAATTGAAGATCACCTTAAAAAAACTGCATGCAAATAAAGGGTCATTGCTAAAACTGTCCTTTCTCACACTAGGAAGTGGTCAAACTGGTTTTTGGACGAACCCTTTTCGCAATTAAAGATCTAAGGACAGTGTCTTTCTTAATGCATTGTCCAAAACTTGTTTTACGATGAGAAAAGAGAGCACTTAATAAGAGGTAATTATTTTTTATTTCGAATTCAATTCAAATTCCTTCAGGGACCTTTGGTGTCTTCGGCTTTTCATTTTTATTTTTGTTGCTGTGAATGGCTTCATACTGAAATCCACAGTTTCAAAGAGTCATGGATATGCAACGCATAGTCTAGTTTATTCCGCTTCTATATCTTCATAATTGTATCGAAAAGCGTAGTTTGATTCACGTAAGTACGTATTTGTTTTTAAAAAGTTATGGGGAGAGAGATGACGCACGCAATCAGTGTTAATATTTATTAGACGGAATACAATTTATGCTATTTCGTTTATTGGATTCATAATTCTTGGTTCAGTTGAATGTACCTATAGTATATAAGATACCTACGTGAGAAGAATATAATAATTATGGTGACACCTTTTTTTTCGAATGGGTTACCTATCGTAAATGTCTTCTCTCCCTCTGGGCGGAGCGGAACTAAAACCCATCCATGTTCCTTGTTTTGCCCTTTTTGTTCCGGGGTCGCGGTATCTCTTTCGAATCAACTCGCAGCATCGGCAGGATGTAGACACATATGTTATTAGTTACCTACGTTATTTATACCTTACCAGTCTTACCACACAACCGTTTAACATATTTGTAGTTTCCACTTGAATGTTGTGGTATTTAGTGCAAGTTTATTGATCTGGAACAGCTAAGTTTTATCTTGCTAGTAAGGTATTTAATAGACATACGTAGGTACATGCTATAAAACTATGAAGCAAAATTTTTAACAAATCTGGCTAGGGTCGTATGTAAAGGCCAAAAAGGCCAAAGGCAACCAAAAAGTGGCGGTCCCAACCAAAAAATTTCTGTAGTTTTAAATGGTTTGTATACAATGCGTTTTATATTCACATCTAAGCATGTGTTTGTGTGTATTTACAAGCTATAACAATAAAGCCTACTTCTATCTTATCTTATTTTAATATTATAAATGCGAATGTTTGTGAGGATGGATCTATGGATGTTTGTTACTCTTTCACGTCAAAACGGCTGAACGGATCTTGATGAAATTTGGCACAGAGGTAGATTATGGTTTGGAATAACACATAGGATATATTTTTTTTTTCGATAACACGCGGGCGAAGCCGCGCGTGCCAGCTAGTATACTAATAATTTATTGTACATTTTCATTAAAGTGAAGAAAATTTTGTTTTTGCGACCGATTTAATGCTCGAGCCGCTAGGCGAAGGTGTTATTGATCCCAAAACAGCAGTGACACATTCTCATGTGAATCAAATGATGGTTTTCAATATACCTACGAAGAAATTAAATTACACCTTCCTTGTGTAGGCCCGGGGCTATTAAAACCGCTGTTGTCATACCCTAAAACCGGTATTGATTAGCCAACACTTCACACCCTCCAGCCAATATGGAGCCAGCTTAACCTCACAGAGAAGAAGCCTGTCTCGTCAGTAATGGGTGCGTGGGAAGTTAATTATTAGTTTATTGTGATAATTACCGCCAAAATTGGCTGCCTCGCACTTCTTGTTAATTTACAGGACAGTAGAACAATGGGATAAATTCTTTAGAACCTGGTTCCCACAATAAACTTGTCACATATCTGACACGATACGCAACTGTTTTGCTAGACACGGAATTCGGAGTACGGAATTCTAGGAGTAGATATTACTATTTTATGTGTGTAATTAGGTTTTTAAAGAGTGTCCATGGAGCTATTTGCCCATTCTTCTCTATATAGATCAACGCTTTGGAGTGGGCACCTTCAATGCATTGTGTCTGGGATTCTAGCTTCATACTTTTGTTTCTTGACATTCATAAGACACACAAACTCAAAGCATATCTTTTAATTAGACCATTGCTGACATGCATGTATATGGTCCATTTGAAATAAACGCTTTGAGTTGGTGTACCATTACAAAATGGAAACAAAGGTCGCATTTATTATTGACTAGCTTCCGCCCGCGACTTCGTCCGCGTGGCATAGTTACTTTGTGCTAACGCTAACTTTAACCCGCGTGATGACCCGAAAAAATGTATCTTTCTCTCCCCTTTTCTTCCCTCATTCTCCCCCTTTCCTCACTTTAAAAAAACTTGCCTATTTCCGACACCAGGGCCCCAACTATCTCTGTACCAAAATGCATCAAAATCGGTTCGGTCATTTAGGCGTGAAGCCGTAACAAACACGATACGGTTGGCGCAGTAGCTGAGCGATCGACTGCTGCGCTGTGTGTCGCGGGTTCGATTCCCGCACGGAACAAATATTTGTATGACATTTGTATGATAGTTGTTCCGGGTCTGGCTGTTTGTGTATGTGAGATTGAACGTTTGCACCCACGATACAGGAGAAATTCCTAGTGTGGGGCAACTTTAAAAAAAAAGAAAGAACAAACAAACAAACAAACTCACTGTCGCTTTTATAATATTAGTAAGGATTTATGAAAATAACCGAAGGTAACTGAATGCCTATTCAGTTATTTAACGAAATAAGCTACGTTAGAGGTCCTAACTGTAGCTACCTTACACTTAAAAAATCCAAGTGCCTACTTAAATAATAAAACTGATCCTAAATACACCACAGCTACAACTAAATAAAACTACAGCTAAATAAATTAAAAAATAATAATTTGAATTTATAAGTATTTAACCTGAAAATAATTTAATTTAATTTAATTTAAATGTATACATTTTTTGTTTTTTTTTTTAATATATCTAATTATGCCTATTATCTATAAAAACCTATTAATTACCAAATAAAGTAGGTACTAAAACTAAATAATTCTAATAGAATTATACCCAGAAATATGTAGGTATAAGTCTTTAAACTGACATGGTTACTAATATTATAATTAACACTTGAAACGGGATATTTACCATGTTTAATATTTATATTGAGTTTCCGATATTTCGGCGATGTTGCAAACGCCATGATCACGGATGAACTGAAGTTATTGCGGGTGGATGTTTACGAGCAGACAAAACGATCTACCCTCTTTCTTATTCGTTTTTTGCGTTCGTTACCACTAACACCGTCACTCACAACTCGATTTTGCTCTCGACACACAAAACTCACTGTATCAAGTAGCGATCTTTTTTCCTTACTTTTTGGGTTTTTACACAATTGAACCACTGGATTCCAGGCTCTTGATAATTGAAACCCATCTTCTCGGTTGAAGTTCCTATATTTGGTAATCTCGATTGCTTCTCTTACCAATCTAGGAATATAGTGGCGTTCTGTCGAGATTACCTGAGGGTTATGTAACTCAATCCAGTGGTTCGATCCTGCTTCCAAAAGATGTTGAGCTATCGCCGACTTTTGTGTGTCATTATGACCCAAAGTTTTCCTTCTTGGATGTGGAAATAAGAGTTCGGGCTGATGGGTCTTTGGGTCACTCTGTCTACAGGAAACCAACTCACACAGATCGTTATTTACACGCTGATTCTCACCACCATCCGAGACAGCTGAACTCTGTAGTGACCTCACTTACTAACCGCGCGTATGATCTGTGTGACGAGAAACATTTACCAGCAGAGTTAGCGCATGTGCAGAACGTCCTACAGAGGAATGGGTATAATGTGAAGACCGCACAACGTAGACGAAAAACCTTTTGTAAGCACCGGAAATGCGAGGTTGAGAGGCAGCCAGCATTTTTGCCATACGTGAAGGGAGTGACAGATAAGGTTGCAAACATTCTTCGGAAATACGCCGTAAAGACTATCTTCACTCCGTTCAAGAAAGTATCGCAGATGCTGCGTTCGCCGAAGGACAATTTTCCGCTGGAAAAACCCGGTGTTTATAAGGTAGACTGTAGCTGTGGTAAATCATACATCGGTCAGACGAAACGTACTGTGGCTTGTAGGATTTCTGAGCACATTAGGGCAGTGAAAAATAATGACACACAAAAGTCGGCGATAGCTCAACATCTTTTGGAAGCAGGATCGAACCACTGGATTGAGTTACATAACCCTCAGGTAATCTCGACAGAACGCCACTATATTCCTAGATTGGTAAGAGAAGCAATCGAGATTACCAAATATAGGAACTTCAACCGAGAAGATGGGTTTCAATTATCAAGAGCCTGGAATCCAGTGGTTCAATTGTGTAAAAACCCAAAAAGTAAGGAAAAAAGATCGCTACTTGATACAGTGAGTTTTGTGTGTCGAGAGCAAAATCGAGTTGTGAGTGACGGTGTTAGTGGTAACGAACGCAAAAAACGAATAAGAAAGAGGGTAGATCGTTTTGTCTGCTCGTAAACATCCACCCGCAATAACTTCAGTTCATCCGTGATCATGGCGTTTGCAACATCGCCGAAATATCGGAAACTCAATATAAATAATAAACATGGTAAATATCCCGTTTCAAGTGTTAATTATAATATGTAGGTAAGTACAACTTGTAACAAAAAAAGAAATTAAAATAAAGCTAAAACGCCTGTCCAATACTGGGTCCACCCTTTATAGCAGAACTTTTTATGTCATAATTTTATTTTGCATAACAACGGATAGCATAAACTTCATTTCGCAGAAAATTGTTTGGCAGACACTCATTTATCATACATTCAAAACTCATAATTTTGTTAGTCAGAATCATCTCTAGACATAAAGGACATGGCCAGATCCTGCCCTGATAATGCACAGTAATGATTAATATATGAAAATTCCTTTTGAAATAAATAAAAAATAATCCCAATAATTACATTTCCCTAAAATAGGCGAGAGAAAATGCAAAAAAAAAATATGTTTGTTCATTGATTATGTGGTTTTATATCCTGACATTGCATTGATTGACATTTACATTGTCGTCTTGCGTTGATTTTATCACTGGCGGCTCCTGCCCTGATAATGCACAGTACTGATTAATATATGAAAAATCCTTTTGAAATAAATAAAAAATAATCCCATTAATTACATTTCCCTAAAATAGGCGAGAGAAAATGCAAAAAAATATATGTTTGTTCCTCGATTGTGTGGTTTTATATTCTGACATTGCATTGATTGACATTTACATTGTCGTCTTGCGTTGATTTTATCACTGGCGGCTCCTGCCCTGATAATGCACAGTACTGATTAATATATGAAAAATCCTTTTGAAATAAATAAAAAATAATCCCATTAATTACATTTCCCTAAAATAGGCGAGAGAAAATGCAAAAAAATATATGTTTGTTCATCGATTGTGTGGTTTTATATTCTGACATTGCATTGATTGACATTTACATTGTCGTCTTGCGTTGATTTTATCACGTATTATCGTAATTTGTTACTATTGAAACTAGACCACAAACTATCGTTTACTAATATTAATATTCTGCTGTACCTTATTAGACTTGTTAGTTTAAGTTACGTTCTACAAATATGTGGGTATCCAGAGAAAAAAAACACGTTTATTAAACTGTCTCTAACATTTCACACTACTTTACTATTATATAATTTACATTACACTACTATGCATTTCACTCTTGTAGTGATTATGATCGCAGCGACGACTCCAGCCGAGTCTCTATAAAACTTGACACTGCAGCAGCGGTAATTTCGACGCTGTTTTCTTGTAGAATAACACGATAACTGTTTGCATGATATCGGCCTTCCTTGTGGAATTCGTTCCTTTTTATGAATAGCCTAGTCTATTTACTAAATGGCGTCTGAATAGTCTTCCTCGTTTTGTTACGCCTATAAAACTCTGAATATTTCATCATTGCTATTCAAATTGTCAAGGCGCTATTTTTGTTTTCTATTTATAGTGTCTCTCGCCTATTCTCTGATCATAAATCATAAACTTTTGTAAAGCCCTGCATGTAAGCTTTAAAATGACGTACTGTACATCAATGTACATGAATATTTTTTTGTTAGGGCATAGCTCTATACCCATTCCGGCCATGTCATTTCATATCCATAATAAGCAGAAACATCATTTCGCAGAAAGTTCACAGTCAGAATCGTCTTTTGACATATATTTCATATCGATATCATTAAACGGCAGAATTGTCATATCGCAGAAAGTTTATAGTTAGAATCATCTTTATCATTATTTGTTGTCATTTATTTTAATTATTTATTTCTTTAAAATAATATCATTTATTATAACTATTATTTAATTGAATTTGTAATAATGTCATTTAATTCCATAAGTAATTATTATCCTAATGTAAATAGTTCAGTTCCGGGTAAACTACTAAAACAATCTCATTTTCTATTAATGCAAGTCGTTACTGGCACTCGCCGGCCGCTGCCGCGGCACCGCTCGCTCCGCTCGCTCGGCTCATGCATAGGGGGTCACAGTTTTAACCTAACCTAACCTACCCATTTTTTTACAAAAATTTAATCACGTAGCAGGTCACTGTTTTGACCTAACCTACCCTAGCCATTTCTGCCATCTGATGGTATGCCAGGTGAAATTATACCAAATAATAATAGCTCTAAATGAACATTATGCTAAACGATATTATGCGAAATTTGAATTCTGCCAATCGTAATTATACTAAATGTAATTCTGCCAACTTAAAAGTATGCCATAGTAAATTCGAAGTTTTAAACATTATGCCAAACGATAATTATATCAAATAATTGTTATGCCTTTAAAATGTTCGTTTAAAGAAAAATATGCTAAGTGTGTTATGCCAAATAAAAATTCGGAGCATCAAGATTCTGCCAGATAGAGGGAACCCGTCCAATACTATCTACCTATGTATACTTACTTCACTTAAAAATAAAAACCTATAAATACTTTAATTAATATTACCTATAACTATAATTAGTATAATTAACTACGCTTTTACCAATATAGTTTAAAAAAAACTGAACATAAATTAGCCGAAACTCGGTTTCTAAAAATCTATGCGTACCTACTACTACTTCACCTAAAAAGAAATAAAATGTAAACTATGAGTAATTTGTAATTTGAACGAATATTTAAACACTACCAAATAACTAATACCTATTTTATAAAATAACAATAAAAGAAATCTAAAAAGAAATTATTTAAAGACTAAAAGTCGGGCTGAAAGCATTGTCTGTCAATAAGGTCGAACACTCTGAACGTCTATTCGCATCAACAGCCAAATATTACACAAAAATAATCCTCATAGCATGATTCAGTATTTACGCGCGATGGCTTATTAGCGTATTTCATGCATAACTTTGGTGTTTGTATACCGATTTATATGATTCTTTGTTTATTGAATACGTAATAATGTTAACTGTTTTAATTAGAGATGAGTGGGAGTGTTATAAACGTAAGAGTAGACAAATATAATCAGAAAGCTTCGAACTGCTAAGTTATCGGGAGTTACACGTATTATTGTGAGTCAACCATAAAAGATAGACCTATGCTGTTGTAGGATATTTTTTATATAATTTTAAGGAGAACATTTCCGTCATACATGATTTCTGTGTAGCTTTAACCAACTTCTCCCGATTACCCAACATTTTCCTTCACTGCTCTGCTCCTATTGATCGTAGCGTGATGAAAAGTATACTATAACCTCCCCAGGAGTATGAAGAATAATTGTACCAAGTTTCGTTAAAATCCGTCGAGTAGTTTTTGTTTCTATAACGAACATACAGACATCCAGACAGACAGACAGACAGACAGACAGAAAGACAGACAGACAGACAAAAATTTTACTGATTGCATTTTTGGCATCAGTATCGATCACTAATCACCCCCTGATAGTTATTTTGGAAATATATTTCATGTACAGAATTGACCTCTCTACAGATTTATTATAAGTATAGATATAGATAGATAAATGCGACTTTTTGTTACTAGGCCCTTAGGTAAGATTCGTAAGCGCCACGTTAGGGCGGAACTTTGAAGAAATCCCACCAAGATATCGTTTGAAAAGATCAGAGTTTTCAATTTTCCGATTTTCGATTGAAAAAGTTTAAAAAGAGTTAGTGTGACCAACAATGTGACAAACAACAAACCAAAACAATCATGGTAGGTATTGTTAAAGGGTTTTTGGAAAAGGGATTATTTACGAGGTATGATGAGATCTCCTACCTTTCATAGGGATGCCCTAATACCCTAACTGCAAATAAAATTATGTAGTTAGTCTTCACTACAAGCTAGTGTATTACCTTATGTTTTACAATGTAAGGCTTCATGGCTTCATTCCACCTGGGCTGACTTATGTAAGCACTTAGTTATTGTTTTAAAGCCAGACATACTTTTTTGTTGTACAAGGTATTATTTTCACCAGCATCAGTATTTTTTTTATAATATCATTTTCCCCAAATTATAAGTTAAATACACTCGACCGGACCATAGCAGACATGTACAACGCCTTTGCATAATCGTCTTTTATAATCTATGCATGGGGTGCCAAATAGGGCGGGGAAATCAAAACCCCTTTTAATCGAGTAACAATAGAATATGCAAAAACGAACGTAACTTTTATTGCATCTTCAGTCCAATGTCAGTGGTGTACAAGACGTGCTAGTAGATACTTCAAACCATTAAATTCAGTGTAAGGGTCAAAGGTGTAAGAAAAGTCAATAGTTTCTGGTGAAGTTTAATTTTAATAAGAGGATTACAGGAAGGTACAGAAATCATATTTTATATTCGCACAATTTTTAACACGAGAGTACAATGTGTTTTTAATACATGATAAGTTGATACATTTTAATATTTTAGATTAATAACACAGAATGATTGATTAAACAACATCTGATGAAAATGACGTTAACAGTATACGTTATAAGATACGATCTTGTTGTTGCTGATCTGAAGGTTTCGATATCCTATAAATTAGTTTCGTCGGATGTTAATGACATAATATGAAATACTCTTGCTTGATTACATTTTTTTTGGCATTTTCTTATCTTTTTCTGTTTTTTTTTTGTTGTTTTTATAACAATCTTTACTCGGGCTCGTTCATCCTAAGGCGGGCGAAGTCTTCAAATACAATGTTATCTTCTTCCTCGTTGGTGTAGAGAGAATTTTCGTAACGGTGTCTTTCGATGGATTGCATCTTCTTCATAGCATTGAAGCGCTGACGTTCAACAGAGCCTGAAAGGTCGAGAAAACATATTAGGAACAGGCCGGGTTTCAATTACATGAGTTCTTCGAATTGATTGAAAAGATTTATACCTTCAGCTGGGTGGAGTAGTTTGAAAGGCACATCGGTAACAAGTTCCCCTCCAAGAGTTCCGCAGTTCAGCTTGACCCTCACGGAGTAAGAGACTACGATACCAATGGCATCAGCTGGGCATTTGCCGTCAGGTACAAGGGTAGAACTGGCCAAGTTGACATCATCTTCCTTGAGGTGTCCGTCCAAAGCCACACCTGTTTAAACAAAGAAAAAATGTTGAACACAGGGAAATTATTGTCACAATAAATTTCGCTGGTTAAACACTTACCACGAATGTCTTTATTGCTGCGAGCCAAAGGCACCAAGTAGAATGTTTTAGACAAACTGGCCCCAGGAGTCACAGGGCATCCTTCACGGCTCTCCAAAGAGGCTACATGGCGGCTGAACTGAGAGTTGATCATTGTAATTTCGACATGCTGTACAACCATCGCTCGGATGTTGCGGACAGATTTTCGGGAGTTGTTGGACACGATGACGTTAGCGGCAACCTTCTCTCCGTGGTAATAGATCTCCCTGTCCAAAGTGACTTCGAGGTTGATCTTTCCATTGCTGAAAGTGAATCCCTTGCTCACGAGAGAGCTAGGGAGACGACGGCCACGGGAAGTTGGTGCGTGTTGGAGCTGTATAACAGAAATACACACCAAGTTATCTTGCCTGTAACATCAAGAACCTTTCACCGTAGAATCTAGCTGATTGATTCCAAATATACCTTCTTGATGGCTAGGGTCACTGAGCTCCTCTTGTGGCTTTTCTGGTCTTCTTGCTCAGCGACGTAAGTCCTGACGCAATATTCTACGCCCATGGGCTTTCCCTGATCTTCCTCAGAGGGTTGCAGTGTTACCTAAAGATTTAATTAATTTAATTCGTAAGTATCCCTATTTTCGTTGAATAATTAATTTATAAAAAAAGTTAAAATATACCGAGCTTGGGGCCAGTTCAGGGAAGTTGAAAGTAAAAGGAAAAGCATTGGGTCCAAGCTTCTTCAGCAGCTTCTCCTGGACAGGTGTTAGTTCCATTTTTGAGTTGATCATTGGTACAACTTGATCCTGGCCGATGATCATTTCCTTCGAGAATTTCAACCCCATGACTTCATCTTCCTCTCTACCGTAGCGGTACGTGGTCACGAGCTGAACAAGAACAAGAGCAACAATTTAGCAATGACGTTTTAACAGAACTGTTTTTTTCACACTTCACTTTTAAAAATTCACTGAACACTGCACTTTGCCTAATGATAAACGCACCTGGCTATACACTTTTCTTCCTTTCAGGTATTCGGTATCCACCACCACAACTCCGTCTACGGGATCGCAGTAATCCATATGATCAATGAAGTCACGCTTGCCGAGGTACACCGTAACTTTTCCATTTGGAGTAGTTTTCTTAAATACTTTTACTGCAACCACAAACGCCAACGCGAAGTAGTCCAACATTTTGTGGGATGTTGTTGTAAGAGATGAGTAAAGGGAAATAAGTTAGAAGAAAAACTTTATTCAAGTTGTTAGTTTGAATAAACTGAGTGTGAAGGTTTGAGGTGTTCACCAGAAATGATTTGGTTCAGGAAATGTGGCGTATATATAGGTAACATGTGAGGTTTCCTGCAGAATACATTAACCAGCTAATTGGATTTTATTCGTAGGCGTACTAATAAGATTTAAGCCCTATGACGCATACTTGCGTTGGAATCGATTTGATGTCCCCTCACTAAGTTTAGGTAAGAAATCGTTGCTTGTACCAAACGTCAAAAATTGACATTTGTTGTGACAGCCTCGAAAGGTTATGTAGCGTTAATTGGGGATTATAATATTATTTACACAGCGAAAACCAATAGGATTCTAATACAACTTGACCTAGATACCCAACTTAGTGTTTTACATTTTCATGTAAAGCGATGTGACGTATTCAGTTGGAAAATTGTAAGTTAAAATGTCGATGTTTTCTGTGGCTTTTGTGATCTGCGCTTTTCAAAATTGTTTTTTCTTTTTTTATTAGCTATACCATCAGCATGCCAACATTCTTGACACCTGGCCGTCATGGCTACAGCGTCCGATTTTCTCGGACGAGGCCGGATACCTTAGCGGTTGCAACCAGCCAGTACTACGGTTTAGCTGGTGGTGGGACTTTGTTCTTCTTAGAGCTGTCTCCTGATGGTAGTACGCTCATTGAAGTTCAGAAACTAGAGTGGAGCGATGGACTGTTTGATGTGGTAAGTTAGCTTTATATAGCTTTTAAAATGGAGTCCATAGGTTACCCAAATTGATAAAATATTACAGTAATCTTCTAGAATAATTCTCACAGTATAGATTTAATGATAAGTAGCAGCCTTGATTTTCGTCTAATTAGTACATATAAATATTAAATCTATGAAATGAAGTTATGTCTTTAAATTCATTTAAAATATCTCAAGGCAATATCTTTTCAATAGCACTCCATGATTCAATTAATCAACTCTGCAGCATAATATTGCAGTATACTGCTTTACATAGCCCTCTCTCAAGCTTACCCTATCTTCCACCATTTCCAGTTAATCCCTGCCACCATTTGATGGTCATGTTCATATCTAGCATTCCATTAATATTTGCCCATAATCAGAGCCCTAAAATTAACTAAGAGAATATCATAAAAACATAAACAGCTCCGTCTATTCACAATGAAGCCCTACAACACATATACATATACATACCTACTAAACATTTGCATCATCAACTAACTGGATTACTTGTATGTTAGCATTACTTTATTTATTTATAGACAATTGAGTTAAGTTCCCGGTTAAATTAAGTATGGGATTTGTTATGTTTTGGGAGGTTTGATTTTAAAACAATCTTGTGTATAATGGAAAATGGTACCCCCAAATTAACCAAACTGTAGAAATACTGTTCTGTTATACTCATTCCATGCCTTTATAGCCAAGTGGTTGGTTCACACTTTATATGACCTAAGGGCTGGCCTTTTTTCGGCCAAAGAATCAGTATTGCCATTTAATGTGGTAATGCTGTCAGCCTTCTGGGCACTTTTTCTATTGAAAGCATTGCAGTCGAATTTTTGGACGCCTTATATTGATTTTATCATTTTTGTACTTGTACTATACATATTTACAATTTAAATATTTCATAAAATTACATGACAAAAATAAAATAATAAATATATAGCTACTGGTTATCAGGGACCCAGAGAGAGGAACCCCCTAACAATATGAGCCATGCCCGGGAGCACTACTCTCTGAACCAAACTTGCTCCAGCAGCCTAACGAGAGTCTCCTCAAAGGTTGGTTGAGGCTCTTTGCAATTAAGCTATTAGCTGTAACAACTGTTGGCACAATGATTGCTGAATCCACATCCTACATGTCAACAACCTTGGCAGCCAAGTCATAGTTTTTGTCTATTTGTAGTTCATAAATAATGTATATACAATGTGAATAAAAATGTCTTTATAGTATAAAAATAAGGGTGATGTAATTGCTTGGCAGTGAAATAGCACAGGCTTAATCATGTATTGCTTGACTGAGCAATATGTACCTATATTTAAAAGGTTTCTTTGTTTACTTTCAGTCAGATACTGTGTGTAAATGTTAATGATTAATTCTGTCACTGAACATTGGTTTAAAAAAAAAACACTTGCTTTTCACAAAATAATTTAAATACAGAAAATGGTCAGTGTTTTCTGAAGACTTTTTTTTATTTGGAAGGATTTATCACTAAGATATAACGTCACCCTTTGGAATTCATTGTAAAACTAAAACAATAAACTAATTTAAGTGGAGAAACATGCATATAAAATCAATGGTAAGGTTCAAAAACTCTTTTGAAGTAAAAAAGAACTACACAGATTTGAGCAGACAGTTCCAGTCATTACACTCACTGTGAGACTATAGAAAATGATTCTGTATGTGTTAAAACCAAGTGGTATTGTATTACCCAGTCACAACTGGGTTGTGGAGGTCAGATAGGGATTCCCTCTATGTAAATAAATACAGATATCTCTATGTAATACATGCCTGTGCATTTTTAATTAAATGATTTTCTAAATGTACTACATATTATCGTATCATCACAGCAGTTTCCGCTGCAGGAGGCTGGCAGAGGTGTACCTATAAATTATAAAGAGACAGACAGTTGCATACCTATTTTAAAAATAGTAGCTTTCAATTTTTAAATGCTTTTTTATATTACAAATAGCCATTAACGACTTTAACAGAACTAACATTAATTTGTCGGCAGTATAAGCATATCATTTGACGTATTCTTTATTTTGATAAAAATATTATGTAACTGCATTTCACCCATTTACCAAGTGTCTTGTTTATGGCCGAGTTGTTATGTTTAAATGAGTGTTAAGAAGGAATGGGTATTAACTACAAGTTAATTATGATTTCTAAGCCCCTATTAATATTCTTTCCAGACATGGTCCGGCACAACAGAGAGTGCAGCAGCCTGCGGTGCTGGTGATGGTGCAGTTATAGTGTGGAGGGTTGGCTGTGCGGCTCCACTGAGGGTCCTGAGGGCACATACCAGTGAGGTGTGCTCTGTAGACTGGCCGAGGAGTCATCTGTTGAGTGCAAGCTGGGACACTACTGTTAAATTGGTGAGTAGCTGTTCATAACGAAAATTTTGTTAAATTTTTGCTCAGGTGGTTACAACAATGTTTTCATCTACTATCAGTCATCAGTTACTATGATCAGATGTGTGGAAAGCGACATAACATAACTGAATTTAATTTTGTAAATATTTTTTATTTGTTTATTGTGAATGTGAGAACCATGTGGATTATTTATTTTTTATTTATTATTATTCCATGTGGACTTTTATTTAATTTGTTTGTTTTTGACGATTTTGCGGCACTTTGAGTTCTATAAGCGACCTACACTATTGTCCTCTTTTTGGTATTGTTTGTCATAACATTGAGGTCCTTGAGTTATGACTCGAGCTACACGGTAACTGACAAATGCTTGCACTGACTGGACATGTCCACACAATCTGTTTGGTGTTTTCTTAAAAATACCATTTCAGACACTAATTTGCATAGTCCTCATGTAATTTGACCAAGATTTTTGTCTGGACTTTAAAAGAGACTTTGACACTGAGTTGGTTTCGGCTGTTTCTTCTCAGAGTAGGGTACAAAACACCGGCCTCATCTAGTTTAAAAAAGACATGTAAAAGTGTTTGTAATAACCTACTTGCAAAATAAACATCATTTACATAAAGGCCTCAACACAATGCCATAGTTCAAACAATAGATTCTATATTTTACTGTATCATTTCTCTTGGTATGGACATGTACTGAGGAGGGACGAAGTGCATGTGACTGAAAGAGTGATAGATATGAAGGTTGATGGATGGAGAGGAGAAAAATGCCAAAGAAAAAAACAGTGTGACAAACGACTCATGATTTCGACTATAAATTATATTATATCTATCTATAACCATTTCAGTGGGACCCGGAGTCGGAAGCATGCCTCAGTACATTCGTGGGTCATTCTCAACTGGTCTACACGGCAGCTTTCTCGCCTCACTCGCCGGCTACTTTTGCGTCTGTGTCTGGAGATGGACACCTGAAGCTATGGACGTGTACCGAACCTTCGAGACCTGCCGCGGTGGTGAAGGCGCATGATGCTGAGGTAAATGGGAGCATAACAAACCGGGCTACTATTTTAAGGCTTTAATGCTGTTTTTTTAGGATGGGAATTCATCAAATAACTTCTCACTCTTTGGGCGGAGCGGGAGGGAGTGTCAGACTTTTAAAATGGACGTGGATTCCATTATTTTGCCCTCTGTGTTCCGCGGCCACGGTATCTCTTTCGAACAACCCGCAACCCCGGGGCTGGTTGACCTTGTTATTAATTTAATCTATCTTGTTGTTGTTGTTTTAGTTAATCATTGAGTTATTACAGCATTTTCGTATTCCAGCGTTGCATGTACGCGGGTCTCTTTATGCTTGGGAGCATTTATTTACATATTTTTTATTTACTTCAGTATATTCTAATTGTTTATTTATATTTCATTTTGTTATAATTGCGTGCGCTAGCGGAATTCCGCGTCTTCTCATCTAAAAGGCATTTTGGAGGACTGTCTTGTGGAATTGACGTTAAAACTTTGCCAGCGCACACACTTTGTCACTGAGATTGGCCGCCGTTACCGAAAACGGAGAATTGATGGAAATTCTAAATAAATAAATAAATAATGAGAAATTATTTTCACCTTTGAAGAAAACGATCATATATCATCATAATGAATTAAGAAAACAATCATAGCTAATCTTATATATAAAGTTCTCGAGTCACAGTGTAAGTTACCATACTCTTCCGAAACGGCAGGACCGATTTCAACGAAATTTTGTGTGCATTTCCGGTAGGTCTGAGAATCGGCCAACATCTATTTTTCATACCCTTCTTTAGAAACAGAGCTGAGCAGCGGGTGAAACCGCTGGGCACAGCTAGTATTATATATATATCTCTAAGTCATATATGACGATCTAATAATGTTATCGAATTTTCAGGTTCTGTCATGTGATTGGAGTAGAACAGAAACGCACGCTCTCGCGACGGCCGGCTCCGATGGTCTCATTCGTGGGTGGGACTTGCGAAGGCTTACCTCGCCTATGTTCACTCTCAAAGGTATAAAATAATAATAAAAAATATATTTAACATTTTTTAACAAAAAGACTGACAGACATCATCATCTGCCTAGGCAACAAAAGCCGACCCCAACATAACCCAATATCCCGTTAGGCTTCCAGTCTAACGGGATGCAGCTGAATATCAGTATTTTAACTTGGAGCGACTGCCTATCTGACCTCCACAACCCAGTTAATACTGGGTAATACGATACCCCTTGGTAAGACTGGTTGTCAGACTTTCAGAACACTGACTACCTGTAACGACTGTCAAAGATCTACAAATGACAGCCGGGACCAACGGCTTAACGTGCTTTCCGAGGCACGGAGGAAACTCGGTATGTAACGGGTGGTCACCCATCCACAGACCAACCTAGGCAAGCGCGGCTTAACCTTAAGATCGACCCGAGCGACTGCTATTATTTAGCCACAAGCTCCTCAAAACAAAAAGACTGACAGACAAACATTTAAAAAAATGTTTTTTTGAATAACCGTATATATACTCTCCAAAATTATGCATTTCCTAAAAAACTATTTATTAATACTAGGGTACGCTCCAAAGTGTAGTGTAGTGTTAATTATTACGAGGACTTTGTCAATGGCCAAAATATTTGTATAGAACAAAATTCACTTCTGGACATATTTTGGCTGAGATGGTTATATTGAAAACCTTTGAATGTGGTGATTTTTGTAATAGGCACATATTCTGAGTCCTATTACATGGGACTTATTTCTGCCGAAATGTGAGTGTACTTGTAAAGTACACCTCTGGGGTTTACAAGGCGTAGTGTTATGTTATATTTAATTTATTTCATTTCTTGTTTCAGGGTGTGAATGTGCAGTGAGAAGGGTGCAGTTCTCTCCTCACGCGCCCTCAATTTTAGCAGCTGGCTCATATGATTTTACTACACGGTAATAATTTGATTCAGTAAACATGCATGTTTCGTAAAAAATAAATGGGCATTTAATAACATGGGTAGTAGCCTCATAGGAGGTCGAAGGAGATGGAGAGACGAACTAGATAGGTTCTATCAGAAGTGGAAGAAGGACGCGTGGGTTCACAGTTCAGAGAGGAGGAAAAAGAGGAGAGGCCTTTGTCCAGTAGTGGGGCACAGAGTTGGGTAGAAACTAATAAAATAAATAAATTTTATAATCCTCCACAAATTCAGTGTTACAGTAAAAATATTTATTAATTAAAAGACGTTTCAGTCGCTTTCTATTTAGAACTAAATTCAGGTTCTTTATTTCTCGAGGAATTTTATTGTATAATGTGACAACAGAAAGTATTAGAGAAAATGCAAAATCTTGCTGAATTAAATCTCAAACGTTTTGCAAATCATTATTTTTATTTTCTTCAGGATATGGGACCTGAAACGCGGCTGTGAGCCCCTAGAAACTATAAGGCATCATTCGGAATTCACGTATGGACTGGACTGGAACGCGCTGAGGCCACATCAGATAGCCGACTGCGGATGGGACTCGCTGGTCCACGTGTTTACACCCAGGTCTTTGGCCTGAGAATAGTTCTGAAGTGAGTAGTCTGTGTTACCTTGAATCATCTACCCAACCTTTTCTGATCTAAACGAATGCAGCTGAATACCAGTATTTTACATGGACTAACTGCCTAGCTTACCTCTACCAACCAGTTTGTACTGGGTAATAAGATACCTAGCCATTGGCAAGACTTAAATTCTTATCTTATTTTACGTTTTGTAAAGTTAGCAATGACTTATTGTCGGGCCTACGCTGTCCTCTCATACTTAAGTACTAACGCTGTCACCACAACATGATGAAACCAAATGATTTTAAAAGAGTAACCATGGAGTTTCTTCTCCATAGGAAATTACCAACCCGAACCGTGCTGTTCTTGACGTTTTATAAGTGCTCGTGTAGGCCTAAGTGAAATTAAAATATTTTGATTTGATTTGGTCGTACAACTGACTACCTGTAATTACTGTTAAATAACTACAAATGACAGCCGGGCACACTAACGCTCCAAGGCAGAGTCTATGAATCTCCATCTGAATAGATTTTCCTCGCTCTATTATTCATAACTGCCCATGCAGGTTTATGTGAGATAAATGATTGTACTTCTGGCGAAAGAAGGCCATATCTATAATCCCGCTATGTACCAGTTTGGATTATTACAAATATCCATGTGCCGCCTTTTTGATCAACTAGTTGTTACATAGTTACACTCGCGTAGACCAAGATAAAAAGCCTCTGTTATAATCCGCGGTACATTTCATTCCAATCCGTTAAACCGTTTGAACTTGAAGGAGTAACAAACATACTCGCACACATACTAACTTAATATATACTCAACTATTTGGTTCCTTAGAGCTGTGAAAATCAACCCTCTAAATCTACACATTCAGTTACGGTGGATCGTGAGTTTCTGGGGCCCTGGACTAATACTATTTGAGGGCCTGCTAAATTAACTAAGTAATTACCCTTCTGTCAAAAAACTATTTTCGATGATGATAATACTAGGTACATACGACGACACATCAAGCGCATTTCCAGAATAATTTAGCCCATTTTTTAGCTTAATATATCGTAATATACAGAGTGTTAGGTTAAACGAGGGACTTATTGAGGGAGGGTATTCAGTATTCGATTCTCGTCCCAAATATGTAAAAAACCTATAACCTTAATTTCTGACGTAATTGTCCAATAAAATACATTATTCATGAACACTGAGCGCGAGAGTAGTAAACTTGTAAACAGTAAAGTAAATCACGCGGCAAAATACCTACGCGCCGATTCTACCGAAAAGGCGTCCTAAGCCAGGTTTAAAGTATGAAGGGAAAATGGATTATACCTAAAGGTCATTGACACGCACACATGTTCTGCGATAGTATTAAATCGCTAGCGCAAGGGTAGGTATATACACGTTGCGAAACTTATGCGAAATTTTTGGTAGGGTTCTGTCTTTTATTTATTAGTGTTTTTTTTTTGTTCATATTTTTATTAGTATCATGTAAGTATGCACTATTGTGGGTTTGAATACGTCCCTCGTTTAAACTAACATATTGTATAAATTTGTTCATATCATTAAAAATATCAACAAGAATTTTATTTTTAAAGATATTATAATTTTTTAATAGAATTCACTAACTTTTAAATAAATTTAAAAAAATAGCGTCCTCAACGCTGTCAGTTGGCAATGTCCCCAAGAGACTGACCGCGTTGCCACGTTGTACGGCAACGCTAAGCCTCTGGCCAAAGTAAAAGCTTTTTAGTAGTTTTGTCTTTGGTAAGGTTACTTATGGTAGAGTTGTATACCTGCCAAATTACAGTGTTAGTTTTTTTTATTCACAATTGTCTATTGTCTTAAATTGTGACTGGGAGCCCTTAACCCTCAAGGGGAAAGCCCATATATAGATCCGCCCCTGCACGCAGTCGATAAAAGTAGCTTTTTATGTCGCAAGTTTGTACGGAGACTACTGAGCGCGAATTCGACTCGCACTTGACCGGATTTTCTGTAACTGTCGTTTCTTTCAACCCTCCTCTAATAAATGTATTCAAATAAATTGTGTAATTGAGACTTCAATAATTTTCTCATTATCTTTCAGGGTCATTGCATCGTCTGTGATTAAACTGAAAGTGTATGTGGAAGAGTATCGTGCCAAACCATAATAGTGTTTATTGCGAAGACAATCAGGGTCATAATCGCTTGCAAGCGTTCACTCGGTGCAGGTAACGGTGAACAGGGATATCGAGGTTTTTGGTGATAGAAAAGTCGTGTATTGTAAATTATTATTTGTTATAATCTTAAGGATAGTTAGGTATTGCTTTGTCTTAGGTGTTTTCGCTGACATAGTAATTTATTATTTATTTTAAGGATATGAAGTTGAAAATCGCAATACCGATGGTCGGTTCACCAATTTGGTGCAAGACATAAAAAAAACATATAATCTTTGCTTTTGGCTTAATACTGTTATAGCTAAAACATCAGGTTTTTCATGTAATTTTGCCAAGTTTTTTTCCGTTTTAATAACTCGAAACACCTTAGACAAGGCTTAAATGTGATTTTATTAATATTACGCTTTGTAATATTTTACGCAAACTCTGTGAAAGCTGTACTTAACACAATTATACGAATTAGTTCTTATTATACTGACTGAATTTTATGCCTATATGCTGTTATATGTCAAAACAAGGTGCATTTTATTTTAGACTTTAAGTTAACATAATTAAAGTTTATTGTTGCTTGTATTTACTAAATTAGTTGTTACATTCCTATTTATGTTTAAATATTCAACTGTTTTTTGTTATATTTTTATATCAACTATAATATAAGCTAACAAATGCAGATTGTATTGTGATGTAACAAGGTCTCTTTTTACTTTTTCTTGTATACCTAATGAATGTTATATTTAAGCTAAACTATAGACCAAGAACAGTTAATTATTATGGAATGTATTAATTGATTACCCCTTTAAAATAAGGTGGTTATTTATTCTTAGGCTACGCGCACACCTATTGTTAAAAAAGCGTGGCACAACTTTTAAAATAATTATGAGCGAAACCAAGAGATCACTATAATAGTATATTTTAATCTCATCTTTTCACAAATATTTATCAATGCCGGCTCCCTGTAAGCGTCATTCGAGCGCTAAAAGATTCTCTCAGCACTGTAAATAGTTAAAAAAAACGCAACAAGCATGCTTTGCGTAAACTGGAACATTCCTTAGGTGGCAGTGATCAGTAGAGTGACGAAACTGAAACATTCCGTATGTGGCGGTGATCAGTAGAGTGACGAAACTGAAACATTCCGTATGTGGCGGTGATCAGTAGAGTGACGAAACTGAAACATTCCGTATGTGGCGGTGACCAGTAGAGTAACGCAACTGAAACATTTCGTATTTGGCGGTGATCAATAGAGTGACGAAACTGAAACATTCCGTATGTGGCGGTGATCAGTAGAGTGACGAAACTGAAACATTCCGTATGTGGCGGTGATCAGTAGAGTGACGAAACTGAAACATTCCGTATGTGGCGGTGATCAGTAGAGTGACGAAACTGAAACATTCCGTATGTGGCGGTGATCAGTAGAGTGACGAAACTGAAACATTCCGTATGTGGCGGTGATCGGTAGAGTAACGCAACTGAAACATTCTGTATGTGGCGGTGATCAGTAGAGTAACGCAACTGAAACATTCTGTATGTGGTGGTGGATCAAAAGCATGTTCCAGTTTACACTGTATTCATCTTGTATGTGACTGTATGTAAGTACTGTACAGTACATGAACATTTTAACATAGTATACACCGACCACCACAACTTGAGACGTGGAGTAATTTTGAAAGACGATTGAAATGCTCCTCATCTACTTTTTGAAAAAAGATTTGTAAAAGTGTTTGTGAAAACCTTTTTGTAAAATAAACATAATTTACGATTCATTTGTCATGCATTGAATTTGACGTTTTTATAAGCGGGCAGTGCCACCCTGATGTCTCAAGTTATGTTGGACCAGCTATACTTTACAAGCTTACACATCCTAACTTGGACTTGCCCGTAATGTTATATTATAAAGGTTTAACTATACGCTTTTGGTGTTTTTTTTAAATCTTAATTAGTCAAGAAAACGAGATGATTTCTAGTTATTTTTATTGTACAGTTAAATGATCTCATAATATTTCTGTGTTTAGAAACATGTATCAACACTATTTATATTTAATAAAAAACAAGTTTTAATAGTGTTAAAACATGACAATGATATTTCTTTGATCTTATAATTTCTCTTCAATTGTAAATACTTGGTTTGTATATAATCTTTTATGATTGTATATTCAAAATATTGTTTATGCCACAGGTGTGACACACATCTATGTATAATATAGCTAGCTTGATACTATTGGATATTGTATAGAAATAACTGACATATTTCCGAGTCCGTAGATACACAAAAAAAATAGTGGAGTAAGAAATTGTAATCTGTTAATAATTTAGACCAGTCTGTACATACAGCATGGAAATACCGCGACGGCTACTGCTAGAAGTGGCATTGTCAAAATGTTCTGTTTCTATGGAAAGTGCATGTAAGGCATGTTCACACAGCAGTCCGTTTTACAGAATCGTTTACACCGATCCGTGCATCTTCGATCTGATGAAACAGATCAGTGTTGTTATGTGTGTGAACTCCCGTCATACAACTACATCTACCATCGCCGAATATACGATAAAACGGGCCTGTAAAACGGACTGCTGTATGAACGTACCGTCACGGTTTACTCACACTAAACTGACGACTGTGTCCGTGATCGAACCGATACGCTCAAAGCACTTTTGACGCCACGATTTTTTTCTCGCGCTGCACCACAACCTTTTACCACAGAAGCTCCGACTAGGTAAAAAGTTTTGTTAATGCCGTAGACATGGCTGCTTTATGCGCGAGGTCCTTTATTAGTAATGCCGACTCTAGACGCTTCCGATCCGACTATTAAGTGTTCTGTAAACCTTTATGAGGCGTTCATTTATTTCCATCGCATTTCAACACTTTTCTCGCTCCAAATAACATTTAAATACCTTTTGCTACAGAGTTTATAACGTATCAAATAAAACAGAGTAACAATTACCAAGATTTTTATTTTACTTCTTTTTCTGCAACTTATCGTGAAAACATGAAGGATCAAAATTTCGGTAGAAAGGCGAAACAAGTGACATCTAACCAGGATTTTGGAGACGTACAATTCAATATAACTTCAATGTACTAAACAATTCTGTACGCGGCCATTGATGGGGCAGATGATATTTACTGCACATGCAAGAGTGACAAAGACGATGACCCAAACTTTTCTAAAACTCCATGTACCACATCAACAGCCTGATACCGAAGACTTAAAGATGCATAAACTTAAAACAGCGACATCTATTAACAATACGTACTCGGAGAACTTAACTTTAGCCTCCTCAACCTTCCTTCAATGGCGGACAGCATATAATACACAGATTTTAAATGTGCCTTATCGTATTTACAAATATTTGTCAAACTTGTTGCTGGGGAGATCAGGCAGCAAGAAACGTGTCTTAAGGCGTTGTAGTGAGGCCCATGGTTGGTTGTTTGGCTGGCAAACGTGTTTCGACCGCTGGGTTTCATAGTGAAAGCTTCATTGTTCGATTGAGGTAGTTGCTCGATTGTTTCCAAAGAGGGCGCTAGATGTCTTGCCACTGTTAATTTAAAAAATAATATATTCTGTAAGTTTTACTGGATAAATTGGAACGAAATAAAATAATGGGATCTTGGTTTTAGTCTTCGCTGGGAACATAAATCTGCAAAATCAAGATAATTTTCGGGATATTTGTGAGTCGTTGGTCCAGTGCAGGGATTCCCAATCTTTTGGACTTTGCTACTGACCCAACTTTTTATACGCAAAAGGATGCCCAAAAGGACTATCGAAAACAAATTAAATTTGTATTTATTAAATAGACTTAAACGGGTACAACGTATTCATACGTCAACGTAATGAGACGTCGCGTGTAATGGGGTCTGCAGAAATGCTTGACTATTTTATTATTTCTAAATTCATACATAGATATGATAGCTTGATAATGCCCTTTGATGAGTTTGTGAAATTCAAATTCGTTTTAGCTTATCAATTTTTCGTTTTACTATAGGTATTTTCTCTCACAGTTTCAATCTAGAGCCGTTCAGCAACGTTGTATCGCCTAAAAAAGACGCGCCCCACTGTGCACTGGTTGGTAATCCCTGATCTAGTTGTAAGCACTAGAATTCTCGAGCTCAATTCCCAGGTTGTGCAAAAGTATTATTGGGTTTTTCCATCAGGAATTTCTCAGTAGCAGATACGGAGCTTGATTTGGCGCCCAGTTCATGGCAATATGACTGGCTGGACATTGAACTCGGGACTAAATGTTGTGCTACTTGCTCTTTGACTGACCATATCATACGGGCGTCATTTTATATTTCTTTGGAGTCCTATTTGCGATAGAGTCCCATGTTATTTTCTTCCTTTGCCATAAAATGTGATTAGATTAATCGCCACTTTCCACATCAATTAGATTACAAAGCTCTTACGATTGTTTTTGACACGTCCCAGCTGTTTTGTGAGCAAGTTGCTGTAGTAACGACACGAAGTAACCAGTTGTCTCCTCATGCAATCTTCGCAACAATCTAGAATATATTGATTTATGTAGATTTTTTAAACGAAAAGAAAAAATATTTTATTGCCACAACAGTTTGTGCATTAGGTCGTAGGGACACTCCAAAAATACTTCGACAAGTAACATACTACCGTAAAAAGTACTGCAGCGCCATATATGCTACAGCTTGAAAATAGCAAGTTCGCGCAAGCAAAATTGTCCGCGACTTAAGCTTATATTATAAAAACAAGACAAAATCTGGCAGGTTCAGTCCCATAATAATATCACTCGGATCCAGCCTGTCCCTTTGATGTCCTCCCCCAGTGACGCCCTAAGCCGAGGCTCGTACCCCACATGGCCTTAGCGTTATTGGCTTAGTTTTAAAGTTTTGTGCCCTGGCTGGAGGCCTTATTCTCAAGGCATCCGCAGGATTTGTCCGGTTAAGCAGACGACAACCTCCTAGGTTGAACTGCGATATGCAAATCAACAAAAAATACATCTCGCAGGCAGTGGCTTACCAGAGACGACACCCGCCTGGTCGTAGGTTCCTTATCTTTACGGGATGTCTCTACATCCCGACCTGTCTTTAGACCCTGTTCTTAATACCCCTATGAGATGTATTTCTCTTCAATTACTTGCTGTTTTGATGTAACACTCTTACGAAGGCCCTGATAAGATTACCTACTCTGCCCTTGACGATATTAAACTAGAGTATAAAGTAACCTTCGTTAATTTCTTCACGGCTTCCAACAGGAGAAATCCTGTGGGATTCCCTACTTTTCTTTATAAGCTGACTTGCACGCCCTGAAATTCAAACATGATTTTTAATCCTATGTTCTCTGATTTCAAATGCGTACGCGACATCACACCACAGCCAATAATCTCCGTCTTGCTCGACATAACTTGTTAGGTACCTGTGCGTGTGGACTTTTAACCTTTTTAACGCCATTGCATAAATGAATGCGCGTGCCCTTCACGGCAAGCATCTCATTTTACCTCAATTTTTGTCACATATTTGTGTCGTTGGCGTCCAGGGCACGCGCTTGTTTGTCACAAATATGTGACAATGACGTTCAATAGGTTATGACTGCGACAGTGAATTTGCAATGAGATGCGCTGCGAAGAGTCTATGTGTGATTTTGAAGTGATATACCACTATTACTAATTCCGTAGCAGGGTCCCTGTCTATTTTTTCTTGACGTTACTCCTTCGTCACTAGTTTATGGAGTTTAAGATCAACTTAGGAAATATAAAAAGCTAATTGTAAAACAAAAGTTGTAAAAACTTAACATATGGGTGTGACGTAATTTCTACCCGACTGCCGAAATAAGGGGTTTTTTGGGTGGTAAATCATCAAATAACTTCCCCCGCTCTGGGCGGAGCGAGTGTCAGACTTTTACTGACTAAAACCCACCCATGTTCCTTCTATTGCCCTTTACGTCCCGCGGCCGCGGTATCTCTTTCGAACAACCCGCAACCCTACCCAACCTACGGCAGCCGAAAGGATATGTTTTTATTTGAGCGTATTTTTTCGTTTTCTTCGCAATCCCTTTTCATTGATATTCTTACTATGAGGGTGCATAAAATAGTCAGTCATCAGCTTTGGGAGCTCGCCATATTGGATTTAGCATGACGATACTTAACTAACTATGCATTGTCATACCAATTTAAGAAAATACACAAAGTTTTAGTTGAAACTGTTTTAAAATACGGTTGCAAAAAGTAACCTACACAAACATTTTGCATGTTCTTGCAGGTAAAATTTTGCAAGTAAACCCTGGTCGACGCCTAATACAAATTTTAACGTAGACAACCAAAATACTTACTGCACTGAGCACGAGATTCTCTATCTCTGCAGTGGCAACGCGACTTGGACCCCATCATCATAACTTCAGATGTCAACATGCTGGCAGACCTAAGCTCTGGCACTTCGAACTTTGCGGTGTCTACCTCTGGAGGAAACAAAAAGAAGAAAATATAATGCCCGGTTTCTGAGGATTAGTAGCTAGTTTGTGTTCCGTAACTATGTTGTTATAATCTCGTTAGACGAACCTACGTCTCCCCAAAGAAATGCCACTTGGACCGGGCCTGAAGCCGAGCGCGGGATGTGATCGTAGCGTATGTATGTATGTACCTACGTAGATTTTAAAATTAAATAAAATATTTGTATTATTTAAGTTTATTTAAATGTACTATAGATATTTGTGACTGATTGTATTTGTTGCAAACGATTTTTTACTAAAATCCTAATAATATACCTACAGTGTGTGAACCAACCCTTCATGAAACCGTAAACCAAGCATTCTGCATATCAAAGTAAGTGACTACGCAAAAAATTTTGCTGGGAAAAAGTGACTTTTTATTTTGGGGTGGAAAATTACGGGAATATGGTAGAACTAAATGTTAAGCACTAAAATCATTATGCTGATAAATGCGTTGAATAATAAAATGGGGGTTGAGGAGGTATTTAAAATGTTTGTTTTCATTAAAAATTTGGATAAATAAGTGTGGTAGAGTTGGAACTTTGACCCCCAATATTTCCGTAACTAGAAGGTTCCTAGGAATGGTCTAGAACAAAAAAATATATCATCTTTAATAAAGATGTAAAAATAACCCTTAACGAAGCCGAAAGGCACTTGTTCTCCTCGTCATTGCGAACTTTTTTTGGTAATTTTTATTTTTTGACTTGTTTATTTTTATTAAATAATAATTTATTGACTTGGCTCGCGAGGTTGTCGACATGTGGGATGTGGACTCAGCAATCATTGTGCCGATAGTCGTATCTGCCAATGGCTTAATTGCTAAGAGCCTCTACCAATACCCGAGGAGGCTATCGTTAGGAAGCTGAATCAAGGGCTTGATACAGAAAGCGGTACTCCTGGACACGGCTCGTATTGTTAGGAGGTTCCTTTCTCTGGAGCCTAGCTTGGATCCTGTTCCCGATACCGGTGGGCTACTATTTTTAAATGTTTTTTTTATTAAGAAATATTTAAAAATGTAATTGTATGTAAAAAAAACAATAAATGAACGAAAAAATAATAATTTTACGTTTGGGGTCAATCATGAAGTCGTGATTTATCAGAAATGTGATACTCCGTTGCCCAGTTTCGTACCAAATTGTCCTTGCATATTTATTTCCTCCATTTTGAAGCTTTGTTTGTTTTTGATTACTTCAATGGGGTGCTGAAGCCGGAGTATATGCAGAATCCTGACTTGAAGTTTATCATTCACAATGCCAACCTTTTATTAAGAGGAACTCTTTGCCTGACATCTCTTCATACTTATTGAATTACCCAAACACAAGGACTCCCAGTCGCTGGAATCCTTAATGTCAACCTTAATCAAACTAAATTAAAATTAAAGTTATTCATACTAATAAATTCATTATTATTTGATGGTGCCTGACTGTGAGTTGCCTTACAGAATATTTCTCTCGTCTGTTTACGAATGATAACGAATTCTGATTAGATATTATGACAACACCTACGCACTGTAGAGAAATTTCTATAATAGATTATTATGTATCTACACGAATACGAGATTAGTTATGAAGCAAATATCTTTACGATATTTCATTGAAATGTCAGGTGCGAGCATCAGAAACGTGCCGTGTTATTTTAGTCTCATCCTACTGATTATATTATTGAGTAGTAAGTAATTCGTCTGTTACACGTTCCAATTCATAATTAACAAAGAGGTATCTATTTTGTTTGACGTGATAGACCAGAGGTTAAGATCTCGCTTCTCATGGTTGTGGGTTCAAATGAACAAGTCCCTACTAATGTGACTTTTCAAATTCTTACGTACTTTTTAAGTACATCTTGGAAATCACACACACTGGTGAAGGAAAACATCGTAAGGAAACTTGGACCTGTAATTAAATGAGTCTGAAATCGCCAACCCATCTTGGGGCAAGCGTGGTGATATGCGTGCCTTCTCTGTTTGAGAAGAGCCCTTTGCCCAGCAGTGGGGCAGTAATAAGCTGGTATTATCTGTCTGATTCAAGCTACAGCATAACTAATGGTGATAGCACTAAAATGTGTTAATAGCGTAGTCCAATAAAACTGTTTCAACAAATAACTGACCTGCATCAACACGGGCAGTAACTTTAATAGTATTCTTCGAAGAGGGCTGCTTTATCTCCTTACTGACCACAAGTTTCGTGGTCTCATACAGCGCCTTGTACACTAAACAAATGACGAAACGGTGAACAAAAAAATTCAATTAAATTAAACCAGAAAAGGTATGCAGTTTGATATTCTGCCTGTTTCTTGATAAGCACGATCATCGCGACTAGTGTCGTACAGTAACCTGGTGATGGACGATGCTTATTGAAGCGCATACTTTTAGCGGGTAGTTCGTTGTAAAACACTTCCACAAGAAGGTCAATAAAAAAAATGTTAAAGTTTTTAAAAGGGGTACCTACATTATATAGCTACCTGAAAAAGACATAGGGTACTTTTCATTCCAGGAAAGGTAACACTACTTTCAAGCAGGCAGCAAAACAAATGGGTCAGGGATCACACTACGAAAATTTGAATTGACACAAACATTTAAATTGATCATTTATCTTTTTGGAAAGACATAATGGCTAATTCTATTTTAAAACAATTATGTTTTACAAAAATCTTCGAAGGGCGTGGAGTGTCGTTGATCACACTACCATAGGTAATAGAACCAGCAAGTCATCAAACATGCAACTTTACAGAAAAATCAAATTGACGATTGAGTGACATTGTACCTACTCATTTTCTGCCTAGCGTTTTCCCAACTTGTTTATCTGGATGCAGATAAATACCAGTACTTTACGTAAAGGGACTGGCTTTTTGACCACCACAACTCAGTTAGTACTGGGTAATATTATACAACTGGTGATAGACTGGTCGTCTTTGCTTTCCGAAGAACGGAGGGAAACCCTGTATGTTAGGGGTGTTCACCCATCCACAAACACACCCAAGCAAAGACGGTTCAACCTGAAGTTCGATCTGAGAGGTTGATATTATTCAGCCATAAGCTCCTTGATTGGGCATTGAGCGACATTTTACTGTTGTATACTTTTTCTATACAAAGACAAAAGTTCGAACCCGCTCCGTTTGTAAATAAATAAGTATACCTCTACAAGATTTTCCATGACAGTATTCAACGTTTTTTTATGAACAAAATCATTCACGTTTCCTTGTAAACACAGATAACGTCGTTGATTCCTTGCCAATGCAGTAGCGTTCTTGCCAACGCTTAATAAATCAACGCTAAAGTATCTGAGGGCGTATTTTAGGCCACTTTCCCGATGATAAAGGGCAAATAACATACTGTTTTGGCGCAGATATTCTACCACAAACCTTATGTTCCCTTATTTTATAGCGTCACACTGTTTAGCTGGAGGAGGTAACCACAAATAATGGTAAACTTTTTGCTTTTGTAAACCTATCAAATGAACTGACAACTTTGTCATATTATGTTTGTTAAATATTGGAAACGATATTGCAGACTATTCGGTTAATAAAACGTACATATATGTTAAAAATGATTGCTTTAAAAAATAAAACCCAGCCAATTGTGAGTCAGACTCGCGCAGTGCAAACTACGAAAAAACGGCCATATCTTTTGACTGCGTAGACTTTAGAGGGTTGATTTTTCACAATTTCAAGGTACTAGACTAGGACTACAGCCAGTGGAATTTCGTAGAGTATTTCCGACGTTTGGCTCCCAAATTCGAACGGGCCGGGGCTGCTTTCAAGTAGCTCCTGCCCAATCGCCAGTGAGGGGGCCAAACGCCACCTGCCGTAGGCTCTATTCCGGAGCCGTGCGGTCCAAGGTCCTTTACGGGACCCCGGTATAGGCACGTTCGTTGGGGCGGCGCGCCATCCCATAGCACGCGCCCCGAAAGGTGGTAGCCACAAGGCTGATCCCGGGCTACCGCACGATCTCCGGCGAGATGGCGAGCCTCCTGGAGCGGATTGAGTAGAGCACACTGTGGCGGTCAGCCCAGTTATCAGGGCGGGGAAAATATTTGATGATAACCCATCCGCAAACAAAAAGGGACCACAGACTTGAGTACATAGTTTTAATTTCAACTCGATACCTCCACACGTTCCTGAGTTAAGGGTCTTGATTCTAAAAGGGTTCCATTTTTTCCTTTTGAGGTAAGGATCGCTAAAAACAAGTTTTATTGCTGCGAAAAGTCATATAAGTTCACTATAGAAAGTGTATATTTGGTTAAGAGACGGCGAGAGATAATATGAAGGAAACAAATCCACCTAATTACCATACAAAAATAATAACAGAACACAGACCAAACAGCTTATTCAAATAAGAAGTAAAATATAACCACTAGTTTTTACGTCAGGCTCCGCCCGTATGGAGGTTGGAAATTATCCCAATACCGGGGTTAAAACTATCTTATATGGTCTTCCCATGTGTCAAATATCATCGAAATCCGTTCAGAGGTTATTCATGAAAAGGTGACGGAAGGACAGTCATACAGAAAGATTGATGCCAAAATCTCGGCATAATTTGAAATTGCAACTGCAGGCATACTACCACCTGACAGAAAGATTTATCGAATTTGTAACGTTAGAATGGATTGTTTCTACCTTTTGGCGAGAGAACTTCCTTGATCAGCGCGTTGGGATTCCGCTGACTTCCATCTCTTAGAGAGCAGTGAGACGTCAGCTGCCCGACGGAACGAGTTACACATGCCCTTTTCACTTCTGAAATTGAATTATGTTATTTGTAGACAATGCTGTGTTCGCTACATTAGCAAATTGACACGACTGAGTGATTTATTCTTCTTTCAACTCATAGTGCTCAGAGACAATGTTTTGTGGGTTTCTTGCTGATCTTGTCTCGTTGCTTTATTATTTAGGAATCCTATACTAGGAAGCTAAGACATTGTAATGTCTAGTGTAACGTGATGGTATGATTGCTATGGCGTAGCAAACGAAATGAAGTCATTGATTGCTACGGCGTAGCAAACGAAATGAAGTGATTGATTACTACGGCGTAGCAGACATACTAGCGTTTTTGATATGACGTAGTTGACGTAATGGCGTCACTGTTACTAATGTATCTGACGTGTATAGGCCAGCATATCTATAACGTAGCCGACATAATAGTGGCACTTCTATGAGGTCACTGACGTGATTGTTTAATTGCTATGGAGATATGGTGGTGTAATAGTTACTTGTGCGATAATCTATAGCTGAGTCTATAAAGAGCGGTTACCTTTATCGGCCGGAGGATCAAGCTGGATTCCAGCGTCGGTGCAAGGCTTGTGGATCACACATCGAGGCTCTCCGTACACAAACACACAATCTAAAAATATACTTAAATATATAAAAATATAAATATAAAAATTCTGAAAATCAAGTAAGCGATCAAATGCAAGTCTTGTAAAGTATTTTGTATACATAAATAAAGTACTTAAACAACAACTCAAAAACAATCGTAGGGCAATAGCGCTCACCAGATACAACACCCCATTTGTTCTCTACTTATCATCCTTCCTTATAAAGGAGTGCTTCTACCCTCAGACCTCCAAAACGCGTTATTTCAAGAATAGTATTGTCAAGAGACCTTACCAGGAGTTTTCGGCATATACAACTGTCCACCACTGCACTGCGGGGGTGTAGGAAGGACACACTGAGTCGTCAACACACACGCAGACTTCTTAGAGTACGTCGGATGTAGCGACCCCGTCCCTAAACCCAGCACATGGGTGGTTACCATAGTTTCATGGCGTAACATTATTAAACGAGAATTGTTTTAGGGCAGTTAATTTACAACATATTTTAAAAAAAGTATGAAAAAACCGTAATCTAATTTTTTTTAAGTAATCTTGATTTTACTGATTATTATTAGCTAGCAGTTCTTGATGTTAAAAAGGACCTCTCGTAATACGCGGCCACGACCACGACTTGCGGCATAGCCAGTCCATATCTTGAACGAAACTGGTCGGGGGCTTGGTTGTACGACCAGACATACTTCCTGGTCCAAGCATCTGCGGCCAAAAGGTGTGGTCGTGGCAGCGCAAAGTGCGAGTTCCCTAAAAACGTAAATTGATTGCCTTAAAAACATTTCCACTTAATAATGTTACAAGTAGTAGTAATCAAAAAATAGATTGAATGAAAATAACATGAAAAGCTGCCTACCTATTTCATACACCTCGATTTTTGCAAGTTTATCGATATCACACATTTACTTTTAATATAACTGTCCAACTTTACAATGATACTCAATTTGGACCCCTTCGACCCCTTGTTGAACCGACATGGAGATTCTAGGGGAGAAATTGACTAGTATGACTTTTTGTACAAAAGAAAAATCAAATTTATTGTAAGGCATCAATATACCTGTCTCGCAAATCTCTGGGCAAGCTTGAAGTATAGATTCTTTGACATCTTTGGATACATAGTTATCTAAAATTGGAAAATCCTCGTTGATTTTAGTTAAACCTTTTTAATAAATACTATCTACCTTTAGTTTTGACATACCTGATGTAAATACGTCCACCTTTGTTGGGTTTAGAGCAATTTGGGTTTTAGGTTCCTTAATATAAACATCGTTAGAATTTATAATGGGCAATACATCTGCAAGGCTATCCTTTGATAAAATTATTGTTGGGAGTTCTGAAAAATATAAAAAATGGTAGTTTCTACAAGAACATAAGACATAAGACACACACAAACCACACCACATGTAAAACTTATATAAACGATGTGCTTACCGTATGGCACCGGTTTTTCATCGTCATTACATAAATGGCTATCAGTTTTCAAGGTAAAAGTGCATGATTTTCTCATTTGATTGTCTTCATCAGTTAGCACTATTGTGTCGATAACTGCAAATAAAAATTGACAGATATTGCAAATATTAAAAGCAACCAGATTGTTGACCAGAAGCAGCAAAGTATGATAAAGTCAAAGTATGATCCTACTTTTTAGCCGTATGCTCTGAGTAATAAAGTTGAAAAGTAGTCAACAGTCAGTGTCTTCGGCAGTTCAAACTTCAAACCGGACTTGAATTTCTGTCCGCTCATCACTTTTGTTAGACTATGTAATTCTGGGATAAGGAGATGAGCTTAAGAGACGATGCTTGTGCTGGCACAATCTGCACATCAGTGGTAACAATGATTTTGCAATTATGTCGTGGTAGAATTGACGGTTTCCCAAATTAAATGCATGTGTTAACACAAATCACCGTATTCATCTGAACTTTTACAAGACTTTTTTCATGCGGATGGAAAATCATCAAAGAACTTCCCCCGCTCTGTGCAAAGCGGGGGGTGTGTCAGACTTTTACTAACTAAAATCCACCCATGTTCCTTCTTTTACCCTTTGTTCCGGGGCCACGGTAACTTTTTCGAATAACCCGTAACCCCGAATTTTACAAGCCTTGCGTGAACTACTAAATAATATTAACAAAAAACTGGAACATACCATTCTTGGAACTAGAATTGTGAGAATTTGGAAACTTCGTTTGATGAAGACCTGAAGAGAAAAATATGACTGCAAACATTTTTTTCTTACCTTAAAGTTACAGCTTATCTTTCAGCTATGCATAATAATTATTATCTTCATATTTCAGTTTAGTGTATAATATAACGGTATACTTTTTCGAATGATTTTCTTTTCATTTTAAAATAGGACGCTATTTGCTCGCACTTTCTCGATTGCTTAGTAACCAAAACAGGCCATTCACCAATTTCTTGTTTTTCAGCTAAAATTGGATAAATCCAATACTTTCTCAGTATATCTTCTCAGTTATATTTTTGTTTACAATTTAGTGGTAATATTGTTTTTCTGCGTAGGACCAAGTATGATTGTTGGACAAAACCATGACGACAAGATGACACAAAGCCAGCTATCGGCTACTTACCTGATTCGATGTAATGAACAACCTTAGTCTGAATTGTGCCGGCCTAAGTTGAATAAAAATCGTCCCATAGACAGGCGCCCTAAAGCCCCGGTGTCGTAACAGTGGCAGGACGAACATTATTTCTCGTTGTGTAAGCAAATTAAAATTGCACATAAAAATATCGTGGTTTGTGCTGAATCGTGTCGATATTACGAGGAAGATCAGCGTAGCTGGCATCACTAATAAACACATATGCAATCGCAACAATAGCTGTAAACTGTCAGAAAAGACAAACTTTAAATGATTGGCGATTTGTTTATAAGAAGATTATGGTTGTTAAGATGGTGACTGAAGACTGAACTGAGACGATAGCATATCGAGCCAAAAAGGTTTTCTGAACCGACCTTTCAAAAGGAACTACTTAACCAATAGGAATATTTACAGAATGAACGGGCACGCTCAACCTGCGCCATCCAGGATTAAAATAAAGCCAATGATCTGGCTGTAGCGCTACATACTGGCCGAATATTTGAGTCCTTCGACACGCACAACAAAACAAACGGCTTATTATAAAAAAAAAGCTCTCCAAGGTTTGTTGCAATAAGCAAAAAGGTTTTATGATATTTCCGAATAGTCTTTGATAGTAGGAACAAATTGTAAACTTAAAATACAAACTTGTTTCCATGGGGAGGTCATTTATCCATGTCGATGGTATCTGCGAGTGGATAGAATCTGTCTTCTTTTTACCGATCAGGCGGGATAGGGACATCAACTGGTTGTTGACACCTTGAAAATAAATAACAAACGTGAGTTTTTTGTTGTGGTTCAGCCAGTCTTTACTAATATTGTAAAGAGGAAACTTTTTGTTTGTTTGTTTGTACCGAATAGGCTCCGAAATTACTGGACCGATTTAATATTTTTTTTTACCAATGAAGCAGCTGTGGGTGAAATCGCTGGGCACTGTTTGTTTATTATTAAATCAATAATATTACCGTCAAATTGTTAAGGGTGTTTATTTGGTATGGATATTTTTTTTATCTGGCCAAAAAAATTCAATAAATATAAAAATAAATAAATATCTTGGGACAACTCACACACGGCTATCTGATCCCAAGCTAAGCAGAGCTTGTGTTATGGTAACCAGACAACTGATATACATACTTATATAATTTATAAATACATACATATTATAGATAAATCACACCCAGACACAGAACAAATAATCATGCTCATCACACAAAGTTTGTCCTGGGTGGGAATCGAACCCACGACCTCCGGCTCAGCAGTCAGGGCCACTAACCACTAGACCAACAGGCCCGTCACTAGACCAACAGGCCCGTCAATGATATCTTTTCAACCTAATCAGTCCAGCAGATTCGGAGAACAAAGCAGATAAACCAGATTCGGATAAGTAAGAGACACACAGAGTGATCCTACAAGATTCCCGTTCATCATTTGGACGTATGGAACTCTTAACTTTTTCAACGCCAGAGCATAAACACACTCGCGTGCCCTCCACGCCAAGAAACTCATTTAACGTACATTTTTGTCACATATTTGTGTCCTTGATGTCCAGGGCACGCGGTTGCTTTTCACATATATGTGGCAATGGCGTTCAAAAGGTTAAAACATAAAATAAGTAAGAAAATGAATTACTATTTTGCAGGTCGGTGTTTGATTCCAATGCTTTATTCGAGCAGTTCCTGAAAATTTTCACCTCCAAGGACTTCTGCCTGGTATGCACCATGGAAGTTTGTGCGAGATTCTCCGTAACTGTATAAAACAAAGATTTTGTATTATCAACCATTTCTATTTCTACAATGATACGCTACTACTATAATTTTGTTTCTTGTTGCTACGCCGTAGCTGCTACGGCGTAAGCTATCTACGCCGTAGCTAGTCAAACTACACGTGGTAGCTTGACAAGATTACGAATGGAAAAATAAATATAGGAGGATAGTGGTCGTTAACGTGACTCTTGAAGGATCGAAGCTTGTGTTTCGTGTTTGGGAAAGTGTTATAGGGTTGTCTCAAATAGAATTTACGAAACAACCTGGAGTCTGAACAGTACTTGATTATGTCGCCCTATTAAACGTTAGCTATAGTGCCATCCCGGCTTATGAGTCTATCTTACCTGGTCCTCTTTTGTAGTTAGTGTTAGTTTCTATATCGATGCCCGCCAAATTACAGGTGTACTGTGGTGTCACTGAAAATATTTAATATACTGTGTTACATGACTCTTCAGGTTGATTGTTCACAGATTTGTTTAGATAATAATTGTAGTCACGAATTAAAATTATAATTATTTTCCATCTTACGACAATTATTACAGGGTTACCTAATGTGGTTACACAATAACAATATGTTAACTAAGTTTTGTTACTATTTACAAATAAAGCTTTTTATTACATTACAATGATTTATTTATAACAAGCCTTTCTTAAGAAATAACGAACCTCTAACCATTAACATTCATCCGCTAGGTAGGATGATGCATTGGCTTGCAGTTTTTTTGCTAACTCAAAGTATTTATATAATAAGCATTATACAGGCTCTTCTGAATGTCATAAAACAAAAAGATACTGCCACTGTCGTAGTCACAAGACATAATAACTTGTGAAAGTAACAGTACTTTCACGTCCACTGCTGACAAATACCTTTTTTTCTATGCGATATCTAGCCAAGTTTTTTCTTAAAACCGTTCCAAGTATTTTTTTTATTAATAAGATTAATACTTGTAATACTAACCACTGTTTCTGGAGACTTCTTTCTTAATACTCGTCTCCGACATCGCTGGGAACTGGATGGACGCTGCGAGACCGCAGTACGACGTCATCATCGAGGCGCTCTTGTGCGCGGTTGGTACTACAAGGATTTTAATTACACTTCAGTAAATGTCTAAGCAGGTACAGTAGTGGCAGTGATGGCCAAGAGCTACTTGTCGCTAGTAGTATTATTGTCTCACCATTATTGAAAGACATGTGGTATCTACCAAATACAAGTGCGCTCTGCGTTCGTGTTTGCACATAGATTCGTGTTGTCATATCTATCGTCGCGATAACCAGTCTCCACCGAGATTGGGTATCACGGCTAAAGCGGCTGATAATTTTTGCTATGGTGGCCAGTCTTTTAACTTTTGAAATGAAAATGCAAAGCAATGGTAGATAGGAACAATTCATCGTTTTTAAAATCAAACCATCACGACCATACTCCAAATAAAATAAATAGATATATATTTTTAACGTTGTCTCACACAGGAATTTCTCCTGTATCGTGGTTGCGTTTACAAACATTAAAACTCACATACACAATCAGCTAAACCCAAAACAACTACCTGTAGGCCATACCTACCTACCACAGGCACCAGAGATTCACAATTATGTCTAAAACTTGTTTATGCCAATAAATAATTTATTAATTTATTATACAAGTATTTGTTCCGTGCGGGGATCGAACCCGATACGCAGCGCAACAGTCGATCGCTCAGCCATTGCGCCAACCGTGCAGTCGATAAATAAATCTTCCGTTCCAAAGACAACTTGTATATCTTTGAAACATACTCAATTTTCTCAGCATAGCATTGGAAAGTAAACGTCACATAAGCGTGTAATATTCTATACACGCGAAATGCTTCCATGTCATTAAGCGCAATTGTAAAGGGCTTTCGGAATAAATGCCGTGAAAAATCACCGAACACCCCTTTTAAAATGCAGGGGGCGGGAAAATGTATGGCGTGATAGAATTGTATTATTTACAGAGCCATTTTATGGTTATTTGTGTGGTTATATTTATCGAAAATGGTGTAAAGAGCCTCCATATTTAAATTTCACTCTTAGTCATTCACAGCGTTATTTTAAAAATCATGGGCCCGATTACATTGGTGTTTATTTTTATTTATGTAAGATAATACTCTTAATCTCAATCTTGCTAAAAAAGGCAGTGTCTAAAAAAGGTAATAATTACCATTATCACCTTTTTTCAGACACTGTTGGTTGTTGCCAAAACATTTATTAATTAGTTTTACCCTATGGTCGCCTGACATTACCAGACATATACAGGACTAGCTTTTGCCCGCGGCTTCGCTCGCGTTAAATTCGGTAGCGCCTTATTGATTTGTAATAGCAACGCTAAGTTGTCCCGTTTGTTCCCTCTTTCTCCCTCATATCCCACTCTTTTTTTAAAAAAAATAGCCTATGTCCGTCTCCTGGTTCCCAACTATCTCTGTACCAAAATTCATCAAAATCGGTTTAGCCATTAAAGCGTGAAGAGGTAACAAACAAACAAACAAACAAACAAACAAACAAACAAACAAACAAACTCACTTTCGCTTTTATAATATTAGTAAGGATAAGGATGTAACGGAAAGGGTATATACATACCAATAGCGAGGCTTGTTTTTTTTTTTTTTTTCTTTCTTTTCTTTCTTTCTTTTCTTTCTTTCTTTCTTTCTTTCTTTCTTTTTTTTTTTTTTTTTATATTTAGCTGAAACCCTTGCGATATCGTTTGATAAGCCTTGAAGAAGCCTTGCTCTTGATATGTATATACCCTTTCCGTTACACGTTGTATAGGAATCATTAAAATTTGATCCAGGAATTCCATAAATAATTTTATTTATGGAATTCCTCAGTAGCATTACGAAGTCAAGATTTCCGCCTGGTTGATGGCAATAGGCTCGTCCCCTCATCCATGAGGCTTAGATATAACTGGCAAAATGTGGGCGTACTATTAGGTAGGTACACCTCTTTTTTCTGGATGGAATATCATCATATGACTTCTCCCGCTCTGGGCAGGATGGAAGAAAGCCCATCCATGTTGCTTCTTTTGCCCTTTGTGTTCCTGGGCCGCGGTATCTCTTTTGATCTAACTTACAGCCCTCGCAGGCATTAGGTACATCTGAGCCTAACATTAGGGGATTACAAGCGTGATATTATATGTTTATCTGTGGCTAGTGAGTATGAGCCTTAACGCCTCTTATTAAGTACGAAATACAAATTAATTATTATAATGTATGCCACATACAAATGTCACTAAATAGTTTTTACTCACTCTCGAACTTGTCGATTATTTCAGTTTGTGTTGTGGTTTCACTGGTTACGCGGTTCAGCGTGCACACGGATAAAATTTCGTCACGACCAAAGCTTGGACCTACGAGAGAAGAAGGTTTAATTAAAAATACAGTAAAATACACCTTTGCATTAAAGGCTGTCACTGCGTTTTACACATGTCTACGCACGTGGGTTCTGTTTGTATCCGACGGAGCCCTTCGCCAAGCGTTCTTGACTGAACAAGCGCGTGCGTGTTACTACAAAACGGCCTCGCGCGTGCTCCCGCGGCGGTATGCACTTTTCTATGCAACCACTCGAGCGTCCGTTAATCTCAGTTCGGCACCTTTCAGATAGGAACTCATCAAATAATTTCTCTCGGTCTTCGCTCGGTCTCCCGGAGTGGAAGGCAGTGTCAGACTTTTATTGACTAAAACCCATCCATGCTTTTTTCTTTTACCCTTTGTGCTCCGGGATCGCAGTATCATCAGTAGTGGCCCTGGCAGGCTGCTTTGACCGAAATTTCTGTAAGGCGCGCTTGGAACAAAAACCTGTCGTCACTAGACGTACGGACGGACGGTTAAATACTTACTCATTACAGGCGTGATTATTTTGTATGAGCTCTAAGCTCCCTGGCTTTCATTTGATACTGTATTGAGCTCAAGAATGAAATTGTCACACAGTAATACGAGACAGATATGGAGCTTTACAAAGCCGGAAGCTTTTCCTAAAACTCAATGGTTAAATTCAATTCGCCCGGATATTATAGGTTGACGTGTCGCTAAACTAGGGTCTAATCTGGCGGTTAAGGTCGCCATTTTATTAATTGAATGTCACTGGCTATGAAGAAAAACTATAAATCAAATTGAGTCGATCTATCAACCGAGTATTTGGTGCCGTCGATAGATTGGCTACGATTGCCACCAAAATAAAATATATCATTCTGGGCATACAAAAAAGTTACTAAGTAAAATTACGCGTTCGAAAAAAAAGTAATTACGTTTCACAGTGCGTTGCGAGTGATCAATAGCTTTATTAAGGTCTAGAGAGAAACAAATAAAACCATTCACTAGTAGACATCACATGCACGTATTTGTTTAGGACGAGATTGAGTAACGAAATTGAACACGATCTGCAGACCTAAACAGCGTTAAAAAAATTATGAGTTGGATACGTTTGCAGATAAACTAGTATTTTTATTATGGTTTTATATACTAAAACCGATAAAGTAAAACAAACTGATTAAGGATCTTTATAGCCCTGTAAATATTTATCATAAAAGTTTTTTTTAAGCCTTGGACGCAACTCGCCTTATACTCGCAATGATGCAGCCTTGGGTGGAGCACGTTTGCTTACAAGAAACCGATTCGTCAAACTTCGAAGATAGGTAGGTATACAGATGATCAAGGAACAGAGAAGCCGGCAGTAAATTCCACAATTGGCAGTTCCTACATTAAATAAGGAGGCATATAACTTGATTCGGAATCATAGATCTGATTAGTTCGAAGATTTTTAATTAAAAAAAAAAACGGTTTAGTACATCATTTTCCTGCCCTGTCCCATTTTATTTCGGGTCGGCGAAACACGATTTCTTCTTAAAAAACACACTAAAATAACGAATTCCCGTTCAAAATGTAAAACTTTCTGCATACACCTGAAATGTTTTTGTTCTCTTGACATTCATAAATGACAAACAAAATAGATTACACAAATACACGTATTTATGACATGTCATATGACATAGCGTGCAGAGGGTTAACCTCGGAATAACAAGCTATTTATTTATAACTTTTACGCACATTTGTAAAGGAGAAGTTATTTCTATCTGATGTCACGACATGTTCACGAGTAATGCACAGTATTTGTTTTGCAGAAAGGAAATAGGAGATTAAGAAATTGTTGTATTAAGGTTAGGGCATTCGGTCCCCGGGTTTTGTTGGGGGAACTAAATCGGGTTTCGATGCCTTAATTAAATTAAAGAGATTTCGTCACGATACCACCGACAGAAAGAACCGCGAACCGTGGTGGCAACGTGCGTCCCCTAATCGCATTGAAAAACGCAGCGACTGGACTAGTTTACATGTAACTGTATGAAAACGGTGACAGGCCGTAATGTCGCCATCTTTCTTTCAGAAATATAACAGAAATCTTTATTTATTTCCGATTCAGTAAGGTTGCACTGACAAGCCTGTCAAAATCACAGTAACTTTATTCTCTTCACAGTAGGGTACCTATTAGGTTGCAGCTATTAGAAATAAAATAATGTGCAAGGTTTGCAGAAAACGTCGCTATAACGGTAACTGAATTATAGCTTAAGAAAGCACACTGACCTGCTATTTCCTCTACAATGTATTGAATCTCAGCATCTGTGTTGTTCATGTGTCTTAGTTTCATCACGTCTGACGCAGTGGGACCGATAGACTTGGTTTCTAAGCCGACGTGGGTGTTAGTGCTGGTCGTCACGCAGAGTCGTCTTACTAAAAGGGGTTTGAAGATTTTTGTATGTAGCGTGGCTTGTCCAACTCCACCATTTTATGTTTTTCCCCGTATCAAACCTATATTTATCAAATAGCTACGGTCCGTAGTATCATCCGCGCGGATGATACAAGCTATCCATACCAAATTTCATCAAAATCCGATAAGGCGTTTGAGCGTGAAGGAAGAACGAACATACCATACCCATACAAACTTTCACCTTTTTAATATTAGGCTGATAGCTAGCTATTGGTGCCGATTCTGATGAACCACCGGATTAAATCAGCCCAATATTAAAATAACATCTAATCACAATCTAATTTTATTCCACACCATTTTTGTCGCGATTAAAGATAGTCTGATTTAGCTTGACTACCACTATTTTTGGGGAAAAAGACAATTTCAGAATAGCGTGATTACTATTTTCTTTAAAATTGAGTAACTAAACTACTCGTATCATTAATGCTCTCAAAATATAACATGGTTAAGTAGTGTTACTTTAATCAGTTTCAGAAGAGGAAATGTCGTTCGACGGGACTAAACTTTTTGTGGTTTTTAGAGTAGTTTTAGTTTAGTTTGTGACAACAGAATCGACAGCACTATCAAAACAGTCAAGTTTTAAATGAGACTGATACTTCTAAAGAGTTACGTTTCCGAAAAAGCTGTCAAAATTGTGCAGTGGCAAAGACAGACCAGGAGGTTCAAACAGAAGAAGGTAACAGAATCATATAATGATAATAATATAAATTACGTTAAAATTCTTAAAATGGTCACAGACGCAGTTAATATTGTGAATTGTCATTTGTAACCATTTTACGAAAGGTAACGTGATTCATTTTAGACCCCAAGATTAATATGATATTAACTTACTTTTGTTACTGCTCTCTACTTTCTCATGCGTTTCAAGTGTGGCGACGGAATTGCCGATTAAAGCCTTCTTGATCAAATTGTTCAGTAAGATTTCTGTAAAAGTGAGTTGACTTTGACATTTCTGATAATTCTATAAGTTACAAGTTTAATAATATTTTTATTGTGTTTTTTTATTAAGAAATATTTAAAAATGTAATTGTATGTAAAAAAAAAACAATAAGTGAAAAAAATAAGGATAATATTTTTGTGTTCACCAAAAATACTGATCGTGCACCAAATATTCTTTCCTGAATGTTAAAAAAATGCGTAGGTTAGGTTAGGTTAAACTGTGACCCCCCTACGACCAGTAACGACTTGCATTAATAGAAAATGGATAAAGATATAACACTTTTTTATTGTAGTGCGCTGATGCTCGTTATGACACATTTTAATTAACATATTTTGGTGCACATTCAGTATATTTGGTGGAACACAGGTAAAATAAGGTAAATGAAATGGGAATAAATTGAAGTACTTTTAAATACCATCCAAAAATAATTTTTATTGTGTCATCATTAAAAGAAGTTGTAAGTTCTGTCCTGTTTTTTTTTTATGTAATGCATTTTAGGTACCTACCTGTTTCATAATATGATTCCAGTCCCTTTGCCGAAGTAGATCTGGTGAAATTAAAGACGGCCACGTTCGGGTCAGTGCCTGTTAATATAAAATGTCAAAGTATTAATAATTTATTTATTTATTTATTAAAACTTTATGCACATGTATCAAAACAATGTACAAAGGCGGACTTAATGCCTTGGGCATTTTCTACCAGTCTACCTTGGGGTGATGCAGAGAGAAAACAAAGTAGGTGCAGGGTGCATAACAGAAAGTATTCGAAAGAATTATATATATAATTACAATTAAAATATAACTATAAATACTTATATACATACATACAAAACAAAATAATAATAAAAAAGTAAAGAGAGTTAAATATACAAAAAATAATTAAGAAAATCTAAATCAATCAATCATTTAACTTGGAGTCGAATCTGCCAGCTTCTTCAGCAAATGTTCCCGAGCTTTTACTTTAAAAGTGAACCGACTGGTGGCCAACCTGGTATCCAGAGGGAGCGCATTCCAGAGGAAGACTGCCTGGACAGGGAAAGAAGCTTTAAGAAAACCAGAGCGGTGAGTAGGACATCGTAGAAGACGGTTATGGGAGGAACGAAGATTCTTACTGTGCGCAGAGCATAAATATTGAAAATGTGAAGTTAGATAAGAAGGGGAAGTGGGTTTGTTGAGTAGAGAAAAGAGTGTAGTCAAGGCCCTCAGCGCTCTGCGCTGTCGGATGGGCAACCATTTTAAAAGCGACCGATATACGGACACATGGTCATACTTACGCAGATTAAATACGAATCGAATGCAGTTATTCAGAAGTCGGTCAAGTTTATTGAGAAGATCTGCATTCAGGTCATAGTAACACACATCACCGTAGTCAATTAAGGGGAAGATAAGGGACTGAACAAGCATTGCCTTTATGTGTGATGGGAGAACATTCTTCAAACGGTAAAGCGCACGCAACGTTCCGGTGACAAATAATTATTAACAAATATTTGTGTGATCGACAGGTCGTTTATTCTAGGTCTGTCTGTTTGTGTATGTGAGTTTAAATGTATGTAACCAAGGACAGGTGAAACTATTTAGTGTGGGGCAAAGTATTGTAAAAAAAGTTTTATTTTGAGATACATTCTCAAAATAAAACTTTTTTTACAATACTTTGCCAATATAAAAACGGTAAACGGTTATATATGTATAAAGCAGTGGAAATGCTGTCTGCGATTGCTTTCGGGTGACTATGATGCTGCAGTTTGTTGAAAGTAGTTTGGCTTTGAAATTGTCTTTTAAATTTACCATTTCAGCATAGTTTTACGGTACGCATTTTACTGTTGTCCGGTTGCAAATAATGGTGACTTTTATTTGAATGCTGCACTGTTTTCAAAATCATAGACTCAATTTTAATAAAATTTCTTATCTGGTAATTTTTTGTGTGACTGATTACAAACACAAACAGAAATTCACACATTTGTATGTTAGGAGTTAAAGTCCAAAACAATCATAAGAAGGAATAGTAAAATCCACGAAAAATATGTTATCAAAAACAGAAATCCAGTACCGCCTCAACAATTTACTGAAATCAATAAATCTTAATCAATGTCTTAATAAATATTTGTTGAAAGACCTATTAACCAGCAAGAAACGTTTTAAGGATTCTAGGCAAATTTTCATGAATCCGAAATGTTGTTAAAATACGTTAGATAGACAGAAAGCTAAGTCAATCTGAATCCGACGCAAAATTATTTGGCAAAGAATATTTAAAGACACCTAACGAGTTTTCCTAAACTTTACTTTTTATTTACAAAAAAACATTAGTCAAAGGATTGAATTCTTATTAGCAGTTTCAGAAAAAGATTGCATATGACTTGAATATTAAAAAATGGTGTTGTTAGACTCAGCAACTCATGTTGTTCTGTACATACATATATGTCAGTTGAGTTACTCAAACGTTAGCTGGTTTTGTTATCTGTATTATTGTCTAGAAATTATTCCTTGGTTTTAAGCTAATTTTTGACCAATGTTTGTCCTTATCCAGTTTTATTAACCTCTAGAGGACCGCCATTTTTTACGTCAACTATCTGTCAAGCACTGATGGGCGGACTCTTATCGTAAGCGTAATCTGATTTTAAGACTTATCTTTACTACAAATACAGTTTTAAATCGGCCGGGGTTTGGTGGCACAAATCTGTGATAGCGGGGCTCAACGGTAATACTTGTTTACTGGCACGTTTTTGTGCCGCTGAGGCTCTAGAGGTTAAAGTTACAAAAAAAGAAAACATAAGTAGGTATAGTAACTAAACTGGAACAGCGACGTTATGTTATCATATCACATTTGTATAGAGCTGTGATCACACTTAAGAGTAACCGCGACAGGCCTTTTTTATTTAAACATAATTATATAACATACAGAGACATCCTCTACCAGTCAACCTTTAGGTGCTGCAAAGACCAACTGTGATAGTTGCAGTTAAGAAAGTTGAAGATTCAATATTTCAAAACCATCTTTTTGACGGATGGGAAATCGTCAAATAACTTCCCTCGCTCTGGGCGGAGCGTCAGACTTTAACTGACTAAAACCCCATGTTGCTTCTTTTGCCCTTTATGTTGCGAGGCCGCGATATCCTTTTCGAACAACCCGCAACTCCGGCAGGCGGTGGCCCTGATAGGCCCCCCTGCTTTGCTGACAACTCTTTGAGGCGCGCGTGGAACACGAACGCTTTCTTCTAACCAGTACAGCCGCGGCTTTAGATTTTTATCACAATATGCTAATGAGTGCTTGCTTTTACATTAAAAAAAGGTCTCCTTAACAGATGTAAAGACAAAATTAGAATAAAAACCTCTATATGATTAAATTTTCTTACCGCATGAAACTTTCAAAGGCCTTCGCGTGCCGACTTCGTCAGGGCAGAAACATTTTGACGTAATAGTTTCACCGCTGTTTGTAGAATCTGAAGTAGTTGCATTGCTGACAGCTTTTGACTCCACAGTGTCATTGCTAAGATCTTTTGAAGCCAAAGTTGCATTGCTTCCTATGGCCGTTGAGACTACAGCCGCGTGTTTACCAGCTACGCAAAAATATCACTCTTTCAAATTATCAATTGCAAATTATTAAGATTTATCTAGGCTTAACCTAGAAAAATCTCGTGTTTTTAAACGCATAAACTCGTACATATTAAAGAATAAAATGTTTTGGAAGAAAACAGAAGTTGAAAATATAAAAGTTCAGAGCAATTTAGATTGTAAAACAAATCAATAACTAACCTGTTTTTGTTGAAGGCTTGTTCTTAAACAGCTCTTTTGATGATATAGATATTACCTTTGTGTCTGAAAATAAATGAAAGATAATGTGAATGAAAACATTACACTCGTTGGTCGAGTGATCGCAACCTCGACTGCTTAGAATCAGGTTCTGGTTCGGTTTCCGTGTCGGGCAAAGTGTTATTGAGTTTTTCCATCACAATTTTGTCAGTAGCTGACATGGGGTTGGGATTTGTACCTGGTTTGTGCTAAAAGTCTCGCCCTCTATTACACGGAACCTAAATCATAACTAGCGAAATGTGTGAGTACCATTAGATACACCTCTCGACGATACCGTTGGTGCAGTGGCTGAGCGATCGACTGCTGCGCTGCGTGTTACGGGTTCAATCCCCGCACGGTACAAATACTTGTATGGCCTACATGTAGTTGTTCCGGGTCTGGCTGTTTGTGTATGTGAGTTTAACTGTTTGTAAACGCACCCACGATGCAGGAGAAATTCCTAGTCGTTTAAAAAAAACAAGTCTTTCGGAGATTGCAGGCGTTATGCTATGTAATAGAAACTAATACTAAATAAGGTTATCTAAACTAAATGAGGTGAAATATATATAAAAACCTGCTTTTGTGAAACTCAATTGAAGTGCTTGTCTAGTTATCGTTGTGTGATTCTACAGTCGCAAATTCTGAGGCGTGTAGAGTAAATACGTCGTTTTTTGATTCGAAAATATATTAATATGTTATAGTATCCTTTAGTATTTTATTAAAATTGTTTGCAACTAACACAAACAGTATCATCCATAGATATGAATAACTTCTTAAAATAATGTAAATATTTTTGTATTTTTAATTTTAAAATTGACGTATTTACGTTAATTAACATCGCGCACTCATGTGTGCCTCTGTTCTCGAATGGAGTATCTAAGGGCCGAGTTATGAAAAAGTACCTGTAAATGTAAGTTTCTGAATAGCCGAACACGTTTGGACAGCCAAATGCTCCTTTTCCTTATCGTCACCAATAAGAAGACATTCTGCAACAAAATTAATGACGAAATTAAAACATTAAACATTTTGGCATGCATTGGTGGTTATTTTTCACCCAAAAAAAGCATTATCATCCAAAAAAAGCATTATGGCAGCCAGTTTTTGGGTGTTCTTTTTTTTTTTTTTTTTTATTTATAATGAACTCACTCTTGACCTCGATCTCGCCTGATGGTAAGCGACAGATGAGGTCTACGATGGAGCGAGCGAGCCCAGAAGATGCCTATTAACTCTTGTTTTGAAGGCAGACGGGTCGTATGTGGTAGGGAACACAGAAGCTGGCAGAGAGTTCCACACCTTGGCCGTGCGCACAATAAAAGTTGAGGAAAAGCGCTTAGTACGACAAGACGGTATATCGACCAAGTACGGGTGGTACCCTGCCGTTCGTCTGGTAGCCCGGTAGTAAAACGGAGATGGTGGGATCAGGTCATGGAGCTCCAGCGCACACTCTCCGAAGTACAATCTGTAGAAAACCGACAAGCTGGCAACGTTACGCCTATGCGCCAGGCTGTGAAGCTTGGACACAAGCATCTCATCGCCTATGAGCCTTTTGGCCCTGCGTTCCACCGAGTCGAGTGCAGCGAGCTGGTATTTTGCCGAGCCATCCCACAGGTGGCTGCAATACTCCATACAGGAACGGACCTGTGCTTTATACAAGTTACAAAGCTGTCCCGGCGTGAAGTATCGCCTCACCTTATTTAGGATGCCCAGCTTTTTAGCTGCAGTCTGTGCTTTTGACTCGATGGTTGGACCGAAGTTGAGATCTGACGTCAACTCCAGTCTGTTCAGTCACGGAGTTTTGATTTGTGTCCGGTTAATGTCAATAGCTTGCCCCATAGAACATGGGACTTGAACATCATCATTTTCCTGCCCTTGTCCCTTTCTATTTGACGGCGCAACACGTTTTCTAGTTCCATTCTCCCCTATCAGACGTCACGGCATCATTTACTCCTTTCTCCTTGACTTGGAACATGGGACTTGAATATAACTTGCAAATTATGGGTTTACTCGTAGTGCGCGTAAACCTTTGGAGATAACCATGGAATTCCTTGCTAGATCTTCTCCATGGGAACAATAACAACCGTACCCTTTTTTGGACGTTTTTTTGAAGTGTCCATGTAGGCCTATGCGAAGTAGAGAGGCCTGTCAGGGACGCTGTCTGCCGAGGTTGCGGGTTTTTCGAAAGAAATACCGCGGTCCGGAACATAGAGGGCAAAAAAGGAACATGGGTGGGTTTCAGTCAGTAAAAGTCTGATACTTCCCCCACTGCACCCAGAGTGGGAGAAAGTTATAAGACGATTTCCCATCCGCAAAAAAAAGCCTGTGCGAAATAAAATATTTCGATTAAGAAAGTGACCCAATTAGACCCAGGCGGACCGAGTGAGGGAGAGAGACAGAAGAATTGAAAAATACAAGCATACCTGACATAAAAACTTCATCTTTTAGTCCAGTAAGGGAAGGTGCGACGCCCGCCGACACTATACTTTTCAACTTGTGCAGTGACATTTGTGTTTCTATCTCTAAACAAATTAAATATCGACATTACAAACGGAAATAGTATCTAATTTTTTGGCAGCTTTGACATCTCGTTGACTTAGAGACTGGTAGCGGCCTATGTGGTGTTAAGCAGCATCACTTTGTGTCAAGAACATTTTGCAGGTCTACCGTGACAAAGTCCGAAATGAATGTAAAATAGAACGGGACGCCATGCGCCATGTAGCCATGAAATCTGGATACGTGCACGGGTTATGGCAATAGGCTCGTCTTCTTTTACATGAAACTTAAATGTTACTAGAGAAATGTGGATGTTATTTAGGTACACCTCTACCTTGTCCAACAGGTATTACTAGCGTGGTGTTATGTTTATGTATTAGACTTATTTCCCGTTTTATTGTCAAATAGACAGAGAGTTGTTGTGTGATAATATGTTGGTAAAGGTTACCTTCTGCAGCACCCTTTGATTGGAAATCTTCGACTTGAACAGCGATTTCAACACGTTCTATTTGTGTAGGACCTGTAAATACGATTAGCATAATAACTGAGCACTGGCTTCTAGCCAGTCCCAACACTATCCTGCACTCGATAGCTGACCGGGCAGACTGCCCGCTAATGGTAACGCTAACTAATCGCACTCGACCTCTAGTAGTTTTAGGGTTTTGTATGTACCCAAATGGTGCCATTTTTTTTTAAACTTGTTAGTCAACCTATGAGGTAGTAGTATCCTGTGGGTGTCTTGAGAGTCAGGCCTCCAGCCAGGGGCAAACTTATATATTAATCGACTGCGCGCTAAAGGGCGTTGCTGGGGAAGGATATCAAAAGGCTGGATATGAGTTCCATTATTTGGGACATGATTTAAATTTACTGGCTCAGTAACGCAAGCTGGCTTGATGGAAGCTTTTCCGTTGGTATGAGGTCGTGAGTTTTAACCTAGCGAGTTTTTAATTGAAATACGGTGGAACGTTTATCGTTTTACGTTTATCGAGCTTTACTTTTGCCATAAATCCTGTAGGGCTATGATTCAAGCAATACTTTTTAATTTCGTTATGTAATTTTGAATGAAAGCAGTCCAGCACAATAAAAAAACCGGTTTATTTTCTTAATGGAATCCATTAAGTTTGTATGACTATGGGTCTACCGTTAATTTTTAAGAAAAGTGGAACCCGGATTGGATTACTTTGTTGTCCGTCTATCTGTCTGTCAAGACCCTACGCTTAGGAACACGTGGAGGTATCGAGTTGAAATAATTAATAACAAATACTGAGCCGTTTATGTCGGTTTTCCTATACATTCACAAAGGGAATAAAAATCTAAAGGGAGTAAGTACTCTATAGATTTTGATTTCCTTTTTCCCTTTACTGGTAAAGAAACTTGGCAAGAAGCAATATCATAGAGTACCAGTAAAAGAATAACTCCAAAAACCGTTAATTTTAAACAAAAAAATTTATTACTAATTCAATTGCAATTGGTATACTAACCCCGACCTTCGTCTATGTAGGGGACATCAAGGAACAAAATGATGTCAAACGGCAAAGCGGCAGTTTGTTCTTCAATACAGTTTACCTTTTTGTAAGAACAGTGTCTTATACTTTCACTAGTTGCCTATAATTTTGTACCGAACTCTCACTGCGCTAGTCCGACTTGCACTTGACCGGTTTTTCCTTTTTACGAAACTTATGATTTTCGAATACATGATGAGGATATATGGGTCTATTTTCTATCTTGAATACACTTAATGAAAACCAATAATATGATTATTTACTATTAATGGCTGGATTAGAGTAGCTGGTAGTCCTCTCAGCTAGCGCTGGGTTGCATGTGACGACTCCCATGGAAACCGTATCCACAGAATCTTCGGGTGATATTTGTGTGCCAGTGCCTGTAACTTTAGAAAACGTTTTTGCTTATTCTATATTTGAAATTTAAGCAGTGGTAGTCTAGTGGTGTTGGCGGAGGACTGCTAAGTAATAATAATAGTTATTGCCCTATATTATACAAACATATTTATGAATTCCCTAGCTGCTGTACTAGTTAAACTGTATAACAGGAGCTAGTGTCTTCCCCTTAATGTTATGGTACAAGTTAAAGGTTTCGTGTTCGAATACCAAGAATTTTGATTTTTCGAAATTATCACTTGCTTCAGTTAAGGAAAACAGCGTGAGGAAACTAGCGTGCCAAACAGATATTCCTCGACGGCATGTTAAGCCAAGTTAGAGGCCAATGGGTGGCATAAAAACTCTGATAACACGGCACTACTTGCGGAAGTGTAATAGAGTCATCACCCCCTCACACACCCACACAAATACTCACACATTTTACACTCTTCATTAACACTCACCTATACACCCATTACTCACACACATCCCATAACATTATGTCATGTATTTTATTTAATAATTTCTTTTTATCTTTTGTTTATCTTTATTATTTTGTTTAATTTTTTGTTTTTAAATATTTTTTTTAATTTTTGCATGGAACAGCATTCCATTCTGTGTCTGGAGATGGGCGTTGTTAGCTGCGCCACAGTTTATACTTTTGCGGCTAACATCGTTTACTTGTTGTACTACATTCTTTTGTTTTTGTTCCGAAATAAACGAAATTGATTATTATTACTACCCATATTATAAAGATGATTTAAATTAGAGGAAGCAAGGAGGCAGTTTATAAATTATTTAAAAAGTAAAGAAGTCAATGATTGGTACAAAAGTTTTCTTTTTTATTTAAATCTTTTCTAAATTCGTTTTAAAAGTCTGTGAGACAAATTTTACTGAAAAATAATAGTACCACAGTCAAGTAATAAACTAGATATCGTGGCTTGACTCATGATGGCAGAATTACGTCCAATTTGTAGTCTATTGTTTTGGACAGTCTTAAGTACTTATCGGCTTTCCAGTGTGTTTTTACCTAAATTATCCTTTTCTCGATTCATAGTAGAACCTGCGTTTGAGTAGAATCTTCTTAAAATAGGAAACAATGCTTGCTGAGTTCTTGTTTCACTAATAAGATGTGTTATATCTGAAAAGAATAATACTGGTTTAAGTAATAAAATAAAACAACGCCACATTTACCAAAGCCTAAGAAGGCTCTCGTTTGGCAGTTGGGGTGCTTCTGAGGGCGAATTTCACCAAACCGAGTTTAGATGTCAGTGTTTTACATCTCTTGAATGCTGTTTAATTGTATTAATGGCGTTCAGATTTATTGCTGAAATTCACCATTGGAAGAAAATTCACTAAAGTGAAATTCACCCGAAAGCTTACCTGACCCAGCCGCGGGTCTGTAAAATGTTATATCGCTGCCAGAAGGTACAGTTGTCGAAGAGGTGATGGCGAAGATACCCGGGAACCCCAGATCCGCTTCTGGGATATAAGAATATTCATAAATATACAATGAACATCATTTGAACTCGTCCATAGACGACAATAACTTACTAAACGCGCCCCGCACTCGGGCGAGCGAGGGGACGCCGAGGGAGGGACGGCGGCAGCAGCTTATGTGAGCACCCTCCCGCAAGATACGCGCGTCCGAGTAACACGCTAGATTGTACATGCATAAATTAAATAGAAATCATAAAAAATATCATCAGATAGAAGTGCAAAAATAGGGTCTAAGTAAGACGGTATGCAGAAGGGTGTTGTGAAGCAGCTAAGGAGACGTCTCTGTCTAGCAGTAGGCTATGCTAGACCAACTTGGTTGCTGCTATAGTAAATTAATAATAAATAATTTATTGTTGGACCAAAATTGTTGTACATTTAGTAAATCCGCCAAACTGCGTAACAGGTTGTCGGTGGGATTATTAGTGGTATTCGCCAATCAGAATTTGTTCTGGCTAGTTACTTGCTGCACATTTTTATGCAAGTTACACTTCCTGTTTTGAAGCAGATTGTAAACTCAAACTGTACTAGCTCAGTCGTTTATGCAATGAAAGAGTACAGCGACACGATTGATGTCTATGTAACTCTAATAAAGCGGCAACATCATCATCAATAAAAGCGTTTTCAAAAGTTACAGAAACAGCTGTCATGCCGCTGTCACTGTCATCTAACATTATTTACCTGCATTGTGGCACATAATGACATTCGGTTTTATAGCGTCCGTATTACAGATATCTCTGATGACTTGCATTTGGTGCATACTGAATCGCAATGGTGAGGGCGCGGATGGAGGCGTGAACAAAGGCGCGGAACGAGGCGCGGACGGGGGTACGAATGAAGGCGCAGAAGAAGCCGCGAAAGACGGCAAGGACGGAGGTGCAAACGAGGGCGCGGTTGGAGGTGCGGATGAGGGCGCAGGCGGGGGTACGAATGAATGCGCAGAAGGTGGCGCGAAAGATGGTAAAGACGGTGGTGCAAAAGGTGGTGCGGTTGGAGGCGCGGGCGGGGAAGCGAATGAATGCGCAGAAGGTGGCGTAAAAGAAGGTAAAGACGGTGGTGCAAAAGGTGGTGCGGTTGGAGGCGCGGATGAGGGCGCGGGCGGGGAAGCGAATGAATGCGCAGAAGGAGGTGCGAAAGATGGAGGTGCAAAAGGGGGTGCGGTTGGAAGCGCGGATGAGGGCGCGGGCGGGGGTGCGAATGAAGGCGCAGAAGGTGGCGTGAAAGATTGCAAAGACGGAGGTGCGAACGAGGGCGTGGTTGGGTGCGCAGATAAGGGTACGGACGGAAGTGCAAACGAAAGACCGGGTGGAGACGCGGATGAGAGCGCGAGTGGAGGCGCAGATGAGGGCGTAGACGGAGACGTAAATGAGGGCGCAGAGGTTGGCGCGAACGGAGGCGCGGACGGGGGCACGGGAGCAGGTGAGGGAGTGGACGCAGTTGCGGTTGCAGGCGCAGGCATGGGCAACTGCACAGTCGCTGGCGTAGAAGTGCTTGTTTTCTGATCAGTCATGTGGTTCGCTAGATCTTCAGTATCTGTGAATGAGTATAATTAAATAAGAAAAGTAGTAGATAAGGTCGTGTATTGTCAACACCTGAACCACAGCACTGGGGTATCGTTTACAATTTTTATCAAACCACCAGATTTGGTAAACCGATTAACTCAATGGTAATACCTGTAGGTTGATCAAATAAAACAACTTCCATTTCCTCCAACAAACTTGTTGTTTGTTCCACACGTGGTGGTGTTTTATCTGGAATGTTACAAAAAAACATTTATTTTCACTGTCTTCTTTCTATCGATGTGTCATGTTATTTGGCAGCGCTGTAAAACGAAAGTTTTCCTTTCTTTAATTTTCCCCTTTCACGTTGTCAAAAACTCCTTTTTTAATTAACTTTCCTAATTCATCAATATTTTTTTTGGTATTATTTTCCCATCCATCCATCAACATACTCATTCTTTATTCACATGCGTTTCATCCCTCCTCATCATAATTGCATAAAATGTAACAATAATAGGACCTGGTGCATCGTGGTTGAAAAATTTCGTATAAGCATGGCCTGCCTAACTTCTGCCATTTAAAAAAAAAAACGGCCGCGCAGAAACCTATATTAATCAATGGCTGGTATCCCGATTCCGAGATTTAAACTAACAAGTTTTTCTAAGGTGGATGCGCTGGGGCAGCCCGATATTCAACATTTCTAGTTATTTTTGCATTGTGCAGGCCTGAACCAGGCTGCATGTTAATTAAAATATAAATCGCGACCATAACAAATATATGTCTTAAGAGAGTTATCCTTACTAATATTATAAAAGCGAAAGTGAGTTTGTTTGTTTGTTACCTCTTCACGCCTAAATGGCTAAACCGATTTTAATGAATTTTGGTACAGATGTAGTTGGAACCCTGGAGACAGACATAGGCTATTTTTTTTAAATAAAATGGAGAAATGAGGGAGAAAGAGGGAAGAAAAGGAAAACTTAGCTTTGCTATTACAATAAATCAGGCGCAAGAGAAAAACTACAGGTATCAGGTACCATACCAGGCAAATCAGGAAAGGGGAACCGTGTTACCCCGAATTTAACGCTAGTGAAGCCGCGGGCAAAAGCTAGTAATTCATATTTTAATTAATACACCATCCGACACCGGCCCGCAAAATGCAAAATCCATCGGAAAATTGAATTTGACATGTTTCCCTGGCGCCACCTTACACCTTAAAGTAATAATAGTAGTAATATACCTTCATATTGACAACTTTTAACCGAGTTGCCGACGGCCATGGCTGCGTCAGGTTTCCAAGTGAAATCTTTATTAAAACTAGTACACTGGTTCTGTTGGCAGTTAGGAAACTGGAAGCCTGATAGATTCTTATCCGTTATTAGCACATTAGAAGGTTTTTCTTCTGTAAAAATAAAGGCACGGATTAAAATCGCTAGATGTCACGGTACTCAGGTGGCGTAAGTTCAATGGATGTGTGTAATTTGTCATGGATGAATAGATACGATTATCAGAAATAAACGGAAACGTAATTTTTTGAGCAGTAAATAGGGTAAAGCTAACGATTTGAATGTTTAGTTAATGTTCTACGTTAAAAACATAACAAAAAAATGTTTGCAGCTTGTTGCACAACATGGTGCTAGGTTTCTGGAATCAGCAAGTAGCCTGCAAGGCTGGATTTTATACGCGTACGTTTTGGTGTATTGGGTTAGCCATGTCAAATAGGAGAAAAGTCGGAGAAAACGGTAATACTAATTACGGATTTCTCTGTTAAGTCGATTGATTTTCATGATTAAAGTAATAAAAAACGCCTTTACTTGGATTGGGGAAGAAGGGAAACATTGATGGACCCGAGTTGACTTGTCTCGACCAGTAGCTCGTTTTACAACCTACAAAAAATTAGAGTCATATAGATATTTACATAAAAAATCTTTTTATGACGAGGATAAAGCTTATCATTGTGCTTTCTGAGGTACAGAGGAAACTCAGTACGTGATGGGTGGTCACCTATCCACATGCCAACCTGGGCAAACGCGGCATAACCTAAAGATTGATCCGACCGACTGTTATTAGTTACGATCTCCTCAGCTGACCGTGGCTAAAGGTAAAAGATAAATATTGAAGGAAAGTAATATCCACACTTGTTTCAACTATTGCACGTCCTGAACCCCGTGGCGACTATTAGAAAAACGTCCAGACAATGAAGCTCAATGAGTCCCAGCTTTTCAGAATCCCTTACTATAATCAATTAGACAGAGCGTTTTGTAGTTTGTGCGTACGCCCAGGAAGAAAGACACAATATGTGGCTGTGTTAATAGTGCCAGTGGTTGTGCAGGATTGGTAGGAAAGGAGGTGGGGCCTGCAAAGGGGCACCACACTGGCTTTGTGTTTGGGATTAGTCCATGATAACCACTTGCAACAAAGCAAATGTATGAATGCATTATTTGAATTTTATCGATACGAAAAGAAGAAGAAGAATAGTTACAGTAATTTAATATAGATTAATTACCTATATCAGTTTGATTGGCGATAGCCTGGAAGGCTCCCAGGTTGAACGTAGTGCTAATTGCAGCAGATTTCTGCTCCTTCAGAGCACTAGTGCCTAAAAAAAAGAAAAAAGTTTGTTCGTTAAGTGAAGGGTTTTCTCACACGATTTATGAGAAAAAGTACTTAAAATAGATTTAACGAGGTACAGTTATAAGCATACACACGACTTATATATACACACATCAAAAGTATCTAGGGATCAACATATATTTTTGCAATAACTTTTCTCCTGATTGATATTAATTAAAATTTTCTTTAAGGATTCATCAAATAAAGTGTTTTCGTTTGTCACAGTAACGATAAACCAAGTCACCTTTGCATTAATAAAGAAATTTGCCATTTTCCTAATAAAGGGATTTTTGACATTTGAACCACTAACATTAAAGTTCGAAAAAAAGACTGAAATAACAGTTTTCTTTAAAATTTTATTGGGTAACTTAAACAATTAATAATCCGTGTTTCTACCGCGAACACTAACAACACAAGAACATCGGTTTGGCATACTCAAAATGAGTTCATCCAAATCACGCTGTGGAATGGCCGCCCATGTTCGTTGCAACAACAAAAAAAGGTCTTCTTGCGACTGGATACCCTCCATATTCGGCAGAGCTCTTCTCTGTAGCATATCCCATGCATGCTCAATCGGGTTCAAGTCTGGCGACTGAGCAGGCCAGGGCAGGACATTGATGTTAGCTGCGGCGAGAGTCTGTCTTACAACTCTTGCGGTGTGCGATCGTGCATTATCATGCATTAACTGAAATAAGGGACCGATTTGCACTTTTAGAGGAACGATGACGTCTGATACAATCGTCTCAGCAAAAATTTGAGCGTTGAGGTTGCCTCTGATCCAAATCAACTCAGTTCTTCCGCCGATCCAAATACCCGCCCATACCATGATGGTTCCACCACTATAAGGATGGACTTCCTGGCAGGATTTTAATCGCTGTTGGCGTCCAGGGGTTCTCCAGTGTCGTATACGTCTTGTATCCGGTCTCATACCAAAACGAGACTCATCAGAAAAGCACACGAAACGCCATTGTTCTTCTGCCCAATTTCTGTGTTCAAGAGCCCATTGATATCGAATCCTACGATTGTGCATTGCTATAGGTGGTACCCGTAGCGGTCTTCGGGAATGAAGGTTCACTTCATGCAAGCGGTTTCTGACTGTTTGGTCGCTAATTAAGTTCCCTGAAGAGTGATGAAGCCTCACGGCTAACATCATGGCGGTTATTGTTGGAGCTCTTCGAGTTAAGATTTGAATGTATCGGTCTTGTCTCCGTGTGGTGCAGCGATACCGTCCTCCATGGCGCTCAGCCACGGTACCAGTGCTTCGGTAACGTGTCCAAAGTCGACTGATAACACTCTGACTTGTATTCAGAGCTAAAGCTACAGTACGTTGCCGGGAACCAGCTTCTATCATTCCCACGGCTCTGAGCATTTCTTCCCTGCTTAAATGACGTCGCCGCTCCATAATAACGTTGGTTTTAATCGGTAGTAGGGAAACAGTAGCACTAATAATGTCTTCAATGCGTTGTATGTTTTTATAGGGAAAATATTGACAGCTTATTTTCATCTTTTACTCGAATTTGATTGAGAGTTCCTGATTCAAATTATGAAATGCACCAAAAAGGATCCATATAAATTTATAAAATCATAAATTTATTACAAAGCCACATCTCAATCTCAAGAAATCCGCATAAAAATGCTTGATCCCTAGACACTTTTGATGTGTGTATTTTTTATAATTACATTTTTATAAACTCAGTATTTTTTAATGCCATTTCATAAAATTGCAATCCATACTTTATTTGAGAGCCGCTTTTGAATGTTGCGGAAGTTTAAGGAACTTCTTTTCGTGCCTGTACTTAGAAAAGCGGAAATAGGCCGTATATTTAGTGTGGAGTGATTGAGATCACTTTGCAAAAGGCTTTATAGGAAAAGACCAATTTATAGTGCTGTAGAGGTTTTATAACCATTAGCAAACCTTTTTTCTCTCTTCTCCTTTTTTTTTGCAATCATGTATTCGCATACTCAAATTGTTTAAATATAGAATTTATATGGTAGATGAGGTGATTGCAATAACGAATTAGCACACCTACATGACATAAATTACTAATAAAATAATATTAACTTGTATTAACATGTATATTGACTTGGCTCACGTTGTCAACATGTGTTATGTGGACTCAACGATCATTGTGTGTATAGTCGTTACAGCTAATGTCTGAATTGCCAAGAGCCTTGACCAAGCAGCTAGATCAAGGGTTTGATACAGAGAGCGGTACTTCTGGACACGGCTCGTGTCGTTAGTAGGTTCCTCTCACTGTAGCCTTGGTTGCCGGTAGTTTCGACCGTGTTCCCGATACCGGTGGGCTACCATTTTTCGTATTTTAAATGTTTTTTGTTAATAGAGAAATATGTCAAAATATAAAAAATGTATGGAATAAACGAATAACATTAGATAGTATTGTAGTAGCCTATTTTATTGACTTCTCCGTTCGGTTTTTTTTGGTTAATCATTGAAAACGATCTGGATAATTCGATTTTTACACGAATCGTCCTTGACCGAAATCTTGACCTTAGACCTAGTAATTACTGAGTAACAGAAGCATAGCTCATGTCTATGATAGAGCTATAACCCACCGTGATCGCAGAGCAGAATGCTGGATATGAAATATTAAGGGACATAAAAAAGATGTACTGGAATTATCTATTTTTGTAATTATATTCGATTTACCTGCTTCGTTGAAAATAACAATAGTAGTTTGTATATCAACGTCTTCCCATACAACCGAGCGTACCAAATTTTGTATGTTGTGGACTGAAAAACAATATAAATATTTTAGTTACGAAAAACTAAAAAAATGACACTTTTCGTATTCTTCTAAGCAAACCTTTTCATTTGTTATCCACATCATGCCAATGCATAAAAATAACTCCGTCATCTTTGGGAGGCCGCCATAGTAGATTTAGAATGTCGTCATTTATCTAACCATGCATTGTTATACAATGTAAACACAATTGTAAAATTTCACTTCTAAGATTTCTTTACATGGGAAGCCAGAAAAAAATAATGAATTAAATTATATCAGCTTTTAATTTGTGGTCTTTTACAACGAAACCGACTCGAGAAAAGGTGTATTTGTTCTGCTCGTTCTCATCATTCCTTAGCTTGATCTTTCTACATTAATATCCCTTATGAATTTCGGTTACGGCGAATAAACTCAACGGAGACGTAAGACAAATTATAGTGCACAAGCTTTTGACCTGACACAGTCGCAGTGTGTTCATTTACGACAATAATCCGGCACGACCGCGACCAGATTTCGAAGCGCGTGGTGTCACACCTCTATCTTCCAGGCTGGGGCCTGGAAGATAGAGGTGTGACACCACGCGCTTCCGTAAGGTATTTTTAGTGCAACGTGGGCGTTGCACTAAAAATACCTTACGGTAAACGCCAATAACTCTTTCCCGACCCGGGAACGTAACCTAGGACTTTAATATTAATATAAAATAATATTAATATAAAAATAATAAGTGGCCAGCAGTCGCGTCTTCTACCGCGCTCGGCTGATTGCAGCGCACTGAGCGACTGAGCGACGAAGTGCACAAATGAATAAAATAATATTCGTTTGGATTATGCTAGTCCCATGCGCCCATCCCATCTATTATGTAGTAACGCACTTCTTATTTATTTGTTTTATCTTGCAGTTGTCTATGTCTATATGTCTATATATATAACATATTTGCCTAACACTTTTTTATGTAAGTAGTTTATTTTTTATGATTTTACACAAATGTATGCTATATATATATATTATATACCTTTTTATACACAGAAACACAAATAAATATAAAACTCTTTTACGTCCGTCACATCAGGTCTAAGGTCCAGTTGAAAACCAGCGTCGAGCACTAGCTGCTCGGCAGTTTGCTGAACTGGGCCTATTTGGCGCAGCTGTGAGACACACAATTACGTATTTGTTGTTATCGTTTAGTTTTAAGTTTTTGTCTCATTTTGTGTGCACTTGTGGCATGGGCCAAATAAATGTTTTTTCTTTCTTTCTTTCTTACCAAAATACCAGAATTTTGCAAAGAAAACCTTATTTAGCGATTAATTATCTTTTTTATAACATTTTGTTGTACCATTGCACGTCAGAGGTATTGAGATGTGTGTTAGCGTTTGTTTCTACTTACACCTTCTTGACTTAACATGTGACTTGCTGGACCAGGTAGCCCATCGTTCAGCAGTCTTCTTCCACACGTGGTTCCACCGTAAGCAGCAAAACCGTCGGATGGAGCCTCCACTTCGCCACGACGCGAAAGATCTTCGTACTGCGTTAGAAATACACGTCAATATAAAAATTGTAGCGTAAAAACATTTTATATTGCTATTACTTGAGACCGACTGAAAGCTTCAGGTAATTCCGTGACACCAAACAAATTGAAAATATCTGAAATGAAATTGGGACGGTTTAATTTTGGACTACTTTCCTAAATTTTCGGGAAAAGTATTAATTATTTGGTTTCGTAAAAAGAGACTTTTTCTAAAATTATATTTGCGACCTTCAGCGGTATTTTTCCTAGACTAAAATTGTTTTGCAAAAGAATTTTTTGACTCGTGTATGAATAAAAAAATAGTAATAATCTATTTTAAAAGGTAAGCATTTGCCGTCTTACATAAATCAATGTGAATGAGGCCAGTTTCATAGTTTTTCCATTGAATAAAAGAAAATTTTCGCAATGGAAATGAGGTATTATACGTAAGTCGTATTTGCTTAATTATTAATACAATAGTGTGTAAAATTTACTTGAACCAAAAATCTATTATATTAATTTATTTTCAGCTAGCACAGACACCAAAGTACTAAACAAAAAAAAAACATAGAACTAATTGATAAACTAGGACCATTATAAAAAACGATTCACATCGAAATCTTTAAATACACACATCAAAAGTATCTAGGGATCAACATATATTTTTGCAATAACTTTTCTCCTGATTGATATTAATTAAAATTTTCTTTAAGGATTCATCAAATAAAGTGTTTTCGTTTGTCACAGTAACGATAAACCAAGTCACCTTTGCATTAATAAAGAAATTTGCCATTTTCCTAATAAAGGGATTTTTGACATTTGAACCACTAACATTAAAGTTCGAAAAAAAGACTGAAATAACAGTTTTCTTTAAAATTTTATTGGGTAACTTAAACAATTAATAATCCGTGTTTCTACCGCGAACACTAACAACACAAGAACATCGGTTTGGCATACTCAAAATGAGTTCATCCAAATCACGCTGTGGAATGGCCGCCCATGTTCGTTGCAACAACAAAAAAAGGTCTTCTTGCGACTGGATACCCTCCGTATTCGGCAGAGCTCTTCTCTGTAGCATATCCCATGCATGCTCAATCGGGTTCAAGTCTGGCGACTGAGCAGGCCAGGGCAGGACATTGATGTTAGCTGCGGCGAGAGTCTGTCTTACAACTCTTGCGGTGTGCGGTCGTGCATTATCATGCATTAACTGAAATAAGGGACCGATTTGCACTTGTAGAGGAACGATGACGTCTGATACAATCGTCTCAGCATAAATTTGAGCGTTGAGGTTGCCTCTGATCCAAATCAACTCAGTTCTTCCGCCGATCCAAATACCCGCCCATACCATGATGGTTCCACCACTATAAGGATGGACTTCCTGGCAGGATTTTAATCGCTGTTGGCGTCCAGGGGTTCTCCAGTGTCGTATACGTCTTGTATCCGGTCTCATACCAAAACGAGGCTCATCAGAAAAGCACACGAAACGCCATTGTTCATCTGCCCAATTTCTGTGTTCAAGAGCCCATTGATATCGAATCCTACGATTGTGCATTGCTATAGGTGGTACCCGTAGCGGTCTTCGGGAATGAAGGTTCACTTCATGCAAGCGGTTTCTGACTGTTTGGTCGCTAATTAAGTTCCCTGAAGAGTGATGAAGCCTCACGGCTAACATCATGGCGGTTATTGTTGGAGCTCTTCGAGTTAAGATTTGAATGTATCGGTCTTGTCTCCGTGTGGTGCAGCGATACCGTCCTCCATGGCGCTCAGCCACGGTACCAGTGCTTCGGTAACGTGTCCAAAGTCGACTGATAACACTCTGACTTGTATTCAGAGCTAAAGCTACAGTACGTTGCCGGGAACCAGCTTCTATCATTCCCACGGCTCTGAGCATTTCTTCCCTGCTTAAATGACGTCGCCGCTCCATAATAACGTTGGTTTTAATCAGTAGTAGGGAAACAGTAGCACTAATAATGTCTTCAATGCGTTGTATGTTTTTATAGGGAAAATATTGACAGCTTATTTTCATCTTTTACTCGAATTTGATTGAGAGTTCCTGATTCAAATTATGAAATGCACCAAAAAGGATCCATATAAATTTATAAAATCATAAATTTATTACAAAGCCACATCTCAATCTCAAGAAATCCGCATAAAAATGCTTGATCCCTAGACACTTTTGATGTGTGTAGGCAAAAGTTTGTTTGTGTGTGCGTTTATGTACGTTTGTTCCTCATTTACTCTCAAAATACTGTACCGATTTGTGTTTGTGTAAGTACGAGCAAGCGAGAGAGTATGAAAACATTAAAAAGCTTACATTTTATGAGATCATTAAGATCTCATTAATTTATTTTGTAAATATTTTCTAGTCTGTAGTTGTTTATTGTGAATGTGAGGACCATGTGGATCATAACTTTTATTTACTTTGTTTTTGACGATTGTCTGGCAGTTGAGTACTATTAGGGACCTTCACCAATGTCCTTTTTTTGGTATTGTTCGTCGTTTCGTTGAGCTCCTTGGGTTATGAGTCGAGCTACACGATAACTGACAAATGCTTGCACTGACTGGACAGGTCTACTCAATCTGTGTGGTGCTTTCTTAAAAAGACCACTTCAGACACTAATCTGCATAGTCCTCATGTAAGTTGACCAAGATTTTTTGTCTGGACTTTAAAAGAGACTATGACCTCTGAGTTTGTTTCGGCTGTTTCTTCTCAGAGTAGTCGGGTACGAAACACCGGCCTCATCTAGTTTTTAAAAAAAGACGTGTAAAAGTGTTTGTGAAAACCTACTTGCAAAATAAACATCATTTATCTTTTACTTACATTTGTACCGACTACTGGGAAACCTCTTGAATCTCTGACACTTCTTGCAACGTTCCCTCAACTCGTTGTTGCGGTTATCGTCGTAGTACCTCCTAGTCATCTCGTGTCGAAAGGTACAGCTATCAGGCGACGGGTAATCTAAGACAAGGAAACCGTTACTTTGTGAAATATGTTTAGAATGAGAATTGTTTTATTCATTATTATTTTTTATAAAACGTTAAGACAATAACATTTAAGGGGCATACAGCTAAGGTGATAAGCAGTTTGTGTATGTTGAAAAATACATTTAATTTTTTTTGGGGCGAACTCCGTGTGAAAACCCAATTTTGTTTAATTATGTAGGTATCTCTGCATCCAGTAAGGAGTACGTAAGTTATTTTAGTAGGTAAGAACTTTAAGTATTTCATGTAACCAGCGCATTCGTACTGAATATCTTTAGCACATACTATGATCAGCCATTGACCTCAACGCCTAGGGTCGTAACAGTAAAGTAAAATAAAAAAAATATATGGAAAGTTTTGATTCTTTCACAGTGTCTACATGGTATAAGTAATAATGCTCCTTTTTAACACTTTGTATAAGATGGCTTACTCTTGGTCTCAATCTTGTCCAAAAAGACAGAGATGAGCTTGACGATGAAACGAGCTATATCGAATTCATGTTCGATGCGGGTTATGTATACTCGCGAACACAGATGCAGGCAGGGATTTCCACTACTTGGCTGATCGTAAAATAAAGGATACTGCAAAGTGCTTCGTACGAATGTGAGGAATATCGACAGGGTATGTTTGACAACCCGCAGTACTTCTGGACTCCCGGTGGAAAAGGGAAATGGTGAAATGACTCGTGGAGTTGATACTTAAGTAGTCAAATTTCTTCCTGATATTGGGATTCATGAATGAGTCTTAAAGAATTGCCACATCACCAATCAAATTCACCACATCCCTGAATACTACCAGTGAGATCCCTGTCTTCACTTAAAAAACCTGGCAAGCCATTTGTGATGCATGCCTTGTGATCTCTAAACGCGGTTTTGTATTTTATGAACTTGTTCAGACACATCCAAATCTGGGCGTAGTCTGAAAAGGTGCCATGGTCCATGGCCAAGATTAAATCACATAACACTAATTTTATAAAGGGAAAAGTTTCTATGTGGGTGTGTTTGTTACTCCTTCATGCTCAAACGGCTAAACAGATTTGCTAGATTAACAACACTTTTCTATCTCGATCTATGAGGCTGAAACCGCGTACCGTGTGCTTTCAAACTCGTTTACCTGAACTATTATCACTTCGATATTTACAGGACCATTCGGTAACCGTAGCATCAGACCTCAGGAACGTGGTCGTTGTGGTCGTTGCGTTGTCACTGGACTTGCTCTGCTTTGTGCCATAACTCTCTAAAGTTGAGGAATCATCTCCATCACACATTTCGTTTTCATCTTTGGTTTGTATTACAGATGTGTTATCGCGTATTTCGGCATCTATGATGGTGCTGCTTGGTGTCTTGTTTGATGCAATACCTGTTATGTAAAATATGAATGAATCGATTTGCTTATGGTAACAGCAATTTTCTACCTACCCTACCTACCCTATCTTTCAAGATGGATCCAACTGCACACGGTGTGCAAATTTAATTTAAAATCGGATAAGTAGCTTAGACCCATCGCGGACAAGCAACGTGACACGTGATTTATATATATTAAGATTATATATATAGAGTCTCGGCGGTAATAATCTTGACAGCGGTCAATTTGAAAATATTAGTTTGGGTAAGTTTCAGCAGTTAAAGTGTTCTTTTTATAAAAAGCTTCAGCCAAAGCGCTTTTAAAATGATAAACTTTCTGTACTATTAGAAGTTTCAATAAAAATTCTTACCTTCAATAATTTCAAAATTGGTTGTTTTCTGTAGAACCTCTGAAAAACAATCAGTGTACGATGGCACTGGCACCCGTGGCACTTGGGTTACATTCTGATTTACATTTGAAGAACCTGTGTTGTTATCTGCATCTGAAATAATTGAAAAACACTCTAATCCTTACTAAAATCGAAAGTGAGTTTGTTTGTTACGTCTTCACGCTTAAATGGCTAAACCGATTTTGATGAATTTTGGTGCAGAGATAGTTGGGACCCTGGAGGCGGAAATAGGCTATTTAAAAAAAATGAGAAATTAGGTAGATAGAGGGAAGAAAAGGGAAAACTTAGCTTTGCTATTACAATAAATAAGGCGCAAGGGAAAAAACTACAGGTAGCAGGTACCTGCAAATCAGGAAAGGGGAACTGTGTAACCCCAAATGTAATGCAAGCGAAGCTGCGGGCAAAAGCTAGTTATAAAATATTTACAAAATATGTTTTTGAACTCACATGGTCAGTAACATTATTATAATATTTGAAACGGGATATTTAACATCCTTACCGATATTATAAAAGCGAAAGTGAGTTTGTTTGTTTGTGACGTCTTCACGCCTAAATGGCCAAACCGATTTTGATGAATTCTGGTACAGAGATAGTTGGGACCCTAGAGACGGACATAAAGGGGGACGAAAAGGGGAGAGAAAGATATTTTTTTTTCAATCATCACACGGGTTAAAGTTAGCGTTAGCCCAAAGTAACTATGCCACGCGGACGCAGTCGCGGGCAGAAGCTAGTTTACTATAAATTTTGAGTTTCCGACATCAAACCGTTCCGTTAACATGGGAGATATCCCGTTTGAAATACTATAAATAACTTCAAAATGCTTTAATTTTGAAAACTTTACCTTTTTTACCATTATTTTTTGACAGCCGTGATGGTTTCATAGAACACACATAACTTTTGGATGTAAAAGTGCCTTCTTCGACTTTTTGCGTTAATGGAGTGCCGCACAATACCACGGTCGGTTGTTGTCGTAATAACGAGCTCGTATCTGCAACAATTAAAGGTAAGACCTAAATGCACCTGACTTGTATGTGTGTGTTCTTATTAAGATCTAATCAAATAACTAATTGTGAAAATATGAACGACTAGCTTTTGCCCGCGGCTTCGCGTTAAATTCGGGGTAAGACAGTTTCCTGATTTGCAGGTACCTGCTACTTGCAGTTTTTGCCCTTGCGCCTTATTGATTTGTGATAGAAACTCTAAGTTTTCCCTTTTCTTACCTCTTTCTCCCTTACAACCCACTTTTTTTTTAAATATAGCCTATTCCGTCTTCTAGTTCCCAACTATTTCTGTACCAAAATTCATCAAAATCAGTTTAGCCATTAAAGCGTAAGAGGTAACAAACAAACAAACTCACTTTCGCTTTTAAAATAATAGTACGGAAATGTGAGGGTGACATTTTCCGGGGTTGCGGGTTGTTCGACAGCGGTAACGCGGCGCCGGAACATAAAGGGCAAAAGAAGGAACATAAATAATACGGAACCGGCCTAAAGCGAGTCGGACTCGAGCACCGAGGGTTCCGCACAAACTTGCGACATAAACGGCCATATCTGACGGGCCTGTTGGTCTAGTGGTTAGTGGCCCTGACTGCTGAGCCGGAGGTCGTGGGTTCGATTCCCACCCAGGACAAACTTTGTGTGATGAGCATGATTGTTTGTTCTGTGTCTGGGTGTGATTTATCTATAATATGTATGTATTTATAAATTATAATATAAGTATGTATATCAGTTGTCTGGTTACCATAACACAAGCTCTGCTTAGCTTGGGATAAGATAGCCGTGTGTGAGTTGTCCCAAGATATTTATTTATTTACCTCCACGCGTTCCTGAGATAAAGGATAACTTTTTTTTTCGATATCACCCGAGCAAAGCCGCGGACGCCAGATATCATACTTCCTACTAATATTATAAATGCGAATGTTTGTGGGAATGGATGTACTGATGCTTGTTACGCTTTCCCGTCAAAACGGCTGAACGGATCTAGGTGAAATTTGGCAAAGAGGTAAGTAGATTATAGTTTGGAATAACACATAGGATATTTTTTCCATATGCGGGTGAAGCCGCGGGTGCCAGCTAGTACAATAAAAAATAACCAACCTGTGCAACATTCCACTCCCAGTTTCGGTGCTGAATGTTTTTTAGGGTTTTCAATTGACAAACCGACGCAGTATGTTTGGTTTGTGTTCATCGTCTTGCCTTCATCTGCCTGCGACTGTTGTGACTTTTTGGGAGTCACTGTGTTTGATTTTTGGGTATTTATTAGGCTCATCGTTTTAAAAGGTGGAGCTTCAAGAGAAAAACGACATTTACTTTTAGGTAGGCAGAATAGGAAAATGTCCAAAATGGCCCTGATTGCACAGTGCCATTTTGGACATTGTCCTTTTTGAGATAAACATATTAAAGAGTATCAGAATACACAATAATTCATTGTCTTTTTTATTATGTAAGGTGCAAATACTTCTATTACACGGACTAGCTGTGTGAGAAAATGTATATTTTATAGTATTTTACGCGACTAATAACATCCGCCAACACCCATCTACGCCTTATGTTAAGAAAACAGGTACCTACCTATGTCATATAAATAGTTTCTATGCATTTTAATGTTGCACTTACTTAGGCAAAAAATACAAAAATGCATAGTTACCTACTAATTGTCTAGGTAAGTATTAAAATTAGCTAAATGTATACACACATAATTTTTCAGTCATCAAATCATACCTAATATTCATTGTTATGGTACGGTTGTAACCTCAAAATCTAGCACATTTTTAAATATATGTATAAATTCTGCAGATAGTCCTCTATAAAAATAACATCAAAAAGGAGTTTACTAATGATAGAGAACACAATACATCATTTTCCGATGTGCTTGGCTCCAGGGCCAACAATGAATGCCGCAGAGCAATGCCTTTAGCGGACTAGGGTATTAAACTTGTTATTACTAATTGATGCATTGGAACAAAAAAACTAACTCTTAGGGCTGAAACTGCGTTAAACGGACACTCGCGCGGTTTCATACAAAAGTGAACTGACGCGGGGACACGCGCGGGTCCTGCTAGCGGTAATACGCGCGGGTCCCGCCAGCGGTAATACGCGTGGGCTTGTTCAGTCAATAACGCTTGATGAAAAGCTTGGCAAAATATCTTTCGACAGAGAAAGAGTAATTGTGAAACTACAGTGTCGCTCTGTCATATGAGGTCAAGCGAACTAAAGAGTTACGCGACGAGTGCTTCACATACCCACAGAGCTCACAGATACGCGGCGGGTGTCTGTCGCGAGTGCCCGTTTAACGCAGTTTCAGCCTTCAAGCAACAATTAGTTGCAAATAACTACGCACCTGATTCATTATCTCTTGTAGGGATCTCGCCATCCGGTGGCATTTGCCAACCACCGATATTTTCATTGGAAGGTTTTATTTCTCTCGTCAAATTGTTCTGCGCTTCCATAACTAAGACGGATCGCTGTTCAAGGTCTTCTTGTTGGCAATGGATTGGCAATCCAGCTGTTTATATATTTATAATTACATTTTTAAAATAAAATATAAAAGTAATATTAGATAAGGCTGACATGACCGTGGTGTTTGGCACAAGCAAGGAGAAGCCTATACCCAACGATGGGTGTGAAGTCCCAACTGTGGGCTTGGATGATTATAATGGTGAATTCCTTTATCTAGATTTTATACGGTATTTGGTAATAGTTTTATGAAGTGCAATTTCAACAATCTCAAATGTTTTTTTTTTTAAATTCAACGTATTTTAAGGCGGAAAAAAACGTTAATAAATCGTAAAGACATGATTAATCTTGCTAAATAGCCTGACTAAATTCGAGACTGGAGAAGCTTTTAACTAAATTATAACAGCCAGCTGCTCGGGACGATCTTTAAGGAAGAAACGCTTGTTAGGGTCGGTCCATTGATGAGTGATCATCCATTACATACCGAGTTTCTTCCATGCCTCGGAACGCACGTTAACTATAGATCTTTTAGTCATTACTGGTAAAGAGAAGTCTAATTCTGACAACCAGTGTGAACAAGGGGTATGATAGGAATTACCTAGTTACAAGATTGTAGAAATAAATAGTCAGTCGCTCCTTGTAAAATACTGGTATTAAACTGCATCAGTTAGTTCGGAAGCCTACCCCATTCTAATTAAAAAGGATAGGCAGATGATGAGATTCATCTGTTATAAAGAAAGAGTTTTTTTAAAATTTAAGAATAACTAATAATACTAACCGCTACTTGAGCCAGAAATAAAGAATTCATTTGGAGCACTAGAATTCGTGGTTCCATCATTTGATGATGGGATGGAAGCCATTGGCGTCCCCAATGCCGTAAACCAGTCTACATATGAAAATAGAAAATTATTCATAATAAATGAATTTAAATGAAAAACCTGGCTGACGTTGCTTTAGAGGGTTATTAGCCCTTTTTAGCTTATACGGCTTATCTTTGTTTCGACATGCATTTGATCAAATAAATAATTATTGTGAAGATATTGTCAATTTTGGAAGTCAGCCATTATGACAAATAGAGGGACCAGTTTTTAAATTAGCAACAATTTTAACAGCTTATGTAGATAAACGCAAGTGTACTAGACTTCTTATATCATACGCGGTGGTTTATGGGAAATCATGACTTTATATTTTATCATTGTATCATCATTAAAAAATACTTAAATGTTCAAAAGGTCCATTTAATAAAATAAAGTAAATGAAGACTAATTTCAACGCTGTAATTCGAGAATCATGTTGTTATCCATTGATAAAAGTATAGTGTTACGTTCTCCCTTACACCGAGTATTAATGACATTACGCCAAATAAATTTGAAAAAAATAGGAATTCTTAAAAAAAATGCTCAAACGGTTGCTATCGGCTTCAGTTCTAAAATTCTTATTCCAAAATTGTATTTCAGAACAACACAATACTTCAACTTGTTTACCATTGAGTCGATCACTATCAATCATATTGATACGGCCATAAATCTGCCCCAGAGTGGGTATAGGTCTCGTTGATTGTACGGAAACTGGTGGAACGAGATCATCTGGACAGAATTCTGGAAATCAAAATGAACCAGAGATATGTAAACTATTGTTATCAAATAGGGGTCAAACTGTTTCTTTATATTGTTTGTGCAGTCAACTGTACGTTGGCAATAACATGGGTGGCCTAGAGTAGTATGGAGTTTTAATAGAAAAAGAGGCCAGCTTATATAGGTTTTTGGTTTTCCATGGACCATTGTAATTTTGTTATTGGATTCCCATCAGAATTATCGCTTTGCAGAGCAAGTGAAATCAAGGGTCCCGATTTTCGCTCATTGTATTGGATCATAGCCCGAAGGGACTGTGCCTTTGCCCTATGATAGTAAAGGAAGAGAGAGTGGGATTGCAAACACATGGGCGGAGCGGGAGGAGTGTCAGATTTTTACTGAGTAAAAGCTCTGTTATTCCAACACTGTAATAAAGTATATTTTGCGTAGCTCAGGTCAGTGAAGTATGCTGTCGGGGTTGCGACTCCTCCCGGAGTTGCGGTTTGTTCGAAAGAGATACCGCGGCCCCGAAACATAAAGGGTAATAGAAGGAACATCGATGGGTTTTAGTCAGTAAAAGTCTGACACTCCTCCCCGCTCCGCCCAGAGTGGGGGAAGTTATATGATGGTTTCCCATCCGCAAAAAAGGGCGATATTATTGTTTTTTAGGCCTGAACACCTTCATTAGTTATTTTAAGGCACAGTTGTTTCCAAATTGTTGGTTTCTTGCCTACAAATAAATATAAAAATTACCTGGATTGATCAATAGGTTTACTCTCTGTACATTTCGACATTCTGGTATGTATTGGTTATAGTTGTTGTTGCTAGATCGACTTCTATTCGATAGCTCGTTGTTTTCTTTGAATCCTTCCTTGTGAAATTTCAGCCGTGGTATATGACTTATTTTTAGTTTTACTGCTGCAGATGGACCAAATTCTTAAGGTTAATATTAAAATACATATTTGAGCTCGTTGCTAAATAATAATAGCTGTACGGGCCAGTTTGTCAGGGTCGCCTCCCATCACATTGGACCCCAGACGGCCACACGAACCTCTCATAGACGAAGTGGGGTGAGTATGACACCTCATCCCCCCGGGACGAGGCCACAGGTCAAGCGGACCGGCACTAGTCCAGGGCAGCGGAAGTCGCGTTTGTTCCCGCTGCCCCCCGACGCAAGTGTGTGAGGGAACACCGGTGTCGTTTCAGTCAGTACGAGTCTGACAGTCCGTGGGAAGGGCGGAGGACATTCATTGAGGATTTCCACATCGATAAAAAAAGGCAAAGACCGCCCTATTCCAGACAGAATTGATGCTATCCATTACATACCGAGGACCCTGCTTGCTGTAGAAAGCACGATAAATAATTGGTTCCGCTGTTATTTGTAACCTTTGACAGTAGGTACTGAGATCCAGTCTTGCCCAGAGGTATTACTTTAGAGCTGAGATTTGGTGGCCAGGTGGCGGTATTGTGATAAATCCTGGTGATATTGTGATCAAGCTGACCCTAACATAGTTGAGGATAGATTAGGTAGATGATGAATTTAACAAAACACCTCGTTGCAGCCAGTGATAATTAAGGAATCGAATAACAAAATTCGTTATAGATTATTAAAACAATAGCAACTTAAGAGAAAAATCTAAGAAATAAAATAAATTAATAAAATTGAGATTAATATGACATAGCAGATACCCATCATTTCCTCTCTTTTCATTTTCATTGGAGCGCCTTCCATTTTACTTGGGCCAGGCAACGAGTCACCTAAAATAGAATTCTAATCAAATATTGGTAGTCAAACTAATATAAGAATATTAATAATATCTTCAACTTGCCCGAGTCGTCACTCGACTTCATAGGATTTACGATTGGCTTGTAGTACGACGTCGGCATACGAACAATTCTTGGTAGTTTGCTTGTTATCTTTAATTTTTGTTGATCTGTTTGGGATTATAGTTTTATAGATAGATAGAAGATAAAATATTCTTTATTATGTTCACCATACTAATTACAAGAATAACAGTATACATCCTATAAATAGGGTAGCACAATCGGCTTATCGATAAAAGCGATCTTTTCAAGACAACCTTTAGATGTATTTAAAGACGAAGTAGTACTGTAGGTAGTTTGTGGTGTTCCATTATTCGAAACGAATAGCTCCATGTATAAAAAAAACACTTGTATATAAATACATAATAAAATAATAATTATGTAGAGCAAAGTAATATTTAATATTGTTGTTTAAGGAAAGAGGTAGTGCTTTTTGACCATAATTCTAAAAGTAGACAAGGTTTGAGAGCTCTCAGGTTCGTCGATGACCTCAGATATCTATTATGTGTGTCACGAAGTAATTTAAGACGTCCTTTAAGATTCCCATTGGTTTTAGGAAGGGTTTTATTGAATTCATTATCATTTTTGACGATATTTCTCGGGCTAGTACTAAACTGTACTTTATAAATCGGTATTGGTAAGCAGAATTCGCTTCAGTTTGGCCAGCGCTTTATGTGATTGAAGTTAAAGAATATTTCTTTATTTTATTATTAAACTAGCTTTTGCCCGTGGCTTCGCTCGCGTTAAATTCGGGGTAACACAGTTCTCCTTTCCTGATTTGCAGGTACCTGCTAAATGTAGTTTTTGCCCTTGCGCCTTATTTATTGTAATAGCAAAGCTAAGTTTTCCCTTTTCTTCCCTCTTTCTCCCTCATATATCACTTTAAAAAATAGCCTATGGGTCAGTGGGTCATCTTAGCCTATGTCCGTCTCCAGGGTCCCAACTATCTCTGTACCAAAATTTTATCAAAATTGTGATTTAGGCGTGAAGACGTAACAAACAAACAAACTCACTTTCGCTTTGATAATATTAGTAAGGATTTTTGATATTTTTTAACAACAAAAGAACTTAGCATGACTAAAATCAGTTCTAAATTAAGAATCTATCATACCGTTCCATATCTTCTCTTTTGAGTTGGTTCTGTTTATTCTAATTGTTCTTTCGGAGTCCTGCGATTTGAGAGTTTCCTTCGAACTTTCATCTTGTGCCTTCTTTTCCATTGTGTGTTTAACATTAATAAAAGTTACGTATTTTTTTATTTTCTTGGATTACTTTTCTGAATACGTCTTAGAATTTGATATCTGAATATAAATTGCTCTTGATTATAATTATGCACTCTGTTTAATAAACACTTGCATCCCATACTGTTACATACGTTGTAAAAAAAAACAACGACAAAAAGTGTTCGTGCTGTTCACATTTCCACTACAAAAATTTAAAATTTTAATGTTTGCTTTCACAGTTTCCAATTCAGTTTGAGAAGAAGGAATTTGTATGATTGGTAAATTCGAACTTCGATTCCTTCTTTTCTATATCTACAGATTTTTTTTAAAGAAAACCAAAAAAGTAATGCTTCGTATTTTATTTGTTATTTTTTTTACAATATTAATTTAATGCTTAGCTAAAAATTATTGCATTTTATTTTGACACTGGAAATTTGACACCGGTCGTAAAAGTCAATTTATGTTTTCTTCTAGAATGTCAACCAAACTTCTTAGTTATCGGTTTCGGTTGTTCGTGGAACGCCAAATATCGAGCGTTTTTGCTGTGCTTCTACTTCTGCTAATTTCTTTATCAAATCCTCTTGGACACTGTCAACTATTTCTTTTAAGTTTTTAGCTGGAACAACATTAAATTTATTAATATGACACAACATCGTGCATGTTGCAGGCAATTATTCCATTTTTAAAAAGGGAGGGAAATATTTCATATGAAGTAGAAGTGCTCATATAAACAGTTTTTTTTAGCGTGTCGATAGCTATTTTAATGCAATTGGCCCTGAATTTGGCTATGAGTTTAGTCCCATAGTGTTCAGCTCTTCTTAAAACGTGTAGACAACAGGATACGCAGGATCACATTTACACTCTAGGACTAAAATGACCGCTTAAGCCGAATCATGATAGCTTTATAATATGAATTACGTTAATATTCGTAAAATACCATTTTAAGAATACTAACGTAATTCATTTTATTATCCTATTATTAAAGCGGCCATCTTAGACCCCAAGAACGAATTCATCTGTGAATATCCAGCTAAGCAGGGTTTCCATGTTTTGACCAGCTTATATCCGGAATTAGCCAAAATATCTGAATACGAACAGAAACGATATGAAAAAGCTCAACAAAGTAAACTGTATGCCTACCAGTCTTTTGATTAAATTCTTCGGCTATCATAGATATTTTCCTTAACGTGCTAACATGTTTAGATATCTCAGCAGCCACATCGAGTTCTTTTCCAGTGTTCACTGCTTGGTCGTGCATCAACATCTTTCTATTTTTTGCTAAAGCTAGTTTTAGTATTTCGCTACTGACTACAGGCATTTTAGGTATTTTGAATGCTCCAGGCTTTTCTGAAATTATCTCTGATTCTTGCATAGATATACCTTCATTTTCTGCACCGTTTGAAATAGGAATGAAATGTAAATTGTCCATACGCGTCAGTTCTGGAGCAAGCGACTGTAATGTTTCTATTTTCATAGGAGAAGGGTATTTCTGTAGAGAACTCTTTTTTGAAACCTTGATGGGTAAAGCATTTGTGATGCTGTCTATTATCGTTTCTAGAAATAAATAAGTCTTGTTATTATTGTGTATTATACTCATATTGACAAACACTTTCGAAATCGTCCATGTGCGTCCAAGTCCCATCTTGCACCCTGCAAGGTACTCTGATGCATGAACAATTACCACGTATTCAGTAAATTATTAAAAACATTTTTTTTTATTTAATTAGTAAGAAAGAACATTGGTGAAACCTTCCTATGTTCAGAAGTATTTATTTACTAAAGTATGTACGTAAATGAAGCAATAACGGGGTTTTTTCTGCATTCAGAAATGACATTACAATTTAATTATTTGCATCGCATCGTGTTAACAAAAAGTAGTTACATGTGAATAAAACTAGGCGTTTCGTTTATGTATAAGACCCGTAAACATACTCATTGTTTTTACAAAAAAATATATAACATTATTGTAGTTTACTCCTTAAGAATCGATTTTCATATATAAGGCGCCCGGTATGAGAAAAATGTGAGGTGTAAAATCTACTGATGAATGACCTCGTTCGACCTCGTTACGTTTAATATTACTAGATGGCGCTTTATGAAATTTGTCGTCCGTCAGTGATATTTTTTTTTGTACTTTAGGAGTAAACTCCAGTCGTGTGTCGTCGCTGACACACACCCTTTTTTTATAAAAATCTGATACTGCACTTTTACCCAGCGTGCAGCGCACAGAAATAACATGTGGAATTTATTCAGTTAGATTTTGGATGCTGCTGTGTAATCATTTGTGCCTTATTTAAGGGGGAGCTTTGCATTGAACAGTCATGCTCACTGTTACATATCATTGTCACAAATAAGTACCCAAGAACTTGTATGTATCGATGTTGAAATGCAAAAGTAGCTCCAGTAGAAAATTATCTTTCCTTTTTTTTTTAAAGACATGCGGTGTCGGCTTAGTAACATTAGGATTGGATCCAGAATGATGTTCTGATAACGTAGTAATTGTTTGTGAGTCTTTCCCAGCCAATACTGAGAGTGTCAACACGCTATTTCGTTTTATTAGTAGCATGGATTTGGATATAATTTTTCATTCCGTCAGCTCGATATCCACTCTGCGCCATAAGTATAGTCATTTCCTTAAGATCATACTTTAATACTTATAAGATTTTGGGACGAGTTACTTTGCACTCTAGGCGGGTATGTAAACCACATCATTAACATGAGTTTGTACTTACGAATAATATTTGTTGTCATTGCATCTTCTTCTATTTGTTTTTTTTTGGAAGCTAGTTTTCTGGTCAACTCTGCCAAAAACATTGAACAAGAAGGACCTGGGGAAAAAATAACAAGAAAACAAAATTAAATTCAATAAAACTCTAAAATAATGTTTACAAATACCTAACCCACATGTACACACGACGACACATCAACCTATACAAAACCAGTTTATGCTGCTCTCTCAACAACGGATCGTAGGTACACCATCGATTTCAAGGTTTTGTATAGGTTGATGTGTCGTCGTGTGTACAGTAGTGAGACCAAATTATAATAAACACATTACGAGTATAAGATCTGTTCTCTTTGTTATGGCATATGTAATCTACGAGTATACAATACTTTAAGTACGTCGATTTTAGTCTAAAGATCCTTAGTACGTTTCATTACCATCACTTTTGCTTTTTTTCTTTGCCGTTTTAGGTTTAGCGGCTGGTTTTTTGCTCTTTGCTTTGTATCGAGCTGGCTTTTCCATGGCTGCAAATAGAAAATTGACGTTGACTAAAGAAATTTAATAATCGTTCATCCCACATTACGTATGCCTTCGTTTTTCATAAAATAAACAACGAAATGTAAAATTAACGACATTTTCTAAATATACCTACTTACTTTGGTACATTGACCATATATTCGGGTATATTTATCGAAGAATTCATGATTCTAACAATATATTTAATTACTTTGATCAACATTAAATACGAAATTTTAAATGTTGATCAAATGGCGGCTAAAATTAGCACTGACAATGTTGAAATGAAAAGGGACCATTCACTTTATTAAGGCCCTTTGTAGTTGATCTGATTGTCAAAAGTTATTACAAGTAGAATCAAATCAGCCTATAACAGGCTACCGTTTTGACGGTACCCTTTACCCTAACTATAGCTATGTCGAACGACCCTTAAATAAATGGCACAATTTTTCAGAAGCATCCCTTTGATTTTGGGCCAAGAGCCAATATAAAACGATTTCAAATCAAAAGAGGAGTCATTGACATAACATTTTCGTTAGAGGCGAGTTAAGTATTTGTCGACGGGGCACTTTGACTTGCAACGAAAACTGAATAAAGCTCGGTTTCCCAGACCCTTGAGTTGAGAGGAACGAATTAATTTGTTTGGCAATTACAGGGTGAGGTCGTACTCAAATAGTAATTAGTAATTCGAGTGTGAATGTTTAGTAAAATATTCGCTCTGGGTTGGTGAATTTTGTAGCTGCGACTTAAAAGTACTTTTGAATACAAGCGGGCATTTCGAACTTTTGCATTATGCGTGGCTTGACTAACTTCCGCCAATCTAGTAGCTAACATCTTCTAAATCATCACGTCAGAGATATGAGCCTTCAAATTTAAAATCTTGACAATCAGTATTGTACATTGATTTGATTAGCCACGCAGGAAACCTGAAAAGTTTAATGTGTGGCAGCCATTTCGGGAATAAAATGAAATGGCGGAAGTTAAGCTCACCAAATAATTGAAAGCCCTATGTTCTTGCAGCTGAAGTGAAACTCATACCCGAGTCGCAGGCGAGGTTGTTATGGAGCTGAGAATTACGAAGAAATAAAATAATAGAATGAAAAGTAGTTATCATTAATTTATTTTTTCATTGTCTACGCACAGGTGCAAGGAGAACAAAAGGTATGAAGCTGGGCTGCGAGTTGTTCGAAAGATATAGTGCGGTCCCGAAACGTAAAAAATAGAACAGGGAAGGGTTTTAGTCAGAACAAGTGACACTTTTTTCCACTCCCCTCAAAGCGAAAAGAGAAAATCAGCGTGTGGAAAACAGCCTAATATAAAAAAATTAACACGAATAAATGGTATTTCATTAATAAAAACAAATCAGTTCATAAATAACAGTGATTGCTTATGATATTCTGCTTATAAATATAATTTAACTAGCTTTTGCGCGCAGCTTCGCTCGCGTTTAATTCCGGGTAACACAGTTACCCTTTCCTGATTTACAGGTACCTGCTACCTGTAGTTTTTGCCCTTGCGCCTTATTTAATGTAATAGCAATGCTAAGTTTTGTTGGAGGAGCTTGTGGCTAAATAATAGCAGCCGCTCGGGTCGATCTTTAGGTTATGCCGCGCTTGCCTAGGTTGGTCTGTGGATGGGTGACCACCCGTTACATACCGAGTTTCCTCCGTGCCTCGGAAAGCACGTTAAGCCGTTGGTCCCGGCTGTCATTTGTAGATCTTTAACAGTCGTTACAGGTAGTCAGTGTTCCGAAAGTCTGACAACCAGTCTTACTAAGGGGTATCGTATTACCCAGTATTAACTGGGTTGTGGAGGTCAGATAGGCAGTCGCTCCATGTAAAATACTGATATTCAGCTGCATCCGGTTAGACTGGAAGCCGACCCCAACATAGTTGGGAAAAGGCTAGGCAGATGATGATGAGCAATGCTAAGTTTTCTCTTTTCTTCCATCTTTCTCCCTCATATCTAAATATTTTTTTTAAATATAAAATAGCCTAGGTCCGTCTCCAGGGCCGCTTTTGCTTTTATAATATTAGTAAGGATTGCTCCTAAAATATGTAGGTGGTAAAAGCATGCTACTCTTTACTAATATAGTAATTAACGCTGGACTTTGTTGTCTGTAAAAATAAAAAGCTACGAGTGTGAAATTTGCTGCACTTTAGTACGATAAGAGCCAATTTTTGAGGAACTGAATTGAAAAGTTATTTTTAAGGAGAGCCTATTTTGAAGGCTTCGCTGAAGAAGCCGCGGACAAAAGCTAGGTAAATAAAAGTAAAACTTGCACAATGTCCATTTGTATATTTGTCCAAGTTATAGATTTTTATCTCGCCATCATCAAACACATAGAACTCTGGAGTACTCTGCATTAATGATACAGATTATTTTAAATATTTTTTACGTCCCTGTCGAATCCCTTAGGTAGTACAGGCGTGATGATACATAATGTTCAAATCAAATCTGGTCAAACGTATCGATACTCCTCAAATTGACTAAAACGGAAAAGGATGAAAGATATATAAATCACACTTACTTGGTTGTTAGCCTCGGGAAGTCCCTAAAAGCGGGACTTCCGGTAAATAAATAAAACTGTTATACTTTCGAATAGCGACACTAGGAATTTTACTGTGTTACTGATTAATGACAGGCGCCATGACAGTGACATCTATAGTTTATGGGTTTATGCAACGAATGAGATTGTATAGTTTGAAGCTCCGAGTGAGCAGTAAACCTCTTTAGAGTATAATGCTCCTATGTCTTGACTCAGACCAACCATTTTTAAGAAATTACTCTATGGCATATTTTTATTAGATTTTTGGTGCTATATACAATTGTATTAGTTTAACATCGAATTATGTATACAATTTGAAACAGGATCACCTTTTTTATGTTAGTGACCATGTCAGTTTAAAAAGTAGTATTAAAATATTGAAAATGCTCAGTCAAATTAGTTGGGTTTAAAGATTCTTTATTTATATTCTAGCAGAACATACATTGTTCACTTATCGAATAAATACATTATTAGATTGATAAAGTGTAGGCCAGTGGTTAGAACGTTTTTTTTTTTATTAAAGTGTGGGTTAGGTTCGATGTCAATCTTCCGATCGTTTATTATCATTACTGTTGGAGTAACAATACATACAAAATAATTGAAATGTCTGTTTGTCGAGATAACAGTTTTTCATTAAGTGCATTATGAGGGAAGATCTACTTATAACCAAAAACATAGTTTCTTGCCAGGCTGTTTGTTAAGGACGGAGTTTTCATCCACATAATTGTGGTTTATCCTGAATTAAATAACTACTGAAGCGGTTTCACCTGTTTTTTGATGAAGACAGTTTTGATGGTTCCTTCCCACTGCCAAACATACGAGGTCACCTTACTATGTTTGGCGGTGCTTAGGCTTAGCTTAGAGTTCCTTAATTTGATAAATGTAAACATTGTTGACGGCTTCGTGAAAGGATGGTTTAAATTCTGTATGAAAATTGTTTTTTAATGGTGGGAAATTATCAAATAGCTTCCCCACTGGGCAAACCGGGAGGGAGTGTCCGACGTTTACTGACTGTGTTCCGTAGCTGCGGTATCTCTTTCGAATAACCCGCAACCCTGGCAGGCGGTGGCTCTGGCAGGCCCATCTGCTTTGCTGACATCTCTTTGACGCGCGGATGGACCATGAACGTGCCGTCGATACGGCCAGATGTCACTTGACGGACGGACGGTGAGCTACCCATTGCTCACCGTTCACAGACACTCGTTTTCGGTAGCCGGAAGTTGTCTCGCGATGAAAAGTGTCTTGAATAAGCTTGTCTGAGTCAAGCTTTACCGCTCTTAAGTGTATAGTCATAAAATTATACAAATATCGCGGATAACAGAGTTCTTGAGAAAAGTTTAACGTTCTTTTGCATTTATACGTAAAACACGTAATTTCCTATTGACTGAGTTCATGTCATGCTTTCTTGGAAAACGCTAAAGTGTGGACTTGTCAAGCGATAATGGGATCATTATCTTATAGGATATATAGCCCTCATTGACTATAAAAGATATAGACTGCAAAATATGAGTGTGTGAACGTAATATCATTGAAGTAAATCCTTCAATATGGTGTATTTTAAACACGCTTTTTAATATCCACCTTTTAATTTTAGTTACAGGTACCTGTAACTAAAAACTTAAAAAATAAATTTACCCAATTTCCAGTTTTCGTCTAAACTGAAAATTTCCAAATATTTATTATGTATTCTTATGGTAAGGGTATCAAATGGAAAGAGTTGCATGAGAACAATAAAAGAAATAAAATGAAAAAAAAAAAACTACAATATTCTTTTGTTTATGTTTATGCTGCAACTGGTTAATCCTACTAATATTATAAATGCGAAAGTTTGTGAGTATGGATGTATGTTTGATCCTCTTTCACGAAAAAACTACTGAACGAATCTTGATGCTATTTGGCACAAAGGTAGATATAGTCTGGAATAACATATAGGACTTTTTTATCATCACACGGGCGAAGCCGCTGGCGCCAGCTAGTTCCTGATAAATACTTAACCAATAAAAGATGAACACTATTATTTGCTTCTTACTGAGTTCTTAAAGATAGGAAACGGATTGAGAAAAATTAAAGTATGAGTTGAAACTGTTACTATATTTAGATCATTGAAAAGTAATTAATTGTGTGGTTTGTCGGGGATGTTTTCCGATAATTGAATGACTGGAGATAGTTACAATACGTGCTGAATATCAGAATAATCTGGAAAGACAAAAATGTAACATTATTTCATTTTTTTATTTATTTTTATTATGTTAAAAAAAAAACGTTGCTTCACAATAGGAATTTCTCCTGTATCGTGAGTGCGTTTACAAACATTTAAACTCACATACACAAATATCTAGACCCGAAACAACTATCTGTAGGCCATACAAATATTTGTTCCGTGCGGGGATCGAACCCGCGACACGCAGCGCAGTCGTTCGCTCAGCCACTGCGCTAACCGTGTCTTCATTATGTTTACAAAACTATTATAATAGATCCCGAAAAGTTCCCTTTTATTAACAGATTTCAAAAATGTTAATATAAAATCCAAAGGTTTTATTTTCGACCGTATTTTTTTAATATCTATAAAACCCTTATGGTTTCCAATATCACTCAAAGGGGTATCAAAGGTATTATGTAATACAACATTTTAGACCTTAATGATGTACTTTCTGCTCTCGACTTGATCTTTTATAAAAGCATAATTAGCCTTCCCACTCTTGGGACATAGGCCCACTCTCCGTAAGTCAGAGTGGCCCATATTTGCCAAGCAGGCCCAGTGCTGTCTCCTAAGCGTTATGGCATCATCGCTTACAATGTCTCCGTTTCCAAGACAACTATATTTCAGTACTATTTGCAAAACGAGAATCATTCACAAAAAAAAACCAACATCCAAAAACATACACAGAAATATTCAATATTCAACACACCTACAAAACGGCTTATTACGACGGCGCGGTTGGTTTCTGCAAAGAAAATAAACACGATTACTTTACTCGAAAAATCTTTAAAGAAATATTATCTTTTTATAAGAAATTACCTATGTACAGGTGTTTTCCTTGAGGTTTGGAATCAAATGGAGCGTGTGTTTGTATCACCGTGTATATTGTGAGATGTTAACTGTCTTGGAAAAGCTGTGGGACGGTTCTATAGCCCACGCGTTTCTTTTGCCTGATGCCACAGACTGAATATAATTCCAAGAAACAGGCAGGTTGTGATATTTCCTTTTATCATACTTAGTCATGTGATGTGTTTTAGAATGCGACTGATGAATGAGTTCATTTTAATATAAATAATGTAAATAATATTTTTATTTATTTACTTTATGAACCCTTAGTTCAATTTACTGTGTAATTTTTCATAAACTTTATCCTTATTAGAATTTTATCTAAAAAAATTATTTTACTTTAACATTTTAATTTAAGTTCTACTGAATTTGATTTAATATGTGCCTGTATATGTGTTATAATATTGTGTTAAGGTATCTATGTGTCTGTGCCACCCGAAATAAAGTTTATACATTCATTAATTAAGTCATATAACAGATGTTTATAATAAATGGTTTCAAAAGCTCCTTGTATAAATTTTACTCTGGTTTTACCAACTGACTTTCATTGTTCGTGTTAATTATGGATTTTAATTAGTATTTCAGTTAAGTAATTATGCACTTATGTAACTGTAATTTAAGTTAAATAATTAAAACATTGCACATATGGTTGCGCAAATACTATTCTGAACATGAGGACCTGGCTCCCGATTCTTAGGACGTATTTCAGTAGCAGTTCGGAGTATGAGGTTGTGCATGAACACCTCTTAATAGCCCTTCGGGAATAGCAGGCTATCGAAATTATCAAATTACTTGGAAGGGAGTGTCAGACTTGTACTGACTAAAACTCATCCAAGTCCTTTGTTTTGCCCTTTGTGTTCCAGGGCCTCGGTATTTTCTTGAGCCAACTCACAGCCCCGGAAAGCAGAAGCTCTCTGATTTGTTGACATCTCTTTGAAGCGCGCGTGAATCGCAAATGAGAGGTGTATTGTAGGCCTAATGTTATGTTATGTCCTGCAGGCCTACTATGACGTCTTAAAGCAGAACTTATTCCACTGAGTGAAAGAGATGGTGCTAGACACCCTGTATAGCTCTGTCTCTTTCCCTCAGCGGAATAAGTTCTGCTGTAAGAAGTCGTGGTAGGGTAGCTGATATTACTAACAGTAATAGGAGATGGTTCCTTTCCCGTGGTTGTCGTAGTCTGCGGCTCAGATGTCACCGCCGCCAGTTCGGGTATTTTCGACGCGTCCTGACTGGTTTCAACCGCGGCTAAGCCCACCGGTATTTGATTTTCTGTTAAATAAATAAATAAATTAGAACATTTTTAAAGATGAAATCGACTACCATTGCAGAATATATTTGAATGATGAATTTCGGTAACAATAGACCACGACTTTTTATCTTAGTAGTTCATTTCTGTGAGATACTACACCTCCACGATGATGGCGCAGCCGTGGGCTGAATCTTGTATCTCGTAAAAATAGCAACCTTCCATTAATTGTACTGGTCAAATATAAAACCAAAAAGCTTAATGCATCTGAAGTATTCGGTTACCGGGGTTGCGGGTTGTTCGAAAGAGATACCGCGGCCTCGGAACGTAAAGGGCAATAGAAGGAACATGGGTGGGTTTTAGTCCGTACAAGTCTGACACTCCCGCCCGCTCCGCCCAGAGCGGGGGAAGTTATTTGATGATTTCCCATCCGCAAGAAAAAGTATTCGGTTAAACACACATACATTTACGTCAGCCTTTTTCCATGGGGATTCGCAACCTGTTATGTTGGTTGACAATCTATTTTTTAAGATTCCCCGTAGGGACTTAACGACATTCGGAGAGCTTTGTAGGTAAAAGTATTTACCACACTTTTACATAAAGTTTTAATAATACAAAACAATTTACATGCTGGTTGCGAGAACCTGAATTTTCTGAAAAATCTTATTGGTAAGATGGATAGAATATTCTTTATTATGTACACCATACAAATGACAAGAATAACAGTATACAAGGTAAGGTTCTTCAGAAGAGATGTCTAGGGCGTCATCCGTTGTTACTCACATCTTCTTTCTTACCTTGCCTTGTTGTTCTTACCAAACTCTAACCCAATAATATGGCGAAAGCTCATTAAATAACTCACCTGGTATAGCATGATAACTTTCATGGGCGTCATAGAACTCCTCCTTAACATCTGTAGCCGAAGGAGCAACAGAACTAGTATCAGACAGACTGGCGGACGAGACGCTGGAAGTACTCTTAGCTCCTGGAACTGCTTTCTTTTTACCCTTTTTCTTTATCTTCACGCCTGTTGCTGAGGGTGGTATAGAGTCCGAAGCTTTCAATGTAGGTAAAGATGGATCGTCCTTTCTTATATCATGCAGTTCTAGAATCAAGGGAAGAGCTTGAGGCTTGAAGATTGTTTCTTCTGAAGTTGTTGTTGAAGACGACCCCGACGTTTCGTCGGTGTCGTGGTCGCTTTCTGTAAAAGTGTTTAAGACGAGGAAAGAAAGAAAATGTACATGTACGTGGCACATGCAACTTGCACAAAGGATGCGTGGTGACACATTTTATTTGAAAATGTACCTTTTAATTTTTTTTGAAGTAAATTGCATGTTATAATGGGATTATATTAATAGATACCTTCCCCCCCGAGTCAGGCATCTAACACTAGAACTATCTTAATCTCAGTCACAATTTGCCAGTCATGATGAAGTCTCATTTAGTAGCATAGCCTATACATAATTGGTGTTTATTTGCTGACATGTGACAATTAATGAATAATTTCTTAAATTTACCTTGTCATTAATGGAATTGTATCTGGTTCTTCTAACCTGACAAACAGATGTGTTGCTGGGGAGTTTGTTCCGCCACTTCTTCTTTTCAGCTAAAACACTAGGAAGTGGCGAAGGGCGGGCGTTTTGTGGGTCTATCTCTTGTAATTTGACATTCAAAAATTTTGATTGCTACCAACCGGGTATAAATATATACTCCGGGCTGCTGATAAGAAATATCCGTTTATAAAACCAAAGAACACTTGGCCCGACCAAGCAATCGAACCCAAGACCCCATGCTCAGTTTGAGCACTAGGCCACTACACCAACGGCTCGTCAACGGCAAACGCAACATTATTATCTTAATAACATTATTGTTATTATCAACATAATGGTCATCAACGACTCTTATTTAGACCAACCATAAAAGTTTGGATGTCTATAAATATAATAGAGGTTGTAGCTTTTTCCTGTAGCATCGCCTACGTAAAGCTTGGTTATTATCCTAATTGTCAAAGTACAGTCACAAACATTATTATTACTATGGAGCAGAAGTAGCGCAGTGGTATCAACCACGACTCCTACCTCGACAACCTCCAAATCCTTGTTAGCACTGGGTAATACGATAAGACCCCTTGCTACGATTGGTTGTCAGACATTCGGGCCTACCGGTAACGACTACTGAAGTTCAACAATTGACACCTCGGGACTAACAGCTTAACACGTTTGTGCTTAAAACCCGCCTCTACATATAGCAATGACTCTAGAGCCGGGTTGTGGGCACACGGACGAATTGTAGGTCGACCCATATACTGGATGCTGGGCACCGAAAATGTTAAAGTGCTTTCCGAGGTATGGAGGCAAATGAATGTGATGGGTCATCCATCCATGGACAAACACAGGCAAGCGCAGCTTAACCTGAAGATGGACCCGAGCGGTGGACCTCCTCCAGTTTTTTTATTTACGAATCATTATAGCATATACATAGTAGTTCAGCGTAGTAATAATATATTTCAATACTGACCATCCATGTCCTTGATTATGAATTATCTTGTTGTTGAGTTTTTACGATTCCATGTTATTTTACACTGTTCGTTTTGATTAAAGGCTTATTTTAATTTTTAAAAGCACATTATTTTCTAGTTTGACTTATTTGCTTTGGCAAATATTAATGACAGATGATTGTGATGCCTCTGATTTGATTTAGGAATTACAAAAAAAACAAAATAGTGTATATATCTGAACGAAGGTTTTATTGATTTGGGCCTCAATGTCGATATCATTTACATTTACTTGTAATGTTTAATACTGGTATTTAGTTACTTTCGGTGGGACTTAAAATAGTTGGTAAACATCAGCTGATGATGTCCAATTAACAGCTCCAGCATTTTTACATCTTGTTGATCTCACCCGTCGCTGAATTAGTTACAACCAAAACAGATTTTACCTGTATCCACCAAAAATCCACTTTTTTCTATGAGAAATCATCAGATATCTTCTCCTGCTTTGGGCAGGAAGGGAGGGAATGTCAGACTTTTACTGACTAAAACCCGTCCTGTCCGAGGTCGTGGTATCTCTTTCGAACAACCCACAATCCCTGTGGCCTGTGGCCTCTATGCTTTGCTGACATCCCTTTGAGTCCCGCGTGTCACGGCCTGTCGTCACTTCACGGACGGACGGTGAGCTACCTATTGCTCACCGTCCATCCGAGTTCGAACAACCCACAATCCCTGTGGCCTGTGGCCTCTATGCTTTGCTGACATCCCTTTGAGTCCCGCGTGTCACGGCCTGTCGTCACTAGACGGACGGGCAGTGAGCTATCCATTGCTCACCGTCCACAGACCCGCGTCTACGATGGCCAGGGAGTCGTTTCGCGACCCAAAAGCCACTTGCTTCGGTTATAAAACATAGTGGGGTTAACAGCACGGCGGGTCATAAATGGAGGAAAACGACCACAAACTGATATCACTGGACATTGGCACTCACTCCGTAATAAACCTATAGACATTTTTTTTATATTCTTATTATCTTTACTCATATAAACCGGAAAGTTTGTCCGTTTGTGGGTTTTTTTTGACATTTCAAGTACCTATTTAATAACCTTAATCAGCCCAGGCCTTAATCAATTATAATGAGAAGCAGTAAATCTCTAAAAACAGCATCACCAATATCTGTTTCTCCTTCAAAGTTTTTTTTTTAAGTGTGCTCGCCGTGTCTGGTCGTCAGCTTGATGCTGTGCTATGGGGGCCCACAGCAAAGCCGGGGTTTTCGCCTTTTCTGTGTTCCATCAGTCTATAGGCTCTGTGTCGGCTTCGTCCGCAGACCCAGCTAAAAGCAATTTATGTCAATCCGGAATAAAATTACTTTACCACAGATCAAATAAGTGGGAGAATACCTTCCGCATACACACAAACTCTCTTTATAATATTAGTTAGATTCGATAGGTGTAATAACAAGGATCTTCCAGCTTTGTGTTTGAGATAATAACAGCCTTACGATACGTCTATCGCATGTGCAGTAAATCTGTAATTAATCCGAATGTTGACTTAAATTCGCAGAGCAACAGTGCTCATTCCAGTTGTAAAACATTTCTTTATGCAGTTTGTACATATTTGCCTAACTCTGTTCTATCTGATGGCTGCCTTTGTTTTTTAGGGTTACGTATGTCAAAAAGAAGGAATGGAACTCTATTAGGATCACTCTGTTGTCCGTTTGCCTGTCTGTCAATCTTAGACGACACGGTTGGCGCAGTGGCTGAGCGATCGACTGCTGCGCTGCGTGTCGCGGGTAAACTATCTGTAGATAACAACTATCTGTAGGCCATACAAATATTTGTATGGCCTACAGATAGTTGTTTCGGGTCTGGCTGTTTGTGTATGTGAGTTTATATGTTTGTAAACGCAACCACGATACAGGAGAAATTCCTATTGTGGGGCAACGTCTTTTTTTAAAAAAAAACTCCAAAACGCGTGGAGGTATCGAATTGATATTATACCCAAATCTGTGGTCCCTTGAAGCTGTGAAAAAATCAACCCTCTATGCAGTCAAAAGATATGGCCGTTTATTTCGCAAATTTGTACGGAACCCTCGGTGCGCAGTACCGACTCGCGCTTGGCCGATTTTTTCTGATTTGTTTCCGATTCAGATTTTCGATTGTCTCGGTGCTTTTCTGACACTATTGATTCTGTCTTAAATTCTGTGGTAAGCATACATTCAGCCGCTTTGTGTGGTGGGTACCTTCCGTTTGCAGCATGCAAAACCTCTACTGCCACATCCTCGTTTTTTTCCAACCCTAAAAAACTTAAAAGAAATGTGATTGTTTTATCACAACAAATGGCTGAGCTACTAAAACTTAAACACGTGATTTACGTAGGCGAAACCGCGGCCGTAGTTTAGTGGACCATAAAAAGCCTGGTTGAAATTTACGATGTGATTGACAGTGACCTTTATGCCGCGACGTTAGGTATGTGCTGAAAACGAATAATATTTTTATGTGGTCTTCAAAGCTTTACGTATGGTTTGTTAAATAAAATGGCGGGAATTATTCTTACGTATATTTTTTCTTTATAATAATAATAAATTCTTTATTTTCAGACAACAAGATCCAATGTGTTAGTAAAATTCTTATAATTAGTGTTAGTAACAAATTAATAAAATAAAAATTTCTAGTTCGCTTCATGTGGACGATGAGCAAGCGAAAGGAAACTCACTCATTCATCACCCCCACAAAACGTCCCAGAATAGGAGAGTAGAAATTCTCCGCCACTGTCTTCAGAATACTGTTGTCACTGTCCCTCAATCTCGTTATCAAAGACGAGATTTTCTTTCGAATGACCGCATAAAAGTCGATAATTATAATTTTACACATATTTTTCTGTTTGTTAAAGATCAGTCAAGAAAGTCCAAAAATCGTCAAAAAATTATGAGAAGTTTTCCTTACCTACTTTAGCGACAATAACCAGTATTTCGATTTTAATGGGTATTCTTGTCAGCCTTTAAATTAACTGTAAGATACGTTTTGGATTTTAAAGTTCTGCAAGTTTTGTGTGAGTGGCAAGAAAATGGTACACGACCTCAACTGGAACGACACGCGTGTTTCACTGGTTACCTTCGCTCACGCGAATAAGCGCGTCGCTTATTAGTGACATGCTCTAAGCTATTCCCCTTCGTCCGAGCAGTCGCCGTGAGCAGACGTGTTACCAATTTTAATCAATTATTTTAACCAAATAATTTCGAATAGCTAGTCCCAAGTTATCGTAAACTATATCTTATAATCATACCAATATAATCGTAACTTGCAACCCGTGCGCCCGTGCAAAAAAAGTGAAAGGCGGCCCGCGCTGTATGTGGCGCTACGCAGAGTGTCTGTGCGAGGAGTGCAGTCGTCATACCCATAATTGCTGTCTCTGTCTCGCTCGGTATCAACCGCTGTGCGACGACGACGCCTGCGTAAGCGCTGAGCTACACGAGTGACGTCACTGGCAGCACACTGCGTAGTACATCTACGAACAACTGCGACCGCTACTATCGCTTCGCGCCGGCGGCAACACCTCAATAGAACGCGTAAAGAACAGTGAGTCTTAAAACATCTTAATATGAATTCAAGTCGTACTCCACCGCAAGGACTGTCTGCTTCAGATTCTAACATAAATAGATCTGTTATTAGCAGTTCGGCGACACCTGTGACCAATGTCACAAAGAGAGTAAATTCCAAACGTATTCGACTAGATGATGATGATTACAATGCACTGGATATGTTTAAGGATGAGATCCAGGATATGCTCACAAACTGGATGAAACAGCAAGATGAAAAATTGGACAGACTGGATAAGGGTCTTTCGAAATTGGGAACTCTTGAAAAGGGGTTGGCCGAAATAAAGACCGGATTGAAAGCATCAAATTATGAAATTGAAAAATCATTAGAAGAACTGTCAGCACAAATAAAGGACTTAGATAAAAAGATCGATATCCTAGACCGTGACAGGAATAACTTGCGCTCAAAAATTGAGGAGTTGGAAGAAAAAAGTGAAGGGATGGAAAGAACCATTAGAAAGACCTGTATTGAAATAAGAGGCGTACCGAAGAAGAAAAAGGAGAAAAAGGAAGACCTGCTTAACATGGTAACCAGCTTGATGAAAAATGTTAGGAGTGATTGCTCTACTCAGGAAATTAAGGACATATATAGATTGCCATCAAAGGCAGACGCGACAACATCAGCCGTCGTCACTGAATTTACCAATGTCTTTGCCAAAGAGAAGTTTCTAAAAGAAGCAAAGCAATATAATCTCTCCCAGCCTGGTAGACAAATTAACACCAAACACCTTGGTCTAGACGGTCCTGAATTGTCCCTGTTCGTGTCAGACCACTTGACCTCAAAAGCGAAAAGGCTCCTTTTTCTTGCTCGTGACTTCGCCAGATCGGAAAACTACCAATACTGCTGGATTGCGAATGGCCGAATTCTCCTGCGCAAAAAGGAAGGTGACAAATATACTGTTGTCAAAAACGAAAATACCTTTCAGCAACTGCGGGAAACCTACAAAACTGGCAATTAATGTTAAGTATAATATAGCTTATTTTATAATTATAATACTCTGTAAAATGTTACTACATGGGTGTGCCCTTGCGGTTAAGTTTTTCACGTTTTCTCACAATCTTGTCTATAACATACATTACTATAATACACTAGATTACACACATGCTACTCTCACAAAACACAACATAATTATTACGTACTACACACATGCTTATCTCACACAACATACCAGATTCGATACATACTACATTCACGCCTCACTCTCACAACTCAGCAGAAAAAACTCATTCTATATTATATTACTCCTTACGATAATTGGTCGATTCGGTATAAATTTATCAATGTTACAACCCAACCTTATTTATAATAATTCATAATGGGCTCCATAAATATCATTAACAATGAGCTTGATAATATTCAAACCGGTAATTCATATAGCTGTGAACCTGAAGATTGCCTCAAGTACATCAACAAATCCGATTGCAGTACGAACGTATTACATATTAATATACGAAGTATTAATAAAAATTTTAATCAACTGCAAGTACTGTTAAATATGACCAAAATCAATTTCGACATTGTTGTACTGACAGAATGCTGGCTAAGTAAAGTCAATAATCTACCTGTTTTGGACGAATTCGAGTCTCATTCGAGCTCTAGAAATAATAACCAAAATGATGGTGTAATAATTTACACGAAACGAGGTTTGCAGGGTTCTGTATGGGAGCCGACTTTCGAGGGTGGGAATTGTCTTGTTTATCAGATTGATAAAAGGTTGGCTATTCTAGCCGTCTATCGCTCTCCATCACTAAATTCAAAAGAATTTTTTGATAAATTCACGCAAAGCCTAGTTAAGACATATGATAAAATATCCTCTTGTACTAGTGTTGTCCTCGTAGGCGATCTCAACATCGATATAAGCCCAAGTAATAGAAATGAACGGAGCTTAGAATATCTGATGACAAATGCTTCTTATGGACTCATGCCAACACATCTATTTCATACCCGTCAGGAACACTGTATTGATCATTTTTTTCTCAAGTCAAACTTACGTGCAACCACACTAGTTTTGGAATCGCATATTACAGACCACAAACCTATTGTCTTGTCTATAGCTAACACTGTTCCCCCCACGAAAGTCTGCCAATCTACCACCCGTCTTGATTATGAATCCACTATACTTGAGCTTGAAAATACGGACTTTACAGCTATATACCAAACTGAAGACGCAAACGAATGTATGACCCAATTTATTAATATTATTAAATCAGTTATTTCAAAACACACAAAATTAGTAAATATTCCTAGACGAAAAAGAAAAATAAAACCATGGATGACTCCTGGGCTTTTAAAATGTATTAGAAATAGGGACAAAATGCACATGAAATTAAAGAAGGATCCAAATAATTTAATTCTAGAGACCACATATAAACGTTATAGGAATTTTTGCAATGGCTTGCTCAAAAAATTAAAAGTTGCCTATGAAAAAAGTGAGTTAGATAAAGCCAAAAATAATCCCAAAAAAATGTGGAAAACAATAAAAAACATCACAAACACACATAAAACAAAAGTCAGTGCCTCAGAGCTGATTAAAGACCGAGACAACCCCAAATCATCGATAAATGACGTGAATATGTTTTTCAGTAATGTAGGCAAAAATTTGGCTGCAAAAATTAAGTTACAGGCACGCACAACCACCACAACCAACATCAATCCTTGTCCTCCTACTTTAGTACATGAGAGCTCTAACATCTCCCCAGTGGACTCTCTGGTTATATTGGAGGTTGATGAAGTAGAAGTAGAGTCTACCATACTTCAGTTGCGTGATAATTGTGCTGTGGGATGCGACGGAATATCATCTATTCTGCTTAAGAAGAGCCGTCATGTGCTGGTCCCACTAATAACGTACCTCTGTAACCGTTGCCTTCAAACAGGTGTATTTCCGGATGCTCTCAAAAAGGCAATAATACACCCTATTCATAAGGGGGGGAACAGAGACACTGTCAATAATTACAGGCCAATATCAGTTTTGCCAGCCCTATCCAAAATTCTGGAAAAGATCTTAAACAAATCTCTAAAGGCCTTCCTGGACAAACATAAAATAATTGCAGAGAACCAATACGGGTTTCGGCAAGGAGTGTCGACAGAAGATGCCGTATTGGACCTCACGCAACAGGTTGCTAGAAAGTTGGATAGTAAATCAAAATGTCTGGTCATTTTGCTTGATCTTGCCAAAGCATTTGACACCGTTTCTGTTCCCAAACTTATAGACAAATTGGAACTTGTCGGTGTGCGTGGAATCTCACTTGAGATGTTCAAAAGTTACCTCAAAAATCGCACTCAAGTGGTAAAAATTGACGAACACTTCAGTGACGAGGAACCGGTATCCTATGGCGTCCCCCAGGGAAGCATACTCGGACCTACACTTTTCCTAATTTACGTCAACGACCTGTGCATGATGAGCCTTACCAACGGTAATATTTACGCGTATGCGGACGATACTGCGATACTTGTCTACGGACCTACATGGGACATAGTCAAGGCTACTACAGAAGATGCTTTGCGCAAAATAATGGAATGGCTTAGTTATAACCTCCTGACACTCAACGTTAGCAAAACAACTTTCATTCCCTTCGCAATCCGACGTCACACTGCACCTTCTCATGCTTTCTCTGTAATTGCTCACTCATGCCTCAATTTAAACGACCGCTGTGTATGTCCAGCACTCACTAGAGCTGACAGTGCAAGGTATCTTGGAGTGCAGATTGATAGCGGCCTAAGATGGGACAAACAAATCGAAGCCATTACCACAAGAACATTGCGCATTATCCACATTTTTAAGTCCCTTAGAGATTCGGCTAATCTTGACACGCTGAGGATGGTTTATTATGCTCTGTGTCAGTCAGTTCTCGGATACTGCATAACTGCGTGGGGCGGTGCAGCCAAAACGAGTATTTTGAGAGTGGAAAGAGCACAGAGAGCTATTCTTAAAGTCATGACCAAAAAACCTTACAGATATCCGACTACAGAATTGTATTCTGACTGTAGTGTTCTGACGGTACGGCAACTCTTTGTGCTCAGATCACTCCTTAGAATACACGGCGGTTTGCCTCCGCCAAATCCAAATAAGCGAGTAAATCTTCTTCCAAGAACCCAGCACAAAACCACCTTCGCAACACATCAATTCTACACACTAAGTACACACATATACCAAAAAATAAATACGCAACTAAATATTATAAACTTAAACATACACAAACTTAAAAACACGGTGACAGAGTGGCTATTACGTAAGGACTATGCCTACACTGAGTCTTTACTCACATATGTCGTCTAATAATATAAGTACCTATTGCCTATAAACATAAACTCACAACGAAAGGACAAACACACCAATTTTCCCTACTATAGACACATACTCACATAAGACTTACACCATACAAAAACACACACACACTCACTCTCATACACACACCCACACATACCCACACACACTCACACATACACGACTTACTCACTTCATATCCCTTGCACACCTGTACTTTTTCTCACCCACACTCGCAAATCTATGTAATCTCCCACCAATTATTGTGTCAAACTATGTTTAAGGAACTGCTCGGTGGAGCACTGTCTCTTAAAATACAGGTGTTTATCCTAGTTTAAGAGGCAGGGTTATATCAATTATTGTATAGTTTTTGCAACATTTGTATTTATAAGTTTATTTGTAACCTTTGTTGGTAAATAAACGAAATTATTATTATCTCCTTTATTTACATTACATCTTATACTTACATTTTTAAATATTTCTTAGAAAAAAAAAAAATAAAAAAACATTTAAAAATATAAAAATAGGTTTCCGCCGGTAACGGGAGCAGGGTCCAAGCTACCGGTGGTTAGGGCTCCAGAGACAGGAACCTCCTCACAATGCGGGCCGTATCGAGGAGTACTGCCTTCTGAATCAGGCCCTTGATCCAACCACCTAAGGAGAGCTTCGACAGATGTTCGTCAAGGCTCTTGGCAATTAAGCCATTGGCCGTTACGACAATCGGCACAATAATAGCCGAGTTCACATTCCACATGTCAACAACCTCGTGTGCCAAGTCAAGATATTTTAGTTGTTTTTCTTTCTCAGCTTTCACGAGGTTCTCGTCATGTGGGATGGTAACATCGATTATCATTACGCGGCGCGCTGATCGGTTTATCACCACTATGTCAGGTTTATTGGCGACAATAGTCCTGTCAGTAATGATAGACCGATCCCAGTACAGCGTAACATGGTCTTTCTCGAGAACTGGGTCGGGCACATACTTGTAGTACGGTACCTCAGATTCAACAAGATTATATTTCAAGGCAAGTTGCTGATGAATAATCCTGGCCACTTGGTTGTGTCTATGCAAGTACTCGCTGTTAGCTAGACGAGAACAACCAGAAATAATATGTCTGATGGACTCACCAGGACGGTGGCATGCCCGACACACGTCAACCGTCCCATCCTTCATTATATATTTCCGGTAGTTGTTCGTCAACATAACTTCGTCCATAATCGCACAGACAAAACCTTCAGTTTCCCCAAATAGGTCACCGAATCGTAGCCAGGACACGGACGCCAGAAAATCTACATCGGGCCCATGAAGAGCCTTGTAGAAGCGCCCGTGAAGCTCCTTACCTTGCCATACTACCTTGCGGTCATCGGTAGTAAGTACTACAGGTTTGCGCCAATTCTCTTTAGCCATGGACAGCGGGGTGAGTCCCTTGTCCACTGCGACTACATCTCGGTGCATACCCACGTCGGTTTTTAAAAAATATTCCCTGAGACTGCACACCTCTCGGTTATGGAGGGTCTTCGCGTTTAAAAAGCCTCGACCCCCACACTTCCGTGGGATGTACAGTCTCATCACTGATGATCGTGGGTGATGCATCCGATTTCCAGTCAGCAGTGTACGGACTCTCCTATCCAGGGCATCGAGTTCAGTCTGAGTCCATTTGAGTATGCCGAAAGAGTACATTATAACCGGCATGACCCAACTGTTGAAGGCGCGCACCTTGTTCCCGCCCGAAAGAAGGCTTTTTAATACCTTCTTCAGGCGACCAAAGAAACGCTCCCTCAACAATTGCTTCATATCAGCTACGTTAATGCCTAACGCTTCCGACATACCCAAATACTTATAGCTTTCGGATGAGGAAAGGGATCTGAGGTGTATGGAATCCGAGAGTTGAATTCCCTCGGATTCCATAATCTCCCCTCGCTTCACATACATGACTGCACATTTGTCCACACCAAATTCCATCCTGATGGCGTCACTAAAAGTTTCAGTTACTTTCAGTAGCTCCATCAGTCGCAATTTGTTGGGAGCAAAGAGTTTCAAATCATCCATGTAAAGGAGGTGAGATATGACCTGACCACCTCTTCTCAACCGATAGCCTAAACCCGAATCCTCCAGCAATGTGCTTAGAGGATTCAGGGCTAGACAGAACCAAAGTGGACTCAAACTGTCGCCCTGAAATATTCCCCGTTTAATCCACACAGGCTCATCGTTTCCCTGTATTTGTCTACATCCTGGATATCGAAGGACCGTCCTCCATTGCCCCATACACGACTCAAGAAAGGCGCGTAGGGTTGCATCTATCTTGTACAACTCCAGCACCCTCTTGAGCCATGTATGTGGCACTGAGTCGTAGGCCTTCTTATAATCTATCCAACATGTCGACAAATCCTTGCGGGATCGACGAACCTGTTGACTAATGGCCATGTCAATGAGGAGTAACTCCTTAGTACCGCGAGACCCGTTCCTACATCCATTCTGAGAGGCAGACATAATTGAATTGTTGTCTATGTGTGAATTAATTTTCGCTCTCAAAATGGACGTAAGAAGTTTATAGACCGTCGATAAACACGTGATCGGCCTATAATTCTTGGGTTCCGCGGGACTACCTGACTTATAGAGCAGGTGGGTAACGCCTGTTGTTAAAAACTGTGGCAGAGACCCGGACTCAAGGCAAGACTGAAATTGAGATGCCAGGCGAGTGTGTGAACTACTGAGCCACTTGAGCCAAAAGTTGTGCAGTCCATCCGGTCCTGGAGACTTCCAGTTCGGTAACGGACGAACTGCACTGGCTATATCTAAAGATGTTATTAAGATTGGCTCCATTTCTGGAATAGTTTCACACACACGCTCAACATCACGCATCCAGTCAGCCTCAGTATGACAGACAGGCACCGACCAGATGCTATGCCAGAAAGAACTCGTGGCTACATCATCCGGGCGGCACACGTCAGTCACACTTTGTTCGGGTCGCTCCCAAGCTCTGTATACCCACCTCTCATCGCTCCGGAACATGCGATTTTGCGAATACCGATCAACCCGCCGCTTATACCGCCGAATACGGTTTGCCCATGCATAAACTTTTTGCTTCAGGAAGTCGATGCGCTCTGTGGTACGAGACATATATTCTTGAGGACTGATTCCAGTCCCCGAGAATGCCCGTCTCACAAAGCGCATCACACGTGGTCTTGTATTGCCCTCCCTGAAGCAGTATAGTTTACCGATGAGTACCCTGGCCTCGTCGATACGCCTTTCGATCCTGCACTGCCAGGCTGGTACGGATGGTTTTGGTCGAGTAGCTACGTCACAACTTGGAAATTTGACGTTAGCTAAACGACATACCGCAACAGCCCCACAGTACAGGATCGAGTGCGTATCAACGAGATCCTCGCTACTTTCGAATAAATTCTTGAGCTGCGAGTCCAGGGCACACACCAGCGCCCTATTTTTTTTGTGCATGGGTAACCGTGGTAATCGGGGTCTAAGTTCGGCGGGAGTGGATCGATAGTCGCGAAGCGCATCCTCCAGTGCGCTCCTCAATCGCTCGTTGCACTGGCTACTTACCGTAGCAACCCTATCATCCTCCTCTACGACAGCGGGGTCGGAACGCGGTTGCATCCCGTCAATTACTGACGCTTGCATCGCGGTTTGTGGCGTAGTCAAGATGATACGGTTCCCCAGTACTTCTGAGCGCAGCCTATCAAGCGCGGCGTCGTCCAACATGTGATTGCGTTGAATGACCCGCACCTGATCCGACAGTCGTTGGGCCGAGACGTTGATGGTTGGTTCTAGGTCCTGGAACAGAGACAGCATCCTAACACGGTACGCAGTGAGGTTAGTTCCCCCCTCTGTAGACCCATAATATGCGCGCATGACATTCGCGTTGATTGACGAAGTCCATCGCATGCGCGACACATTTCCACCGGCAGCGGGGACCCTGATCGGGGCCTGTTGGCTCCTAGATCCCAAGCCCGCTAGTGGCCGTCCTCTTCCTCGTCGTTGTCGTGTTGGCGGTGGTGGTGACGACGGCGGGGAGAAAAACTCGTCGCTCGAGCTCGACGCAACTGCAGCAACCGGCGACACGGCGCTCACGCATGTAGCGCGTCCCGGCGGCTGCGAGGCGGAGCTGAGCGGCGAGCCCGGAGATGGTGGGAGTGCCTTCTGTTCCTGGGCCCGGCGTCTGGTCAGCATATCGACGTGTTAACATTCATTGTAAAAATGCGTTTTCTTCTTTTCATTTTATTAATATGGATATTTATCGGTTTACTTTAACTGGTTTCTGTAGGTTTCGGTGTATAATTATTTGTAAAAATGATTAAAATTTATTGTAGTGAAGAAAACACGTCATGTCACTTTATTATTATTTCTTTGCATGTTTGCTTGCTCCACAGTCATTGTCAGGTCGTGGCCAAGCGGTAGCGGTGCTATCGAAGTTTAAAATCCAAAAACTTTTTCTCGCCGTGAATACAAACAAATAAAGCTTAGTATGTAGTTATTTGGTGAATCATGTTATCGTAAATACGTCGTGGCGTCGTAAGCACGATATCGTATCGTGCCCAGTGTTGCCATACCTACGAATTACTGTTTGTTTTACTACCTTGTTTGGTTAACGAAACGTTTACGGTAAACGTTGTAAACGTTGGTGATTTTAAAAGTTTTGTCGTCAAATCTGTTTCTGACTTTTAATTTTACTGATGATAGTGAAAAAGCAATAAAAAACTGGCCAAGTGCGAGTCGGATTCGTGCACCGAGGGTTCCGTACAAACTTACGACATAAACGGCCATATCTTCGGACTGCGTAGGTTTAGAGGGTTGGTATCAAAGACTACAAACTTGAGTACATAGTTTTAATTTCAATTCGATAGCTCAACGCGTTCCCGAGATAAAGGGTCTTGACCAACAGACAAACGTACAACAAAGTGATCCTATAAGGGTTTGTGAAATGGGGAACGTGTTTAATAGCTTAATTAGTAAAGTTTTATGACCGGTTTAATTTTTTAAATACATGTAGTACCTAATTGATTAGTTGACGATTCGGATACAATATCCGAATTAACACTGTATTATAATTTAAAAAAAATTGTCACTGGCGATTCGGATACCATAAAAAAGCTGTTGTTTTCAGTGAGATAAAAAACTTCCAACGATATTTTAATGGTAAATATTATTGTAAAAAAACATTTTAACCGGATTTTAATGAAAGTAACCGTTTTTAATAAATCGTTTTGGTAATTGTCCGTTATAAAATACTTTGTTAGTGTTTAACTCAAAGAAAACTGAATTGATTCCAATCTAACTGGGATTGGAATCAATTGTATTCGGTCAGTAAGTAGGTATTCTATGGATTCTCAATTAATTGAAAGTAATCAAAGAATCACATTTAGTTCTTAAAACGAACTAAAACTACCCAAACCAGAAACTCATTATTTTATTATTGACATTTAATTACCACTTTTTTTTTTAAAACGTTGCCTCACACTAGGGAATCTCCTGTATCGTTGGTGCGTTTACAAACATTTAAACTCACATACACAAACAGCCAGACCCGAAACAACTACCTGTAGGCCATACAAATATTTGTTCCGTGCGGGGATTTAACCTGCGACACGCGGCGCAGCAGTCGATCGCTCAGCTACTGCGCCAACCGTGCCATACAAAAAATCCTACATAATTAATGATTTACGTCCAGAAAACCTTTGTTTGAATCAAAACATGTGACGAATTTATAAGATAGCCAAACTCACATAAATCCCCAATAATTCCAAGTGCCAATTTATTATCAAATATTTATGACTTGTATAAAAACTTATTTCATGTGTAAAGTTGTGCTGAGTCAAGGAGCAGTATTCTTGATCTAGAATATTCCTAGGGCACATCGAGATTTATGTCCAACGCTTACGGAGCGGTGCGGTGCTTGTAAAAACTGTCTAGATATTGTATGCGCGACAAGGGAGTTGGCTGTGACAATCGTTTTGTGAGGAGCACGGATAAATTGTAAAGATATTAAAAATTGCTTTGTACAACAGAACTCCTACAAGAACTTTTTTATATCACAGATATTTTATCTCTGGCAGCTACAACCCGGAATGAATCTTATTATAACTAGTATAATGAACACTATTCTATCTTAAGACTTGTCAGTGTCATTAGCTCAAAAGCAGCTGTATAAGCGACAAGATTAATCATCATTAGAGATCAGTGTGTACCGCAGCCCGGAACATAAAAGGCAAAAGAAGGAACATGTGTGGGTTTTCGTCAGTAAAAGTCTGACACTCCCCTTCGCTCCGCCTAGAGCGGGGGAAGGTATGTGATAATTTCCTAACCGTAAAAAAAAACAGTGTATGTTTGACAAAGAGGCAAATTGTGAAAGGGGTGTAGAGTAAAAGCCGATTGGTGGAAGCTTGCTGTCGATTTTCAATTTTGTGATTTTGATAGCCGCCACAACCACATCAAATACGCATTTGCCTAATCTGATCTGTGATCAGAAAGTGGAGTTTAAAAAAAATGGAGGTAAAAAGCCAAAAGATGGATGCTGGATGGAATTATGGAGTTCACCGCTAGGGTAAAAATATTTGAATATATTATAACTTTGTTGTAAGAATAATCCAAACCTATTACTGTATCAATGCAGGGCACAAGTCTCTTCTCATACAGAGAACGTTCATTTAATGTTGATTGGCGATTTAAAACTTGATAAGTCCAGGTTTACCCGAAGGTTTTTCTTCACTGATGTTAGAGTTGTCCAAAATAAACTGAGAAAGTAAAAATGAACTAGAAAGTAACATAGGTACTTGTACATGCACAGTCACGAGCAATCACATCTATACACTTCTCATCAATCCTCTTACTGCATCGATTCACGTTTTACGGGTTCACCAACATATTTATCGTGAGAATTTTGAATAGAATAGAATAGCATTTATTTGCAAATTTAGGTTATACATAGAGTAGGTGGTAGTAGGTTTATATCGGTTCTGCCATATTTCACCATTCGGCATGCAAATATAATCATTATATAAAATTGTCGAAATTTACATTACATATACATTAGATTAATAAATAAATTAAATAAAAGTAATTCCCATTATATAAAATTATTTAAAATCAAATTGCCATTAAAATTATCAAATACCAACTTAGTTTAAAAAAAATAGAAAACAAAAACAAACATAACTTATTAATTAAAATTCGAGATTTTTTTTTTTTGAAAAGTGTATACTTGTTATTAATCGTGACTGAAGCACTTGACTACTTTCAGACCATGTTTATTTTATGATGTGCTTACAATACTTAACAAGCTGACGCCAAATCAGGTTATTTTTAGCAAAAGATCCCAATCTCCTCAGCATATCCTTTCACCAAGATATAGTCCCCCTACCCGTACATATTCTCAAATGTATTTGAATAGAAAGTGCAGCCAATAACAAGTTGTCTCGTGTTCTATCGTTAGTTGGGCGTCGTTTGTCGAGCAATGGACCGTGAACTACTGCTCAGCAGCGTGAAGTGCTACTCCACACCTTTCGAGAGTAGGTGAAGGTAGTTCGATGCTTATTAAATTCCTGTCGAATAGTTTTTGGAGAGGAAAGTTTTGAGATACGAAAATCACTCTTACTGCTCCGGAATAAAGATGCTGATAGTCTCAGAATTGTTGCCATGGACGGTTGGCTGTAACATCCTCTGTTCACTTGTTGGAGAATTCTTGGAAAGGAACTTACACCATCATGCTTTGGTCCTTTATACGAGTCTGTGAAGTTTGTTTTACTTACATATATTAAAATATATTTAAAGCTAAGCTATAGAAACTTGGCAATCGCTTTTAAAACGTTTTGTTTTTCTACAACGATTTTAGAATTTTTATTCCTTTTTTTTTCTTTGGTTTTGGACCTCCAGGCTCCATTCTGTCCCTGAAAAGCCGTGTTTTAAATAAAGCCGTAATAAGATCACACGTATTGGATCATAGCCGATGTCATATTATTTTCAATAAAAAAAGAAAACGCCTCACAAAAAAAAATGTAAAATCGAGTCCCGTTTTTTATTTTTGTTCGATTCCGACTTAAAGGAATCACTTTCCGTTCTGCCTGAAGTAAAAACCTTTAACAAAGGGGTATACAGAAAGGGAGAGTGGGTTATATTACGACGTTTGCAAGTTATGGGTGAGCAGCTGTCACTAATTGTTACATGTTTACGAGCGTGCCCTATATCTTACACATTTTTGGGCAACACACTCATTTGACGTAGCTAAGATGCTGTCTAAGCGCTGTTAAAATTGTTTCATATGAGAAGAATCGCCTTCGCTAATTTGTTTGTTAATCTATCTGGTTCCGCGTGCTGGATTATGGGCATCTCTTTCACAAAAAGATGGCTTGAGTTTGAAGAATGGGAATTTTATAGGCTGAGCTTCATCCTTATTTGCATGGATCATCGCACGATGAGTTCAAATACAGATTTGTACAGAGTAGGTATTCTATTTGATAACTAAAACTGTAACACGAAAATTATACATATAAGAAAATAAAAAATACCACAACTTTACGAGTTCCCCATTAGCTGGTCGACCAGTGTGCACCATACCCGCCGCTTACGGCTTATTTAGTCTGATTTACAATTTTAATTCAATAATATAGATTGATGATGGCCCAGATGCGCCTCTTATACATGAGGTTATGGGTTCAAATTCAGGCGAGTTCTAATGTGACTTTTTCAATTCATATGTACTTTCTAAAGTTTAGCTTAGACATTGGTGAAGGAAAATATCTTGAGGAAACCTGGATTTATAATTGACTAGCTTTTGCCCGCGACTTCGCTCGCGTTAAATTCGGGGTAACACTGTTCCCCTTTCCTGATTTTCAAGTACCTGCTACCTGTAGTTTTTGCCCTTGCGCCTTATTTGTTGTAATAGCAATGCTAAGTTTTCCCTTTTCATCCCTCTTTCTCCCACATATCTCAATTTTTAAAAATAGCCTATGTACGTCTCCAGGGTCCCAACTATCTCTGTACCAAATTTCATCAAAATCGGTTCAGCCATTTAAGCGTGAAGACGTAACAAACAAACAAACTCACTTTCGCTTTTATAATATTAGTAAGGAAGTAAAGATATAATATATGTCTGAAATCACCAACCCTTCTTAAGCAAGCGTGGTGATCAATGCTCGTGACTCCTCAGTATAAGATGAGGCCTTTGCCCAGCAGTAGGGCAGTTATAGCTGCGCCCCGCGGTTTCACTCGTTTGGTGATAGCAATATCCTTACTTCCTTACTAATATTATCTATAAAAGTGAAAGTGAGTTTGTTTGTTTGTTACCTCTTCACGCTTTAATGGCTGAACCGATTTTGATGAATTTTGGTCCAGAGATAGTTGGGAACCAGGAGACGGACATAGGCTATTATTTTTTAAAAAGAGTGAGATATGAGGGAGAAAGAGGGAAGAAACGGGAAAACTTTGCGTTGCTATTACAAATGAATAAGGCGCTACCGAATTTAACGGGAGCGAAGCCGCGGGCAAAAGCTAGTATCTTTATAAATTGCAACCTATTTGTTATTCTGATGTAAAAGCTATATTATTGTAAAGTTTCATTAAAATCCATTCGGTAGTTTTTGCGTGAAAGTGTAACTAACATCCATACATCCTTACATCCAACCACAAACTTCCGCGTTTACGATAATAATTTGCAACTATAAACAGTAACATCAATTTCACAAATTGTTCTAAACATTCATAGTTCGCGTTACCAAATATCTGTAAAGTCATAACATCTACAATAATACGGCATAACTACTTGTCTAGACAATAACTTGTGACTTAGGTACTCATACTAACAATATAGTTTGCTAACATCGTTACAAATAACTGCTGTATCAAGTAGTTTCGGTTAGTAACTAGACTAATAACGGTTACTGTCATTATCGTTACAGTTATAGTGATAAGAGAATTGTTTTATTAGCACCAAAGATTAAAATCCCGAGATGTGCTCTCAACATGTTCTTCTGCAAGTGCGGTTCACCCTAAGCCATTTTTTTGCTCTGTAATTTTTAATATTTTATCCTAGAAAAATATTTAAGATTTTCAGTAAAAAAATCTTAAATATTTTTCAATAACTGTACCTAAATTACGAGTGCATTGTGTTAAGAATATTGATGTAGTGTTAAGTTGGCATGCTGAATGAAGTCAGCGAAATGGTTTAATGGTGAAGTGGTTTTATGACCATAGTGTAGAATATTTAATGCAAATAAAGAATCTTATCTTATCACATCAGGCGAGTTGTGACCAAAGGCAAGCCTATTTAGTATAAAAATTAATCACCCCTTGATCGCGCGGAGAAGGTTCTATTTTGTAAAGTGTAGCTTCACGCATCCCGCATAAAATGACAGATATGATTTTTAGTACGAGTGAGGGAGACAATACTATTTTTTTTGTCAATGAAACAGTAATGTGATGATTTTGTGACGCGGAAGGGCCAATCTAACGGTATACGTCTTTTAATAGTACTAAGATCTCCATCTTAACTTTAAGATGATTTGGCTTGTTATTTACAATAATTAAACGCTTGGCTAGGCAGTAATTCATGATGTGGTAAATCTCATACGACAGTACGCGATGATTGTACAAAAGCCAGTTCGTCAGGCGATGACATTGACATTGACAGAGAAAAAAATATAAGCTTCCACAAAGAGATAATTTTTGAGATAACCCTTTTTCTAGTGCTCAATAATTTTATAAAAAAATATTGAACAGAATCGATATAATTTCATCGTTCTTGATCCAGTCATTTAGGGTTGACCTCGCAAAAGTCTTTTTTACTGTGTTAGTATTGCAGCATAGGCAATACAAACAGCAGGCGGGGAATATTTCAACCGCTCTATGAATCACTAGAACCCCCTAAGATAATAGTGCTACTTAGGTGCACTAGCTTCTTACAACTTTATCCTACAGTGTCGTCAATGATGTTCTGAAATGTCCGCTTTGTGCTCGGAGGTTCTTGCCCATAGTTGGTTATGCTAGCCACATGACAGAACATAATAGAGCCACTCTAAAGTTCTCGACAACCACCCTAGAATGCAGTCGTTGAGTCCGAAATCGGCTAAATAGGATCATCATCATCATAAAAAAGGTATCCAGCAGTGAATGTCTTTCGGCTTGGATTATATAAATACTTTCTGTTTTCTACCCTGCAACTAATATGTTTTCTCTCTGCATCACCTTACGATAGACTGGAAGGAAATGTATAAGGCATTAAGTCTGCCTTTGTACAGTGTTTTTTATACAGGTGCATAAAGTTTTAGTAAATAAATAAATATATTTATTTTTTTATGATAAAATGTTCCATTTCATGCACCGCATTTGAGAAGCAAATTGTCTCATGGTTATTTTTCCTGAACCAAAACAAATTACAAAATAGAAAATAATGTGCTTTCCAAATTAAAATAGACCAACTAATCAATCCTTGTCACATTAACAGATAACAAAGAGACAGAAACTAAAACAAAAGCGAAAATATTTACTAAAACGTGACTCGACGAAACAATGGGCTTTCAGCGTGAATATATAAAAAAATCTGCATTCCAAATTAATTACACAACATTATCAGCTGAAGAATTAGGTCACCAAAATTTCAAAATTATTGTTGTTTCTTTAAATCAGATAATATAAGTTGTCGAATAAGAAAATGATAGTATGTTAGCAAAGGGGCCTGCCGGAACTTCTTCTTCTTCTTTATGTGGACCTCGTTTATTAGGGGGGTCCGGTTTCCGCACTTGATCCATCCAATGGACCATTGTACGTAGCTTGCCGTAACATAAAAGGCATTCGAAGGAACATGGGTGGGTTTAAGACAGTAAAAAGTCTGGCATTCACCCCGCTCGACCCAGCGGGGGAAGTTATTTGATGGTTTCCCATTCAAAATTTGGTGCGTAGCCAGTTTATACCTCGGATTAATACGTTTCTTTTTACCTCGATCAACACGAGCGAAACCGCGGGGCGCAGATAGTTTACCCACTACATGCTCATAAACTCACAAATTATACCTCTTTAAAATATTGTTAAAATTTATACATAAGAATCAGTATAGATGAATGAATGAACATTTTATCGAACAGTTCATTCTGCAGTGACATGTCCAACTTGTGCATGATTCAATTCTTCAATTTAAACTTTCGTCTGCGACAGCATGAGCTCTGTCGGTTGTTGGGCAAACTTGATTTATCTTCTCTTAAAGTAATGTATGTAACTTGTTATTTTTCTAACGGTAGACTCGGATGCCATTGGTTTGTAGATGCAGTTGAATTGAGATTCTGTGTAGTTGTAGTTAAGAGTGAGAATGAGATCTTTTGGCTGAGTAAGAACAAATATAAAATTTACATATTATGACGAGTAGGTAATCGAGAAGTATTGAATAAGAAAACAAGCTGCGCCGATCAAACTAATATTATAAATGCGAATGTTTGTGAGGATGTATGGATGTTTGTTATTCTTTCACGTTAAAACAGCTGAACGGATCTTGATGAAATTTAGCACTGAGGTAGATTGTGGTCTAGAATAACACATAGAATACTTTTTTTTCGATATGACGCGGGTGAAGCCGTGGGCGCCAGCTAGTCCCAAATAATTTGTGGTAAGGGCAGGAGAATGATGAGAGAGTAGGTGCTAAACTAGTTTAAAAATATATTTATAAGCTTCATCTATCTACTATATTACAAAATACTATCATCATAATAATGAATAGGTGGACATTGTGGTCCTTGTACATTCCTAGACGCTTGATAACTTTTGTTAACTCCTTTTTTCACGTTTTGTAAAGCAAACAATGACTTATTGTTGAGCCTAAGCTGTCCTCTCATATTTAAACTCTAACGCTGTTATCACAACATTGTAAAACAAAATGATTTTAAAAGAGTAACCATGGAGTTTCTTGACAATTTTTCTCTATAGGAAAGGACCAACCCGAACCGTGCACCTTTTGACGATGTTTTATAAGTGCCCATGTAGGCCTTTGTAAAATTAACACATTTTGATTACATGACAAAATCTGTAGAGAGCCTATTGACCATTTTCAGGAATGACTGATTACAGCGTAATATAATATGATGGCCTAAAATGTTAATACATCCTCCTATCGGGACCCATACCCTATTAGCGAAGTGTGACAATGAACCCTATTTGATCCCTTTAAAGCTGTTATTAAGCTGACGTTAAATATTGTACAATTTAGGCTAAAAATTCAATTACAACATGAAAAGTTGAATATAATTAAATTTTTCAATATTTGATGAAAAATTTGTTCTGTAAAAGATTTTTTTAGTAAAAGGGACAAAGTATTTGATTTGATTATTCACTTTAGTTCCCCTGTGATAAAGAATACAGGTAGATACGTAAAATATACTCTTTTGTTACTAAGTCTATTAATTGATTTAAGATTTCTTCAGTATTAAGTGCGTAAGCGTTCATTGAGCGTATACGCTGCGTTGTCTAGGCTACGTTATCGTAATGACTGCGCGACATCAACCAACACAAGATGCCAAGCCATCCTTTGAAATCCTGCCGGGGCTGCGGGTTGTTCGAAAGAGATACCGCGGCCCCGGAACGTAAAGGGCAATAAAAGGAACATGGGTGAGTTTTAGTCAATAAAAGTCTGACACTCCCCCCCGCTCCGCCCAGAGCGGGGGAAGTTATTTTATGCTTTCCCACCACAAAAAAAAATCCTTTGAAATCCTAAAGGTTATGTGAGAGTCGAGGTAGATTTAATTCTATCCAACAGCAGGGTCAGTTTATGCGAGTATATTGGGCAATACTCCATACTGAGGTGTTCCATAAACTTGTTTTTATAGCTGCTAGACTATTCGAATAAGTAATAGTCCTGCTGATTGCTTTTGGTCACGGTGGCCAATCTCAGCGAAAATTATGCGCCGGAGATATTATAGTGCACAAGTGTGTGCGCAGGCGGTGTAGGTGCAGCCTCTGTTTCCTCACTCTCAAAGTCCAATGGGTAGGCAATCCGACACGATTGGAAGAGATCAGGCGCAGGACCAACGGGTAAACGTGCTTTCCGAGGCACAGGGGTATCATAGCACCAACTTCCAAAAACCGGACTGCCACAGAGGATTTTTTTAATGGATAATCCCAATATCACTTTTTGCCCGACTTGGGAATCAAACCCAAAACTCCGTGCTAGGCAGTCGCGCTTGCCACCGCGGCAGGAGGCGTTTGGCCCCCTCAGATTGGGCAGGAGCCGCTTGAAAGCAGCCCCCGTCCACTCGAGTTTGGGAGCCAAACGTCGGAAGTGTTGCACGAAACAGATGGAGCAGATGCCACCAGACAGATGGAGCAGATTTGAATGAACATTGAATATCCCAACAATTAAAATTGGACGACACGGTTGGCGCAGTGGCTGTGAGATCGACTTCTGCGCTGCGTGTCGCAGGTTCGACACGCGGAACAGATATTTGTATGGCCTACAGATAGTTGTTCCGGGTCTGGCTGTTTGTGTATGTGAGTTTAAATGTTTGCAAACGCACCCACAATATGGGAGAAATTCCTAGTATGGGGAAACGTTATTTTTTTTAAATAGAATAATCCACTTGAAAAGATAATCAATAGAACAAAGCTGCCAAAAGTAAGGCAATGGCAAATTATATTGTAGACGACTTGTATATAAAATGAATGATGACCAGTGTTAGAACACAATGATGATAAATGTAGTCCCTTTGATCATACCCCCATAGGTAATACTCTCTGAAGTCCCTTGTCATTAAATTGGAGTACAAATTCAATATCAATCAAAGTAACACAAAATTGTATTAGAGGATAGATCTTATCTAAATTGGTGCTATTGAAACAGAAAATTGACAATTTACTGGTATTTTCTGATTTACAAGGACTTACGTGTGAAGTGAAGACATTTCAATTACATTTTTTATGGAGGTCCATAAAGATATTTCAAAAGTAGATATTGTTGCTAGTACTTGAGAGATTTTCTGTGGAAATTCCGAAGCAATTTACTTCCTTATTTATTTTATAAATTATTTTTAATGTTTTATTTTTTTACTACTTTTATTTATGCAATTGTAATTTAAATATTTGTAAGCCGTTGACGGCAGGACAAAGCCTTCATTTTATTAATATTGACATGATCTATACCTGTGTTTGGTTAACCTATCTTCTACAAATAAAATTATTTGAATTTATAAATATAATAGCTCTAACTCGTGATTTCGTATACGTTAGCTTAGCGATATGCCTTGCCTAATAGCCGCTCTATTTGAATAATATATATGACAATTGGAATGTGGAAATAATGCAATATTGCTCTCTCCCCTAAGTCCATAGCTTAACAATATATAGCCTACGTCCTTTCCCAAGTTGTAATCTACGTCCTTAATTTAATTATGGTCCGATCAGCCGTTTAGTCATGAAAATTAACAAACACACATACAAACACACACACAAACAGAGTTACTTTCACAATTTATGAATTAATTTGTATTTTTTTTTGGAATGAGTATTTTTTTTAGAATTTTTTTTTTTTTGAATGGCATCTCGCAGTTTGACCTAGGAGGTCGTTTACTGCTTAACCGGTCGATCCCTGTGGATGCCTAGAAGTTAAGGCCTCCAGCCAGGGGCAAAATTCTTATATACTAAGCGACTGCACGCTAAGGGCACCCCCTGCGGGGTACGGGCCTCGGCTTAGGTCGTCGCTGGGTGAAAACAACAAAGGGACAGGCTGGATCGGATTATTTAGGGGATTTTTATTTACTGGCTCAGCGTCGCGGGCTGGCACTAGCAAAGAGACGGGGGGGGGGGGCTTTTAATTTTACGTCGCGGCGGTCCTCGGCGGCGAGGACGGAAAAACGGTAATCTGTTTCTGTGTTTCTTCAATGTACTGGTGCGCTTATCGCTCTCTTGAAGGATGGTGATGGGGTCGTCAGGGACGGAGAGGGTGTGCCTTGGTCGGCGGACTTTACTGATGCGCGACGGCTCGTATTGAGCGGCCGCTGCGATCAGGGGATTATGATGTTTGGCGTTGCTGTCTAGAAAACGCTTGAGAAGGCGTTTCATGAACTGGGCTATTGTAGGCACTCTCAGGTCGACATGTAAGTTGTCGTTACGGACATAGAAAGGGGCTCCGGTGATTCTACGGAAGTAACGGTTCTGCAGAGTCTGCATCCTGTGTAGACAGGAGGGCTTGGCGTGGGAAAAGACGACGCACGCGTACGTCATGATAGGACGTATCACTGCTGTGTAAAGACGCAATTTGCACTTGAGTGACAATTTGCTCTTTCTATTTGTGAGGAAAAAGAGCCGGCCCATGGCAAAGGCAGCCCGGTTACGAGCTGCTGTGGTGTGGCTCCGAAAGGTGAGGCGATCATCGAGGATAACGCCTAGGTACTTGGCTTCTCTACCCCAAGGGATAGGTTTGCCATACATGGTTACCGGGCTGGGATGGTGGTCGGGTATTTTCCCTGCCTGTTTTGGGAAGAAGAGGACCGCTTGGCTCTTATCGGGATTGACTTCGATTCTCCATCTGTTGAACCACCACCCGAGGGCGGAGGCTGCAGCTTGGAGCTTTCGAGAGATGGTTTCGGGGGAACGACCAGTGTAATAAATGGCCGTGTCGTCCGCGAAAAGGGCTAAATGCGCTGAGTTGGATTTGGGAATGTCGCTCGTGAATAGCGTGAAGATGAGGGGGGCGAGCACGGAGCCTTGGGGGACTCCGGCTCGGATTGGGTGAGGGGATGAGAGGGCATCTCCCATCCGATAACGGAAGGAGGTTTTTTTTTAGAACAAGAACAGCAGATTTATAAACTCTGTATCGTTTCAGTAGTATGGTGGGTCGCTAGACAGAGGCGGCAGTTCCTACTGTGATTTTCAATTGAAAAAAGAGGCCAACTTATTCTGGTTGTTTCCATATTGACCTGCGGCCTGTGGCAGTTGGTACCAGAGAGAGTCCTCGATAGTTTGAGCGTGTATTTTGTCTTGATTATTATTTCGAGAATTATAATTTCTCGTTATAATGAGACAATAAACCTCATCCAAATACGAACAAGCTCGAAAAACAACAAGCGTTAGGTAAAAACTATGTTCTTCATGATATTGGTTATCCAGGTTCTATTCTCGGGACCAACCTGTTCTTTTTACGGTACGGGCAACGTTTAAATAGGGTTTTACATCAGGAATTTCTCAGAAGCAGCCAGATTTGTGCCCGGTTGATCACAATATTTGTGTAAATAAATTACAAAAAATGCTGTTTTCTTTTTTGGACAGGAGCAAATCCTAGTTTGGGGCAAAGTTTAAAAAAAATACTTAAAACATTATAGCGACTTTTCTCTCTGAGTAAAGTTGACTTAATCACGTACGTACCAATATACAGTGTAGCGGTCAGGCCGCAACACGTACGGGCGTACGTATTGCGAGTGTCACGAGAGCGACGACACTCGAATACTAATGTCAGACCTTCGTTGTTTAAATCTAAGGACATCATTTGACATTTGCGTAGTTTTTCAAAGGAAAAATAATTGTAATGTTCACAAAATCCCAAACAAACCGTAATACATTTTTTTCGTCCACTGAAAATTTTCCCTCTTTTTAGTTGTGTCATTTTAGATCAGTGTGTCTAATGGGGTGTGTCACGTTTCCACACGAGTTCTGTTCACATAGGTAGGTAAAAGCGTATTTTGCAAATAATAAATTCTATTAAAAGTTAATGATAGTGTGATGTGTAGTAAGGAAAAACAAAATGGGCGCCGATTCAAGTGTCATGAGTCAAGTAACTGTACAGGATGTTAATGTTAAGATGAATATTTTATTCAAAAGAAAAAATCACCGACTCACTATCATGAAATCTAAGAACCTAGAAGATGTTAGGAATCTCAAATCTTGCATGTAAGATCCTTTTAGGACGTAGGTCACTAAGATGGGATTTAACAAAAATCCTTGACATGGTGAAACAGGGTGTCAAAGTTTGTTTGGGAGAACGCGATTCCTTGGTCGCATTGTTTATAATAAAACTACTAGGCTTGCATGAATTTACTGTGGTATTAATTCCAACAGTTTGGTCTGTCGCGAGTTAAACTGCTAGTAAAGGTAAGTATAGGTCTCGAACCCAAATCACGGAACTCTGACTTTTCGAATTTATGTGCTTTTATAATTATCATTATTTGCTGTAGTGATGAGAATGTTAAGATTAATGTGTGGAGTGACAAGAATGGATAAAGTAAGGAATGAGTATATTAGAGGAAGTTTGAAAGTTGCGCCTGTTACAGAAAAATTGAAAGGGAGTCGTTTGTCTTGGTATGGACATGTAATGAGGAAGGACGAAGCACATGTGACTAAAAGAATGATGGATCTGAATGTTGAAGGACGAAGAGCGAGAGGAAGGCCAAAGAAAAGATAGATGGATTGTGTAAGGAATGATATGGAGAAATGAGTAAATTGTGCCGTGACGTCTGATAGGAGAGAATAAATAAAATAATAAATAAATATCTTGGGACAACTCACACACGGCTATCTGATCCCAAGCTAAGCAGAGCTTGTGTTATGGTAACCAGACAACTGATATACATACTTATATAATTAAAATATACATACATATTATAGATAAATCATATCCAGACACAGAACAAACAATCATGCTCATCACACAAAGTTTGTCCTGGGTGGGAATCGAACCCACGACCTCCGGCTCAGCAGTCAGGGCCACTAACCACTAGACCAACAGGCCCGTCCAATGAATGGAAGAAGAAAACGTGTTGCGCCGACCCCAAATAGGACAAGGGCAGGAAAATGATGATGACTTGTTTCAGTGAAGTAATACATTAAGAGGAAACCAAACTAATATGCCTGAGAGATATTTTTCTGTGGCATGTAAAGCCAAATGAACCTAGGTTAGGTACACGAAAAAGGAACAAGAAAGATTGAGTACTTAACAGTACGTGGCAGTCAAAGTCATACTCTAGTATGGTATTTTGATACTAAAAAACACATTTTTTTCATAAGGAAAATATCAACATTATTATATTTTTCCTAACAAAATAGAGGCGAGCTTTGATACGCTCCAATATTGAATAATTCAAGGCAGAATGTATCAGTGTCTCCGCCGTATTTATCTATTATGTACCTTTGTGTATGGGAATTTACATTTTATTGAATAACTTCCGTGTTTTGTAATAACATACAAAGTTCTTAAATGAAAAACTCATTTGCGTGTTCATAATTTTGTTTTGTTGAGATGTAATATCGACAGCACGTTTGGCGCAGTGGCTGAGAAATCTGCGTATCGCGAGGTTGATTCCCGCACGGAACAAATATTTGTATGACTTACAGTTTGTTGTTCGAGGTCTGGCTATTTGTGTATGCGAGTTTAGATGTTTGTAAACGCCCCCACGATGCATGCGCCCCCCCCCACATTCTTCAACTGAATGAAACGAAATTTAAATCTTGTATTAAACGCACACTATGTAGGCAAGCATACTATAAGTTGGGGGATTATATTGATAATAAAAATGCTTGGCTCAATGCTGGTCCTGCTTCACAAGCATAGGGGTAAACTCATTGATTAGTATCCGAAGCTAATGGTGAAAGCTGCAGAAGAATGTAAGACTATCTTTGCAATGTATAGAATCAATTCTCTAGTATTGTATAATTATTAAGCCCATATGTGAGTGCTATGTATTATTATTTACTTGACGAAGCCCTGGTGGTTGATAGTGTCATGCTCACATAAATGTCTCGCTGATGGTGGCGGGTGTGTCGGGTCATTTAGCTCCCTTCAAAATGGTCGAGCTGAATGGGGCTGATCCATACGTCATGTTCGTGAACGGGCGCTGGCTGTAGGGCGTGACTGGTCATTTTTTAGCTACCACGGTTCATTTTGAACTTATTTAGATTTAAAATTAAATTTTGCTTTTTATTAACTCTGGACGCTCTTACTGTGCACGTCTTTCTACATCGTTCTCATATATTTGTATAATCTCAACATGAATGATGTAAATACGATTTTGTAAAAATATTATAATTTAAAAGAGGATCCATGGAGTTTCTTTCCCATTCTTCTCCATAGAGATCAACGCTTTGGAATGGGCAACTACAGTACTTTCACAAGTTATTATGCCTTGTGACCTGGACTGTAGATTCATTTTGTTTCTTGACATTCAAAAGTGCCTGTAATGGTCTAATTGAAATAAATGATTTGATTTGATTTGCGGAGGCGGAGGCGCGATTCGAGAGTGGGAAAAAGAAAAGTGTCACAGCTGACAAAATGTGAGTGTGCTAAATTACTAGAACTCTGCCTTACCCTTCAGGCTTTACAGGTGCGTTATAGTACTTTAGTACAACGCAATTGTGAAAGTTTATAAGTGTGTGTGTATGTTTGTTACTCCTACTCGCTGAAACGGCTTAACGGATTTGGTTAAAATATGGAATGTAGATAGCTTATGTCCTGGGTTAATACATAAGCTTTTTATTCCGGTCTACGCGGGTGAACCCAAGATTCGCAGCTAGTAGATAGATTTAGATGAGTCACGGTATGATTTGCTGGTAAAAAAAGGGAAACGAAAATCTTATGTAGTCCGTTTAAGAGTACGAGCTTCTGAATTGTATGTAGTCAATAATAAATATTAGGTATGTTGGCGAAACATATTTTTTTTCTTTAATCATTTCTAATTCAGTACTATCATGATTTCTTCAATCATAACAAAACACTCGGTTTAAATAACTTCGATTTCTTAAAAACGATCATACTTTGTTCACTTAAATATGAGGAAACTTGATAAAACAAAAATGTAAAGTAATATCTTTCTTCATACTAAAAATAAAATTTAATACAAGCCTTCTTTAAAAATGTTTTTATTTTCATTGCGTACTGCGTAGTATGTGAGCAGAATAATGAGGAGCTTGTTCAAAGCTAAAATATAAAATCTAGGCTTTATTCCACGTTTTATTGCAGGCAACATTCTTTGTCCAGAAAGGCATGCAATATTTTGAAATTATTTGGTATGAAACTTTAATAAATAAAAAAGCAAAGACAACTCAAAATAAAATGAATGGAGTTTTTACTGAATTGAGTGAGATTGAAAGCATTTTGGATTTTTCTTAAAATATTAATCCCTAATGGCATTTTATTGTCACTTGAAGTTTTTATTTCATTTAGTCGTAAAGCTTGTTTTTCAGAGTTTAATTAACGGCGTCCGTTTACTCTTTGATGTTTGTCAACATACATAATACTGTATAGGTTGGGAGTACAAGTCGGAACAACCACGACTCGCGTAGGTCATAGTCGATGTGTTCGAAGCCAGTCAGGCACTTTACTTTGGATAATTTCTTTTTCAAAATACTTCCTTGAAAACTGGCTCTTAGTGCACTACGATTAGGTTCAACATGCAATGGATTTCACACGCGTCTTTTTTTCACATTTATCGCAACAAGGCTTTATTTTTTTCTGTTTTTATCGCGGATAACAATAAACAACTGCTCAAATCCCTATAGGCGGCCAGTTTTTTTAGAGCAAACAGGCGATTGTTCTTAAAACCTCCATATTTATACAAAAAAATAAAAGATTTATCATCAGAATATCACAATTAAACGTGATCATTTAAAAAATTATTTGCTTACAACAAATTGATATTTATTTGAGTTCTAAACTTAAAAAAATATTTGAATTTCTTATTGTAATATATATTCTTATTCTAATATACTGTTTAGCGATGTCATGCCTTTTTTTCTCCTTCAGTGTAAGAAGACAAAGTGCGAGGAAAAATCATATTACATAATTATAGTTTCATATTGATTAATGACTCAAGTACTTTTTTGTTCTGATATTTAATTTCTCCGAAGTGTATTGAAAAATGTCGACGTAATTCACGTTATAACGCTGTCCTCAGCGTTATAACGCCGTCACCTGCGGCTCATGCATTAAATCCGCTTTGGCTGCAATGAGAAAGTTCCCTCGCTTGAATCAAAATTTACTATTATCGATATTGGTCAGAAAATTGTTACAGAAAAAGTCGTGACCCATAACCAAAGACAACAGAAAACATGTGTCATCCACCAACCCGCAATGGGCCATGTGGTACAGGTAAATGGCCCAATCTCTGAAACAAATATTCGAAGACATGTGTGATGTCTACTAATCCACATTGGTGAACGTGATGCACCTTACTCAATCTTCCCCACGCTGTTCCAGCAACGGGAACATTATAGGCTGTATATCTTCTCGAATTCGTCCATAAACCAATTTTAATTAAAGTCACTCTTCACAACATTACATCTCGTATGCTTATAGCTACTAAAATACATGCTCCCCTTTACTGTCCCGTTTCGCACGTGTTCGCATGACAAATATTTACGGAACTCCGGATTCCGTAATAAACGGGTCGTAAAGGTCTCGCGATCCGTGATTTTCTTCACACGTACACAAACATGTTACGGACAATGACACGGTACTCTTAATTAAAACCGTTGTTTTGTTAAGTCTTAGAAGGTGAAGTTTAGTTTACAAATAAATGTAAGGATTTTTTGAGGGATGGGCATTATGGGCAATTATCAAATAACCTCCCCTGTTCTGAGCGGAGCGGGGGGGAGTGTTAGTCTTTTACTGACGAAAACCCATTGTTCGTGTTCTTTCTTTTGCCCTTTGTGTTCCGGAGTCACGGTACGAATTTGTCGAACAAATCGCACCCCCGGCAGACGGTGGCCCTGACATGCCCCTCTGCTTTGCTAAAAAATCTCTTAGAGGCGCGTGTGGAACACGAACACGCCGTCCCCCCTTCAAGTAATTTACTTCAAGCGTGCCCCATCGTAGGCCGCATCTTTGCCTCACATCAAGCGAGTTGCTATTTGCCTGTCGTAACTAGGCGTTAGGACGGTAAGCTATCCATTGCTCAACGTCCACAGACTCCACTCTACGATGGCCGGGAGTCATCACGCGGCTACGCCTAGGCCTTTCATGCATTTTGGATATTTAGCAGCTTGCACAGTGTTGTGAAAAATGGCAGTTTAAATTTTATACATTTTAATTTGTATTTTTTGCGTCAAACGCGCAAAGTGGTTTACTTTTTACCGCATAGACTTTAGCTTTTGGTTTGTCGTATGCACACAGCACCATCCTTTAAACTTCACTTCAAACTTAATTAATAAATCCTACAGAATAGCGCTTCACAACTTCATACTACGCTAAACAAAGACACCAGATCATTAATTCTATGCACTTCAAGCTATCCCAAAGTTAACATCGCTTTAAAGCGCTCGCTATACGACTGCGTGTCTCTTATGTTACGGTTAGTTTCTTAGTAAATGAAGCTTGAAGATGTGAAGAAGGAAAAGTGCAGAAGGTAAGACGATTGCCAGAACTGGTTTATTCCTTTTGTGTGTGACCTCCGTGCCTCAGAAAGCATGTCGATTGTAAATATTTGACAATCGGTACAAGTAATCAGTAGCTCGAATGTATAACAACGAGTCTTACCAAGGGGTGTCGTAATAACTAGTACTAACTAAGCTATGGGGATCAGATAGACAGTCGCTCTACAAAAAATATTCTTTTTCAGCATCCGGTAAGACTTAAAGTTGACCCTAATAAAGTTGGGTATACGCTAGGCTCATGATAATGTCGATAGTTTTACGGGTTTAGCGATATAGGCGAGATCTTAAATACCTACTCGATCGTAAACTTTTTTGTGCCGTCACTAGAAGATTTATCTAAAGTCAGACAACGTTAAGGATATCGAATATCTGTTTCTAAGTCCAAAACTTATCGAAGGCAACCTTCTTGCTTTGATCTTACTCTATGGCAGAGTGGTTCCGACCAGTACAGAAGAAGCACGTCGTTGCGGTTGGGGACTGTCCTTTTACGAAGTTTTTACGCAATTCCGAGGAAGTGACTAACATTATTTCGCACTTTCGGGCTCGGAACGTGCTAAACACAATTGCCCTTTTTTGGCCGCATTCACATGTAACACTTTGAGTGTCAAAGAGGAAGGGAAATGCGAAAAGTAGGTAATTTATTTGATATGTCTACACGTGACTTTTTGCCCCCATTATTTACTTCATTTCGTTCGTTTTATCTACCGTTCTCACGTTGATAATTTCAAATACGGGTGCCTACTTAAAAGGTTATTCAAAATTGTTGATTTATCATTTTTTGAAAATTGATCTATCATTTATTTGACATCTATTTTTTCATTGATTTGTTTCAACACACTTACTTTAAAGGTTTTTGCAAAATTAATTTTAGATAAGTACCTAATTAGTTTAATTTTGGCTGACTTATTTAATGTATTCTTCTGATTTGAATGATTTTGATATAGGTTTTAAGTACCTAAATTAAATTAATATTATTTAATACTTAAGGAGTCGTTTGTCTGGGTATGGATATGTAATGAGGACAGACGAAGCACATGTGACTAAAAGAGAGATGTATCTGAATGTTGATGGATGGAGAGGGAGAGGACGGCCGAAGAAAAGGTGGATGGATTGTGTAAGGAATGACATGAGGGAGAAAGAAGTTAGTCATGCCGTGACGTTTTCCAGAGGAGAATGGAAGAAGAAAACGTGTTGCGGCGACCCCAAATAAAATAGGACGAGCGCAGGAAAATGAATGACTAAAGATACATGACGTATTATGAGTAACGTAACAAAAGTGATCTTTGCAAATGACTAGGACCTTTGAAATGCACATAGCACATAGTGTAGATACAATGACAGTGTTTATTAACAGTATAGCAATACAGATTGATCTTAGACCTATAAATAACATTATTGTAATGATATATAAGTGCTATCATTATAATGGTAGACAATGAAATAATGGAGCATAATTATTTGAAGTGTCTGGGTTTAATTTTAGCCGTGCCTAATTATATTCAACAAGATCAAAGTGTCTAAGGCGAGACGAAAAATTACTTGCGGCAGCCGTGCTGTCTTTTCAGTAATATATTATATACATAGCAAATTTGTGTTTTAGTAACTAGGACACCAAGTTGAATATTTAAAAGTAACTAAACGCGCGTAGGCCTAGAGGTCGCCGCAAGAAAATTGTCGCCTTGTATTTATAATTTACTAGCTGGCGCCCGTGATATCGAAAAAAAAGGATCCCATGTGTTATTCCAGACCATAATCTACCTCTGTGCCAAATTTCATCAAGATCCCTTCAGCCATTTTGACGTGAAAGAGTAACAAACATCCATACATTCATCCAATATTAGTAAGATTTCGCAGAGGTTGCATTTTAAACTTTACGTAGTTGCTATAAAGCTTGTTTGACTAAAATAGCAGATCACTGAGCGATCACGAGGCGGCGATGACATTCGTATCATATAAACGCGCTCTAGTTAGGTAGGTAGCTCAGTTTACGTTTTAAGTAGGGATATCTATTTGTAATGGGGCTTTTCGTTTCTGTATGTTTTTTTCCGGTTTGGGGAGGTGAGTTTAGGTAACCGTAGGTAGTTTGATTTTTCAGTAACTTCTTTTGATAACATGGATTTTTCACCTAAGAGGTAAAACAACATTAACAAACAGCATACCCACGATGTGACTGAATTAAATGATAATTTTATACCTTCATCATCCACGGACTTCAATAGAAACCTTTTGGAACAAGTCGTCCGTCCCTGGACATTGCCCAATCCGGTACGCAAACAAAGCTTGGAAAAGGTCAATATCGCCATAACTCAACCTTATGCCCGCTTCATCATACATTTACTGGATATAAATCCACTGGATATGTGATTTATCATCTATATGTATTATGAAATAAGGTCGCATTTTGTGTCTATCTGTGTGAGCGTCTTGTTCTTCTGGATCACACAATAGATGCCGATGCTGTTCTCTCGACCATCATTTCGTCATTATCCTGCCCTTGTTACCAGTTTCTCAATGTTCGTTATCATTCACCTCCTGTTATTTCAGGCGAAAGATACTTTCTTCCTATTTTATTTAGAGTTTTCTTTAGCATATTTCAGAGAATTTATTTTAAAAGCTTTATGTGTATAAACAAAAATATAAGACTTTCATGTAATAGCATTCATTGATCGAAATTAGAACGCATAATTCTCCCTCTAAAGAAATATTAAAAAACAAAAAAAAAACTGTAGATGTAGGCAAATAAATGACAATGAATTTTTATGGCTCTCTTTGTTATTTTAGACTTTTTCAATATTGTCGGTGTTAAACTGTAGGTTAAACCGCGCTTGTCTAGGTTGGTCTATGGATGAGCATCAGTTTTCTCCGTGCCTTAGAAAATACATTTAGCTGTTGGTCCTAGCTGTCATTTGTAGATCTTTGACAGTGCAGATAGTCAGTGTTCCGAAAGTCTGACAACCAGTCTTAAAAAGTGGTGGTGGAGGTCAGATAGGCTGTCGCTCCATGTTAAAATATTGGCTTCATTTAGTTAGACTGGAAGCAACACCAACATAGTTGGAAAAAGGCTAGGCAAATGATGATAGTAAAGAAATCTCGGTGTTTTGCGGTAGCTCGGACCCTGTTCCCGATTCTGGTGAACTGCTAATTTTATAGTTCAAAATGTTTTTTTTTTAAATATAAAAAAATATGCATGAAAATGAATAAACGAAATCTTGGTGTTTTGCTATATCGTAAAACCGTGCAAAGCAGGGGCGAGTAGCTAGTATTAGAAATGAATCTTCTAGATACATAATTTATCACATGATACTGTTGTTTTCGAAACGGACGCTAGTAAGGCAATCATTTATTGACATCGGATAAGTAAATAAGTAGTTGGTCGTAGTTACAGAATTGAGTTATGAAAGTTCTAGGGGTAATTATAGTAGGTTATCTAACCTACTATAATTACCCCTAGAACTACGATATAATTGGCGCACGATGTATCGCCAATTATATCGTCTCCTACGCAAGTAATTTGTTTGTGAACTATCTGATAATTGTGTCAGTTATTTGTGGATTCTCGTGTCGACGATGGAGATGTGTGAGTTGTATACAGTAAGTAACAAAACTTGTGGGTGGGACAGACATTGAAACAATTGTTTGTTACCAAAAGAAAACAGAAAATCCAACTGTCTATCATAATCGTGGGCATAAGATGGGCTTTAGGACCTGCATCACAGTTGTCACAATAGTTTTAACATAGATTTTATAAAAGAAACCTTTTATTAAAATACAAACAAATCTTTATTTCATTTCCATTTATTGTTACAAAAAAGTTATACAATTTGAGCGTGAATAAATGATTCAGGATGAGTCCTGTTTGCGTGCAATAACCTGTAGGATACTGTTAGTGCTACACCGGACTCTGCCTAACAAGGATGCGAGCCGCTTGCGCACTATGGAAATAAGTCCTTGGCCTCCGCAAACATACCGGCCCTAAAAACATCCTAAATCCGTTATTGTATTGGACACAGCAACCTTTGCGTATACCTGTTCAGGTACCTGCACAGGCTGCATGTGTAGAAATTCTGACAGTTTAGAGCCTAGGGCTCTAAATTGTGTTACTTTAATTTGGTCACTACAACGATAGGGATTAAAAAATATAATATATTTTATAGCTATACGTTTTCTTAAAAATTACCTTGTAAATCCATAACAAGATAATAATATATTTTTTAATGTAGCTGAATACACTTTAACATGTTTATCAACATTGTATTGGTCTGTAGCACAATCATCGATCTCTACAAAAACCAAAAATACTGTTGAGATTTGTCCTATGTTTGGCTCAAATATGTTTTGTCATTTGGAAGCTTTAGTGAAAGTAATCAGAGACACAATATAGTTTGAGCCAAAGCGAGGGCTTTTATTTGAAACCATTTGTGTTACGACGCCTTACACAGTGGGATTTTAGTAGTCTAGGTGTTTAGAGTCGCGGTTTAATCAAATTTCTCTTCTGACATTATTGCTATGACTTTTTTTGCTAGATGTATTGTGTCCTCAAGTAGTTGTGTTTAATGAATCGTTTCAACGTTTTGGTTTAGTGTGAAATGAAATAAACGGTTCAAGAAAAATAGTTTTCTTACTTTTACTTTTTGCTCAGTTTACATTTTAATATGTGAGTGCTGAACTCATTATCCCACTACAGGCTATTTTTGCCTAAAGGGATGCTTCAAAAATTAGTTAAGCAGTGCAAAACTTGTAACACTAAATAAAGCATTTTGTATTTTGTAAACTCAAATATTAAAATAGTGCATAATGTTAAATATAGAGGGCACTGGGGGAATATAATAATTTAATATTCATGTGGGAGGGCTTTGTCCAGCAGTGAGACTACGGAGGTTAACAAAAACTGTCCTTCCTAGTTAAAAAGGTTATATACGCGTTCCTTGGCTTATTTTTACAGATTGTAAAATTAGCAGAAACAAAGGGAAAAAAAGCTAACAAACCGAAAAATGAAAGTGAAAAAGCTAAATTATTTCGACTACGCAAAAGAAAGACTTAAAACATCTAACGCTTCAAAAATCAAGGGAGTTCGTCACAAAATTACGAAAACAGCTTTTAAAAATCACAACCAACATTTTGACATGAAAATTAATTACGGAAAAACGCAATTTCTCACAAAAATTGCTCGGCTCTTCCGTCGCGGCATGATAATCTACAGTGGATTGAATTTTAATGGTGTGCTAATGTATTTTTAACTTAGTTTATTTGCTGAAGTAAATTAGATGTTATTAAATTGGTTTATTAATCCGTGTTCATGAGATTATGTGTGTGTTACATAACATGTTATAGTTAATATGTACGTACATTATGACTTACTTGATTATTGTTTGTCATTAATTTCTTATTCTTTAGCAGAACATAATAAATATAGTTACATTTTTTTTGCAATTCTCAATTATTATTTATATTTTCATGTAATTTGGTTTTTTATTCGAAACTCTTGAAATTTGTAAGTGTTGTACACACCTGTGTAAGTGATAAATTCACTCTAGATTCTAAGTATGATTGTTTTCCCTAAAATGTATAAGTCGTTGAAGTGCCACAATTAAATAACCCCTCCCCACTCTACCGACTTCTATTCCTACTCCTTTACTGTTCACGCTGTGCGGTTGTGGAATTCGCTTCCGCCGACATTAGGGGCTGTCAAACTGTTTCAGTTTTTAACCCATTTGTGACTGCTGTGCCAATTTGGGAACACTTAATAATTGAAGGTAGAAATGAAAAATTTTGACAGTTAAAATGCGAGTACTGTTTTGAGTAGTTAAAAATGCAGTGAATAAATGTACAATACGATCAAATTGTTATAAGTAGTGGTGTATTTATAATTATTTGTTGAAATTCCTTATCAGGACTCGTGAAGAGGTATGAACATTATTTTTAAATAATATTAATAACTAGATACTATAAGCATTTTATTTCCTTATATTATTCGAAACTAATAAATAATGAATGATTTACATCATTTTTCAGTTACATATAACAATAATGTAAACTTTTGTCCTATCCTAAGTTTTGCTGTGCCAATTTGGGTACAGTGGCCACAAGTGAGGTTAGTTAATCCTTGATTTTGCAGATTTTGAAAATGAGTCGCAGAAGAATATTTGACGCTAGTAACGACTACAACGGCTTAGAAGAGGCCTTATGCTATATTGCTGAAGACAGTGATAACGGTTTGGAGTATGATTTGGCCATAATTCCACCAGAACCCAGTGTTGTCACTGATGAAGAAGAAGGTTTTGATAATGAAAATGTAGTATCTACCTCGCCAAATGATGTACCCGGAAATATAGAGGTGTTTGTTCGCGATGAGTGTGTTCTTTTCGATAACAGTGACGATGAGCCATTGGCCACAAAAAGATCCCACATTTATAATATTTCTATCAACTATATAATATTCTACTCTTCAACTGAATGAGACGAAATTTAAATCTTGTATTAAACGCACACTATGTAGGCAAGCATATTATAAGTTGGGGGATTATATTGATGATAAAAATGCTTGGCTCAATGCTGGTCCTGCTCCACAAGCATAGGGAATAGCAACTCATTGATTAGTATCCGAAGCTATAGTGGAAGCTGCAGAAGATTGTAAGACTATCTTTGCAATGTATAGAATCAATTCTCTAGTATTGTATAATTATTAAGCCCATATGTGAGTGCTATGTATTATCATTGACCTGACGAAGCCCTGGTGGTTGATAGAGTCATGCTCACTTAAATGTCTCGCTGATGGTGGCGGGTGTGTCGGGTCATTTAGCTCCCTTCAAAATGGTCGAGCTGAATGGGGCTGATCCATACGTCATGTTCGTGAACGGGCGCTGTCAGTTGGGACTGGTCATAGTTTGGCTACCACGGTCATTTTTAATTTATTTAGATTTTAAATTGAATTTTGCTTTTTATTTACTCTGGACGCTCTAACTGTGCACGTCTTTCTATACCGTTCTCACACGTACATTTGTATAATCTTAACATGAATGATGTAAATCGATTTTGTAAAAATATTCTAATTAAAAAGAGTGTCCATGGAGTTTCTTGCCCACTCTTCCCCATAGAGATTAACGCTTTGGAATGGGCAACTACAATACTTTCACAAGTTATTATGCCTTGTGACCAGGACTGTAGATTCATTTTATTTCTTGACATTCAAAAGTGCCTGTAATGGTCTAATTGAAATAAATGATTTGATTTGAATAAAGGCATGGGTGGAGTAAATGAAATGGATCAGTCCATTTCACTGTATAGAATTGGCGTTCAGGGCAAAAAATGTGTGGTGGTGGTGGGTACTATATACCTACATGATTGATATGGCCATAGCAAATGCTTGGCGATTACATGTACAGCCTAGGAAAGAACCCATGGTTCAACTACTCCGGGGATGCGGGTTATTCGAAAGAGATATCGCGGCCCCGGAACGTAATAGAAGGAACATGGGTGGGTTTTAGTCAGTAAAAGTCTGACACTCTCCCACCGCTCCGCCCAGAGCGGGGGAAGTTATTTGATGATTCCCCATCCGCAAAAAAATGGATCAACTACTATTTCGACGAAGCATAGCCAGATTTTATCTAAAGCAGTCGCTCCTGAGAGATTCTGCTCGTCCTTCATCATCTAACATAGGTGGTCTGCAACTTGATGGCGCTGATCACGTACCTGAAAAGCTTCCCAAACGGGTACGCTGTGTTATTGCTTGGCTGCAAGAAATGCAAGAAAACACTGTGCATTGAAAAACCACGTTTTAAAAATTACTACTCTGAAGTTGCCACTGTGCCAATTTGGGAAAACCACTACGAATTCCTGAAAAACATAATTTTCATTTTTCTCATTCACTTGTTATTTTGTATTCCCTTTAATAGAAAAATAAAGACATTTAAAAAAAGTCCTTGCAGTTTCATTTTGGCCATTAATGGGTTAAGAGAAGAGTGAAAGAACATTATCTTTCTATTTCACCATATAGTCTAGTCAACAAGTGCTTTTTTAGTCAAATCTTTTTAAAAAACTCGGAAAAATATGGTTGAGGGCTCATTCGATTCGGGATCGAATCTAGAAAGTTTTTGAAAAAATTCAAGACCCGCTCGAAAAAATTGCAAAAGTTATTAACAAATAAGTAAACAAAAAAAAAGGGGTTTAGTTTTTTTGGTATATCTTGAAAACTATTTGATATATTTTGATTTTGAAAAAAGATTCAAAAAGAGGAGAAAATTTCCTAAAAAAAACTCCCTACTCGCGAAATTGTAGGACCAATATGAAAAATTTTACAGGGAGCTGAAAATACGCCTGAAAACGGGTACTCGGGTTTCCGCAAGCCACGCCCCCTTCGAGCGCTTTAATGAAAAATATTATTTAAACATATTAAATGTTGATATTAAAATTTGAAAAAATTCAGAAATGTACAGGACAAATTAAAGAATGAAATACCGTAGAAAAAATATTTTTATCGCGATTTTATAAAATGTTATCCATAAATTAATTAACAATTTCTTCCGACTGGGCTATAAACATTGCAAGTTGCATAATTGTTAAACCAGAAATCTCAATTTTTTTTCCTCTCGTGGAGCTATTCTTCAAAGATTAAAGAAAGGATTTCCGTTGAGTAAATTAAAAAATTGTTAATTTTCGATTTGTTATTAACAAATTACCTAGGCGGCAAATTAAATATTTAAATAAATACTACAAGAATTATTTTTTTTTCCAATGTCGATGATCATTCGTTTTTCTATCAATAAAAGCTACCTAAAAATATTTTTTTATAAATTTAAATTCTATTTGTTTATAAAATTGTTATAAACAAATAGATTATTTATAAGATAATTGATTTTTTTTTTGAAAATAGATTCCTCGTAAAAAAATATGAATTTTAAGATAAAAAACGATCCTTAAAAAAAAATTTTATTGCTAAAAAACCGTTTTCTTAATTAACAATTTTTTTTTACCACTTGTTAATAATATTAAGGTACGTTTTTTTTTTAAAATATCATTATTTATTATCCTCCTTAATAATTAAAGAAAAAATTTCGTTTTTTTATAAATTTTCATTGTTACCAATTACCAATTACCTTTTTGCGGAAAGAAAAATTTATTCGATAATAAATATAAATATATATTTTTTTTTTTGCAAAAAGGTCATTGGTCGGTTTTATTTTAGTGTAAAGAATTCTAAAAAAATTATAAAAAAAAATATTAATTGTTTATAACAAATTGTTTATTTAATAAACAATGAAAATTTATAAAAAAACGAAATTTTTTCTTTAATTATTAAGGAGGATAATAAATAATGATATTTAAAAAAAAAAACGTACCTTAATATTATTAACAAGTGGTAAAAAAAAAATGTTAATTAACAAAACGGTTTTTTAGCAATAAAAATTTTTTTTTAAGGATCGTTTTTTGTCTTAAAATTCATATTTTTTTACGAGGAATCTATTTTAAAAAAAAAATTCAATTATCTTATAAATAATCTATTTGTTTATAACAATTTTATAAACAAAAAGAATTTAAATTTATAAAAATATTTTTAGGTAGCTTTTATTGATAGAAAAACGAATGATCATCGACATTGGAAAAAAAAATTATTCTTGTAGTATTTATTTAAATATTTAATTTGCCGCCTAGGTAATTTGTTAATAACAAATCGAAAATTAACAATTTTTTAATTTACTCAACGGAAATCCTTTCTTTAATCTTTGAAGAATAGCTCCACGAGAGGAAAAAAAATTGAGATTTCTGGTTTAACAATTATGCAACTTGCAATGTTTATAGCCCAGTCGGAAGAAATTGTTAATTAATTTATGGATAACATTTTATAAAATCGCGATAAAAATATTTTTTCTACGGTATTTCATTCTTTAATTTGTCCTGTACATGTCTGATTTTTTTCAAATTTTAATATCATCATTTAATATGTTTAAATAATATTTTTCATTAAAGCGCTCGAAGGGGGCGTGGCTTGCGGAAACCCGAGTACCCGTTTTCAGGCGTATTTTCAGCTCCCTGTAAAATTTTTAATATTGGTCCTACAATTTCGCGAGTAGGGAGTTTTTTTTAGGAAATTTTCTCCTCTTTTTGAATCTTTTTTCAAAATGAAAATATATCAAATAGTTTTCAAGATATACCAAAATAACTAAACCCCTTTTTTTTTGTTTACTTATTTGTTAATAACTTTTGCAATTTTTTCGAGCGGGTCTTGAATTTTTTCAAAAACTTTCTAGATTCGATCCCGAATCGAATGAGCCCTCAACCATATTTTTCCGAGTTTTTTAAAAAGATTTGACTAAAAAAGCACTTGTTGACTAGACTAATAGTTGCAAAGGTATTTATTATTTTAATTTATATTGCATTTATGATATATATTTGTCTTTGTACTTGTATGTATGTTAGTAAATTCTTATATTATATTTAGTCATTATTCGCTTATGTTTTTTTGTATTCTTTTTTTTCTCTTTTATTACACACTGTGTCTACATCTCTTTTTATTTAGTCTCCTTTCGCAGGTATGCTGAAACAGATTTCTTTAGAAATAAGCATTACCTTTGTACCTATTTTCTGTTCATAAATCGTTAAATAAATAACATAACATCACGCCTAAAACTTTAAGACAGTGTTTCTCAATCTTTTTAATTTTCGACCCCTTAGAAGGCTAAAAAATTCTAGCGTCCCTTTGTGCCAGAGAGACAAATAAAAGTGATTGGCTATTTTAATGATTTTCTGCATCTCGGTACCCATAATCTAAAGAAAACGGAGAATATCCAGAGCTGGCAAAATAAGCTCTAAACCTATGTGGAATGACATTCTTTTCAATGATGGAAATTGAAATTAAAATGATGAACAGAACATAAAGGGCAAAAGAAGGAACATGGGTCGGTTTTAAGTCAGACGACGCCCCACCTGCCCCGACAAGAGGGGGGAGGGGGAGTTATTTGGTTTCCTTCCTTGTGACTATTGTCATAAGCGATATGTTGAACGCGGCGTAAAAATTAAAGACAATCAAATAGATTCAATACATTTATTCTAAAGTTTTATTTTTTGATACAGTGTAGTTTCTGATTAAGAACCAAATAGATTTACCTATTCGTTTTAAAATTACAATAACAGTGCTACAAGGATCTTTCGGTGCTCCGATTAAATAGGGTAACTAGGGGGCGCTGCTGGTAAACACTCCATTAACGAGCAATTACTTGTATTAACTTACCAAAATTTACCTCAAGGTAGAAACTGTTTTTTTTACGAGAAAACCGTTTTTGAACTTTGGTAAGTATATACCTGTTATTGCTCGTGATTGTACAGACGCCAGCAGGTCAAGCTACCCGAAACTGTAAATTTTTCCCAATGAACCTTGAACCTAATACTTTAGAAATAAAGTCGAAAATCTTTCAAAGAAATCTGACAGATTGTAGAAGCTTGATGTGCAGGCGTCTGTACATTGTATTGTAAGAACAAGATAGCGTTAGTTCTGATTTTGCCGCGCACCAAAATATTTTTGAACACTCTTTTTTATAAAAGTTATTTCAATTATATCTGAATAAACCGTCGGTATATAAAACATCATATTATTTTATAACTATCGAAGTACTTTATTATTATACATTTAAAATACACGTAAAACACATTAATTTGACTAGAGTTTGACTCCAATCTGGTTTGGCACCGTTACACTAAACGTTATTTCTAATAAATGTTTTGAACATACAATTATCAACTTAAAAACTCACAAACATATATCAGACGATTCACTCAAGTGACTTATTTTTGTTTTATTCACGGTCACGCTACACCGACAAAATTACACAACAATATAAGCTCAACTGCATCTTTCGTTTCATTCTTTGATTAATCGGCAGACTACCTAGTATTTTTGAAGTGGCTATCGCATTTTCCAACATACTTTTTTTTCTACAAACCACTGTAATTCCTATTATTATAACATAGGTAACAATTATTTTGGCTTCATATATTTTTATATAAGTATTTTATATGCTAGTTGATTTGAGCCACTGTAATAAAATCTCGACTATTTATAAATCATTTCATTTTTAGTAAAACACGCCGAGTGCCGAAATCCAAAATTGTTGGATCGGTAATATTATCTTTTCCCTTCTACAATGGAATTAAAAAAGAACACAAAGTGAAAAGTCTGATATCGGCTCTATGGGATAATCGGATTTTAGAAAAAGGTAGGCCGTCGTCGGGTCTGTCATCCATGTGTGACAGTATTCACGACATGCCATTACTTACTTGGGTACTGCACTTACAGTATACCTATTTACAACACATTTGTTTCAAGAGATCTAGAACGTCGTACAAAATAGTAGACCGAAAATGTAGATACTTTTCTAAATAGTCCCTGTATCTTGTTCGCTACTTTACTTTACAATAAAACACTTTTCCAATCGTTTAATCACACTCATTATCATTGAAACGAAGTTTAAGCAAGACATTTATTAACATTGAGGAAAATTTGTTGCGGGTTTTTAAATATTTTTTTCGATTTCAGTAACGCTAACTAGGTTTTTGTAGCATAAATAAAATGTTTAATCAAAATCTGCTGTAGATTTTCGATTACTATCACAATATTTTGTGTGATACCTAAATTGCGAGAAAATATTATCTGTTGTAAATAGCAAAACAATTTTATTTTAATGTCAATTATTACTTCAGCCAATAAATTTTTGCTTCTTTGTTCCTCTTGTTCTTTCTCTTAATCATGTATTTATTACCCGTACTTTAAACAAAATGGCAGTAGTTTCTACAACAATAAATACGTCTTTATCGCTTTCTTTTGTAAAGGTCAAGAGTAATAATGATCTCCTTGTTCTAAGGCACCTGTCGCGCTGACGGGAGACCAAGTACCTAGATAATCATGTTTTTTTTATGAATGGCATCTCGCAGTTCAACCAAGGAGGTTGTTGTCTGCTTAACCGGGCGAATCCTGTGGATGCCTTAAAAATTAAGACCACCAGCCAGGGTGAAAAACTTACAAACTAAGCGACTACACGCTAAGGGCACCCCCTGTGGGGTACGAGCCTCGGCTTAGGGCGTCGGCGTCGCTGAGGGACAGCAAGGGACAAGCTGGATCTGAGTGATATTATTTATGGGCTGATTTGGACTTACTGGCTCAGCAGCGCGGGCTGGCTCTTGCAAGGGACGGGTGGGTAGATATAATCATGGGTTATTTTTGTGCTTATATACTGTTGCTGTAGGTACCGTGTCAGTGGAAGAGATACATAATATTCGTTTGTTCATTTTCGTTCTCACTTTTTGCATAGATTAGAATATCATTTATTGCACACCAAAATTAAAACATAACTGTTTTACAGAAATCTCCTCGTCGTCGTCGTCAAGGAGCTCGTGGCTAAATAAATAGTAGCCGCTCGGGTCGATCTTTAGATTAAGCCGCGCTTGCCTAGGTTGGTCTGTGGATGGGTGACCACCCGTTACATACCGAGTTTCCTCCGTGCCTCGGAAAGCACGTTATGCCGATGGTCCCGGCTGTCATTTGTAGATCTTTTACAGTCGTTACAGGTAGTCAGTGTTCCGAAAGTCTGACAACCAGTCTTACCAAGGGGTATCGCATTACCTAGTACTAACTGGGTTGTGGAGGTCAGATAGGCAGTCTCTCCATGTAAAATACTGATATTCAGCTGCATCCGGTTAGACTGGAAGCCGACCCCAACATAATTGGCAAAAGGCTAGGCAGATGATGATGTTTTACAGAAATCGTTAATTCTTTGGTTACAATCGCGGTCTATCGCTGATAGCGACATCTTCCAGATAGCCATTCCATTCCTTCATAAAATAAATAAGAAATAAATAATATTTAAAAATATTTATAATAATATTTAATAGTAGGCCACCTGTATCGGGAACGGGGTCCAAGCTAGAGGCGTTCAGTTCAGCCCCAAAGAGAGGAACCTCTTAAGAATACGAGCCGTATCCAATAGTAGGTACCGCTTACTTAATCAAATCCATGATCCAGCTGCCTAACAAGAGCCTCCTTAGGTATTGGTCAAGGCTCTTGGCAATTAAGTCTAAGACTTATACGGCACAATGATCGCTGAATCTAGATCCCACATGTCGACAACCTCGCGAGCCAAGTTAATCTTTCTCGACATAATTATTCATCATTGATCGCTGACTGTGTGAGATTTCTCTCCGCTTGTTTGCCGAAGTCACAAGAGCTAACATTCACATTTCTGTCCGTCAGCGTCATGACAGATGCCTTAACTTCCAAATGCTTATAAAACTTATAATTAACATTATTTATCAATTCGATTTTATACGAACGAATTGGTTACGATAAAATTTGACGTGTTTAAACACGTCAAATTTTATCGTAACCAATTCGTTTATGTCATCTTATATCTAAAATATTTCACACTTATTAAAATTACACAGTATACATGTACGTACATACAAAATATTAGATATAGTATAAAAGACCGTATTCTGAAACGAAACATTAAGTATGAATCTCGATCTCGAACATAAAATCTAACGCGGGTTTTAAGATTGTCAGCTAGACTTTTTGCTTTTGCACCATAGACTATAAGTGTTACCAAAGAGCCCCGACTTGCTCGCTAGTTATCATGAAGTAAACTTATAACCGTTTGCATATGTGTGTAGGCCGATTCACAACATTTAATGCGGAAAAATATTACTAATAATTAATGTATAGCTACATTTTCAAAACTGTCAGATTTCATAAAAACCATAACCAAGATCGAGATTCATACATAACTATCGTTTTAAAAGATTGGCCTACTTTGGTATACGCTAAGTTTACAAGAAAGTGTCTTCTCTTCTCCTTTGCGGCGGATGACAATTGTTGTTTATCTGTTGGTCTGGTAGATGAAGACGAACCTTCTTAGAATTGGTGCTGTTGCACTGGTGGAGGCGCTGCTTCGGGAACTTCACGCTGTCGTCCTTCAACTGGGCGGAGGGAGAAGTAATTTGAATAAATGTGTTTGAAAATGTATCCGTTTGAATAAAAGTCGTCATAATCTGCGTAACCTTTTTTCAACTGTGTTATATACTTAATGGAAAAACGGGGAAGGGAAACAAATCTATTAGTTATAAAAGATCGCAGGCAGGTAGAATTATAAGCACTACACAAAAAAACTAAAATTGGTTATAACTTTTAAACCCGTGAAAAAATGTATTCATATTCTCCGGGCGTATTTTTTTTTAAATACCTTTGCACACGGCCGTTTCAAGGAATACTTCCTAGGAAAAGCCATCTGAAACTCAACCTATACAGGGTGTCTTGAATAGTGCCAGCTTTAAATAAGTCTCTTTTCATTCAGGGTAATTCATATTACTATATTTATTGACTGGGTTAACCAATACAACTTTACATTTTTGCCTGAAGAATCTTGAGAGTTGTAAGGACGATTATCAAAAAAAAGGCAAAATATGTGATTTTGGCGATCATATTTAAATCTAAAACGAATTAAAAATTCTCGAAGACAAACTTTAAGATGATATGGTGACGAGCAAAGACGCACTTACCAGACGAGGCTTAAAAACTTCTAAGAAAGTTCGGAAGGTCACGAAATTATTTTTTACGACCGACATTATTCGATCATAGGAATTGAAGTTCAGAAATCCAATATGGCAAATTATTACTCTAGCTAGTGGATCAATCAATTTCTGTCAAAGTAATAAAACAGTTGGAAGGCAAGACTTGAGAATTTTTAATAATCGACGAAAGTGTTTCAAAGTTGAAATGGTCGTGGAGATTGTTGAAATATTTATCCTTGAAAACACTGAATGTGAGTATGTTAATGTTATGAAATAGCGTAGTCTGTGGGATGAGTACACCGCACACATACTAAATATTTTACACACTTTTACATAATGCGAGATGATTTTTCCGTGAGCTTAGCATATAGGCAACAACCCAAAACAAACCTTTTTCAATGAAGAAAAAAGAGCATCTAATTCTGTTCTTCATGCTTTTCAACAAATGACACCACTCATAACATAATTATCTCTCAGAAGTATTCATACAAAATATCCCAAATAAATTAGGAAGGAATATCTCGAACAATTTTGTGGTTAAGCTCTCTCTACTCCAAAATGACGCTTGCTTTTCGAACGATGACGCGACAATTTCACATCCTAGTTTTTGTAGAGCAAGAAGATGCTCAACGATTCCTGCGAAGTTTCACGCTTGGCGTGTCACTTCCTTGCAACTGAAGCACGCTCGAGCGCACGTGACTGCTTCTGAAAGCATCTCGGATTATCAATACTACGCCTACTAAACTCCCACGACACGCTCACAACGCCTCACAGAAAATGCCACATTTGTTACGGATACGCGACCTTGTGTGCATATAGTTGAGTTCTAATTTGTCTATTCATGTATGTACATTGATGTGAAACTAAGATTAGTACCTTAACTAAATTCCTACTTATTAGTAAGTTATACCGGTTCCGGGGTTGGGGGTAGTTCGAAAGAGATACCGCAGCCCCAGAACACAAAGGGCAAAAGATTGATGGGTCAGTTAAACTCTTCGAAAACTCCCCCGCGCCGCCCAGAGCGACAAGTGCGTTAAGCTTTTCTATGAATAGACTTCCTTAAAACAGTTTTCTCTTCCGTTGACAGAACACCGTTTTGCTGACTAGATTTTAATGCAGAGTGTGTACCATCAATGTTTACTGATATATAGACTATTTTCAGACAAAGTTGATTAGTCAGTGAAAACCTTGATGGAAAAGTAAAAAAAGAAGTAGCTACCAAATAGCTTATTGTTAGTGAAAATTGTTGGAGGGATACGAAAGGCAAAGGCCTTTCGTATCCCTCCAACAATTTTCACTGTTCCACTTGATTTTAGAGGATTCTTGCAACTTACTCGTATAGTTAGTTCATGCCTAGTGCGTCTGTGTGATGACGTCAACAGCTCCGTGTGGGCTCGGGACTCGTTCCCGGCAGGACTGTCGCTTGCTCTCACCCAGCACCAAAGCCATTTGTATGGCGGAATGTTCCTGTTACAGAGAAAATACTTTAAGTCAGTAGTAAATGGGGAACGCATAGGAAGTTTTCAATGGTTCAATGGTACCAAATATTTTGTAAATGTGCCTATTACTGTATATTTTTTTCTTTAGGGTATCACGTGACTGTGTTCAGCAAGCAGAACATTATGTGTATTTAAAAAAAAATCGTTGCCCTACACTAAGAATTTCTCCTTTATCGTGGGTGCAATTACAAACAATTAGACTCACATACACAAATAGCCGGACCCAAAACAACAATTTGTAGGCCATACAAATATTTGTTACGTGGGGGAATCGAACCCGCGACACGCAGCGCAGCAGTCAAGCGTTCAGCCCATGCGCCAACCGTGTCGTCGATATTGATATGACATAGGGCATTGTGGTACAATCTTGTCGTTCTGGAGAGTGTGTTTTGGATTTAGTACAATCTGCTCATGCTCATGTAGTGGTCTTATTGTAATACTGAGGATTTTAAGCTTGCTAAGGAGCCGAAATGCCTCTTAGAGTCCTCTATCCACCAAAACGCTGTTTAAAAACCGAAAAATTTATACATCCAAAAAACTTATAATTACAACCCAATTGTAAAACCACTCGCAAATACGGACTGGCATCCAGATAAGTAATACATAATTTTCTATCTACCGGCTTAATTAATTCAGTGAAGAAAGTTTCGGAGCACATACCAATTATCACAGTTTAATTACCTACATTTAATGTGTACGTTAAAGCCAAAAATGTTTCTCAAATATTTAATTAGTACATCGCTTCCAAAATTATATGTAAATTAAGTCAAACACTCTTATGTTTGATAAAATTTTTCTATAGTACATTTATAATTTAATTTCGGGTTTATTAATAGAATTTTGACGAAATGTTGACAGCAATCTTTTCGTTAAAATTAACTTTCATTCTATTCATAAGATTTTTATAAGAATTTTTAGTTGGAGAAGTTATTTGGGGTATTTTTGAAAGTAGGTCGGTAATAAATATTTTATAAATATAAAACTTGACTGTACACGACTGATTTTATTAATAGATAGACCATTCTTTCACATGATATTTATATTTGAATAAAATATTAACACAAGTTTTAGATTTATTCTATTGTGTGCTTTTCCATACATACATAAAACGTCAAACAAACAAAACAATTACATTCACATGCTGAATAAGCATGTACACTTCTTGGTAGGTCACTATTGTGACAAACTTGTATATCTTGATATCAACACTGTTGTTGATAAACTTAGGTCGACACGGGGTAGTGTGTTTCTACCTACTAGTTGTAGACACAAAATAGCTAGGCTATTAGCTTATAATATTCACTCGGACATAAATATTATGTCTATGTTTTGTACTATTATTAACACTGCGACTATTAGTACTTCTACTAATATACCTTTTTACAAGGAAGGCGGGGGAGTATTGTCGCTCACTCCGGCTCATTTAAACTAGCTAGTAAGACAACAGACACCAAAGTACCTTCTGGCTCTCAAATAGTTAAATTTAAAAAAGGGGCTAAGCAGAATTCCTTGAAATTATTTCATCAAAATATTCAAGGTTTCTCTTCAAAACAACTAGAGATTGAATTGTTTTTAGAAAAAACTAAGTTTGAAATTGTTTGTTTCACCGAACATTGGTTAAAAGATCATGAAATGTTAATTAATTATGAAAATTACAGTGTAGGCAGTTGTTTTAACCGTAAATCTAAGATGCGTGGGGGTTCACTAATCTTAGTCAAAAATAGTATTAAATTTAGAAGTCGTATTGATATAGTTGATCTATCGGTTGAACATAATATTGAATTGTCTTGTGTTGAGCTAGATAAGCATGTCATAGTGTGCGTTTACAGGCCCCCAAATTATCAAAACTACTCGATATTTGAGTCAGTAATGGAAGATGCTTTGGCAAAACTTGCAACGGGTAATAAGTCGCTAGTCATCTGTGGTGACTTTAACATCAATATTTTAGATGAAAATTCAAATAGCAGTAGATTCTTAAATCTTTTTAAATCATTTAATTTGTTGAATGTGTTTTCGGAGCCAACCCGAATTACTACAAATACCGCTACATGTATTGATAATGTTTTCTGTTGCTGCGACTTCTTAGATAAATCCATTGTAAATTAATTACCTTCCCTCTGATCACAGCGGTCAAACCGTTGTTTTCGAGAACTACACATCATCACAAAAAATTCAGATACAGTCCAGACAAATAACACCCAGCAATTTAAATAAATTTAATAATAATTTAATAAGTAATCTAGGCATTCCGGGATATGATATTAATAATGTAAATCATTTTTATGAGGAATTCTTTTCGGTTGTCTACACGGAGTTCAATGATACGCTAAAAATAAAAACTAAATCTATTAGCCCAAAGTTTAAATTTAGTGATTGGGCAACTAAGGGTATAAGAAAAAGTAGGGAACGACTGTTTGAGCTTTACGGCCTTAAGCCTTACATCAACTCGGAAACATTCAATCGCTATGTTGCTACTTACTCAAAAATGTTTAAAAACACCTGCAAGGTAGCTAAAGCCTTATTCATAAGCAACAAGATTAAATCCGCTGATAATAAAATTAAGACGGTTTGGAAAATAATCAATAGTGAAACTAATAGAAATAAAAAATATAATAATGATATAACACTAGAATCTTCACGTGGTCTTCTAACCACTAAAAACGAAGTTGCTCAAGAATTTGTGGATTTCTTTACTAGTATCCCAATTAAAACTACAGAAACGTTAAATTCCTCACCCTTTTTTTTTTTTTTTTTTTTTTCGGGTGGGAAATCATCCAATGACTTCCCCCGCTCTGGGTGGAGCGGGGGGGCATGTCAGACTTGTACTGACTAAAACCCACCCATGTTCCTTCTATTGCCCTTTACGTTCCGAGGCCGCGGTATCTCTTTCGAACAACCCGCAACCCCGGCAGGCGGAGGCTCTGGCAAGCCCCTCTGCTTTGCTGACTCTCTTTGAGGCGCGCGTGAAACACGAACGCGCCGTCGACACGGCCTGTCGTCAATCGACGGACGGACGGTGAACTACCCATTGCTCACCGCCCACAGGCCCGCATCTACGGTGGCCGGAAGTCGTCTCGCGGCGCCCGGCGCCCTGGGCGTCTCCCGCGGCGGCTGGGTTGGGCAGATGTTCTCTCCCTCAAACGCCCGGCCACCTCCTTTGCTAGCATTACTGCTTCGCAGAAGGTGGTGACCGCTTCCCATTCCCTCTCGAATTCCTCACCCTTGCTTTCTGTTGACTTATTAAGAGCAAACGTTTTACCATGCCGGGTTGAGTTTCAGTTTAAGCATATTAACCCCACTGTAGTCATTAAAGCTTTTAAACAAATAAAAATCAAATTAACCGAAGACCTTTGGGGATTGTCTATTAAAGTTTGTCAAGCTATCATTGAGACTATAGCACCGTACTTAGCCTTTATATTTAATTTGTGTGTGGACCAAGGAGTCTTCCCGGACCTTATGAAATACAGCAAGGTAATACCACTTTTCAAATCTGGGGACAGCAAAGACACCAATAATTATAGACCCGTATCCGTTTTGCCGGTTTTCAGCAAGGTGTTTGAAAAGGTAATGCTTAACCAAATGCTCAACCACTTTAACACCAATAAAATCTTACATGAGAAGCAGTATGGTTTCACCAAAGGACGTTGTACGACTGACGCCGGTGTCACCCTATTAAAACACATATTTACTGCGTGGGAAGAAGCACAGGATGCCATAGGGATCTTTTGTGACCTCTCAAAAGCATTTGATTGCGTGAACCACGAAACCCTTCTCTTAAAACTTGAACATTACGGCCTAGGGAAACTTGCCCTTAGTTTAGTTAAATCGTATTTAAATGATAGACAGCAGCAAGTACAAATAAATGGTGTCAATTCAATGGGTTTAAATGTAAAAATGGGTGTACCACAAGGATCGATATTAGGTCCCTTCCTCTTTTTAGTATATATTAATGATCTACCCCATTTGTTTAAAAACCAACCACAAATGGTGTTATTTGCTGACGATACTTCTTTAATATTTAAGATAAACAGACGTGCCTCAAATCTTGACGACGTAAATAATGCCCTAATGCAGGTACATAATTGGTTTACCGCTAATAATTTAGTGTTAAATGGGAAAAAAACGAAGTGCATAAGATTTGCTCTACCAAATGTCAAAAACAGTGAGACATAGTATTGAATCAAGAGAAACTAGAATTCGTCGAAAAAACTGTTTTCTTGGGAATAACACTCGATTCAAAGCTACAATGGGGTCCGCATATAACATCTCTTGCAGGACGCCTTAGTTCAGCAGCATATGCTGTTAGAAAAATCCGTCAGTTTACTGATGTAGATACCGCGAGACTAGTCTATTTTAGTTATTTTCATAGTATAATGTCATACGGTATTTTACTTTGGGGACGGGCTGCAGACATCGAGTCTATATTTATTCTGCAGAAAAGAGCCATCAGAGCCATATATAACCTACGTAGGCGAGATTCTTTAAGGGAACAGTTTAAGGATATTAACATCATGACAGTACCTTGTCAATATATTTATGAAAACATCATGTATGTCAGGAAAAACTTGCATATTTTTAGTAAAAGAGGTGACAGACACAATTATAATACTAGAAATAGGGACCAATTAGTTCAACCAGGTTTCAGGTTAGCTAAAGTAGACTCATCTTTCATGGCGTACTGTTTGAAATGCTACAATAAAATACCTCCCCACATTCTTCAACTGAATGAAACGAAATTTAAATCTTGTGTTAAACGCACACTATGTAGGCAAGCATATTATAAGTTGGGGGATTATATTGATGATAAAAATGCTTGGCTCAATGCTGGTCCTGCTCCACAAGCATAGGGGTAAACTCAGTATCCGAAGCTATAGTGGAAGCTGCAGAAGATTGTAAGACTATCTTTGCAATGTATAGAATCAATTCTCTAGTATTGTATAACTATTAAGCCCATATGTGAGTGCTATGTATTATCATTGACTTGACGAAACCCTGGTGGTTGATATTGTCATGCTCACTTAAATGTCTCGCTGATGGTGGCGGGTGGTCGAGCTGAATGGGGCTGATCCATACGTCATGTTCGTGAACGGGCGCTGTCAGTTGGGACTGGTCATTTTTTAGCTACCACGGTTCATTTTTAAACTTATTTAGATTTAAAACTAATTGCTTTTTATTTACTCTGGACGCTCTTGCTGTGCACATCTTTCTACATCGTTCTCACATATTTGAATCTCAACATGAATGATGTAAATACGATTTTGTAAAAATATTATAATTTAAAAGAGTGTCCATGGAGTTTCTTGCCCATTCTTCTCCATAGAGATCAACGCTTTGGAATGGGCAACTACAGTACCTTCACAAGTTATTATGCCTTGTGACCGGGACTGTAGCAGCATCATTTTTTTGTTCTTGTTTTTATGACATTCAAAAGTGCCTGTAATGGTCTAATTGAAATAAATGCTTTGAGTTTGAGTTTGAGATTATAACCGGGATCGACGGCGTGGTCGTGTGCAACGCGCGCCTTGAAGAGATTTGAGCAAAACAGACCCATTAGGGCCACTGCCTGCCGTGGTTACGGGTTGGTTTGAACAGATACCGCGGCCCCGGAACACAAAGGGCAAAAGAAGGAACATGGATGGGTTTTAGGCAGTACCGGTCTGACATTCCCTCGCTTCGCCTAGAACGGGAAAAGTTATTTGATGATTAAAAGGAAACAATACCTCTCATCATCGGCCTAGCCTTTTCCCAACTATGTTGGGGTCGGCTCCCAGTCTAACCGGATGCAGCTGAATATCAGTATTTTACAAGGAACGACTGCCTATCTGACCTCCACAACCCAGTTAATACTGGGTAATACGATACCCCTTGGTAAGACTGGTTGTCAGACTTTCGGAACACTAAGTACCTGTAACGACTGTCAAAGATCTACAAATGACAGCCGGGACCAACGGCTTAACGTGCTTTCCGAGGCACGGAGGAAACTCGGTGTGTAACGGGTGGTTACCCATCCACAGACCAATCTAGACAAGCGCAGCTTAACCTAAAGATCGACCCGAGCGGCTACTATTATTTAGCCACGAGCTCCTCCAACAATACCTCTAAGACATATTAAACAAGACCTTAAACAAGCAACAGATAGTCACTTAAACCGCACTAAAATAAGACTAACTTTATGACTAAAGCGTAAACCATTTAGTGCTTAAGTGCATTTTGACGTCACTGACTCAAATTGAGTACCATGTTAGACGTAAGATGGCGTCGTTAAAGACCTTTTGTTGTTTTCAAAAGTCATTTTTAAGCGTAAAAAGCTGTTCTTGTCATATTTATGGAAGCGAGCATTCCAGAAAAACTATTCGGATTTTGTTTTTGTATGAAATGAGGGTAGAAAATGTGCTTGATATTTAAGGGCGTTGTAGATTTTGTTTTTAGTTGGACTGTTGTTTTTGTGATTAAAGTTTTTTCTGGAATTTAGTGGTGCAATAATCCTACTAGTATTATAAATGCGAATGTTTGTGAGGATTGATGGATGTATGGATGTTTGTTACTCTTTCACGTCAAAACGGCTGAACGGATCTTGATGCAATTTGGCACAGAGGTAGATTATAGTCTGAAATAACACATAAGATACTTTTTTTTCGGCGAAGCCGCGGGCTCCAGTTAGTGTTGTATAAACCTTATATAAGTGGTAACTTTATATAAATGTGTTTTTTTGAAAATGATTAGTTGCTTATAAAAACTACCAATAACATAATTATATCAGAGTGACTCATTAAACACTAAACTGCATCATTGGTCGTGACTGCTGAACATGTTATTTGAAGTCTTGGTCAAAGTAATTACATTTTATTTAGTCCGTCTTTTAGATTCTATAATAAGGGACACGTATGTTTGATGACAAAGAAATAGCCTATTAACGTTACGTGTGACGTCACTTGTTGCGAAAAAATGCATCAACGCGTGACGTCTCTAGTAACTTTTATTCTAATTTACAATTTAAAAAAACGTGTCCCTTATTTTTGAATAATTTAAAAGACGGACTAATATATTTTGTTTTTGGTTTTCCATCAGGAACTTCACCGTAGCAACCATGGAGTCTAGATTTGTGTGTTTTATGTGTCTATTAAATGGGATTAAAAAATAACTGGTAAAATTTTGGTGTACTATTTGACGCACCTCTACTTAATCCTTCGGCCATTATAGGCGTTATGTTCCGTCATGTAAACTGCAATTACTCTTATTAATTAAAGATCATTAAAGAAAGAAAAATGTTGATTATTCCTTTTACCTTTTATTTAGTATCTACGCTTATGTAATCGAGAGACTGAGCTACCGACAAAATCCCTAAAATTAAGGACGCTAAAGAAAAAAACAGCTATATATTTTTTACTTCATAATCAACTAAATGACTGGACTTAAGTAAGGTCTCTTAATTTTGCGAAGCAAATTTTCTGTGCTGAACTTACTCAAATCACTTGAACTTGAGAAGATGAAGGAACTTTTGAACGAATGAATTTTACTGGATGAATAGCGGGAAATTATCGGTATTACCCGAACAAAATGGACTGAAACAATAATTTATTCTGATTATGTTAAATGTTTTGTTCACATAATTCACGGCACTTATCTTGAACTTGTTTAGAAGCATTGCCTAATGTCATTGTTAAATTTAGTGTTGCTTGATTAAATTTAGCTATGATGAAGGGCTTTCATGTTTTTTTCTATATTAATTCGTGTTGGGCTTGACATAACATCAAGCTTGTAATTTCTAAAGGGTTAGGCAGAGGTGTCCTTAATGGTACACACACTTTTCGCTAGTTATGTTTTAAGTCCTATTTAATAGGATGCGAGACCATTACCGTCAACGAGGCTCAAATCGTGGCTGCTATAATTTCCTGATTGAAAAAGCCAATAACAATTTGTCCCGACCTGGATATCGAACTCAGGACCTCTTGCTTGGCAGTTGCCATTCGTTTAGCAACAGCATTGACTGCAATATTTTAAGTTTCTTTTTTACAAAATTTTTTTCTTTGTTTTAATAAAACTTTCCTCTATACTAAGATTTTCTCCTGTATCGTGGGTGCGTTTACCATTATTTAAAATTACATACACAAACAGCCAGACCCGGAACCTGTAGGCCATACAAATATTTTTTCCGTGCGGGAATAAAACCCGCGACACGCAGCCCAATTAATCGCCCAGTCAATCGCTCAGCCACTGCGCCAACCGTGTCGTGTCTGTTTTTGACATTTTAATTTTCGGCATTCATAAAATTGATACTACCTCAACATATTGTTTTAATACATCATTTATGACTTCAACAGCGAGTGTGAAATTTTCCATAGTAACGACCAAAAACGTTTATTAACAGACTTCATCTCAAAAAACCCGTGCCATTATCTCTGGAAATGTGTAAATTATGCGAGTTACTTATCATTATTTTCTCCGCACAACATTTTTTACGCAAAACATTTTCAGTATTAGCGAGATTACTTTAATACAGATTCATTTTATAAAGTATCTTATTTTATACTTAGGCAGAATTTTAAAAAGAAATTGCTTAGGTTGATCCTAGGAAGAAGATTTAGCTAGTTTCAGCTGTTTATCAGCTTTCTCAATTTCGGAAGGACTTGTAAAGAGTTTTTCACATAATTTGTTCCAACCTGTCCAAAAAGATTCTCAATAATTTTTTTCACAAACCAAACTGCAAGATTTTACAGATCTTTTTCTTTTTTTTTATGTCACCTATACGGCAGGGCAATAACAAAAGCGCGCGAGAATACGTGGAATACGTGTCCTTAGCTTTTTTATGCATGGTCGCGCTGCCAGAAGGTGCTTTCTGGTTTTTCAGCCAAATGAAAGATAATGATGATAACAATGATTTGATTTAAAAGAGTTTCGTGAAGTTGGCCATCCTTCTTTGTAGAGGAACTATTGGAATGGGCAACCACAGTACTTTCACAAGTTGTTACGTCTTATGACTGGGACTGCAGCATCATCTTTTTGTTTTATGACAATAAAAGTTCCTGAATTTAAATGGTTGATAAGGACGCGAGTTGAGACTTTCTATTTAGCTGAAGAGGACATTTAATTAGCACTAGTTGGACGAGGCTAAACACTGAGAGAGTTGGAAAGGAATAGGGGAGGCCTATGCCCAGCAGTGGGACAAAACAGTTTAACAAAAAGAAAAAAAAAAGTTTATAAAACTCACCTGAGACTAATAAATATCCTGTTAGAGAATATGAAGTATATGACGGGGTTGGCAGCAGAGTTGAGCGGTGCCAGACTTTGGATGAGTGAAGCGATGGCTATGTTCCCCTGCGTGTCGGGGACGTAGCCGTACACCTGCAGCAAGTCGAAGATCATGTACGGGGACCAGCAGAGGACGAATACTGAAACAAAGGCTAAGTTAGAAGAGGAATTGTGATTTAAGGGTTTTGTACTTTAAAAGGAAAAAACGGAAACTTTTAAGGGTTCCGGATCACTTTGTCGTCTGTCTTTCAAGACCTTTTATTTTTATAAGTCAATAATGCCAGTTCAATGCCAATGATCCATGTACAGACGCCTGCACATCAAGCTACTACAATCTGTCAAATTTCTTTGATAGATTTTCGACTTTATTATAAGTTTTTAATATCTTAAGTATTAGGTTCAAGGTTCATTAGGAAAAATTGACAGTTCAGATTCAGATTCAGATTCAGATCATTTATTGCATTCCACAATGTACATGAATAGGTGGTAGTAAACAATATTGGTGACACAATTGTGGACCCTGTAGGGCACAGCAAAAAACATTATTATTATTATATCGGATAAAAATTGACTTATAGACTAACTTATCCTAATTGTGTACAATTTCATTAATCATTCATTATATTATTTTAAACATACATTACATTAAATTATACATCCATTACATTAAATTACAATTAATTAATTACATTCTATTTACAATCGAATTATAATACAATGTTTCATATTTATTGTTATTGTTTATATTTTATATTAATTTTCGAGCTGTATAAATTTGTCATTTAAATATTCATTTAAGCTGTAGTAGCATTTACTTTGTAATAGGTTTTTTAATTTGTTTGTGAAAACAGTAATCTTTTTTTCATTTTTTATTAGCTCGGGTAGTTTATTATAAATTTTTATTGACATTACAAGTGGGCCAGAAGAATGCATTTTCAAGCGAGATGTTGGTAGGTTTAGACGTGTTTTGTGTCGGAGTGTGATTCTTGACTGTATGTCTTCACGTCTGGTGTAAAAGTCTTGGTGAGTGTGCGCAAATTTACAGATTTCCAATATATAAATACATGGCAATGTTAGAATATTAAGTTTTTTGAAATGAGGTTTGCAACTGTTGGTTTGTTCAATATTAACCAAAATACGAATTAACTTCTTTTGAGTGGTAAACAGTGATGGCGCGTCCGTGCTATTACCCCACATTATTACACCATAGCTGAGCCATGCATGAGCATAGGCGTAGTAGGTAGCCAGAGCAGTCTCTAAGTTTGTGGTTTTTTTAATTTCGCGAAAAGCATACAAAAATGTTGAAAGTTTTGTTTTTATTTTTTGAATGTGCGATTTCCAATTAATGTTAGTATCTATAGTTAAACCCAATAATGAAAACTCGTTTACTAATTCTAATTTATGGTTGTTAAAAGAGAAATTTACGTCTAGATGACTTCTTTGGTGGGGGTGAAATGACATAAGTTTGGTTTTTTTTAAATTAATTTCTAGATTATGCTCATTTAACCAGGATATTGTTTTAGTGAGAGTATTATTGAGGTTAATATTTAAGTCTTCGATATCATGACAGTTTCGGGTAGCTTGACCTGCTGGCGTCTGTGCCATGTCACTGGTCACTAAAATTATTATTAACACTTGAAATAGGAAATTTACCATGTTTGTTATTTGTTTTGAGTTTCCGAAATATAGTTCCGGTAGGTATTAGCTTCCTCAACAGCGATGACCCTTAGGATGACCTAAAACTCGGCCTAAATTATTTATCGATGAATCAAGTTAAACCAAGTGTAAAGAGGTACCTAATGATTGGCCACTGTATCTACTGGGTCGAATTAATTGTTTAACCTTTGTTTTGGTTTAGGTTAACAATTTTGTTATCAAGTGTTCAGTAATGTGCTTTTATACAAAACGGAATCCATCTATTTTGATTGTGCTACAGTTTAGGAAAAAAACTATAAGCAGCATGCCATTGTATGTCTCCGGGCGGCTAAACTTCTCTGTCAAACGCAGTCAATTCCATTTTCGTTCTCTATTTTGCAACAGGCACAAAAAAGTGTGCCCAAATGCAAATCGCTTACAACGTTTCATTGTTTTGTCAACATAACTGCCAGATTATGCCCATAACCCTTTTTATACCTCGCTGGCTTTTAGATTGAAAGATGTATGGTATGCTAAACGAGGGACGAAGTGACGCTGCAAGTACCAGCATTATATTTATATGCCATGAAAGAACCATGGGCCGGAGGATTAAGGGCTAAATGTTAACGCATCATGTAAGATATAAAGACAAATGAGGGATGGGGGTTTCGAGAGGAATTAAAACAATGGCGGTGGATAATTAAGATGTATAAATGTTTGTGGAACATTTATTTAGGAAGTGTAACGTTTTTGTTTGGATATCTGCATGTCAGCGGGACTGTTTTACTTATAGATGAGGATTTATTTATTTATGTAACACTGCAAGCATAAAGTACATAGGCATTTTCTACCAGTCAACCTTTGGGTGATGAAGAGACAAACAGTGGTAGGTGTAAAACAGAAAAAAATATTAATTATACTATATGGATACCTATATAAAGTACTATAAATATAAAACAAAATATTACTTTACTTTGTTTTTAGAATTCTTCAAAGAGATTTAAGATTATACAGAAGTAACACTATTGAAAAATAAACCGACCAAGAGCAAGTCAGACCCGCGCGCGCCCCGATTCTGAACATATTTGCGACATACACGGCTATATCTTTTGACTGCGTATACTTAGAGGGTTGTGTTTTTCATAACACAAAGAGACCACAAACGTGAGTATATGATTTTAGTCATTTCAACTCGATAGCTCCACGCATTCATGAGCTAAAGGGTCTTGACAGACAGACAACAACGGTACGGAACTCTAGCAAACCAAGTATCGTTAAGGCCTTCAAACTATATGACATAGTTCACCAAACACGTCCGTCGAAATATCTTGGATTCTCGAATGTTGATATTCCTAAATGCTTTCAGTAAATAATCTACATTAATATTAAAAATCCCAAAGTTTGTTACTAATAATCACGCCAGACCACCTGAACGGCTCCAGACGAAATTTTGCACAGATTATAGTCTGGAAGCACATGCACAAACCTTTTTTTGACACGTACACATTTTCACACGCAAACGCAGTCACGGACAACAGCTAGTCATATCCTTACTAATATTATAAAAGCGAAAGTGAGTTTGTTTGTATGTTACCTCTTCACGCTTTAATGGCTAAACCGATTTAAATGAATTTTGGTACAGAGATAGTTGGGAACCAGGAGACGGACATAGGCTATTTAAAAAAAAAAGTGGGATGTGAGGGAGAAAGAGGGAAGAAAAGGAAAAACTTAGCGTTGCCATTACAAATCAATAAGGCGCAAGGGGAACTGTGTTACCCCGAATTTAACGCGAGCGAAGCCGCGGGCAAAAGCTAGTTACCTATAAATATTTACTAAGAGAGTTAATCAACTAAGGAGGCAGTAAAATTCAGATTTGTGTTAAGTTTACAAAGTTCTAGAACTATCAAATAAGCCACCATTACTAAAAACATAAGGAACAAACGCTGAAGTAATAAAATTCTGAAATTAATATAGCACTAACAATATTCTTTCAGGATTATCCTATAAAAGCGTCCGGTTTTACAACTAAACTTTTTAAAAGTTCTCCGCGCGGGAGTGATTATTACGTCACAAGATTATGGAGTCGCGGATGAAATGAAATGTTCGACTTCTAGAATTTTCCACGCTGATATGGGGATAAAAATGATCTGGAAACTGTCGGAGAGGAAATTAGAGGCCGGATTGAGTGCAAGAACCTTAGAGGGTGCTGACGGGTAACTTTTAGAGAATACTATGATAATATATATTTTATAAAATATGGTTGAGTCATTATGGTATATTACTAGTTATGTTAAATTAATGCTAAAACTACATTATTGTTGATTTCTTAAGTATAATGCACAGCAAAACAGCTTGTTTAAATTCTGAAACCTGGTTATGGTTTCTTATCAAAATATATGATATCTTTCAAACAAATCGTACGTTAACGAAATAATGTTGCTTGTTGCCGTCACGTGACAAGACGTTGCTTTGCTCCAAAATCTCAAATAACGTTATATAATCACAAATTCTAGACAAAAACAAAGCCTTCTAGATCAGATCAGATATCTGTTCATAATAATATTATGGTAATTCATGTCATCGGGAAAGTAAACGGAGATAAAGAAAATTTGGGACGAACCGATCAGTCTTGCTTTAGAATATGAATGAATGAACATTAATGTTGGTGATATTTTTTCCTAAGATCGGGATACGATCGAAAATGATAATGTAAAAGGAATACGTATTATATTACATAAATAATAATGATCAATAAGGATCATTGGAATTAATAGTAACGAAACTAACAGAGACTCTCTAACAAGAGTAACAACTACAAGCAGCACCTTTTCAATTACTAATTTAATTTTACACGTCTTGAGCGTTAAATTGACAATTATTATTCAAATCTTTGACATTGTTATAAACTCTAAAATATTGGAAATAAACCCGATTTTTTTCAAAACAATTTGCAGATTAATAAGAAACAAGGCGAGGTCAAAGTCAATATTAAATACTTCACGACCGGAATCTTTCAATTTTAAACGAAAATCCATGATCTTCGCCTACTATTGTTAACACTTCATCTGGTAAATTATTTACGCGTATTTTACATCGGGCTGTGGAAGCTTTAAGACAACAATTCCTCCCAGTTAGACATGATGGGGGAGATCGTAAACAGTTTTATTGTCTCCAGTTTTTGTGGCCTCTCGTCATATCGCATTTCTTACGGCTTTCCAAGAGATTTGACCTTTGAGTATGGAGAAAAAAGTATCAATATTAGCTTAAATACATTGATAACATACTTAAGTTGAATTATTTCATGAAACCGATTAAATCCGTTCAATTTTTTGTGCCCCAGATTACACGAAGAAAGGGCAAAATGACTATGAAGATGATTTATTCGTCCTTTTTAGAGTTCCGTACTTCAAAACGATAAAAACTAAACCCTTACAGCACAACCTTGTTCTCCGTGTGTTTGTATGTCAAGACACTTTATCTTGGAAACGCGTAGAGGTGAAATTAAACATATACTCATGTCTGCGGTCCCTTAGAGCTGAGTAAAAATCAACCCTTTATGTCTACGCAATGAAAAGTTACGGTAGTTAATGTAGCATTTTCTATACATAAGCAAATGGAATCAAAATCTATACCTTGTAAAACTATGAGGCTGGCATAATCGCTTGCGACTAAAGCTTTTTAAAAATAAAGATTAAAAAAAAAACCCTACACGGTACTTTTATTTGACCTATATTCATGAAATCTCCCAAAAAACAATATCTTAGAGCACCAGTTAAGAGAAAAATCTGAAATCCGTAATTATGTAGTTGCATCCCAACAAAGTATGTGATTACACACTTAATTGCAGTTGAAAAACTAACCGCGATCTATATCAATGGGGAATGCAGTTTCACAGCAGCTGTGAAAAAAACTGTATTCCAAATTAAATCCAATTAGTTAAATTGGACGGAACTCTCGCTGCACGAGTCCGACTCGCACTTGTCCGGTTTTTTCTTTTGTGTGATACAACAATGTGTTAACTAAATAAATAGTAATGACAAAAAGATTTACAAGTAGTTTTTTTATAGGTTAAAGAACTTGGGACAGAAATATCTATGGCTACATGTTTTGGATTCCAGCCCATCTTATTTATTCTTAGGATTGGAAGCAGTATTTTATCACAATGTGTTTATTGTGACGTAATCTCATTTTACTGCCCGCAGACGTGGCTGAGGGACTTCAACGATTTGCAGTAAGGGTTGAGGTTGATATAGAAATAGAATCGTACCAAACAATTCAGTTTATTTCTTACTAACTGGCGCGCGCGGCTTGACCCGCGTGATATCGAAAAAAAAGTATCCTATGTGTTATTCCAGCTTATAATCTACCTCTGTGCCAAATTTCATTAAGATCCGTTCAGCCGTTTTGACGTGAAAGAGCAACAAATATCTATACATCCTCACAAACACTCGCATTTATAATTTATCTAGTAGGATTAGTAGAAAGGAAGTAGGATTTGTACATATTGAAATTCGAAATCAACCATTTGGACAACCTTCTTAAAAGTGAAGAAAGAAAACAGAGGTGGAATCTAGAAAAATCATAGAATAAATGTAGAAAATCTTAATTTCTATAAAAGTTATTTTAATTGATTGTTATTTAGCCTAGTGAATTGAATAAAGATATTTCTCAAGAAAATTAAAAAAAACTTGTGTCATTCACACACCCGCAGTTGGCCCTAGTGAATGAATCTCTGTGTCAAAACCAGAGACACAAGAGGAGGTTTAAAGTTAATTAGACTATACTTAAAGTTTGTTGAAGGACGAAGAGCGAGAGGAGGGCCAAAGATAAGATGGATGGATTGTGTAAGGAATGATATGAAGAAGAAAGGAGTAAATGATGCCGTCCGACGTCTGATAGGGGAGAATGAAAGAAAAAAACGTGTTGCGCCGACCCCAAATAGAATGGGACAAGGGCAGGAAAATGATGATGACTTAAGGTTTTCATGACATCAAGCTAGTTTTTCCGAGTAGCTAGTTTTTCCGGGGTAGACTGAGTTGCATACCTACAGTAAACGCACATTATACCCAGCCTTGGCGTTCTATAAATTACTTCCTAATAGGAACCTAATATAAAGCTTAACTTGAGGTTAATCCTCTCCTACCTAACTTAATTCATAGATTAGTAGGAAGCTTGACATTAACTAACGTATTCAGTTTCTGAGACATCATCCATTCATTTCCGTTGTAACCTATCACTTAAAATTTACGTGCTGGAAGTAATATTTGATAAGGAAGAGCTAATTTATTTATATTTAGGTAATATCCTCACAAAAAACTAGAGTATAACAAAGATATTGTTGAATTAACAAATTGTGGGCACTGATTTCTTGTTTGGATACAAATAAAATCATATTATGTTGATAAGTTCAGATTTGTGGGTAGAAAGGCAGCAGGGTGTTTATTTTTAAAGCTATATCTTAAATTTTATTATGAATTACTTTGACGGTTGGCGCAGTGGCTTAGTGATCGACTGTTGCGCTGCGTGACGCGGGTTCGATTCCCGGACGGAACAAATATTTGTAAGTCTTAGAGGTAGTTGTTCCGGGTCTGGCTATATGTGTATGTGAGTTGAATGTTTGTAAACGCACCCACGATATAGAAGAAATGCTTACTAAGGGAAAACGTAAAAAAAAGAAAAAAAAACTGAATTCTTATACTCTATTAACACATGTTTGTAGTATCATAAAATCTGTCACAAAGGTTAACTGCTAAAATAAATGTAGTTCTAAATAACACTAAAGGAGTATTCATAAATACAGCTAAAATTTTAATAGCAATGTTGCTTTTTAAATATGTATTTAAATCTCTCGTTACTTTAACCATTATGTTTACAAATAAATTCCTAAGCTGCTTATTTTTTTAACTCCCGTCTAATCTGACGTCCTAATAATATTAGTTATTTTGTTTTTGTATGCGTGTCTGTCCGTCCAACATGACTAGTGACGTGTTGTTGTAACACGAAAGAGTTGTTAAACTAATAACAGGTTGACGAACAAAAATATACTAAGGGATCATTATTTAAGGTGCATTTTTTAGTTGTGCTACACCAACATGCCAATCATAGGTATAGGAATGAAGGGAGAGAACCTCAAACCAACCCAGCCGCCGCAGGATGCTCACGCAGGGCGTCAAGCGCCGCGAGACGACTTCCGGCCACCGTAGACGCGGGTCTGTGGACGGTGAGTAACGGGTACCTAGCTCACCGTACGTCCATCTGGTGACGACAGGCCGTATCAATGGTGCGTGCGTGTTTCGGGTTGTTCGAAAAAGATTTAAATTTAGATTTCCCATCCGCAAAAAAAAAGGATACGAATGACTAGCAAAATGTGGAAGAGATACCTTTCTTTTACCTCGACAGGATAAAGTATTTTACCATGAACTGGGCACATACTTCACCTTTCATCCAACTCTGGACTTCCTAATAAAAACCCTCTCTTTTGCAATTGAATCTAGGAGAAGTATGAAATAAGAAGACATGATACGCCAACCCAATACAATAATTTGGGGTGAGGACAGAGGGATGATGAATTGAATCTAGGATTTCAAAAAGTATATGTAAGTGCAAAACTGATGATTGCAGAAAAAAATGTTAAAAATAAACTTAACCCTTTTAGTAACGCCGAGGAAATGATGCCAAACTTATTCTTCGAAAAATCTATGACAGAAAATGTTATGAGGTTTTAATGGTTTTGATTAAATGCTCTTATTCTTTATTGCACATCCAAATAAAAGAAATACACACATTTTGCAATTTATAACTCATTTATATTCTATATTATGAATTAGAGGGTTAAGATTCAAAATATTAAATCAGTCACTCACCAAAGACAATAACAAAGGTCATCTTGACAGTTTTAATCTTAGCTTTCGGTATGATGCCGCGGCTGCTCGCTCGACGGCTGTCCAGGTCGTCACTGTCTGCAATAAAAATACACATTACTATCCTAGTTCACTAGGTACTATTAAATAAAACTTTTGTAGGTTACTTCTGGGGAGAAGTTCGTGGCTAAATAATAACAGTCGCTTGGGTCGACCTTCAGGTTAAGCTGGGCTTACCTAGGTTGGTCCGTAGATGGGTGACTACCAAATACATTCAGAGTTTCCTCCATGCCCAGTGGCGGATTTATAAATTTGCCGCCAGTAGGCTATTTAATTTTTTCCGCCCCTACCTACTTTGAAATACAATAGGTACGGTAGTTTAATTCACAATCATTAATTTATTTTATTCTGAAATTGCAACTGTGCAATTGCAACTGTGCAATTGCAACAACCATAGTTTGTGCTCTATCGTCCTCATTATTCCGGTTTTTTCCTATTATTAGTATGATCGTGAACTAAGGGATAATTAAAGAAGTTTCTAGATTATTATTGCAACCCTCCATTTAAGTGTAGAGTATACTGTTGGCTTAAAACAGCAGCATACACTAATTATAACGTGGGGAAAGGCCTTATAAACACTAACGCCATATGAACACAGGTTACACAAAATAATGTGTAGTCAGATAACGTTGTTTTTGTTATTAAATATTTTTATTGGACTTACAGTTTAAAAACAATACGAACAATTTCTATGAAATAATCTGTTTACAAAAACTGGGGAAAAGTTACTAAATTTAAATTGTAATTAATATCGAAACGTTATTGGAATTTTTAAAAATTCATGAATACCTAAATTATACAGTGCGTTTTGTAATCTTTATACGGACTACATAAGAAACACTCTTACGTAGTCGTACGTAAGAGTAAATAGTACGGTTGTTCGATAGAGATACCGCGGCCCCGAAGCGTAAAGGGCAATAGAAGGAACATGGGTTGTTTGATTTCCCATCCGCAAAAAAAGGGAGTTCACAGTAACGTCGCGAAGGTCCTCGATGGTGAGGTATCGTCCTCACCATCGAGGACCTTCGCGACGATAGTCGGCGGTGTGATAGGTGTGGTGGCTGACATTTTTAGCATTTATCACACAGCTTCGTTCCACCTAAAGAAAGATTTTCATGTCCATTTCTTACGTAGAAAATAAATGATTTTAATAATGTTGTTCACGTAGGCGTCCCATTATTAATTGTGTTAGTTGAAGGTTCTTCTTAATAGGCGTCCTTCTTGTCCAAATTAATTATTATGACACCCACGACTACTGCGACCCACGCAAAAAAGAACGCATTATAAATTGGGTATCACGTTTTAATTTTCTTATAATATAATACATTTATTTCTCATTTAATCAGACGCCCATTTTAAATAGCACTAGCTGGCGCCCGCGGCTACGCCATAAAGTATCCTATATGTTATTCCAGACTATAATCTACCTTTAGAGGGGCTTGCCAGAGCCTCCGCCTGCCGGGGTTGCGGGTTGTTCGAAAGAGATACCGCGGCCTCGGAACGTAAAGGGCAATAGAAGGAACATGGGTGGGTTTTAGTCAGTACAAGTCTGACATGCCCCCCCGCTCCGCCCAGAGCGGGGGAAGTCATTGGATGATTTCCCACCTCTGTGCCAAATTTCATCAAGATCCATTCAGTCGTTTTGACGTGAAAGAGTAACGAACATCGATACATCCATCCATCCTCACAAACATTCGGATTTATAATTTTAGTAGGATGTTATATAACCATTATCTATAAACCACTGTATAAGCTTTACATATAAAAGAGAAAATTACTGACTCACTCATCACGAAATCACAGCAACTACAAGTGTTCGGAGTCTCAAATTTTGCATAGGATCCTTTCAGGCCGTAGGTGATCAATAAAACGGGATTTTACCAAACTCATCCTATATGGGAATGAAACAGAGTGGCAAAGCTTGCTTGGGAGAAAGCGATTCGTTGGCCGGATTGACTTGACATTTCATAGGCATTCTTTCATAAAATTAATTAATATATGGACATTACTATACTTTCAGGAAAATCTTTCGGGAAATCATCAAATAACTTCCCCCGCTCTGGGCAGAGTAGAGGTTAGCGTCAGGCTTTTAATGACTAAAACCCACCCATGTTCCTTCTTTTGCCCTTTATGTTCTGGGGCTGCGGTATCTCTTTCGAACAACCTGCAACCCCGGCAGGATTCACATTTGCCTTGTTCACCTTTTGTTAGTCGCTTTTGACTCATCCTATCCTCTCTACATGACCAAACCATCTCAGCATACTTATGGTATTGGGATCATTAATATCCTACGATTTTTATTTACACTGTTACTAAATTAAAAGCCACAAAAGTTTTCTCTCCTCATTTTAAGATAATCCTACAATACTTTGTTTATCGATTTCTTTTTCTGATTCTCCGTTTACTATTCAATAAGAAACGGATAACCTTTTATTTTCGACATAAATCCAGAGTGGTTCGCAGTCTATACTTTATGGACCTCAGACATCGTCAGTTTGGGCACGTTCCGCCAGTTTTGACCTTGACTTTAGCTGGTGTTTTGTTATTTTCTTTTGTGTTTTTGGCTTAGTTATTTCGAAAAGATTACTATGTTTGGTTTAGTTTTGTGTAGGCATTGCAGAGATTATGACGGAGGCGTTTGCCTGGCAGTGGAATAGTATAAGTGGATAAAAAAACTTTATAAGCCATGAAATGTATTTCTTCCGGGTAGAAATGATATTAGGTATATTTTGAATAAAAGCTTAAATCGCCAAAATCGAAAATTCTACGGAAAATCGACCAATTTATGAGTAACCTTTTAGCGAGGTAGGCCTTCAGAAAAACGAAGATTTTACCGTTAAACCGTTAGCTACACCGTATAAAGTTCCCCCTGGGTATTTAAGACACTTGTGGCATTTTGTGTTATGTTCCCCCGTAGAAACTTAAAGATATTCAACGGGTTATATAAAATTCTCGTGCCACAGTTTTAGTTGCCATACTCCTCCGAAACGACTTGACCGATTTTTAAATGTATATTCGTTAAGACTGAGAATAGGTCGTATTCTATTTTTTATACCCCTAAGTGATAAGGGTGGCCCTTTTTAGAAGGGAATCTGAGCAGCGGGTGAAACCGCTGAGCACAGCTAGTTTGTGATATAAAACACAAACTTCGTGTACCTACAATCAAGTATTTTTATTGCTAACTTCATTTATTTATTTCTGGTGACCTGACATTCAGGTTTTGAAAAAAACTTAGTTTAGGCACCAGTCTTCCACAAATTAATTGTATCTGTAGACTAATCTGATTTTTTAAACTGTAATTTGTGGTAAGAAAATAAATAAATTATTATTATTATTTATAAGTTATTGTCTTAGTCCAATCAGGGCACGTTATGACATTTGTGGAGAAGGCACGAAGCCGCTTTGTGGGTTCTGTGGCCTACATAATGTAATACAGCAGACCGGCTTATTAGCCAAATAGCCACATCTTACTACCTAGAAATCCCATAACAATTTATATAAATTGTTATGGGATGTTTGGTACCCGTGGAAAAAACACCTTATCGAATTAACCATGAGAATTACTGCTATACTAAAGTTCCAACACATTTATTTACCACTAATCTAATTCAGTCCACATTTAGCCTACATAAATTACTATTTACGAGTACATAACGCAAGCCGGCCAATCACATTCTCGCAAACTTTCGACCAAATTACAACTTAGGGATGACCAAAAAACTCTCATTTACTTACTTTAATTAATTAAGTGTGGCTCGCTAAAACTAAGTTTAAAAAGTTGGAGAAGGGAGAGCTCTATAAAGGAGCTCATTTGGTGTAAAAAGCTACTGGGTTTTTTTTTGTTCATATGGGAAATCATCAAATAACTTCCCGGAGGAGTGTCAGACTTTTACTGACCGAAACCTATCCGCCGCGGTATGTTTTTGAACAACCTGCAACCCCAGCAGCCAGTGGTAAGTGACAACCGCAAGGGTTGATCTTTGAGGTTAAGCCGGTTGGTCTGTGGATGAGTGACCATCCGTTATATACTCAAGTTTCCTCAGTGCCACGTAAAGCTCGTTAAGCTGTTGGTCCCGGATAACATTTGAAGATCTTTGGCCATCGGGGTACCGTATTCACAAAATTAACTGGGTTGTAGAGGTTGGATAAGCAGTCGCTCTATGTAAAGTACTGGGCTATGTTATTATTATTTATTTATTTCTAAGACACTTATGCACTTACTAAACAATATATTGCCATACACGCAAACCTCACAGGGTTTATCTGTGTGCTGGCGAGCCGTTCATTTGTTATTAAATAAATATTAGTACCTACATTTATAAGTTAGTATAATAACGTTTAGATTTATACTTAAAACTTTTCGAGCCTGTCTTATATAACGCTTGCAGATCGTCTGGTAGTTTGTTGAGAAAATAAGGTACTAGATATTCAGCTACTCTCATGCCATACACATTATTAAATTTTGGTAGGACATATTTATTTTTAAATGTTATCCTTCTTAAGAAGTCTGGTCTAGTATTTTCTGTCAGCAGCTCTGGCCTGTTGACTTCCGCAAGAGTGGAAAATTAAACCTTTTTGAACACATTCATTACAAAGCAGTATCTAATTAATAGGTCGTCCTCACTGCTGTTCATCATGTAAAGTTTTTAGGCATAATCACAGAATTTATAGACATGTTGCACGTCTACATAGAAAAATAACAACTATCTTCTAAATCAGAGCTTCCTCTACTCTACCCTTTTGCTGTGCCCTACAGGGTCCATAATGTTCATAATATTATAAAAAAAACTTCCACTTAAGTACACCTTATGGTTAAGCAAATAAACATATTAAAATTGGGTATTCAGCTTTATCTGTTAAGACTGAAAACAGCCTCCTATAAAGATGTGAAAAGGATGTGAAAATAGATGATAAGACAACAATCTATACAAACTAATCTACCTTGATTCGAACAAAGTTGGAACAAATAAAGATTAATATTTATTTTTTTTACTTACATTGTCTAGTCGCTGTTGCCCGTCTGCCCAACACCCGGTTGCTTTTCTGTCGTATCGTGACCACAATGACACCGTAGCATGCGGATATGGTCAGCGCTGGGGCCACGAATAGCGACACGAAGACACTTGTCATCCATATCCGCCATTGAAGTTTGCTAATGCCTGACCAGCACTGGTATATGCCTTAAAAGTACTGGATTATTAGTATGCTTGGGTTTTGAAAAAAAAAACATTCCGCGCCATCTGGGGCATTCAGGTAAAAAGTAAACAGAAAGAGTTTTCTTTAAGAGAGGTATTCTTTAACGTTGGATACAATTTTGCGAGTCTTCATGTTTTTCTTGGTTGTAAAAAAATAAGTTTGGTGATAAATAAATTAAGTTATGTTTTATTCGAACTAATTAATTCAGCGGTACCTATTTTGAATTGATTGCAGTTAATATTGAAATATTTTCTTTTAAGGGAATACCCATATTGTATATCCACAGGATCTACATTCATTACAAAAATTGGCGACGTTGCAAACCGTTGTCAGGCTAAAAACTGACAGCTACATGCAACGCTGCCAAATTTCAAAATACAGCCTTTTCCACAAAAACTTTCTCCCTTAGCATTTATACTTTTAGTTGGAAATAGAGCAAAGCTGAGTGAAGAATAAACGGTCAACAACTTTAAGATGACAATGTTCCAGTCAAGTTTCAGCAAACTTTTGAAAATATAACACAATATTCTAATGCAAGATGTCTATCGTTACTTTAAGACTTTCGCTCAAACCCTCGTAAAATAAAACCGATTAAGTTGTGAGAGCTTAAACTGAACAGTGTTATTAAAAGCCAGACTACTAGATTGTCTGCACATACTGCGTGGGTTGTCTTGTAGTTTTATTCTAAAATCTACAGTGAGAAAAAAAATTTAAAATAAATTGAGCAAAGCTTATATTATATTGAGCAAAGCTGTTATCTCTCTCTGGTGATGGATTTGTGAGAAAAAAGATTGGACAAATATTTGAGTCAATTGCTACTGTATACAATTTTTAAAAATGTCGCATTCTATTTTATTGACTACACGGGCATTATTTGCATGAGGCAATGCCGGTTTCATCATCATTTTCCTGCCCTTGCAACATTAAATTTGGGGTCGCCGCAACATGTTTTCTTCTTCCATTCTCTCTGTCAGACGTCACGGCATCATTAACTCGTTTCTCTTTCATATCATTTCTTAAACAATCCATCCATTTCTTCTTTGGCCTTCCTCTCCCTTTCAATCTATCAACATTCATACCTATTACTCACAATGGCAATGGCAGTTCCGAAGAAAGATATTTAACGTAAGAATTTCGTGAATATTAAATCTTTTTTTGAGGTCTCACGGACCCTAAAGATAGATTTAAATTTATGTTCTCTATTATTATACATACCTTCAATTTCAGCTTCATCGAATAAAAACAGCATCGGGACACAGAAGAGAAAGCTGACGAACCACGCTCCAAGAATAAGGGCCCGAGCTCTTCGCCCTGTTAGAAAGAGTGAATAATTATGATCAACCACAGCTGTAGAGAGTAGGAGTGATACTAAAATTGGGGCAAATAGTCGTGTAACTTTCCCTCATTTGATGGGGACTACGACGCCGACGTCCCATGTGCCGTTAGCGATTAGCCTTAATTTATCAAGAGCCTAAACGTTCCAAAACAAAGTGCTAATACAAAACTACTCCTATCGCTTCTGGATAAAGTTCATTTGCAAAGAACACAAAACAAAAAAAACAACACCCCATCTTGTTTTTATAAAAATAATTTAGTTCTAAGAAACAATTGATTGTGTAATAATAAACAGCACAGAGGACAGTGTTAGCGGAACAAATTCTCGCTTACAAGCAAACTTTACAAAATATGCAACGACAGTTGGCTGGACTTTGTCTTCTTGCAAGTTACACCTTAAGTTTAACTTAGGCTAAGTTATGATCCTCTGCGAGTGTTATGACAAACTTAAGAACTTTTTCTAGGACATCGAGAACATGCTTACTATCTTTTATTAGATCCGCTGTTATATTTTATTTGGTTAAGCTTTTACACCGTTCTTACATTTTATTTGGCCCAGAAAATGTTATATCATGATGTCTATCAGAAAAATAGACTCATCTTTCTTATTACGAAGTTTTGGATGACACGCATCTATTTTTGGACGAAGTTTTCCAACTTTGCGTAATGTTAGAAAAGAGAATGTAGTTTTAGAATTGGAGTTTGTTGCCGAAAGTTACGCGTCTGACGTATGTGATTCCGCTCATCTTTACGTTGTTCCAGAAGGAAAAGGTGAAACTAAAGAGGTTGTCAAAACAAAATAGTCAGACATTAGACCTGCCATTTAAGTGATAAACCTAAGGTCTAAACATTTATCTGTATTATATTTGAGTGTGCAAAATGAGCGAGATTTAAAAAAGTTAATGTTTTAATACCTCTGTCTGTGTAACATGTTCAAGTGGAGATTCATTAAAGACTTTGCTGTGGAGAGAAAATGTGGTGCTGTTCCACAAAAGATGAGGCACTTATTTTTTTTGGTTATTCGTTTATTGCAGGAACTTACAACGCTACTGAAAGCGCTAAAGCCGTGGCTCAGTTTTGGGCTGGTAAATATTTAGTTTTTTTTTTATACCATATAGTCATGCGTTTGGACGCAAATCTCCCGATGTGAAACGATAATGCGGCCTAGGGTGGAGTACGTTTGCCTAGAAGAACCCAATTCACTCGAGCTGCGTAGTTACCTAGCAGGTAGGTAATTAAACAAAAATAAAACAACAAACACACAACATTTGAAGCCAAAAAGTAATAAAATTAAACCACCTGTATTTGTCTTTCCTGCTTTGAGTCGTAGAAACAGTTTTTTAACTTGATTACCGCAAAATATTGTTAATTCTATTAATTGAAAGTACGTATCTTGTTTTTAGTAATTAAGTAATATTTATTATGTTACTAATATTATAAAAGCGAAAGTGCGTTAGTTTGTTTGTTACCTCTTAACGGTTTAATGGCAAAACCGATTTTGATGAATTTTGGTACAGATATAGTTGGGAACCAGGAGACGGACATACGCTATTTAAAAAAAAATGGTATGTGAGTTAGAAAGAGGGAAGAAAAGGGAAAAGTTAGCGTTGCTATTACAAATCAGTAAGGCGCAAGGGGAACTGTGTTACCCCGAATTTAACGCGAGCGAATCCGCGGGAAAAAACTAGTAAATAAATAAAAACAGTTATAGGTACAAATCATAATGATCACCTTTTAACAGCAACCGTTTGGAAACATATATACAACCTAACGTGAAGTCAAGGCACGTCGAAAATTAAACGCTATTTTGTAGTAAATGTACGGAATACTTACAGCTTCCAGTGAAGTTCATCGGATGGGTGATCGCATCACACCGGTCCACACTGAGCGCCACCAACACGTATGTCGAGGAATATGTGACGACGCCCTAAAGAATACTAGAATTCATATCAGAATGATCAACAATACTATACTTATTGTATCTCATTTGTTAGCGATGCCTTAGCGAACATCTAACTAACTAAAGCTAGTTTGCATAAATGCAGTAGGTACCGGCCAAAACTCGTGCACCGAAGGTCCTGTATAACCTTGCGACATAAACAGTCTTTTAACTGCGTAGATTTAGTGTTAGTTTCGCAGCACAAAGGGATCACAGAGTTGAGTATATGGTTTTAATTACAACTAGGTACCTGCGCGCATTCCCGAGTTAAGGGTCTTAACAGACAGACGGACAACAAAGAGATCCAATAAGGGTTCCGTTTATTCCTTTAGAGGTACGGAACCCAAAAATCGCTTTCTGTTTCACATTATATTAAAAATTCATCGATTGCCGGAGGGCTTACCTGTAAATACTTCATCATTTTACACGTGATCGACCCAGCCAGCCACGTGATCGTTATTCGCTGGATTAAATCCGGTAGAACGCTTATTAGTCCCACTAACAAATCTGGAAAATTTTCGCTCTGTTAGTTTGAAACGTAATACTTGTTACGTAATGATCTCATTGTTCACTTGTTTTAGAAACGTGGCTACGGAAAGTTACAGTATAGCCCAAAACGAGATAGATGTTAAAAAACACGAGTGCGTAGTATAACGTTAATACGTCAAATTTTTTATTGAAAATAGAAATGTGTTTGTGAAAAGTGTTTTGACTGCGTAGACTTAGAAGGTTGATTTTTTCACAGCTTCAAGCGTCCACGGACTTGAGTACATTATGGTTTTAGTATTATTTATTTCAACTCAACCGATAACTCATCGCGTTCTCGAGATAAAGGGTCTTGACAGACAGACAGATGGACAAAAAAGTGATACTATAAGGGTTTCGAATTTCCTCTTGAGAAAAGGAACTCAAAATATCGATAAAAAATCTATGTACCACGGTTCGGAATGATTTAGGCACTGGTACTGGTACTTGGTTAGAGAATCTACGTCGATGTCCTTTCCTCCTAGTATCAGCACAAGTGTCATTTAGTGTGAAAATGGGCAACATTTTAATTTGTCTAAAATGTATCAAGTTGAACTACTACAATTAACAAAAAAGTAAACGCAATCCTGTTGAGATCATTTCGTAAATCAACCATTAATTATTTAAATGTAAATAACATTTAAATAATTATTGGTTATTTTTTACTTATTTATTTATGTACACAAAACATATAATAAAAAAAAACCGTAAAGGCAAAAGACCACAAAGGTACTGTTTTTTTTCATTTAGAAATCTCTTCCAGCAGACCTGCGATATGACAGATTGATAAGACACGTAGACACAGTCTTACTAAAGAATGAGTACAAACTAACCTGCAATTGCCAGCTGCATGATGAAGAAATTCATTCTGCTTTTCCTGGTCTTAGTCAGCAGCAACGCAAGCACCACCGTCGCGTTGCCAGCCACGATCGTCACGAGCAGCACCCATAGTATTGCCAGTTGTGCTGACTGTACAAAAAAATGGAAAAAAATATTAAAAAAAAAACATGCAAGGGTAATAAGGGTACAAAAAACTATTGTAACCCTATTTCATCGTCAATGTCATAGATAGATGATAGACATAAATGTTTGATGTTATAATTTGAATGTGTTTTGTTTTGTGCCAATACTTTTTGTGTACGCAAAGAGACTGTATACCTCCTACCTCTATGATTATAATGACGTGATCTAGTGAACCATGCATTGGTGCCGATTCTGATGAACTACCGGCTTAAACTAGACTAAGATTAAAATGACATACCTACTCACCTCTGATATTAATCCACACAATCGGACTTTTAATCGCGATTAAAGGTCCGATTTAGCTTGACAACCACTACTTTTGGTGAAAAATTACAATTTTAGAAAAGCGAGATTGCGACTTTTCTAAATTGAGTTACTAAACTATCATTCATGCTGTCAAACTATAACTCAGTCAGTCTCTGTCAGTTCAATCAATTTCAGAATAGGTAACGTCGTTTGACAGAAATAAACAAAATTTTAGTATTTTTAGAGTAGTTTTAGTTTAGCTGTGACAACAAATATGTACCTATGCATAATTTCACCTCCATCGGACACCGGTAAGTGAGTAAAATTTAACTTTTAGATACATACAGATTACAGGAGAAGCGAAAATGTTTTAAGATTTTTATATTATTTCAAATATTGATTTCTTTTGCAATAACTACGTATTTTCGAATAAATTTATATGAATTTATGCGAATCGTATGTATTTAACTTTACAAATAAATTTAAATAAAAAAAAGTAAAATCAATAATAGCTTTTTCCCATTGCTTTATTCGTTTTATGGTTCGAATATTACCCTATTTCTCTAAAATGTTAACAAAGGTTGCTTGAAGTAAGCCTTGTCCAAACTAATTTTAAAATTAAATAAAAAAGCAAAAATATAATAATTGTATTCTGAACTTTAAAGTGATAAGCCTGAGTTTCAAAGTTGTATTCCATAACAATATGTTGCTGACAATAGATTTTCGAAGTAATTTCTGCTAAAATAAATTGTGCATTTGGGATCCTAGAATATCTATGAAAGTTTCTTAGAGAGTTTACAAGTTAAGATATTAAATGAGGAGGAATATGTAGATAGAGTGCAAAATTAAATAAAATTATAAAATAAAAATATATATTGCTATATTAAGTTCAAACGGGTTTTCTGTATAGCAAAAGTTTATTAAGTCTAACTTTTTTAGTTTTCTCAGACAAAAAACAATCAAAAATACAAAATGTAGTATTTCTGTTTGTTTTTGTCATCATTTTAGTTAGTTTCTCAATGAAAAATGATAATTTTATTCCTAATCAAATAAAAAGATATTTTTACCGTTATTTGAGAATTTTGGAAGGATCTATTACAATTATTAAATTTTAGATCTAACAAAAAAAGTTAGGCAGAGAGTAAGTATTACAACAATATAATAAATAAAGTGTACACGAACCAAGTGATTTCATAGCCTTTAAATAAGTCAGTCTTAAACAAAATAGAAAACAGGGAGAAAGTCTAGACCCATACTTTAGTTTGCAGAACGCTTTTCGCAATTAATCCTACACTTCACCTTAATTAATGTAGCTGATTAGTTTCTAAGTAATTTTGTAAACTTACACAAAATTACTAAGAACATAATCAACTACACCCTGTTTTGAGAATTTCAACTTTTAATTTTTTTATCGTATTCTCACTTGCTTCGGTAAAAAAAACGTGGTGAGCAGTTTTGTAAGTCTTTTTTGCGGATGCAAAGTCATCAAATATCTTCCCCTGAGGGGGTGAGTGTCAGACTTTAATTGACTAAAACCCACACATGCTCCTTACTTCCTACCTTTTATTGCCGGTATCTCTTTCAAGGGAATCGTTTGTCTTAGTATGGACATGTAATGACAAGGAACGAAGCACATGTGACTAAAAAAGAGATGGATCTGAATGTTGATGGACGGAGAGTGAAAGGAAGGCCAAAGAAAAGATGGATGGATTGTGTAAGGAATGATATGAAGGAGAAAGGAGTAAATGATGCCGTGACGTCTGATAGGGGAGAATCTAAGAAAAAAACGTGTTGCGCCGACCCCAAATAGAATAGGACAAGGGCAGGCAAATGATGATCTCTTTCAAAATTAGTATGCCTGAAATACATTTTTCAACGGCATGTAAAGCCAAGCCAGAGGTCCAGTAGCGGTATAAAACTCTGACACACATAGCTCCTAACCACACGATAAAGAAGATTACTTTTTACCACCAAAAACTAAGTTTATTAACAGTCAAACTTATCCAAGTAAGTACATTAGTGTTCGTATAGTCAAAGTCAAAAACAAGATTAGAAAATGTCCCCGAAACCCCGCTTTATTTTAGTTCACACAATTAACTTTTTAGCCCCCCTTTACGCCCCTCCCCTATTTCACCCCTTCTCCGCCCATCGGTAACATATCACGTTCATTTATATTATTTTATTGCCGCGACAGTTTGACAGGCCATTAGGTTTAATGACACGCGCTTTAATGAGTAAATTCATTAAGAAAATGTTCTTGAGGCGACTTGAAAACAAAAGAATGTTAGGAACAACTATTTTAGGAAAAGACGTGGTGGAACGATGAGAGTTTTGCAAATAAAACACTTTTTGTGGTCCTAAAAATACTTTCTCCCTTTCAAGTTGTTTTTATAAGTGTATGCATATATTTATTTTAATAACGGTGCACCACAGAAAAAAAAATACTGTAGGTAGTACAGTATTTTTTTTCTTATATCTTTCCAAAGGTTGTAGTGAAAATATGGCTTTTAGCGATAAAACCGTCCATAGTGTCACCCTATTTCCATTTATTACTTCGATTTTCAAAAAGAATCGTCAACAGTCTATTGTCTAACTTACTCAAGCTTCACCTTTTCACTTGCATTTGATAAGTAGGGTATCTAATTAAAACAAATAAAAAAAAGAACACTCTTTTATTAAGAAGCTGAGGGCCGTGGGTGAGGATTAGAACAGTCCGATCATAGTCCACCAGAGTACCAATCGAAGATAGATATTGTTTGCTTAATGTCGTTTTCAATTTTATTAAATTTGATGATAATATTTTTAATGTATTTAATAATTATTAAGATTTTTTGTGTTTTCTGTATTACTATTTCTGTATTAGATGTATCAGAATAAAGTAATTAATTAAAATGAAAGAAAGTTTATTTTTCAACATTGAACGCAAGTACAAAGTTATGCGACCGTGCTATCTCGCGAAGAGACAGTCTTGGCTGCAGGATCAAAACCAGATCATCTTTGTCGTAAATATGTATTGTTACTATAACCAAAGATGTGTCCATAATCTCGGCTGAACTGGTTAGGGGAACACTAGGTTAGGATTCAGTTGTAAAATTTGACCATTACCTACTAACTAACAAAGCAAGATAAAAGAGAAGCTTGTAAAAAGGGGAGAATATTATTTTTCTCTGACCTGATAAAAATAGAACTTGTTAATGGTGGTCTCATTCTTGGAGATGTTCCGGTAAACGGTGTCGTTGATCTCAGCGTAGAGGCTGCAGTTGTAACAATATTCTTCCTCCATGATGCTGCTATTCACATTTTGTAGCTACAGTACCTGGGGATAAAGGAAAATAATATTAATAAAAGTAAGCTATATTAATTTTAATAAGCGTAACTATTTGAAATCGTTCATGACTGGTTGATATGAGGAAATACAAATAAAACTGTAGTACGGAGTACAAGATCCTTTGCCCAGGTAAAATAAGGTTGGTTGTAAGATAGAAGAAAATGATAAATGAGGTTTATTTTGCAAGTAGGTTTTTGACGAACACTTTTACACGTCTTTTTTTTAAACTAGACGAGGCTGGTTTCGTACCCGACTACTCTGAGAAGAAACAGCCAAAATAAACCAAACTAGAGGTCATAGTCTCTTTTAAGGTCCAGACAAAAATCTTGGTCAACCTACATGAGGACTATGCGGATTAATGTCTGAAATGGTCTTTTTAAGAAAGCACCACACATATTGAGTGGACCTGTCCAGTCAGTGCAAGCATTTGTCAGTTATCGTGTAACTCAACTCATAACTCAAGGAGCTCAGCGAGAAAGTGGTTGATGGTTTACGAAATCCTTAATTAGTTAGATAATTAAAATTATTTATTGTTTGGTTCCAAATACAAATTCTAGGCTTATTATAAATTGATGACGTTGACGTCTGATGCCGAGCTTAGGTTATCAGCTGATGTCAACTTCAAAATATTGATTTTTTTGTGGGTGTGAGCTACCGAAATTCCGTGAATGTCACGAGATATGATGGACATCCTACGCGGGTGATCGATGAGAGAGAAAAGATTTTCGTCCAAAAATTAATAGGGAGAAAATGTTTTGACAGAAAGAAAAGATTTATACAGTGAAAATAATAAAAACGACTTACAAATTACAACTAAAACACATTCAAGACCATTCTTAGAAAACCCGTGTTCTATTAACAGCAATATTTATATGCGATGTCGCCCAAAGTTTAATCTTAACTTTATCCCAAAATTAATCTTGTATCTCTAATGAAATCTTTGATAAAAGGTAATGGGCAGAATGAAGTCTCCGAGCTCTGTAGTGTTGTAACGATAAGTATCCAGTTTCAGCTCACTTTGAAACACTTTATGGAATTTGGGACTTAGCATGTTCTGAAGTAACGGTGGACTTAAGACTCAGAGTCAAATTGCAATATGTTGACGTTATTCTTAAGTGAATACATGAAATTTGCGAGCGAAATATGGTGTTAAATATTAAACTTTAAGTTACGCGTTTTTAAAATTTTTTTTTCTATTTTATTATAAATGTTTATTTTGTTAGCTTATAGTTAATTATATTGTGTATGCTGTGGTCCCCTGTAAGTGGAGGAGTGCACCAACGCAGATACTATTGTCGTCCATAATTTAAGTTACATGATCTGTGTACATCTTTTGTTGAAGATCTCAATAAATGAAAAAAAATACATAAATCAATGTTTCTTTTTTTTCTAACTCGCTCGTTTGACGGCTCCTTGAGCATAAACATCTTCCTTCCAGTTTTGACGAACATGTCCATCCTGTCATTTCATTCCAAGACCCCTTCTAACTGTCTTAGCGCGCCAGTTTTTTGCCATGTTGGCCCATAGTTTTTCAGCATACCGCACCGTATACCATTGAAATGGTTTCAACTTTTAATAATTTACCTAGCTCAATTCACTTTTCCTCCAGTAACAATGAACTTGATGACGCCATAGAGTGTCTAAAGGGAGGCAAAGGATCAGCTGCTACCCTCGAACGATTAGTGTGTAATGTTGGAAATAACAATTCCAGTTCAGTTTTAATGGTAAGGTCGTCTCAGTTAGTGAATCTTTAATAGGCTGTTTCAGTGAAAACAATTATGTTAAACTAAATGGTTTTGAATTGAACTCATTCACAAATGACTGAAAGACTTTCTTTCTTAAAGAAAGGATTTCTTCAAGATTTATCTTAAGCTTAAATTTGTTTGTATTCAATCTTTTTTTAATAGGTCTAGAAAAGCGTCTTTTTATTCAGAAGAAAAAACTTTACTTTGATAAATAGAAACATTTTGTAAACATTTTATTTTACTGCTTTTTTGAATGGTTCGAATTTAAATAAACAGTTGACAAATTTGTACGGATAATATAATCAATCTCTTTTATTTCGCAGTTGTATTCATTTCAATGAATAATATATAAAAAGGTAACACCTGAGGCGCCTATTGAAAAAAGGTTTCATTAACATTCTAATTTCAAAATGTTAATTTCAAGGCAACCGTTTTAATCCCATTTAAATGAAGAAAGTTGTCATCTACCAACATTAATAATGAAGTTAGACAATTCGCATTACCACGTTCTGCCATTATTTTCTTGTTTGGCTGAACTTAGTTTGTTTATTATTTTGTCACGCCTGGACGTCTGCATGATTTTCAATTAATTTCGCAGAATCAAATCAAATCAAAATATTTTCTTTTCGAGAAAAGGTGCACGGTTCGGGTTGATCGTTTCCTATGGAGAAGAACCGGCAAGAAACTCCATGGTGACTTTTTTTACTCTTTTGTACAGATAGGACATAGCGACACAGGTTTTAATGTTGATAGGACTTTCTCATATACTAATTGCCGACTTCTACGCTAGCAAGGAAGCGGGCAAAAGATATAAAAAAAATCCTCGCAATATTTTATGTAAGAAAAACAAAAGAAGGATGAAAATCTTTTTGAGAATCGTTCACACATAATGGCCATTCATCACTCAGTACGAAAAAGAATACTAATGCGTTCACAAAATAAAGAAAACAAGAAGCAGACAAAACGTACCTACTAGGACGAAAAGACCTTTTTCCATAATGTGTTGTAGCAACGGTTAGAAATTATTTTAGCGTACTAAAGCCATGTATACATAATATACTTTGGTTGTGTTAAGCAAAATTGTATTTTATCTCAGTGAACGTAAAGCTTTTGATACTCTCAAATTTTACTACAGTCACCTATCAAACTCTGACTTAGCATGTTGTACTTAACAGTTGTAAAGCGCAAAGAGATTTTCAGATAAAAAGATAGTCCTAAAATGTCATAATATCATGTTGTTAGTGATGTTTTATTTAATTTTTAATAGTAATTTGTTTTAATATCGATTACTATATACATTATGATGCTTATCAAGACTTAAGATACATAATTTCATTATGGTTTACATGCGAATAATGTAGTGGGCAGCAATATTGTTAATACTACATCGTAACTTTTATAATTTAACTAGATTTGCCTGCGGCTTCGCTCGCGTTAAATAAATTCGAGGTATCACAGTTCCCCTTTAATGATTTGCAGGAACCTGCTACCTGCCATAGGCGTGAAGACGTAACAAGCTGTTTATTGTCCCTTAATAAATGAAATAAAATTTACCTATAATTTTTTTGTGTTACAGTTTTAGTTGCCATGCTCCACCGGAATGGCTTGACCGAACTTTATAAAATTTAATATGCATATTCGGTAGGTCTGAAAATCGGTCGTAATCTATTTTTCATACACCTAAGTCATAAGGGTGGCTCTTTTATGAAGGGGCCTGAACATTGGGTTAAACCGCTGGGCACAGCTATAAATAAAATCCTAACATTCTCACATGGTTTCAGTATTCAATATAAGCGTTCGAAATTACCATTATTACCTTCAACAACTAACCAAGTAACTGGACCTAAATCAACTTTATCCTTACGTGACGTGTCCTCGTAAAGCTCAAAGCAGTTTTCAAACAGCGACAAAGATAAACTGCTCAACTTTGCCCGACACTATGACTCCTGAATACCCTATAAAATGGCCCCTTAATCAAAACACAGGTGTTCTCACCCTCTTCAAGCATTACATTTGAATCTGCGACCCTATTTGTAAAAAGCTAAGGTAGGTTTTTGATTACAGTGTGAAAGAAAGTAATGCAATCAATCAATTGGACAGCAATTCAATTGGTATTTGAGAAAGTGATCTAATTTATCAAAATTTATCCGCGAAGCTTTAAATTAATGCGACTTGTGGGCTCACAGGTGTGGTTTAGCACTGTGATATATAACCACCACAATATTGGCTTATCGACTTCAGATTAGTGATTTCCAAATGAGTTTCAAATTGGTTTTACAATAAAGTTCTGTTGAAACTTTTTGCGGAAGGGTATTTTGGTTTGGATTTGTTTGATCCAAATATAATTGTTGGTTTATTTTATGGTAACGTTGGAACTATGGATTGGTCTAAAAATCATTCATACTATTTTTAACCTACTTAAAAAAATGTTTTGTTGGTTCTCAATTTGACTGTATTTTTTTAGCATGTATGTTACGCGATTTCTTCGCCAATTTGGGTTGATTTTCTTCTTTTTTAACCAAGATCTCCCAAAGTGATCCCATAATTAATTTTATCTATATTGCTTCGGAAGTTTATGAGTTTACTTCTTCAATACATTTTCTTATGATGTATACGGACGAAATGCTAATATCACTTAGTAGCAATGAAAAATGATTATCGATAATAATTTGTGTGAGATGCCACAGCTGAAAGAACTGAATTAAAAAACGAACTAAAAAAAAAGACTTCCAAAAAGCACTACAAAGACGAAAAAAAATTTCTTCCTGAAGTCGGTGGCAAAAAAACCGATGAATCAAACAAAAGTCCCGACTACCTTTGTTTTTTTTTGGAAGTCGGTTTTTTTCTCTCGGCCACAAATACTAAATTCTAATCAAATTAATAGAAAGCAAGCAAGCTAACAAACAAAGATTTATGTGGCTATCCCAAGTGACCAAAACTCAGTCACCTGTGCTTAAGCAAATAAAACGACAAAGCAAATGTTGGCCTTTCACAAAAGGAAAAAGTCCAGTAGTTGGGCTGAAGAGCTTGGGGGACCACTGGAATCCTTGTAATTTCCTCTTAATTTCCGTCGTGTGTTTCTTTGGAGGATAACGTAAATAACGATGAAGATAACGTTAATTGACAAGATTCTCATCATAATATAGACATGGTTTTAGTAAATGAAAAAAGTTTTATGTCCTCGATTATAATAAATGAAAAAAGTCCAAGATATAAAAGATTGTCTGTGTTTTATTTGCAAAGTTGGTGTTTTTGTTTTTAAGTTGCGCTTTCTTGAAGTTAAAACGTCAAATATATGATGACAGACCAACATTCTATAACTTGTTTAGTGACACTAAGGGCGACGTTACCCATTTTTAGGGTTCTGTATCTCAAAAGGAAAAAACTAAACCCTCATTGGAATACTTTGTTGTCCATCTGCCAGTCTGTCAAGAAACTTTATCTCAAGAACGCGTGAAGGTATCGAATTGAAATTAAAACCATATACCCAAGTTTGTGATTTCTTTGTGCCGTGATTAAATCAATCCTCTAAGTCTACGCAGTCAAAAGATATGGCCGTTTGTGTCGCAAGTTTGTACGGAACCCTTGGTGTGCGAGTCTGACTCGCTCTTGGAAGGTTTTTTAGAATTCACCCTCCTTAAACCTTTGCTGACATCAGTCTTTTTTTTAATTTTCTTCACTAATTGTATGTATGCTCAAATGTAGCGTTCGTGTTTGACAAGACTCTTAACCAGAAAGTTGCTAGAACTTTACTCAAAGTTAGTTCTAGTTCAGTTTTGGAAAGACTAATCACAGTTCCGTGTATCATGAGAGCGTTTCGGCAGGAATCCGGTTAACCGACCAAGTGAATTAAGTAGAACATTCGTGAAGCTTTTCCCTCTGGGAGTACTGTGGTTACGAAACGAATGTACCTCCTAAAATTGGCAGGATTTGCACCAGCTACGCATATAACTTACGTAATTTATCTATTTGGTAAGGTTATTCCGTTTCTTGGCATAACACACAGGAAATGTCTACAAAATATTGTGTGCGTTATATTACGTATTTTCTGAAAAGTTGTCTTGCTGTCGGCTACGGCGCAGCTAAAACAAATAAATCCAGTGTACAGGGACCGGAACTGTTTCAAGAAAAATCTCCACAGTTTCTGATTTACTATTTAAATTTTAATCAAAAATATTGGCTTAAAGTAAATAATTTGAACTTGTAAGAACTGCTAAAAGACGTCAACATTTTTCTCAATAATTTACTTGCTTCACTTGGAAAAACTTCTCTCCATGTGATATGAAATAAGTAGAGGAAGAGTTTTCAAGAAAAAATATAGTTCATTCATGAACCAGTCAGTTGGAAGAAAGATTACTTGCTATGCTCGTGAGCAAAGTGTGAAGTCAGACAAACTTTCTTAAACTTCCACCAACTTCAATTTCATAGTTTATTTTCTGCTGTAGAAACTTCTTGAAATAATCAGGAAAGAAGACACCATTTTGACATGTACTAACAGTAGCGATAATAAAGACTTTGCACCGATGCACAATGGTGAGATTTATAATCTTGCATGTTAATCGAGAAGGTTGTCGACAGCTTAACACGTTCCTTGCGCCATCATTTTCAAAGAACTTTTCAGCTGGTGCTTTGGAGACCTAAAAGATCTCAAAACTAACCTACCGTTTGGTGCGTTTGAGTCCTAATGAGTCTTCTAAAGATACAGTTTTCTCATACTTAAATAACTTTACACATTAGATCACACGTTTTACACGTTAATACGATTATATTCAACGCACAATACAAAAGTCTTGCAAGAGATCTGATAGATCTCGTAATGCAACAACGTTTTAACGGGTCAGAGCCCATTCGTCCCCTAAGATTCGCACCCTGTGCCCACTCGTCCCCTGGAACTTTTGAGGGGCCCATTCGTCCCCTGAAGAATATTTATTTTGATTCATTCTTCTAATATAAGTATATCTATATGTGCATACTGCAACTTGGTGGTCCTGGTACAGTCGCGCAGAAAAGGGTAAAATAAAAAATATAGTAATTCGGTAGATATCATGTTTATTTCAAATAAGATTAAGTTTAATAAAACGTTCATTCCCATTACTTCGATTCATTAGTTCGATCGTGGAACTAGTGAGATTTTTTTCTCAGTTGTTCGACCGTCGAACTAGTGAGAATTTTTTTCCTCATATGTTCGACCGTCGAATCCACAACTTTTATGCTGGGGGACGAATTTTAGGGGACGAATGGGCTCTGACCCGTTTTAACAGTTAATTCTGTGCATTAGTATAGTGAATATTACAGTTTCAAAAGGGGACAAGTGCTGATTGGCATGTGGATAATTAAAATATTTCATAGTTGCTAATATTTTTTTTCATTACTTACAACACGCATGATTTCATAACTAAGAAATAATATTACATTCACACGCACACGCTGTAACAAGACATGTTATTTTACATTAATTGAAGCAAACATTGCTCGAAGTTCAAACCAATATCAATAAAGCCAAGCAAACATGTCAAATCAGATTGTTCAAGTTTGAAGAATATTGGACTGGGTTTTACTCAAATAATAAAGAACAACACACATTGACGTTTGATAGAATTATGTGGAAGATAGACGGAAATAATCACTGAGATCTAGGACAGGAATAAAAATTACGGTTTTAAAATAGATAGAGAAGTATGACCTATCCTCAAAACGTACACATTTTTTTTGCTGATGGGATGTCATCAAATAACTTCCCCCGCTCTGGGCGGAGGAGGATAGTCAGACTTTTACTGCATAAACCCACCCATGATCCTTCTTTTGTCTTTAACGTTCCGGGGCCGCGGTATGTCTTTTGAAAAACCCGCAACCCCGGCAGGCGTCACAGTGTACACTCACGAGCACAAACATATAAACACTTGCAAATTGCTTGATAAAAAAGTTGTGTGGTAATCGGTTGGATCGGTATGGGCGGATGCGGAGCAATGAGATAAATGTCTTGAGGGAAGTTTTGAATGGATATAAGAGTAGAGGAAGACCAAAGAAATGATAGATGTACCGTATGACGGAACTTCTTAGCGTGTCGATGACAACCTAAATATAGTCAGCCAAAATATTGGCGACGAGTTTGGCTCTTGTGATGTGCTATCAACAGGATAGGCATGAGAACATCTCAAGTGTCCCATCGTTTGTGGAGCAACAACACATTTACACTCCAGGGTAGAGTCACCGTTGCTTCGGTCAACCTGTTGTATGTGTAAAAGATGAGATGGCATGAAAGGAGGTGTCTCAAGAGATGACCAGTAATAGTTTTATTTTTAAAAATAAAAAGAAGACAAACGGCGCCGAGCCCTAATAATTTGGGATAAGGGCAGAGGAATTATTACAATGACACAAATGTTGTCACAAATAGTGTTCTTTGGAACCCGTCATATTTTACAGTAGCTTATTGTTATTCCTCGAGAAAATCGCTTTCAAGTTTAGATAAGTGTAAAAATATTGAAGTCCGTGACTTTAAAAAGCAAAAGCAATCAAAAATTCGGGATATAGATATATATTCAGAGAGATCTAGATATCTAGGTAAATGGATACTATTGTTCTGCTACCCAAACAGCTTTGTCAATCAACGCGTCCATTGCAAATTGGTTTGGCAGATAACAATTTGTTTGGCATATTGGACGCAGTGCAGTTGGTTTTTAAAAACTAGCGGGGAATTGGATTTTGATTGCCATAAAGTGTAGGTGAAATATTTGAACGTGTGCAGCATTTGATTGAAATTCGGTCCGTATACCTGAATGTTTTTATTTCTTCCTAACTAAATGGCAACAATATTTTTTAGCCATAGGTATTATAATAACTCAAAAGCAACTGAGAGTCGTTCGTCATCATCCCTTATCTTCTGCTACTTGGGGTTGACTGCATTATCATCCTCCTGCCAGTAACCCCATTAAATTTATTTAAAGTCAGTCATTTATTCGTTTTGCGTGCTTATTTACCAGTTGCCAGCTCACTAGGTATTAAATTCACCATCATTAATGAGCATTGCTAAAAATACTTGGAAGTTAGTTGTTTGTCTTCGAATAGACATGTAACGAGGAGGGACGACGCAAATGACAAAAAGAGTTATAGATATGAATGTCAATGAATGGAGAGGGACAGGAAAGCCAAAGAAAAAATGGATGGGTTGTTTAAGAAATTATATGAAGGAGAAAGGAGTAAATGATGCCGTGACCTCTGATGGAGGAGAATAGAAGAAGAAAACCGAAGAAAAGAAGAAGACCCCAATTAGAATGGTACAAAGGCGGGAAAATGGTGATGGTTCATGAGCACAGCTCGACCCACGGACAATCACAATCAAATGAGTTTGAAAAGTAGGTCCTTCTATGTACTAAAAATGATTCTGCTCAACAAAAAAAATAACGCATTGCAACATAATACAACACAACATAACAGAAGGTTTCTATGGGTACTCGAAATAAAGTTTATTCATTCATTAATTCATAATGTGTCCATGGTCCTCTTAAGTGAAAAAGTAAATATAAGTAATTAAATGAATTTTTACTGAAGTGTGATCCGCAATTTTACCATCCCGTAGCTTTAAGGTAATTTTGATGGAACAATGTTTTTGTTTAGAATAATTACGTGGGACTTAACTTAATAATTTACAAAAATCTTCTTTCAATAACAATATCCGGAGCTAAACGAGAAATCTTTATATAATAATATAAAAATGTCGTAACTAATTCGTAAGAGGATCACGCCTGATTTGCGACTGAGCTTTTTCTTATATTTTGTGGCAAATAAGTATAATTGGCTCGTATTTTTGCCTTTGACAGAATTATATTTCTATTTGGAATATTTATCTGTTATTTCTGTCGTTTTTTTGTTGGATAGCGTTTATTGACTGGGATTTGTCTTGATAATATCTAAGAATACTAGTCATATTTATATGACTAGTATATAATAGGATTTAGGGAATCGAAATGTAGGTGGTTAATCACAAGCTTTAATATAACATAATAATGTTTATAAGTTGTAAATTTTTATTCTTGTCATTTGTATGGTGTACATAATAAAGAATATTCTATCTATCTAATGCCTGTGATCGTCCATTGCTACTTAAATTTAAAAGGGCCACAAATAAAAATAATCAAAATTTGTATGCAAAAAGGTCACCCAGTATTCTCGCATTATAAATGCTCCAATCAGATTGCTGCCCTTTTTGCATTTACACACTTTGTTTAACTAATATTTTGATAGGCCATAACTGTCCAAAACTAACTTTTCAACCATGTGGCCCTTTCGAATTCAAGCAACTATGTACACTTAGCAACACTTAAAAGCGATTTTCTCGAGATATAAATAACTAGCTTCCGCCCGCGACTTCGTCCGTGTGGCATAATTACTTTGGGCCAATGCTAACTTTAACCCGCGTGATAATCGAAAAGAATTATTTTTATGTCCCCTTTTCTTCTCCCTTTCTCCCCATTTTGTCACTTAAAAAAATTGCCTATGTCCGTCTCCAGGGACCCAACTATCTCCTGTACCGAAATTCATCAAAATCGGTTTGGCCATTTAGGCGTGAAGACGTAACAAACAAACTCACTTTCGCTTTTATAATATTAGTGAGGATTTTACTTTGAGATAACTAGTCTAGTCAACAAGTGCTTTTTTAGTCAAAACTTTTTAAAAGTCTCGGAAAAATATGGTTGAGGGCTCATTCGATTCGGGATCAAATTTAGAAAGTTTTTGAAAAAATTCAAGACCCGCTCAAAAAAATTGCAAAAGTTATTAACAAATTAGTAAACAAAAAAAGGGGTTTAGTTTTTTTGGTATATCTCGAAAACTATTTGATATATTTTGATTTTGAAAAAAGATTCAAAAAGAGGAGAAAATTTCCTAAAAAAAACTCTCCACTTCCGAAATTGTAGGACCAATATTAAAAATTTTACAGGGAGCTGAAAATACGCCTGAAAACGGCAAGCCACGCCCCCTTCGAGCGCTTTAATGAAAAATATTATTTAAACATATTAAATGTTGATATTAAAATTTGAAAAAAATCAGACATGTACAAGACAAATTAAGGAATGAAATGCCGTAGAAAAAATATTTTTATCGCGATTTTATAAAATGTTATCCATAAATTAATTAACAATTTCTTCCGACTGGGCTATAAACATTGCAAGTTGCATAATTGTTAAACCAGAAATCTCAATTTTTTTTCCTCTCGTGGAGCTATTCTTCAAATATTAAAGAAAGGATTTTCGTTGAGTAAATTAAAAAATTGTTAATTTTCGATTTGTTATTAACAAATTACCTAGGCGGCAAATTAAATATTTAAATAAATGTTACAAGAATTATTTTTTTTCCAATGTCGATGATCATTCGTTTTTCTATCGATAAAAGCTACCTAAAAATATTTTTTCATAAATTTTAATTCTTTTTGTTTATAAAATTGTCATAAACAAATAGATTATTTATAAGATAATTGAAAATTTTTTTTTTTGAAAATAGATTCCTCGTAAAAATTTATGAATTTTAAGATAAAAAACGATTCTTAAAAAAAAAATATTACTAAAAAACCGTTTTGTTAATTCTACTACGCATCGCTCACCGTAGTGGAGAGATCCGGTTAAAATGGTATTGTGTAGGTTGATGCACCGTCGTGTGTACCTCATCACATCGTTATCATCATCTGCCTAGCCTTTTTCCAACTATACTGGGGTAAGCTTCCAGTCTTACCGGAAGCAGCTGAGTACCAAATTATAATTATATGGAAAATAGCACAACAAATCCAAGTCTATTTGCAATCCAATTTCAATTGTTTTAATCCAATCACCTAAATCTTCCACTCCACCTCTAACAACCCGATGTAACGGTAACGGTCAGATAAAGTACCAACTGATCCCCTGGAATGGGATAGAAACGAATAAATTGACACATGCGAAGCGTCTACACAATCATTGTATTTAATGGTTCAGTGTTACAGAGTCGGTATCTCTTACACTCAGTTTTACATATATTGTTGTGATTTAAAAAAAATATGGTTGATACTGATTTTGAGTCAGAGGTCCATTTGTTGCGCCGGGGTTGCGGGTTGTTCGAAAGAGATACCGCAGCCTCGAAACATAAAAGGCAATAGAAGGAACATCGGTGCGTTTTAGTCATTACAAGTCTGACACTCCGCCCCCCGCTCCAACCCCCGTTCCGCCCAGAGCAGGGGAAGTTATTTGATGATTTCCCATTCGCAAAAAAAGGTTCATTTATTTATTTCGAAAATCCAAGCCATTACATAATCAACTGAAAAGTATTAACATTAAGGGATGATAAAAACTGTCAAATAAAATACTTTAAAATAAAAAGTAAAACTCATATTTCGTCCAACTTCACACATATAAATCTCGGCATAAAGTTAGGTACTAGGTTACTAGGGTACTTAGGTACTTGTTGCCTAATAAATACTGCTAGAATGCTAAAAGAAATAGTTTATTCATTAAATTAAATTTGATATCAAGAAGTCAATCGATTTTTAAGAAAAAATCAACTGTATCTGACGAGCCACGTTACTTATGTGTGAGTTGACATTCTGCTCTAAAACCAACGTCTGATTTCACAAGAATAGCTGTAGTTGGTTTACTGGTAGTTTCTTTATTCTTCGACGTTAGTATCCCTGTCTGGATCTTTGAATCAACTCCGTGATAAATGAATGTCTTCAGGATGATCAAGATATGCCAGATGGTTTTAAAATTGCTTTGAGATTATTTTGTTAGATGTTAGCTAGTCTCCAGCTGGTATTCAACTGGTAGCTGATAGGATCAATTCGAAGCTTTTCGTTAGATTTGTTGTTTAGAACTGTACTAATATAATTCTTTAGCCTATAGAATCGACTTGTCTTTCATCTTTGGGACTATCAAAGGTTACTAAATATAAGTTGGTTGAAATAGTTAACTGGCTTTTACCCGCGGTTTACCCAACGTGTCTTTCGTCACAAGCCACCAAAACTTGATAAGGTATCGATTAGACATGTAGACTAATTAACTGATAGAGTACCTTACACAAGTTTATTTTTATTTATGTAGGTATATTTGTAGTTTGTAGTTTTAAAAAGCCGTATACGAAATATTACGGATTTTATTAGACATGTAGACTAATTAACTGATAGAGTACCTTACACAAGTTTATTTTTATTTATGTAGGTATATTTGTAGTTTGTAGTTTTAAAAAGCCGTATACGAAATATTACGGATTTTATTAGACATGTAGACTAATTAACTGATAGAGTACCTTACACAAGTTTATATTTATTTATGTAGGTATATTTGTAGTTTGTAGTTTTAAAAAGCCGTATACGAAATATTACGGATTTTATTAGACATGTAGACTAATTAACTGATAAGTACCTTACACAAGTTTATTTTTATTTATGTAGGTATATTTGTAGTTTGTAGTTTTAAAAAGCCGTATACGAAATATTACGGATTTTATTAGACATGTAGACTAATTAACTGATAGAGTACCTTACACAAGTTTATATTTATTTATGTAGGTATATTTGTAGTTTGTAGTTTTAAAAAGCCGTATACGAAATATTACGGATTTTATTAGACATGTAGACTAATTAACTGATAGAGTACCTTACACAAGTTTATATTTATTTATGTAGGTATATTTGTAGTTTGTAGTTTTAAAAAGCCGTATACGAAATATTACGGATTTTATTAGACATGTAGACTAATTAACTGATAAGTACCTTACACAAGTTTATATTTATTTATGTAGGTATATTTGTAGTTTGTAGTTTTAAAAAGCCGTATACGAAATATTACGGATTTTATTAGACATGTAGACTAATTAACTGATAAGTACCTTACACAAGTTTATATTTATTTATGTAGGTATATTTGTAGTTTGTAGTTTTAAAAAGCCGTATACGAAATATTACGGATTTTGCTGATTTACGTGATTTTACAGTTAAATACTAATATCTATTCGACGGGCCTGTTGGTCTAGTGGTTAGTGGCCCTGACTGCTGAGCCGGAGGTCGTGGGTTCGATTCCCACCCAGGACAAACTTTGTGTGATGAGCATGATTGTTTATTCTGTGTCTGGGTGTGATTTATCTATAATATGTATGTATTTATAAATTATATAAGTATGTATATCAGTTGTCTGGTTACCATAACACAAGCTCTGCTTAGCTTGGGATCAGATAGCCGTGTGTGAGTTGTCCCAAGATATTTATTTATTTATTTATTTATTTATTAGTTTTAACGCAAATGACAAATCATTGCAAGTATGATCGAATGAATGAGCTACTTTGAAGGGTTCCGTACCTTATAAGTAAAGCGGAACCTTTATTGGATCACTTTGTTGTCCGCCTGTCTGTCTGTCAAGACCATTTATCTCGAAAACGTGTGAAGTTGAAATTAAAATAAAATAAATAAATAAATATCTTGGGACAACTCACACACGGCTATCTGATCCCAAGCTAAGCAGAGCTTGTGTTATGGTAACCAGACAACTGATATAAATACTTATATAATTTATAAATACATACATATTATAAATAAATCACACCCAGACACAGAACAAACAATCATGCTCATCACACAAAGTTTGTCCTGGGTGGGAATCGAACCCACGACCTCCGGCTCAGCAGTCAGGGCCACTAACCACTAGACCAACAGGCCCGTCAAAAAATCATGTACTAAATCAGTAGTTTTATTTAACTACTAGCTTTTGCCCGCGGTTCGCTCGCGTTAAATTCGGGTTCACACAGTTCCCCTTTCCTGATTTGCAGGTACCTGCTACCTGTAGTTTTTGCTCTTGCGCCTTATTTATTGTAATAGCAAAGCTAAGTTTTTCCTTTCTCCCTCATTTATCTCTTTTTAAAAAAAAATCTTTTACCACCTATTTTAGGGAATTGGGGAGTTAGAATAAGACAAAAAGTATAGCCTATGTACGTCTCCAGGGTCCCAACTATCTCTATACCAAAATTCATCAAAATTGGTTTAACCATTTAGCCGTGTAGGCGCAATAAACAAACAAACTCACTTTCGCTTTTATAATATTAGTAAGGATTTAATCACGTATATTGTCATAATGTCTTCATCAAATCTTTACTTTGTTCCGCCATTTTGTGTATTTCCAATTACTTTTAAAGGTCATCTTAAATCTATTACTTTTAAAAGTCATGGACGCAGTTATAATTAACTACCAAATAATAATATTATTAGCTATGTCCCAATAAAATAAATCGTATAATAAGTAATTAATATCAAGTCTATCATTTTGTCATACACAAACGTTTTTGTGACAGCCTATTTCGATAATGAAAGGCAAAAGAGTTTGTTTCATTAAAACATTGTTAATTTAAAGTTTAACACATCCTTTATTACTTTTGATCTCACTTTGTAAGTATAAGCATTTTGTATTTTCAGTTCAACTTTGTATAATAACAAATTCTCATTGAAAGTTAGCATGTGATGTATTTGTAATATGAGTTTACGCCTTGTTCTTCAAGGGGCTAGGCAGTTATAAAAAAAAATGCCACCCTGACCGTTTTATATTACACTAGCTTCCGCCCGCGACTTCGTCCGCGTGGCATTGTTACTTAGGCCTAACGCTAACTTTAACCCGCGTGATGTTCGAAAAAAAATATCTTTTCTCCCCTTTTCTTCTCCCTTTTCTCACTTTTTGTTAGCCTTTGTCCGTCTCCAGGGCCCCAACTATCTCTGTACCAAAATTCATCACATGGAATGAAGTTATGGTGATATGATTTTTCCACAGCGTCAAAGGATCAAAGACTTGAGTATATGGTGTAAATTTCGACTCGATACCTTCACGCATTCTCGAGATAAGACAGACAGACGGACAGTAAAGTGATCCAATAAGAGATCCGTTTTTTTTGCTTTACGGAAACACGGAACGGAGGTACAGAACTCTAGAAACACGATTTTTGAGTTGTCTCAGTTTAGATATACGTGTACGATATTTGTACGATATACGTGTACGTTTTTTTTTTTATATTCGTATTAAGAAAGTACCAAGTGGTAGTTTTTTGGGTAAACAGGTCAAACTATACAGACTTTATAATCAGAATGAAAATATGCTTAAAGATTGTGGGTCAAATTCACAAACTGAATTCATGGTCACAGTTTTCAATGTCCCTGTAAATCAAGTCATCAAATTAGGACATTTACCGTCTATAGGCAATCTTGTACTGAAACTCATTTCAGATTTAAGCCTCAAGAAAGAGGTCGACTTATCAGAATATTTCGTTCCACAGAACGCGTTTTATCTCCAATAGTGTCCTGTATTTTTCTTCCACAAGCATTGCTTTTATTCATCGTACTTGTACTTGGTAGGGATTTCTTCTAACAAATTCAATTTGTGTAAGCTCTTTTACGGTACGTAGTGGGTCTTGATTTCTTGAACCTTGGCGACCAGTGTCTTTAATTAAGATATATGTTACTGGCATTGAGACTATAGTTAGAGTGTGATACAATAAAATGTTGATCTAAGTGTATTTAAGGATAGAGGAAATACAAACGAAAAAGTTTATTCACGAGCCGGCTGTTCTTTTGGAGTTTTAGACAAAGAAATGAAGTGGTTCAACTTTTATGCGGGTTTGTATTATTTTGTAGGGTGCTTTCTTCAATAGTTGTGAAGTCATTCTGAAAGTTTTTGAATGCGTAATGTGTGAATGAATAGAAAGCATTTGTCTTTAAAAATTCTTTGAACTCTCCATATAAATCATCACCCGAAATTATACCGACTGTTCTTAAATAACGACGGGATGATAACATTTTCGTACAATAACGAAATTTCTAGGTATTTCTTTATATCTTCCGTGGGATTTCGTAACAGGCAAAATGTACTTACTTCGATACTCCGCTGCCTTTCCCTTTGGGGTTTACTGGCGTGATGTTACGTTACAGTTACAAAATTTCTAAGTAAGAGTTCAGCTTAAAATTATCCTTCCCAACAACATACCTAGACCAACCTAAAGAGGCGTACAATGCCCTACAAAAGTAACACCAACATTTGTATTAAACAAAACAACATCTACACAGGTCGCCCTACAATTAGAGGCAGATTACCATAATCCGATGTACGCCCCCTGCAATACAAAGGTGCAGTAATCGTGGACTATTCTTAGCCGTTGCGAAAGAGTCGAGTCGTAACTTTGAATTAAAGCACAGGGTTAAGTCCGGGTTAAGTACTGCTTATGGGGTAGATAGTGTTATGTACGGCATGTAGGGCGACTGGTTAAATGGTGGACGTAGGTCAAGGATATGTGATAATGTAAAGCAATTATTGTTAACATTATTATCGGCAACACCGAAGCCCAAAAAGGGGTGAAGCTGCGATATGGATGCGTTCCGCGAGGGTCGGTATGAAGAGGCACGGGAAATGAACTCATGGTAGTAGTTTTTTTTGCGTTTCGTCTAGCTGTGGGACATTAAATATTAACAAAAAAAAGTCCTGGTACCAAGTGGTCTGCTTGGCGGCCCCCCTATGCCATATGGACATGGACTGTAACAAGCTGAAATAATCGGTTTACAAAATATGGGCTAAAAGATTACACTAGACTTGTGATCTGTGATGCCGCAAGGAGTTGTGTGTAATGTATCTGCTTATAATTGTCTACCTACTACTGGTTAAATATCATTTAAGGTACTCAGGTGCAGAGAGGCCTTTCAGGGCCACCACCTGCCGGGATTTTAGGGTTGTTCGAAAGAGATACCGCGGCCCCGGAACTTAAAGAGCAAAAGAAAGAACATGGGTGGGTTTTAGCTCCCCCAGTTCTGCAATTTCCCATCCGCAAAAAAAGGTACTGGGGTGAAACAAAACCTGAGTGCCAAAATTCCTAAATAATTATTCAAATCTAGAATCGAATTCAGAATACCCCAATTGAATATGTCCCTTGTTTAACTAGTCATGCTATCTAACTAAGAATAGATAAGGTTCTGTATTTCTGTTGTTGCTAATGAAATGCTGGAAAAAGCCATTTTTGCCCTAGTGTTGGTCGGTCATGGAGAGCGATTAGATTAATATCGCTGGGTCATGTAGCGAATAAAGCGCTTAATATTGCTTGTAAGTAATAATAGCGGTAGAAGTGGTGCTACAGTATATATAAGGATGGAGATATTAATACAGCTGTGGTTACTAGATTATGAAATCTTTAATGGCAGATGGCATCGTAAAAAATCACCTTAATTTGGTAAGAGAGAACATGAATAGAATTGGCTAAATAGCATGTGTATTTAATATTTGCTGAGAACAATTTATATTACAAAGGAAAGATAGTAGCTAACTTTATACGAGAGTTATGTTTTAATGTAGACATATCGGTTATTCTAGATATAGGTACAAGGTTTACGAAATTTCTGAATGGAAGGACTTTTGATATAAAAAAATTGCCTGGCAATAGTGGTGGCGTAGTGGCGTAGTGGCTAAGCGATTGACTGCTGCGCAGCGTGTCGCGGGTTCGATCCTCGCACGAAGCAAATATTAGTATGACCTAAACGTAATTTTTCCGGGTCTGGCTGTTTGTGTGTGTGAGTTGAAATGATTGTAAACGCACCCACGATACTGAAGAAATTCCTATTGAGGGGCTAATTTTTTTTTTAAAAGGGGCGGGGTTTGACGTTTAGCCATCCGAAAAAAACCTTTTTTTGCATGGGGGTAGAATCACTCATCAATCGTGTAGAATACAGAACGCCACCTGCTAAGATTCTTACATACTCCTGGTCATACATAAAAATAAAACAAGCAGAATAAAAACTCAACCTCGACGTTTTTTGTTTAGCCCAAAAAGAAAATCCATCAATGACACAAGCAGTTCCTTTTTAGGGTTCTATATTTAGGTTATAGGATGAAGGGAAAAAGACACAATTGTTTTAAGGGCGTAGCTCCTGCCCTCACTTAGCATTTTCGTCTGGATTTACAAAGCACTTTTTGTGACGCGCTCGACAGCAAAATATTTAGTGAAATGAAGAACTGTCTTAATGTGGGGGGGAAAACGGTGGTGTTACTTGCTTTTTTCTTAATTATTACTCTTATTTATTTATTTAACGATTTATGTACATACACACTGAATACAGAAAAATAAAAGACAGGAACAGAAAACAGGTACAAGGGTATTATCTACTTATTTCTAAAGGAATCTCTTCCAGCATACCTGCGAAAGGAGAGTAAATAAAAAGAGATGTAGACACAGTGCGTAAAAAGAATACATCACAACAACAAAAGCAAATAATGACTAAATACAATATAAGAATATACTAACATACATACAAGTTTACTCTTATAGTAGAAAAGAAAATGAAATTAAACAACTTTGTAGCTGGAGGTACTAAAATACTGTATGTATAATCGTTTGTTCCAGGAGACGTATCGCATGAGTGATCTCTATATTGAAATAAAACTGGCCGGCCGAACGGTTGTGCGAACATACTTTGTTTCGGGTCGGTGCTTCTACAACCAAAAGCCGTGGTCGCTACTGCGTAGTGCGCGAGCTTTCTTACTTTTTATTACTTTATCCACATTCAGGGTCAATCTTGTCACGTGTCGACGGCGCGTTCGTGTTCCACGCGTGCCTCAAAGATATGTCAGCAGACATGTGGGGCCCGCCAGGGCCAATTCCTGCCTTTTGTGGGTTCGAACGAGATGCCGTGGTCTTGAAACACAAAGGGCAAAAGAAATGACTTGGATGGGTTTTAGTCAGTAAAAGTCTGACACTCCCTTCCGCTCCGGTCAGAGCGGGAGAAGTTATTTGATGATTACCCCATCGAAAAAAATACAACAAACGTCAATCTTGAAAACAGTCAGTCTTAACAATTTTCTTGTAATAATTTTGATTAAGAAAAAAAAGGTTAGAAAAAAAATCACCAAGAACAGGACAATAATTTAATATAACGTTAATCAAATTTCCTAAAACACGTTCTGTATTCATCAGGTTCACAAATAAATAGATAAAAGAGACAAAGTAGCAAATAATTTTATTCTCTGCCAGACTCAGGCCGAAACTGAGACTATTATATTTTGCCTAACTGTCAGTTAGTCTGGAACTTTCTAGCTTATGACTTGTGTCGTAAGCGTCCCCATTCGGCTCACAAAAAAATAAATGAAGATATACATGTCCTTCTTTCACACTGAAACAAATGACAACTTTGAAAGTCTTAAATTGGGTCTATGGCAAAAAAATCTACAAAAAGTTGGGTGAAATCGGTCTTTAGATTTACGATAACAGTATTTTAGCGTTATTTTCAGAATTTACTCAATTATTCCCCAAGTCTTCCCCATGGCATAATATTTAAAGGGCGACCCAAGAATCTAAATTAGCTTCTGAATTTTCAATGTTTCTCGAAATTTTCAGTTAATCAGTGGAAAGCTTTGAACGATGTTGTTATTTATATTAATAACGTTTAGTGTTGATTAATTGTCCCAGTTGATTAATTTCCGAATGCAGTAGGTATTAGTTCGGGCTTTATTTGTGATTAATCATGGGAGCCTTGCTCCTGCTCAGTGGGATTGCGGAAGAAGTAATTAATAAAGTATTGATTGAGTGGTATTCCATCAGCTGTTTCGATATTTATCACAATAAATGGCGTCCTAACTGACGTGGCACTGAAAAGGTAGAAATATAATAAGGAAGAATGGTAAACTTGACCTTTTGGCTCTTACATAAGAATACGTGTCAAATGAAAATAATAATTGATTGACTTGCAGATTGATTCACATAGCGAGCGATTCTGAAGCTATTGGTAGAAAAATAGATTCAAGGAATAAGTTCAAGGGAGGTTACCTCTCTATGTTCAAAGCAGAGGTATACCTTTTTTTCTTTTTGTCTGGGGGAAACCTTCAAAAGCTGACCGCTCTTTAGGGATAAGACTGGAGAGTGTGGTACTTATGTCGCACTAAAATCAACCCGATGGTCCCAATCCGCACATGAGAGGAGGCCCCGTTTTCTCTCAATGGTCTATGTCCAGAGTCCCCTCTGTGCAACGATTGTTAAGGCACACCTCTGAGCCTCGCTCGTAAAATAGTGAAGGAAAGAGGTATACCTACCTATACCCACACTTTGTTATGTTTAAGTCCCATAAAAAAGTTTTTTTTTCTGAAAAGGAAATTAAAATTTGTAGTCACAACTATCCATAATTAAAAACTTTAATTAGCTGGTTAGAATTTTCTTTTGATATTTAACTATTCAACATCACTTTTCACTTTATGTACCCGCACGGAAATACAAATTATGAAAATTACGCTTAGCTGATGTTTGGGGAATCCTCAATTTTCCGAGTAATATTTCGGCGCCATAATCCCGGGCGAGAAAGCTCCGGGCCGCTTTAAGTCTCATTTATTTCGCTATGTGGGTGTCTATCTTAGTGTGACGTTAGTTTCTATGTGTTCGGTATATAGGAATGTTTGTCGTTTTGCGTAATTCTTGAAAATTGAAATAGGAGGGAAAATTCTGTCGACATATTTTATCTGAAATGAAACTGAAGCTAACTTCTCGGAATAACTAAATAAAAGAAATGAAAATCTTTTGATATGATAAGATACTGAGCCTATTGACATCAAGGATACTTCTGAAACTGAAGAATAAGTCACAAAATGAAATAAAATATTCTACGGATTTTTCGTTGAAAATATGAAATAATGGGCCATACATCTTGAACTTGACTATTTACCACGGAAAAAGTCTTTTGCAAAGACTATAACTTCAGACTAGGAGCAGTTCCGACACAGTTATGATATTTCTGTGATTCTGTATCTATATTCAAAATTGGATCAAATCGTGCATGCAGCGCAAAAGCCGCCATTGTTATTCAAGTCAGATTTCCGAATGCTGACGAAAATGACCGACCACTCCCGAACGCTCTTTGCAAAATATAGGGGCTATGTCACTGTGGCTTTGTACTCGTATTATTTAAGATTCTGATACTGTTCCAGTTTCAATAGAAGAATGTAATATCTTGTATTGGTTTAGCTCTGTCCTTCTAAATATGGTTTGCAAACTTAAATGTATTAGCAAACTATTTTATTTCATATTTATAAGCAAAGAAAAAGGAAAGTATGGAGAGTTTAAAACAAAGCTGGAATATCGGAACTTTAACACAACTTCATTGTTTTGTAGTGCAAAGTTAACTGAGCTTTTATGAGGAACCAACAAACGAGTCTGTTTTTCTTTCTTGAACCTTTAATAGTTATGTTTCTTCAGCACGCACTAATGGCAAAAGATTCAAATATAATTATTTAATCCCAAATTCAGACTCTGCTCTCAGACGCAAACATTAGGTCATCCAAACTAATCCAAAGTAGACCTATTTGTACGTTTTAGATTCCTAATAAAGTTATGTGATAATGTGGGTGCCACCAGCACAGCTTTTTCAGCATTCTATTCCAGTTAATGTCATTTTCCATCATACTCTTTAAAGAATCCCCGAAAGTTGAGCTACTGCTTGTGGATCACTTGCTATTAGGTCAACGACCTCACAAACGCCAGAGCATAAATAACATCTGTATTTATTATATCTTATCAGGAAATATTTAAACATTTATTCGCACGAAATATTCATCCATCCATTCCATTTAATGTTTTTTTTTGTTGAATTATTTTTTCATTAAATAACTTTACTTAAATTATTTTAATTGTCTCTGTATTATTAGCAGTAGGCCCACCATTGACTATCATCCAAAGGTTGTCTGGAAGATATCGCAATCAGCGATAAGACCGCCATTGTAACCATACAGTTAGCAAACTCTGTAAAACAGTTGCGTTCGAATTTTGGTGTGTTATTCTATTTTGATTCCACATTAAATTTAACATCTTACCTTGCACTTTTATTAAAAGATATTTCCCAAGATATTATCCCCTTTAAACAAAACGACAAATTGGATTTTTCAACGATTGTAAAATTCCTTTGTATGAATACCACGCAGTACAAGATAGTTTCAGAATACTAAGTGAGTGCCACCAGAAATAGGTTAAATGGATGATGATATGGCTTTGGACCGAATTGCTTGAAACCTCGGTTATATGAAAGTCTTCTATTTTAAGATGGTTGACCTTTTACAACGTTTGAAAACGATACTGACCGATAAATGCTGAGAGTTCAAACTTTGAAGGCTTTACAGCTTGCAAGAGTACTGCACTGAATACCTAGTTTAAATAACCTTTTTTTGCAGATGGGAAATCCTTAATAACTTCCCCCGCTCTGGGGGGAGCAGGGGGAGTATCAGACATTTACTCACTAAATCCCATCCATGTCTTTTGCCTTAATGTTCCGAGGATGCGGTATCTTTTTCAAACAACCCGAAACCTCGGGCAACCCGCAACCCCGGACAACCCGCAACCCCGGGTTCAAATGAACTTAGAATTAATTGCAGACATTGCAGCTGAATAATTAGTGAACCGACCGCTCGCTGAGACCAATCATTAAACATTCTTTTGTTTTAGTCATCCTAGCATTAACTAGCCAAGCGTCATGTTATATTAATTCTATTCTACAGAATGACTATAAGTGAAACCGCTTTTTTTTACTTACATGCTGTCGTTTTGCATATCGTCATATTCAAGAAGGTTACTATATTAATAATTCTCGAACTAAATCAACAGTAAAAATGGGTACCGATGAAAATCGGTAAGTTCCAAATCACGCTTAGCTGATGTTCAACAAACAAACAAACGCAAAGGTTTATTTTATTTCCTAAACCAAGGCGGGCCCGCGCACCTTTTCGCACCCTCTGACAAATATAAAATAACTAAAAACGCACTATATATTATTGACCAGGTACAGGTATATATAGTTTAATTTATTATTATTCAGGTCTTTTATGACCACATATTGAATTTTGGCGAGGATACAAAACAAAAGGGTTTTAGTGAAATCAATATTTTTTAGAGAAACGACTCATCATTTTCTTCTTCCATTCTCCCCTGTCAGACGACACGGCATCATTCACTCCTTTCTTCTTCATGTCATTCCTTACACAATCCATCCATCTTTTCTTTGGCCTTCCTCTCCCTCTTCATTCATCAACATGCTCATTACCATGTCCATACCAACACAATCGATTCCCTTTGAATTTATCTGCAACAGAAGCAACTTTCAAGCTCTCTTTAATATACTCATTCCTTACTTTATCCATTCCTGTCACTCCACACATCCGTCTCAAGCTCTCTTCATCCTCATTTCCGCTACATGCAATACTTATAGACTATCTTACTTCCTACGAATATTATAAATGTGAATGTTTGTGAGGATGTATGGATGACTTCATTCCGTCCTCGCCGACGAGGCCCGTCGCGACGTCCCGGTAACTGCCCCACCCGTCCCTTGCAAGAGCCAGCCCGCGCTGCTGAGCCAGTTAGTTAAAATAGTCCATTAATAATATCACTCAGATCCAGCCTGTCCCTTGCTGTCCCTCAGCGACGCCCTAAGCCGAGGCTCGTACCCCACAGGGGGTGCCCTTAGCGTGTAGTCGCTTAGTTTATAAGTTTATACCCTGGCTGGAGGTCTTAATTTTTAAGGCACCCACAGGATTCGCCCGGTTAAGCAGACGACAACCTCCTTGGTTGAACTGTGAGATGCCATTCATAAAAAAAAAAAAGGATGTATGGATGTTTGTTACTCTTTCACGTCAAAACGACTGAACGGATCTCGATGAAAGGCACAGAGGTAGATTATAGTGTGGAATAATATTTAGGATACTTTTTTTTTCGATATCACGCGGGCGAAGCTGCAAACATAAGTATCAGTAATGTCGCAACACAAATGACTGTCTACCCAATGCATGCTAGGCCACCTTTATGCTTAAAGGACGCATAACAACGCATTATTTCGTTACCCATTCATTTTCATGACAGCCACACCTTTAAGAGAATTCATTACAGGTCCCAGTCTATTAGGAATCCAACGTTCACCTGCATGAATACCTATGCTATACGTATCTACTCAATATTCACCTATGCACAGACATTGGCATTTGGCATTTTTGCTCGACTATTAATATCGTGAGATAAAATGCCAGATGCATTTAATTAATCTTGCTAAGCTATGAAGATATATTCTGAATCGTATGCCGTCATAAATGTGAAATTGGTTCTTATGTGCAATGAATTGAATGCTTCGATTCTGTTTCGAAGAACGAAAATATTTTCTTAAGTCTGTCTCTTAGGGTACGAAAAGCTTGTATGTAAAAAAAAGTTATATCTAAAACGTATTCCGACCACTTTAATACTTCATTTTTTTTTTCATTCAAACGCAAGAAAAGGAAAGACCGTCTAAAGAGTACACGTTAAAAAAAGATAATTTAATCTTCTCCGGCACACCCTTAAAATTGAGTTTTCTTTCTTGATTGGATCCTATTATTGCTCACTTTTGTGTGAAACGAAATGTTATTCCTTGAAACATTGTATCGGATTAAGGCGATGGAATCTTTAGATTAGTTTTGGTGCACTCTCTTGGAAAAGCTGACAGTGCTGTGATTGTGGAGAGCGAATGGAGAAAATGTGTGCGAGAATATAAGTTTAGTGAGGTATATTTTCAAGATTACTTTTCTGTTTCTAATGAGGTTGCAACGTACAATAATATTATCTTGTGGGTCTACTTGTTGACAATAATGATAATTCTGACATAATACGAAATGTGTTTAGCTATCTCTTTATTGCCCCACTGCTGGCAAAGGCCTACCCTTTCTTCGTCCAAACTTCTCTATTCAGTGCGATATCTGGCCATGTTCCTCTCGCATATAAGACCAGAACGTCACACCACCGTGGTCGCGGTCTACCTCGATGGCGATTTCCATAATCAATATAATTATTTAATTATGTTTATTACAAAAGTATACATATTTTACCCAATAACAACTAAATGATCATATTTCAAGTTGTATGACTATGAATTTAGTACAAGTATAATTTCCGTTTATTCTCAGATTTGGTAATGTTATCATCAGTACACAACATTTACCTTAACTGTATTACAAAGAAATAACAATCACACAGTCCACGGGACATCACATAAACCACCAATTAGGGAACATTAACTAATTACTTGGAGCTACGTGTGTGAACATCGTAAGACGAGATGATTACTCGGAAGGAGCAAACTTCACGCACCCTATGGTAATTACTACTAAGAAACTATCCGTGTATCTTTGGTTTAATCTATTCGACGCAATTGTTTGTCTTTTGAAGAGCCACGGTCGCTTGTTAATAAACGTTGTGGTTAAGGATAATAAAGAATGTGATGGATATCGACGAATAAAGTGTTCCCTTTTTTATTCTAAACTAACTGGCGCCCGCGGCTTCCCCCGGGTGATATCGAAAAAAAGTATCCTATATGTTATTCCCAACTATACTTAATATACATCTATGTCAAATTTCATCAAAATCCGTTCAGCTGTTTTGACGTGAAAGAGTAACAAACTGCCATACAAACACCCATCCTCACAAACATTTGCATTTATTATATTAGTAGGCTTGCGTTTGGCCGTGACTCGCCTAATGCGAAGTCATAATGCGGCCTAGGGTGGAGCACGCTTGCCTAGAACAAGCTGATTCACTTGAACGTTGAAAATATCCAGATTATAATCATGAGGTTGATAAACGTGGAAGCGTTTTGTTTGGGTTCGTGGAACTGTAACCATATGACGGTGATGTTTCGCCTTAACTCTGCTTGTCCGATGATAGAATGGAGATTGGCGAATTAGATTGTGCAATTCTATCGCATATTCCCCAAAATGTAAAATATAAAAACCTTGGATACATGATCTTTGATAAAAAACTGAATAATATTTTAAACGAAACTGCTTTGTTTATTCGGTCACAATGTGTAGAAACTCAGGCGTGACACAAGCCCGCCAATATTGGAGGTGATTGGTTGAAAAAGAATAATGAGAAGAATGTGTGGAAGACAGTGTGCATGAGGCACTTTCATACTTTCACTCGTTTTTGTACTTCTGTTTGGAAGATTTACCGTGGTTATTTTCTCATTATTGGCCAATGTTAGCGATTAAAACACATTCAGTACTTTTTTGGTCTTACTAAAATATTTTTTTCCCAACTTTGTCATCGTTAAATAAATATATTCAGCCTCAAATTCTGCTGACATATTCTATTCTCAATCATCAACTTAACAAATAAAATACCTAACTATCGTAAAACAAGTTGTTATCTGGAGCCTTCCGAATGAACTAAGTTTTAAGACTAAATTATTAAACGCGTCTGTGCCGACAGTAAGTACCGTACTTTATTTATAACGTCTATAAGATTGTCTACAGGGTTCCGCTCCAAAAGAACGGAACTCTTATGGGATCACTTTTTTCCCGTCTGTCTGTTTGTGTCTGTCTGTTGAAATTAATACCAAATATCAGGTCTGCGGTTCTTTGAATCTGGTAAAATTAACCCTCTAAAGTGTCCTACTAATATTATAAATGCGAATGTTTGTGAGGATGGATGTATGAATGTTTGTTACTCTTGCACGTCAAAACGGCTGAATGGATCTTAATGAAATTTGGCACAGAGGTAGATTATAGTCTGGAATAACATATAGGATTTTTTTCGATCATCACGGGGGCGAAGACGCGGGCGCCAGCTAGTATGCTATAAAAATAAAACCGGCCAAGAGCGTGTCGGGCCACGCTCAGTGTAGGGTTCCGTAGTTTTCCGTCCGTCACAATATAACCGGACAAATCAAAATCAAACCTCGACGACTATAGATTATGCACTCATAAATAAAATTACGAATATATTTAAGTGCAACTTACTTTATCACGGTAGGTCATGAAAGCACGGAAAATCTTAACATCGACTTTTAAAAAAATGACGTCATTACGCAACGCCATCTATCGAACCATTTATGAACTGGTTTTTACCTTAACATTTTGATGGTGTTAAAAAAATGAATTTTAGTTTTGTTCTAAATTGCCTTAGCATGTTCTTGATAGAAGTTTTATGTAGTTATAAGATACCGCCAATGCCAAGGAGAGACCAACCGAACAATTCGGTAATACCCGATCCAATGTAATAAGTACCTACAGCGCCATCTCTCGGGGAATTGGTTTACTAATTAATACAAAGACGTGCAAGAAAGGAGATGGCTAAATGGAAGTATGGACGACTGCCCCAGCAATGTATAAACATGGAACTTTGCAATATGTAATTCTGAATAGCTGAATATTAGTATTTCATGTGAATAAAGTTTCAAGAACTTTTCATATCTTTACAATCCTGAAAATAAAATCGTGTAACTCCTACGTCAATAGGTATAAAAAACTGCAAACAAATGACATATTGCAATGAACTTTGACCTAGGCGTTTGAATATTTCTGCAATGTTTTACGATATTTTTGACTAGCGAGCGACACATCCCGATTTCGCACAGTGGTACCGGGTACGTGAGTACCGTAGTATCTACAAAGAGGTAATTACGAGCTTTCTACAATTCACGCAAAAATCACTCGCGCCCGCGTGGATACATAATAATGTATCTTACCTAGCGGAAATGTATATCTAGGTATCTCAGATACAAAAATCTATAATTGTTTGGATGTCTGTTAATATTAATCCCTATTTTCACATAGGTTCATCATTTCAACCACTTATTTATATATTAACTGTGAAAACTGTCTTTACTTCAACTCATTATCCTACACGAATGTATGCCTAAACCTTCCGGAACAACCAGTCTTTATTTATTTATTCCTCATTCTGTGATTTTTACAAGAATATTATCTAAATATGAAACGGCGTCTGTTCTGTTGTCTGTTGTTGTATGTATGACATCCATCAGACCATAGATAATACACTAGCATCTGATCTGACTTCCTTTTTTAATATAGTACTCTGTGGATCTGACGTTTGTTTTTTTCTAAAGAAGGGTTGAACTTCAAGTGTAACAGAATCGATAAAATAATCGAATAGGTTGAAAGAAAAAAATAGAATTAGTTTTTATCGACCACTATTCAGTTTATATTTTTCGACACAAAATAGGTAGTAAGATTAAGAGAAGAAGCACAGTCCGTAGCTTTCAGTTATTTTTATTAGAATAAAGTGGAATTGAGTAAAGTAGATTGTCACTTTAAAACCCTGTGAAAACATAATAACAAGCAACTATACAGGACACCGAATTGAACCCCTTAGTTTCAGAAAAACCTGTTATCAAATCGATTTAAGTACCTGCAGTTTCATTTGACATTCTGCAAAAGCAAAAAGACCCCTCCCTAGCTTGCAGTTAGTGTTATTTCCGCTTGACCCTGTCATGTAAAACAAAAAAGCAAATAAAATACTTTTTTTATGTTTAACATTCACGAAAGTTCTAGGAAATTATTAAACACTAGATAATTCATGAATGATTTTTTAAATATTACGAGTTAAAGTAAGATTCCTATACATGCTGGGGGCAGTCATTTAGCCATGTCCTTTTCGGTGGTAATTTTGGATTGCGAGAACCGATTTCAATAATTCTTTTTTTGTTTGAAAAAAGATACGTTCAGGATAATAAAATATGTAAACGAAGTTAAAAAAAATACGATTATACTACAAACTTAGTCCAGAAATTATTTTGTACAACTTTTTGTCTTTTTGTACAAAAACTGTTGTGTCAATCAAGTTCAAAATGATTTTCCTAGAAAGTCCTTATAAAGTTCTACTTTTCAGATTTTTTTCATATTTTCTAAACTTATGGTTCAAAAGTTAGAGGGGACACACATTGTTTTTTACTTTTGGAGCGATTATTTCCGAAATTATTGACATTATCAAAAAATGATTTTAGTAAACCCCTATTCATTTTTAAATACCTTTCCAACAATATATCACACGTTAGGGTTGAAATTAAAAAAAAAACACTTCCCACTTTACATATAGGGTGGCTACCCTAATAAAACATTTTTTTCCAATTTTTATTTACCACTTTGTCGGCGTGATTGATATACGTATTGGTACCAAATTTCAGCTTTCTAGTGCTAACGGTCACAGAGATTAAGCGAGGACGGACGGACGGACGGACGGACGGACGGACGGACAGACAGACATGGCGAAACTATAAGGGTTCCTAGTTGACTACGGAACTTTATGTCGAGGTTTTATGTCGCATTTACCTTTTATTCGAAATGGAAATCAAAATCTATAGGGTTATTCCCGTGAACCGTTGACAATTATGAATTTGACAAGAAGCAATATCATAGAGTTTTATATTTTCATTATGTTAGTACGGAACCCATGGTGCGCGAGTCAGTCTCGCACATGTCAGGTTTTTTATTATTCGTAACTTTGTAATAATCGATTTTTTCTTCTCATAAATTTTCAGTTGGAAACTGTTATATACTACACGGGAAGTTGAAAAAATAAGGAAAAAAATATCGTCCCGTCCCCGTGTTACAGTGATAAAGTGTACCAAGTTCTCGGTGCGCAGTGGTGAGACCCAGGCAGTACCCACACGAAAAGTTGACTTTGAGGGTTGTTCGAAAGGGATACTGTGACCCCGGACCACAAAGGGCAAAAGAAGGAACATGGATGAATTTTAGTCAGTTAAAATCCCGCACTCACCCAAAGCAGTTATTTGATAAATTCTCATCCAAAAAAAAAACGTTTTTTGTAACGAGTTTCGATAACAGAACTAATCCTTCACCTACCTCGCTGGTATAGGGCGTGTATTGTAGGCTTGCTCAGGTAGGCCATAATTAGGATTTTTCATAAGGACATTTAGTTACAGTAGACATCTGCCTAACCTTTCAACGAAAAAGACGTATTCTTATGTTATGTTGTACACTGTATACTGCGTTACTGGTAAGAATAGGTCAACCCATCTCTGATCTGACTTTAAATTCACATAAAATAAAATATCAATTCACTTTAAACGACTCCAGTGAAATGATATTTCGTTTTGATTTTTCTGACTGAGTTAGGAAATAAATATTTTTGCAGTATTTGGATGCAAACTAGGAATACCGGTCCTTGTTTGTTTGCAAAAAAAAATATTAGGAAAACCCGGGCAGAAAAACTGAATTTCACATTCGAAAAAGGTGAACACAATCCGCGCACAGCGTTATTGTTTTGTTAATTTCTTTTGTCGGATTGTTTTGCTCAAAAACCGGTGACAATTATAATTGAAGCGCGTTTGCGAAATGTTGTTGTATATTTTAGGTTAACATCTAGTTTTTTTAGTTGCAAATACTGCTTTGATCAACACTAATATCTTCTTGACAGTTCGATGTAGACAATTGTTAATCATCAAGGGTACATATCTGTGTTTACAAAACTAACTACTAAGGCTATCTGCTATGTTGCGGGTAAAAGGGAACATAAAGGGCAAAAGAAGGAATAAGGGAGGGTTTTAGTTAGTAAAAGTCTGAAATTCAAATTATTTGATGATTTTCCATCCACAAAGAAGGCTATCTGTTATTCTCAATAACCCGGATCCTATAGGGACTTCATTTTTAAGCTCTGACCAAACCAAAGCGAATACCGTTTGGAATGTGGACGATACTTAATCACGAATGTGCCAACTAACGAATATGAAAATGTTCAAACTAGTGCGATTAGTCGCATGACTTCCTAAAATCTTCCATCTATAGGAAAGATACCGACCCAGATTTCCCAAACACAGAAAAAGACACAAATTTTTACCTAAAAAAATCCAACTGTCAAACATTTTTACTACGTTGAAGACAAATCCTTGTCCAATTTACGTCAACTTCTGTAGGTAGCACAAACATTTAATTTAATACTATTGAGAATGAGGGTAGAATATTAATGTGGGTACATACGAATCTTCGTCAAATATACAGATATGTTTTGTTTGTTTATCAGGGGTAACAAATCAAATTAACAGACGGAGAAATTGTGGTATTGAATAGTGCTATCCGCCTATGACAAAATTGGGTTGGGTAAATCGTCCAGGATTTAAAGCCTGGAGACTCCTAGTTGCTCCCTTTTTTTCTGATCAGAAATCATCATATAAGTTCTCCCGCTTTGGGGAGAGTGGAAGGGAGTGTCAGACTTTTACCGATTAAACTCATCCATGTTCCTTCATTTGCCCTTTGTGTTCCGGGGTCGCTGTACCACTTTGAAAGAAATGGGTATGAGGCTTCTGAAGGTAAAACGAAGGGTAACTCTAAAAACAAATATTATTTTTAAAACGTGGTGCACTTTTAACCAACAACAAAAAAAAGGAGAAGGTTTTCAATTTGACTGTAAGCCGATTTTCAAATTTTTTTTATAATCGGAAGGGTAAACTCTCGAAATGGGACCCCATATGAATTGTGTGTGAGATAATAAAAAAATAGCCAAAAAATCACACAAATTATTTTTTTCATCTTTATACTGTTTTTTTTTTCACCACTTGCAACACTAGATAGTCGTTAGTTTTTCATGAACATAAACGACAAGCGTAAACTTAAGGCGCGCTTCCCCTTACGCGCTCACTTGATTAATGTCGTGCTCGCACTCGTAACACACGGTAAATCTTTAGGAAAGCACTGGGAACGAATTTACCGCATGTTTGACTCCTTTACATCGCCATGGGAACAATTTACAAGACCAATAAGGACAATTTTGTTGGATATCAATTCTGTTAATGTTTCTGGAAAGTTTCCAGGTTTCTAAAACGAGGAAGTTTGGTTGAGGCTGATGAGATTTTGTTCCTTAGATTGAGTAGGTTTATTTTCAGGATTACTGTATTTTTGTAAGTAGTCCTTTTTGTGGGATTTCTTTTAATTAATTAGAATTTATTTATTTTTATTTATTTATTTATTATTATTTAGTTTTCTCTTTTTTTTGATAGGAAATCATCAAATAACTTCTCCAACTCTGGGCAGAGCGGGGGGAAAGAGGATCGGAGTTTTGCTAACTAAAACCCATCCATGTTCCTTTTTTGCCTTTTGTGTTCCGCGGCTGTGGTATCTTTGTGGGCTTAATTTTGCGTACACGCACCTCTTCTTTGCATGAAGTTTTATGAAAATAAATTAGTTTTTGACGACAATGGCAGTACGTTGGCGCAGTCAAGTGGTAAAGGGTTCGAATCCCGCACGGAACAAATATTTGTATGGCCGACCGGTAGTGAGTTCAGTTCTGGTTGTTTGTGTATGTGAGTTAAAATGTGTAAACGCACCCACGATTCAGGAGAAATACCTCGTGGCTTAAAAAGAAATAAACTTTTCCTTAAATTAATTTCATTTGGTCTGAAAAAGTACTAAAACTTCTCCAACAGAAAAGAAACCGAATGCTCTGCTAGTGATGTACTATTAAAAAATGTATTTAGTCATTCGTCTACAAGTCTGTATTTCAAGCAGACTAAGTACACTCAAACCAAGACCTAAATTAAACAAGCAGACAATTTACTTTTAATGTCAAAATTATTCAGTTACTGTGTATAATATTCCTATTTATTTCTCTGTGGATTGGTTAAATTCGTTGTTTCCGAAACAAGGCTCTTGCATAAATTAAAGAGCGACCATAAGTAGGGTGAACGCATTTATTATGGTAATCGACTCCTCAAGTAAAAACATTTGTGTAGAATATTTATTGGGACCGCCACCTTTGATATCTATGGTACGGGCTTCCTTACCTAGTTTCCCGCTTTGTTATCGAAATTGTTTTATATTTTCTTTACTTAGTAAATTAGGAAGTGGCTATAATTCTAGCAAAATAATCTGGTTTGACTACGAGTATCTTCAATTTTAATTTAATTCTTGGACTAAAATTGTGGTTTTAATTTTGAAAAGAAATTGAGGTTGCCTATTTTTGCTGTATAGTTATGTGGTTTAAGCTTTATAATAACAATGTCTCGGGTCTGTGGACGATGAGCAATGGGTAGCTCACTGTCCGTCCGTCCAGTGACGCCGTGTCGACGGCGCTTTAGTGTCCCACGCGCGCCTCAAAGAGATGTCAGCAAAGGAGAGGGGCCTGCCAGGGCCACGGTCTGTCGGTGATGTGGGTTGTTCGAAAGAGATACCGCGGCCCCGGAACACAAAGGGCAAAAGAAGGATGGGTTTTGTCAGTAAAAGTCTGACACTCCCGCTCCGCGCAGAGCGGGAGTTATTTGATATTATCCCATCCACAAAAAAAAAACACTATGTTCCAACCCAGATATTTTTTTGACTACTCGTGGTACAAAATATATCCGTGAAACATGCACAGGCAAAAATAGTTTGCTGTTATAGGCCGAATTAATATTTACTTAAACGCTAAAGCTAATCCTTCAGTTTATGAATTCATCATCATTCTCCAGCCCTTATCCCAAGTTATTTGGAATTGGCTCAGTATGTCTTCTTCTTCCAAACTCCTCTTTTATTCGTCATTTAACATCGGTCACCTCCATTCTTGCTATATCATCCACACAGTCTACCCAACGTTTTTTTGGCATTACTCTCTTCTACCAATAATCTAATACCAATCCACATTCATATTTAAAACTTTCCTCACAACATTTTCCTTATTTCTCCGCATCACATCTCCGATCAGTGGATGAACTCGCTACCGCTGAAATGCTCAACAAATATCAAATCAAATCAAAATCAAACCAAAATCATTTATTTCAATTAGACCATTACAGGCACTTTTGAATGTCAAAAAAAATATAGCTACAGTCCCAGTCACAAGACATAAAAACTTGTGAAAGTACTGTAGTTGCCTGTAACAGAGTTTAACAAAAATAAAAATAAAAGAAACATACCAGTAACAATGAATAATCTTCTCCATTATTCAAAGAAATTATATAAATAACATGTATACCTGCCAGTATCTAAATACACGTCATTTAGTCTACCACGACTAAATAAATGGCAAGATTAAGTCTCAGCAAATAGTTGTATGAGACATACTGATACAAATTAGTTTCTTAGCAACTTAAACCAGGGGTTTGTTGGTATACGACTTAAGTCAAAAGAGAATGGAGAGAATTTATTATACAGGGTGGTTGTTAATAAAAAAATCTTTGTAAAGACACCTATTTCTCTTCTTAATGTTTTCTTTTGGTATTCGTTTTAACTTATAAGCTAGATAAATGTGAAGAAATGCAATATTTATTTGAGTAGGTATTTCAGTTCAACTTTTTCAATTTAAACAATTTAATATGAAAATCTTTAAAGGCATTGTTTCAGAAAAAATGTGTTTAGAAAAAATCAAGCAATTTCTTAAATATAAACGCTCTGTCAAAAAGTTTGAGAAAACGATTCCAAGATTATTTACGAATACTGCATTTGACGCAAAAAATACTTACCGTGCGCCTGGAAAATATTTGACTAACTTTGATGAGTATGCTAAAATCTACATAAAGTTTCGGGTCCATTTTTCACATTGTTAACTTTGCACGCGGTCCATAAAGTATGAACTTTACGTGTTTTCTTTTACCTCAAGAAAGACGCTATCATAAAACTATGCTTAAAGAATTTATTTATGACGACACTGTTCATGAAAAGATTATTTTTTATTCTTTTCCATGGGGCTTGTTTATTTACGCGTTGTAGAATACGGCCCTCTCCCTATTATTACAAAAGTAATACATATAATAATCATAATTAGGGTTTGGTACCTCAAAAAGGCAAAAAAAAAAACGGATTACTTTGTTGTCCGTCTGTCTGACTGTCTGTCAAGACCCATTATCTCAAGAACATGTGAAGGTATCGACTTGAAATTAAAATTGTATACTTAAATCTATTGTCCTTTGAAGTTGTAAAACAAATCAACTGACTCGGTCTGACTCGGTCTGACTCGGTCCTGGCTGTTTTGTATTTTATTTTAAAACAGTGGAAATGTAAACAAATATTTATTATTTAATAATTGTTTTAAGCTTTCACAGTTTCTTACTATATTTAAAATGACAGTCACAAGACAAAACTAATTAATTGCGCAACGCTTTTAGATTCCCAATCGCTTTCATTTTAACAGCACACCGAATATCAATTTTATTATGATAACTCAATCGAGAACACGTATTTCAAAACATATGGTGCTCTGCTATGAATAATCTTGAAGTATTGTTACAATGAAAGCCATTGTGATTTTGAAAACCTTTTACGTAACGCAGTTGCCAGTAAAATTTAATAAATATAGATTTACATTAACACTCGAATACTGAGAAGTGTTGAAGGGCTTTTAAATGACATCCTAATGTAATTTTGACGTTTTAAAAGGGCTGATTTTAAGCCTAATTTAAGAAAATGATTTTTATAATGGCGTTTAACAATCCAAAGTTAGTAAAACTACTTGACATAACATACTTGAAGATAGTATACCTAAGTATTTTATGGTATGTTTTCTTAAGTTACCAGTATCCGATACAGGCTCAAGCGAAAATCCTTCGTTGAAATTGCTAGCTTGAAGTTAAGAAGAAAACATAAAATAGGTAGCTACATATATTACAGATTATTAAGACTATATACAGGCAGTTGGCTTCAAAGAAACTCGAATATAGGAGCCAACAAGTTAATTAATTTCTCTCTCAACTGAGACTACTTGTTTAATTCAAAATGTACAACTGTACATTTTGAATGAAACAAGTAGAGTCTGAGGTCTCATAAAAATGTGTGAATTTTGGAATCTACCTACTGAAGCTGACCTTAAATTAATTAAAAAAGGTAAGTTGCTAAATATTTTTTTATAAAATGTTGGTACTTTTATGAGAAGGTTGCAGAATACCGAAAACATTTTTTTTCGTAAATCGCGAAATTAAATTCTTATAACGTTGAACGCACGCAAGATTAGTATGTCTTATATGCAAAGATTATTACGCTTCCATGTTAGATACTTAGCTAATTTCTTTGTTCCGGACGGAACAACTTTTGGGCGTGCTATAAAGTGCATGATTGTTGGGCCACATTTACACCAAGGTTACATCAGGCACTGAAAGTAAGCGTCAAGTTCAAAATGTATGAACGAAGACAAAGAATAATTTTCAAATTTACGCCTACCGTTGTTCGGTCTCTGCATCAGCCAAAGGTTGACTGTTAGAAAATGCCTTTGGCATTAAGTCCGTCACTGTACTTGTGCTTGAAGTGTTAAATAAATGACAGTTGACTGCCCGTGTCAAGAAAGAAGGTGTCCAAAGATATGACGAAGAAATTGTGGTGTCTCCTTCCACAAACGCCATTAAATAAATAAGTGAAGTGAAGTGAGATGACGAAGACATGTCGCGCCGTCCACAAAACATTTGTAATAAGGGCAAGACAATTATGATATGCCAATTCAGCAGTACCTACTGACTGACTGCCTATAGAAATATGACGTCGACAGCAAGGTCGTTAGAGAAAATTCATATACGTCAGGTACATGTATTTATTTCTAAAATGACACAGTTTAGTTAAAATTCTTTGTTTTAAAAACAAGGCGAACCATCCATCAATAGATAAACATTAACCTAGATCTATTTATTTGTAAGTAAAAGTCAATTTGAAATAAATATAACGTTTTATAACAACTACGTTTTGTTTGCAATGTTAAAACTGAAAATCAAAATATTTATTTACATGAGCACTTATGCGTCGAGAAAAGGTGCACGGTTTGGGTTGGTTGCATATAATATTATATATTACAGGCGTATGTACTTAGTATGCGAGTATATGGGAGGACAGCGTAGGCATGTCAATAAGTCATTGCTTGCTTCACAAAAGCGTAAAAAAAGATAAAAGTTTGATAAAAATGTAGTAATCTAATTTCTAGGAAATAGGCTGAATTCTTTAATAAAATAACAGGTACTTACGTAAAACTCTGATGAAAATCGAGCAAACAATTTTTCTTAGATATTTCAAGTATTTGAAAAACCATTAAAATCTCAGACCTTTTTTAATAAGGCGAATATTCTAATAACATTTTTTCAAAATGCAAAATTTAACGGAAACTCTTTTAAAAATGGTATTATCTTGATAACTTGGAGAAACATCATCATCTGCCTAGCCTTTTCCCAACTATGTTGAGGTCGGTTTCCAGTCTTACCGGATGCAACTGAATACCAGTATTTTATATTGAGCGACTGCCTATCTGACCTCCATAACCCAGTAAGTAGTGGGTAATACGATACCTCTTGGTAAGACTGGTTGTCAGACTTTCGGGACACTGACTATCTGTAACGGTTGTCAAACATCTACAAATGACAGCCGGGACCAACAGCTTAACGTGCTTTCCGAGGCACGGAGAAAACTCACTCTTAACCTAAAGATCGACCTGAGCGGCTGTTATTATTTAGCCACGAGCTCCTCCTCTAAATAACTTGGAGAAACATAGGAAATAATATTATTTTTACTTTTTTGGTTCTCCACACTATCTTTTGACGTTTTAAAAGTAAAAAAACTAGGTTACTCGTGGCCAGCCCACACTGCTAATAACTATTGAGGAAAAGTTCTTACAAGTATCCCAAATTTTAAGAAATATAAAAAAATGATTAATTAATTTGAACAATACAGATCTACAAAACGAAAAGAAAAATGTTTTCTTGAAATTATTTTAGATGCGAACTTTTGTATTGTTACGCTTTGTCCCAAAAGCAAATTGGAGCGTACATGGTTGCGTCATTACCAACTATACAATAGTGACGATACAAAACGGCGGGATAATGTTGCGGTTACGCACCGACATTTTGTTTTGCTGAATCATTACTATATACATTCATTCATAAACGTTTTGAATCGAAGTTCCTTATCGCGCGTAGCGAAAGGGGGCTACACGGAAAAAAAATAAGACCAAAAGTTGTAACGACACTTTTGCTATAGTAGTGATACGTGCGGCGTGCGCGTCTTTCTCTCTCTCATAGAAAACAAGCCAGTTATTTTCGTTTTGTCTTTCTATTTAGCATTAAACAGTGTGGTGTCGCGACTATTATTTTTGTTGAGTGTATACAGGTTTTTTGTACATAATAAATAATAACTTCGTTCCATCCAGGTGTCTCTTGACACCTCTCAAGTTTTTGTTTACTTCACGTGTAACTGAGTAAGGAATCTTTGAAGTTAAATTTAACCTACTTCCAGGTTTTCTATTGAGGTGAAATTTTGCATTCGTGTTTAGTTTGTTTGGCAATACATGGTTACCTAAATGACATCATTCTAAACTATGCTGCAATAAATATTTTTTGTTATATCCTATGGGTAACCTTTCGATTATTATGAAAGGGTTTGCTGAGAAAGATACGAGAAATAAATGATGTCAATCTAAAGCGTCTATTTTAGTTGATTTAGTATTTAATTTACAAAAACTGCTATATTTACACTATCTGGCCATAAATTTTTAATCGACAGTTAAAAAATGAACGCTAGTTTTTACTTTTTCAGATATTCGTATATACGATGATAATAGTATAGATTGACGTAGAACATATCGAGTAAAACACGACTTTTTACCACAACCCTATAAATGTATGCCTACAATTTAATATTTTTTTTGGACAAATATTAAAAAATAAATTTACAAGGGCGCTTTTAGAAGGTTAATATAAGCTAAGACGTGTAATTTTCTTAAGGTTGTTCAGGGATTGTGGTTTGTTCGAAAGAGATACCGCGGCCCCGAAACACAAAGGGCAAAATAATGAGCATGGATGGGTTTTAATCAGTACAAGTCTGACACTCCCTCCCACTCCGCACAGAGCAGGAGAAGTTATTTGTTGATTTCCCAACCCAAAAAAAGCGTTTAATTTTATTACGTGTGTACTAGCACTTAATGGTTCGAAAAATGTAATTTCATCTTACTTCCACATAATTAAAGGTAAAATGTGACATATTTATTGCCTGTAATAATGTTATTTATTCGATTGCTGTGTGTAATATACGTGAGAAATGGACTTCCCGTTTGATAAGAAAAACAGTTAGAAGAAAATGTTGTGTGCCTATAATCTTGCTAAATTCTGTATATTGTAGTGCTCTAGATTTTTTATTAATTTTTGACACGAAACTAAGCATAGACCTAAAGTATAGGTCGTCAAAAAATATTTAAAAGTACGCAGTAAAAGCATACAATCATATACTTTTTATACACAGAAACACAAATAAATATAAAACTGTTTTACGTCCGTCACATCAGGTCTAAGGTCCAGTTGAAAACCAGAGTCTGGCACTAGCTGCTCGGCAATTTGCTGAACTGGGCCTATTTGGCGCAGCCGTGAGACACACAATTACGTATTTGTTATTATCGTTTAGTTTTAAGTTTTTATCTCATTTTGTGTGCACTTGTGGCATGGGCCAAATAAATGTTTTTTTCTTTCTTTCAGTATTACAACAATTTTTTTTATAAAGGTTACATTATTTCCTCATTGGATCACTTTGTTCTCCGTCTGTCTGCCTGTCTGTCACCCTTTATCTCGGGAAGGCGTGAAGGTATTGAGTTGAAATTAAAACCATATTATTTAGTCTGTGGTGTCCTTGGAGCTGTAAAAAAATTAACCCTCTAAATCTACGCAATCAAAACATTTTGCCGTTTATCTCGCAAGTTTGTACGGATCCCCGGAAAAACCGGTCATGTGCTAGTCTGACTCGCACTTGGTTTTTTAATATTGTCTACAAGAATTTCTACAATTAAAATCAATAAAAAAAAATAATAGTCTACGAAATTATTCAACGCTTCCGTAGCTACAAAAATAATTATCAATTAAAATGTAACATTTCCCTTCGAAATATATATAATTACCTATCATACTAATTATCTATCGAAAATAATTCTTCCAGGGGAATATTACCCTGGTAGAATAAATTACCTTGGGAAATGTTACCATGGTGACCCTACATTGACTTATGATAAATGTGTCATTTGCAGCCATGGGTTATTAGGGGTGTCATTATCAAACTAATCACTTTTGTCCACTAATGGAGGAAATATTAAATGTGGTAGCGTGACGCTTGAATTATTATTAATGTTTGAAATTTTACACGAACTATCCTTGAAATCCTTTTAATAGATATTAAATTAAAGTAAAGCTACATATTTCACATTTATAAATTTTTCCTATAAAATATGCATTGATATTTTCATTTGTAGGGTTCAGTACGTCAAAAGGTGAAAACGGTACTCTTAAAGGGTCACTTTGTAATCCGTCTGTCTGCCTGTCTATCTGTCAAGGCCATTTATCTCTAAAACGCGTGGAGGTATCAATTCAACCCTCTAAGTTTACTCAGTCAAAAGATGGCCGTTTATATCGTAAGATTGTTCGAAACCTACTCGCACTTGGCCGGTTTTATCATACAGTAAAATAGACAGTGAAATCGTTGTCTAGCATTTCCTAAATACATTGGGGTCGGATCCTAGTCTGACTGGATGCAGCTGAATAACAGTATTTCACGAAGCGATTGTCGATCAGACATCTACAGCTCATTTTGTTCGCGGTATCACGAGACGCCTTGGTTAACAGACAATGAAATGTTTTTTAATAACAATAATAAATCTAACCACCGGTAGCTCGGACCCTGTTCCCGATACCGGTGGGCTACTATTTTTAAATGTTTCTTTTTTTATTTTCTATGTTTTTATTAAGAAATATTTAAAAATTTAATTAATAGTATTTAGCTGAATAAATGGATAATAAATCTTGCAGATAAGCAAATCAAGTATATTGACTTGACTCGCGTTGTTGTCGATATGTGGGATGTGGACTCAGCAATCATTGTGCCGATAGTCGTATCTGCCAATGGCTTAATTTCTAAGAGCCTCGACCAATACCTAAGCAGGCTCTCGTTAGGCAGCTGGATCAAGGGCTTGATACAGAAAGCGGTACTCCTGGACACGGCTCGTATTGTTAGGAGGTTCCTTTCTCTGGAGCCCTGACCGGTAGCTTGCTTTTATATTTTCAAATGTTTTTTTTTTTGTTTTTATTAAGAAATATTTAAAAATGTAACTTATGTGTAAAGAAATCAATAAATGAACGAAAGTAAATCTGGCAAAATGTAGCTTGGAACCTGTTCCTGCTACCGGTGGGCTACTATTTTTTGTATTTTTAAATGTTTTTTTGTTTATTTTTTTTATATAAGAAATACCTAAAAATATGTAAGAAAATGAACAAACGATATAAAAATCTTGCAATAAATAAGAATGATGAAATCAACTCACTAACTCAAGTTAAATAAAATCATAAATCTTCTTAGTTGCAATTTCCTGAAAGTTTTTGTGGTTAGATAACAAGCCACGCGACGGTATGGCGACATCGCATCTGATGGGGAGCCGGTAGCGCAGATTAGTCTCCTGCAAACCGTTGGAAAGCTCAAATAGAATGTTGAAGTGTATCTATTGTAATTGAATACTCTTTAAACTACGCTTCAGACAGAGGCTTGTTGAATACTTATTACCTACTAAAAATAAGAAGTACATTAGGTATTTAAACCTCAGAAATAATCGGCATGCGTAAGGTGCACGCCCTCCACGCCACGCCGAAAGAAACAAAAAAAGTATTTAGCATTATTATAAAATAAATAGGAACACCTTAAAATTGACGACACGGTTGGCGCAGTGGCTGAGTGACCGACTGCTGCACTACGTGTTGCGGGTTCGATTCCCGCACGAAACAAATATTTTTATGGCATACAAATAGTTGTTCCGGGTCTGTTTGTGTATGTGAGGTTAAATGTTTATAAACGCACCCACGATACAGGAATGCCTAGCGTGGGACAACTTAAAAAAAAGTGGTTTCGTTTCAATAATATTTCTGACCCACGTTACGACATAACCTTCTCTAATCACGAAGAGTAAATGATTTGAATACTACGTTATAAAATAAACAATATGTATGTACTACTAATCCGTCTTCTAATGGGAATAAATGTTATCTTCAAGGAAATAAATGGAAGTGAAAAAAAAATCCTCACGTCTAAAATAAGAAGTAAAATGTTTCAGACAAATATTTCAACGATAATAAGAAAATCATTTGCAAACAAAGGACGTTTTTAGATATGAAGAGAATATGAATGAAAGAATTTGTGAATGAAGCCGCGGCAAAAGCTTGTGTGGGTGTGAGAAAAGAAACATTTTGTTCGTATTTTTTTTGTATAAATACTTAAGAATAAATTATCTTTTTCACGACGTATGTACTGCGTATGTTTTATAGAATAGCTCGGTCCGGGGTCGTTAGCGGAGACTAGAAGTTTTAACCCTAATTTGTATAAAATAAAGTTTAAATCAGTCGTGGTTAGCTGGTATTATTTGGAACTAGCTGGGCCTAAGTGGTCATAATTTATAAAGATACTAGGATTTGCCCGCGCCTTCGCTCGCGTTAAATTCGGGGTAACACAGTTCCCCTTGCGCCTTATTGATTTGTAATAGCAACGCTAAGGCCCTCACATCGCACTTTTTTTTTAAAAAGCCTATGTCCGTCTCCTGGTTCCCAACTATCTCTGTACCAAAATTCATCAAAATCGGTTTAGCCATTAAAGCGTGAAGAGGTATGAAACAAACAAACAAACTCACTTTCGCTTTTATAATATTAGTAAGGAAATATTTAGGACAATTTATATGTCGCAGGTTTTTCACAAAATTAGGTTTAATTAAGCTGCAAGACTAATCGGTGTGCATGCAAAAAAAATTATGTTTTATGCAACTCTAGATGTCACAAGTCTACAAACTGTCATAATAAATAATTGATAATTTATAAAAAAGCAAGCACGTGGTAAACGTTTCTTTATTACATTTTTTTTTATTTGAATCTGTTTAGTCGTATTTAATACTAACTAAAAATCAGGTAAAATTGAAACATTATATTTCACAATTGGATTGAAGAACGAGAATATTGATTGGATCATGGAAGTAAAATTTTGATAAATAAAAAATTGTTTCCTTTCTACTAAGTTGCAAATGATGATAGATTGTTTTATTTATTTCATTTAAATTAATTTTGTCATAAAACAAAGCAATTTTGCCCAGAACTTCATCATAAACCTAAACTAGTTCAGGTTTTTGATCAAAAATCTGGACTGTAACAAGTTTATGATGAATTTGAGTTTAAAATTTGTCATCTTCCGGTTTTTCAAAAAAACTTAGAGTTTTATTAGATTTAATTACTTTTCCATTTCAATAAATTATTTACTTAATGTGGGTAAATTCTGACAACCTCCTCGAAAGATTCAGGACCACATGTGACGATTTCAGAATAAAATAGAATTTAATGAAATTAACTAAAAAATAGCGTCAAATATTCGTCCTCAACGTTGCCACGTCGTATGGCAACGCTTAGACTCTGGCCAAAGTAAGCCAGCCGCAGCCCTTTTTTTGCATGGGAAGTTTTCGCCGGGGTTGCGGGTTGTTCGAAAGAGATATTGCGGCCTTGGAACATAAAGAACAATAGAAGGAACATAGATGGGCTTTAAACTGTAAAAGTCTGATACTCCATTTCGCTCTACCCTGATGGAAGAATAGTCCAGTCATTATAGTAAGTTCACCTCGGAATTCGAGATACCCAGCTGTAAGTCTAATCAGGATGGACAACTAGTTGCCCATCCTGAATCCTACTAATACTTAGTTCGCAACAGTGAGTTAGAAATAACTCACTATGGTTACTAATGTGATTTGTTTTTGAATTTGAAAATATTTATTCCAGACCACATAAAGTTACAAGTCCATATAATAATAAAATTTAAAACAATCAAGATGCTGGACATGCATGAGCGACCACTGCATGAAGATTTGGCTGTCCACTCTGTCCGACAACACACTCAGAAGCCTGTTGGTGGTTTTACACGAAATAGTTGTAAGTAGTTATTAAAATAGTATGTTGCATGTTTTTTTTTTCGTTGCATTTTTTTTTCATTTTAGTTGCATGCTTTTTTCATTTTAGTTGCATATTTCGACCATTTTACATACATATATAAACTTAAGACTTTTCCCCATGGAGTAGGCAGAAATCACAGAACGCTACCTGCCACCTACCTGCCACGATCCTTACATACTGCTTCTGTTCCGTCCACATTCATACATCTGGTTATACACGCACGAAAATAGCGGGTACTATGCACATAAGGTCAGTTTATGTAATTCTAGAATGACGAGTTCTTGGCTAAATTATGGTAGCCGCTTAGGTCGATGTTAAGGTTAAGCCGCGCTTGCCTAGGTTGGTTTGCGGGTGGGTGACCACCCATTAGCGAGTTTCCTCTATGCAGCGGAAGGCACGTTAAGCTGTTGGTCCCGGCTGTCATTTGTAGATCTTTAACAGTCGTTACAGATAGTCAATGTCCTGAAAGTCTGCCAATCAGTCTCAATACCAAGGGGTATCGTGCTGCTCAGTACTAACTGGGTTATGGAGGCAGTCGGTTGGTATTCAGCTGCATCCGGTTAGACTGGAAGCTGACCCCAACTCAATGTAGATCCAAAGCTTTCCTTAAGGCACTACCATCACAAATAACTCTCAATGATAATTCTCTATTTGGAAATTCAAGCCTTATTTTGCGTAGTATAAATATAAGATTTTTATGCAAAATTGGCGTATTGCCAAAATACTACCTATAAAGTCGTGTCGTTCAGTTACAACGACTGTGCACAGGAAATGTGGGGACATTAACATTGTGCTGTTGTATTTGACGGTCTAATTTATTGCAATATATTGTTGGGAATAATCTGGATTTTACGCAATCATTAAATATTAAATTGTTAGGCCGAACTGTTCAGCGCTGTACGATTTTCTTTATAAATACGTGACCCAAATGTTACAAAGTCATTAAAAATTGGTGTCTGGTGTTCCAAAATTTGGTTAAACAAAGACTAACTTCTGCTTGTGTATTTAGATACGTAACAAGTTTTTTTACTTGTATATAATTATAATGCTGCTTTTTAATTAGAAAAAGTATATGTAAATATGAATAAACGAAATAATAATAATACCAGCCGGTACCAATAACTGTACCACAGCTGGGGGAGGTATCTTATCAGGTAAAGAAAATAGAATTTCACCACGCTTGCTTAAGACGGTTTGGTGATTTCAGACTTATTCATTACTAGCTAGCGCTCGCTGCTCCGCCCACGTGATACCGAAAAAAAAGTATCCTATGTGTTATTCCAGACCATAATCTACCTTTGTGCCAAATTTCATCAAGGTCCGTTCATCCAAACATCCATACATATATTAAAAAAAAATATATTAATATGATATTAGTAAGATAAGTTATTAACAGTATTGCAAAAAACAACACAAGAGAAGTACTCAAACTTCAATTCTAACCTAAGTAGTCCAGGTAATAACAGTTAGTCGAATATTTTAATACAGCAAAACAGTATTATTATGTATTTTGTTAATCTTATTTATAATACTCGGTCACCCTTTTCTCTCACAGAATACCTACATGAATTACAAGAAAAAATACGTGTGGCAGTCGGGGACTGCTGCGGTAAAGCTATTGCATAGCATTTTTTATCAACTTATGCAATAAATAAAAACAATCTAAATAAAATATTTAAAAAGTACTTCCAATGAAAAGAAGTCGCAAAAAGAAACATTTTTTTATCAACTTAGACAATAAATAAAAAACTAAATAAAATGTAATATTTAAAAAGTACTTCCAATGAAAAGAAGTCGCAAAAAGAAAAACAAGACCTTGGGTTTGCTCCAGCGTAATGTCGATTGACTATCCGATTCTCTACCAAACACGCTATTAGAACATTAGAATCGGGATTGAAATAACTGACCGTATTGTGTAAACGACGTTAGACAATGCACGGCCTTCAAGCCACACCTCCGTGCCCGTCGGAGTGGGGCGCGTCAGGTTTTTTTTCGTTACGGAATTTCTGGATTCGGTCCCCGCGCTCAAGGCCCGCGATAGAAGCTATGCAATAGCTTAAAAACACAAAAATTCCGACTGCTTGGCTGACACACTACAAAAACATAACCGCCCGCCTTTTGGCATTGGGGTAAAAAACAGCCTGGTCTTTAATAGTCAAGACCTATTATTAGACAGATTTGAGCTAGTCCAGATTTTATTTTTAATTCTGTTTTAATTTCAATTTTGAAGAACCCTGTGTCGCTTCCAAAACTGAGACAAATACACGTTAAACTGTTTAAGCTGTAGACCGTGCCAAAGAATTATACATACATACATTCTTTCACACATACGCATGAAAAACATAACTCTTCTTTCGGCAAACGGGTAAAAAGTATTTATTGAACTCCCTGATGCCATCAAAGACACTCCACTGCAGTTAATTCCTAGTTGTGAACAGTAACGACGTAATGGTAACAGTCCTTCATCATCAAGATCTTCAGTGATGGATACATCCTGAGAAAACCGAATGAAAATATGCGACATTATTTATTAAATCTTTATGCACAAGTAAAAACTGTACAAAGGCGGACTTAAAACCTCAGCCATTTTCTAAGGTGCAGAGACAAAAGAAAGTAGGTGAAATAACAGAGAAAAATTATATTAGAAAATAATTATTCATTCATTATGCAAAGTTTCTAAGACAAACTTAAAAAGCGTGCATCAGATTTAGTTTAGTCCGTAAACTAAGAGCCTGATTAGAATTTAATACTTCTATGTGTGGCACTAATGCTGCCAACCCTTACGTGGACAGCATGCGTAACTCCAAAGGGTAAGTTATATGGAAATCTGCCACCATACATTTTGTACACGGCCATTTTATTTTACTCCCACTAGGAGCAGAGATTCTTTTATTTATTTACTACCCATTTTTGAGGCTTCTTTTTAATCTGTGTATTGGTTGTTAGACAACCTTTGAAGTACTTAATTTAATTTCAATTCTTATAACGGTTTTAAGGGACCTTTTTCATCCGATCCCATCACGAAAAAGGGAAGTTCTTATATTAGCGGGTTTTTTAATAGCAAGAAAGTAACAAGTTTAACGGGACACTATTCTCACTTAAAATATTTATTTCAATTAGACCATTACAGCACTTATGAATGTCAAGAAACAAAATAATGAAGCTACAGTCCAGATACAATGCATGATAACTTGTGAAAGTACTGTAGTTGCCCAAAGCGTTGATCTCTATGGAGAAAATGGGCAAGAAACTCCTTGGACACTCTTTTCAATTCACTCTTTCAAATTCTTAATAAATATTTATCATATTAATTAACCAAAAATAAAAAATGGAAGCTTAAATTATGTATGTAGAGTGTAGAGTCACAGTGAATCGATCGTTGCAAAAATATAAATCCAAAGCCGATTCAATCTCACTTAGTTTAAGTGACTGTGTGATTGACTAAAACCTGTCGTCAAAAGTATTGCTTTGACGACAGGTTCATGCTCAAGAACAAACCCGACATTCACCAAATCAACAAATGGCAAAAGAGGAAGAAAATAACGGAATCGTTTATCAATAATACAGCTACAATTATTACTATTAATCTCCTAAAAACAAATCCATAACCTTTGTATCTTCGATTTCACCCCACCCAATAAAACAGACAGCTATTATACTGTCAACTATATAAACAAAATGGTTCCGTCAACAAAATAAATACCTTTATATTTACATATTATTGTGTAAAAGGCAGGAAGGGCGGCATCCCTTTGTTGTGCGGTTAAATTTTCCTTTCAAGTCTTTTTAGGTAGCCTACCTGTTTGATCAAAGTATTCCGCTTGAAAATAGGAGGGGTTAGCTTAGACTGAATCTGTATGGTAGATTAATAATTAATTTTAAAAGCGAAGATAATTTAAGTTATTAATAATTAAGCATTAATTAAACTGGATATTTGTGTTGCTGGGTTATATTTAATGTCGTAGATATAGTTGGATTTTATACCTATTAACTATAAAAAAAAACCATTTACATTATTTTTTAAATACAAAAATATATTTTGTACTGATCGAGTTTAATAATATTACCTATTCCTAGAAAGATTTTTATTGTTATATCATTTATTAATTGAGTGGTTAACTTGTGTGTCACTACATTAACCATTAATTATACTAAAAACAATTACTTAACATCCATGTTAACTAAAAGAAGGTTGCATTTGCAAAACATCACAAAAAATATTATCTAAACAACACACCATTCACATAAAAAAGTTAACCGGTAAAAATGAACGCACGTTGAACGTCGAAAAAACAGCATCTTGTAAGGTGCGTATAACCCAACGAGTCAAGAAAAAAAACTACACCCCTCTTAACATTTTAACGACTTCCCAAAAAGTAATTTATCAAACTTCACGGTATGTTCTACAAGGAACATGGTACTTACAATGTCGTCGGCTTCCCAACTTTTTCAATCTTATCAAGCACGAAAAGTTTTACTCACTACACAACACAAACACAGAAAATTCTTAATACACGACAATTATTATTAATATTCAGTTATAATTTAATACACAGATATAATTACTTAAATGTTTTATTGAAAGTTTCTCTAAATATTCGGGAGTTCGCGACTCTTGGTAGCGCGCCCGTCCGTCTCTCACGGCTGACGGTTTCAGAGTCGCTCTACCGCTGAAAACTGAATTGAAGACGGTCTCCGTCTCTACACGACGTATCGGACGGTTTACATATCAGCTCTACATACGTGAGAACGTTTTATTGGAATAGATATAACTAATTAGTTTAGACTTTTTAAATTGGTTGATCTTTAAAAATGTAATCCACCAAATTGATGATGTTATAGTTTCTTTTTTACTGGTCTTAGTAAATCATTGACTTACTGACCTAGAGTTATGTTCGTATTCCAACATTGCACATGTACCCGGGTTCATTCATTGTGCTTGGGGGCTTTAATTTTGAAATTTAAAAAATATCTTTTTGCTTGAGTATGTTTGCTTGAGCATGCGGCAATTCAATTGAGTGAAGTCTTTCATAATTATAATGTGTACTTTAGATACCGACTGTAATTTTGACTTTTAGAATGACGATAATAATACTAATGCTACAATAAAAAACATCGATGTTTGTTTAACCGCAAAAATGTTTTGATTTTCAGAAAAGAATTTTGATTACGTAAAATAAAAACGATGAAACAGATATTTGTTTTATAAAATTAAAACTTTAAGAATTGAACGCTTCTGAAATTAAAGTAGACTAGAATATTTAATTGAAATCGACAACATATTAAATATACTGTGATCTCGAGCATTTCTGAAAGCAAAAAACGAGGCGAGTGGCGAGTTTCACTCTAAATTCGTAAGTAGTTATTGTTAAACAGTATTTCGTAAACAGCGTTCTAAAATGAGATCAAAGTCGTTTGTGTCTTCTACGAATATTTTGGTATTCACTCAAAATGACGTGATAATTACTATGTCCTAAATGTTAAGATAAAATATATCTTTGCATAGATCAAAAATGTCTGTAAAAGCAATCTGAGTTTAAGCATATTTTGTTGAGACAGGAAACATTATTATAGTTGAACTTGAATCAAGATCAAGTCCACGTGCTGACTTGACCTTCCTTCTATTAAATAATCAAAGCGGACCTTAGGGCGGAAAATGTTGTAGAAGATATTATATAAAGTTACGTCAAAATAATTTGAATATTTTGTTTCTTAGCGTACAGTTCATTGAAGGCTTGTCTTACATTTTCAAGAAAAAAAAATCTTTTTTTAATTATCTTATAGGTGTTGGTGATAAGTCTGCGAGGTTAAAATGGGACTGGCTGTGTCACATTTATAGGATGGGCCAGAATTGTCACACATTTTCATTGTCATTGGCTGCCTGAAACCGGTCGTCGTTACCGAGGAAAGCCCAAAAAACTCTGGCGTGCCGATTTGGATACGTACCTGCCGAATGGTCCAGAGGAGACAAAACTCCGAGAGAGTTGAAAAGAAATGGTGGACGCCTTTGCCTTGCAGTGGGACAAAATAGGCTATAACAAAACCTTAAAGTGAAATAAATAAAAAAAAACTGTCCAATAAATACAGTACAATATTGAAAAGGCTGGAACTAGATACAAATTAGCCTACATTTAGATTGCTGTATATTCCCTGGTAATTGTTCTGTCGTTGTTGACAGAACAATTAGCAAATAAAATAACGGTGTGTCAAAACGGAATAGAGAGAAGTGTAATGGGAGTTAAAAGAAAAGACCGAAAAAGATTAAAGGACATAAAAAGTATAACGAAATTCAAGAATGCATACTTAACATACAAACAATTAAAGTGGAGGTGGACAGGCCAAATGTCAAGAGAGAAAAAAGAAAAGACTAATAACAGAGTGGTACCCACGAGACAGCAAAAGAAACAGAGGTAGGCAGACTAGGAGATGGGAAGATGATCTCAATAGGACAGAATGGAAATCATTAGAGGAGGCCTTTGTCGGTAGACAAGTTGAAGAGTAGCTACCGTTCGCCGATTTAAATGTTATTATAGTAGTTAGGTTTAATTAATAGTTCAACCAGCAAATAACATGTTTTTTTTTAAATAGTAGAATAGTCTATTAGTTAATAATAAAGTTAAATTAGTACTAGGCACACCAATAACTTGTAATCATTTAAAATAAGTTCAACAATGAAGGCTTTTTTTATTTTTTATTTATTGATACCCTGTGTCATGAGTTCCACTCTCTTCCCAAGTAAGGCTACATTCTAAATTTAATTGAATTGATTACAAAAGAAAATATAAAAAAGAAAAGAGAGCATAAAGTGAACAAACTAAAACTAATTAAAACAATCAATTTCATAACATATAACATCTTTAAAAAATTCATGCCTTATACCATAGGGTGCGTAAACAATTTAGAATTCCACTTGCTAAGATCCCTAAATAGTCCCGTCACCATTCATACATGAACTGGTATCTTATATTACAATAATAAAAGCCTAAACCTTATGCTAATAAACAACAGATCCGGGGAGGCTGTAAAATGAAGTGCTAAGTAACCTCCTTCATCTTTATAGCAGACGTTTGCACCGAAATATCAATTTGACGTATAATCACGGGTTAATAGCGTCTTAGACGGATGTAATTAACTTCAGCGGTTGGACATAATCGGGCGACGGATTAACCCGTCAACCATCATAATATAATCGTAGATTATAAATAGACGCAGAGGTGGAAAGATGAGCGAGGGATGGTTGAGCTGAGCGGTGCGAGTGATTTATCATTACACAGTTATTTGTTTTTTAGTTTAATATTATTGTCGTAATTTTTAATATTAAATTATTATAACCAATTCATCTGGCATAAGAGGTAATTTTCGTTATTGACCGTTAATTTTAGGTGATCATTAAAAGCTCGCGTCAGTCCGTTTGTCGACGTTTACGATTTCAAAACTGTAATCATCATACGAATTGCATTTAAAAAAAACTGTGCCTCACAAAAGGAGTTTCTCCTGTATCGTGGAACCATTTACAAACATTGAAATTCACATACACAAACAGCCAGACCCGGAACAACTATCTGTAGGCCTTACAATTTTTTTTTACCGTACTGGGATCGAACCCGCAAGACGCAGCGCAGCAGTCGATCGCTCAGACTTTGCGAATCAATGCAGAAGTCATCAAAATTAACCATTTCCTTACAATTCATCAAAATTGAGGCGAATAAAAGTGTTACCTCTTCAAGAAAACGGGTGATCTACATAAATATGGTCGCAAATTCCCGTAAACCAGGCACAAAATAATTTATACCGTGATAGAATCTGACCCTAAACGGCGTCCCTAGTTTAGATGCAAAGATCTATCGATTAGAACCTGCTTCAGCAGACGAAGGATCAAATAAGGACCAAATTCATCTGTCCCTTGCCTGAGATAACCCTAAGAGCTTTTTGCGATTAAGTTAACACTACGATCTCTTACACGGTGGCTACATTAGTGGACAATACGTGATACGAACAAGTTTCGTATAATATTAGATACAGTAGATTTTATAGGGTTAAAAACTTTTGTGCTATTTCTGTCACGCGAAGTCCACTGTGCGGTGTTCGTTTAAAAGGAATGACGATGGGTTAGTGTCATAAAATCGCTCGACTTATTCCCAATGGACGTACAAATACAAAATATGGTCTCTTCAAGGACATTAAAAGCCATCAGAGTTTAAAAAAACTTCTTAATAAACCATTACTAATTGGAGCAGTTTAGTACAAAAAAATATTTTTAAACAATTTTTTATTTAGTGTTTTGTATCTGAAAAGGAAAATACGGAATCCGCATAGGATCATTTTGTTGTTCGTCTGTCTTGTCTGTAAAATAATTTTTTTTTTACAAGGTGAGACGGATATCTACAATTATTATTAAAAACAAAACAGCTTTTTTCTGGTGTCCGAATCGCCAGTGACAAAAAATTTGAAATCAGAATAATATATGTTAATTCGTCACTGTATCCGAATTGTCAACTAATCAAATACTACGTGTATTTAAAAAACGAAACCAATCATAAGACATAACAAATGTAAAATTAAACGCATTCTTTTTAGGATTCCGTAACTCAAAAAGAAAAACAGTTTCCTATAGGATCAATTTGTTGTCTGTCAAGACCCGTTATCTCTTAAACCAGCTCAAGTTCGTGGTCTTTTAAAGCTGTGAGCGCGTTTGTACGAAACCCTCGATGCGTAAGTCTGACTCGCAGTTGACCAGTTGTTTTTGTACTCACTTAATTTGTTGTCGTAAAACCCAGGCATAAATAAAAAATAATTATTATCATGCTAGGTCAGAAGTCCTCTGGGGTTCCTAACGATGGTGGTAATCAGGAATTAGTTTGTACCTTCCATGTACCTACTAGGTTCCGCCAAAACGTTATTTATTTATTAAAACACATGTATAAAAAATACTGTAGAAAGACGGATATAAATCGAGTTGATTATGACACGGCTTACTTAACAATTTTTTTGTAGGTAATGAGAGATTTCAAAATAAAAATCACATTTTGAACTGTTTTTTGGTCCTCTTCTCTGTGTTACATTATAGTCCTCCTGAACGTGTCCAGCCACGGCGGCCAATCGCAGCGGAAATTAGCTATCGGTGTGGTAGACATTATAGTGCACAAGTGTGTGCGCAGGCACAGATGCATTCTCTGTTCCCTCACTCTCATAGTCCGATGGGACGGTAATCCCACGCGACTGGAGAAAGATCAGGCGGTTAAGTTTCCGCCAACATTCGAGCTCTGAGCTGCTACTATGAAAGTGCTAATGGAAAACCCAAAAACTTTTTTTTCCTGACTCGGGAATCGAACCCAGAAACCCGTGCTTAGCAGTCGCGCATGCGAACACGAGACCAATAGTCTCTGTATTATAATGTGTACAGAAATTATTGTTTGATAAAATCCTTACTAATATTATAAAAGCGAAAGTGAGTTTGTTTGTTTGTTACCTCTTCACGCTTTAATGGCTTAACCGATTTTGATGAATTTTGATACAGAGATAGTTGGGAACCAGGAGACGGACATAGGCTATAATAAATTACCAAAATGTATAAGGAGTGAAGATAATATCCGCAAATTCAAAAGTAAATTGTATTTATTTTTATTAGATAAGATGTACTACTCCATAGAAGAATTTTTAAATGATAAATTATGACATTGCCAACATTTTATTACAATTTACCTTTGACATGCATGTAACAATATATTTTTTTATTTAATTGACATTATTTACTCGAACTTGACTTTTTATTGTATAAATTCAGACATATTACTAAAAAAAAATATGTATATAAATATTTGTACACCAATTTCATTGGTAGGACATAGAGCTCGACTAAATTGTACACATAAGACCTATATTGTAATACCTATGTTCACAAATAAAGTTTTGATTGATTGATTGATTGATATTTTTGTATATATTTTTTTTTTAAAGTGGGATGTGAGGGAGAAAGAGGGAAGAAAAGAGAAAACTTAGCGTTGCTATTACAAATCAATAAGGCGCAAGGGGAACTGTGTTACCCCGAATTTAACGCGAGTGAAGCCGCGCGTAAAAGCTAGTTTAAAATAAAATAATAAGAAACTTGATAATGTTCGTAGTAACATAAATCAGATTACAAAGTTAACAAATAATGAGATTGATGCAACAAGCTTCAAAGAAAACCAAAAGAATAAACTTTTGATCAAACATTTGTAACAAAGTTCGGGCAATATACATTGTTGGCACATCAATGATTCCAACACCCATATTTTATCATGGGACATTAATTTAACGGCGGTCACAAATAAGGTACCTATTGGCTTGCTTACCCATGTCAAACGTGGGTTTGTAGCTTGCTGCCTTTATCTGCTTTTACAAGGCAGAAATCAATCATTACCTTACGTTTCCGTAAGAAGTTAATGATATTTACCTTCAACTATGTAAACACACCTCTTTTTTAAATAGATAAACATGTTATCTCACTAAAATAGCTGAAGCAGCAAGCTGTATTGCACAATCGTGAACAGTATCTTGATAGATACTGTTTAATGTACGGTAGATTTCACAAACGGAATACTCTGTAGTTCATAAGCTTATTTAAGCGAGTGGGTATGGGAACCGGTCACCTCCTTCTGCGAAGTAGTTGAGCTAGCGAAGGTGGCCGGACGTTTGACGGAGGGAATCTCAAACCAACCCAGTCGCCGCATGAGACACTCCGGACGTCGGGCCCAGCGAGACGACTCCCAGTCGCCGTAGATCCAGGTCTGTGGACGGTGAGCAATGCGTAGCTCACAGTTCGTCCGTCTAGTGACGACAGGTCGTGTCGACGGCGCGTTCGTATTCCACGCACGCCTTAAAGAGATGTCAGCAAAGCAGAGGGGCCTGCTGGGGCCACCGCCGACCGGATTTGCGAGTTGTTAGAAAAAGATACCGCGGCCCCGGAACATAAAGGGCTATAGAAGGGACATGGGTGGGTTTTAGTCAGACTTAATTTTTTTTTTATTTCCGATCCACAAAAAAGGCGATAGTCCCGGATGGCAGTTGCCGATCTTTGACAGTTATTACAGGTATTTATTGACATGTATCATATCAAATTACTCAGTTAATAGATTGTGGAATTCAGGCAGCCAAGAGCTCCATGTAGAATACTGGTATTCAGCATCCGGTTAGACTTGAAGTCGTCCCTAACTTAATTAAAAATAGGCTAGGCAGATGAGATGATGATATACCTAGTAAAACTCCTGACCCTAAGTTCGAACCCATGTCCTACAACATGTCGTCGGTACCGATACTACTGCTTCCGTTTACAAAGTTTTACGTACTAAAAAAATATCCACACAACATTTCTAAAATTAGATTGATATTCAAAAATAAATCACCCAACAATTGCTATTTCTAAAAGATCAGTCATCCGTTTTATATATGCCGTTGAAAGCATCCCAATAATAATATGTAATTCTGAACATCGGCAGCGCCGGGGACCCATTTGATGTACATAATCCGAAACTTACAGAACAACCAGTTAACACAATGATTAAAATTGTTAGATTGGAATGGAAAAAAAACTACGTTTTTCTTTTGGTGACAATTACATTTGGATTAAAAAAAATATACTCGATAACTCATACTTTACATTGCAAAAATCCAACGTTGCAAGAGGGATGTGCGATGTGACTCTTATACAATGTTAACAATTTTTTGTGCGTAAGAGCATATCTAATGCGTTAAATCTTTGACTAAGGGGCAAAAGGCTGAAGACGTCATCGCTGACCTCGTAGAGAGGCATAGTTCTTACATTTTGCCGAACATTGCAATTTATACCTTAATACAATTACGTAAGATTCACATGACGCATACTAGCCGATTGCAAGGATTATACTGTATACTATTTTTCGAATCAAATCTCAGTGTTTGATTGGATTAAAATGCCTCACAGAATCCAGATATATGTATAATATATTGGGAAGATTGACCTAGTTCGTGGATGGGAGTTCGATCAAATTGATGTATGGTTTGGTATCGCGATATTTATCAATGTATTTAGCAGTATTAGAAACCGGGTGGCTGGTTTTATGAATGACCATGTTGCCTATGCTTGATCTATTAGGATCAACTGATTAATAAGTAACTTGTTTTGTAAATGTATGGTTTCATGAGTAACATATCAAGATCCTGTTTTGACTGCTCCCAGTTGCCTGGAGACGAAAAACCATCCTAATGGCTATGTGTCAGTCCACGGCTGGACATAGGCCGGTCCCAAGAAGAATACGAATACCACCAATTACTTCTAAACTGTGTGCAAGAGCTGATCATCAGTTTTAATGGTGAAACTTACCCTAAGTTTTGACAGGTTAATTTTCAGATTCATTTCGAACTACAACTTCTTGGTGAGTCACATACACATACCAACTGTATATATCAAGGGACATACAACTATTTGCGTAGCCACAATCAAAGTTAGTGCTTATTCTCGTCTAAAATTTCACAAATCTAGATTTACTGTCGAGATTTCCATAGCAACTACGCATCCAGAGTCATCACTCAAAATTGAAGTAAACTGTGGACACCAAACGGTCGGTCAACGCTCTTGTAAAAGTTAAAATCGTTTGCAATAAACATTCTATTGTCTGTCAAGATGAACTTTGTTTTATGGTTGAATCTTAAAACCGTACCGAACATTATTTGGTTGTCGCCAATACTACTGGGTAATAAAATGGAAACCGAGACTGATTATTGCGACCAAAGTTGCCACTTTCAAAGTTAGTGCGTTTTAGGTTTATGTCAGTACCGCTTATTTGGTGTATCTCTACTTAATTAAACTCAAACAAAAATTGTTCAAAATATTCATTCGAATTTTAAAATTGCTGTATTGCAAACAATATCAAACGTTCCATTTTCAAATCTCGTATCATACAGCAGTAGCGGCACAGCTGGTAAGATTATTAATTCTTCTGTACTAATGTTTGTCACCTAACTCCTCCTAAACGGCTAAACGATTTAGAAGTAATTTTGTGTGTATATTTTCAACGGGTTCCTAGATGGTTTGAAAACACAATTGAACCTAATAGGTGGCCCTGCGGTTGGTTTGGAAAAAAATATTTTTAGTGTTTAATAATATTAATGACGATTTCAATCTAATTTTAAATTAGAAATTTCATCCTCTAATTAGTTAACGCAACCATTCTTGAAACCACACTGTTAGATGTCGCAAACAAGCCAATCAGTTCAGTAAATTCAAATTAGTTCAGGATCAGGGCTTCACTATATGTGACAGAAATAGTTCTCTGCGCACGAATAAAGCCCTCAACAATTAATAATTTAGCAACTATCAGACGAAATCAAACAACTCTTGAACTTAGTGGTTTCTATTCAAATTCAACTCTTGTGAAACTTTCTCTTTAACTAAAAATTTAATTAATATTAACACAACTGTGGAGTTTATAACATTTGTAGTTTTTCTATTCCAGGTCAGTGAAATAAACGGGAATCAATGTAGACACATTGTTATGATTTAAAAAGCAAGGCATGCATTTTCACCTTCTGGAATGTTCTATCGTATATGGAAATATTTCCATTTCAATTAACCTGAAAGATGAAGATTTGTGACGGGCCTGTTGGTCTAGTGGTTAGTGGCCCTGACTGCTGAGCCGGAGGTCGTGGGTTCGATTCCTACCCAGGACAAACTTTGTGTGATGAGCATGATTGTTTGTTCTGTGTCTGGTTGTGATTTATCTATAATATGTATGTATATCAGTTGTCTGGTTACCATAACACAAGCTCTGCTTAGCTTGGGATCAGATAGCCGTGTGTGAGTTGTCCCAAAATATTAAAAAAAAAGTGTTCAATGTTTCCAGTTGTTAATATTCACTGAAGTTGATAAGTGTGCGTTGCACCACCGCGTTTTTTTTTAAATAATACTAAACACATCGATAATCACTTTTCACTGAACTGCTGAAGTCACGCCAGTCATGCCAATGATATGAGAAAAAGATCCATTAACGCTTTCCCTTTCAAGAATGGCCCCCATAAGAGAAAATACGCAGAATCACGCAACGATAACAAACATATAAGTAAACACTATCCCTACGTCATGTGATGTCATTGACCTTGGTCCCGCGTCCCCGAACATCCTGATATCCTGCGGAACGCTATTTAACATGGAGTCAAGGCCAGTCAAGGGGAAGGGCGAGCAATGGCGTGCCCACATAAAAACTTATCACCACGAATAACAATAAAGGCGGAATAGATGGAACATTCGCTTTTTTGTTAACACATCCACACCAACGCCATAAAAAAGAATAATGTAAATTTGTCTACGTATTTAGTTTTTGTCTAAGTTTTTCGCCAAAAATTTTGTTAAAACCTTTTTAGTAAAATTGACAAAATCATTCAGGGATAGGTGAATCTTTTAAGGAGCAGATTAAATAAGGTTTTTAGGGGAACGTTTGTTCGTTCATCGTATCTTTTCAGGCGAGTGAAACCAAGGGTAAACCTAGTCTCAAATATGTGCGAAAAGTTCAAAAAGTACCATGGTATATGGTGTGGAAAAACTAACGGAAGAAAATAATGTTATGGTTACGCAAATTGTATGGTGAGAGGGTTCTGAAAGTTGTGAGGTTAAATCACCGTGAAAAAATGGCGTTTCATCCTATGTTTATGATCTGAATGTTTTGTATGAAAATTATGCATCCAGGGAAAATAGTTTATTAAAATTGATTTGGGAAAACTATTGCTGTCAAATATTTTTTGGTAAACCCATTCCCTTTTATTGTTTTAGTCGCTTCAGTGCAAAATATTTGTCTATGTGCATTTTGTATTTGTTTGTTAGTCACAAGTAAGACAGGTCACACCGAATAGAAAACAGTTTGTTTTATTATAAACAGAATTTTGTAACGGTTTCTTCTCGTAGAATGGTTTAGAACAAAATTTGCGGGATTTAAGACTCTAAAAAACGAACTTATATCATTTGAATTGTCTTAAACAAAAACGTTTATTTCTTTCTAAAAACAAATAAACTGTGACTAGGTCATTATATTAATATTATAATATAACAGCTGTTCCACACATAGCCACGAAGCGGTATCATTCAGACACGCCAAGACATATTGTGACAGAGTTCTATTGTAGTCGATAGTGAATACGTATTGTGCCTTTGTAATATTGTGTCTATTCGTTGTGTGTCACTTGTACTCTTTGAAGGCCCTTTTTCTTTGGTGTTATTGTTATTTTTCCTTGTTTTTTTTTGTTGTGGATAGAACAGGAGCATGTGGAGTGCAGGAAATCATAAAATAATTTCCTGCTCTGCGCTCTGGTCTCGTCCAAAGCAGGGGGGAGTGTGAGACTTTTACTGACAATAACCCACCCTTGTGCCTTTTATGTTCCGAGGCCAGTCGTTTTTGTACCTTAGATCGATATTTATTAAATAAACAACTAACAAACAAAGATAGTGATAACTTTGTCAAGGGCTGATTATGAAACACGACAGTGACATTTTTTTTCCTGTCATTATTATCATTTTCTGTATCTCAAAGGAAAATGCGGAAACCTTATATGATCACTTTGTTGTCCGTTTGTCTGCGAATACCTTTTATCTCGGGTAGAGGTATAGATTAAAAATTAAAACCGTATACTCAATGTATAGTCTCTTGGAACTACTGGAGCTTGTGAAAAAATCTTCCCTTTTAGTCTATGAAGTTAAAATATATGGCCGTTTTTGTCGTAGGTTTGTACTTAACCCTGATAAAGGCACAAAATTTAACCACCTCCCCTCTCTTGCACGAGGTTGTGGGTTCAAATCCAGTCAAGTATCAATGTAACTTTTTCAATTCATTTCCACTTTCTAAAAGTTTATCTAATACAGTGGTGTGTTAGATAAACTCATCAGTTTAATCAGTGACATTGTCGTTACCACGTGCTCAGTACTTCATAATGAACCCTCTCTCGAAATCGACCCGGACTTTTTCATCGGTTTTGCGAACCGTTGCATAATTTGCATACAGGGAGACAGGGTCGGGAGATACCGTGTCGGCGGCGCGTAGCAAAGCAGAGAGGCCTGCCAGGGCCACCGCCTGCCGGGGTTGCAGGTTGTTCGAAAGAGATACCGGGGCCCCGGAACATAAAGGGCAACAGAAGGAACATGGGTGGGTTTTAGTCAATATAAGTCTTACACTCCCTCCGCTCCGTCCAGAGCGGGGGAATGATGATTACTCATCCGCAAAAAAAAGACATCACTGACATCGGTAAGGGAAACCATCGTAAGGAAACCTGGACACCTGAAATTAAATATGTCTCATGCCTGCCTGCTCTGTATGAGAAGATGCCTTTACCAAACCATGGGACAGTCATAGGCTGGTATTAAGTAAGGTATAATATATAAACAAAATACGATGTTCAAATAAATGTTCGTTTTTTGCTTTTGATTGTCCGCAATAGATAAACAGGATCTAGCAGTAAATAAGTGCCTAGTAAATAAAACTAGATAGTGCAACTGAACGAGGTCGCAGTTTGCACGTAAAGCAGTAACCATGTTCTGACATAGTTGGTTTACTGTTAACTGCCGTTTTATTGTCCGCTACAAACGCCGCACGCATACTTAAATTGTAGTTGATGGAGGACTAGTCGTTAATTTTTCATGTTAAGATTCTCACTTCATCTAGACTGAAAAAATAAACTAGATGGTTGGATAACGCGTTTTTTTGCGGATGGGAAATCATCAAATAACTTCCCCCGCTCTGGGCGGAGCGGGGGGTGGGTGTCAGACTTTTACTGACTAAAACCCATCTACGTTCCTTCTTTTGCCTTTTATGTTCCGGGCCACGGTATTGGTAGGTAATATCCTAAGCGTGAGGTTTTGTGTTCGATTTTCAGATGGGAATTTCTCTTTAGTAGTTTTTATTTGTGTCTATTAGATGGCAATTACTTATTTATTATTTATTTATTTATTTAACACTTCAAGTACAAAGTACAGAGGCGGACTTAATGCCATAGGCATTTTCTACCAGTCAACCTTTGGGTGATGCAGAGACAAACAGTGGTAGGTGTAAACAAAAAAATTAAAAAATTAAAAAAAAAATTATCCTATATAGATATATAAAATACTATACATAAAAACAAAATACTATAAATATATATCAAATAATAGATACACTAAATAAAAATACAAACAATGGGGAAAACATTAACGCTGTGACGTTACTGCCGTTTACTTCAACATGTCTTAATGGCAATAGGCTCGTCCATCCGTCGTTGCCGTTATAATTATGCAACTTTAACATAAGCTATTGAAATAAGGAAGTATCTTGTCCCATTCTACCTAACCCATCTAGGATATACAAGCGTAATGTTTTAACACTGATTTCCAAATAACTGATTAAATGAGCGATCAAAGACGAAATTGCAACAAACATTACGACTTACAGTTTTGGCAACTGTTAATCCCCGCGCCTAGTGTGACCCCATTTGGTGGACAGCCATTGGTAGGAAATAGGAAGGAGCAAATAATTTGTGAAACCCTTTTTTCTTAACAGTTCTATAGCACCTCAGAGTAATAAATAATAGCAGCCGTTCAGGTCGATCTTTAGGTTAAGCCGCGCTTGCTTAGGTTGGTCTGTGGATGGGGGACCACCCGTTACATAGGGAGTTTCCTTCGTGCCTACGAAAGTACGTTTAGCTGTTGGTCCCGGCTGTCATTTGTAGATCTTTGAAAGTCATTACAAAGGAGTAGTAGTAGTAGTAAGGAGAGAGTATCGTATTACCCAATACTAACTAGGATGTGGAAGTCAGATAGACAGTCGTTCCATGTAAAATACTGGTATTCAGCTGTATCCAGTTAGACTGGACGCCGACCCCAACATAGTAAAATAAATAATAAATATCTTGGGACAACTCACACACGGCTATCTGATCCCAAGCTAAGCAGAGCTTGTGTTATGGTAACCAGACAACTGATATACATACTTATATAATTTATAAATACATACATATTATAGATAAATCACACCCAGACACAGAACAAACAATCATGCTCATCACACAAAGTTTGTCCTGAGTGGGAATCGAACCCACGACCTCCGGCTTAGCAGTCAGGGCCACTAACCACTAGACCAAAGCCGCCCGTCAAAGTGACGTGACCAACAGGCCCGTGAGTGAAGTAGGGAAAAGGCTAGACAGATGACGAGTTCTATAACATTACAGATGTATGTATCACTATCACACAGTACGCTGCGATACTATGATCCTTATTTTCGTCATGGTAAGGTCTCCCTATAACTGGCACAAAACATATGACACATTGTTCTCAAATTCACTGTATCGTTGGACCAGTGCTCGCAAGTGCGATGTTCAATTCCCAAGTCAGGTCAGGGGAAGGGCCAAGTGTTATTGGGTTTTTTCATAAGGATTTTCTCAGAAGCTGTTCCGGAGTCCAGATCTGTTCCAGGACTTTCACTTAACTGAAACTCATCGGCAAAACGTGGGTCTACGATGAGGTACCCTCTCTGCTTAACCCTTCGAAGATTACAAGCGTGATTTAATATTCTTAAATCAAAACCTTTAGCATTCAAAATGTCTCTGCCAAGATATTTATATACGCACAAGCACGTATGACGTCACGTATTCAGTAAGACTTTCTCGTAATGCATTTGCGATGCTCGTTTGTTTGTCAGACAACACATCTGTGTCAGATGCTTGACGTTTCGATATTAGTCCAATATGAATGGATGGACAATTTGTTTCAGGCACTGCGATATTGCAATGCAGTATGTTTGGTAAACATAAATCTTTTTCATTTTATTTTAGGTCAATGAAATTAATAATCAAATTGACACCCTACGTCATTTTGTTATGTGGATTATTCAAGTTGGTTAATGATGTATATTGTGCAAGTAGGTCTATACAAAAACTTATACACGAAGCCGACAATATTAGAACGGAACGGAATATTGGATCAGTTTGGAGTCCGTCTGTCTGTCAAGACCCTTTATCTCGGAAACGCGTAGCGGTATCGAATTAAAATTAAAACCATATATTCAAGTCTGTGGTTTCTTTGTGCTGTGAAAAATATCAAATCTATACGTCTACGCAGTCAAAAGATATGGCTGTTTATATCGCAAGTTTAAACGGAACCCTCGATGTGTCAGTCAGTTTTTAAACTAGATAAGACCGGTGTTGTCCCCGACTACTCTGAGAAGAAACAGTGGAAACAAACTCAGAGGTTTCTTTTAAGGTCCAGACAAAAATCTTTTTCAACTTACATAAGGACTATGCAGATTAGTGTCCAAAAAGATCTTTTTAAGATAGAAACACACACATTTCAGTGGCCCTGTCCAGTCAGTGCAAGTATTTGTCAGTTATCGTGTAGTTCGACTTATAACTAGTGGAGCTCAATGATAGTTAATTTAATGAACAATTTATTTCTCTACCTTTACAATTAATTCCAAGTATGTACTATCTACTAAATTAATACCTAATCAATCATTAAGTTTTTAGCACTTTGAAAATGCAGAAGCGCAAGTTGCATTTGTTTTTAACTTCATTGTAAGCGATTCTGAACCTTATTCTAAGACGTTTTATGTTATAATTTCAATCTACTATAACTAAGCTTCACACGCAACAAATTGATAAGAAAATGCATTCACACTTTGAATTAAGGAAAATGTTTTCAGTGTTTTACGATAAACAAATTAAATCTTTCTTGGAATGATTTAAGCTCCTTGTGAGTTGATAAATATAAACTGAAGGATATTTACCGAGCCAGAGTCGCGAGTTGTTCGAAAGAGATATCTCAGCCCCGGAACACAAAGGGCAAAACCCAGGGAACAAAAAAGGCGAAAACCATTAACATGGATGTATTTTAGTCAGTTTTCCATTATATTAATGAAATTATTACAATAGTTTCATAAGATAATGTTAAGTGCTAAATTTTTGAATGCTATATGTTGTGATAGGTTTGTAAACATATAACTATGTACTAAAAACGGTGCTACTAGCCTGTAAAAGTGTTTGTTATTGATATTAGCGTTACTGTAACTTTAATATTTAAGGGCTACAGTTATGTTAACTTGTAATGTAATGACGATACGGTTGGCGCAGTAGTTGAGCGATCGACTACTGCGCTGCGTGTCGCGGGTTTCCCGGAAGGAACAAAAATATTGTATGGCCTACAGATAGTTGGTCCGGGTCTGGTTGTTTGTGTATGTGAATTTAATTTTTTGTAAACGCACCTACGATACAGGAGAAAGTTTAAAAAAAATATAATATTTATATTCTAAACTAAAACTAAGTCAGTTTAAGTGTGACATTCCCTCCCGCTCCGATGAAAGTTATTTGATGATAACCCACCCCTTAAAAAAACAGGATCATTTAGCGCCTTGGCAAAATCAGAACTAGCGCCTGTAATTTCCGAAGGGTTGGGCAGACGTCTACATAATAGTACACACGACGGCACATCAACCTATACAAAACCATTTTAACCTGATCTCTCTACTACGGTGTGCGATCCGTAGTAGAAAGATCAGGTTAACCTCCCGTCGTGTGTACACACATATTTTGCCAGTCATGTTTACGTCCCACGAAAAAGGAAGTGAACCTATTGCCATCGACCGGAAAAAGATTCAGATTCTGTGGCTGCTACTAAAATTTCTTGATAGAAAAACCTAATAACACTTTGCACTACCCGGGAATCGAAACTAGTACCTCATGCTCACGAGTCGCGCTTGCAACTTCAAACACGAGACATCGAAGGACTACTCTCTTAGTCTAGTACTAACGGGGCAGTCGTTTGATGTCGTATTTGTGTATTCCATGACAACGACGGAAAATAGGTTAATAATAGCTAATTAAAACAAAAAGAAATAAATTAATTATGTAGCTGGAAACAAGCGTATTTCCTTTTATGTTTGTCACGATTCCACCATTTTTTGGGTCACAATGTTAACCGCGAGTGACTTTGCAAGTATAAAGCAGACGTACATTAAAAAGACTACTTTTTCAATATGTATTGTTTGAAATATTAAATTCATAGTATGCTTTAACTGCCTATGGTCTAGCATTTGCTAACGCGGCAGTTGAGCATAAGAACCTGGTTCAATTCCCGGGCAACGAAAAGTGATATATTCAATCAGGATTTTTACAGTGGTACCTTGTCTTTTAGGGCTAGAAAATCATCGAATATCTTCCCGTGAGTGTCAGACTTTTACTGACTGAAACCCCATCCATGTGCCTCTTTTTACCCTTTAGCCTGCAACCCCGGCAGGCAGTGGCCCTGGCAAGCCCCTTGAGGCGCGCGTGGAACACGAACATACCGTTGACACGGCTAATTAGAACCCTGCCACATCGATTGCAGCTACAAATTGGTAGAATACTCCTGGAATGCAAATGTGAAACCAAGTTGTTTCAAAAAAGATGGAAAATTTAATGTCGTGTCTTGTTTGTTCCCTAAAAGTGACGAAACTTTATTACTCTAACAGCATTCTGGGACAATTCAATTTAGATGGCCATCGACAAACTGTAAAGAATGGCTCAAAAAAGTGTTGCCAAGCCCTAAAATAAAAAAATAAAATCCTTTAAGAACCCCATAACATTGTCAGTATATCAATCAGTATGCTATCGATCACTCAATATGTAGCGTTACGTTATTGCCGCCCACACAAAAGATATTGTATATTATTTCGTAAAAAGGGCTCACAATGGCTGTTTATTTTTAAAATAATGATCGATTCTTACTTCTAAAAGATTGATTGCTTTGGTTTGGGGACTAGCTTCCTGATTCAGCTTTGCTTGTGTAATTTTTAGACAGAAATATTAACTTGTACAATGGTAGTAAGTATTAACTTATACATTCATTAAGTTTGGGTGGAGCGGAAGGGAATGTCAGAGTTATACTGACTAAAATCCATCTATGTTCCCCCTTTTGCAATTTGTGTTCATGCGCCATGCTATGGACGGGCCAATTACATACTTTGGTGACGAAAAGTGTACAACAAAAAACGTAGTCAAACTTTTACATTTTCTTTTCTAGTATAGAGGTTATACGATTTTATTTACTTTAACTTTTTAACTCTACTTAATTAAAAAAAAAAAATATCGTTGACCTAACAATTTATTGTTTCACTCTTTTCTGATAAACAAAAACTTCAAAAGAGCTACTCCAATACTGTTTGTATTAACGAACTGGTGATTTATTACTTACAACCGTATTGCGATCAAAATAGGACAGAAAACAAACATAAATTATTTTTCACTATATGTAGGTAGAGCTATAAAATATTGCCTTGATACACCCGGAAGCAATTTTAATATTTTTGAGGTATTTTAATTAATTGTCGATATGGGGATAATTATTTTCATCCAATTTATGTCACGGCCATAAAGTGCTACAATAAGTACAATGTGATTTTCACAAATACAATTCCTATTAATAATATTCTAATAAGATATTTTCGTTCTTATGTTGAATTTTATTATGTCATTTTTTGATTAAAAGAGATGACAGAAAAGTATTTTTCGATTACACATCTATGACGTCATTAGCATGGCGCGACGTCAGTCACTTTCTCCTTGTAAATGCACTATTTGTATAAAAAAAACGGTTAATAAGCCAAGAAAAATTTGAATTTGAATCCTGTTGAAAGTGCTTGCAAAAATTCAAAACACTTGGAAAGCAAAGGAAAATTACATTTAAAAACTAAAAATATTTCAAAATAACGTTCTAATTTTTAAGGCAAGTTTTCACCTTTCGAACAGAGATTTTATTTGTAAAGTAACAAATATTCAATTAAAATTAAAGTTGGCTCGCCCGAAACGTGAAATACCCCAGTGCGCCAAATGCCAACAATATGGCCACACCAAAACGTACTGCCATCGTAGCCCTAAATGCATCAAATGTGCTGGTGACCATCTCTCTACCGATTGCTTAAGGAAAACCAGATCCGACAGTGTAAAATGTGTTCTCTGTGACGGTAACCACCCGGCAAATTACAAGGGCTGCCAAATATACAGAGACCTCCAAAATCTCAAGTTTCCAAAAGCACCAGAACGCAGAAAAGCTTATATACCAAACAAAAAGAGTGCTACAGCAGAAAACCACAAAACTATGGACAATCAAATTTCTAACAGCCAATATCAGTCGTACAAAGATGTACTTACTAATAAAAATCAACTAGGAAATGCTACAAAAGATATGAAACACGCTAACCAACACGACATGCACGAAATAATGACACTAATGAAACAAATTATGCAACAACTCACTACATTGACAAACTTAATAATAACCCTCACAACCAAGCTGCCAAATTCGATTGCTTAAAAATTGCCCTTTGGAATGCCAATGGGCTGTCACAACATACCCTTGAGGTTAAAACATATCTAGAAACACAAAAAAATGATATTCTTCTAGTAACAGAGACACATTTTACTAAAAAGAGTCATTTTAACATTTACAACTATAAAACATACCACACAATGCACCCCGATGGCAGTGCACATGCTGGAAGTGCGGTACTAATAAAATCTAACATAAAACATCATGAAGCAGTACATTACTGCACGGAGGAAATTCAAGCAACGAATATCGTCATTAAGATTGGACCGGACCATTCACAGTATCTGCTGTTTACAGCCCACCTAACCATAAACTCAAGCTAAAAGACTATGAAAAGTTCCTGACCACACTAGGATACAGATTCATAGCTGGAGGAGATTACAACGCCAAGCATCATTACTGGGGCTCACGTATTATAACTGCGAAAGGTAGACAGCTACTAATGGCCATAGAGAAGCTAAATCTTAATGTTGTTTCACCTGGAGAACCAACCTACTGGCCAACAGATAGGAATAAAATACCAGACTTACTCGACTTTTGTATAACAAAAGGAATCTCTAATAAATTCCTTACAAGCAGAACGAGTACCGAATTATCCTCTGATCACTCCCCTGTAGAAATAACATTAAAAAAGAAAATCACAGTGACACCTAAGCCATGTAAGTTGCATACCAATAAAACTATCTGGAACCACTTTAGACAGCTACTGGTGGAAAGTCTGGATATTAAAATTCCTTTAAAGACCGACAACGACATAACAGAAGCTGTCGAACATTTTAATAGCTGTGTTCAAGAATCTGCTTGGCTTGCTACTCCAGTTTTCAGAGGTTGGCACCACAAACAAGAATGCCCCTTATCTGTTCGAGAACTACTAGCTGAAAAACGAAAGGCTCGAAAAACGTGGCAAAATACAGGTTATCCTGCTGACAAAAAACATCTAAACTATTTGCAAGCAAAACTTAAATCACTACTACAAGATAATAAAAACCAAAATACCCAAAACTCCTTAAAAAACCTGGACGCAACAGCAGGAACCAATTATTCTTTATGGAAAGTTACAAAAAAACTGAAACGTCCTATTTCTAATCAACCTCCAATCCGTAAGAGTAATTCAGAATGGGCTTCCAGTGCTGCGGACAAAGCTGACACATTCGCTGAGCATCTCAAACAAGTTTTTGTACCAAATCCAGATACGGGCTCTTCTAAAACTTAATGAAGTCCCCCAATTATTGAACCAAATCCATCAACTGGATCCTCCTATTCACAAATTCACAAAGGAAGAAGTACAAACAGCGATTAATGCGCTAGACCAAAGTAAAGCCCCAGGATACGATCTCATAACTGGTAAAATTTTAAGAGAGTTACCAAAAGAAGGCATCCAACTTCTAACTTTCATTATCAACGCTATACTACGAAGAGGTATGGTTGCACCTCAATGGAAAGTAGCACAAGTTATAATGGTTGCCAAGCCGGGTAAAAATCCTGTAGAGGCGCAATCATATAGACCTATTAGCCTGCTGCCTATACCGTCGAAAGTCATGGAGATACTTATACTGCGAAAACTGCTCCCGATTATCGCTTCAAATAAACTCTTACCTGACCACCAGTTTGGCTTTCGCCGGGGGCACGGTACTATAGAACAAGTGCACAGATTAGTGGAACATATTAACAAAGCTTTCGAGTCAAAACAATACAGTACTGCCGCCTTCTTAGACATATCTCAGGCATTTGATCGTGTGTGGCATGACGGACTACTGTTCAAAATAAAACGGGACCTACCTATAAACTTTTACAACCTAATGAAGTCTTATCTAAGCGATAGACACTTTTTTGTTAAGCAGGGTGAGGAAATAACTACTTTACATACTGTCCAAGCTGGAGTACCGCAAGGCAGTGTAATGGGGCCAATGCTATACCTACTTTTCACAGCCGACCTTCCAATAACCGAGGGCGTAGTCACTGGAACATTTGCTGACGATACAGCCATTCTTTCGTTGGATACTTCACCAGACGTTGCATCACAAAAACTCCAAACTAGTCTCGATCTAATATCTAAATGGCTCAAAGACTGGCGAATCAAGGCCAACGAAACCAAGTCTGTCCAGGTGACTTTCACTAATAGGAAAGGAACATGTCCTCCTGTCACTCTAAATGGAATACCTCTTCCACAAGAGGATTATGCCAAATACCTTGGAATATACCTGGATAGACGCCTGACTTGGAAGAAGCACATATTTACCAAACGTCTGGCCATGGGTCAACAGATACGCACAATGCACTGGCTACTGAGTAAAAAATCCCAACTGTCGATGGAAAATAAATTATTGCTATATAAATGCATAATAAAGCCTACATGGACATACGGCCTACAGCTGTGGGGCTCAGCGGCAAAATCAAATGTTGAAATTATTCAAAGGTTCCAGTCAAAAATGTTAAGAATGATAACAAACGCACCATGGTATGTCTCAAATAACAGACTTCATCATGATCTCTGTATTAACACTGTAATGGAAGAAATCTCAGAAAGAACTAAAGCGTACAAAGAACGAATTACAAACCATCCAAACAAGCTAGCAGTTAACCTGATGGACACCCAAACAGCCGCTAGGAGACTAAGAAGAAAAGTTCCTCAAGACCTCATATAGGAGGCTACAAGAATAAACGGGGCAGTCATTGGACAGCCTGCGTGCAAACCTGTTACATTTTTCAAAAATATTGCTGAATATCTATATGATAGATTGCAATAATAAAACTAAAAAAAAAAAAAAATTAAGTTGTTCGGGTCTTAAAGAAATATTCAACGGCGACGCGTCTAAAAATGTGCGGGATTTTGTCAACTATATTCGAAATCACGATATCCGAAAAAAAATCTTGTAATAACTGACCTAACTTAACCCTCAGTTTTTGTGACATCTACAGAAATAGGATCCACAGAAATTGATGTAGCTCCGAAATGGTCGAGTCCATTTGTTCTGATGGCGGTAATTTTATTTTGTAAGGGTTTCTCTAATATCTACAAAAGTTTTGGAAAGAGCCATGATATTGCTTGAGGTGTGAACATTTTAGTATATGACAGCGCCGCATAAATGTGTTACTCAATCAAATAAATTTAGCAAAAAACATTTTGTTACTAGCTTTTGCCTGCGGCTTCGCTCGCGTTTAATTTGGGGTAGCACAGTTCCCCTTTCCTGATTTATAGGTATCTGCTAACTGTAGTTTTTGTCCTTGCGCCTTATTTATTGTAATAGCAATTCTAAGCGTTCCCTTTTCTTTCCTCTGTCTCCCTTATGTCTCAATATTTATTTTAAAAAAAACTTATGTACTTCTCCAGGGTCCCAAATCTTATCATATCTCTGTACCAAAATTTATAAAAATCAGTTTAGCCATTTAGGCGTGAAGACGTAACAAACAAACTCACTTTCGCTTTTATAATATTAAGTAAGTAAGGATTAAAAAAACAAAATTGAATATTCATAAAACTAATTCAGAATAGTAGCTTTTAAATAGGTAGCAATTAACGGCTAACGATGATTGTGAAAATAAACTTAAGGTTACTAAGATAGTGCTGTAACATACAGGATGAAATGGATAAGATTCTGACACCCCTTCCCCCTCCGCTTTTTATTTACAGATGCGAAATCATCAAATAACTTCCCCCGTTTGGGTGGAGCTGCGGGTGTGTCAGACTTTTACTTACTAAAACCAACCCAAGTTCTATTTCCCTTTATGTTCCGAGGCCGTGGCAAGCCCGGCAGGCGGTGGCTTTCCTGGCAAGCTTTGCTGAGATCTCTTTGATGCGGGACATGAACGCGCCATCGTCACGGTATCCCCCACCCCTGTCTCCCTGTATGCAAATTATGCATCGGTTCGCAAAACCGATGAAAAAATCCGGTTCGCACCTCGCACCTGGTAACCCCATGTACGTCAATGTCACTACCAACCCGTTTTAACAATCGTTAAACAGACTAAAGAGTTATTTTTTTTTGTTTAAAGAAAACGTTGCCCCACACTAGGAATTTCTTCAGTATCGTGGGTGCGTTTACAAACATAAACTCACATACACAAACAGCCAGACCCAAAACAACTGCCTGTAGGTCTTAAAAATATTTGTTCCGTGCGGGGATCGAACCCGCGACACGCGGCGCAGCAGTCGATCGCTCAGCCACTGCGCCAACCGTTCCGTCAGACCAAAAACAACTCATAAACAGCCTTAGAAGCGTTTTCACTAACACTATCATAATTCTTGGATAAAGATGAAGATCTTAAAAGCTATTTTCTCTTAGCCATGCATAATAAAACTGTGCCCACTGAAAAGTTAAAACATTACCTAACTGAAGTAGTAATCTATACCTTAGATCTCTATGTATCTTACTGATGATACTGTATGTACCTTATCATTAGTAAGACAAATAGAGTTAATAAAACTAAAAGGTTCACGTTACCTTTTAGTTGTAATCTCAAATTATTGGTTGAATGTTTGGAATAGGTTTATTTTCTTGAGTCAAATAAAGAACTTGAATATTTAATGACAAAATAAAAGCTAGTCAAATTATGGGGAGCGTTAAATAATAAAAATAGGAATACGTCTGAGCAGAAGCGCATGCTCTAATGTAATGTCTTTAAAACTAGCCTATGGTTACATGGACTTACTGCTACTTAAAATGCTAAATTGACAAAAATGCGAGAACCGTCTCGAAGGGCCACCCTAAACTGCAATCGTGCATTTTATGCTCTCACGGTGATCACTCGTTGCGGTTCAGGTTGCATAACTCTTCCCTCCTCAAGAGCGAAATTATCAGGGTTGTTAAGATTCTGATGATTTCGCAAACAGTTTAATAATTTTATCTTATATCTAAAAACAAGAAAGGTTATAAATCCTAAAGGTAGAATTACATACAGAATTATCGTACCTAAACTAATGTTCTTAGTGTTAACCGCACTATCATTTTCACTGTATTTCACTTTGCTCATTTTCACTACTTGAGCTAACTCTTTCAGCTCATCTAGATTTATACCTTTCATATTCACTGCACTGACACTGGGGGTACGTTTTTCTTGCTTCAACGCTGGTAGGATGAATATCGGGGTTATTGGATAATTCAGATGTGTATAAGAAAATTGGTAATTTTGTAGATGTATGTGCCCGATGTTAACTTTACAGGCATCGTCCAGGGTCACTATGTACGTTCCTTGTAGAGACTCATGGGTCATGACGTCATCATGGCATTTTTTTACTGGCTATAACGTTATCCTTTGTATAAAGGATCCAACTTCCGTGTCCAATTCGTTGAACTTTCAAATCTTCTATGTCAACTATGTGCTGCTCACATGCACTAGCATTAGAATGGAACTTCATCAACTGTTCTTCACATAATGGCTCTAGATGGGTCAACACATCATCAGTGGTGCATAAAAATTTGTCTTCTGTTGCAATCTGCTTACAGGCTCTCACGACTGGTAAGTAATCTGAGTCTTTCACCAAAAGGTAGGGATATTTAGGAACTACTATTACAGTTTTGTTTAAATCTGTGTTAATAATAGGTAAAGAATAAAGTTTAAAATACTGTAAGTACTGTTTTCAATTAATGGAATCTCTATTATAAACGTAATCTGGTTTTGTTTAATAAAGGCTTTAACAGTTAAACAATCTTCAAATTTAACTAAATTATTTTCGTTCACATCATATAACAGATTTTCTGTCTTGGCTATAGATTGTAACATGTGTAATAGTTCAGTAGAATTAACAATTGCTCGATGCAGTACAGACACCTTACTAAAGGCTAAGGCCGTTTCAATCTCACTTAAAATTATATTAATTGTTCTAAAGTTTGTTAGAAACATATTAAACATTCCTAAAATGTAAGTAGAGTAAATAGAATTCTCTTCTTTAGTAATTATATTTTTAACCAATCTCTCAATTCTTTTTAAACGTTCATCTAAAATTAATGTATTGTTATGTAAGATTTCTGTACTGTTAACAAAACCATTTAACATTTTAGAGACCAAAGTTATTTTCCTATCTATTATTATTTGGTTGCTTTTTAACTGAGAAATGAGGGAATCATATCGGATTGCGTCACTGTGATCTAAATTACCTGTAACAATTTTAATCATAGACCCAAGTGGATCGATTAAATCTTTTAGCTGGTACAAGTTGCTGGAATTTTTCGATAGTTCTATCCTTTAAATAATCTGTTTGAGTGCGAATGCCTAAGAACTCATGGCTGTAAGGTTTGTTAACATCTACCAATTTACGGAATTCATTATATTTAATTAAACTTAATTCTAAATCATTACCTAAACTATCTAAATTTAAAAGTTTTATAATTAACCACTTATCTACTTGTTTAAACGCCTGTCCTTGTTTTACGGGAAGGATACCGGGGTTTTTCTCAACCTTTTGAAGTTGAAGGGCCCATGTTATTTGCGCTACTGCCAATAGCGGGAGGCACCACCTGCGGAGGACGTTTAATATTTTTAACGGGGACTTTTGTGAGTCTAGTTCCAATTTTTACCGGTATTACATTATGTTCTACGCCACCGCTAACAGTTGCCTTTCTATAACGTGGCTTGTCTTTACTTAATCTGGTATTAACCTCTTTTGCATAAATTATGTCGCCTATTTCAAATTTCTTACTTATCTCACCACCCTTGCTATTTCTAATCTTTTGCTTTGTTTCTATCATTTTATCTGATATGTAAGTATAGAGTCGTTTAGTGCGCTTCGCATGATCTTTTAGCAATTGTTGAGTATATAATTTCTCAAAATTTGCATTTAATACAGTATTTGAATCAGTATGACCGAAAACCACTTCAAATGGTATCAGACCAGTTGTTGTATGTATAGTATTAATTCCTTCATTAATTCGTTATTAAATTCACTGCCCGGATCGCAACAAAATTTTTTTTTTTTGGGGGTTCCGTAAATGGAAAATTATTTAATAAGTGCACGTATTACTTCGGTCGACTAATGTAAGATAGTATACAGATTCTATAGCGAAAAGGTCTATGAAAATTTCCTGAAATGGTGCATTTTGTGTTTGAGTTAACTATAGAAAAGGCTTTATGGGTTTTCTGTCATATTTGGTTTTACGACATGCTTCACAATTATTTATTACTGCTGAAATCGTCTCTTGCATGTTATTCCAAAAATAATTTCACCTTATTCTAGACATGGTTTCTTTTATACCTCTCTGACACGTTTTTCCTTCATGATGCTGTAAGGTGATATCCTTTTGTTCATTTTCATCTTAACCAAAATTACACGCTCTGTACATTCCACGAATTCAACCATTCCTTTTTTGAATAACTGTATAATAATTTTACTAAATTGTTTTTTATGCTCTCCGCTTTCAAAATATATAAAGTATTTAATTTTATATTTGATATATTCTTTTAAAAACTGTCTAATTAATTCAACATTATTTAATGGTAGGAATACTTCGAGGATTTTTTGTTTTTCGCGAGAAAGATCATTAACTTGGATGTCGTTTTTATGCCATGTAAAGACTAATATCTGGTTGGGTTTAGTGTCTACTGCTTCTTGTAATATTGGAATGCCAATTGATTCCATATCTTCAGCTGAATGTACTGTGAATGTTTTATCTTTGGCAGGAATAAGTGGAATGGGTTCATTTGCATCATTTTCCGAGCTGGCTGTTACAGTTGCAGACAAATCTGAGATGGAAATTGTTTTAGAGTTGTCACTGTCGGTATCATTTAAATTATCTATTTGCTTGGTAGTTTGTAATTTTTTCGGTCGTTGTTCCTTCTCATCTAAATTAACTACCAGTGATAAGTCATTCTCATCTGAGCCTAATGCATTTAATTTTACAGCATTACCAGAATGATAATTAGCAGGAATTTTAACTCTTTGTTCCGATCGAGGCGCTAACTCTAATATATATTTATTTTTATCGCGCATAATTGGTATCACCGTAGTTTTAGTTCTCAGGATCTCATTTTTTAAATCTATTACTGCCTCTACACTATGTAGAATATCATTGCCTAGTAGACCATCGAAGCTAGGGCCGACTTCATATATATGAAATTTATGAATTTCATTAGTATTAAAAATCGGAAGTGCTGGAATCGAAAGTACTAGTTCGTGTTGACTAGTACTGTGAGTGCTTCTAACTTCAAATGGGTCGTGATAAATATATTCGTTAAAATAGTAATAAGCCTTTTCCGGGTTAATAAATGATTTAGTACTACCTGTGTCTATCATAAATTTGGCATCTATTTCTGGAATATATATGTACGGCAATTTAATGCATAAATCGCAATTCAAATTTATTATATTCTCTATGTTCTCCGAGGCCACTAATTGAAAATCCTCATTATTTTCCGCTAAAATTTCCTTATTAATTTCTTCCGAATGATTCTCGTCTTGATTTTCGATAAAAGAGGGATAATCGTAATACTGATCATATTCATCGTTACATTGGTAGTCGCAGAGAAACTGACTGTTATCGCTGTGGTCAAGGTCAAGCTCATTTAATTTAAATCCTTTTATATTGACCTTGGCCGGAGGCGCAGTACGCATTGTGACGTCACTAGATTGAGTTTGAGGTTCCCGAATACCTACTGACTGTAAAGGTCTATTGAACGATTGGTTCTGGTTACCAAATGGCTGTAAAGGTTTATTATTTATTTGCTGTTGATTTCCAAGCTGTTGAGGGCGCATCCCAAATTGTAGCGGACGCATCCCAAATTGTTGCGGGCGGTAACCATATGTTTGACCTTGAGATCCAAATTGTGGAGGACGTGTCCCAAATTGTTGCGGACGGTAACCAAATGTTTGACCTTGAAATCCAAATTGTGGAGGACGCATCCCAAATTGCTGACCTTGGGGGTTACCGAAATATAATTTGGGTTGTGTATTTGATTGCGTAAAAATAGGTTTATTATTATTAATAGGGGTATTATAATTATTTGTGCCGAATTTAAAAGTTGGTGTATTATTTGGTACAACTTGCTTACTGGAGGACGTCAGCAGTATTTTATTTCGGGCATTATATTGGTCATGGAAATTAACCTCTTCTAATACAAAAGATAAAGCCTGTTCCAAAGTGGACGGCGCTTTTAATCTCACAATACGCACCATATTTTCCGGTAGATTATAAAGAAACACATTTAATGACGTGTTATTATAAATAGTTATTTTACTTTCCCGCATACCACTCGATAATCTATTAACTTTTGATATTAAAATACTACGCACCGATTGAATACGATTGCAAAAATCCAAAAATGATTCACCATTTCTTATGCGCAAAGTTTCCAATTCAATAGCTAAACACTCTTCACTTCTCGGGTCTCCAAAATGCTGTATTAGCAACTCTTTAAATTCTTCCCATGTAACAATATCCTCGCGTTCACTGATAAGCGCGGCTGCATTCCCCGCTAATCTACTCGTTATAGCATGCATTACATACAAGTTTTGCTCGTCACTTCCCCTGTATTTATTTATAATATATTCACTTTTACGAATAAAAAGATTTAGATGGCGCTTATCGCCATCAAACACCGAAATAATTTTAATCATTTCGTTTGGAATCATGATAATTTTTACTTCATCTACCATTTTATACTATAATATATATTCTAACACACAATAATAGCCTAAAATACAAAGAAAATACTAAGCAAACAGTATAATAGAGTTCCTTTAAACACTTTTTAGCACAATAATGCAGTTCAATTAATCAAATAAAACTTTAGAAATTTAGTTCATACACACAACAATATTTCAATTTTTTTTTTTTTAATGTAAATCACTTTAAATAACTTATTCTATTACTAAACTAGCCTTACAGATTTTATGCAAAACCAGATAACGTTATAACGCGAGACTTCTAATCGCAAAATAACAAACAAAGGAAATGGGAAAGGAAGGTGAAAATTTGGACTCACCAGCTCGCCTTTCTCATTTTCAGCTCCAAGTCCAACTTGACAAATTTCTTTGGTTCGTAGAATCAATCACCACAGCTGCTCAGGGCCACCCGAACGCGTAACACGAAAAAGTTTTATTTCGGAAACAACGCGAAGGACAGCGCAGCTCTATTCGGCGATCGTACCGGCTGCGCCAGTCAAATTATGGAGAGCGTTAAATAATAAAAATAGGAATACGTGTGAGCAGAAGCGCATGCTCTAATGTAATGTCTTTAAAACTAGCCTATGGTTACATGGACTTACTGCTACTTAAAATGCTAAATTGACAAAAATGCGAGAACCGTCTCGAAGGGCCACCCTAAACTGCAATCGTGCATTTTATGCTCTCACGGTGATCACTCGTTGCGGTTCAGGTTGCATAACTAGCTTCAAGTCAACTGCCCACTCATTTTTATTTTGTTGTAGCCTTTATTTTCCTTCACATAATAATCTTTACTATACATATTTAATTGAACATTTTACATCTTATATTACACTTAAAATACATTTTACATTTCGCTAAAAAAATACCTTTATAATTTCATTTACCGTACCATACGCATCTGACATTTTATTTAACAATACATGCAAAATTTTATTAATCAATCTTCAAGGAGGCTCTGCAAGAAATAAGATTCAAACAAATCATCATCTGCCTAGCTTTTCCCAACTATCTTCGGGTCGGCTTCCATTGTAACCGGATGCAGCTGAATACCAGTATGTTTCATGGAGTGACGGTCGGCTTCCATTGTAACCGGATGCAGCTGAATACCAGTATGTTTCATGGAGTGACGGTCGGCTTCCATTGTAACCGGATGCAGCTGAATACCAGTATGTTTCATGGAGTGACTGCCTATCTGACCTCCACAACCTAATTAGTACTCGGTAATATGATACCCCTTGGTAAGACTGGTTGTCAAACTTTCGGGATGCTGATTACCTGTTACGACTGTCAAAAATCTACAGATGACAAACGGGACTTACAACTTAACGTGCTTTCCGAGGCACGGAGGTAACTTAGTATGTAAAGGGTGGTTGCCCATTCACAGACCAACCTGGGCAAGCGCGGTTTAACCTAAAGATCGACCGCTCGAGGATGCTATTATTTAGCAACGGGCTTCTTTTAAACACATTACATTTATCAAAATAACTCTTCTAATTTCTCCATCTAAGTTAGTACTAGCTTTTGCCTGCGGCTTCGCTCGCGTTAAATTCGGGGTAACACAGTTCCCCTTTCCTGATTTGCAGGTACCTGCTACCTGTAGTTTTTGCCCTTGCACCTTATTTATTGTAATAGCAAAGCTAAGTTTTCCCTTTTCTTCCCTCTTTTTCCCTAACCTCTAACTTAAAAAAAACTATCTCTATCATATATGTCCATCTCCAGGGTCTCTTCTATCTCTGTACCAAAATTCATCAAAATCGGTTCAGCCATTCAGGCGTGAAGACGTAACAAACAATCAAACAACCAATCTCACTTTCGCTTTTATAATATTAGTAAGGATTGAGATTACAAACCCTTATTACAAAATAAGGGTTTGTAATCTCAATGTTTACAAAGAACCCATTGTTTGTAGATAATACCGCGAGAGATTGAAACTATTCAGTTAAGTTCGGCTTAGATGTACGGCACATCGTTGTGGTTTGCGCCTTGATTGAGATTTGCGCGTCACAGTCATTTTCATTAATTGGAAATGAGATGTGTTGGCACGATTTCCATGAAGTGTCTTGGGGAAATATATCTTTTTACTCAAATTAATTTATTAATAATTTAGTATGCCATGTTATTACATCTATTGTTAGTTACATTTTTTTTTCACTGTTAAATGTTGTATGTTTGTGTTTGTGAGTTTACTTACGATACTGGAGAAATTCCTAGTGCGGGGCGTTTTTTTTTTTTAAATACCATTTAATCAGAGCTCTTAACTAATTGAACGCTTGACTTCACAATAAAGATTCAGGATTGTTAAATAACCAGTCCATCAGCGCTCCTTATTAATTGAATGAGGCATCATAATCAAGATTTCAGATACAAGATTATTTTGCTTGCTTACATGAGTGTACACACGGAATGCAAGAAGTTCTAATAAAAACTCAATATAGTCAATTTCATATTTCGCCTTGATGGCGTACAAAATATAATAACTTAAATTTGTGACACACATTTGTTTAAAAATAAATGTCATAAATACATTATACAAAAAACAATAATTGAAGGACTAAAAATATAATAAAAAGTTGTATAACTCAAATTATTTATTTCAATTAGACCATTACAGGCACTTTTGAATGTCATAAAAACAAGAACAAAAAAAATGATGCTGCTACAGTCCCAGTCACAAGACATAATAACTTGTGAAAGTACTGTAGTTGCCCATTCCAAAGCGTAGATCTCTATGGAGAAGAATGGGCAAGAAACTCCATGGACACTCTTTTAAATCATAATGTTTTACAAAATCATGGATACATCATTCATGTTGAGATTATACATAATGTGAGAACGATGTAGCACATTTAGAGCGTCCAGAGTAAAAGCAATAATTAGCACGAGTTTAATAGATGAATTAAAACAAACCGTGGTAGCTAAGAGATGACCAGTCCCAACTGACAGCGCCCGTTCACGAACATGACGTATGGATCAGCCCCATTCAGCTCGACCATTTTGAAGGGAGCTAAATGACCCGACACACCCGCCACCATCAGCGAGACATTTAAGTGAGCATGACAATCTCTCAACCACCAGGGCAACCGTCGAGTCAATAAAATTACATAGAACTCACACATGGGCATTACAATTATACAATATTAGGAAATTGAGTCTATACAATGCAAATATAGTCTTACAATCTTCTTCAGCTGCCACAATAACTTCAGATGCTGATTAATGATTACTTAGTTTGCCCCTATGGTTGTGGAGCAGGACCGGCATTGAGCCAAGCATTTATATCATTAATGTAATCCCCCAACTTATAGTATGCTTGCCTACATAGTGTGCGTTTAATACACGATTTAAACTTCGATTCATTCAGTTGTAGGATGTGTGGAGGTATTTTATTGTAACATTTTAAACAGTACCCCATAAAAGAGGAGTCAACTTTAGCCAGCCTGAAACCTGGCTGAACCAGTTGATCCCTATTTCTAGTATTATAGTGATGTCTGTCACTTCTTTTACTAAATAGATGCAGATTTTTCCTAACGTACATGATGTTTTCATAGATGTATTGACAAGGTACTGTCATGATGTTAATTTTTTTTAACAGTTCTCTTAGAGAATCGCGCCTACGTAGATTATACATGGCTCTGATGGCTCTTTTCTGCAGAATAAATATAGACTCAATGTCTGCAGCCCGTCCCCAAAGTAAAATACCGTATGACATTATACTATGAAAATAACTAAAATAGACTAATCGCGCGGTATCTACATCAGTAAATTGACGGATTTTTCTTACGGCATATGCTGCTGAACTCAAACGTCCTGCAAGAGATGTTAAATGAGGACCCCATTGTAGCCTCGAGTCGAGTGTGATGCCTAAGAAAACAGTTTTATTGACAAATTCTAGTTTCTCTTGATTTAATACTATGTCACAATCACTACTTTTGACGTTTGGTAGAGCGAATCTTATGCATTTCGTTTTTTTTCCATTCAATACTAAGTTATTAGCAGTAAACCAATTATGGACCTGCAATAGGGCGTTATTTAGGTCGTCAAGATTCGTGGTACGTCTATTTACCTTAAATATTAAAGAAGTGTCGTCAGCAAACAACACCATTTGTGGTTGATTTTCAAATAAATGGGGTAGATCATTAATATATACTAAAAAGAGGAAAGGGCCCAATATAGAACCTTGTGGTACACCCATTTTAACTTTTAAACCCATTGAATTAACGCCATTAATTTGAACTTGTTGCTGTCTATCATTTAAATACGATTTTACTAAACTGAGCGCAAGTTTATCTAAACCGTAATGCTCAAGTTTTAAAAGCAGGGTTTCATGATTAACGCAATCAAATGCCTTCGTAAGGTCACAGAAGATTCCTATTGCATCTTGTGCCTCTTCCCACGCAGTAAATATGTGTTTCATTAAGGTGACACCGGCGTCAGTCGTACAACGTCCTTTGGTGAAACCATACTGCTTTTCATGTAAGATTTGATTGGTGTTAAAATGGTTGAGCAATTGATTTAGCATTATCTTTTCAAACACCTTGCTGAGAACTGGCAAAACGGATACGGGCCTATAGTTGTTAGTGTCTTTACTGTCCCCGGATTTAAAAAGTGGTATTACCTTGCTGTATTTCATTAGATCCGGGAAAATCCCTTGATCCACGCACAAATTAAATATTAAGGCTAAATACGGTGCTATAGTCTCAATAATGGCGGTACAAGCTTTGATGGACATACCCCAAAGATCTTCGGTTAATTTGACCTTGATTTGCTTAAAAGCTTTAATAACTGATAAGGGGTTTATATGCTTAAATTCAAATTGAATCGGGCAGGCTGGAACGTTCGCCTTTAATAAATCTTTAGATAGCAAGGGTGAGGAATGTAGTGTCTCTGTAGTCTTATGTGGGATATTGGTAAAGAAATTTACAAATTCCTGAGCAATGTCATTATTATTGCTCACGAGGCCACGTGAGGTTTCTAACGTAAAATCATTTCTTGGTTTTTTATTTCTATTTGTTTCATTGTTGATTATTTTCCAAACCGTTTTTATTTTATCATCGGCTGATTTAATTTTGTTGCTAATGAATAAGGACTTGGCAACTTTACAAGTGTTTTTAAAAATTTTCGAGTAAGTGGCAACATAATCATTAAAAGTTTTTGTGTTGATGTAAGGCTTAAGGCCATACAGCTCAAACAATCGTTCCCTACTCTTCCTAATACCTAGTGTAGCCCAATCACTGAAAATAAACTTTTGGCAAATAGTTTTTGTTTTTATTTTTAAAGTATTATTAAACTCGGTGTGCACTACCGAAAAGAATTCATCATACCATTTATTTACATTGTTTATATGGCCCGGAAAACTTAACTTGCTAATTAAATTATTATTAAATCTAACTAAATTGCTGGCTGCCATTTGTCTAGTCTGTATTTGAATTTTTATGTTGGACGCGAAAGTAACGTACTGGCCGCTATGATCTGAAGGAAGGTAATTAACAATGAATTTATCTAAATAGTCGCAGCAACAAAACACATTATCAATACACGTAGCGGTGTTAGTGGTAATTCGGGTTGGTTCTGAAAACACATTTGACAAATTAAACGATTTAAAGAGACTTAAAAATCTACTGCTATTTGCGTTTTCCTCTAAGATATTGACATTAAAGTCACCACAGATAATTATTGGTTTATTACCAGTTACAAGTTTAGCTAAAGCATCTTCCAGTACTGATTCAAAAATAGAGTAATTTAGATAATTTGGAGGTCTATAAACGCACACTATTACATGCTCATCTAGCTCAACACAAGACAATTCAATGCTATTTTCAACCGAAGGATCAACTATATCATTGCGAGACTTATATTTAATAGAATTTTTAACTAAGATTAGTGAACCCCCGCGCAACTTAGATTTCCGGTTAAAGCAACTACCTACTCCATAATTTTCATAATTAATTAGCATTTCATAGTCTTTTAACCAATGTTCGGTGAAACAAACAATTTCAAACATTGTTTGTTCTAAAAACAACTCAATTTCCAGTAGCTTTGAAGAAAAACCTTGAATGTTTTGATGGAATAAGTTCAAGGAATTCTGCTTAGCCCCTTTTACACAGTTAACTATTTGGGAGCAAGAAGATAATTTATTGTTGTCTGGTATAACATTGGAATTATTTGTATCTTCTGTTGTCTTACTAACTAGTTTAAATGAGCCGGAGTGAGCCCCAAGACTCCCCCGCCTTCCTTGTAAAAAGGTATATTAGTAGAATTACTAATAGTTGCAGTGTTAATAATAAAACTAAGCTTAGACATACCACCTATGTCTGAGTTAATACTAAAAGCTAATAGCCTAGCTATTTTGTGTCTACATCTAATAGGTAGATACACCATACCCCGAGTCGACTTAATTTTATCTACAAAACTGTTGACATCAAAGTATACAAGTTTGTCACAATAGTGACTTACTAAAAAGTGAACATGTTTATTAAGCATGTGTATATAATTGTTTTTTCTATGACCTACATTTTTACAATATGGAAATGCACACAATATGATTTTACTACATTCTAACTTTAACAATTCTGTCACACAGTCAGTGATGTCTTCCTTTTTAAGCTTTGAGCTATTACCAACACAAATAGTTATAGTAGTATTAGGACAATAAACATTCTTTGTTACCGATGCCATTACCTGTTTGTAGGTTGACCCTGGCACACAATAATTTTGAGTACAGTAACTCAGGTTATTACTGATTAATTTACCTAACCCTCTACCCATACTATCAGAGAACATTACTGAATTATAACAAGCATGGTTATTATTGGTCGATACAAAACTACTTCATAGGCTGTACTATTTGAAAATCATTAAGTGTAATGTTAGATTTCGTATCTTGGATACAGTCTTGAGCAGTCACAGCCTGGGACGGGTCCTCCGTTGCCTCAGGCTGGAGAGCATCTAGGCTGGGTTCACTCTGACAAGTACACTGACTGTTGCTGAGAGTCAGCAAGTCAACTTTGTCTACCAACTCGTTAGTAGCAAGTATATGCTCCTTAATTTGGTTTTTCGAGCTTTCATATTTACTATATAGAGACTTAAGTGTGTTATTCAGACCCTCTATTTCAGATTGTAGGCGTTGAGTGTCTATTTCATAAATATTTATACTATATACGTATAATTCCAAAATAAGTCGAAAGTGAGTTCGTTACGTCTTCACGCCTAAATGGCCGAACCGATTTTAATAAATTTTAGTACAGAGATAGTTGGGACCTTGGAAACGGAAATAGGCTAAAAAAATGAGGAAAGGGGAAGAAAGAAGGAAGAAAGACATATTGTTTTTTTCATCACGCGGGTTAAAGTTAGCGTTAGCCCAAAGTTACTATGTCACGCGGATGAAGTCGCGGGCGGAAGCTAGTAATTCATAATAATCAAAGACAAGTTTTATTCTTGTATATTTTTAAACATTGACTTTATATAGCAATGTTTGAATACGTAAAAATAAGAAATTAAATGAATAAAAAAAGTTAAAATTAATAGTAATAATAAATTAATCCGGGATTTTATTAATGTATCAGTTACAAAACTATTAACACTTCAATAAGATTTCTCTAAAAAGAGCTTTTTAATCCTGTTCCCTAACTTGAAAATATTGGATTTATTGGTTAGGTTCCTAAATTTAGATTAACAAAAACTAGCAAGTCATTTCTAATAAACAGTATACGCTTTTATAACAAGTTGCCAAAATCAGTTATAGAACTGACAGATGGAAAGTTCAAAAACTACATAAAACGTGTCCTTATTAAAAACGCATATTACAAAATCAAGGACTACGTTGAAGATAAAGAAGTTTGGCTATAGTTCCTTCTGCGCATGCGGCTTCCCTGGTAGCTATAATCAGCACAAATTTGTGGATGTCTCTAACTATTCTCAATCTTATTTATTTGTGTGATCTCTTTAATCATTTTGTTTTTTTTTTTTTTTCAATAGTTGTCAAATCACATATTTATATCACCCTTGTTCTGAATAGTTACAGTACTGATAGCAACATCTGTGTGACTCGTCTTTTAGTTATTATTTTGTTTTTGCAATATTTTTTTTATTTATTTTTTTACTTTTGTATAGATTCTTTTCTACCTATTAGTTGTGAATGAGTGGACATGGTTGGCCTTGTAGATTCTTAGACGCTTGTTAACTTTTGTTAACGTATTATTTTATTTTACTTTTTGTAAAGTAAGCAATGACTTATTGTCGGGCCTACGCTGTCCTCTCATACTTAAGTGCTAACGCTGTAACAACAACAACATTGTAAAACTAAATGATTTTAAAAGAGTAACCATGGAGTTTCTTGCCGGTTCTTCTCCATAGGAAACGACCAACCCGAACCGTGCATCTTTTCTCGACGTTTTATAAGTGCCCATGTAGGCCTATGTAAAATAAAAACATTTTGATTTTGATTTTGATTTGAGTTCGAACGAGATATTGCGTATCTCTTTCTAACCAACCCTCAAAGAAAAAATAAAAGAAAATAACATCATTAAATCTTTAATGTCATACAATCACACACGTTTGTATTCAAAGGACAAAAAAGGAACATAAAAGGTTTTTAGTCGGAAAAATCAGACACTCTTTTCTGCTCCGCCCACAGCACGAGTAGTTATTTGCTGATTTCCCTTCAGGAAAAAAAGACAAAGAGTGTGTACCACCAGTAAAAAATCACAAATACACACAATACAATAGATTACCAACTTTTTAATAAGAATTCACCAAATCATTTCTTCGGAAGAACTAAATATCAACTCAGGACGAAAGTAAAAGAAAATGGAAAAACTTTCCTTTTCTATTATTTACTAACATCGAGGTACTAAGTTCAAATTGTTATGGAAGGTTCTCGATCACGCTTATCTCCGAGCCTGCAGAAAGGCTTGAGTGCGATATGTGGGTATTATTTGCTCGGTGGCATTTACGAAGGGGCGATGACAATGTGTGTGATTGTATGGCGTTGGAAATGAAATGATATTATTTTCTTAGAATGCACATTCTTAACAAAACGATTAGATTCTTATCAAATAGATAAATTCATAAAAAGAATAGAATTTGTGATGAATCCTTTGCCTGTTAGCCGAACTAGGACCTTTTTTTGTGGACGGGAAATCATCATATAACTACCCCCGATCTGGGTGGAGAGGGGGGGAGTGTCAGACTTGTACTGACTAAAACCTACCCATGCTTTTTCTATTGCCCTATATGTTCCGGGGCCGCAGTATCTCTTTCGAACAACCCGCAACCCCGGCAGGCCCCTCTGCTTTGCTGATATCTCTTTGAAGGGCGCGTGGAACACTAACTGTCGTCGACACGCATTTCTAAAACAAATTTCGATCGATTGAACGTACGCTGTTCGGTAGCTTATTTCAATCCAATATTGTTTTCATAATTCCCTAATTAATCGTAGAAATCGTATCTCTAAATGAGTGCTACCTTGTCTAGCCCCAAAATAAGTTGGGTCCTAAAGTGAAAATAACAACAAGAACAAAATTATCTATTACGCTAAGACAAGATCATTATCGATCCCCACTTAAGTCCTTTCCATCAGCCCAAATCACCAATAAATATAACTTAACGGTAGCCACTCAACCATAACCTGGTTTACCTAGACAAAAGCGACGAAAACATACTGTTCCGGAACAACTTAATCCTCCCACACCCAATACTATTACATTAGAACGTAATCCGACTGGATCGAGCGCTACACTTAAGCTGTGTTTCCATCAAAGATGTGCGAGGTATATAAGCGACAAAGCTGAGCTATAAAAGAAAAAAAAAAGAATACATGTTTATTTGGCACATGCCACAACTGCACACGATATAAATTAAAACCTTAACAAAACAAAATATGTATTGTGTGTCTTAAGGCCCCATAAAATAGGCCCAGGGTGTCTAAAATGGCAGCTTAAGTAGAATCATAACAGGTTAATAATATGAATTACGTTATCATTCGTAAAGTTGACGACACGGTTGGCGCAGTGGCTGAGCGATCGACTGCTGCGCTGCGTGTCGCGTGTTCGATTCCCACACGGAACAAATATTTGTATGACCTGCAGAATGTTTTTTCGGGTCTGACTGTTTGTGTATATGATTTTAAATGTTTGTAAACGCACCCACGAAACAGGAGAAATTTCTAGTGTGGGCCAACGTTTTTTAAAGAAAGAAAAAAAAACAATGGTTGTGATCAGTTTACAATAGTAACTGCGTCCGTGACCATTTTAAGAATTTAAACGTAATTCATAGTCTATTATCTTCCTAAAGAGGCCATTTCAGAAAACTACCGAGCAACTAGTACCCGATGCTGGTGAAGATGTGATGTGACAGATGTAAAACCACGATGTCAACGATGCTTCTATTTTTAAAAAAGCAAAGAGGTATAGCGTTGCGAGAAAGGTGTACAATCATGATGAATTCAACGCGGACCAACACACGTTAACACTTTGACCATCGGCTGGCCTAATGTGATTTTTCAATAGAATAAGAAACCAGCTTATAAGAGTAGTGCGCAAAGTGAAGTGCGGCCTAGCCTACTGGTTTTTATTGTTACTTAGCTCGCTCCAACTTAACAGTGTTACACAACTAGCATGTCTATTCTTTAACATATCCATCAAACCTAATCTAAACTCAACAAAAAATAAATCAAACGAAAGCACTGGTTGATATCAAACACATCCCTCGCTACACAGCTTAGCACATCTCTAGTGGAAAGAGAACCTAAAAACCTTATTTATTGAAAACTTGTTTTTGTCGGCGACAAGGAAACTTGAGGATATCCGCGACCCGGGCAAATCCGGGCAATAAAATGAACCGTAAAACCTGTTGGCAACACACCCGGGTAACCGAATTGATTGCGAGTCAAGGGCGGGCAAGGTTAAGGGCGCATAACTTCCCTTTAAGATAAAGCTGGTAAAGTGTCATTTTAGAGGCATGAAAACCGTTTCAGTAAGCGAAATTTTACGTTGTGTTGTTGAAAGGGTAGTTTGGAAAAAGGTTTTTTAGGGTTTTATTTGAAGGTTACCTTATGTTGTTTTAATATAAAGAGTTGGAAATATAATGTTTTTGTGACGATGTCTTGGTGTCTTATGAATACATAAGTTACGAGCTAGGCAGTATAACTGAATCTGTTGATTGATTTGATTTGAAATAATGAATGAGTTTTTCTATAAGAATTTTTACAGTAGTAGTCACAAAGTCTAATTTTCCGCCAGATTGATGTCAATATTCTCCTCTCCTATAACATGGGGTGGGAGTTAAACATAACTTTTGAAATAGGGGATGACCTATTTGATAAATCTATGCCTAACTTGATTGATATTTACTTTGTTTTATATTTTATTATATTTTTTATTTAATTTTACATTTTTTTTATTATGACATTTTATGAGATCATTATGATCTCATTAATTTATTTTGTAAATATTTTCTAGTCTGTAGTTGTTTATTGTGAATGTGAGGACCATGTGGATCATAACTTTTATTTACTTTGTTTTTGACGATTGTCTGGCAGTTGAGTACTATTAGGGACCTTCACCAATGTCCTTTTTTTTGGTATTGTTCGTCGTTTCGTTGTGCTCCTTGGGTTATGAGTCGAGCTACACGATAACTGACAAATGCTTGCACTGACTGGACAGGTCTACTCAATCTGTGTGGTGCTTTCTTAAAAAGACCACTTCAGACACTAATCTGCATAGTCCTCATGTAAGTTGACCAAGATTTTTTGTCTGGACTTTAAAAGAGACTATGACCTCTGAGTTTGTTTCGGCTGTTTCTTCTCAGAGTAGTCGGGTACGAAACACCGGCCTCATCTAGTTTTTAAAAAAAGACGTGTAAAAGTGTTTGTGAAAACCTACTTGCAAAATAAACATCATTTATCATTTAACTCACATTGATTATGATAAGCTACCTAAATAGGAATTACACAGTTATTTCAGTAAATTTTACCTTGTTTGTAATATAAGATGGATACCGAAGAGCAAAACTGTATACCATATAAGGCTATCTACAACACATAGCACAAGCGACCCTCAAGATCGGACATAAGATAAAAAGGAGGCTGTCAACCGCAGATTTGATTTTCATTTATCAATGGAAGTATAAGGCAAAAGCTCTTTACGTTCAGTGGAACATCTTTCTGGGAATTAGAAGTTAAATTTCCCGGAATTTTGATTTTCTTGTCATTTTGGCTATCCAATTATGAAATTGTTTTTGCGTGGATGTCGAGTATTAACACGTGGGAACGTGCTACTGGAAGAAAAAGTTTTTGAGATAGTTTGTCTTTAAAAAAAAATTTTTTAAGCGTTGCCCACTTGGAATTCCTCCTGTACCGTTGGCATATACAAACGTTTAAACACACATACACAAACAACGAGACCCGAAAGAACTACCTGTAGATCATATAAGTCTTGTATTTGTTCCGTGCAGGGATCAAAGCGCCAACCGTGCCGTTAGTAACTTGTACTGGTATTAAGTGCAACAGAAAAGACGTGGAGGGGTTTGGAATCAGGCGTAACTACGCGAAAATCTATGTCATGTTTTACAAAATGATAGTTAGAGGCCACACAATCTTTGACTAGTCTCACGTAACTGAAAAGTCTACAAATACTACCTTCTCAAAACCCCGTCTATGTTTTTTAAATTGTCGGCTATAAAACAAAGATCCGATCTCTCTAATAAAATCATTTTCTCCTCTTTTCGAACGAACGCTGTATTAATCAACCCTCTATCTAGCGCTGAGACTAAAAAACAAAAGAATGTTTCATGCAAAAATAAAACTTGGCTAGTGTGATTTAAATTTTAAATACTAGAGTTTATTTAGTAAAAAAATTGTATGAAACATTCCCTTCTTTTTGTGTTTCATTATTAATGTCTTTATATATATACATATAACTATTTTATATTTAATCTCTGGCGCAGACAACGATATTATCCTGTTGTAATTTTCCCTTCTTTTTTTTACGGATGTTCAATCTGAATTTTACTGACTAGTTACCCAGACTACCCCCATGTTCCTTCTTTTATTTTCCGGGGCCACAGTATCTCTTTCGAACAACCCGCAACTACGGCAGGCTGTGGCCCTGGCAGGCCCTTCTGCTTTGCCAATATCTCTTTGAGACGCGCGTGGAACACTAACGCGCCGTCGATACGGCCTGTCGTCGCTCACCGTCCACAGACCCACATCTCCGTTATTACCCCTGCTTACGGAACCCTGTAAAAAACCACTATCACAAAAATACTTAGAGTGCAATGAACTGTAGCAATTTATTACGACAAGGACTTTTACGGGTCCATAAAAATTTTCGTTCATTTCCCACAATTAGGAGGTACCCCGCAGCGATAGAGGTGTTCAGAGTTACGATGTACTGTGGTAATATAGTTGACTTAATTAATTTTGAGATTACCCACGGTTTACTGCCTGAGTGAGGTCCAGATTTTTTTGGTGCTGGCCCATAATAGGCTGAGGTTGGAGAAAAAAGGTTGAGTTTATGTTAAAAGTAAGTATTATAAGTCATGTTAAAAACTAGGTATTCTGTAACGTATTTTTTTATGCTAATTCCACCTTAAGTATTTGGATTAAAGCTTTGAAATCGTTGTCGTGAATTCTAAACGCACTGAACTATTCAAGGATAAGGTATTTTTTAATTAGGAAGGAACAATGCTATCGTAATTTTTTTTAATAACAGCTCCTTTGGAAAAACGCCATTTTTTCCCATTGTAGACAAACGCAATTTTGTGGTTAAAATTCTTTTGAATTCATTTCCAGAATATCGACGTATTTACTTCTATTACCTTTATAATTAAAAAGGCCAATCTTATTCATCTTTACGCGTAAAATACACCAGCTGTAATGTATAGACGTAAATGGAAAAAGAACATCATGTTTTTTTTTGGTATACAGTCCTATTCGATTATAATGCTAGCTGTTTCTGGCTATATGTTGCAATGCTATGTTTTTTTTTACCCAGGAACCTTCGCCAGCGCACACAGAAGTACCTACCAAAGTTTCATCACAATCTGATAAATGGTTAAGGAAAGCATAAATAAAACATGTACTTTTATTGATATAATTTATTTTAAATGATTTAACACAAATTGAAATTTATGTTTCTTTACATTTCTAATGATTTTCTATTCTAACTAAGTTAAAGCTACTTTTTCACCGGGGTTGTGGGTTGTTCGAAAGCGATACTGCGGCCATGGGTGGACTTTAGTCAGTGGAAGTCTGAAACTCCGCCCAGAGCAGGGGGAGTTATTTGATGATATCCCATACGCAAAAAATGTGCTGGATTTCCATTGTCGATATCATAATAAAGAAAATCCGTTTCTAACACTTTATCTTACTTCCGAAGTTCCGAAAAGTCGTAGAATTGGACGTTGTATCTTTTTATTGCTAGTCTTTATGGCTTAATGCTGTGGACTTTTTGAATTAAATTACTTTCTCGTGATCTTGTGATCCCTAATTTAAAAATAACTCTCGTTACCAGCGGGAAACGAATTATTTTTCCGCGATTTTCCCAACCGTATTTTGATTTACTTTGGTTCCTTGATTTTTAACGTAACTTTGGTTGATGAAAAATAAACACCCCAGAAAAAGAGGTAAACGTTCGTAAAACAGTTAATTTTTCGAACGAAATTTAATAGAAACGGAAATATAAAACTCGTTAAGAAAAAAGTTTTTCGCAAATCATTTCCAGTCCATGCCAGCAATTCGAAAACCGAATTCATTACGGGAACAGTGGCATGTAATTCCTTTTCATTCATTCGCTGAAACTGGCAGTATACAACTCAAAACTTCACAATAAATCTTTCAAAACAATAGACCTGGCACTAGTAAAGCACGAAGTCATTACCAAAGGATTTAGCTCCTACACAGACATATTTCAACGATAATTGATGTCTTGATGACGTCACATTCAACCCCATTCCCACACAACTCCATGGATTCTTTATTCATGCTTTTGGATAAAACCCAAGCATCTCGGGATCTATTGATGAACTTTGGTACTAAAAGTCCGGTAGAGTAGACAGTTGCTTGTGTAAATTTCTTTTCTATCGCTCTTTTATGGTCAGTGAGGCTATGGAGCGGCTATGACTCGTTTTGTGAGTTATTTCTGTTTTCTATTTATCTTCAAGCTTGTTTACATTTAAATACAACAAGTGATGAGTGAGTGACGATTTTATGACTAAGTTTATTGTGCAACTGTTGCCCAATCAAGGAGAACTAGAAATTACAACTGAAACAAAGATAAGTATAACTAACTTAACACATTTTTTTTGCTTTTTGAGCTGAAAGTATTTTTGACTCAGCGAGATAGGGAAGTATTCAAATAGATGCTTTGCCAAATGTTCGTCTAGTAAATGGATAATTTAAGGCAATACATTCACAGCGAAACTGTCTGAAAAACAAGTAATATTTCAATAAAGTTTTGGTGTACAACAAGCCTAGATGATAAAGCAAAACACCGACAAAATAATAGTTTAGCAAAAACAAAGAGACTTGTTTTTTGGTATTTTTCCAAATAGCGAAACAATTTCGTTTTCATTTGACTGTCTGCCATCTGTTTTGTAAGTTAATTGTTTAGTAGTAATGTATAAAAAACTTTGTAGAATGAGGTTATGTGATAATAAATTGAATGTACCTGTAGTTCTGCCATAATGACCTAATCGACAATCTGTTATTAAAAACTGCCAACAAATATACGCAACATTTGATATTTCCTGGAACATAAATATAATATAATACTACGCTGTAATCCCAAAAAGTTCAGGCAGAGGTTTACCTAATAAAGTCTTATTATGTATTAGGGGGCGAACCTATAAATTGTCATCAGCGTGGCTCAAATCCAGATTTCATAGCTGCTACAGAGAAACTCCTAATACAAAAACCCATAATAACACTTTCAGGAATCGAATACAGGACCCCGTGCTCAGTGCTTTGAACCGGGTTAAAATTAATCGGTACCTATTATCCAAAATTTTGAAAAAAATAAGTTTTATCTAAAAGTTTGGGACATGATGTGTGTTGCTTTATTTTGGCTGCATTACGCTCAATATTATCAAATAAGAAGAAAAAATATCAAGCAAATTCACATATTACTTATACCTACAATGTGTCCGGTCACGGACTAGCGATATTCTTTGTACTTATACTTATAACAAACATTCAAGTACTCTTTATTGATTTAAAAAAAAGTTTACAAAGCGTTCGTTGATTTGCATATTTTTGGACTTTAATTTTGTTTTCTAAAATTACGAAAATGTAAGCTCATCATTTCTTAATGTAAACGATAGACAATATTGTTGCCCTCTAAATAAACCTATTGTCGTCTCAGTAAGACCATCACTTTGAGAGATATGATTATTTTTTGTACACGCATAGAAAATATCTCAAAATGGCTGCCAAAAAGCGGGGTAGTGAATTAGACCCAAGTGTGTCGCGTAATAGTATATGTAGCGTATAATAAATACCGACACGCTTAGTGGTAGGGCGAGCGGTGGCGGGAGCGCGCTCAGTCATATTAATGGACGGAGCGCTCACTCGCTTCTGGTCCGCCGTGCTAGTAAGACGTGCTCATTGGAGACAGACTGTTGTTTAATTTAACATACCTAACACCCTAATAGTGTAACCTGTACAAGTGGCGACCCTGCCAGGATTACATAAGTGTAAGGTATGTACCAAAATTCAAAACATATTGTGAATAAAGAGGTAAATCAGTGACTAATCAGTTTTTATTCATTGAGATGTTCCATGTAGCCCATAACTGGGTTTTAAAATGAATTAATTACTTACTTTTAATCTGGGTACGTAATTATTAAATTGTTACGTAATTATTGAAATAAAATAACGAATTTAAATAAAATTTTGGTTATGACACAATAATTAAAACGATTGGCTTATTTAGCTTACGTATGCTATCATTTTAGAAACCAGCATTCTAATTAATTTACGTAATTTGTGTGCTTTGAGATCACAAAAGGAATATTTCAAGATAAATCTGATTTTGTTACTTGGTTGGTACCTAAATAGTCGTTATTGACTAATCGAAGTACCTGTACATCAAAATATACCACAAATGAAAGTCGTTGACAGAACAAAACTATCAAAGGTGTTAATTAATAATTTGAATGTCAGTGTTTTCGAAGTAGCTATTGTTACAATACACGATTTCATAAATATTATGAATAATAATAAATTATTTATTGGCATAAACAAGTTAATACATATTTGTGAATCACTGGTGCCTGTGGTGGGTATTGAAACACCTGTATCACCGGTCACCGGGTATTATATTATAAAATCTTATTCATTAGACAAACTTTATGAGAACTTATGGCTTACTTACCTGTATACAGTATAACACTAAATATGTTTTTCTTTTATATAATTTTTACATACACAACAATATAGTAATATAGTTACAATAACTTGATAAGTGTGAGTGTAACTGATATTAAATAACTCACTGTAGTTTATTATGTTATTTTACTTTTGTTCTGTCAACAAAAACGTGGTTATTAGAGGTAGTTTGGGTAACCAAACAGTACCTAAATGGTCTTGTAAAATAAGATCAAGGGAAGTTCGATGAAAATCGGAACGGTACCTATAAAGGAAGTAATTCCTTAGAGAGGTAGTTTGGGTAACCAAGCAGTACCTAAATGGTCTTGTAAATTAAGATCAAGGGAAGTTCGATGAAAATCGGAACGGTACCTATAAAGGAAGTAATTCCTTAGAGAGGTAGTTTGGGTAACCAAACAGTACCTAAATGGTCTTGTAAAATAAGATCAAGGGAAGTTCGATGAAAATCGGAACGGTACCTATAAAGGAAATAATTCTTTCAAGAGGTAGTTTGGGTAACCAAACAGTACCTAAATGATCTTGTGAAATAAGATCAAGGGAAGTTCGATGAAAATCGGAACGGTACCTATAATGGAAGTAATTCCGTCGAAAAAAAAAAAAAAAAAAAAAAAAAAAAAAAAAAAAAAAAAAAAAAAAAAAAAAACAATGTCGACGGTCCCTGCGTGCATGAGGACATGTCGAAAATGGCATTTTATAATTGTATCATCGGCTTTAGATTATAAATTATCTATGCCTACATGCTGAACTTGTTTTTATTCAATAAAGCAAACTAACAACCTTGCACAATTCAACTTACTTACAAATAAGCAGTAGAGGTAGTAGACACTTTTTGTCGGTACTCATTATAGATGGTTGTTAATACAGAACTGATTCACTCTGTTCCCCCCGTACTAGTATAAACTGTATTACGGTGGAACAGTTTTCCTCGCTATGTTATTTTATTTATGGTAGCAGACTTGTGACAAAATAATTACTTATTAGTTGAAATAATTAATACATACGATTTTTATTTAACTTATTTACCGTGTTTTAGAAATCGTATAAGACGTATAAAAAGTATTATAAATACAACGAATAAGTGTCGTATAAATGGTCATCTATAAGTTTTTCAAAAAAAAAAAACGTGGAAAAAATTAAATACCTATGTACGTAGGAACCGTCGAAATACACCTACCGCCACTAGACTCGAGCGTGCGCCTGAGTTGTACTTGATCGCTACTAATGTAGCAAAGTCAAAAAAAAAAAAAAAAAAAAACGGAACGGATTGCGATGTTCGCATCTGTGTACATATGATATGAGAGCCAATCGAGCTATCATTAGGGAAAAGCATCCTTTGCCCACTATGGAACGAAGCGACGAGGCCGAACATAGCACAGGCTTACAAAATATGTCTTACGGGTTTTTTAAAATAAAAGCTCTGGATTGTTCAAACTGAATTACACACAAATTTAACGTTATTCATTTTGAAACTTTCATGCATTAGAAAAAAGGAAAATTAATGACTGAATTAACGTTTTAAATAATGCGCTAGGCATGTGAACGTCGTGGGAATTTAAAAATGTACTTTGTTTATTGTATTTTCCTTTGAAAACATGGCGTCGGTAATTACTAAGCGAAGGCTATGTTTTTATCAAAGTAAAGTAAGATGGCTGATTGTCTAGTCAATAAACTGTTTTAGTTGACATAAAATCACGCGTATAATCTCTGGAGGGTTAAGCAGAGGTCGAACTCAAAGCATTTATTACGATTAGACCTTTACAGGCATATTGAATTTCATGAAAATAAAAAGGATTGTGCTACAGTCCCAATCACGAGACATAGTAGCTTGTGAAAAATTAAATACTGTAGTTGCCATTCCAAAGCGCAGATCTCTGTGGAGATGAATGGGCAGAGGGCTCCGTGAACGCTCTTTTAAATCATAATATTTTTACAAAATCATGGATATGTCATTCATGTTGAGATTATGCATACATGTGAGAACGATGTACAAAAACGAGCACATTAAGAGCGTCCAGAGTAAAAGCAAAAACAAGAGTTTAATAGATGAATGAACGAATTAATTTAAACAAAACCGTGGCGGCTAATAGTCGACTGTCAATGCCCGTTCATGAACATGACGGCAGCCCCGTTCAACCATTTTGAAGGGAACTAAATGACCCGATACTGATAGAATCGTTGCGAGTGCCAACAGTAATTGGAAGGTACAAAGCTTCTTAGGGCTAGTATATTATGTAGGAAAATGGATCCCTTATTCAGCTTCATAGACCGAATCCTTGCGCGAACTTTTAAGACTAAAACTAGGCAAAGATACGGATATCATCTCTTATTGGCACGATACACAAACACAAGCTTTTGATGATGATAATAGGGTAGATGACACCACCAATCATTTGACATACTTTTTATGAGCTGTCAAAACGCGATTCCCCCATAGATTTTGTATGGGACTCGCAAACGATGACGTCACTAAGTTGTCAAGTCAATGACGCAACTATTTATTGATTTAAAAGCAACTAAAAATCGAATTTTAAAGTTATTTTGAAATTAATGCAGTTCTCAGGTCTAGAATAACGTGTTCTTTCAGAAAAATTGTGTCTTTAAATTATTGGTTAATGGTGTCAGCTACCCAATTATTTATACTTGGTAGTTGATCAATATCATCCTGTAGCAATTACTTTGCGTGAATATAAAGGCAAGCCTGTGAGGGAGATTCAGAGCTAAAGTTAGTCAGGAATGAAATATAGAACAATAGTTGGGCGAATTGTATATCCATTAAATTGGACGAATTGGCTATCCATTAAATTGGACGCATTGGCTATCCATTAAATTGGACGCATGGCTATCCATTGGCGCATTCTTGTGGCCAAAGCCACCCGGGCATTGTAGCCATGAAAATGAGACTACGTTCCAAAGTGGACAGTGATGGTGAACATTGTAGAGATTACTTTGGATAAGCCGAACCAAAAAGGTGAACTGACATCCAAATTCAAATTAGGTCACAATTGCAAAGGCGTTTCACAGGGCAATATTTTAGGCCCACCCTTTTTTATATATATCAATGACCTAACAAAAGTAACTGATGATCCTTGCGTAGTCTTTGCAGACGATATGTCCGTAACCATTCCTAAAAATGAAGTAAACTTTAAATGAGGAAATCAATAGTAATGTGAGCAAAGTAATAACTAAGAAAAAAAAAAGAAACTTTAACCTCTAGAGCCCCAGCGGCACAAAAACGTGCCAGTAAACAAGTATTACCGTTGAGCCCCGCTGGCACAAATTCGTGCCACCAAACCTCGATCGATTGAAAACTGTATTTGTAGTAAAGACAAGTCTTAAAATCAGATTACACATACGATAAGAATCCGCCCGGCGGTGCTTGACGGATAGTTGACGTAAATAATGGGGGTCCTTGAGAGGTTAAACCCAACATAGAAAAACCTAATATGTCCAATTTTGTAACAATAATTGGAATAAAATAAATTTGAACATCAATTATAAAGATAAAAGTATACAACAATCAGATAGTATGACTTTTCTTGGGACAGATCTAGATCATAAATGTTCCTGGATTAGTCATATTGACAAGATATGTGAAAAGCTCAGTAAAAAAAGAGGGGGAAAGAAAAGGGAATGTTTAGCTTTGCTATTACAATAAATAAGGCGCAAGGGTAAACACTAGTATGTGTGTGGCAGCTGTATGTAGCATGGTCGCGAGTGTCCAGTGCCCGAAATCTATATTTATCAGCACCAAATGGAAAGACATTCAATATAGTTTACAGTAGTTAGTGTTACTCACATTTATTATTCAAGTACAAATATTATTAGTAAATTAAAGTACATATATTAGGCTAGTAGTAGATATAAACAAATGAAAACCTTTAACATAGACTCTGCACACTCCAAGCTTAAAGAGGTATTTTCTTGGTTAGGTGCACCCGTAAGCGTTACCGCTGATCATGGTCGGCAGTTTGTTAGTTCAATTTGAAAGTTTTTGTAAAGAATTTGGTATCCAGTTGTTCCAAACAGAAATTTCCAAATGTCGAAATTAAGAGGCAGAACTGTTTGATTCTTTATAAGCAATTTATTGTGAATGAGTGGACATTGTTGGCCTTGTAGATTCTTAGACGCTTGTTAACTTATTATTTTATTTTGCGTTTTATAAAGCAAGCAATGACTTATTGCCTGGCCTACGCTGTCCTCTCATATCTAAGTACTAACGCTGTAACAACCACATTGTAAAACCAAATGATTTTAAAAGAGTGACTATGGAGTTTCTTGCCGGTTCTTCTCCATAGGAAACGACCAACCCGAACCGTGCACCTTTTCTCGAATGTTATTTATAAGTGCCCATGTAGGCCAATGTGACATAAAAATATTTTGATTTTGACTAAAAACATAGATTCTGCAAAGAAAAGAAAATGCAGATAGCAAGAGGAAAGCAACAGAATCTAGGAAAGATATTGGGAAAAAAGTATATGTTGAGAATACAATAAAGAAAACAAGTTATCCACCACATTCAAGGATACGACACACATTGGTGAATAAATAGTGGACAGCGGTTGCGCAGAAATATAGTAAAGAAAGTGGGAAGTTTGACCAAATAAGGATAATAAGCTTTCAGAAAATAGCGATACCGCCTGTAACAACGTGTGTGACGAAAATGAATAAGTGATTGTTTAACGGAATATTATTAAAATTATTTGATGATTATTCTTGAAATAAACTCATTTGTATGTTATTATATTTATACGAAATTATGCTATTTTTAAAATTTTGTAAAAGGTAGATGTAGCGTATAATAAATACCGACACGCTTAGTGGTAGGGCGAGCGGTGGCGGGAGCGCGCTCAGTCATATTAATGGACGGAGCGCTCACTCGCTTCTGGTCCGCCGTGCTAGTAAGACGTGCTCATTGGAGACAGACTGTTGTTTAATTTAACATACCTAACACCCTAATAGTGTAACCTGTACAGTATATTAAAACACTCGTTACATAAGTATCTAGAAAATCGCTAGTCTATGACCGGACATATTGTAAATATACTTATTAACATCACCAAAGCCCACAGCAATTTATGGTCCCTTCATCCGTTAAAAGCGAAAAAAATTGCAAATGACCCTCTTTTGAATATTCCCAGTTTAATTTGAGGGAGAGATTACTTGACGAGCCATCGTCTATGTAAAGAGGCTTAATAATGTTAATCAGGAATAATATACATTTGCCCGCCGAGGTTTGATGCGGTTTAATCTGGAGAGCCATTTACATTTTGGTTCGTTTACGCTACGCTTTTTTTGTTTGAATTCCATGAGTTACCAAATCCCATGTAATAAGGATGTGTAATCTGTTATAGGCCAACCGCTTAACTGAGATCGTGCCAGACCCGGAACAACAATCTGCAAGCCAGACAAATGTTTGTTCCGTGCGGGAATCAAAGCCGCGACACGCAGCGCAGCAGTCGACCGCTCAGCCACTGCGCCAACCGTGTCGTCACAAAAATGTTTCTGACGCTATAAATTTCACCAAAACAATTAATCCCGCAAACAAGCGATCACACTAAAAAGGATCACCCTTTGTTGATTACAGGCGTGATATTATTTAATTAGAAATTGGTATTTTCTACAAACGAAGTCACAACTAAAAGTAAGTTTTACAATAATATGATAGCAAAATAGAGCACTGAATGTCAACTGTAATATCCGCAGCGGTTACAATTTTATCCGAGGTCATCCGACCGTCACTGGCTATCATAAGGTTTGCAGGAAACTTATATAGCAATCGCAATAATCTAGCGAAGGGACTAGAGAAAATTGTTATGATATCACTCGGTTGGAAATGTGAGTGTATTACATAATCATACATAATCATAGAGGGTCTTTGAACGTTTGGACAAGCGGCTTATTCGTTGGGCTAAGCTGAAGTGTGAGAAAACAAGATATGAATGGTGGACGTGGTGATAGGCCAATAAATTACGCGTGGGTTGTGTATTTAAAACTCACTGCAGCTCCCAACACTTGATAATTAGGTACTAGGTTGATAATTCCATTATGAGAAAACCATCGTGTCCTTAAACTGAACATGAAAATAAGTGATTGTAGCCGTATTACAATAAGTATTACAGCAAAAAGTACTACAGCGCCATCTATGATACCAATGACGAACTAATCGAAATCCTACAACGCGAAAGCAAAGTTATCTATGATTTAAGCATATATAAGAACCCGTAACAACTGACAGACAGTAGCCCATAAGACAGAACACCCGTCTGGTCGGAGAATTCTTCCTTTTCTACGAGGGTGAAGAAATTTAGACATACCTACGGGTATATTTCTTCGAGAACTGCTGAGAGACTACTTTGTACTTTCTCAAAAATATACGATTTATATGCCAGGAGTACCTATATTGCTTCGTCCTGTTACGTATTAGGTACTTACCCAGAAAAAACTGTTTGAACACCACATAAATATTCCGGTCTAGTCACAACAACTTTTCGAGCACTTCCGGTTGGTGACACAAATATTTGTTTTTTAAATATTTACCATAAAAATCTGGACACAACACCCATTGGACACACGTCCACAAGTATTATAAATGGACCCTCCATAACTCTTGAATGGGATGAGTACCTACATGACAGGGCCAAACATGCCAGGGGTAAAGGGGACCACATCAGGAGTATGGAGGGGGGATCCAAACTGTTCTTTAAGAGTTTTTCTTTGTCAAGACGACGTGTAGCCGATGTCCTGATGTTTTAGTGCAGATTTATGCGATGGGGTTGACGACCGGTCGTAATTGTTGAGTCATACAAAAAGGAACTTAGAAAAAATAAAGTGGTTGGTTACTGATGAGCATAACAGGAATTGGAACAAATTGAAGGCACGTTGGGAAGACCATTACGTAATGAGTGAAAAAAGGAGTGAAAAAAAGTGAGAAAAGGGGGAGAAAGAGGATAGAAAAGGGGAGAGAAAAACTTTTTTCCGATCATCACGCGGGTTAAAGTTAGCGATAACCCAAAGTCACTATGCCACGCGGACGAAGTCGCGGGCGGAAGCTAGCAAATATATAAATTGATTAATTTGATTTCAGAAACAAAACGATCCGATCATAGAATGTCAGTACATAGTTAGTATGCTATATGTACAAAATATCTAAGTAGATATAATCAATCTTATTGATAAACTCACAAGACTCTATACACCTATCTGCATTCAACCTGCAAGGATAATAAAATCAATCATGCGGCGTTAATCTCACTACTTATTGTATATCTAAATGGTGTACACTGTACATACAAAGGTATACAGGTAATAGCTACCTAGTACCTACGACTGAGTGATGTACCTGATAGGATTAGCCTGGCATACAGGAATATTAATAATAATCTGTAAGCTATTTATCAGATATAGTCTTGTATGTTGTGAATGAAAGAAATTAGGTTGGTACCTCAGGTACCTGATTGTTTTGTGGTTTCTTAGAGTAAAATACGGAGGTGAAACTGAACGTACGCTAAGAGCCTAGCTATTGACACAGAAGTATCATCACATTTCTAGCATTTAGTTTAGAATGTTCTAAGTCTCGTTGTCTGAAACGAAATAAGACAAATGACGTTTTCTTTGCCTATATTTCATGGAAACTAATAATAGACGACTTATAATCCCGAAAAGGATCCAGTAAAAATGCAATTGTCAAGGCTGTGTATGACTGCTGCAAATTTGATATTTGTGATTTGTAATATTGTCTAATTAATGTATTTAAATTTGAATAATAATAATATCCAAGTCGTATATATTTTGTATTGTATTATGTAATTGTAATTTATAATTATGGGTGTACTACTTGAAATAAATGAATTTTATTTATTTATTTATAATGACAAGAACATCATCAATATGCATAGCACATATTATAAGTGTAAGTAAAATTAAGCTAGAAAGTAATATAAAACCATAAATATATGCCATCGAATGCATTCTGGCAAAAGCTCAACTGGCACTGGGTCCTTTTTATTCAAACTCCAGTAATCGCTGGGGAAATAGCTAGTTAAAATTTAGAGGAACCGGAGAAAAGGATGAGAATTTATAGGTTATTAAAACCGCTTTAGATTGGGTTATAAATGGTGATTTAAAGTTGAAAGCGGTTAGAAGAAGCCTTGGCACGAACACACGACTCAGACGTACTGTACTCGTAAATTTAAACGATTTTAGTCGAATATATAACTATCATAAAACGTTTGTTTTGATTTTATTGTTACAAACTTAAAATCACCTATAGATAAAGATTTAATATTTTGTGTTAAAGTATTTCCAATTTCAAAATGGATTGAATTATTAAGTTTTCTCCTCGCGTTTGTGCTAGGCCCATTGTGTTTTATTAGAACTCTAGATGGGAATTTTATGAAAAAATTGAGACTAATGACACTTATTTTCTAGTTTGGAACAGACTGAAATATGGTTATTGGTTAGTTCGTCGGAAAAGACAAAATATGAAGGTAGTTTTCAAAAGTACTTTGCTCTAAATTACCTTATAAGATAGGATATACATTTTGGCTAGTTCAAATCCCTTTTCTAGACTTTTAATATAACCTTTGACTATGTTTTAAAGACCAAGGTCCTCCCACATCCTTTTAGCAACTTTTATTAAATGCCACTTTGAGGTAGCGTTCGTCATTTGCGTCCAAGACATCTCGCCACCTTTTTCTGGCCCGGCCGACATCCGCCAACATAAAAAAAGAAGATAATTAGTCGCATTGACAACGAGCACTTCTCAAAAAATAAACAAACATAATATGTTGGAGCCCTCCTTACTTACGGTTTTCGGCCATGGCGGCCAATCTCAGCGGTGATTAGCCGATTCTGCGGGAGATATTTATTATAATCCACAAGTGTGTGCGCAGGCACATGATTTTAAAAGAGTAACCATGGAGTTTCTTGCCGGTTCTTCTCCATAGGAAACGACCAACCCGAACCCTGCATCTTTTCTCGACTTTTATAAGTGCAAGTGTAAAAATATTTTGATTTTGATTGACAGCTGCACTCTCTGTTCCCTCTCGTAATCCGATTGGACGGCAATCCGACACGACCGGCGAGAGATCAGGCGCAGGACCAACGGCTTAATGTGCTTTGCGAGGCACGGGAGTATCTAACCGCCACCTTCCAAACCCCAAGCTGCTACTATGAAATTCCTAATGGAAAAACCCATTATCATTTTTTGCCCGACACGAAAATGAATATTTAAATAATTCTATCATTTATTTCAGAGTATCCCTACTCTAGTAGGGAATTTTATAAATGAATTTCATATTTATAATAAAATATTAAATTTTATTATATTTATTTTTTATTTTATTTGGTGGGCCTTTTCTACATAATATATACTACGTATATATGTGTTTTCTACTATATCCAATAAATAATGACTGACTGATCTTTCCCAGTCTATTTCTACATATTATTCTAAATGGCATAAAAAATATTTCTTTAAATAATTAATAATGGTGATTGTTTTCATTCATCAACCCCGATAAAAATACAAATAAATCTTTCATGAACTGAAAGTGACCACAGTTTTAGGAAAGTGCACTCAAGATAATAAAGTGATTGTACAAATCGAATCTTTCGAAACTAACTTAGGCGTTGATATATCACTAGAATTGCAAGTTTAAAACGCGGCAGTTTCAGCAGTTTAAAATATGGTTGAAGTTAAATTGTTTCACAGCCATATATCTGCGTTCATATAGTAATTTATTGAAATAAACTTTTGGACGTGACTTCTTGAAATGGGGCTCCGAAATGAGCGATGTTTCAAGGAAGTATTTACTAATTATTTCATACATAGATTCTCACTTATAATACCACAAGAGCTTCAAAATTATCGGGTATTTCCCGATAGGTTCGTTGCAAACAAATGAAGGAGTCAAGTTTTTCAGGTTAAAAAATCACGAGCGCGAAGCGCGAGTGATTTTTCCTTTCTTTTTTTTATATATAGCAACGACCAGAGAAAATTTTCAAAAAATTATCACTTATAATACCACAAGAGCTTCAAAATTATCGGGAAATGCCAGATAATTTTGAAGCTCGTGTGGTATTCGGGGGATTATTTTTCCGTCCCAAATGTCGGCCAATAGAATTGCACAAACTCCAAATCGACTCATTTTCATGCAGAATCTCCAATTTTCACAATTGAATTCAACCTGTCAGTTTGACGTGTGGTTAATTTGACTGGATCATGTTTTGTTTTTTTATGCATAGCAACGACCAGAGAAAATTTTCAAAAAATTATCAGTATAATACCATGTAGGTTGTACCACGTGACGTCGAATGGTGCAATTCTATGGGTCGATATTTGGGTCGGAAAAATAATCACGAATAATTTTCGCTGGAATTATTCTGACAGTTACTTAACCTTCATAAGGTCTTTAATTTTACGAACGTTGCCGTGCTTTGGGTCAAATTTGACCCATTGTAAAAATGAACGACAAATAAAGATACAAATATGTAATGGATTGATTTAATATATTAGATTTATTTCTACAGAATTACTTTTAATTTTTATAAAAAACATAATGTAATACATCTAATTTAAACAAAAAGTTACAATGTTGTTAGACATTTTACAAAAAGAGCCTCAGCCTATTATACTGGGTGCATAGAATAATTAGGTATCAGAATATTTTTTACATACGTATTTCTTACAATCTACACAGATCAAAGGAGTTTTATTGTTAGATTTAGCATATAGTTGACAACGGCTTCTTTTGGGAGCCTTTTTAGCTGAACCAGTATTGTTTGTGCCTTGTTGGGTCGAAGTTGATGGACTTTGTATATTTTCAGTACATTGACGAAGCTTTTTTGCAATTTTCATTGAAAAAGCTGCCCTCGGTTCTTGTTTTTTATGTACGGTGTCGCCAATTGCATACCTAAGTTTTCGCAATAGTGTAGTCGTTTTGCTAAGCAGCCTTCTTTATGTATGCGAACAGATCTATATCATTTAGTTAGGTCATTCCAAATTCTGGATTTCTAAAACTGGATTTTTTTCTGAGGTGATCCTTGAGCAAGAGTAGCGTGTCAATCCTGGTATCAAGTTTATTATGTTTTCCCTGGAAGCTCTGCCACAAGACTGTATGACAGGGTTTCTGGAATATTGTATTTGCCCATTCTTTGACGTCATTGAAGGCACAATCACTGTTTGACTGTCACTATTCGAGCTATCAGATGGTTCAACTTCTTCGACATAATCTTCTGTTTCAGGATAAGATTCATTACTGTCCGATATATCATCCAATAACACCGCTTCTATTTGATTGTCGATAATTTTTATAAGCAAATAACTTTTTCACCACTGTAAACTATATATTTACATATTACTGAACATACTGGTACATATTGCTGAATTGTTGTATAATATTATAACACTGAGATTTGTGTAGGTAGTTCAAAACAAAGTCACATTCAAAAAGTTATGCGAAACATAAACAATTCGAACGATAATATATGCACTGTGCTCTTGTTATTAATTGAGGTCAATTCTGACCCGAAGACCGTTAGAGTAAAAAAAACTATATGTTGAATATTTTATTAATTTTTCATAAACTTATTCCAATAATAAGTAAATTGAAGCAAATAATTAAAAGTCATTAAATATCAAACTTCTCGAACGCTTATTTTCTGAATAAATTACATTTTTATACCAAAATGGGTCAAAATTGACCCGAAGACCTTATGAAGGTTAAGATGCTTTTGCAAATAATATTGTTTAAACCCAGAACTATTTAGTGCATAGACTTGTAGCGTTTCTTGATGAGTTAGAACATTTTTATTTAAAATTTGCAAATGTGTTTGTTTATGTAAATCAAAAAAGAAGAGAGTCCGATCCTTTTTTAAATTATTTTCCTTGTGTTTTTGCGGAATAACTTCCCCCACTCTCTGGGCGGAGCGAAGGGGAGTGTCCGACTTTTACTGACTAAAACCCACCCATATTCCTTCCGGCCGCGATAACTCTTTCAAACAACCCGCAATCCCGGCAGGATGTCACTCTCTTAAGCTGAGTTATAGCTTTAAAAAACATATTTTCGCTTTTTTAAGCTCCTCAGCTAGCTAGGCTAAAGCACGTTTAAAACAGCTATAAAAGCGCTAAATCGTTTTGTTTATACTATATTTTTCTTGGCAATACTTCTTAGTAGCCAATAAAAACATTTGAAATTATTAATACGGTGTTTCAAGAGCCGTAAAATCGTTTTTAACTTTTTTTTTCTTGTTTATACTTAACTTAATTTTCCGGTTTTATTTTGTGTTTTGGATTACATAATGATTTGTTATGCTACTTGAAAAGCCTTTTAATTAACTTTTGCGGAACATACCTTCTACATCATGGGCTACTATTGCAAATTTAATCCTAATCTGTACCGCCGTAAAGATATGAAACGAAACAGGTAGGTACAACACCTATGGACAACAGAGCTACTTTCGCATTAATTAGATTTTAAAATATATTTAGAATTTACTAGCTGCGCCTGACAGTTTTAGCCACATAGAACGGAATAAAAAGTAGCCAATTAGTTAATCCTAGATATAAACTCACGACATATTAAACATTTGTTTAAGTGTGAAAGAGTACCAAACATAACCATACCAATTTTAGTCTCTATAATATTAGTGTGATGTGTGATTTTCAAAAGTAATTAAAGTATGACGGCACGGTTGGTGCAATGGTCGACTGCTGCGCTGCGTGTCGCGTGTTCGATCTCCGCACGGAACAGGTATTTGCATTTCCTACAGGTAGTTGTTTCGGGTCTGACTGTTTGTGTATGTGAGTTTAAATGTTTGTAAACGCACCCACGATACAGGAGAAGTTCCAATTTTGGGGCAACGTTTTTTTTTAAAGAAAGTAAGAATTCTAATATCTAAATTGATTTTTAAGTTAGAAAAAGTTTTTGTTACATAAGTACTTTTTAATACGCTTTACTTATATTTCACTGTAAAGGGTGTTACAAAATAACATCATCACACCTGTAAAGAGGTAGACAGAGATGTACACACGACGGCACATCAACCTACAAAAAATCATTTTAACCTGATCTCTCTACTACGTTGTGCGATCCGTAGTAGAGAGATCAGGTTATAATAGTTTAGAATAGGTTGACCTGCCGTCGTGTGTTCATAATAATACCACCCACATTTCACCAGCTATGTTTCAAAGTCCAATGTGGTGACGATCCTATCGCCAACGCGCAACCAAACAACACTTCGCCCGACTCAGGACTCGAACCCAGGACCTCATGCTTACCAGTCGCGCTTGCGATCACTACACCAACGAGGCAGTGTAACAAAATACTCTTCTAAATAACTAACATAATTATGTCACGCGAAACTTTTTATTAATGAGAATACTAATCCATATCTCCTTTTCAGATTACCTTTATTTGCTAAATGGTATTTTTTTCCTTTCAATGTGAAAGCAAAATATTATCACAGCTGATACGAAAATCCAACGCGCAAAATACAAGCTCATCACAACACACTGACAAAAGAGGAGACGTGGGATATCGGGCCATCAGTACAATGGTCGTTGCATGGCTGACAATATTTTTATGGCATTGCCCGGAGCCCGGATATCTTTGAGTGGTTACCCTCTGCCGCTTTTAACCCAAGGGCACAGGGTCAAACTTGAAGGTCAATGGGTACTTTGAACTTTTTGTAACTTAATTTTTCGTTGATTCTGCGAACAGGATGGTTAGGGTACATATTTTATGTGTTACGTATTTTGTGGTGGGATGGGCAGATAATTTGAATAAATATCAATATATTATTATATTTCTATAAATGTAATAGAACTATTACCTAGGACTTACTGGTGGTATTAACTGGGTTCTGAAGGTAAGGTTATGATTCCATATTTTAGTAATTTATCATGACGTGTTGCGCCGACCCCAATTATAATGGGACAAGGGCAGGAAAATAATGATCCTCTGTTTTTGGTATTTATTCTTTTAAGTTGCGTTGTGTTACCTTGTCTTAAATAAACCCGGATCTTTAAGAAATAAAAAAAGTTAACGCATCATCACAAAAAATCACAAATATATAAACGGCACCGACCATATCCTGTCTTGAAGTAGTTTGTTTACAAATGGCGCCAAACGACTATGCCCAAAAACTATGCCTTTTTTTGGCCGGGAGCACACTATCACCACCTTCACTATCAGCACTCCCATACGATATTTACATAATCCATGTCGCGTATTTAATAAAGAAAACTAAAAATATGAGACACTTTAATAGTCAAATACTACTTTATATCATAGTATAAACTCTATCATAATGGCATAGTGTGACAAAAAAAGCACTTATATCCCAAAAATTTCAGGCAAAGCCCTTTCTATCATTGATTCAATTTTATTTTGATCTCCAATACACAAAAATACAATTTCAAGATATAAAATGCCGCAGATCATTTTCAATACCTTAGCAACCAATGCTATAGTAAAATGAGTATGTAATAAAACATAATTTCTCTCAAGCACAATCACGGTTGTAATTCCATCAATCTATATTTTATCTGAACACTTGAAGTACCGACTTGATCTGTCAATAGAATAGGCCGCCATCTTGAATTCCTTGCCTGACAATTTCCATTCACATTTTCTGTCTTCCAATATCGTTTCTTTCAATGGATGTATCTCAGTTGGTAATAGTTATTTTTCTACATTTGATCAATTTATAACTTTTCTATTTATGTAAACGTTCGGGGATTTGTTTAGATTTCTTTGATTTATACTCCAAGATAATATTTTTGAAGATTAAAAAGATATTTCTGGTCTTATACAACACCAATGGTTTGCTTCAATCCAATGATTTTAGTACTAATATATAATCAATGGATAAAATAAGAAAGGAGTTAATGATGCCGTGACGTCTGACAGGGGAGAATGGAGGAAGAAAACGTGTCGCGCCTACCCCGAATAGAATGGGACAAGGGCAGGAAAATGAAGATATAATCAATGTTATCTAGTTAAAACGTTAAAAATAATTCACTGATTCAGCGATCATTGTGCCGATAGTCATATCTGCCAATGGCTCAATTGCCAAGAGCCTCGACCAATTGTAAAGAGGCTCTCGTTAGGCAGCTGGATCAAGGGCTTGATACTGAAAGCGGTACTTCTGGACACGGCTCGTATCGTTCGGAGGTTCCTCTCTCTGGAGCCCTGACTGCCGGTAGCTTGGACTCTGTTCTCGATACCGGTGGGCTACTATTTTTTGTTTCTTTTTTTATAAGAAATATTTAAAACAATAAAAAATATGTAAGAAAATGAATAAACGAGATTATTTTTCCGACCCAAATATCGACCAATAGAATTGCACCATTCGACGTCACGTGGTACAACCTACATGGTATTATACTGATAATTTTTTGAAAATTTTCTCTGGTCGTTGCTATGCATAAAAAACAAAACATGATCCAGTCAAATTAACCACACGTCAAACTGACAGGTTGAATTCAATTGTGAAAATTGGAGATTTTGCATGAAAATGAGTCGATTTGGAGTTTGTGCAATTCTATTGGCCGACATTTGGGACGGAAAAATAATCCCCCGAATACCACACGAGCTTCAAAATTATCTGGCATTTCCCGATAGGTTCCCTGCAAACAAATAAAATCGTCAAGTTTTTCAGGAAAAATCACTCGCGCTTCGCGCTCGTGATTTTTTAACCTGAAAAGAAAAACTTGACTCCTTCATTTGTTTGCAACGAACCTATCGGAAAATACCCGATAATTTTGAAGCTCTTGTGGGTAATTATTCACTTATAATAATAAGTGAATAATTACTCACTGATATTGATCAATTTACCTTTATAGGTAGTATTTAGAGGTAACTAATTCATAGATGTCTAAAACAAAGCACTGGGCCTCTGTATTTGTTAGTGTAGGTACACCAACTAGAAAAAATGGAAAGTAAGATACGACAAAACGTTGTCACTTTCCCATTTCGTTGGTAACAAAAATATAATTTCAGTTGCTTCTCACAACAATTTCAATTTTTTTTCAAACTTTTGAATGTAGTTCTGATTCAAATGCTGTTTTGATTTGAAATTAAGGAAGATTAAGGTTTAACCTTAAGGTCAAGCTGCACTTGTATATTTAGGTTTGTGGATGGGTGACCACCCTTTACAGACCGAGTTTCCTCAGTGCCTCGGACCTACGTTGATCCGTTGGTCTTGGCTGCCAATTGTAGATATTTGACAATCGTTACAGGGAGTCCGTGGCCCGAGTTCTGACTGGGTTGTGGAAGCTGACGTCTGAGATCTGAATATCAGACGCTCTATGTAGAATACTGGTATTCAGCTGTATCGTGTTATACTGGAAACCAACCTTAATATATTTGGAAAAAGGCTAGGCAGGTAATGATGATTATGATGTTTTAGGTTACAAAATGTACATAAAGTTTTTGTTTCAACAAGTGTTAAGCTTTATTTTTTAGGAAAAAAGAGTTTCTGAGATTTTTTTTTAGTAACAAATATGGATAGTGATTGTTTCTCAAAACGATTGATTGATTTGATTTCAGCAGAATCACTATTTATCCCTTCCTCTGATTTTAAATAGATAATTTAAAGAGTCATTCGACAAATGTACGTCAGAAAGCCGTGTATTTTTTTATAAGTGACGTTTGGTTTATGAAAATAAAATAATTACTTAATTCTTTTTGTATTTTTCAGGAAAATCTATAAAATATAACTAGTTGTGCCCAGCTGTTTCACCCACTGCTCGGATCCCCTTCTCACTTAAGGGTTTGAAAGATAGATAGTAGCCGATTCTCCGACTTACTGAATATGCATAAAAAAATCATAATAATCGGTCGAGCCGTTTTGGAGGTGTATGGAAACGAACATTGTGACACGAGGTTTTTATATATTAGATATGTATACAATTTTAATTCCGTAGTTAAAAGTCATATTGTTCATACCTACTGTAAAACCTTTTAGGAGGTATTCGGGGTCAAATACGCACTTGACCGGTTTTTTAGATTTTATTTTGTATCGCAATTACACGGGATGATTTTTAAGTTTGATATAGACGGAGGCAAAACGATTTGATTAATTCTTTTGCCGTTAAAAGCTTTTATCTTTTTTTTTGTACAAGTGGCAAGGATTAGGTTATACCGTGATATTGGGCAATTTCGTTTGATTGAATGTTAACACTTTTTTAAACAGACCCAACTGTACTTTGATTGATTTTTACAACCCACTTTCAAATTCTATAGTATAGGTACTGTGAGATATGCGCTATATTACTACAATAAAAGCACATAATACTTTAAGATTATAGTATAATTGAAAGATGCATCTCACACTTCCTACGCCATTTCTAGTCTTAACTTTTCTCAATTCTTTATTTAAAACGACCTGAGTATTGGAAAGTCATGGCCAACCAGCCAGCATTCGGCTTTGGTTAAGGTATAAAACCTCTTACAGTACAATACAGAATAATATAGGTCATCTAACAGAATGTTTTTAAACAAAAACCACTTTTAGGGCGTTAGGACTTAGTAGGTGTATGATTAAAATAAAAACAGAAGGACTAGTTTATGGGTCAAATTTTGCAGATTTTGTTCTTACGCACGTTTATTCCATTTGATCCTTCTGTGGAGATTTTATATTATCAAAAATATGTTGATGCCATCGATTTCGTACTTTTTCCGGGACACAATTTCAGTAAATTTTCTTCAGTGATTGTGCAAATGTGTTACATGTAATTAGTGAAGTTGTATAGGTAGAACAACTCTTTATCTTGCACATAGAGCGGGTTTTTTTCAAATAACTTAGTAATTTATGGTAAATCAATTTAAAAACACAAAAAGTCTTTGCCTGACCTGGGAATGGAACCCTTATAACATGCGCAGTAGCAATTGCGGCCCCTGAACCAAAAACAAACAATGAAATAGAACAATAGAATGGCAGAAAGTTCAAACATTTGTTGTCCCAAATAAATTGACTTCTCGAAAAGCACATCAAAGTGGAAAAAAGATACGTCCGGAAGTCAGTGATTTTCAGCATTTTTAGTTGTGGTATACTGGTATCGATAATTCAAATAAAAAATATCTATAGATAACTAATCATTTACAGGAGCAATATGGATAAAATTGATAAATATCCGTAGAATATTTTGACTAAAACTGATTTCCAAAATCGTTTTGATTTTGGAAATTAGCTCACAATTGACGGAATCGCGTAACAAATATAAAAAAATATATAAACAGTTAAATTCAGAACCTCCTTCTTTTTAAAAGTCGGTTAAAAAACCAGACATCACAGTTCTCCAATGGTGTATTGGTCCCTTATTTTCAAGAATATCTCTATAAATCTTATTATGGACACATTCGTCTCAAATGTGACCGTTACAGCAAAACGTTGGAGAGTTATTTATTAGTTTCGCCCTATTTGCCCGGATTCGGCCAATATTTTAGATTGAACCAGTGCGTTTGATTGCAACGCTATAAATTATTGTCAAATATCTCTACAAATGGAAACATTGGGCATGAGAGTGATGACAAAAGAATTTTTGCAAAGAAATAAATTTAGAGATTCATTTCTAATGAATGATTCATATAGAATCTTGAGTTGAAGTACCAATCTTGAGTTTACTGAAACATATAAAAATACAAACGTAGAAATACTTTTATTTTCTAAGCGATAGTCTTATTATAATCTATGGGTTTATCATATCACTGATTTGCTTTGTTCGATTTAAACCAGTCAAGGAACTAAATATAGATTTCTTTTTCATAACATCACGCTTGTAATCTACGAAGGGTTAAGCAGCAGTTAACCTTGTAATACACCCACATTTTGCCAGATATGTTTAATTCTTAACCCTCGGTATGCCTGGTGGCGAGAAGTGACGCGGTATGCCTGGTGGGTCCGTCAGACCTAGTTTTGGATCACTATTTCATATACATATTGCAGTAAATAAATAAAAATATTTGTTTTATAATGAAATTACATACTAATATTAGGATTAGACATAAAAATCGTTTTACAAATCAACGATCTTTATCTTTTAAATTTTAAATGAAAATTTGTTCGTTTTAAACATAAAATTAAGCTTTGAGCTTTTTGTTAACAATTATTATGAATTAAAAGTAGAGAGAGCACTTTAAACAAGTCTTTTCGTAGTGGGAACGCGTCCCGGACTGAGGTAGCGGGCGGAAAGCATTGAGTAGTTCGTAACGGCCAGCTACAGCTTGCGGGTGCGCTCAGAATTCAAATTTGAATAAAATACAACGGTTTTTCTGCCGTGGTGGGTCTGACAGACCCTACCAGGCATGCCGAGGGTTAAGGGCGACCCTATTGCCATCAACCGGGCACAAATCCTCCATGGCAGTTTTTGAGAAATTTCTGATGAAAATCCTAATAACACTTTGACCGACTTTGGCATAGAACCCAGTAGACCACTATACCAACACAGCAGGTTATGTATACGATACCAGAAACTTCAAACAAGTTATCATCATCTGCCTAGCCTTTTTCCAACTATGTTGGGGTCGGCTTCTAGTCTAACCGGATGCAGCTGAATACCAATATTTTACATGAAGCGACTGCCTATATGACCACCATAACCCAGTTAGTACTGAGTCATACGATACCCCTTGGTAGGACTGGTTGTCAGACTTTCGGGAAACTGACTATCTGTAACGACTGACAAAGATCTACAAATGACAGCCGGGACGAACAGCTTAACCTGCTTTCCGAGGCACGAAGGTAACTCGGTATGTAACCAGTGGTCACTCATCCACAGACCAACCTAGGCAAACGCGGCTTAATTCTAAGATTGACCTGAGCGGCTGCTATTATTTAGCCATGAGAATAGCCATCAAACTTCAAACTAGTTATAAGCACCATCAAAAATGACCGCAAATCTAATACAAATTAAGTCAACCCACTCGTGATAATTAAGTTTTATCTAATACATAACCGACAGGGGTACTAATGACCTGGTCGTACCTCCATTCCGAATAGTTTACTCGGAATTTTAGGGTTGGCAAAGCCGTCATTTGCCTGTTGAAACTTAACAGGGTCACTATTTATGAATTAAATTTAAGGCTGAGAAGATAATTCCAATTATGCGAAATCTAGTATTTTCTGAAATACGGAATTTTATTAAATATTAGCTGTGGCATAATATCATGAGTTTCAGAGCACTTTTTCCTATCTACTACTTGTCTAACTACCTACCTATCTACTCTACCCTACCTACCTACTCTGCCTACCTACTACCTATCTAGCCTAATCTACCTAACTACCTACCTACCCTACCTTACCCTACCCTACCTATCTACCTACCTACCTATATATGTTCTTACCGTTGAAACCTTCACTGAACTTCTACAAAACTAGCTTAACCGTCCAACCATTATCGAGGTAAAGCGAGACAAACAAACAGCAATTTTTTTTTTTTTATAAATAGATGTATTTGAAAACTAAAGAAAAATTCACTAGTGGGAGATTAGTACCTTTATTTTCCTAAACCGTTCTGAACGAAAAAAAGCAAAAGTTTTAGTTAAATCAACAAAATATTTGTATGAGAATATAACCCTTTTAAAAATGCCCGATTCGACACCGCTTATCTGAGATACTTCCAAAAGTATGCGTCTTCGATGTAAATAAAACTATCAAACTGCACAAAATCACACATAACTTTCTAAGGACTGTCGATTCGCATCCACTTACCCAAATAATATATTAAACTGCGATATGGGTGTCTGACTGCAACTTAGGCAGTAAACTTAGATGCTAACAGTATAAAACTTACCTACTGCAACTGTGCAAACTAACTTGTGGATGCATAAATGTCTAAAGCTGGTAAATTTTTAACAATAGTGGTAGTTTATTCAGTACTAGCTGTGCCCGGCAATGCGTTGCAATGCAATTTTTCTACCCTACCTACCCGACCAACTCTACTTACCCTACCTACCCGACCAACTCTACTTACCCTACCTACCCGACCAACTCTACTTACCCTACCTACCCGACCAACTCTACTTACCCTACCTACCCTATCGATTTTTTCTCGCCGTAAAAACCATCCTTGGACTTCAACGAATATTTTAAAAAAGAATTCACAAAATTTGGTCCCGGCGTTGTTGAGTTATGCGCTTACCAACACATTTTGCGATTCATTTTTATAGTATAAGAAGACTACTTTCGTTCGCGATTTGATTAAAATTATTAAAGGAAGGAGGTTCTAAATTCCACTTTTTGTTTGCATTCGAACCTGACCTTACGTCCCTAGTAGTTAATACCGAAGACGTCTCCAGTAAATAATACCGAACACTCCTCTAATGCTTGTAAATTCTCCAGGATAAAATCTGTCTCCTTGGCAAATTTAATTACGATATGATTAGCGGTTTAGTGGTGAAAAAGTATCAAACAAACACACATGTAAAGAAACGTATAAACAATTTTACAAACGTACAAAACACAAAAATACAAACATCCAACATACAAACGCACAAACAAACAGCTATTTTCACATGTAAAGTATTGAGATAATTATGTAGAGGATTGTAAGGATGTTATTAAATTATCGATTATTTAGAATAGAGCTTTTTCTTGTAACCTAGTTTTAGTGAAAGCGAGTAGGACCTTAATATATATTTTTTTTTTAATTGAAAATTCAGTTAACACGTACTTGTTTAGATTCTAATAATGTAGGATAGGATTAAAAAAAAAAATATCTCTTCGCGGCTCACTCTATTTTAAGAGATTCAGCATTAAGTATTTTAACAATTAAACTGGATACACAGGATATCTTCCGTGATTGATTAGTTATCATTCTGAGCTCCCGATACCCCGTAAGTGACAGTTTAAATGAAGTAATAAACCATCAAAGCTTAAAACAAAGATTTAAATAAATATAATATAACTCGATTCAAAAATCCGATGCATTTCGAACCATCTTATTACACGAACAACTCTTAAGCTGTCACTAGTCGAACGCTTAGCTTCGTGACACGATGCGATGCGTCCCGACGCTACAAAATCCGTCGTACTTGCCCCTCTCCTCCTACCCGCAGCGACAACACCAACCTCCCCCCCCACAGACGCGACAAAATCTCGCGTTGCACGTCGTTCTTGCCCCCAATACTCGGTATATGTGAATAGTTTAAATTGAAATTCTGTAGAGTTGAGTGCCCCCACAACTTCGCCGAGCATCGCTAACTTTACCTAGTTCAGAGTTAGCTTAGAGTCTAGGAAGAATTTTTAATTACCTATTAAACCTGTGACGTTAAGTCACGAGACGGCAATTTGTCACAAATGAATCATTCTAGTCTAGTGTCACTAAGGAATATAGGACTAAAATACATTTCAAAGTGATTTTCGAAAACTGTTCACTTTAAGTCTAAAATATAGTACTCCTGACCATTTTCGGCTACGGTGGCCTCATCTCAGCGGAAATTTGCCATCGGCGCGAGAGATATTATAGTAGACAAGTTCGTGCGCAGGCGCAGGTGCAGTCTCAGTCCCTTACTGTCATAGTCCGATGGGACGACAATCCGGATCGCATGACCGGAGAGAGATCATACGCAGGACCGACAGCCTAACGTGCTTGTAGAGGCACGGGGGTATCTTACCTCCAACTTCCAAAGACCGGGCTGCTACTGTGAAATTGCTAACGGAACAACCCAATATCACTATTGACGGGCCTGTTGGTCTAGTGGTTAGTGGCCCTGACTGCTGAGCCGGAGGTCGTGGGTTCGATTCCCACCCAGGACAAACTTTGTGTGATGAGCATGATTGTTTGTTCTGTGTCTGGGTGTGATTTATCTATAATATGTATATTTTTATAAATTATATAAGTATGTATATCAGTTGTCTGGTTACCATAACACAAGCTCTGCTTAGCTTGGGATCAGATAGCCGTGTGTGAGTTGTCCCAAGATATTTATTTATTTATTAACCCGACCCGGTAATCGAAGCCAGGACTCCGTGTGCAGGAGTTATGGTTGCGTCCGCGAGGCCAACGGAACAATAACGTGATGCCGAAATATCAAACCTGGAGTTATTTCCATAGGAACACTAAAAAACAAATAGGAATAAATGAAAATATCTTAAACCTACATATAAAGCCACACATCACTTGTACAATCCTTACTATCCTTATTCCTTACTAATATTATAAAAGCGAAAGTGAGTTTGTTTGTTACCTCTTCACGCTTTAATGGCTAAACCGATTTTGATGAATTTTGGTACAGAGTGAGTGATAGTTGGGAACCAGGAGACGGACATAGGCTAATATTTTTTATAAAAAAGTGGGATGTGAGGGAGAAAGAGGGAAGAGAAGGGAAACTTAGCGTTGCTATTACAAATCAATAAGGCGCAAGGGGAACTGTGTTACCCCGAATTTAACGCGAGCGAAGCCGCGGGCAAAAGCTAGTTCCTAATACACAATAAGTGGAAATAAAAAGAAAATTCATGGATCTTGTCTATTTTGTTCATACATTTACTTTCCTAATCTGGTCGCCAGTGCTGCCACCTAGAGAGCGGTAACGTGTAACGAAAAAATTAGTCACGTTATGTGCGTAAAAAGAAAAATGTATGAGATTAAGAATAAATGTGACAATATTTTAGACTAGCTTCCGCCCGCGACTTCGTCCGCGTGGCATAGTAACTTTAACCCGCGTAAAGATCGAAAAATAATTCTTTCTCTCCCCTTTCCTTCTCCCTTACTCCCCCTTTTCTCACTTTTAAGCCTATGTTCGTCTCAAGGGTCCAACTATTTCTGTACCAAAATCCATCAAAATCGGTTTAGCCATTTAGGCGTGAAGATGTAACAAACAAACAAACTCTTTTGCTTTTATAATATTAGTAAGGATTATTTGCTTACATATTACATAACAACACGCTTGTAATTCCCGAACCCGTTAAGCAGAGGTGTACTAAATTTTACACCCATATTCCGCCAGTTCTGTTTGAGTTACAAGCATGGGGCGTACTGCCATCAATTGGATAATTCTAGACAGACTCTGTGGTTTCTACAAAAAAATACTGATGGAACAACAATTTGCCCGATCCGGAAATCGAGCCCAGTACTTCGTGCTAAACAATTAGGTATTCAAAAGACCGTAACAAAGAAATTATTAAAAAAAGTGTTGATTAGCCAAATAGGCGATAAGAATCGGGCTCAGTCTATGCTATGTATGTTTCAACCATTTTCGTAGACCGCAGCACTCGTAGCCTCGTAGCACCATGCCTACGAAAACAATACTTGATTACATTTTTTTTTGTTGTATATAAATATAAAACTTATAGAAACATTAACCTAAATTTGGTCTTGTATGAGGCCAAAAAAAAATGCTCCTTCCCCCGCAATTATAAAGTTTAACATTGTGTGAAGTTTACAAATAATGTTTGCTATAATTTCGGTGCTTTATTACAAAGCAAAACTTGCTACTTACGTTACTTTTGCGGATTGCTCGCGACAACGGCGCATGTGATTAAAACGACGACATCTCTTAAGTTACCTAAGGTTGCTTGTTGAACAAAAGTCTAGTTTTGCCTTGTTATGACCGCACCACATACAAGGGAAAGCATTTCAAACTGCTCTGTTTAATTTCAGTTCAGTTTTACGATGTGTTTCATAACATGATCCCCTAATCCTGTTTGTTTATATTATTATTTACATTAACTTCTCACACACTATTAATATTCCCCTGTGCTCTGACCTACTTGCATTTTTAGAAAGAATTCTACTGGAAAATGGACATTAGGGTTAAAAGAATATGGCTGAAAATAGCTAATGATTGTTTGAAATCTAGTTCTGGATCTTTCTTTGGGAGATATTTGCATTCGATTTTCCGCAATGAGGAAGTATTTTTTAGTATGTCATCATTGTCAATCATAGTTTTATGCTAATCTATCTGTATCCAAGAACACCAATTTTTGGTCTTTAATGCTAGTTATTTGCAATATTGTAAATAATTAATGCTACAATGCACAATGATTGCATGTGTTACCACAATCCCACGGATCTGCAAAATAAATAAGAAACTAATTTCCTGTAAACGAGGTTGCGGATTGTTCGAAAGAGATACCGTGGCAACGGAACACAAAGGGCAAAAGAAGGAACATGGATGGGATTTAGTTAGTAAAAGTCTGACATTCCCTTCCGTTCCACCCAAATAGAGAGAACTTATTTGACGATTTCACTATTAAAAAAAAGCATTCACAGCGTTAAATACTAAATTATGAAGTTAAGAAGAACTATATCATCAAAATCCAACAAGTTCTAAAATAACTCGACGAACATTAAACATATTTTATTATCATCAACTATCATAACAAATCCAGCTATAATGAAAGTTTTATAGTCGTATAAAGTATTTTTATACATTTGGTTTATCCAGTCTTTAAATTGTGTGCTGAAGTCTAGACTAGTTACGATCTCATACACGCATAAATATAAGGATTTATTTTGCGTGGATTGTAAATTTTAACTTACAAAAATTCACAGAAACTCTCGTGTTATAAGTAATAGTATGTTTCTTCTCAGAGTTTAACCTACTTATATGTGTAACAAAATAATTGTTTAGCATGTTTTGGGACAAGACTAGGTAGATGATGGTTCAGCAGTTTTTAGCGTGAAACCTTGTAACATAGAATTGTACACTAGAAAAGATGCTACCAGCGCCCTTTTGAATGCCTTGAAACTGTGTTCTCTTTCCGAATAAACTCGGCGTATAAGGGATGTAACCTGATTCCTAGTTCAGACACAAAGTAACAGATGGCGTTAGTCGTAGTGAACTAAATAGGTAATACTGGCACAAAATGAGACCAAAACCTTTTTTATTTAAAAATACGCAAATAATCGCGATATCAATATAATTGGTTATTCTGAATCTTAAGCTACTAAGTTAGGTAGGCCAGTGCTTACCTAAATTAGGTGCTTACGAAGAAGAAGAAGGCAAGTGGGTACTTGGCAGTCCTAGTACCTACTTGCCTACCTCATAAGATTCCCTTCATTAATTAAATATACCAGCCAAGCATTCATGTTTAAAAGACCTCTGAGATAGGCAGTGCCTACCTGCAATGCACGCGCCTGCACAAAGTAGATAGGTAAATAATTAGTACCGAATGTGTCGAAAGCTAAACAGGGGGACAATCTCTTCAAATAAAACTTTCATATTTGTGCAACGACTGAATAGGGTTTACACATAATCTATTCAGTAGCACAAGTCAATCCAATACATGATTTACTTTTCCATCATCTTAAATCTGACTTCTGCTACTTTGTCTATGCCTTTAGGACTGTCACTAAGTAGTTTCGAAAAAGACAAGTAGAGTCGAACGAAAGTAGTGCTGCACTTGTGTGATTGTTTTCAAAATTGATCTAAAGTAAAAAGGGGCAATAAAACAAAATATTTCACTGATACGACATTTAATAGCTTCTCTAGTAATAATAATATACTTTATGACAATATTCCTTACAATAATTTATTCACAGTACAAAAATAATTGTACATTTAAAAGCTACGCGATTAGATAAAAGCCTCTTTACAATTTACAGAATTATAATAATTATGTATTTCTATATTAATTTTACAAATCTCGATAATGCTTAATTTAAACGGGTACTAATAATACTTAAATATATAGGTATTAAACTTATCATTCAGTTCCATAGACGTATTTCATTCTTTTAAATAATATTTCCGATTACATATATCTTTTTTTACGACTATCCGATTTAAATTTGGCATTTTATTCTTAGTGTATTCGTCATTCAAATATACATTTTATGAATATTAATTAATTACTCTAATATAACATCCCACTTGTTCTGTCCTCTGACCTACTAAGTCGAATAGATACCAATAGTTAAGTTTCGAGAAACTGGCCTTTTATTTAAAAAAAATATAAATACTCCCGATGCCTTTTAATATTTTTGCCAAAAATCATCAATCTTTTGCCCTTATCCCAAATTTTTCGGTTTGCGTTTTTGCAAACACAGGAAGGTGAGGCCCTAACACGAGCTCGCTGTACGTAGATTGGCTTTTTCACAATTGTTTTATTTTTGTATTGGCTTATTCAATGTGGATTGGTGCCCAGTCGGGCTTGTGACCGTGAGACCAACGGAGCAGTCGGGGCTTGCGAGCGTGAGACCAACGGAGTAGTCGGACTTGCGAGCGTGAGACCAACAAAGCAGTCAGGCTTGTGACCGTGAGGCCAACGGAGCAGTCGGGCTTGCGACCGTAAGACCAACGGAGCACTCGGGCTTGCGAGCGTGATACCAACGGAGTAGTCGGATTTGCGAGCGTGAGACCAACGGAGCAGTCGGGCTTGTGACCGTGAGACCAACAAAGCAGTCGGGTTTGTGACCGTGAGACCAACGGAGCAGTCGGGCTTGCGACCGTGAGACCAACGAAGCAGTCGGGCTTGCGACCGTGAGACCAACGGAGCAGTCGGGCTTGCGACCGTGAGACCAACGGAGCAGTCGGGCTTGCGACCGTGAGACCAACGGAGAAGTCGGGCTTGCGACCGTGAGACTAACGGAGCAGTTGGGCTTGCGCACTATAATATCTTCCGCGCTTATGGCTCCGCTGAGATTGGCCACCGTGGCCGTGTTTTCTTAATGTTTATACCGCGAACTCGTGCTAGTGTGTCTTTTCGACTTGAAACTTATTGCTACTATATTAATGACAAAGTAAATAAATGCCTCGATATTTCATCTCATATTCATTTAAATAAGAATAAATAATTAAAGAGGTATGACTAGACTTCAACTGCTGATTATACAAGCCCTTTTTATAGATTCAAATGTTTACAAATTAGGTACTGAATTTTGACGGCGCGAGTGGCGCAGTGGCTTAGCGATTGACTGCTGCGTAAAGACATAATGCTTTTTAAATTGTATAATGAAACACTAACATGGGAAGTGAAGTAGCTGTCTTAATTATTTAGTCTGTGCTAATACTACGTATGGTACAGCGAGTTAGCTACTCGGCCTGTAGACACTGACGGCGTGTGTCCGCGCACACGCCGCGCACTGGCGCTAGAGCATGACGTCACGTGCGGGCGCGTGCTAATACTACGTATGGTACAGCGAGTTAGCTACTCGGCGTGTAGACACTGACGGCGTGTGTCCGCGCACACGCCGCGCACTGGCGCTAGAGCATGACGTCACGTGCGGGCGCGTGCTAATACTACGTATGGTACAGCGAGTTAGCTACTCGGCCTGTAGACACTGACGGCGTGTGTCCGCGCACACGCCGCGCACTGGCGCTAGAGCATGACGTCACGTGCGGGCGCGTGCTAATACTACGTATGGTACAGCGAGTTAGCTACTCGGCCTGTAGACACTGACGGCGTGTGTCCGCGCACACGCCGCGCACTGGCGCTAGAGCATGACGTCACGTGCGGGCGCGTGCTAATACTACGTATGGTACAGCGAGTTAGCTACTCGGCCTGTAGACACTGACGGCGTGTGTCCGCGCACACGCCGCGCACTGGCGCTAGAGCATGACGTCACGTGCGGGCGCGTGCTCGTGCACGGCGCGCTGTCAGTCGCGCGCCGACACCAGCACCAGCAGCTGCGTGCGCCGCGCGTCTACTGGCGCCCGGGACAGGCTGCTGCTTCGGCCTCTGTTTAGTATCTGGAAGTGTATTTAAAGAATGTTATTACAATGCAAATAGAGATTTGAACAAATATATAACAAAGAAAGCTTTTAGTTTATAAAATCAAATAATCACTAGTGCAAAGGTGCGCCAGAAATTAAATTAAACAATAATAAGTAACTGTAGATTTGTTTCTTGGTAATTTATTCTTTGTTGGGCGCCAATACTCAAATTGGCGCCCAAATTGGTACTAGAAAATCTTCATTATTTTATAAGATTTTAAAGCACTAAGGAATTAAATATTTACCGTTGCAACAGAATGTGACCTTTTTGTGTGAGTGGAACTTAGCAGATCAGAGTTGGCTGTGGAGTCAGATCTGGAGCGGGCGGTACCACGCGCGTGACGCTTGCGGCGGCGGACGCACCACAACCACTTGTATGGGGGAACGCGTCTGCAATCAAAGTTATACCCACTTGTACGGTGCTACTCGTCTGAAATTGAGTATGAATTTGTATGTAGTGTGATGTTTGTCATGTTAGTTAGTAAATGTTTATATAGTAAATAGTTTACAATAAAATACATAAATAATATAATAAAATAATATAACTCTTGTTTGTGTCTATGTGCCTCAAACTAATGTTTTCGCGCACCATAAAGGAGTGACCATCCTTATCGACGCGGTTATGGCTTTTGAGTCATTCAGAAGGAGTTTTGTATTAATTTAATTTAAACGAAAAATTCAACTTTTGTTTCGTTTCGATTTCAACGACGGGACTCAACACCGCGGCGTTAAGCATGGTCTTACCCAAAAGCACATGAGTAGATAAACGGAACAGAGACAAAGCTTCATACAACCGCGCGAATCGGTTGCACTACTACAAGCACGCGGAGCATGTGTGCGTGACCACTGGCCGCTTGTCGCGTACGCGGCGAGACTGGAAAAAACCGGTTTACGTAGGCACAGCCAGTTGACAATCTCAGGGTTCGTGCGACGCACGTTTTTTGTTTTGATATTTGCAAGTTTGAATATTTTAATATAACACGTGGTATTTTATTAATAATAATGGTTGTTTATTGTACTGTGTGTATGAATAATACTTTAAAAAATATAAAATATCATACTTTAACTATCCCAAGGAGTACAATAGGTAATTAAATATTTGATTATTACTTTTTCAAGTACATACCTTTATTGTATTGCATGATCCTTTTTTAATAAGAAAAGGATACTATACGGTGTGTTTTTACCTTTTTATTATTATTCCAAGCTTTTACTAATTATTTGTAGGTATGTGGGTGGTTTAAATATAAAAATAAAATTATTAGAGTAAGTAATTTCTAAAGTATTATGTCATACTGAATAATAAAACTATTTAACAAATGTTTTTTTTTTATTTGTCTTAACCTATTGTGACAACCCTACCAAAATAAGTAACAATTTTGGACGTTCTTAGGAATTTTTGTCTCTGTTCCGTTTATCTACTCATGTGCCAAAAGTACCTAAATCCTAAATCCTCTAATTATATTTTACATACCTGAGACTAGTATAAATGTGAGGTGAGAACATGCAGCATATTAAAGGATTTGCAGCTGAATTCAACGGCGCAAGGCTCTGAATGAGGGTGGCTATAGCCAAGTTGTTCTGCGTTGGTGGTATGTGGTTGTACACTTGCAGGAGATCGAACACGATGTATGGTGACCAACAGAGCACGAACACTGAGGAATAAAAGAGTACACACTACAGTCAGACTTGAAGTCAACGTTTAACTAAATAATAATAGACGATCGAACATTCTAGCAGCGATGACAAAGAGATACAAGTCAAAATATTGTATGGGAGGACATGTTTTTCAACTGTAAATGTAATTTGACGATAATATTTTTGACTGTACGGTTGGTACAGTGGCTGAGCGATTGACTGCTGCCCTGCGTGGGGTGAGTTCGATCCCCCCACGGTGCAGTTATTTGTATGGAATACAAATAGTTATTTCGGGTTCGATTGTCTGTGTATTTGAATTTGAATGTGTGTACACACACCCACGATTGAAAAAAAAATAATACACACAATTTTGAGAAATTTATAAAAACTACTGAACCTTTAATTTATTTCCCGTTGAAACTCATTCTATAAACTGAAAAAGAATAATTGGCATTTACCAAGGCCCTAAGTTAGCCCTGAGACAAAGCTAATAAAATAAAATTTTGTCCCGGATTTAATCCTTACTAATATTATAAAAGCGAAAGTGAGTTTGTTTGTTACCTCTTCACGCTTTAATGGCTGAACCGATTTTAATGAATTTTGGTACAGATATAGTTGGGAACCAGGAGACGGACATAGGCTATTTTTTTTTTAAAGTGGGATTTGAGTGAGAAAGAGGGAAGAAAAGGGAAAACTTGGCGTTGCTATTATAAATCAATAAGGCGCAAGGGGAACTGTTACCCCGAATTTAACGCGAGCGAAGCCGCGGGCAAAACCTAGTACAAAATAAATTTCCCGATTCAATTTGTAAACAAAAACTCAAATAATGTTATTATTCTTGTTACATTTACCGAGAGTATTTAAATTGCTAACGTATGGTAATTATCTCATTTCATAAGCGGAATGCTTTCCTATTAAACAGTATGAAACTACACTAAAACTGTTAAATGACAAAGTGCCGTATAATCGCAAAACAATTCGGTGGATGAACAATTTTGTGAACTTTATCCTGTTCTGATTAAATATTAATGAGGCTGTAATAAAGTTTTGCGAACAATCAATGTGTAATCGTGTTGCTTTTGAAATTTATGTCTTAATTAAATTACGAAACGTTTATATTTGGAAATCATAATTATTTCAGTTCAACTAAGTGAGGCTCTAAGCATAAGCGCATGGTGTAAACGTTATGTGAAATTGACGATTTTCAAATTATATTCGTTTTACATTTATTATTTTCATAATACCGCCGATTTTTTTTTAATTAGTGCTAGTAGGCTGTTACATAGTGTGAGCAATATGTGTTTAGCTGCAGTAATTTCTGCATTAGTTATTTTCTTTTCGGTGTTCTGTTTTAATTTGCTACTGTTATGTCCATTGAATTGAGTTTTATTGAGGTTTTTATAAGTGAAGACTTGTAATTGGCTGACAATCTTTTTTGGAAAATTTTGTTATTGTTCTCTTTAGCTGTAAGTCTTCCATGTTTAATAAATAAATAAATAATTATCTAATCATAGTTGTAAAAAAATATTTATATCTATTCTGATAATGCTGATTGTACTCTTTGCAAATAATTTTAAATGCTATGTAAAAGTTGTCGATGGTTAAGGATTATTTTTAATTCAATATATCAACGTTTTTACTTTACGTTTAATTAAACCGCGTCCTCGTACTAAAGCCTCTAGCTTATTTAAAAAAAATACTTACTGGGCATTATTTATTTCTAAAGATTACTCATGAAACATAAATAATCCTAAAACGTATCCGAAAATAGAGTACAATGCCATAACACGGTCAATGGCTTGCAAGAACCGAACTTGACAAACCATTAAAGAAACAGAGCGTACTAAAATACATTATATTATCTAAATATACCAACCGAAAACAATAACGAATGTCATCTTGACACTTTTGATCTTTGCTCTAGGAATAAGTCCCCTGGAACTGGCTCGTCTTGAATCCGGGTCGCTTTCCACCTGACCTGAAATACACAAATATACGCCACATTTAAATCTAGACGTTAATTCTTACGAATTCTATTTAGAGGATACATAAGCAGCTGTCGGCCGTATCTGGTTCTTGTATCTCTTTGGTGGCGGATTAAGTGCTTTTTTTGTTTTATTGTGAGTTTTAGTTATTCGCCCGTTAACAGTTCTGGCGTTTGAAAGGGCGAGATGATAAAAATAATGTTTCAAGATCGTTTTTAAGCGGGTGTTAGCGATTTGGAAGGTCATGATCGAGGAAGTGTGCTGCCGTTTGATTTACGAGCGAACAGCGGAACTGTTATTATGGTTTATATAAAAATATAACATACAACTGGTAGCATTGCTTTTTTTTTATCGACTACATCTACAAATAATTAATGTTAATGAAAACCAAATGCTAAATCGGCTTGTACTAGCAATTATACACACATTATACGAAGCAGCTAATTAAATTTTATTTATATTTCAAAATACCCACCATTTCTCAAAGTCTTTGTTCTTCTAGAATTAATAGGCGGGCTCATGACGACTGCCTTACTCTTAGTCCATATAGTGAGGACTATCACAGCGTAGCAGGCAGCTATCGTCAACGCTGGTAAGACGAAGATCATGATGGAAACAATGGACATCCAGATCTGCCACCGTTGGGGGGTCCCTAGTTCTATCCAACATTGCATCTGACCTGGAAAGGGTGCAAAAAGATGTTAGAATTTTTTTGAATTTTGAAATCCACGTTTAAAGATGTTGTTAAGTTTTGATCAAACCTGCAAACGGACAAAATGGGGCTGCTATATAAGCTGTTTTATTTAATCTTATTCCAGTGTGGGCAAAATATGACGCTAGACATTCCATAGAGAGCTGTATCTTTATCACACTGGAATGACATTATAACATCATAATGACCCAAATACACTCTTGAAATATAGAGCACCAAAGTATTTCTTATTGTCCGCAACTAATGCACCCAAAACTTCATACAAATTACAATAAAATTGAATTTATGGAAAAAACGGCAAATATTTGTATGAGAAAAGTATTTAATTTTATTAATCTCTATTTAATAATTTATGTACACACAGTAGACCAGACAAGAAAAAACACATAAAAATTTGAGTGCAAAGGTACTGCTTATTAGTTAATTTTAATTAATAAGCAATTACAAAATTTAAATAAAATTGCTTAATTTTGTGAATAAAGTGTTTCAATTTAAGCAATGCAAATTCGGCCATGGATAAATCACTAAATTATCAGGGTAAATTAATGTTGCCTAAAGTCAATTTACTAAGATGGCGACCGATGGGAAAGTGGGTCAACATTTGAAACTGGACCATTTTTTTCATTAACTATGCTATCGCTATAAGGACCCTTTTCTCATTTCTTGTGGCTGAAATGTAAAAAATGGACCCGACCCATCTCGGTTTGATTTCTTCCGGGGTGAAGCTACTTTGGGGTTAATTTTGTGAATACGAAATGCGATATCAATCTTGTCGAGAATCTATCATTTTGATTCTAGTGAAAATGAGTTTGTTTGTTACGTCTTCAAGCCTAAATGGTTAAACCGATTTTGATGAATTTTGGTACAGAGGTAGTTGGGACTCTGGAGACGGACATAGGCTAATATAATTTCTTTTTAAGTGAGAAATAAGGGAGAAAGAGGAAACAAAAGGGAAACTTAGCTTTGCTATTACAATAAATAAGACGCATGGGAACTGTGTTACCCCGAATTTAACGCGAGCAAAACCGCGGGCAAAAGCTAGTTATTGATAAAACAATGTGAACAACGTCGTAATTTTCTTGCAAGAGTTAACTAAAAACTGTCAAACTTTGCAAAGCCATTTTGCTATAAGTCATCAGTGTTTGTCTTTGGTTAGACAAACTACCAACCAACAAAAAACCGGCCAAGAGCGAGTGAGACTCGCGCACCGAGGGCTCCATACAAACTTGAGACATAAACGGCCATATATTGTGACTGTGTAAATTCAGAGGGTTTATATCACAGCTTCAAGGGACCTCAGTCTGACGGGTTATTCACCAACTGGACACAAGAGACTGGACACACGTGTGTCCAGTTGGTGAAACTCAAAGTTAGTATCACTTATTATTTCGTCATCTGGACACGCCAAGATTTTCATTCGTGTCCACTTAGTGAAACTTAAATTATATCACTTTTATGTTTTCGCCAACTGGACACAACTATTTTTTTTGCAAAAAAGGGTACAGTCAGGTACATAATCGCCTCAATTTCATGAAAAAGCTGCCATACTTTTTTACTTGAAAAACCTTATTAGCTTCTACGAGTATTTAAGACAATTTTTGAAATAAAACAAATTTAAGTAATATCATGACGATTTATTAATGTAAAAATACTATACTTAACTAATGTTAATTTTTTGATTACCTGTAGGTGCTTTTATAACATCAGCGTGACAATATTCAATATAATCTTCGAGTATCACAGAAAAATCATATAAGGTCATACATAAACACAGCAAAATATATTTTTATATTTTTCAAAGTTAAACGCAATGACGTTTTTAACCTTTAAAGATACACTCCACTCTTATACAAACTTGCAAAGCTTGCTTTTTATTAAATGTAGTTACAGTAAAATTTGTACGAGTACGGAGCAACGCCACATTGAAGATCCATCATTATTTTTCCTTAGGTGTACATATTTATATCCATCTTTTAATAAAATTGGACGATTTCTTTGGGAATTGATGAATGAAAATGTATTTCTGTTAGCCAATGATGGGCCTGCGACTTCTTCAATAGACATATTTGTCTTTACATGAAACAATAAACAAGATTTTTTTAAGAAAAAATAAAATATAACGGGATTGCTAACCTAAATTAACTTAAAAAATACAATATTAAATCTAAAACTGAGTAGGTACTTACCTATATTAAAATCCACGTCACTTTTAAATGGCACAAATACTGCACTTAATGCACACGCGAAACGAAGTAAACTGATAACGAATTATGACCAAAGGGTTACCGGGTTGGGATTTTTTACCTGCTCCAACCAATCAGAGCAAACTACGTCATTGTTAGTCGCCGGCCGCCGGGAATACAGAAAGTGTAATAAAACTGGTTACATGTTGAAGATTATAAAACAAGGATAGAGATAGTGACTGTCAGTGTTAAAAATACATTAAATTCACAAATTGTGAATAATTATAAAATTACATACTTAATTACCCATTCTCAGTAGTGGGACGTTCAGTGGCCGATGATGTTTGACACAAAACATTAATGTGCTTGACTGTACTTTATCTTGAATTCGGGTAAAATGCGAACTTGTGTCCAGTTGGCGAAAACATAAAAGTGATATAATTTAAGTTTCACTAAGTGGACACGAATGAAAATCTTGGCGTGTCCAGATGACGAAATAATAAGTTATACTAACTTTGAGTTTCACCAACTGGACACACGTGTGTCCAGTCTCTTGTGTCCAGTTGGTGAATAACCCAGTCTGACAGACGGACAATAAAGTAATCTAATAAGGGTTATTTTTTTCTTTTTGAAGTACAAAACACTAAAACAATGTAATTCCTGTATCACTTTGTAATTTAAGATAGCTTTGAACCCGCTCGCTTAAGTAGTATCCCAGTACCAATACTAACATAGTTTACAAGATACCCTCTAGTTTAAATATTCTATAAACCTATCCGGCTTCAGTACCCGAATAGTTTCCGATATCCCTACTCCAACTGGCTATAATTTCAAAAGTTATCAAAGTGGTATCTCGCCTCACCTTGAACTTCTTTGACTTCGTACAATATAAGAAGTGGTATTGAGAAGACTATGCTGATCAGCCATGCAGACACAATTAGAGCTCTTGCCCGATTCCCTGAAATTCAATAAAGAGAATTTTAAAATACAATTTTAGGAGGAAAAGTCGCTATCGTTTGATTTAACGGAGGCGTAAAAATTTAAAAGGAATTTCATATCTTATTTTTCTTTTTCTATAAATTATTTTGGTCTCAAAAGTCATGGTATCTATTTCGATGTTTTATCACCTTTCTTTTCTTAAAAAAAAATCAACCTTAAACATTATTTGATTTCGACTTTTCCTTAGATCTGTTTTCCGCGAATGCCCATAAATCTTATCTCAAAAAATGTCTTTGAATATTTAATACCCCTTATTACCGAATTCGGTCATAAGAAAACAAAATGTCAGAAGCAAGTTTTAATTGCCAGTAAAATGTTAAAAACTCTTCATCATTAAAACATTGCTTAAGTATTATTTTTATTACTCTTGCCAAAGTTTTTATTCCTGCAATATTTAACAAGTTCACGACTTTTTTTCAAAATTTATTCAAATTTTGACGCTGTAAAACACACACAATGTTATTGATTATTATCACTTTACTTTAATGTCCATACAAAATTACATTGTGGTTGTAATAATTTCTTCCTAACATAATATTCTAAGGTTAACAGAAAGCGTTATATCGACTTGCAAGCTATTACGATGAATGCAATACAATCAAATCAATTAAGGTTATTAAAAAGTTAACTGTTTCATACAAACTGCAATAATATTTAATTATATGGATTCTGCGATCATTGTGCTGACAGTCGTATCTGCCCATGGCCTAATTGACAAGAGCCTTGACCAACACCTAAGGAAGCTCGTTAGGCAGCCTGATCAAGGATCTGCTTTAAAAGGCAGTACTCCTGGATACGGCCTGCATTGTGAGGAGGTTCCTGTCTCTGGAACCCTTACCACCAGTAGCTTGGACCCTGTTCCATCGGGAACTTTTATTTGTATTTTAAAATATTTTTTTTCTTCGTTTTTTGATTAAAAAAAATATGTGTAAAAATAAATAAACGATATAATTATGAACACGGTCGATAAAATCTGAGGTTGGTGATTAATTTTATGTATTTAAACAAAACATCCAACAGTGATAATCTACCTATTGTGCGTTGATTTCTTGTATTGAAATGAAGAATGAAGATATGTTAAACTCACAGCTTCCAGAGAAGTTCATCGGGTTGGTGATAGCATCACAGCGGTCTATACTGAGCGCCACAAGCACGTACGTAGACGCATACATCACTACAGCCTGTAAAAGATAGAACAACTTATAACATATATGTCTTAATAATACTGAAACCCTAAAATGACCAAAAAAATGTTTACCGTACGTTTTTAGGATTCCGTACCTACCGCAAAGGGAAAAATCAGTTTTTTTATTGGATCAGTTTGTTGACCGTCTGTCTTTCTGTCAGGGTCTTGACAGACAGGCAGATTTACAGACAGACAGATTTTATCTCGAGAACGCGTAGTTTTTTTTTTATTTTTTATTTGGCCACTCTCTGCTAAACTCTCTTGAGTTTTTTATCTGCTTAACCGGGCTATCCTGTGGTGACCTTAAGAATTTAAGGCCCCCAGCCAGGGCTAAAGACTACTATCACCCCCTGTGGGATCGAGCCTCGGCTTAGGGGGTCATGATTGGAAAGACTATGAAAAGGGCCAGGTCGGGTTATTATTTGGGGACTTTTAAAACTACTAGCTCAACTCGCGGGTTGGCTATTATAGCAAGGGTCGGACTCTAGTTTTATCATCGGAAAACGCGGCGGGCCTCTGCGATGAGGCCAGAACGGATCGCGAACGCGTAAAGGCATCGAGTTGGAATTATAACCTTATCCTCAAGTCTGAGGTCCCTTTGTGCTATGAAAAAGTCAACCTTCTAAGTCTATACAATCAAAATATATGGCTATTTACATATATCGCAAGTCTGTACGAAACCGAACCTCTTCAGCGGTTTTTTTCAAAATCTCTCACTGAATGAACCTACTCAGACTTTTATTCAAAGCTAACACTTTATAGAATAAGTTTTTAATATCAAATAATTACTGAAGCTTTTTACCAAACCTTTTCTACATAAAAGAAATCGTAGTTAGTACTCAAGCTCAATTAACCGTGTGGTCATTTAAGTTCTGAACTGCGTTTTCAGAGCCAGCAAAGTTTAATATGTCTTCAAAATTTTTGCAATTATTTAATAGTCTAGAAAAGATTTTTAATGATGATTAAAGATGTGAACTTCGAACGATGTTGGGCATAAATTTATTATTCATCATTATTTTGCCCTAATCATATTTATTTTCAATCGGCGTAACATGCCACTTGTATTTTTTATACTTCTACTAGCTTCCGCCCGCGACTTCATCCGCGTGGCATAGTTACTTTGGGCAAACGCTAACTTTAATCACCGTGATGATCGAAAAAATATATTTTTCTCTCCCCTTTTCTTCCTTCTTTCTCTCCCTTTTCCCACTTTTTTTAGCCTATGTTTGTCTCCAGGGTCCCAACTATCTCTGTACCAAAATTCGTCAGAATCGGTTTAGCCATTAAGGCGTGAAGACGTAACAAACACATAAACTCACTTTTCCTTTTATAATATTAAGTAAGGATATTACTCGTTATCTCAGCAATCAACTCTTTTCTAGCCATATCATCTTTCAAACTCATTCATCCATCATAGAATCATACCATTCACACCCAAAACATTTCTTACCACATGGTCCCCATTCCCTCGCATCACATGCTACCTTTGCCACATAATTTTGAAAAAGGCTTTAAAATAATTGTTGTTTTCGCGAACATAATAAGTTGGTAACCTACTTTTACACGGGCCTAATTAAGTAATGACAGTTAGACAATGAAGTTAATCCTACCCCTTGCTGTCTGGCACAGAATGATAAGCACATTATAAAATTGTTTTATAATTATGTATGTGTTTCAAATAAACGTGGGACCACTCCCAAGTGAATTTTATAATCCGCGTTACTTCGTTGTTTCAACATTCTCAGAGCCATTCACAGTAATTTTATCTACTACTTACTATCTGTGCCCAGCGGTTTCATTCGCTCCTCAGCTCCTTAGTGTTGTAGCGTGATGCCTATGTTACTCAGTGACAATGCAGAATTAAAACGGTCAAAGATTTTTTGAAATTTGGTCCAGTAGTTTTTGAGTTTATTCGTAACACATTACAAAAATACCATTTTTACTCTTTGTAATATTAGTGTAGATGTCTGAGAGTTTGGTTAAGTTTTAAAGGTTATTTCTGGATGCGTTGTTTCTTGTAAAGTTTCAGCAACAAGTTCAGTCGTCTGCAGTGCTTGTTTTGTATTGTATTTATTACACACTACATGAATCTATAATTTGTGAGAAGAACATTATTTCATTCTATTCTATTTCATCAGCTATAAAGTGCCTTTAAAAGAAAGATATAAATGTTGATGGATGGAGAGGAGGAGGCAACCCAAAGAAAAGTTGGATGGATTGTGTAAGGAATGATATGTAGGAGAAAGGAGTTAATGATGCCGTCACGTCTGACAGGGGAGAATGGAAGATAAAAACGTGTTGCGCTGAAGCCAAATAGAATGGGACGAGGGCAGGTAAATGATGATGATGATGATAAAGTGCGGTTGAGTAAACATTTCACTCTGCCTGAATTTTAAGCAATTAAACATATTACACACTAATCTGCATAGTCCTCATGTAAGTTGACCAAGATTTTTTGTCTGGACCTTAAAAGGGACTATGACCTCTGAGTTTGTTTCGGCTGTTTCTTCTCAGAGTAGTAGTCTCGGATACGAAACACTGGCCCCATCTAGTTAAAAAAAAGACGTGTAAAAGTGTTTGTGAAAACCTACTTGCAAAATAAACATCATTAGTAATTATTATTTATTATCTATGTATCTAAAATAACCCGTAGGTTGTTATTTCTAATGACTTCATTATTGTATTGTTTAGAATTGTCTGTACATACAATATGAGTCAATTAAAATAAGAAACTACAACAGATGTGCGTTAGTTCATTTGTTTGTTATTAGTATCGGTCGCGGTAACCAGAACGCCCCTGTTAACTGATTTATATATTCTCTGTTTGTTTTGGCGCCGAATTAACTTTTAAGAACTGTTTTATAGTCAGCTAATGTTGTTATAATATTTTATTCATGGTTCATAGTAACAAGAGGAACATATCATGCTTCTTTTTTGTAAAAATTCTTAACTGTGGAAATTAGATTTATTTTACTTTTTAATAAATCACGAGTCAATTTAAAGTGTGTTTTTAATATTGTAAAAAGTGTTTCTTTTTTTAATGTAAACAAATTTTCGCATCTACTAAATTCATCATTGTGCTGTCCATATCCTTCTTAATTTATTAGCGTAGCGTGTCTCATAATGTATACAATTACTTGCAGTAATCACATAATATGTGATAATATTATTATGACAATAGAATTTCACACACTTTGTTGTTCGTATGTCTGTCAAAAGCCTTTATTTAGGGAACGCATGGAGGTATCGAGTTGAAATTAAAACCATATAGGTACTCAACTCTGTGGTCCCGTTGTGCTGTAAAACCAACGCTCTAAGTAAGCAATCAAAAAAATATGGCTGTGTATGTCGCAAAGTACAGAACCGTCGGTGCGCGAGTTCGACTCGTTGGCAATTTTTTTTTAATATTGCAACAGGAGGATTCATTTAATGTTAACAAACTTTCAGCCTGATTGTATCATAGTGCTGACCATTATCCTACTTAATTTTTAACCGTAACGTGTCTCATAATGTTCAAAATTATTTAAAGTAATCACATTCATATACTATGACAATCGATTTCCGCACACAATTTCGTTATTTATTAAAAAATAGTATACTCAATGTATAATGTATTTACGCTATTAATATAAGTTTTGAATATAAGTGTTTTGGTTACACTGTTAAATTATATTCTTTTTTAAATAAACAAATATATAATCAGTTTGAGTTGAATTCATGAAGGTAAATAACAACGTCAGTTCAAAAGTTTCTGTCTATTCTCAACAAAATTTCGGACGGGGAATAACGAAATTCAGACATCGCTTTTGGTCGCAGGTGAACACAATGTCTTTCGATACATCTTTGTTAGATAAAATATTGGTTTTACTTAGTGGATTATTTTTAGAAACTTTGTCCGATCACATTTGTTAAGTGCAACGTCTTCGTCATTTGCATAGTAAAGTACTGTAGAGGTTTTAATACCATTACCCAAAGCCGAGTACAGGCTAGTTAGCTATGACGTTTGAATACTGAGGTTGTTTAAATAACAAGAGAAGAAAATGGCGTAGAAAGTGAGTGACATTGATAAAATTATGTATTAAAATATAATTTTAAAGTATTGTCTACGTGCTTTCAACTACGAATAGTTCTCCACACTCCACAGTACCTAGCCAAGTTCTTGTTTTTTTTTATACAAGAACTATCTTATGCACGGGGCTTTGCCCACGTGGGTGTCGGTAATTATCCCACAGGATCGTACTACCAGGATAAGAAGAAATGTACGTGTTAATTCAAATTATAAACTATCTGGGGCCAAATTTCATCGAAATCCGGAGAGTAATATTGACTAAAACCCATTCAAGTTCCTTCTATTGCCCTTTAAGTTCCGGGGCCGCGGTACTTTTTTCGAACAGCCCGCAACCCCGGCAGGCGGCGGCCCTGTCAGGCTCTTCTGATAGCCCATTACTTAAACAGACCTCTGTTGCACGTAATAGAATCTCCACTTAACCTCATTTCAAACCATCATCACTACATTCAACTGCAGAATAAACAATATTTGAAATCATCCAAGAAACACCGAGAATTACACAACACGTTCTTTACTCCGCTTTGAGTTTAGTAACCCAGACGAATTTTGTTTATAATCATATACTAATATTTGTTTAACTTCTACTGACCTGCAGGAATTTCACTGACTTGCACATAAATTCACCGGCCAGCCACGCTATGGTTATCTTCTGAATTATATCTGGGAACACGTAGATCAGCCCCACGAAGAGATCTGGAAAGGATTTTAAAAATGAATTTTAGGAGTCTTTAATTATTTATTAGGTACTAGCTTTTGCCCGCGGCATCCCTCGCGTTGAATTCGGGGTAACACAGTTCCCCTTTCCTGATCTGCAGGTACCTGCTGCCCTGATAACAAAGAATGCAGTAATCGACATTTTTGAGATTTTCACTTTTTTCCAGAAATGGCATCCCAAGAGGTTCATGTACATGAAAAAAATATATTTTCATAAAAAAATTCACTCGAAGTATGTTTTTTATGTAATGATTTTCGCCGTACTTGCATAAAAACTGCTTCAATGATAAGAAAAAACGCAGTATTAAACATGGCCTAAGAAAGAATGCAGTACTTGCAAGAATACCCTAAAACAGAATGCAGTAATATCCACTACTTCATTATTTTGTTTTAAATTCAGTAGACAAATTGCTAAATTAAAACGCAGTACTCCACATTACTGTATTTAAGTGTAGTAAAGGGTTGCGAAGTCGCAGCAGTGCGATCCATTGCCGCGTTTTGTCTTAGTAAATCAGTTCAGCGACGTCATTCGGTGGAGTAATTACGTGTGCCACGAGCGGGACTCCGGTGCGCCTCTTGTTGTTTTTTTGACGCAACGAAGTTTGGGTGAGTATAGCTAATTATGATAGTCTACTCTAACTTCGATCGAGTAGTTTACAGCAATTTAATGACATTCACATTAGTTTGATATTAATACTAGGAAAGTTATAGGTAGATACAGAAGTCAATCTAATAGGTACTCGTAGGTACTAAGTATCTAAATTGTCCCAAGATATTTATTTATCTGAACTTTGTAATGCAAAAATTGAGCCACAAAAACCAAATTCTAACTAGGTATTTAGTGGACGGTTGTGAATTATCGTTTTCAACCGACTTCTTTAAGACACTGTTAGTTCTTTTGCGCCGCCAAATATTACGTAAGGTGAAAACATGATTTTTTGTTTACGTATACATTGTGTTGGTTTTAGTGTTATTTGATTGGTTTAGATATAAAAGCGATAGGGGAAAAGAAATTATGTAAATAGAGCAATCTGTTTTAAAGTTATTAAGGGTCTTGCATTTAAAGAACAAATTGTTAAATGGACCTACACTTAGATTTATGTTTTTATTCTGTAAACTTTATGTTTTGTAGTTTGTTAATATTGGAGAATAAGTTAATTATAAGATAAGTAATTGGTTTTAATATTGGAGAATAAGATTTTTGCAATGCGGGTGGGTAGGTGTACTTGCGGATTCAACAACACTAGTGCGAGCGCTTGGCGCCGTTCGTAGGTTAGGGTATGAAAAGTGAAGTACCTACATAAATGAATTTGACTTCGGTACCTATCTATTACTTATTTTAATGCCTACTTCATAATTCTTCCTTAAAATTATTCTTATCAATTCTTACTTAATCCATAATGCAGTATTTAATAAATCAATCTGTATCTGTAAATCAGTATTACGAAGTGCGGATGTTTTAATTTTGTTATTTTTCGATCAATAAAGGAAACTTCCTAAGCAATACACTAACTTAGTACCGATTTCGACAGTGAGTAGTGTAGGTATCTTTAATAGTTTTATGCTACTTAGTTCTTGCTTAATTAGTGTCTAATAGATGTCTTATATTTCAGATCATTGTTTTGACAATGAGTACCAAAAACTTCCGCGGTCGAAGCATGTTAGACATGGCGCTGGGAAAATCGAATGAAGTCGCTAAAAATATTGTTTGTGTCGAAGTACAAAGAAATAGTATGACACTACTTGCAAAGACAAGTCATGATGGAAATACGTTGGAAATAGATTTTCTGAAAAGTCAAATAATAAAACAATCTGCTGTACCTGAGCCAGTAAGAAATCAAAAGCCGCGAGGAATAACATTGGAGAGAAAGACTGGTATCTATACTTAAAAAACTAGCTAACATAATACCTGAAAACAGACTGCTGTTTTGGCAAAATCTGCCTGTAAACGATGCCTCTGTCGATCTCATTGCAAATAGAGAGTCTGCAGAATGAATATTAATTTTTTATTTTTAAGTATAGGATTTTTCTTTGGATGTTTTTTTTAAGTTTATAATGTTAGATTTTGTTTGATAGCTAGTATTTAAATAAAGTTTTCAACGTTTTAAAAATGTTGTTTATGGTTTTTATATTAAGAACATGCCTGCATGTAATGATCTGCCTTATTGGAATGTGATAAGTAAATACTAGTAGTTAACTAGTTTTTGCTACTAAGTCATGCCAATGAAAACAAAGACTGAATATTAGAATTACACTGAAAAAGTCTGATTTAATTTAGAAATTAAGAAAGCGCTAAATGGTTCGTAGATGATACCAATATTGTACCTACTTAATTAATGTTGATTAACAGTCTGGCTGAATTTTGTTATTTTTAGTTATATAATGTCGCGATAATTATTTCCTTATTAAAACTGAATTTGCAAAAACATGTTTTTTTTATTTCACCCTAATGCTGCATATTATAAGAACATGAAGTAGGTTTTTAACATCCGTATAGTTTACTCAATACTTTATTTGCATTCCTCTATGTAAACACTTAGGTCGTAGCTAAGAGACTAAAAAACCTTAACCTTAAAATTATGCACCTATATAAGTCCTTGAGAAGACACAATACACTTCAACTTAGTTCCGAGCATATAATAATGGCAATAATTACTAAAAAATAATGCAGTAATCGACTTGTGCTAAGACATAATGCAGTAATACGCGCAAGTGCTGCATTTAGTTTTAGCATCCTGTGACTCGGAAACGACCTGATACTAAACCGAAACGCAGTAATACGTATTATAATTGCATATATTAGTAAATTAAATAAAGGAAAATTATCTCGTAAAAGCTTGATTTTTTTCCGAATTTTTAGATATATATTATGACCAATAAAATACGAACATCTTGCTCAGATGATATGAAATATGTTTTTTGCGTTTATCTCGTAACCGCCATTTTGCGATTACTGCATTCTTAGTTATGACGGCAGCCTGCTGCCTGTAGTTTTTGCCCTTGCGCCTTATTTATTGTAAAAGCAAAGCTAAGTTTTCCCTTTTCTTCCCTCTCCCCCCTCATTTCTCACTTTAAAAAAAAGTAGCCTATGTCTCCAGGGTCTCAACTATCTCTGTACCAATATGTATCAAAATCGGTTTAGCCATTTAGGTGTGAAGACGTAATAACAAACAAACTCACTTTCACTTTTATAATATTTATTAAGGATAACGAGTTTAGTAAAGAGCTTTAAAATATAATCGTATGTGGCGATTTCTAAGCCCACCTACACCAAAACACCAAGATATATTCTATCCCACTCCCGTGCAGTGCCTCCCCTCATTCTTTCAGTTATCCCGATGTTGCGCCTCTTCTTTACAACCCTCCTCCGTCTGCCGTGACCCCATCTAATTGTCTACAATAATTGTATTACGCTGTGTTTAATATGCATATTATTATAAGCTCAAATAATTTAAATCTGTCAGTCGTTTGACGACACGGTTGGCGCAGTGGCTGAGCGATCGACTGCTGTGCTAAGAGTGCCGGGTTCGATTCCCGCACGGAACAAATATTTATATGACCTACAGATAGTTGTTTCGGGTCTGGCTGTTGGTGTATGTGAGTTTAAATGTTTGTAAACCCACCCACGATATAAGAGAAATTCCTAGTGCGCGGCAACGTTAAAAAAAATACAGTGTCAAAATGATTTGTTTTTTTTAAACATAATCATAACATCGCACTTCTAATGCTCAAAGGGTTAGGCAGATCCACATTGAGCTAGTTATATTTTTAGTATCATGTACTGGACGGCGAACCTATTGCCATTAATCATGTACTAATCCAAACTCCGTGCCTGCTACTGTTAAATTCCTTTTGGAAATACGCAATAACATTTTGACCGATCTGAGAATCGAACCCAGGTCTTCATGCTCGGTAGTAGCGCTTGCGACCAGTAGAACCACAAAGCAGTTTTAAACATTGCTAGATTAAACGTGAAGATGATAAAGAAAAGACGTATGGCGCCGCCTAGGCTTGCCTAGAAAGATGTGGCGAGACGATCTGAACGCTCATCACGAAGGCTGACTTCAGGTGGCGCAGGAGAAGAATACATGGGAGGCCTTTGTTTGCTCAGCAGTTGGACAAACAAGCTTAAAAAAAACTGCTTTTTCAGGTCACTGTCTAATTGTTTTACCTTACGAATTTTAATACGCTTTGCAAACTCGCTTACCCCCGTTTCTGTAGTTAAGTTAAAGTAATAACCTGATCTTAAGTAATGACTCATGGAATAGACAAAAATTTTAAAAATGCAAAGCTTATTTTATAACTTTTGAAAGATCTAACTTCAAACAATTACAAATCTACACAATAAAAATCATGTCTTAAAAATTACTTGTTACATTGACTCGTTTATAGATATGGTAGCCTCGTATCTGATTGAAGATCTAAAAGTTGAAGCAAGCGTTTCATTGGCAAATCTCTTGGGCAATAAATAGTAATTATGGACGATAGCTCTGTTAATATATCTACAATAATTAATCCGTTGAACACATCTCCAATTAATAGGAATTAGTGGTCACTGGTCAGCTTGACGAATTGCCTTGTGTCATTTGTAATTGACATAGTGGATATTCAAGGGAAAATTCTGCTATTTAGGTCAAGGATTCCTAATTGATTTGTGGTATTAAATATCTTGAGATGGGCAAAAATAATTGTCACCTATTATTTAAATAAGCGTGCGCAAGCGTGTCGCAAGCGTGACTGCTCAGCATGAAGTCCTGGTTTTTTTTTTTAACATTGCCCTACACTAAGAATTTATCCTGTATCGTTGGTGCGTTTACAAACATTTAAAATGACATACACAAACAGCCAGGACCCGGAACAAATATCTGTAGGCCATACAAAAATTTATTCCGTGCGGGGATTGAACCCGCGACACGCAACGCAGCAGTCGATCGCTCAGCCACTGCGCCAAGCGGGTGTCGTGTGGATTCGATACCTAGGTCCGCCAAATGTTACTAAGTTTTCCATTAGGGATTTTTCAGATTTGTGCCCCATTGATGGTAATAGGCTCGCCCTCTTTTACAAGAGACTTAAACATAACTGGCATAATGTGGATACACTATTAAGTACACCTCTACCTCACCCTACGGGGATTACAGGGTTGATGTTATTTAAATAACTATCATCTTCCATATGTTTTGTCCATATATCACTTACCCACTAAACTGCTGAGTCATTTGAAGTATACTCAACATAATATCATAAGGATGCATTGATGTCAGTTTATTTTAAACACTTCGTTGCATTTCATCGGTTCTTCGCTTTTTCAATTATTACTGTAAGTGTAGACCTTGCCCAAGAAATCCTTTTTACTAAAATTATATTGCCTATGTCTATGGTTTTCACTCATTCGATAGTAACAGCTGATTTACATTTTCATAATTTTAAAATAATTTTATAAATTCTTTAATATTCCGCATCATAAATTACGTCGGTACAGAATTTTATTAATCATTAAGTTTTTACCGTTTCCATTATAAGGAGAGCCTTAAAAACATTGGGCCGTAAAATTTTCCACTTTGCCAGACTTTTTGCTGATGACTATGACGTGTATTGAGTGCAAGAACGTTAAGGGGATTCGGGTCATGCTTCATACCCCTTATATTTTCCCATGGTTGTTATCAAAAGCTCCAAGCATCCATGCATTTCCTCAAGTCGTTTGTACAGGGGAAGTGAGTGCGAAACCAGATAAGGACGTGGCGAACTCAAGATCCCATTATTTGTTTTTCTTTCCCAAAGTCAATATTTGGAGCGCGGAGACCTTTTCCCTTTAATCTTGTTAGGAATGTGCGTTAAGGTGCAAATGGTGCTTTTAAAAGCGTTTGAGGATGTTTATCTTTCAAGTTATCATCTGTATGCCTCTTCCTACTTTCGGATTCGTTCTGATTTTGGAGCAAAGGAAAAATCCTGTGTACTATGCTGAGCACGTTGTTGAAACGATTCAAGAGTAATGATGTGCAGTAATTATTTTAAATACGGAGTTAGTAATGTATCGATTATGCTACGAAGCCAATGTCTTATTGAAAACCAAAACGAGGAAGGTCATCGTATCATTTGTCTGTTTGGAAGAGTAGATTTTGATGCCTTGTTTGACCACATACAACATGAACAATAATTATAAAATATTCAATGACTGAATAGATGGTGATTGGATTTTAAGGTACAAAGGTTATTTATAAAACTTTTGTAATAGATAAGTTTGATCTAATAGATGTACGTAAACGAAACGAACTTTTAATATTTATCAGCTTTCGGAAGTTAAGTAATTCTCTACCTTTTAGTATTTTCTGGAAATCAGTTTTTTTTTCGAATAATTTTTTATCTTAGCTTCTTAGCTTGTTTAGTCATGGTATGGTGGTATCTTACACTATTTATCTATTTATTATTATCGAGTATTTATTTTTCATTACTAAAATATATAGTAGATCGTCCACATGCACAAAGAAAAAAAATATATTATAAAAGATAACTCATAAACTACCCAAGCAATACCTATAACCTAAAAACAAACATACTACACAAAATCCTCTTTTTTTGTAGTCGGTTAAAAATACAAGTAACTTTCAACATTGTGCTTGAAAGATATATTGCGACAAACAGAATTTGTGTTTTCTTAAGTACCTAAGTCTTTAAACTAAGTAAATATTGTGTGCAAAAGCGGTTTGATGTATTTTCCATTATGAGATATTTCAAATTTACGCTACGTTTGCTCTGCATTCGTGCCAGGCACAGTTTTAACTTTTATTTTCTTGGACTTTTCAAACATACCCATTCGTGTTGTTAATCTTAATACCACGAAAAATGGGTCACGATGTAAGTACTGCGGTTTCTATGCAAAGATTTATAAACGAGTGCGACTTAAATCTGACCAGATGACCGCTTTTATTGTACACAGACACAAATTGACTGACCATCATCAATCTTTTCTTTCTCAGCCAACTGATTTTTCTGCCACCAAAATACATCAGCACTTTTACGACTTAAAGAATACGATTCAAAATAGAAAAAAATGTGATTTCTGGATGGTAAACTAAATTGTGTTAGCTCCTAAACTTTGCAAACACGCTGATTTGTTTAGATGCACGTCCGTTTCTTCACTTTAAAACAAAGTTAGTGAACTGTTTGTAGTTTATGATAGAAATAGACGTATGAAGAAACAATTGAAGATACTTCTTGTTCTTCCGAATGACGGGCAGGTCACGGCACAATCAGAAATATCTCATGGGTAGTGATCCCTTAAGGGTTAAGCAGAGTATTGAAACACAATACAACACCCACATTGCACCAGTTGTGTTTATGTTTAATTAAAAATCATCCAGGCAAATGTGAGTCGGAATTGTACACCGTTTAGTACAACATAAACGGCCATATGTTTTGACTGCGTAAACTAAAAGATATGATTTTGCCACAACTCCAAGGGACTACAGACTTGAATATATGGTTTTAATTTCAACTCTATACCTTCACGCGTTCCCAAGAGAAATGGTCTTGACAGACAGACAGACAGACTGAAGGATAACCTAGTGATCCAATAATGGTCCCGTTTTCTTCCGTTAGGTACTGAACCTTACAACCAATAACACTGCACGACCAGGGCATTGAACCCTTGACCTGATACCCAGCAGCTGCGCTTGCAACAGCTAGACCAAAGAGGCCTAAACCATCTTGACTTTGAAGCAGATTGGTGCTAAGGTTCTGATTCAAACTGGTACTAAAAGAGTGCGTGAAAACTGCCACGGTTTTTTATTACGATTAATTCACTTACAAATGTTTTTGATGACCAGATGGATGGACATTAATGAAGCAGGAGTATGGGATCTTAGTAAGTAGTATTTTGTTGTTTCTACCTGCCTTGTGAAAAATTCATGAGACTATTGCTTGATCACTGGCCTTTTAAGATCAATCACAGCAGCAGTTGTTTCCTCATTCGAAAGATATGCCGCGGCCCCGGAACATAAAGGGCAAAACAAGAAACATGGGTGGGTTTTTGATTTACTACCAGCAAACAAAATAGTTCACATAGTTGCTTCCAGTGTTTTTTTATCCAACTCCGCATATTCGTTGCCGTTAAGTATTTTGGCTGGCACACATTCCAGCCGCTCCGTACAAATTCACGCTAACGATACTACATAAAGTTAAATCACATAACCGCAGCTCATATTTTAATCCGGAAGTTTGCGAGTTTGAACGCCGAACAGCTTCCTAATTCGATTGTACGTTTTGGCACAAACAGGGAACAAGCCGGCGTGTCACTGGGTAGCGGATACTACATAAATATGCCATGTCAGTGTGCAGTAGAGGTGTGTTTATAACGAATCATATTTGGATGATTAATTACAAAAAAAAACGGGCACCGAAGGTTCCGTACAAACTTGCGACATAAATGGCCACATTTTTCGACTGCGTAGATTTAAAGATACGACTTTCCACAACTTCAAGGGATTAAAGATTTGAGTATATAATATGGTTTGAATTTCAACTCGATACCTTTACGCGTTCCCGAGATAAAAGGTCTTGACAGACAGACAGATGGACAACGATCCAATAAGGGTTCCGCTTTTTCCTGGTCCCGGTCATACAAATATTTATTCCAAAGCGCAGCGCATCAATCGATCGCTCAGCCACTTCGCTAACCGTGCCATCAATTAAAAATAAAAGAGATTTGGGTATTTATACTTTTGATTAAATAATAAATAAATATCTTGGGACAACTCACACACGGCTATCTGATCCCAAGCTAAGCAGAGCTTGTGTTATGGTAACCAGACAACTGATATACATACTTAAATAATTTATAAATACATACATATTATAGATAAATCACACCCAGACACAGAACAAACAATCATGCTCATCACACAAAGTTTGTCCTGGGTGGGAATCGAACCCACGACCTCCGGCTCAGCAGTCAGGGCCACTAACCACTAGACCAACAGGCCCGTCAAATAACTCAACACCAAGTGGTATAATCAAGAAGCTATTTCCAATATACAGACTTTTACCCAAAAATAAAGAAGTTCTTTGTTTTTTTTTTAGTTCTGCCCTTCATTTAAGGCAGTTTAGTTTTTGTTTTATGTGACTTAATCGTGCGAGGATCGAATCCGCGACACGCAGCGCAGCAGTCAAACGCTTAGCCACAGCGCCAACCGTGTCGTCTTTAGTGTGGGGTTAAAACACAAAAAAAAATGTGTCTCAGTGTCTTTCAGTTTTCCAGTAGTTTGCGGATTTAATTCCCAACATGCACATACCTTTATGTCCGGCGGAAACCTCACGAAAACAAGAAGAAGGTCTGATTTTAAATTGCGATTAACCCTCCTTTACGCAATTTATGGGAAGGGGATCACATTTTTTATAACTCGGCTCATTTGTCGGACAAAAAGTGTGCTATCACCACTTTTTAACGCTACTGGATAAGTGGAATTAATGGGTAAGTAATTTTATACTAAGTAGCCTCTTCTTTTTTGTTTTGGAGTGGAAAAACCTCGCGGACACTTCGATTGCCTCGTATAATTTGAGACAATTGAGGTAGTAGTCCAGACACGAACCGGCTTTTGCTTACTACTTTATTTTTTTGCTTATTACTTTAGATAACTTCCTTCGCTCTGGGAGGAGCGGGGGGGGAGTGTCAGACTTGTACTGACTGAAACCCACCCATGTTCCTTCTATTGCCATTTATGTTCCGGGGCCGCGGTATCTCTTTGAACTTCCCGCAACTCCGGCAGGCGGAGGCTCTGGCAAGCCCCTCTGCTTTGCTGACATCTCTTTGAGGCGCGCGTGGAACACTAACGCGCCGTCGACACGGCCTGTCGTCAATAGACGGACGGACGGTGAGCTACTCGTTGCTCACCGTCCACAGGCCCGACTCAGACTCAGTCGTGCTCTGCCAGTGTATCTCTGACATTATTAGACACATTTTGAGTCTTTTAAATATTGAATTCCATTTATGATTTAAAAATATATAAGTATATAATTATATTTGTGCTTTATATGTTGAGATTCTATTTTTCTAAAATATACTACTTTTCCATGATTTGATATATCTATATTTTCTATATGAAATGTATAAAATAATGATAAAGTCTGTTTTTAAGTGACTTTGTTCCTGTTAACTACCTTTATAAGAAGCCTTTTTGATGCTGTAGTATAGAAACGCCATCAGCTCGATATTGTTTAAACTCGGTGAATAATTTAGAAGGCAAAGGTAAAACTTGGGAAAATATTTGTTAACCAACTAGACTATAACTAAATTCTTTGATAGCTGTATCAAATGGCTGTTTGAAATTGACTGTGAAAGGGTGTGTCTCTGCTAATCCATTAATTTCCTTGATCATATTTTAAGACCGTAACATACATTTAAGTCAATATTTTTTTAAATTATCAACTTATTGTTACCTTAGTAACCTAAAAAAAATTAGACCATATTATTTCTTAGGTTTATTCAGTTCTATACCGTAATTACCGGTAATTCCTGTAATTTGTATAGTGTCCATAAGCAAAAATATTCTTTATATCTATCTACAGTAAATTTGATTCAAGTAATTCCTTCGTGATATTTCAACCGAGTTATTCTGCTTAAAGTGACACTGACAACTGACAGTGCTGATGTAGAAGTGACTCGAAAGGTAATTCGAATTTGTACAGAATAGCTTCCTACGAGATGTTGCTGAATTTGCGCTCATAAAGACATTTCCATAATTATACTTCTGAAAGGACAACGTGAACTAAATCGTTATCTGCGAGCTAAAGTCAACTGGTTGTTATAATTACAAGTACAATGTCTTTCACAATGTAATTACAGTGAAATTTGGTTAACTGAGATCCTAATTGTCCTGAATTGTTTATCACTTGTGACATCTTAAATTATTTATTTCACTTGTTATTTTCTAGCTAATTTGACATTTTAGTATTCTATTTGATACTGTTATTAATTAGTTAATGTAATGTACGTATAACTTTATGACTTGTAAGAATGATTATAGAAGTCATAGTTATAGTAGTCATAGTAATTTATTAGTAAGGCATTTACCCCGTTTTTAAACAAGCGTGCCATATCTTGTCTAAATCTGAAATTGGAATATGATTGACACATTTATTACGAAATCTTGGAAGCCACAAGTGTTAGGAATCTCAAATTTTGCATTAGGGATCCTTTTCGTATGTTTCACTAAGACGTAATTTTTCAAAACTCAATCCATAAGTGGGTGAAACAGGGTGGCAAAGGTTGTATAGGAGAACGTGATTCCTTGGCTAGATTGTCATTTTTTCACAGGTTTATCAATCACAGGTTTAATTCAATATATCACAGGTTTCAATTAATAGACTGTATAACATCACGCAACGACACCAAGGAGCATTACCACGATACAGGAATTTCTCCTGTATCGTGGGTGCGTTACAAACATTTAAACTCACATACACAAACAACCATACCCGGAACAACTATCTGTAGGCCATACAAATATTTCTTACGTACGGGGATCGAAACCGTGACACGCAGCGCAGCAGTCGATCGCTCACACACTGCGGCAACCGTGTCGCCCAAAATAAATTGTCGCAGGTATACGAGTTATTGAGCTACGAAAACCAAAACCAAAAAAATCGATAAAATCTAATCTCAGTTAACACGGTTTGAAAATTCCCAGTAGCAGAGGTAGTTCAATGCAAAAGCGTCAGGAGCTTATTGTATGATGTTATTATGTAAAAACAGAGCTTTCTCCCATATTCAGGGCCCACTTGACCAGAATTCACTGTAGTTGAATTATATATTAGTATATTTCAGGTTCATGGATCAATTTTTTGCATGAAATTTCTTCAGACAGCTCTCCATCCAATCTTAAATCTTTTCTATTGGAATAAAGCCTCTTTAATATTCAACATCCTTGTGTCTATAGAAAGCACGCAAATTTTAATCTTCTTACCATGAAAAAATATCGTGAACAAGAACATATCGTTTATCGTATTTATGATCAAAGTAACAAATAAGCTGAGAAAGAATTTTCATTTCGAAGTACTCTCGAACGCGAATGGAATTACGATATTAATATAAAAATCACATATCTGAGTACTTTCATTGTGGATTCATTCGATACAAAATAATTTCCTTCTGTGTTACCTGAGTCTCAAGATGTTTTAATTGTAAATACGAAATATGAAGCGACCTTTCACCTAAATGGAGAACGAACTAGACAAGTAGCCTTTTGGGTACTTTTCATATTAACAACATTATGAATGAATATTTTTTAATGCAAATATAGTAAAAATGTGTATGTATGTCGGATGAGCTTTGCAAGGACACCGACGTAACTAAAATTGATTTGTAATTGAACTAATTTTGCAAAAAAAATTACATTTTGCTTTCATATTTTACCATTGGTTCTTAACAACGCTGATTTGTAAGCCCACAGGAATTTATCAACGAAGTATACGAACTATTTTCGATTAACACATAGTGAATGCTGCAACAAACGTTGGCAATGGTGAGCCTATTTCCATTCCCAATAGCTATTGGTGCTATGAACAGTAGACCACTATACAATCTGCAAACAGTTTTCTGTTGATTGCACGCGAACAAATGAAATTTTGCAAACTGCTGTCAGCCATATTCTCTCAGCCGCAGCGAAAAATGGAACAAACAAAGATTTTAGTTCCAAAAAGTGTTCGCAAAGCGCAAAACTGAAATTAGCTTTAAGGAAATCCTGCTTGTATTTTTTTCGTACGCACATGAGATTTTGCACGAATAATTTGGGTCTAATTAAGCGCCATGATAAAGAGATTTTTACACACTAGTTTATCATTTTACTGTACTGTAGCTTTATTTTTACTTGGATAGGCCAAAAAAATGTTTGTTACGTGCGGGAACAAAACTCTCGACTCGCAGCACAGGATTTCTCTCTTTTCTCAATGAATTTCAGAAACATGGCGGGATCCCGCAAATACCAAGATCCCGCGGGACTGAGACCTCTCAGTCCCGCAAATACCTGGATTAAAATTTTGTTGCGGGAATGCATTCCTTAATTGCAATTAAGTTAGTAAGCAAACCAGTAGGTATGGAAATGGAAAAGTGAAAATTCTTGAAACATCTTTTGCCTTAGTAACAACTAAGGTAACATAACACAAAATATAACAGTTACATAATATATGTACAATTGAAAAAAAGGGTAGTAGGTAAATAAACAGTTTTAGTACAAAGTCTAGGATTATCAAAACCTGAAAAGCCAAAGCAATAACTTAGCTTTACTGCCTAAACTGGCATTTTTATTACACAATCCTTTTGCTATTTCTATCAGGGTTCAATTCAATGGGGTGTGATAATAGGACATTTAAAATAATTGTCTGTATATTTAAGAACTAACCTAGATACATTACTGTGAAGATAATCTAATGATGACGAACATCAATATGCATCATCATCATACTCCCAATCCAAATACATTTTACGTTTTGACCGTTCAACAATATTCATTGCGTTATTTATTTATTTATTTAGGTTAACCAACAATAAGTGCAACAATTACTTACAGGCTAACACCACATGCGTAACGTATATAACGTAACGTATTTACGTTGTTAAACAGATAACTTTTTCAAACATGTGAAGCAATGTATTACAAAATTCTTTCTACATACTTTAGATTGATAAAAATGAGTTTTTTTTTCAATAAGCGGAAATATGAAATGTACCTAAAAAAATATTGAACACTAACAAAAGAAACTACTAAAATTAATTCGGCTGTCATTTGCAATCAATTTAAATATAGAACTCCTTTATATCTATCCAACCAAAGACAATAATAGCTAACATTCCTAAAAGCAATTAAGAATTCTATTGTTTTCATTGTAGCGTCTAGAGCTGTGATCAAGTGGATCACAAACAAGCCAAGTAAATAAACCTCATCATGAATATTTGATGAACACACGAATAAATATACAGTGTGATAGTATTGAGTTTACTGGTCTCTGCAAAGGTTTGGATATGTTTAGTAAGACTGATATATAGTTATTGTATTTGTAAAATACTAAATTTTAATGATCATATCTAAATTCTAAAGGCTCCTACACACAGTGCCGGCCGCAGCGCCGCCGGGCAAGCCAGGCCGCCGCGCACCCGGCGGCATTCAAAGCCGCCGGCTTTGCTACACGCCGGCTTTGCGGCCATGCCAGCGGCTCCTTTGTGTGCGGCACTGTGTAGGAGCCTTTACTACCATTTACATGCGTAAATATATCATTCTGTGTATTGTCTGTCTGTCTATCTGTCTGTTACATCTTCACGTCTTAGTAGCTGAGTGCTGCTACTGCAGCAAAAAGACTTGAATGAAATTAAGCACACCAAGACTAAGACCAGTCGTGCTATTCTAGACTTCCCATCCACAAAAAAACCCTCTTAGATTTGAATGAAATAAAAAGCAGAACTGTCCAGACTGTTCGATTCGTACTATGGACAAAATCAGAGTAAAAAAATAACTTAAGAAGAAGAAAATCATTTGCAAATCAATTTGCAATCATTAAATGACACAAGAAAACACTGGTTGAGATAATAGGCTTAGTTACGTACTTGAATTACACATACATACATAAACTTAAGCCTTTTTTCCCATGGACCCTTTTAGAAAAAAAGGCTTAAACCACAGAACTATCCTTACATACTCCTTTTGTCTCATCCACATTCATACATCGGGTCATACACGAACGTCAGGCGCGGGTACTACGCACCTGATCTTTAAGTATTTCACCAATGAGGTCAGTCTAAAGCAAACACAAACACACACCACCTGTCTAAGAATTTAAGGTTCCACGCCCTAAATCCAAGCAAAAGCTTCGACTGGCTAAACAAAAGTCAAGATAATTTCCTTCTCTTTGAAAACAAAATAACGCGACCTGTTTCCACACAAACCTTCTGAATTAATGACCCTGAATAGTTTCCAAAACATGCACACATTAATTTACCCGACTTTTGCCCCAGTTAATTAACGAAGGTATCGTATGAAAAACAAATTTGATTGCATTAACCTTTGTGAGGTGGGGGTGTTGTTCAAAATGTATGTTGTTGGAAACTTTTTAGTTGCAAGGGTCAGCGGAAGCGGAAGAGTACCTCAAAGCTTAATGATAACAGCCGCTCATGTCGATCTTTAGGTTAAGCCGCGCTTGCCTAGGTTGGTCTGTGGATGGGTGACCAACCGTTACATACCGAGTTTCTTCCGTGCCTCGGAAAGCCCGTGAAGATGTTGGTCCTGGCTGTCATTTGTAGATCTTAGACAGTCGTTACAAGTAGTCAGTGTCCCGAAATTCTGACAAGTAGTCTTACCAAGGGGAGTATTACCCAGTACTAACTAGGTTGTCGAGGTCAGATAGGCAGTCTATCAAAAATCTATCAGTCTTCGTAAAACACTGGTATTCAGCGGTATCCAATTAGATTGGAAGCCAACTCTAATATAGCTGGAAAAAGGCTATGCAGCTGATGAATTGAATAAGTAGTACTCCAAATCCCAAGACAGGCCTGACTGTTTAACGCTCCCCGAACGAAATTTTTTGGTATCCTCATGGAGGATGTTGTAATGCACTTAAAAATCCGTATGCGAATAGTGAACAGATTTACCTAAAAATAGCTAATAATAACTATTTAATACGATACGCTCCGGTCGTTTGAAGAAAGTGCGCGGCAATTTTGTTAGAGATATCTCTCGCTGACTCAACACCAGCGCGCGTGACGGACGGACGGACGGACGTGCGGATGGGAAATCATAAAATAACTTCCCGCTCTGAGCGGAGCGGGGGAGTTTTAGACTTGTACTGACTAAAACCCACCCATGTTCCTTCTATTGTCCTTTATGTTCTGGATGTTCCGGGGCCGCAGTATCTCTATCGAACAACCCGCAGCCCTGGCAGAGCCCGAAACCCCGGAAAGAATTTGAATTGCCATTCAGCGTGGAAATGCTGCTAGTCTTCTGGTAACGTTTACAGATGACAGCGATATGTAGGAGTACTTTGAATTCAAATGTCCTATTGTCGTCGTTGTATGAGTAGGTACTTCATTTGGTAAATTTTTAGAGTTCCTTACCTCAAAAGGAAAAAACTGGCCAAGAGCGAATCAGACTCCCGCACCGAAAGTTCCGTACAAACTTGCGACATAAACAGCTATATCTGTTGACTGCGGAGAGTTAGAGGATTGATTTTGTCACAGCACAAAGGGACCACAGACTTGTGTGTACGGTTTTAACCTCCACGCGACCACAGACTTCAGTAGTATATGGTTTTTATAAATATTTAGTTTTCTTAAAACAAGCTACTTATAGTGTTAACTTACCAGCTATAGCAAGTTGCATGATAAAGAAGTTCATGCGGCTCTTTCGCGCGTTAGTGCAGAGCAGGGCAGCGATCACTGACGCGTTGAGCACCACTATCGACACGAACAGCACCCACATCACCGTGAACTGGACTGACTGGAACATAAATTATTTAACTTTAGATACTATAGGGTTAGGTAAATAAGACATTGAAATAAATTGTAGGAAGATGATTCTTTCAGAATCCTAATTGTTTGTGGTATGTTTATGTCTGATGGTATCTCATCATCTACTATTTTATGCTAATTCCAAAAGTAAATAGAAAACCTAAATTCAATTAACATATTGCCTATCATCTTTTTATTCACTTTTAATGCTTATTTTTTAGATTTTTAAATATTTGTTCAAAAAATTATGAAGAAAAAATATAAGAATAGGTTTCCACCGGTATCGGAAGCAGGGTTCAAGCTGCCGGTGGTTAGGGTTCCGGAGACAGGAACCTCCTCACAATGCGGGCCGTATCGAGGTTTACTGCCTTCTGAATCAAGCCCTTAATCCAACTGCCTAAAGAGAACTTCGACAGAAGTTCTTCGAGGCTCTTGGCAATTAAACCATTGCCCATTATGACAATGCCAATCATTATCATTACTATCATTGCATTTTTTTTCATTCCATTTTTAAATAACATATTTAGTCCTACTGACCATTTTTCGACCACGGCAGCTAATGTCAGCGGATATTAGATATCTGCGCGGGAGACATTATAGTGTAGGCGTGTATGTGCAGCCACAGGTACACTCTCTGTTCCGTCACTCTTATATCAAAATATTTTAATTTCACTTATGCCTACATGGGCACTTATAAAATGTCGAGAAAAGAGGCACGGTTTGGGTTGGTCGTTTCCTATGGAGAAGAACCGGCAAGAAACTCCATGGTTACTCTTTTAAAATCATTTGGTTTTACAATGTTGTTGTTACAGCATAAGTACTTAAGTATGAGAGGACAGCGATATAATAGTCCGATGAGACGGTAAAACGACACGCCCACCGTGAAACTAATGTAATAGTCTCAATAACACATGCAAAAGTAAAACGTTTTAGTTTTTCTTCCCCATATTTCAGTTTTTCTCAACATTCACAAATAGTTCGTAAATGTTTGTTTAACTCACAATCTCTCACGATGTGTTTACTCAATAAAATTGATAAAAAACAGATAGTCTAGTCTAATATAATCACATCATTATAGCTGCCGTTAGTAACAAGCACATTACTTTTGTCTGACAATAAGTACACTTCAGTTTCACCCTCGAGGCTTACGATTGAACTTTCTAATACCAATTCTCCATTACATTTTCCAATTGAACATTTCACTAAGCTCATTTCCAAAGAATAAATTTTATTGAAGCATCCTATCATCGTCTGGCAATGAAGAATTAATTCAATTCAATTTATTAAAAAAGTAAACTTCCATTAATCATCGCCTTCAAAAACTTTGAAACGAAAAATAGATAGAAAATTAATTCACATTTAGTTTGGAGGCTCTTAATGGTTCTCATCGAGTCGATACACACAAAAAGTAGTTTTAAAACATGTATATTATTAGTGTGGATATTTTACTTAATTCTGAATAATTTATCAACATAACATCACACTAGCCATTCCCGAAGGGTTAAGCAGAGGTGTAGAGTACGTGGGGTGCAGCTAATATTTTAAATGTGGGTACATATATAATACTAGCAGCACCCCACGATTTCACTCGCGTGGTGATAGAATATACGATATATATATATATTGCCTTTTATTGATTTGCTAACGTGTGTTAAAGCGTGTGTAAGCTATATTATTGTGAAGTTTTATCAAAATCCATTCATTGAAAGAGCAACAAACATACTTCAATTCATCCTCACAAAATTCCGCTTTTATTCGTTTATCTATTTAGGAAGACTGTGCCCACATTATGCCAGGAATATTGAATATAATGGTTCGATTGATGGCAACAGGTCCGCACTCTAAAACATAGGATAGTTTATGACATATTAAGCTGCCATACGGCTATTATTCTGAATAATATTTTTAAAATAATTTTAAACCCAGTAATACAGTCAATGAAGTTATTTTTTTATCAAACAAACACACTACATCAATTGGCCAGAGCTGTCAAAGAATTACAGTTTTGACTCAAATATTCGGATAATTCAAGTATGAAATCAATAGGAAAAATCAACCCAACCGCCTGCCGGGGTCACGAGTTGTTCGAAAGAGATACCTCAGCCCCGGAACATTAAGGGCAAAAGAAGGAATATGGGTGGGTTTCAGTTACTAAAAGTCTGACACTCCCCTCTGTTCCGCCCAGAGCGGGGGAAGTGATTTGATGATTTCCCATCCGCAAAAAAAGGGGGTACCCAATCGGTGCAGCCCACTGTAATAGAAGTACCTAATTTTTATTCAGTGGTAGCCAATTATGTGTGATGAGTGACATTTGTAGTATTTTCTGTTTATGTGTCCCTCACATATATGTCGAAGCGCCAACGCATACATTTAAACTAACGCCATCTAACTTTGTTTTTGTGAACTAATTCGTTGTTCGTGTAGGAACGTCAAGTATTAACTTGGGGATGGTTGGTGTAGAGTAATGACAGTACTGGACGAAATTAAATGACCGAATGACGGTTTCGTTCGGTTGCCATCTTGGAATGTTGATGTGGAGCGGATAGCTTGACAGGAGGTCACTTCTTTTTGGACCGGGCAGCGAGCAACACGCTTAGCCATTACTCTGCGCTAAACTTCCCGCGTTCCTGATTAAAATCTGTATCGATCATTAGCATCTTTAGTTATTTTGTTTTATTGATTTTGTGAAAGGACAATACAAGTGTTAACAAAAGTTTTGCGAGTATGATTTCGTGTCCTCCGCCATGATGATCTCGACCATCCTGCGACGAATCCCCGTCATATAAAAATAAAATAAAATAATCTAAAATAATATATAAAATAAATAGGCTCCAATTTTAATCATCCCATGCAAATTGCTACGGTTTTCATCCAAATTTTAAGCTGTATTGAGAATTCTATCAGAGCCCAACTGGCTTGGAGATTATCCTATACATGCAAATGGGGACCAAGTAGATCGAATTGAATTGAATATTATTGCTACGGTTTAACTATTTTAAATTTATCTAAAAATGTGTTTATAGTGTTGAACGGGCAAATTTTTTATGTACTTTTAGATACTTTGAACATAACCTATCCCTTTGAAAATTACAGGCTTTATGTTATGTGTAAAGTTATTTATACTTAGTTTTGGGGATATTGTGACTCAAAATTTTACCAAGAACAGGATTATTGGAATTGTGTGTTGAAATGCGTCGGCCTAAAAAAAACAGCGGTTCCATAAAAACTGCAATATATTCACGGGCAAAATGTATCAGAGCAACTGTTTTTGTGTTTAAATTGAGGGAAATGTGTATTGTGCTGGTTCCAAAGTAAATACTGTGTCACGGTGACCTGACTGACGTGTGAAATTCAGAAAAACAAGAAACATTTGCTACATAGATCTGAACATTTTTAATACTGGTGAAAAACAAAAATCTATCAAAACCGTCTAAATATATAGGAATGCTTACAAAATTTTAATCTATAAATATCAAAGAGTAGGTAAATCACTGACTCATCACGAAATCTCAGAAACTATAAGTGTTAGGAATCTTAAATTTTGCACGGGGGATCCTCTTAGGACGTAGGTGGTCACTAAGATAGGGTTTTGTAAAATTCAACCCCTGAGGGGGTGAAACAGGGTGGCAAAGTTTGCATGGGAGAACGCAATTTTTTGGCCGGATTGCCTTGAAATTTTGCATAGGCATTCACGAAATTAACAGACTATTTAATATCATGCTATGACCCTGAGAAGCTGAGTGACAGATAAAACCGCTGGACACAGCTTATAGCATATACTTCGCTTGAGTTTATTAAGCTTTTTAATCTTAATTTCATACAGAACGAATAACACCGATAGCTTTATCAATAATACCAGGAAATATCAAGCCTTACATAACGATAACACAAAAATATTCCTTATCAAAATGATTAAGCTAAGTTAGAATATAGGCCGCACTACTGTTAAAAGCCTAAAATATCGTCGTATCGTCGCGTATGATAACGTTATCGTGACAGGCTCTCTCAGTAGTCGATGACGGTATCCCCGCAATATCCATTACATTAAAACCTTTCACATTTTATTATACAACATAATCTGATAAGAATGGTGTGGGTGGGACGAGATTTGTTACATGTTTTTATTGAATTACGTTTTCCCATAGCTTTACTCGCATTGATTAGGGTACCTCACCTCGAAAGGAAAAATCGGAACCCTTATATGATCACTATGTTGTCCGTCCGTCTGTCGGTCTGTCTGTCAAGATCCTTTATCTCGGAAATTCGTGGAAGTATCGAATTGAAATTAAAGTCATATACTCAAGTATGCGAGTATATGACTTTTTTTGGTCCCGGCTGTCATTTGTAGATCTTTGACAGTCGTTACAGGTAGTCAGTGTTCCGAAAGTCTGACAACCAGTCTTACGAAGGGGTATTGTATTACCTAGTACTAACTGGGTTGTGGAGGTCAGATAGGCAGTCGCTCCATGTAAAATACTGATATTCAGCTGCATCCGGTTAGACTGGAGCCCGACCCCAACATAGTTGGGAAAAGGCTAGGCAGATGATGACTCAAGTATGCGAGTGTGTCCTTTAAAATATATTAAATATATAATGTGAGTCAAACCCTCAAAGTCTAAGCAGTCAAAAGATATGGCCGTTTACGTTGCTAGTTTGTACGGAATCCTCGGTGTCGAGTCCGGCTCGCACTTGGATGTCTATCCTATTTCTTAGCGCATCCAAATTTTTTCTAATTAACTGGTCCGATGAAATTATTTTAATAAATATTATTTATTCAACCCGAACGTGCTTCTTACTGTACATACCTGTACCATTACCGAGAAAAGTATGGTTAGCAAAATAATTCTTAATATTTTATTAGGAAAAATAACGAAGTTAAATTTCAATTTGAATAAAATGTTTTTTTTTCTTTATATGCACAATCATTTCTAATAGTTTTTGTGTTGTTGCTCATGGTACGTGGTATGTTATAAGTTATTTCTATCATTTGTTTTTCTACTGCCGAGACATATGAGGTCCATACTTGAGTATAGACCTCAAAGTGTTATATGTAAGTACTTTATTAAACTTCTATAAGCACATTAAGAACTCTCTGAAAATTAGTTTTGCCACAACACTAATTTGCATCTCTTCACCAAACAGTTTAACAATAACATTCAAAACAAATTATCTTGCGTAGGAGTGCAAACACATACCTACTTACATTATTATGCGTGTCAACAATTCGAGGAAATTCTGTTTGTTTTCCTTTAAACTTAGTTGTACATGACATAACTTGTAATCTGATGACTTAATTGAAGCCGATGAACTTACGTCTAAATATAAATGAGTTTGGATAAGCATAGTATCAGCTAATCCCAAGCTCTTTATTACAATGTTTGATAACCTGCTGATAATGTGCAAACAATGGATAAATTACAACGTACGGGCGTTCAATATTGTGAGATTTTCATGAATGGTATCATATTATGAGGACTTCAGTATGATTTTCGAAGAATAATGAACCCAAATCTGAGCAATGTAAAACTGCAATATTACAAAAAACGTAATTTAAAAATTACTTAAGAATTGTAATTTTACAAAAACACTTTAGAATGTTTTAAAATGAGCAATGTATAGGATCAAGGATCTAAATGAAGCTAATGCTAGACTTGTGCACATGTCTACATATCAGACAAAATTTGAATTTAATCGACACCTAAAAAATGATGTTGACCAACCAGAAGTCATATAAGCAAGTAGTCAAACCACTGAATGTTAGGAAAAAACTGGTCAAGAGCGTCAGACTCGCGTGCATCTAGGGTTCCGTACAAACTTGACTGCGTAGACTTAGAGGGTTGATTCTTTCACAAGCTCAAGGAACCACATTTGAGTATATGGTTTTAATGTTACCGAGACAAAGGGTCTTGACAATCAAACATACCTACAGACAACAAAGTGGGATCATTTTGTTGTCCGTATGTCTGACTAAAAAAATGAAATTGAATTTAATCCTATCAGGGCTCTTTTTGAAGTATGGAACCTAGAAAAACGAACTAAATATTTTTTCTTGGCACTTACATCATAAAAGTAATAATAATTGAGTTCTGCGGTGGCATTGGTGGCGTTCTTGACGGGACCGTGGTCATCATCAGGAGAGAAAACGGTGGTGAAGTACGACGTGCGTGGCGTCGTCTGCTGCTCGAACTCTTCGATCATGATGTCTAGTGCCATAATCCTGAAACAATTTAAAATACGGTTTTGAAAACTTCGTATTCTCTTTCATCACCAGCATAGATGATAGCCTTTTCATAACAACCATCAGCTTCCAGACTAATTGCTTGAGATGGCAATGTTCTTGGGCCAAAAATAAGATAGTTCTCTGGTTACGAAAAGATTCTATAATCCACAGTGTTTCAAACCCAAACGGCTTAGATACATACACTAACAATCAAGGTATTTTATTTACGCCGTTTGAAAGTTTCAGCTGCCCCAGCACAGCCCGCCGTGTTAGTAAGATGGGATGTCGTTCGGGTATCGACTCTTGTTCACTTAAGGTGCCTGAGGAACACGGCATTAAATCCCTCAAAAAACCACAAAAAAGGAAAATCCTCTGACCAGAAGGGCAATGTGTCTGGTCGACTTCTGCCCGACAGTATTGTTATTATATTTTTCTAAATTATAGTCATATGTCGCGGATTATTTTACTTAAACGATCTATAATGTAAAATTTCAATAATCATGTTAGTTCTTCATTTATTATTTTAAGAGGGCTATGTAGTAAGTACATTACACACGGTCGCAAGACATGACGAATATAATGTACGAAGTTAGATTTGTGTGTGTGTTTTGTATGCCAATAAGTTAGTACAGGGCACAGCTGCATAGTGTGCTCACTGCACGTCACTATTTTGCATAGCATCTCGATCATCTGTCGCCAATGTTGGCGAAGTGACACAAAACAACGTGAAACTTCCCCTTTATTAAAACTGTGCTGGCTTTGTGTTGGCGGAGGGTGTCGATGTCGGCGAATTTGGGTACTATTGATACCGGCAATGTCGGCTAAAAACTGGGCAGTATTGTAAAAGCTAGTGATACCAGAATACCAGATGGATAATGTATCTTAAAGTATTAGAGGTGGAGTTTCTTCCAAGGAACCAGGTTAACAATATCAGATTAAAACAAAACACATTAAAATGTAAACAAAAACACATAGTACATTTTACTCAAGCCTACAATCCCCAAAAGGGTAAGCATAGGTGTTCTTCGCTAGCAGGAATTTAGACACACATTCCGTAAGTGTTTTTTTTTATATTCAACGTGTCACAAAGCTGCATTATCTACCAGCCAATTTATAAATTGAATGCTAATATTTATTCTAATATAAACAAGTAAATAAAATCCTAACGCCAGCGCAACTCAGCCACACACCGCTCACCATAAGCGGTCGCGATGCTACAGCACTCAACCGCGCAAATTTTTCGCGTTTCCCTTAATATTGCACTTACATAGATTTCCGTCAGTCGGTTGGAGGGCAGCTGGCCATACGGACCAGTCCCTCTTCATCTGCCGGAGCTCCAACTACGAGGCATATGAACGGTTTCGAAGGGCTCGAAGACATTGTTGCCATTCGTGGACCTTTATATATGACGTATGACATAATTAAAAAGGTAGATTGATCCATAAAAATCTAAAATAAAATAACATTCAAAGCAGCATTTTACCTATGATTTTGAATAAGGATAATTATCATTTTTTGATTGAATAGTAGTCTAATACAATATGAATTCATTCTCCCTGAAAATACGAAAAGCGTTTGAGTCACTTATATTTAGCCACAATTCCAAAGGTTCATAAATTACATAACACATTCAAGGTCGATTCTTTTAATTTTAGCGTTTTGCATTGTAAATCCTTTGGATAATATTATACAAATAAACAAGTCGGTAAATAACGAAAACCGTTTTTGTTACGCGAAAATATTATTTATTATGTGATCTTGGCTAGAATACAAGAGTGCTTGAAGTATAGATAGATATATGCAAAAAATTAAGGAAAGGTTGCTTTTAGCAATAAGATCACCAATTATGTCACCGTATTTATAAGTTGTATACAGTTATAGTTGTAATTTGTATGGTGTATAAAATAAAGTATATTTTATTTATCTATCTAAACTTTTGTTCTTTCTCCCACATCAGATCATCTAGTCCAAAAAAAACTTTTCCTTGAGTAAATCGTACTTTCATCAAGTTTTTGATAAATAATAAATAATCAATTCTTTTTTTAACCTTTGAAAGACACTGACATGAGTGCAAGAACGAATGAAAAGAGCTGATAAAAATAAAAAGAAAAATAAAACAAGAAAAACTTTCATTGCACATTCAGAGAAACCTAAAAAAGGTTGTAGTCCGTGGTGAATGACGGCCTGGCCGTAATAAAAATTCACACTGGTCACATAATGAACAAGATGAAAAAAAAAGAAAAGCGGTATTTTCATAACAAGGCAGGCCGTGAAAGGCCTTACATTCTGCCAATTAATCTTGGGCAAGGACATTGGGTCTTCTCATTAGGTTGGCTACATAATATTTTGTAAGCAGTACATATTAGTGTCATTATGTTTGCTAGGCAAGCATGTTATCTACTAGGCCTTTGTTCGTGACTAAATATATATTTCAAAGGTTAGTTTGTTTAGGTAAAAGATGAATGTCATGGTCCTAATTATGATGGTGAATTAATGAAAAGCGAAGTTTATCAGCAAAGTTGAATAGACGAGATTTTAGATTCATTGAAATTAAGATTGGCCCAACCACATACCTACGAGAAAATGAATTATGTGCGAACACTGCGAACCAGTGATGATGACATATTTCCAAATAATTTACGATTTCAATTTAAAAGGAATGTTCATCATCACATCAGCCAAAGCATGTTCAATGCTGGAAATGACTGTTTGATCAGCATTCAGCAGAATCCCGCTAATTCACCGGTCCACTTTAAGACGCTTCCCAACGCTGTACCTTCAAATGCGTGGTTACCACTCTGGCAATGAACCAGAATTTTATCAGTCAATACTTGTTAAGTTAAAAGCTAGCGTTTTTAAACCCATACTTCTCAATACCTCAAAAGTTTTTCTTAGTTTTCACAAGAACTTCCGTCTACTTTAATAAGAACATTCATGCTTCAATTATTTCGTTCAATTTTGCTCCGTCTGCAAATATTCGTTCGTGTTTTAATTAAGAATTTCAACAAAAAGGCGTGTTGAACTGAAAAGTTGTTTTAAAATGCCTATGATTACTTTCAACAAAATACTTTGAGTAAGTAATACTACAAAATGTCATTAGCCATTTCTACTGAAATGCAAAGAGTATTTACTTAAAGAGTGTTTAGTTCGAGAACAACTGTTCAATTTATATTCTGCTTGAATATTAGTCTTGTGTTTTACAGCAATACTTCTTCCGCTATCTTAAGGAACTCGTGGCTATAATGTGTGTAACGTGGTTTTCTCTAATAATTTATTTTATCTAATTTATGAATTTATTATCTATAATTTTATTAATTATTTGTAATTTAATGTGATGAAATGGGTGTAACTTACCTGAATTAAAGTTATAAATTATTATATTATAATATTAGCCCGCTCAGGCCGATTATCAGGCTAAGCTGCTCTTGTCTGGGTTTGACTGTAGATGGGTGAAAACGAAGCACGTTAAGTCTTTGGTCCAAGCCGTTATTTGTGCGCCTTTGGCAGTCGTTACAGGTTTTTAGTGGCCCGAAAGTTAGACAACTAGTCTTAGCGAGGGCTATCGTATTACCCAGTACTAACTGGGTTGTGGAAGTCCGATAAACGGTCGCTCCATTAAAAATACTGGTATTCAGCTGCATCCGGTGAGACAGATATTATAACTTTTGACTCCGACTTCACCCGCATAGAGATCGCAAATTATCGCACAGGAATGCATCTTTTGCCTAATTAAAAGTATCCCATCTTTTGTCCAGGCGATATTTTTTGACTGTTAAAAGTTAACAGAGAGACAAACGTATGAAACTATGGAGTTGTCAAATAACAATCTCTCTTTGTCAAATAACAATCTCTCAATTGTATCATTAACAATGTTTCGTAAAACACCTGGGTCGGTTCAATGAAGTGTTAAAGCCAATGGTTGTCCCGTTTTGAAAATAGGATAATGTCACACATCCGGCATCACTCTATCTCTTTCTAACTCAACAATATAACGGCCCTTTAAGAGAAACGAGTGGCTATGTTTTTCAGGGAAAATAAGTCCTCTTTTTACGCATAGGAAATCATCAAATAACTTCTCCCGCTCTGGGCGGAGCGGAGAGGAGTGTCAGACTTATGCTGAAACAATCCACTCATGTTTCTTCTTTTGCCTTTTTGTCTGCTGGGGCCGCGGTATATCTTTCGTACAACCCGCAGACGGTAGCCCTGGCAGGCCCCTTCGCTTGCAATGGCCTGTCGTCACAAACGGACGGACGGTGAGCTACCCATTGCTATCTCTTTCTAACTCATGAGAAACGAGTTGCGAATGTGTTTCAGGGAAAATGAGTCTACTGAATACTTCATGCAACGGTTTACATTGGACTCCTCTTAATATGTAATCTTTGTTGACACTATGCAAATTCTAAACCGCCAAAAACAAAACGAAGAAGCTCTCAATTCAACATGTATATATTTATTTATTTTTATGTATGATTACGCTTATTTTTTTACAAAGACGTCCGATTCTTTTTTTATTGTGGAAAGTATATCTCATTGTTGGTTCCATTCGAAATTGATAAAGAACACATATGGCACACAACCACGGCTCTCAATTTCGAACGAAAACTTGTCATGTTTCATAACTTTTAGAGCGTAGTTTTTCAAGAGTCGAACTGTAGTTTTTAAACTTGTTTTTTTTTTAAATAATAGTTCTTAGTTACACTATCACATCTTTCAAAGTGTAAAATAAATTCCGTGAACCAATTTCGATAAGTCGTTTATTATCTTAAGATCTTAACGATAAGTTTTGATTTGAACGCCCAACGACAGTAGTTGCGGACAGTCAAAATCCTAAAGGCCTAACAATCGGTTGTTAGTCTAGCTAGGATATTGCCTATCTGTTCCTCAGTAATTGGAATGTAGAGGTCAGACGCCATTTATTCTAACATTCGCCCTTTATGGGTCGTAAAAGTAAAGCTAAACTTAGAAAAGGGGTTACATTCTTCTCGTCGTTTTTCCTTACTTTAAGGTTTTTTTGTTACTTAGAAAACTTTGATCATGAAAGTTGTTTTCTTTTTTTTTTTAGTTTTACTAATATTTTAACGCGAATGTGTTGTAACATCACTATTTAGTTGTACTATTATGGTCTTCACTAGTCTATGTATTATCTGTGATCTGATGGCGCTCTGCCTCACTTCTTTCTGTCATGTCTTACTGTGTGTACATTCCTGTGTCTCCTGTCAATAAACCAGTATCATACTTAATGGACATCTTTTATTAAGAATCCAACATAACATGGTGTCAGAAGTCATCTGAAGAAGTCATCTAAAGAAAAATGTCACAAGTCGGCGACGCGACCAGGCAAGTCGGCCATGACGGTGAGTCAACTTTCAACTCACATATCAAAAATTTCAACATATCGTCGGATCCAGCTCATAACAACGCTGAATCATGGAAAAAATGGTCGCAAGCATTTGAGCTATATTTACTAGCGACAGGCCTTGACAAAGCAACTGAGAAACGCAAAATAGCCATTCTACTGCACTCAATCGGTGAGCGAGGTCTGAACATTTTCAATACCTTTAACCTAACAATCAATGGCAGCACGCTTGAAGAGGTGAAAACAAAATTTGATAAATATTTCGAGCCAAGAAAAAATATCACGATGTGCAGATACCTATTCTTCACACGTAAGCAGGAAAAATCCGAAAGCATCGACGAATTCCTCATGGATTTGGAGAATAAAAGCAGAGAATGTGAGTTTGGCACGCTCAGGGAATCGCTCATCAAAGATATTTTCATTGCAAACCTCAATTTGGACTTGTCACATGTGCGTCAAAGGTTACTGCAAGAACATGACTTAACATATCAGAGAATGCAAGAGCTAGCGAGGACGCTCATAGTCGCACAGCAGGATGCTGAGAAAATAGTCAAAGGGAGCAGCATCGCCAGTGAAAACGTCATGCATCTCAGTCGGAGGAGCCGTAGTCGAGGAGATGGTCGACAGCGAGCTTCCAGTCGCAAGTCAGCTTCAAGCAGTCGCAAGCCAGCTTCAGGCAGTCGCGAGTCACCTTCAGCTTCAAGCAGCTCGAAGACATGTAGCCGCTGTGGGCAGTCTCATCGCTACAAGTGTCCAGCTCAAGGAGTTCAATGCAGGTCATGTAAATCTTATAATCATTTTGCTAAATTTTGTCTCAAAAATAAAAAAGTCAGTCAGTTGCAATCGTTTAATTCAGATAATGGTAGTCAAGATTATTTCGTAGGTATGCTGAATAGTCAAAGTCATAATAGTCAAAGTCATAATAGTCAAAGTCATAATAGTTATTCTCACGGTCAGTCACTTAGTCAGAGACACAGGAACACACAGACACACAGTAAGACATCACATCCATCCATCCATCCCTATGATGAGAAAAGTGACATGTCGGAGAGATTTATTATCCAGTCAAATAGTCGGAGTCCCAATTCATATCATCTCAATGATGAAAACAATCACATGTCTGAGAGATCCAATGTCCATTCAAACAGTCAGAGTCCCAATTCATATCATCTCAATGATGAAAACTGTGATATGTCTGAGAGATGTAATAAAAATAAATATCTCAATGATGAAAACAATCACATGTCTGAGGGATCCTATGTCCAGTCAAAAAGTCAAAAGAAAAAATGTCAGAGTCTCAATGATGAAATCAGTCACATGTCTGAGGGATTTCACAATAAGGCACAGTCGTCCAGTCAGTCACACAATGGATCATCAGTGGTCAATACTTTGAATCACTCAAAGCAGTCGTGGGAAATTAGCTTATTGGTAGGAGATACAAAAGTTAAATGCATAATAGACTCAGGTGCAGATGTCAATATAATGTCAAAACAAACATTTCAAAATGTTAAAAGTCAAAATAAGCTGTCAAAATTGTCACTTGTCAAATGTCAAATAAATGTCACAGGATTTGGTGGAAAATCCATTCCGATTTTAGGCAAAGTCAACTTAATTTGTAATTTTTGCTTAAACAATAAGAACATTGTTGAAAACATAATGTTTATAATACCAGATATAGAGTGTCCAAATGTCCTTGGTCTCCCAATTTGTGAAAAGTTAGGTATAATAAAACGTGTCTTTTCAGTATCAAAACAAGACTTTTGTGAACAAATTCATACACAATATAATGATGTATTCCAGGGTCTTGGCTGTCTGCCTCCAGTCTGTCATCTAAAACTCAAGCCTGATGCAGTACCATGTGTGGATCCGCCCAGGAAAGTCCCATTCGCATTACAAGGGAAACTGCGTGAGGAGTTGGATCGCATGGAGAAAATGCAAGTCATAGTAAAGGTTACAAAACCTACAGAGTGGGTTAATTCAGTCGTTGTAACAGTAAAAAGTTCAGGTCAGTTACGAATTTGTCTTGATCCTAGAAATTTAAATAAAAATATCATGAGGGAACATTATCCACTCAAGTCAATTGATGAGATTAGGTCTCAGCTCGAAGGGGCTGTATGTTTTTCTCATTTAGATGCATTTTCAGGGTTTTGGATGCTACGTTTAGATGAATATAGTTCAGAATTATGTACCTTTCAAACACCATTTGGTAGATATAAATATTTAAGATTACCATACGGCATAAATGCCTCATCAGAAATATTTCAAAGAGTCATGATGAATTTATTTGGTGATATAGAAGGAGTTCTAATTTTTATTGACGATATTTTAGTGTATGGTCCAAACGAGTCAATTCACAATGAAAGATTACATAAAGTCATGCAAAGAGCTCGTCAAGTCAATTTAAAATTTAACAAGTCAAAGTGTAAATTTTCACTGTCAGAAGTATGTTTTTTAGGTTATGTCTTCAGTAAAGATGGTGCAAGGGCAGATCTTGAGAAGGTCAAAGCAATTGTCAACATGCCTACACCACAAAATGTCAAAGAGTTACAGAGAATACTAGGTATGATAAACTACCTAGGACCTTTTATAAGTAACCTGTCAGAAAAAACACAAATGTTAAGAAATCTTTTAAAAAAAGATGCAGTCTGGACTTGGGATGAAAATCATAGTCAATGTCTGAGGAAACTGAAGGATGAAATTACAAATTCACCAGTTTTAGCTCATTATAATCCCAAGATTCCATTAGTCTTGTCAGTCGATTCGTCAAAGTCAGCGTTAGGTGCAGTCATTTTACAAAAAAATAAGCCTATAGCATACAGTTCAAAGACTTTAACTCAAACCCAAGAAAGGTATGCTCAAATAGAGAAGGAGCTGCTAGCAATTCAATTTGGTTGTGAAAAATTTCACCAATATGTATATGGTAACAGAGTCACAGTTCACACTGATCATAAACCATTAGTCTATCTGTTTAAAAAACCATTACATGATGTCCCAGCTAGATTACAGCGTATGATGTTAACTTGTCAAAAATATGATTTGGAAGTAATACATGTCCCAGGTAAAGAAATGTTTATATCAGACACTTTGTCAAGAGCCGCCTTGAAAGATCACTATATACCTGAAAATGAATCAGAAATGTCTTGTCATGTCAATCTAATGTATGCTAACTTAGCAATTACAAAAGAATATAGTACACAATTGGCACAGGAAACCAGAAAGGATGAATCCTTGCAATTATTAAAAAAATATTATAATGAAGGATGGCCAAACAATAAAAACAATGTCAGTCCATTGGTAAAACCATTTTGGAATATTCAAGGGGAAATTCATGTAATTAAAGATTTACTTTTCAAAGGCTCAAAATTAATAGTACCACAGTCTATGTACAAAGGAATGTTAGAACAGATTCACAAAGGTCACCAGGGTATAAACAAATGTTTAAAACTAGCTAAAGAATCTCTGTATTGGCCAAATATGTCAAGTGATATTAAGAATTTAGTAGACCAATGTCTTATATGTGCTAAGTTTAAACAAAGCAATCAAAAGGAACCACTACAAAATTTTGAAATCTGTAAATACCCATGGCAACAAGTAGGTATTGATTTAATGCATTTTGATAGTTTAGTATATTTAATTGTCACAGACTATTACTCAAAATACATAGAAATAGCATTATTAAATAAAAACAGTACATCTCAAAATGTTATTACTCATTTAAAGTCAATTTTTGCACGCCATGGAATACCATTGTCACTAGTCTCAGATGGTGGACCTCCTTTTCAGTCAATCCAATTCAAAATTTTTTTGCAAGAATGGGACATAGAACATGTTGTTATTGTTACTAGCCCATATCATGCACAGTCAAATGGACAAGCAGAGAGTTCAGTCAAAATTATAAAAAACATGCTAAGAAAATGCAAAGAAAATGGATCAGATCCATACATAGCATTGTTACAATATAGAAATACAGGTAAAAATAATTTTTCATCACCAGCACAGTTACTCATGTCTAGGAACTTAAGAGATAACATTCCAACATCATATAAGAAGTTAAAGCCAAAAGTGGTAACATTTAAAGATTACAAAGAGTCTGTCAAGAAAAATGATCAAAATAAGTCAAAATACTACAATAAGAATGCCAAGTCAATGTCTATGTTACATCATAATGATCATGTCTATTTTAAGAGAAACCCTAGTAGCAACTGGGAACAAGCTATTGTTAAGCAAAGATTGTCAAATAATAGATCATATGTTGTTGAGGATGTCAATGGAGTTAGGTATAGGAGGAATAGAATTCACTTAAGACATAAATATTCTCATAATTGTGCTAACCCTCCCATGCAATCCAACTCGTCACAAAGGGGAGAGGAAGGTGACAGACAGGAGTCTAGGCATCAAGGATCCTCATCTCAACAATCCTCAAATGTAACAACTAGGTCAGGTCGTATTGTAAAACCTACCAGAAGGTTAATTGAAGAAATTGATTAAGTTAAGTTATAAATAAAGTCATAAGTAAAGTTTAAATATAATTAAGCATGTTGTCTTGTATAAAGTCAAATAGCATAGCACTTATATTAATTGTCAGTCAGGGGTCTAATTTGAACTCAACAAGGGGGATGTTGTAACATCACTATTTAGTTGTACTATTATGGTCTTCACTAGTCTATGTATTATCTGTGATCTGATGGCGCTCTGCCTCACTTCTTTCTGTCATGTCTTACTGTGTGTACATTCCTGTGTCTCCTGTCAATAAACCAGTATCATACTTAATGGACATCTTTTATTAAGAATCCAACATAACATAAGGGGGATGTTGTAACATCACTATTTAGTTGTACTATTATGGTCTTCACTAGTCTATGTATTATCTGTGATCTGATGGCGCTCTGCCTCACTTCTTTCTGTCATGTCTTACTGTGTGTACATTCCTGTGTCTCCTGTCAATAAACCAGTATCATACTTAATGGACATCTTTTATTAAGAATCCAACATAACATTTGTGAGCATGGATGGATGTATGGATGTTTGTTACTCTTTCACGTCAAAACGGCCAAAAGGATCTTGATGAAATTTGACACAGAGGTAGATTATACTATGGAATAACGAATAGAATATAAATATATATTCTATGTCACGCGGGCGAAGCCGCGGGCGCCAGCGCCGCCAGCTAGTAGGTTATAATTGTTAAAACAATACTTGTTGCCAATATTGTGCTCAGTGGTTCCACTCGCTTCTCCGCATGTAAGTGTCGTATCGTGGTATCTGTTACTTTCGGATTATGCTTTATGATTAGCTTTCTATTGCTGAAAAAAACCAACAAAATCGGTTCAGTAGTTTCGGAGCCGTTGCAGATAAACAAACAAAAAAATATTTCCTCCTTAGTATTATAATATTCATAGAGTGAAAGTAAATTATCGACATAATTGAATTAATGTCTGTTTTTGTTCGGAAAACGATTCTAACACATTAACATTTGTCGCTCTTGTCATAATATTCATTATTCTACTTTTTCTCACCATCTTTTGTCACAAACAGCGTCATACTATTCTCTCTTGGCCCATATTTTAACAGCAATATCCTGTGGTATCTAGTTACAGCCGGTTTTTCCGAAATCTTTGTAGCTGGTTTGATTTCCATTTTCAGAATTAGACTCTTTGAAGCGAAGCTTAATTATAGACGTTTTCTTCGAAATATTAGTTTCCATTGAAACTGTATCTTGCTATTGTATTTGATTGACACAAATTTATAATTGACAGATAACTTGGTGAAAAGGTCTTTATCGATATTTGGAAAAGTATTATTTTTGAAACTTGTATTTTAATATCCTTACTAATTATAAAAGCGAAAGTGAGTTTGTTTGTTACGTCTTCACGCCTACATGGCTAAACCGATTTTGATGAATTTTGGTACAGAGATAGTTGGCACCCTGGAGACGGACATAGACTTTTCTTTACTTTTTTCAAAAAGAGTGAAAAATGAGGGAGAAAGAGGGAAAAGAAGGGAAAACTTAGCATTGCTATTACAATAAATAAGGCACTAGGGCAAAAACTACAGGTAGTAGGTACCTGCAAATCAGGAAAGGGGAACTGTGATATACCGAATTTAACGCGGGTGAAGCCGCGGGCAAAAGCTAGTTTACAATAAATTACCAAGTGGTTGGAGGGATTTAAATACAGAGCCGTTTAACTTACATATTATAGTGTAGCTAAACTCCTAACGGATAAAACGTTTACTGATAATTTTATTTTAGTCCAATGTATTAATAATTTATTAATATTTTTTTAATTTCTTTAAATATTTATGAAATGTTTTAAAACTAATGTAAATGTTTGCATGCCGAATGGTAAAATGTGGCAGAGCTTTGATTTATAATACTAATATTATCGTATATATAACCCATAATTGCAAAATGAAATTTTATTCTATTATATTCTAAAAAAACTTTTATGCAGGGTTAGAAGTGATATTATATAATCTCATAGTAACAAAAATAACTAAAAAAAATATTGTAAACTCCATAATATGTATCCGACTCTGTTTTGCCGCTTCTACGCGACGTATTGTAAGTGGCAAAAGAGGTCATAAATAGTGTGTTAAATCATACATTTTTGAGTATGGTTTTATATTTTGATCTTTTTTCAAATTATATTTTAATAAAGAAGTTATCATTTGTAAAAAAATTAAAACATAGGTTTTCTGATGATTTTATCAGAGAAAATAATTATCTTTGAACTGTTTCACCACGTTTTTAAGTGATTTGTTCCACATAAAATTTGAGAAATCTAATAATATCATGGTAAATAAGTGGTACCTGAAGTAACTGTAGTGAATTACTTCTATCTCGAACCATAATGATAGTTCGATTTTATTTGATTCAACTTGATTTTAATTTGATTCGGTTTATACGGCGTTTAATGAAAATCGTTAAATGACGTTATTGACGGATTTTAATGAAAATCCGTCAGTTTTTACATCATTAACGTCGTATAAAGTGATATAAATGGTTCCAAGGTTTGCACACTGGATGAAAGGTGATATGGCTAGAAAGCAGGTAACGAGTGATAGAGAAGTGTGGATGAAAAATACGTGCTGCACCGACTGCAAATAATTTAGTTGAAAGGCAGGAAAATATCGCAATCTATAGTCATAATTTTCCTGCCCTTGTCCTATTCTATTTGGGGTCGGCGCAACACATTTTCTTCTTCCGTTCTCCCCTATCAGACGTCACGGCATCATTCACTCCTTTCTCCTTCATATCACTCCTTACACAATCCATCCATCTTTTCTTTGGCCTTTCTCTCGCTCTCCGTCCATCAACATTCAGATCCATCATTCTTTTAGTCACATGTGCTTCATCCCTCCGGATTACACGTCCATACTAAGACAAACGACTCCCTTTCAATTTTTCTGTAACAGGCGCAACTTTCAAACTTCCTCTAATATACTCATTCCTTATTTTATCCATTCTTGTCACTCCACCTTCGTAATCTATAGTGTACGTAGTAGTAGCGCGGCAACGTTCCGTAACTAAACTAAAATTAACGTTAAACGTGCAAAAGTTTTAGAAATCACTTACAACTGCCGGCCGGTATTGCTTTTAAGGTCTGCGGCTTTAAGGGAAACTAGTTGGAAGTTGGCAATCTTGAAGACTTGAAGCCGTTTCAAACAAACTTCGATATATGTCATAATCGTAAACTGCACAACCACACTAGAAAACTAAAGGAAGCAATTTCCCTAACGAAGTTTAAGTAGAGGTCATTAGTTATTTAAGAAAAAAACGGAGCCCAAAACTAGGATTTTCTCCTTTATTGTGGGTGCGTTAACAGACATTAAAACTCACATACACAAACAGCCAGACCTGGAGCAACCCTCTGTAGGCCTTACAAATATTTGTTCCTTGTGACGACGATCGAATCCGCGACACTCAGCGCAGCAGTCGTCAATAAGAATCGCATGCTGATTATACTACTTTATAAGACGCTATAGAACTAAAAGAAAATAATCGACTCTAAGCTAGGTTTTAACGAGGCAAAGTGAAATTAATTTTAGATAAAGCTTGATAAACCTAACCGCTTTTTGTGAATTAATTACGCTTTCGTAACAATTTTGTTCTCGTTTCGACTTCTGAATTGTTGCTCCCTAACACATTTTAGTCTCCACGCATAGGCACTCAAATAGGGTCAAACACTTTGTAAACCCAACAACCTTACGACAAAACTAAAAACAATACAGCCCGTATATTTAATTTCGTTTGTTTCCAACAGAAAATTAAAACAGAAATCTCTGTAAGTACCCAAATTACAACAGCACCAATAAAGGTTCGACTTGTACCCTTTTCACAATATTCTCTAGATAGGCTTATAAGGGTAGAATACTGTTCGCTTATTTACTTTTGTTACAAAGAATTCAATATACCTTATTGACAGGATTTGCAATATTCACAAAGGATTTCTTTCTATTGTGAATATTTATTTGGTATCAGTGAACTACCTTTACATAAATAAATATTTAAAAACCTTCAAGGAACAGTGGAATTAAATTTGTGAAAATACTTAATGTTTTTTTTTCTGTAACTTATATGTTTAATTATTAATTCATTAGCTTAGATTGCCAGCTTGGGCATTTATCAACTGAAAATCTACCTTAGCTTGTAAGCTTTAAGGATAAAAGCAAATAATATATATTTCTCTTAATCTAGAGAACAGGCGCTTTTAACACCTAGTTAAAAGCTGTTGTACCTATAACTGTTTACAAGAACAAATCTGCTGCACACTTATTCCTCAATTGAAAAATAACTTTACGAAAGTATGAAATAAATCACTGATCCGTTCAAATAAATAAAGAAATCCCACTTGATTCAGACAAATAATCAAAACACAGGAATTTTGTTAAGTGTATTTTATCGGTGAGCCAAACACGAACGCAGGGAGTAAATGTAACTGTATGTAAATGTTACTGTTTTTATGAATTGTCGTTTTAGGGTTCCGTACCTCTATAACAAAAACCCCTAATGACCCGGATAACTTTGTCGTTCGTCAATACCCTTTATCTCGGTAACGCGTGGAAGTATAGAGTTTAAAATGAAAACCATTATTGTCCAATCTGTGATTGCTTGGAGCTGTGTAAATATCAACCTTCTCAGTTCACGCAGTCAAAAGATATGACCGTTAATGTCGTAAAGTACGGAACGCTCGATGCGCGAGACCGACTCGCATTTAGCTGGAATTTTTTTTTCTTTTTTGAAGAGTTTATTCATACCTGTGGATTCATTCACACCTATGGCAAAAAAAGTGTGTGTGTCAGCTCCGACGCACGACTGGAGTTTACTCGTTAAGTACAAAAATATCACTGACGGACGACAAATTTCATAAAGCGCCATCTAGTAATATTCAAAAACACCATAGGTGCATGTGCACCAAAAACGTAACGAGGTCATTCAAGGTCATTCATCAGTAGATTTTACACCTCACATTTTTCTCATACCGGGCGCCTTATATATGAAAATCGATTCTTAAGGAGTAAACTCCAAAAAAAATCAAAGTTACTACATATTTTTTGTACTATTTAAACTGTCACGGAATATTTCCCTGATTTCTACTTGTAATTGGCTCCAGATATATATATAAGTGTTGTAATAAAAACTCTTCAAATTTTGGCAGCGTTTGCTTCGCTCGTTTACGCCATTATGTCGATATGACAGGGTTGCACGTGAAACACATGTTTGTAAACATATAAAATATGTTCATTGAATAAGTGTTACGGTAAAACCACATGTTTCTTAAATAGTACGAAATGTAGGGCGATTACCGGATACCGTGGTCTGAGGTTTTAGGTCGTAATTGGCAATGGTCGGAGGTCAATTATTGATGAACAGACTGCAATAAAGTATCTATAAAGACGCATAAAAATATCATTAACTAGCTTTTGCTCGCGGTTTCGCTCGCGTTAAATTCATTATAACACAGTTCCCCTTTCCTGATTTGCAGGTACCTTCTACCTGTAGTTTCTGCCCTTGCGCCTTATTGATTGTAATAGCAAAGCTAAGTTTTCCCTTTTCTTTCCTCTTTCTCACTCATTTTTTACTTAAAAAAATAGCCTATGTCCGTCTCCAGGGTCCCAACTATCTGTGTTCCAAAATTCATCAAAATCGGTATAGCTATTAAGGCGTGAAGACGTACCAAACAAACAAACAAACTCACTTTCGCTTTTATAATCCGCTCTAATGGCTAAACCGATTTTGGAGGTAGTAGTAGGTGGGATATGAGGGAGAACGAGGGATATATAATACCGAATTTAACGCGAGCGAAGCCGCGGGCAAAAACTAGTATTATATAAGTAAGGATTCCAAATAGGTACTACCACTACGTGTCAAAAACCGATCAGGTACGAGTCGGACTTGTGCACCGAGTGTTCCATACAAACTTGCGACTAAAACGGCCACATCTTTTGACGGCGTAGACTAAGAGGGTTGATTTTTACAGAGCTCAAAGGGACTACAGATTTTAGTAAATGGTTTTAATTTCAGTTCTATACCTCCACGCGTTTCCGACATAAACGGTCTTGACAGACAAACTGATAAATTAAACGACGATTTGAAAGATATTAATCACTGTTTTATTTTATACTTGTGGGTTTTACAAATTCGAACACTGCGTATTGCACTTACGGAACCGATAGAAGTTAAACAAAAGAAAAGAGCGTAACCATAAACAAGATAAATGTGGAGCTCCCTATGAGGTCTTATGAGGCCAAATTAGAATATATGTAACACAAACAAACAAGCAGACGAACAAAAAAGTGATCATATAAGGGTTCCCGTTTTTCTTTTGTGATACGGAACTCTAAAAGCACTGAAATACTAGATTTACCTAATCTTTTTCTGAAATATATCGCTATTCAAACATGATGTAATACTTCTTCACACAGCTAATAACTTTCAAAGTGTTCGTGAAATCTGTACGAAGTAGCCATACGCTTTCCATACATGACTTTCGATCCAATGAGGCTAATAAATATTCTACAGGAGTCTAGCTTTTCCGTTCCAACTAGGCTCTTCAGAAACATTTTAGCCTAGCCGTTTATTTTTATAGCCAGGACAGGGACGTGCGGGAATTGAGAAGTGAGAGTTCGATTGTAGGCTCAGGTCTTATTCAAACGTTTAACGTGTCAGTGGGTCTTTGGAGAATAGATTGCAAATTTACCTTAGAGAATCAATCAAAGCTAAATTTAAAATTCAATCATTTACAAATATACAAGTAGCAAATGTTTGTGAGGATGTATGTAAGTAGGTTTGTTGCCCTTTCACGCAAAAAACTACCGAATAGATTTTCATGAGAATTCACAATAATTTAGCTCACATTTCAGAATAACAGATAGGCTACAATTCTTAAAGATATATATATATATATTCTATTATCACGCATATATTATCTACATCCACAGGTATGGTTACATTAAAATAGTTAAAGTTGTCTATGTAGTGAGTATGTTTATGTATTTGATTTTTAAATTAAGGCCTAGTCAAAATCAGTAAGTTAGTTTATCAGATTAAAAAAGTTTAATTCCGAATTTTCAGCAGAAGCAATGAATGTGTATTCAATTAAATAAGTTATTTAATTATATATAAGGGTATCATCGACCCTTTTGTTTTCGTTTTGAGTCCGATCGATGTTTGAGAACTGTGATAAGTTGTATATGGCTACTCACCATTAACCTCCACTTGTTCATCAAGTAAATATAATATGACCACGTAAACTTTGCAGTTTATGATGGCGCAGCATAGCTGAGAATAGAGGCATTTTGGCCTCGTACAGAACTAATTTAATTAATTGTCTTTTTATATTGTTTCTTTTTATTTTTTGTTGTTTTTTTTTTGTAAATGAAGTAATTTTGTTTTATTGTCTTGTCCTGAGCAAGTCTAATAAACAGTTTTTCTTTCTTTCTTTCTTTATGTCAAGAAAAATGGTATTGATATGTCAATATGGTGTATTTATTTTTACTTCTATGCGAATAAAAAAAAGGCAAGGCAGTTCTGTTACGGGTTGTTCGAAAGAAATACCGCGGCCTCGGAACATAAAGAGCAATAGAAGGACAGTGGATAGGTTTTAGTCAGTAAACTCCTCTCTCCCCGCTCGGTCCAGATCGAAGGAAGAACGGGGAAGTTATTTGATGACTTCCCCAGAAAAAAATAGAATTCTGTCAGCGACACAAGCTACCGAAAAATATCTGTTTGCATATGAATTGACTTGTTCTGTACCTATAGTGTTTACTGTAAATCCTCGCTATCATCCCACGCGGGATGCGCTAGCACTTTCTAGCGTGACCTTTTACTGTGAATACAGTGAAAGCACATCTATGGATTAAAATCGTTGCTTTAGAAATAATCTTACGAACAAAATAAACACTCTCAAATACCAACAACAAGACACATTCAAACCACAAACATAACAACGAATGTATCAAAACTGCTTCGCAATTAGTGACACACACCACACAGATGCCCTTTGATCTTATAGCCAAACGTTTTCTAATCACAACGCGTCTTTGCCAGCCAGAACTAGTCTCGTTTAATTTGAGATGAGCGAGTCTAAACGCAAACGTATGAGTAAACGTTCTGTAGTTGTGTTTGTGGTCGGCAATTAAGAATTAGGTTCGTTTTAATTGGACTTGTGATCTATGTAACTTATATTATTGTTGTTTTGTTCTTCTTTCGCATAGCAGCGAAGTTAAAGGTTGACGTACTGTGGTAGGTCATGAAAATTTTATTAATAACTAGCTTTTGCCCGCGGCTTCGCTCGCGTTAAATTTGGGGAACAGTTTCCTTTGCGCCTTATTGATTTGTAATAGCAACGCTAAATTTTCCCTTTTCTTCCCTCTTTCTCCCTCACAACCCACTTTTTTTTTAAATTGCCTTTGTCCGTCTCCTGGATCCCAACTATCTCTGTACCAAAATTCATCAAAATCGGTTTAGCCATTAAAGCGTGAAGAGGTAACAAACAAACTCACTTTCGCTTTTATAATATTAGTAAGGATACCAGCCTGTAAGTGTCCCACAAAGGGGCAAAGGCCTGTTCTCATACGTTTAAGCTTTTGAACGCCAGAGCATAAATGCACGCGCGTGATCCAGACGCCAAGAAACTTATTTTATGGCGTTCAAAAGGTTAAAACCGAATAGATGGGGACCCTATTGCTTCATCTTACATGCTGAAATATTCTTGAAAGAAAATTACATTTTACCCGATCCAGGAATCGGCTCTCACGCCGAGCAGTCGCGCTTTCGACCACTAGACCAACAAGGCAAATCGATCCAACGAGGATTCAGTTATTTTGTTTAATGTTCCTTTATTAATGGGTCCATTAAGTGGCATCAGAGTCAGAATCTTAGAGCCATTTAGCAGTTTTTTTTGCCCGATTTTGCCCGTCACTAAGAATTTCGGTAACGTGGGTGCGGTTACAAACACATTAACACACAAATAGCCAGACCCGGAACAACTATCTCTAGGTCATACAAATATTTGTTCCGTTCGGGGATCGAACCCACGACATGCAGCGCAGCAGTCGATCGTTCAGCCACTGCGCCAACTGTGTCATCGAATGAATTAATGAAAATGTTTCTAATGCTGTCCCTGGAGTCCAAAAATACAGGCCACGGTTGAATTTAATCATCAGTCTTTCACAAATGAACATTAAATTAATGCTTCCTGCAAAATTATGTTTTATTTAAGATTTAGCCAATAAGTGCTATTTGTGGAGAAAAATACACATTTTTGTATTTTATTTGTGCACAGCTTTCTGCCACCAAAAGATATCATATCTGGTCACCATCTACATCTTAATTCATGAGGAATCCTAAACAAACATCAACCCTATCTCTTGTATCAATTAGCAAATGAACATTGAACAGTAGACCCTTATAAATTATTACATAACAACCCCTATCTTGACTGCCTTTGACAAGACTGATGGAAGTGCAAATTAACAAATTCATTTTTGAAGAAAGAGCGATTTAAAGATAAATTTTAAATAAGTATGATCTTAAAAAAAGAATGTCTGAAATTTACAATTGTATGGTAAATATATGTTTTGATTACTAAGACTTAAAAGATTGATTTTTTTTCAACACAATACATTCGATAAATACTCTAGTTTTCTAGACAAAAAATGAACTACTTAGGTCGATGCGTCTAATTAAACAATTCTTTACGAAATGTCATTTTGTCTTTCTTTACATAGTTAACTTTCAAAAGTGATATTTATTGATTGTAATTTTGATAGTATATCAATAAAAAACACTTTAAGATTATCTGAGTGAGTAAATACGTTATTGTTAAATAAAATAAAACAACAACAACAACTAACTAAAAAAACGACAACAACTACAAAAAAACTACAACAACATAACAAACAATTGTTGTTGTTTTAGTTTGTTTTTTGTACACAATTGTATTTGAAAAAAAAAACTCTTACACAAATAAAAGCCATCAAAAACAAAAGTTCTGTCAAGAACACATTAAAATCATGATTTTGCAGCTTCGATAGTTCTTGCATCCTGTAACAGAGATAGATCTGAAGATAGATCCCAACACGATGGAAGATTAATATGGACAGATTTCAAACAAGGTCTCAATTGGTTTAGACAAATATTAGGGACCGGACGGAATTGAGACAGAGGTGTTGCTGCCGATGGTCGGGTTCAATTTACAAGGATATATACCGACCTCTTGTGTTTACGTATTCAGTTTGTGATGAGGCGTGAATTAATTTCATATTACAGAAAATTATCATGGAATTGGTATGATCAAAATTACATTAAAATCTACCGGTATTTTATTATTTATTTATGCACACACAAAATACATGACAGGACATTTTTTTTTAAACTTGCCCCACTCTAGGAATTTCTCCTGTATCGTGGGTGCGTTTACAAACATTTGAACTCATATACACAAACAGCCAGACCCGGAACAACTATCTGTAGGCCATACAAATATTTGTTGCGTGCGAGGATCGAACCCGCTATAACACGCAGCGCAGCAGTCGATCGCTCACCCACTACGCCAACCGTGTCGTCACATTACATTAAGACAGAAGAGCACAAATGTACAGCTTATTTCATTAGAAATTTCTTCCAGCAGACCTGCGAGAGGAAAGTTGGATGAGATATGTACTGTATTAGTAGGATTTGTGTATATTGTTTCATGAGAAATCAAAAAAAAACCAACTGATTCATACAAAAGTATAATGTCAATATTGTATTTGACGTTTTGCTTGACCCAAGGGCTGGCTTTTAGCTTGGCTTGGCTTAACGGTCGTCATATCATACACACTGATGTGTGCATGATATGACGACCGTTTGCCCAAGAAAGTGGCGGTGTTGCTGTGATCACCAACACCGCCACTTTCTTGGGCACAACTAGCTGACAGCGTTGAGGACGTTGAGGAGTTTTTTGTTAGTTAAAATATTTCAGTTTATTTAATATAATATAATGTATTTAGTTAGTTTACTCTCAAAACAAAGGTAAATCTCCACTTTTAACTAACTTTAGAAAATTTATCTAATGTGGGTCCCCTATTTTTAGAGACATTGCTCCTCTCCATGAATGTATCTTGTAATCAGCCAGACCCGGAACAAATACATGAAGGTCATTCTATTTGTTCCATGCGGGGATCGAACCTGTGACACGAAGCAAAGCAACCAATCGCTTATCCACCACGCCAAAAAATTAATTAATTCGTATATCAGTCGAATAGGTGCAGTACAATCTTCAGTGCCTACCATCAAATCATTGCTTAATTCGTGCAACTGGTAATCAACATGTAAGTTCTAAATTAAGTTCTCTCAAAGTTTGATTAGGTACATACAGGTTTGAGGCTAAGTTGCACAAACAAGGCTAAACAGAAACCCTAATTTACTTCGTAACATCAGTCAATACCTTTTCTTATAAAGTATACAGACGTGCCCTCAAAACCCGAATTTCTTGTTATTTCAGATCAAATAATATGTTAACATATAAAATCACTTAACATCTACCTTGTATTGAAATGACTAGCTTTAAGCACTAGAAAGCTGGGCCACGTTTATTTATCTCGAAAGATCAAACCGATTGAATGTACACAAAGGTAACTATGATCCGTTCGTAATAACGTAGTTAAATAAAATGTAGCTAGTCAGACATAAACCGTTTCCTCAATGAGTTTAAGCTTTTTTACGATTTTTTTGACGATTAATTAATTAGTTAAAGCCCAACCGCAAATAGGGGTCGAGCCGGATCCAACCGGGGAAAAATAAAAATTCTACTATTTCATACAAAGGTATAGTATCAATATTATATTTGACGCTTTGCTTGACCCGAGGGCTGGCTTTAAACTTAGCCAAACGGTCATCATGTCATCTAATTTAGCAACACCGCCATTTTCTTGGGCACATAACCAGCTGTCAGTGTTGAGGACGTTGAGGAGTTTCTCTGCGGCTGCTACAGAAAAATCCAATAATACTTGATCCGACCCGGAATAGAACACATGATCTCATATTCAGCTTGCGACTACCATGCCAAAGACGGGTCTTGTCAGTTTGTTGCCTAAAGTTAACAAACTGAGTACGTATAATAATACTATTCATCTAAAAGGGAAATAATGTTTTTGTACCCCATCACAAGGTTGTCGTATTTTACCCAAAGATTGACTGGTCCCCCGCTCTGGGCGGAGCGGGGGGGCATGTCAGACTTGTACTGACTAAAACCCACCCATGTTCCTTCACGCCCTTTACGTTCCGGGGCCGTGGTATCTCTTTCGAACAACCCGCAACCCCGGCAGGCGGAGGCCCTGGCAAGCCCCTCTGGTTTGCTGACTCTCTTTGAGGCGCGCGTGAAACACGAACGCGCCGTCGACACGGCCTGTCGTCAATAGACGGACGGACGGTGAGCTACCCATTGCTCACCGTCCACAGGCCCGCAATGCCTTATAGCATTAAGACCGTCTATGTGCAACTACTGTACATGATGTTTAAATAAATAAATAATGTTGAGAAACACACATAAACAAGCAAATGAGCCTGAAATTGATACCCCGAAGTCTGAAATGGATCTTACCTGTTTGTAAATCTTTCGTTTATTTATTATTTATTGTTATTTTTAAGTAAAATCTAAAAGTAAACAAGAGTTAATTCGTTTCTTGGAAACGCCTGAAGAGCTGGCTCACGAAAACACTCATAATTAGTTTATTGAAAAAGTTTTAGATCTACGAAATAGATAAAGCAATAAGGCTAGACCAGACTTACCATTCAGCTTAATTTTAGATTTTACGATTCGGATTACAAAATTTTATAATTTATTTCAGATTTACGCTCTAGTTAGTCTCCAGCGGAATTCATAAATATAAATCTGGAAATAAAAATGAGAATTATGACTGCGTTGAACAGATATAACCATCGATGCGGAAGAAATGAAGACTTATGTAGGAATCAAAACTTTCTCATAAATATTGTTCAGACGCAAATTGTACATGAACATCGTAGATATACTTCTACGTTCATATTGAATGGGCTCAGTTTTCAGGGCCACATTTCTAAAAGAGTTCAAATTATTTGTAATTCTTAGAACTTATGCAATATTCTTTTCATATAATATTTTGTTTCACAGGTAAGGTTTTTCCTTGAACAGAAAGGCCTACAGCAATTCAATGGTTTTCGAAGAAACAAACTGTCTACGCGTATTATTTGGTACCTACCTAATTAAACTTATTCAACAATATTATTATACTAACTTCCGCCCGCGACTTCGTCCGCGTGGCATAGTTACTTTAGGCTAACGTTAACTTTAAAACGCGTGATGATCGAAAAAAAATATTTTTCTCTCCCTGTTTCTTCCCCCTTTTCTCACTTTTTTTATAAAAAGTTAGCCTATAGCGTGAAGACGTAACAAACAAACAAACTTTCGCTTTTATAATATTAGTAAGGATTATAATCAGCATTGAAAAGTCACATTTTAACCCTCACACATTTGTATTCAATGCAAATGTCAGGTTTGGCTCCAGCTCATCCCGCCATCTCCTTCACGGTCCACAGCTCCTCGGCGCCACGTCGCGATTTTGGCTCCCAGCCCCAATGGTATGTGACAGCCTGTCCGATCCCACTGTGGCCACCCATTTTATAGAACAGCTACAAATAATCTAGATTAACCCGTCAAATTCTTGGCAAGTCCTACATTTCAGATCACTAGTGAAGTAACTCAAAAGGGATTATCAAATTAATGACATTCATAAATCTATGTAAAGGATAAAAATAGCCAGTTAATTATAAAATATACTAGCTGTGCCCGGCATTCGTTGCAATGCAATTTTTCTACCTTCCTACCTTATCTGCCCTACCTATCCTACCTACCCTACTTACCCTACCTACACCCTGACTTACCTACTTTGTTTTAAGAACCCTCTTCTGACATTAATAACAAAACAACAAAAAAAAATAGCATAATCGGTTCTACTGTTGTCGATATTTGCGCCTAGCAACAAATTAAAGCGAAAAGATCTTTTGTTTATTTGTACCGAATAGGCTACGAAACTACTGGATCAATTCTCACCATTATTTACTAATAGAAAGTTAAATTATTAGGAAGTAACATAATATAACATGACACTATCATACTAAGGAGCTGAGCAGTGAGTGAAACCGTTGGGCGCAACTAGTACTCTATATACAAACAGTGGCAGAGTTTACGATTAATATACTACACAGTTTGAATGGAAAATTTGGAGTAAGGTTTCTGTTATCGCTGAATACGTCAAGATAATGGGTTTAATCGGAGATAAATATTTGAAAATCTGTCGTCGAATTAGCTTAGTGAGCGTTCAATCTAAACACCAAAGGCATAGTACCCCCTCCGTCCTGTTTTTGAAAGGTTGATCATTTTGATTTGGTGTCAAATCAGTTAAATTGATTTACGGATATAACAATAGCCAATCGAATCACGTGACGTGAGATTGACAACTTTAATCACAGAACTCTCTAGCTTTTAAAACAGGGAGTTTTGGTAAAGGACCTCGATGTTCAATATGGAAGTCTAAAGAAGATAGATGATAGACATATAGTTAGATATGATAGATAAATCATTTATTTGATGCAGCAAAAGACATAATACAGGAATTAATAAAAAAAATTCGACACGGGAAATCGTCAAATAACTTCCCTGGCTCTGGGCGGAGCGGAGGGAGGGGAGTGTCAGACTTTTGCCCTTTATATTCCGGGGCCACAGTATCTCTTTCGAACAACCCGCAACTCCAGCAGGTGGTGGCCCTGACAGGCCCCTAAAATGGATCCGGATCCTCTCCGCGACTATCGCAACCCCGCGTGTCATATTGTCGGCCGCCGCCTGGTGCGACCCCCCCTGAGCCAGGACGAGCGTGTCGTCAGCGTAGCAAACTACACTGACGCCGCTGGGGAGGTCGGCGCGCAGCACCCAGTCGTAACCGATGTCCCACAGGAGCGGCCCCAAGACCGATCCCTGTGGGACACCGCACGACATCTCTCGCCGGTTCCACTCTCCAGAGCGACCGGGGTATATGACGGCCCTGTCCGTCAGATATGCCCCGACCACACGACGAAGATAGGTCGGCATCCGGTGGTATTGGAGTGCCTCCCTGATGCAGCCCCAAGGCATGGTGTTAAACGCGTTGGCGATGTCGAGAGACACCGCCACGACAACCCCACCCCTGGACACTGCAGCCCCCGTCGTGAGGGCTCTCACGCGCATGATGGCGTCCACCGTCGAGTGCCCCTTGCGGAAACCATACTGGTGATCCGCAAGATCCGGCCCCGTCCCCACAAGGTGCCCGACGAGGCGGTTTGCAATTACTCTTTCAAAGAGCTTGCCCACCTCGTCGAGCAGCACAATGGGCCGGAATGCGGACGGAGAGTCCGCAGGGCGCCCCGGCTTCTGTATGAGGACCAGCTTCCCCGTCTTCCAACGAAGTGGGAACTGGCCTCTCTCCAAGCATGCGCTTAGGAGCCCTAGTAGTCGGGGCCCGAGAGCCTCCAGGGCCAGGACCCAGGCTTTGCCATGCAAGCCATCGGGTCCCGGGGCGGTGTTTTTGGCTTTCAGCCTGCCCACCGCCGCTCTCAGATCTACCCCAGTCACCTCCGGAACGTCGTCGTCGTCGTTGTCCTCGTGGTCCGCTTGTGGCACCGCAAGCGGCGGAGCCATGGGCGGAGGAGCATGCTCCCCTCGCGAAGGGAACAGAGCGCTCACCACATCCTCAACTAGTTGGGGCCGGAGACTCTGCGTCAGCGGGGGGGCCCTGGTGCGGAGTTTATCCCGCACCATCTTGTATGGGCGCCCCCACGGATCCCCGTCCAGAGACTCCAGCATCTCCTCGCGGGCCAAATCCTTGGCCCGCAAGACACCTTCTAGGAGGGCGGTCTTCGCCGCTCTGTACCCCTCATACAGCTCCGCCTCGATGGCTGCCGTATCCGGTGCTCGAATGCGGAGCCTGCGGTGCCTGGCGTACAGGTGTCGCGCAGCGACGCATGCCTCTCGCAGTGCCGTCAGCTCGCGCGACCACCAGTACACCTGACGCCGGGCGCTTCCAGACCGGACTCGGGGCATTGCCACGTCACAGATCTCAGACATGGCCTCCTGGAACCAGTCCGCCTCGTGGTTGGTGTCGGCAGGCCTGTCCGGTGATGACACCCAGGCCTGCACGATTGAGGCTTCCAGGAGGAGCTCCCGGTCCAGTTGTTTCAGCGCCCACCGCGGACCACTCGGGGCCTGTAGGACCGGCGCGCTGGAGGTCTGGGTGGAGACGTCGAGCCGGATGTACCGGTGATCGGAGTAGGTCTCCACCTCCTCCATGACGCGCCAGTCGACGACACGCGGCGACAGAGCGGGGCTAGCGAACGAAATGTCCACCACCGACTCGCCCCGCATCCGCACACACGTGGGAACAGAACCCCGATTTAGGACGACCAGGCCTGTCTCCAGTGCCCAGTCCTCCACCATCCTTCCCCGCACATCCGTGCAGCGAGAACCCCAAGCCAAGTTCTTGGCGTTGAAGTCCCCGAGCACTAGCACGGGGAGGGAGCAGTTACCGACGACGACGGTCAACTCCCTCAGAGAGTTGTGAAACTCGGCGAGAGTTCGGCTCGGGGAGAAGTAGACACCCGCTACGACTATATCCCCGAACCGTGCTGCGACGCACCCCTGACCCTTCCTGACACCCTCGAAGGACGGGGTACCGGCGGCAGCCGACGAGATGATGGTCACTGAGCCGCTCAGGTCCTCAACCCAGTCGTCCCTGGGGAGGACAAAGTACGGCTCAGCGACCACGGCGATATGAATCGACCACTGCGCCATGCTCTGGAGCAAGAGATCCTGAGCGCAGGCGCAGTGGTTGATATTCGCCGCAGGACTGGTGGGTGCCCTGCTGACCAAGTGAAGGCAGTGGGCACCGTACGTCCTGACTTCGAGGGTATGCGAACCGTGACGGTTAGCTGCCCCGTGGCGGCGGCCAAAGCAATCGTGGAGGGCCGAAGGCTCCTGGTGGGCTGGGTATCTGCGCAGGTCAAACTGCTGGAGTCCAGACCTCTGAGGTGCTTCCGCTGTCACGTGGGTCACCACGTGGCAGTCAAGTGCTCGGAGGTGGACCGCAGCCGACTGTGCTTCCGCTGCGGTCAGCCCGGTCACAAGGCCGCGACTTGCGACGCCGCGCCGCACTGCGACGCATGTGCGACGGCGGCCAAGCCGGCCGATCACCGGGCCGGTGGCAAAGCCTGCGCACCACCCGCAAAAACCAGGGGCAAGGGAAGGTCCTCCGCGACCACCACCACCAACGCCGCCGCTCTGGCTGCCGCCGCTGGCGCCGCTGCTGCCGCCGCTACTACTGCCACCGCTATCGCCACAGCGGTGGCAGCCGGACCCTCACAAGGGGTCCAGGAGGGGGCTGTAATGGAGTGCCAATAACGGCCCCATTACGCCTCCTACAGGCGAATATCAACCACTGCGCCTGCGCTCAGGATCTCCTGCCCCAGAGCATGGCGCAGTGGTCGATACATATCGCCGTGGTCGCTGAGCCGTACTTTGTCCTCCCCAGGGACGACTGGGTTGAGGACCTGAGCGGCTCAGTGACCATCATCTCGTCGGCTGCCGCCGGTACCCCGTCCTTCGAGGGTGTCAGGAAGGGTCAGGGGTGCGTCGCAGCACGGTTCGGGGATATAGTCGTAGCGGGTGTCTACTTCTCCCCGAGCCGAACTCTCGCCGAGTTTCACAACTCTCTTAGGGAGTTGACCGTCGTCGTCGGTAACTGCTCCCTCCCCGTGCTAGTGCTCGGGGACTTCAACGCCAAGAAAATGGAACCCTTATAGGATCACTTTATTGTCTGTCTGTCTGTCAAGATCCTATAACTCGGAATCGCGTGGAGGTGTCGAATTGAAACCATATGCTGAAGTCTATGGTCCCTTAGGGCTGTGAAAAAATCGTCTCTCTAAGTCTACGCAATTAAAAGATATGGTCATTTAAGTCGCATGTCCGGTTTTTGTAGATGGAGGTTGTTTTTTTGTTGTAGTATAGGGCATCCAATTTGAAGGAGTTACAAATTGTTTTACAAAAGCTTTTTTACTAGATAATTTCATTATGCAAATTGCAGATTCTTGAAAGTGGACATATATAACAATTAATTGTCATGCACATAGTTCTGTTCCCAGTTGAAAGTTATTATTCACCAAATCTGTAACAAGTGATATGTTTATTGTGTAATTATGTAAAACGGCTGCGGCGTCCTCCGGAAATTATCTATTTATTTGTACGCAGAGCACGTTTTGCGAACTGAGTGGCTATTGTGTAAACTGCTCGATATTTTGAGTTTTAAAATCGATATATTTTGGTTGGCAAAGTTTTCATAAGTTTCTTAAATTCGGATTCAATTTCATATTGAAAACTAAAGGGATAAACATTGTGTAAGTAAGCAGTGACTTATTTTTGGGCAACCTGGGTAGAGTAATAGGGTTAATCAACCTGTTTGCTACACATTTTATAAACCACCACACATATATTTCCCATAAACGATCATAAATTTTTTTTCACGTTAAATATGGGGTAACACAGTTCCCCTTTCCTGATTTGCAGGTACCTGCTACCTGTAGGTTTTGCCCTTGCGCCTTATTTATACGCACACATTTTTAAGCTATTTTCAAAAGTGCCACGGCGCCAACTAACACAAACTTATTATTAAAATAGGGTATTATTTAATAAACATTTTTTATATATTCCACAAAAAGTATTGGCCCAGTCTGGGTGATCTCAGATATTTTGTGGTTGTGGTAAATTGAGTTACGTCCTTTAAAAAAAAATATGCTCAATCGCAACCAATACCCCAATTTGGGTGGAGACGCCGCGGGCGCCGGGCGCCGCGAGACGACTCCCGGCTACCGTAGATGCGGGCCTGTGGACGGTGAGCAATGGGTAGCTCACCGTCCGTCTGTCTATTGACGACAGGCCGTGTCGACGGCGCGTTCGTGTTTCACGCGCGCCTCAAAGAGATGTCAGCAAAGCAGAGGGGCTTGCCAGAGCCTCCGCCTGCCGGGGTTGCGGGTTGTTCGAAAGAGATACCGCGGCCCCGGAACGTAAAGGGTAATAGAAGGAACATGGGTGGGTTTTAGTCGGCCCCGGAACGCGGGCAATAGAAGGAACATGGGTGTGTTTTAGTCAGTAAAAGTCTGACATGCCCCCCCGCTCCGCCCAGAGCGGGGGAAGTTATTTGATAATTTCCCACCCGAAAAAAAAAATACCCCAATTTGGGTGATCTCCTTTGTTCTCTAAAGAGGCGGGAATTTTGTTTTATTTTTATTATTCCATAGAAAAAAAATATCTGTACACATTTTCAGTAGGTACCTGTTTAGCCTTGGATTATTCATGTTAATTAAAAACAAAACAATGTTTCTAATAATGTTAAAAAGGGGAAACAATAGAAAATTAGGTAGCTAATTCACCAACCCTTAGGGGTTTTCCAGACTTAATAAAATTATGTTATGTAATGTACTACTCAGTACATAACATAACAAGTTGCCTGTACATACCGTGAATCTGATTTTTTTATCGACTACACGACTCAGTAGGATTCCATAATAGGGCCCACTCCAACCAAGAGTCTTAATTATTCTGAAAATGTATGTACAAATGGTTAAGTGTTATTATCGACAGTACCCTAATGTTCGCAGCCTCATCTGTATTCATAAATTGTAAGGTCCAGGAACAAATCAGAGGTGAGAGATTTGGTAAACTTGATGTTTTAAACATGAATTAATAATGTTTAAAAAGAAAAATAAGAAAGCGGCGGCGGTTTAAAAAATTAAATGTGGTATATTTTTTTTTGTTTATATTGAAAATTAAAGAATCCTTACATAAATTATAAAAGCGAAAGTGAGTTTGTTTGTTTGCTACGTCTTTACGTCTAAATGGCTAAACCGATTTTGATGAATTTTGGTACAGCGATAGGTAGTTAGGACTCTGGAGACGGACATTTTTTTTTAAGTGAGAAGTGAGGGAGAATGAGGGAAGAAAAGGCAAAACTTAGCTTTGCTAATACGTACAATTAATAAATTGCAAGGGCAAAAACTACAGGTAGCAGGTACCCGCAAATCAGAAAAGGGGAACTGTGTTACCCCGACTTTAACACGAGCAAAGCCGCCGGCAAAAGCTAGTATCTATATAATAATTTAGTGTAACTAAAATAATAAAATAAAAATATATACAAGTCCAAAAAGTGGAAAACAATTGAAATTTTTATACCACGAAAACACCATACTTGCACCACAAACCACCGACCATATATTATACCAACCACAACCATGAACTATATTTTTCCCATGTTTTATGGAAAGAATTTACGACCATGAGACGAACCCAAAAACAAGAAAAAAATTACCGCTAAGAAATTCAAAAGCATTTTTAACAAATAAAACACGACATAATATGCTTACAAAAATATCTGCTTGCTTAAAAGCGCCATATTAATGTTGTTAAATTACGAGAATTAAAGCCGTTGGGAATGCGAGTGTGTTCCGAAATCACTCCGAAAACTCTATGCTCAACAGTCGTGTACCGTAGTTGTCAATGGTTAGGTCTAGTCAATTTTATCTAGGAGATAGTGTTGAAATATGTATGAAGGTAAAGAGTACCTTATGTCAGTTATATTTTGGAAGATTTTATTTCCGTATCTGAAATGGTGCTAATGGAATATTACAGTATCTTCTTCTCGTGGGAATTCTTGCGAATGGAAATACCGAACTTTTTATTTATGTTATTCACGTAGCTTTTTTTGGGCGATTTCCACATAACGAGTTGGATACGTTTAGCACATTTGAACTTTGTACAAGAACTGTCAGTGTTAAAACTTCATAGCAATGATGATGATGGGAATTAAACTTAACAGTTTCTTTCATTAATTGGACAAAAAATAGCGGTAAGGTAAGGTAGGTATTTATTTATTTATAATAAGCACACCAACAACACACACACAAATTGAAATAAACTAACATCTAAAAACTGCATTTCAATAACCATGCTAATAACAGGCATGACATAGAACATGATAAATAGTAGAGACAGAGACAAAAATAGATCCAAAACCAGTACAATTAAAACAAAAACAAAACAAGATATATAAACACTCATGGTTCACACTATGGTATATGGTATGGTATGCCATTCCATTAGAGGCTTTACACTAGTAGGTATCATTTAAGTATCAAGTAGCAGGAGCAAGGGGTCTTAAATGGCTGCTTTAGCAGAATCATAATAAGTTAATAATATGAATTACATTATCATTCGTAAAATAGTCACATAGTGACAATTCCCAATATTAACTGCGACTATGATTAAATAAATATGATTAAAATTATAAATTCAAATTGTTATTCTATTATAATTCTGCTAAAGGCATTTTAGACAGGGCACGCCACAATAGTGGCGGTAAGTCCCCTCTTTGAGGAGTGGCTGGAGAGGCGTCATGGCGTCCTCACCTACCGCCTGACGCAGGTCCTCACCGGACACGGAAGTTTCGGGAGGTTCCTGCTCATAATCGGGCGGGAGGAAACGCCCAGGTGTCACCATTGTGACGATCGCCCGGAGGACACGGTGGAGCACACAGTGGCGGTCTGCCCAGCTTGAGCGGAGCACCGCCGCCGTGCCCTCGTGGAGGCGATCGGCGGCGGCGATCTCTCGCGTCCGGCCCTGGTTCAGGCCATGGTCCGGAGCGAGAGGGAATGGGAAGCGGTCACCTCCTTCTGCGAAGCAGTAATGCTAGTGAAGGAGGAGGCCGGGCGTTTGAGGGAGAGAACCTCAAACCAACCCAGCCGCCGCGGGAGACGCCCCGGGCGCCGCGAGACGACTCCCGGCCACCGTAGATGCGGGCCTGTGGACGGTGAGCAATGGGTAGCTCACCGTCCGTCCGTCTAATGACGACAGGCCGTGTCGACGGCGCGTTCGTGTTTCACGCGCGCCTCAAAGAGATGTCAGCAAAGCAGAGGGGCTTGCCAGAGCCTCCGCCTGCCGGGGTTGCGGGTTGTTCGAAAGAGATACCGCGGCCCCGGAACGTAAAGGGTAATAGAAGGAACATGGGTGGGTTTTAGTCAGTACAAGTCTGACATGCCGCCCCGCTCCGCCCAGAGCGGGGGAAGTTATTGGATGATTTCCCACCCGAAAAAATAAAGGCATTTTAGACCAGGTTTATTGCCATCATCCAAGCACATTTCATGGTCATGATACCAGATTCGAAAATTTTCACCTCCTTTCATGATATCAATATGTCACATGTTACAACAAGCACGTTTGTTTTATAATTCGATCACGTACCTATTTTGATCTTGAATAACAGAAACCAACATTAAAGAAAAATCCCGCCCGCTCCTAAAAATTGGGTATAACAATGGATTTGGATATTGAAATAATTGTATGGAAATCGTCGATTTTTAACAAGCCATTTTTATCTCGGAGTTATGATTAACATTAGTATCATTACTTCATTAAAACTCTTTCCCCAAAACTGCTAACACTAAAATACTAAGTAGTACTATTATTTCGTAACCTAAGAATTTCAACAAAATGTTAAAGTTAAAATAAAACAAGCGATCAACATGCATGATAGATCCCCACAACCGTAAATAAAATCTAAAAATAAATATTGTTACACCGCACATACCGGATGCGTACTGATAAATTATGACCGTATTAATAAATTATTAAAGCTCAAATCCTTCCATACTAAACCGCCTGTCTATACAATTTCCTTTAAACAGTATTGATTAAAACTCTCACGCGTCGTTTAGTGCTAAAACAAACTGTTCACACATAAATACCGGCAACTCGTGATTCTACCTCACTGTCCGACTCGAACTTAGTTGTTTATTCTTCGTGTGGTACAAGTTACAAGCTTTTATTAATTATGCACTAGCTGCGCCCCGCGGTTTCATCCAGGGTTTAAGCAAACATATAAAATTTCAACTTAAGCGGGAATAACACACGTAAAAACTTTCGCCTTTATAATATAAGTGTGATGACTGTGTTTGTTTGGAACTAACTAAAAATGAAACTGTTTAAGTAGTTAAATTTCTCAAGAAGTAAACTTTTTCTGTCGTTTCGGTACAAGTTAAGTGAGAATATCTTGCCGTTGAAGAAGATCAGACGTCCTATCAAAAAGTTGCTTGTGCTTACTGCCCAGGGTATTTTATTAGCCATGTTAGTCACTCGTCAATAACGATAAGCCATTTCTTAAAAATATGAACTACACAAGACAGCCAGTATAATTTCAAGTTGTGAATGAAAGCCTCTTCTCGTGCAAAAAGGGAAATAAAACTTACTAAACTTAAAAAAAAAAAACGAAATGTAAAATCAACTCTAGTCATTTCAACACAAATCCTCCCATCTTACCACTTGCACCACACCTCAACGAAATAACAGTGGAGCCGTACTTCATCGCCAACGAACTCTAGTTAAGGTGTTACCTTACCCGTTTACGCTAATAAAGTAGCGTCAGTCGCATACTGATCAAATTCGTCTAACCCCAGTTAATTTATGGTGCCATCACCCGTCTTCCGTTCCCCGTTAACATTAGCAATTGTAATTTTTCGCTATTCTTTGCAAATTTTAGATCAATTCCTATGCTATTCTGCAACGCGAATGATAAAAACTTCATTGGTTATTTTATGATCTTTTTATGTAGGTACTGGGAAAGTAGTTGTTTTATGATTCTAGCACGATTTTGTGATGGAAAGTTTGTCTAGGTTAGCTGTTTTGTAAGCAACTTGACTTTCTCAACTTCTCATTATAATTTCAAAGATAATGTACTACACTCATCGTGGTATCTAGGTTCTACTACGGATAAGTTTTTTTATACTAAATAGCGGCAACTCGCCTAATGTAAAGCGATGATGCGGCCTAGGGTGAAACAAGTTTGCCTCGACGAAGGCAGTTACAAGTGCTCTATATTAGTTGCGCGGGCTGGACGCTTGAGTGGCTAAGTTTTCTACACAAGTATCGGTTTTAAAGTATTTAAATTTTGTACGACTTTTGGCTTGGACTGGAACTTAAATTTTTCCGTCTATAAAAATATAAAATATAAGTATTGGATATATTCATATAGATCTGCTTGCTATCCTCACAGCAATATTTTTTTTTCTGAATGAAATCTCGCAGTTTAACCTAGAAGGTTGCGACTGCTTAACCGGATGATTCCTGTGGATGCCTTAAAAATTAAGACCTCCAGCCAGGGCAAAAACTTACAAACTAAACGACTACACGCTAAGGGCACTCCCTCTGGGGTGCGACGTCGTCCTCGGCTTAGGGCGTCGCTGAGGGAGGACAGCAAAGGGACAGGCTGGAACTGAGTGATATTGGATCAGCAGCGCGGGCTGGCTCTAGCAAGGGACGGGTGGGATAAATAAATAAAAGGGCTTGACTTTATATTTGAAACGTAACAATCCAATACATTGTCGAATTTTCGTCGCCATAATCGCTGACAATTATTGACAGAATGACACTTTTCCTAGCCCTCTTCATCTTCCCTCAACCATTCCAAGAAGTATTTCTGTCCATCAATCACAAAATGTTACAAACACATTGAAAATCCAAACCGTAATTTAGAAAATCACACAGAGCATGTCGGAATATTTTCGAACGAGGCATTCTAAATGGTTCCGAGAATTCGCGCGCAATTTTCGCTTAACATCGAAGTTGGTACATTTCTCGCCTCAATTTGAGTGATGTGAAATTCTGTCGCGGTATGTACGAACTAGCAATGAAACAGAATTTACGATCAAGGAACAGGAACTTCGAAACTTTAGTAGTAAGTCGGCTATAAGCAATGAGTTAGTTTAAACTGAACGTTACCATAGGATGTTTACGAAAAGAAGGAAGTTTAGCGTAGCGGTTTTACCTTAAACTAAGACCAAATTTGGATGCAAACAATATAATACACGATCAGCTCAATTGTATGATAGAATAAATAAAAATATACAATGTGTCCGGTCACGGACTAGCGATATTCTATGTACTTCTATATAACAAACATTCAAGGTAACTTCAACATTTTTTAATTATGGTGTTAATTATCACGCTATACAAAATAAGGAGGAGCGGAGTCTTCTATTACAGGCATAATTTGTCTAAAAGAAGAATTCGAATACAACTATTGTAAACTAATGACTTGACAAAATATATTTTTTATTTTATGTTTCGGCCGAACCGAAAAAAGTACATAAGTTTAATTGACAAAAAGATAACGAACATATAATACCTGAGTCTAATGTAGTAACTTTAGAATCCCTCGTTACGTTCACGATTCTACTTTAGAATCCATAGCTACGCTCGTGATTCAATCACTTTCGCTTGCTCGGAAATTAAACCAGCACTCAAAGCAAAAAAAAACTTTGCTCTCTTGTTGCACAATCAACTATATTGTCAACGGCACCACAGGAAGGTCACTGGAATTGAATTCCTAGACTGCAGGCTCAATTTCAAGTAACAGTGCACCCATTCATGCGACGCCATACGTTTAGTTCTGTAACGTAATATTCCATGTATTGAAATCAAAGTCTATTGAGCAGAAACGCGGCTCTATTTGCTGTATCCGGCTTCCATGTGTTCTTTTGTAGGTAATTTGATGTCTATTGTGCTGGGTTCTTGGCAAATGATTCTCACTGGTGGAAAATTATTTTCTCTTCTTGTGTTTTGGTGACGCATTGAATGTGTTATGTGCGCAAGGTTTTTGAACGCCAATTTCATTTCTGGACTGGGTAAAAGCTTTTTAGAATATACTTAGACAATGATAGAATCACTTGCGCGATTCAAATACCACTTTTTTTATTTCTTTCCCAATCTCAAAAGAGGCGGTGAGATGTTTTCGCCATGAGGCATGGTGGGGGCAGATCTTCTCGATCGAGAGTTTGTGATGGCTAAATATCGACTCGAGCTGTTGTTAGTACTCGGACATAAACTCCTCAAGTTAAGACAGTTAAAAAAATAAGTGGCTATATTTCCAAACCCCTTTTGGACTGTCATATTTCCAGCCCCAATTTAAAATAGACTAACAGCAAGAACCGAGTTTTACCTGTGTGTTATTTTTACTGTAAGACATAAGAGCTATGAGCTTGACGGATAATACATTTCCGATGCATTCTGCACTTTGCATGAGTCAAAGATAAAGTGGATTTCAAATAAAACAGTTCTCACACGTCGAGGAAGGGAAGTTGAACGAGAAATATTGAAGATTAAGGACGCATGAGTGTGAAGAGCTTACGAATGGCGATGGCAAGTCGCTTTCTATTGCATTAGAAGTGAAATACGGTTGCTAAGTGATATAATACATAACTGCATTACTGCACCAGATATGTATGTACGTATTAAATGTACTTCTATATGATTCAATAAATGATGTAAAAATACCTTCAACTAAGCAGCCGCGAGGTGTTCACGTGATCTCTCCCCGTCATAACGATAATATTTTGTAGACCTTACCTGAGAACTTTCTAGTTATGGAGATATTAGGGATACAAGTTCAAACAATTCACACATTTTTAAACGAAGTTTTTGCTTTACTTTAGATACCCCTCAGACCTCCTTAATAGCAAACTATTTATTGCATCCATCAGCACAATGTTAAGAATACGTAACATTGTGTAATGCCGTATGATGTCCGTCTAGAAAGTGGCGAAGGACAGGGCGTTTTTGTGGGACTATCTCTTGTAATGTGGCGTTCAAAAAGTGCTGATTATCAGCCTAATTTGAATAAATGACTTTTGAAATTGATGTTTCATAAAAAGTGGTTTCCCAGCAAGTTAAGTTACTTAGTTGATGTTAAGAATGCATGGTTGACGGCACCATAAAGGGTTTGTTTGCACATGAACTGACTATAGACATCATATTTACCTCTTTTATTTACAATTTGCAGTAATGGATTCATAATCCATCCAGCATCCTTTTAAATATCGTGCATCTGCCGTTGGAATAAATCAAATGGATATTGAATTTATTTTGAAATAAAATATGTATTTGGCAGACGTAAGCGCTTAATACGATGTTTTAAATGTGTAAAACATTTTAAAAGAAAATGAAGGGCACTTCAGAATTCTTATTTTTATTGAAAACATAGAAATTTAATTCAAAACCCGTTCTCAGGTTCTTGCGTTTTATTGACACTCTTAAAACGTTTAGTTACCTATTATTAATACTAAAAGCTACGTGGAATCATAAGAGACTCGCAAATAACCCTTTCTTAATAAAAGGTTTCTTTGGTTTAAGCAATAAAGATATTGAGTATTTAACAACGAGATTTTGTACCATGTAGTAAAATTTTGATGACCAATCCGAACAGGAAATAACTACAACATACATGTTTGTGTAATATTTTGTTAAAATCAACTTTGATGTTTCGTAAACATCAAATAAAATTAAATCAGTGCCGTACCACCGGGCCTGCTCGGAAAGGATTTAAAGCAAACCCGCCATTTTTATTTGTACTTAATAGCGTGTTGATGTGTTTATTATTATTTATTCTGTACATTTGAACGTGATGCAAGTTTAACACTCGTTAACTTTTTGATGTGTGACTGTGAACGGTTAAAATGGCAGATTCTGTGAAAACGACCATTTTTGTTTTAAAGCTCTGTTTCACAAAGTTGTCAACGTCAATTAAAATTGTAATAACGAATTATGTGAGGCATAGTATTTATTCTTTAAAAAGGCAAGGCTTATGAAAATGGTATTTATTATTTAATAAGTGTTAGATTTTGCCTTAAAATGTAGGTATATTTCTAAAAAAATCTAGTACTTGGACGTTTTCTCAATAAAGTAATCTTGTTCAAAATAAGATCTATATCGAACTTCTCATTACAAATAAGTTTTTTTAGTAAAACTTTTCAATGAACAAAATAAATTCATTCTAAAACAGTATATTCCATAGCCCGCAGTCTTTGAGGTTTCGTGTAAACATCGGAAATATTCGGGTAAACTCGGAGATTTATTTGCCTTCAGAATCCACCTTTAGCTTTTTAAACGGTGGATAATTTTATAATTGAACCACGTGTTGAGTTAACTGTTACAGTTACTGCGCAGTTAATTATACTGGGTTATAAACTTCAGTTGGATTGTGAAATGTTGTGTAAGTGGAAAATGGTAATTCGGTTCCAGCTGCTGCATGCGATGCGAAAATTTTAGAATTATCATAATATGCCTAGTTAGAATTTACCCAAAAATACATCCTGCCGGGGTTGCGGGTTGTTCGAAAGAGTTACTGCGGCCCCGGAACATAAAGGGCAAAAGAAGGAACATGGATGAGTAAAAGTATGCCACTTCCTTCCGCTCCACCCAGAGCGGGGGAAGTTATTTGAGGACTTCCCCTCAGCAAAAAGTATCAATATACATTTAATGTCTAATGCTATAAATGATAATGCTCTATAAGCTGACACCAAAATAGCCTTACTAATATTATAAAAGCGAAAGTGAGATTGTTTGTTACGGCTTCACGCTTTAATGGCTAAACCGATTTTGATGAAATTTGGTAAAGAGATAGGAGGGAAATAGACGTTTTTTTTTAAAAGTGGGAAATGAGGGAAGAAAAGCGAAAACTTAGCTTTGCTATTACAATCAATAAGGCGCAAGAGCAAAAACTACAGGTAGCAGGTACCTGCAAATCAGGAAAGGGGAACTGTGTTACCCCGAATTTAACGCGAGCGAAGCCGCGGGCAAAAGCTAATTTTATTATATTAATTTAAGTATTGTTATAAACATAATCATGTAACTTTAGATATTATCTAGTTGTAAGACCTAACCGTATAGAAGAGGGCCAAGACAAGTTATATACTCTGGATAAACACATAGGCTACTTTTTATCCCGGTATACGTGGGTAAAATTGTGCGACACAGCTAGTGAAGGCTAATTAATTTAATAGTTCAAGGTGAGAATTACCTATTATTGTTTTCTGGGACAAAAAAGTAATTAAATGCACAGGTGAATAACGATTTTTGATGTGTATAGCTTTTTCAACACAATGTTTAAGAAACAGTTACGAAACCGCAACGCAGTAGCTGTTTCATATCATTTTTACTGTCGAGAATAAATCTGTTGTTTACGAACAACTAGCGTAGTCTAGCGTCGGTGGAGCACACAGTGGCGGACTGCCCAGCGCGGGCGGAGCACCGCCGTGCCCGAGCTAGAGGCGATCGGCGGCGGCGAACTCTCGCGTCCGGCTCTGGTTCAGTCCATGGTCCGGAGCCAAAAGGAATGGGAAGCGGTCACCTCCTTCTGCGAAGCAGTAATGCTAGCAAAGGAGGTTGCCGGGCGTTTGAGGGAGAGAACCTCAAACCAACCCAGCAGCCGCGAGAGACGCCCCGGGCGCCGGGCGCCGCGAGACGACTCTTGGCCACCGTAGATGCGGGCCGTCTATTGACGACAGGCCGTGTCGACGGCGCGTTTGTGTTTCACGCGCGCCTCAAAGAGATGTCGGCAAAGTTATTTGAGTTCCCACCCCAAAAAAAAGGCAAATGTTGTAAATAAAAATATTATCTTCATTCACTTCACGTACATTATTTATAAGCTACAAAAAGTGATTACAGGGTGTCAAAAAATTCGTCCACATCGTTTTCAAAAGGAAAATTGCCCAGAGGGCGGACAACGTTACCACGTCGTTTGATGGCAATACTAATTCTTTGGCCAAAAATATGGCGAGCTCTCTGGTCGCGAGAACAGTCGACAAACCGCTTAGCAATTTCTCGAAATACTACGTGGGCACTCGGACCTCACAGCCCTAGTATTTTAAACCAATTTTGAAGATATTGTACTAATTACTTATCGATTTGACTGTCTGTAACTAGTTCGTGACATTGATGCCATTTTTAGTGATGTATCGAGTCGATATTTTATTTAAAGAAAATATACATCCCATCACTCAACATTTCTATTACGGTAAGTTACACGCATTAATTACGCTTTGCTGCATTGTCCATTCAATTTTAATTAGTTATTAGGCAATAACCTTTTAGATTATTAAATTTACTACAGTTATTACTAATTCCAAATTTTACGACTACGAAATACATCGTGCAGCTAAGAGTAAGTCATGATTGTAAATCGTGGTAACGTTCAAGGTAGAAAAAGAACGGTTTATTAAATTTCATCTGCAAGATACTAGAGTGAAAACAGTATAAATGAAAGCAATATTTTGAGAAACAGATTTTCGACTCAACATAAAACCTATCGCTTAACTGTCGAAAACTTGAAAGCTAGAATCCGAAGCAAGTTGAAAAATGAGTTTTGAAAATGTCATCGAAAGCCACGAAAACTCTTACTCGTGGATTTTGAAACGCAATATGAGGACGGTATATGAGAAATAAACCCTCTTATGAATGTCAGTTGAAAAGTTGGTAGGTAGGATGACGTAAACGGAGATCCTAGTTTAAACCAAACGTTAGAAATAACCAGATGTATGACCATAATGAACCACTAAAAAGATCGTCCTGAAAATTTATAAATACATACCTTGTCAGGTATACAGATATACAGGTACTTTCTTCTTGAAAATAAGTACTGTTCCTGATGGAAACAACAATAACGTTTATAAGATAGTAGATGACGGAACTTGTCTTCTGAATCAAGATTGAGGTTTATTATTACAAGCGGAGTACGACTCAAACTGATTCTTACACTCTAAATTAATGCAAACGAAACCGGCAGCAAGAGCTAGTTTATAATAATGTCGAATCGAACCCACGACCTCATGCTAAATAATCGCGCTGGCAACACTCGGTCAATGAGCTACTAAATCGCCGCTCTGTATTTTGGTCATCTGTAAACTAATATTACACAGATTATGAAAAAAAAAACAATATCATGTAATTAATTATAAAAAAAATACTGCTCAATCAAGCAGTAAAAACGTAATTGGCATTTATTTATATACTGTTGTATATTCAATGACTTAATAACGACCAACAAACAATTAACTTAAGAATGGTAATTCGCTGAAAGCCAATAATTGTTTTTCCTTGAAATTGGTTCCTCTTTAACTCGGCCACGAATTCGGAGAATTCTCACTGAACAAGCAATATATTTCATTCGGAGACAAGGGAATTAGATAGACGATAAATTGCTTAATTTAATGTCAAGGCATAATAAAAATCTATATATATTATAAAAGGTTTCTGTACCCATAAAACCTGTTACGCCTAAAGAAATGGTACATACAATTCGAAATCTGAAAAACAAAAAAGCTCCCGGTTTTGACCTTATAACGGCTGAAGTACTGAAACAGTTGCCTAGAAAAGCCATTGTTTTCCTAACAATGTTATTTAACTCAATATTCAGAATACACCATTACCCGAAATTGTGGAAAATATCACAGGTGTGTATGATCGCAAAGCCTGGAAAACCGCCAACAGATCCTAGCTCATACAGACCCATAAGTCTTCTCCCCATACTGTCCAAGGTATTCGAAAAGACTCTCCTTCGAAGACTTAAACCCGTACTTGACCAGTGTAAGATCATACCGGATCACCAGTTCGGTTTTCGGGAGAAACACGCAACGGTTGAACAGGTGCATAGGGTAGTCCACACAATCAGGCAATCACTTGAGAGGAAGGAATATTGCTCAGCAGCATTCCTGGACATACAGCAGGCCTTTGATAGGGTGTGGCACAAAGGACTGTTGTATAAGATAAAAACACTTCTCCCTAACTCTTTCTTTATGATCCTGAAATCCTATCTACATGACAGAAAATTCCAGGTAAAATATGGAGAAGACTACTCGCAGCTGTACTCTATCACTGCTTCTGTGCCCCAAGGATCAGTTCTTGGCCCCGTGTTGTATTCTATATACACGGCAGACATGCCCAAAACAGAAGGGGTTATAACGGCCACCTACGCAGACGACACAGCATGCCTTGCGAGCGACAAAGACCCCAACTACGCATCGTCGAGGTTGCAAGCCCAGCTTGATAGAGTGGGTACTTGGCTTCGGAAGTGGAGAATAAAAGCTAGTGTAACGAAATCAATACATGTTACGTTCTCACTGCGGAGAGGTGATTGTCCACCTGTTCAATTGGAAAATAAGGCTCTACCAAGTCACGACAATGTGAAGTATCTTGGACTACATCTGGATAGAAGACTGACCTGGGCTAACCACATTAAAGCCAAGAGGAAAGAAGCAAACTTGCAACTTCAATCGCTAAATTGGTTGCTTGGTCGGCAATCTTCTCTGTCTCTTGGCAACAAACTCCTGGTATATAAAACTATCATAAAACCCATATGGACGTATGGAATAGAACTGTGGGGCTCTGCAAGCAACTCTAACATAGAGATCCTCGAAAGATTTCAAAACATCGCCTTGAGGGCTCTCTCTGGTGCACACTGGTATGTCAGAAATGCGGAGATACTCGAATACCTGGAGATACCTACCGTTAAAGAGGAAGTCCGCAGCATTAGCAAGAGATATAAACATAGACTAAGCAAACACTCTAACGAACTGGCTAAGAACTTACTAAAGTCGCAGACATATATCAAGCGCCTAAAAAGGTGGCACATACTGGACCTGGACCAGAGAACTTAAATTCCAATCAAAATTATATGGCGTCATTTAATGGAATGCCGCCTACAACACTAAGAGCTGTGGAACACATCTGATTATGGCTAGAGAGCCGATTGCAGATTAAAAACAGGAAAAAAAAAAAAAAAAAAAAAAATATATTATAAAAGGGACAATCACTGACTTACTCATCAAGTTATCTCAGAAACTGCAAGTGTTAGGAATCTCAAATTTTGCGTGGAGGATCCTTTTAGGACGAAGGTGCTCAACAAGACAGGACTTAGCAAAATTCAACCTCTAAGGGGGTACAACACCGCCGCGTCGTCTCCCGGCCACCGTAGATGCGGGCCTGTGGACGTCGAGCAATGGACAGCTCACCGCCCGTCCGTCTATTGATGACAGGCCGTGCCGACGGCGCGTTAGTGTTCTACGCGCGCCTCAAAGCGATGTCAGCACAGCAGAGGGGCCTGCCAGGGCCACCGCCTGCTGGGGTTGCGGGTTGTTCGAAAGAGATACCGCGGCCCCGGAACGCAAAGGGCAATAGAAGGAACATGGGTGGGTTTTAGTCAGTACAAGTCTGACACTCCCTTATTTGATGATTTCATACATCCGCAAAAAAGGGGGTACAACAGGGTGGCAAAGTTTGTATGGGAGAACGCGATTCTTTGGCCGGATTGACTTAAATTTTGCATTGGCATTCTTTTACGAAATTAATAGACTTTAAAACATCACACTAAGAAGCTGAGTAGCGGGTGAAACCGCTTGGTACAGGCAGAAGAAGATAAAATATAACAAACTAATTTCTGACTTTTATTATCATGACGTCCTTAAGTTGTGAAAACAATTAACCCCATAGTCTACGCAATCAAAAGATATGGCCGTTTAAATGCCACAAGTTAGTACGTACGGAGCCTTCAGTACACGAGTCCAACTCACACTTATTTGTTACCCTATCACGTATCTACGGTAAACCGAACTTATTCCACTGAGGGAAAGAGACAGAGCTATACAGGGTGTCTAGCACCATCTCTTTCCCTCAGTGGAAGAAGTTCTGCTATAAGACGTCATGGTAGGCCTACTGTTTGTTATTCGTATGGAATTATGGACAAATTAAAATGTTTCCCTTTTTCATGTGTTGTTGATCGTAAAAGTGTTTCGGTTGTATTTCGTCACTAACTTCCGCCCGCGACTTCGTCCGCGTGGCATAGTTACTTTGGGCTAACGCTATCTTTAAGCCGCGTGATGATCGAAAATTAAAAATATTTCTCTCCCCTTTTCTTCCCTCTTTCTCCCCCTTTTCTAAGTTTCAAAAAAACCCTATATCCGTCTCCAGTATAAATATCTCTGTACCGAAATTCATTAGAATCGGTTTGGCCATTTAGGCGTGGAGACGTAACAAACAAACAAATAAACAAACAAAATCACTTTCGCTTTTATAGTATTAGTAAGGATTATCATTTAAATTTAGATTGTTATATTAATACTAGCAGTGCCCGCGGCTTCTTTCATGTGTATTCTATTGGTATATTTATAAAAGTTAAACGCGAAGCATAGGAATAGTACGTAGGTTCGTAATTGTGGATTTTGAAAAAAATATCATTGATATTTTTTTGGTTTTACTATACGAATAAAAAGGTTAATTAAAAAAACGGGTTTTACGAACGAGCTTTTTTATTTTAGAAGTCGTTGGTTTTTTATTCTAAATTAAAAAAGAAGAAGCATTCAAATTATTTTATAAAATTAAAACGCTTATTTAATTCTTAATGCCCTCTGAAACTCAAATAAAAGAATTTTATTCAATCTTACATCTCATTTTCATTTAAAATAACTTAATTATTTTTGATAACTATAAATATTCAAATAAGCTTTTTAACCGCAAATAACCACAACTCACAAATAGAACCATTTAAATAGCTAATTAGAGAACACAGATTTGTTGAACGGTCATTAATGGAGCTCTTGACCAAAAGGTTTCTGATTTCATGCGTTTCATTTAACCACTATCCTACTTTCTACTATTATTATTATAAACGCGAAAGTTTGTATGGCTGGATGGATAGACGTATGGATTTACGAATGTTCGTTACTCTTTCACCCAAGAACTACTTACTGAATGGATTTTAATGAAACTTTACAATAATACATCAAAATAACACATAGGCTACAATTCATAAAGATAATATATTGTATATTTTATTACCTAGCGAGTGAAACCGCGGGGCGCAGCTAGTAAATAATATTGTGATTACTCGTTGGTTTGCTGGCCGCAGGGACTGCTCACCGTGGGAGCTGGAGGCGATAGTCCTCGCTAGCCCGTACGTGTAACACTCGAATACACTACGAGTGGCGCGGTTAACACACTTCTTCTTAAAAAGGTTTCTTCTCTTGGACACCACTGACTAAGAAGGGAAACACCGAGAGGAAATTGGGACTTATTCTTAAATCACCAATTGCAATGAGCAAGCGTGGTGACTAAGCGTGGTGATCAAGCGTGGTGATCAAGCTAAGTCCTTCTCCTCTGTATGAGAGTAGACCTTTGCCCAATATTCGAGACATTACAAGCAACAAAACATAACACGTAACTCCCGAAATTGTGCAACGATTGCTACCGTTCCAAAATTCACAATGAATGATATTGAACGTATTTGATCCGCCACTGAACCAATCCTTTGATTCGGTATGTAAATTTACGACGACACAAGCTCAAAGTTACTCCGGCTCGTAACTCTGGCGGTGATTTAAACAATAAAGCGGTCTGATCAAACTGATCATTGCATTCCTTGGTGCACATATGCTGATAGATAAATTATGTCGCGTTTATTTTGAATCGTACAACGATTTCATTGGAAATATCGTATGAGAATGTGTGGTTATCGCATTTTGTGCTCTTGATGAGCTATTTTCCTTTGTAATGATACATTGTATATTTTTTTAGTCTACATTGTGTCCCACTGCTGGGCAAAGCTCCCTTTTCTTCTTTCAAACCAAGAGAGCCGATATGCACATAAAATTTCATACAAATTGGTCCAGTAGTTTTGGAGGAGTTTGGTAACAAACACCGCGACACGAGAATTTTATATATTGGATATAGCTATTTGGTATGGTTAGTTTACATATTATTGTTTTTTCAATGGTTACAGAAGTCTTTTATTGCTGGAACAGTTACTTATTCTATTTTTAGATATAATTGACGAAGCCGACGGTCAAGGGCAGTAACAAAAACACAGACAAAACAATCAATGATCAGTCTATATCAAATGAATGGCTTCCAAAATAATTATCTTTTTCAGATTAATCGGCAATGCAAGAAATCATTTACTTATTTCTTCTTCATATAGTTCCTTACACAATTCATCCAGGTTTTCTTTGGCTTTTCTATCAAATTCCAAGAATAAAATCCTTTCTAATATAATAAAAGCAAAAGTGAGTTTGTTTGTTTATTTGTTACGTCTTCACGCCCAAATGACACAACCGATTTTGATGAATTTTGGTACAGAGATAGTTGGGACCCTGGAGACGGATATAAGCTAATTTAACAAAAAGTGAGATAAGGGGGAGAAAGAGGGAAGAAAAGGGGAGAGAATGAAATTTTTTTTTCGATCCAAAGTAACTATGCCACGCGGACGAAGTCGCGGGCGGAAGCTAGTAATAATTGTGAAAATCAAACTTGGACCCGTACTAAATTGTTGCGCTGAAGAGATGCCAGTCCACAAATTAGTTTAGAAAATAGGTTTACCGTCTCAGATTTTAGATTCCTCAAATTTTCAGTGAATAAAGCACACAACATTAAAATATCTCTTCTTACTAAACTAGTTTATACATTGAAACTACTTACTGAAGTAGCACTTCGTTGGGAACAAGCTTACCCGTGAAACTTTCGACAAGTTATCCTCGCGGTTATTCAATAGTTTAATCCTTTTCATGATAATCTTTTTACTAAAAATTTAAGGGTTGTTGTCAAGTAAACATTGATTATATATTCATTGCCCCAAACTAGGAATTTCTCCTGTATCATGGGTGCGTTTACAAACATTTAAACTCACATACACAAACAGCCAGACCTGGAACAACTATCTGTAGCTCATACAAATATTTGTTCCGTGCGGGGATCGAACCCGCGACACTCAACGCAGCAGTCAATTGCTTAGCGACTGCGCCAACCGTGTAATAATCACTATGTATATTGTGTCTGATTTACATAGTGATTATTGTTAAGTTCTTTTTTTAACTACAAAGATTGTATGTGGTGTTTGTGATTGAAAAATGTGATTTTTTATCCCCTTTTAAATTAATTTCTTAGTATGTATTTATTCTATTTACAATTTGTTCAAATTTGCAACTTCGATTAACTGTCATAATTCTAATTTAGTATTTTTAGTGTCTCTTTCAACATACGAATATTTATGCGAAAGTTTTGATGCATATTTGTTACTCTTTCACGCTAAAACTGCTAGGCGGATTTTGACGGAATTTGGCACACAGGTACTCTATAATTAAGATCCCGTGGGACAGTTACCAAGCTCCACGAAGGCGAAGCCGCGGGTATAAACCAGTTGAAAATAAAGTTTAAACAATCAGAACAAAACGCTAGATATCTATTTTCCACTTAGGACGTATTCTTGGCGCGTCATCGTGTAGGCGGAGCAACTGTTTTGATACTTTTTATTCAGTGAAGAACAAATAAAAAATATTTTTATAACTTGACCTTCCAATAACGGCCGGCCGTGTCAAGTCAGGACATTGAAAGTGATCAATTTCTTTGACGTAACGACACAGTAACCCGCTGACGCATCGTAAAAGCTTTCAATAAAGGGGAGTAAGATATAGGCGATAGCGAGAGATAAGCTGTCGTTTGGGTTGTAAATTGCATGGCTTTTTTGATCGTGTGTGATAAACTCGGCTCAAAATGATGAATGAATGAATGAATTTATGGTTATCGTTACTATGCTGAGATACAAATAAAAATACTAGCAACAACCCTAGCAAAGACAGTAGATAAAGACATTTCAAAATATAAGATCAAAATTGATGTTCTTTTTTAGCTCTCTTTTTAATGCATTGTCACTACTATCAAAAGTCTAGAAGAGATTTCATGTGCTATATATACCTACCTAGTTATATTTCGTGGTAGGTCAAACCTTATAGTTATTCAACTATTCACGTTGTTCCCTGTGTGATAAAAGAAGATACCGAGCTAACCAAATTCTATAACTGTAATAGAAAATCAATGAATGCATTTCTCTCAAAGATAAACGTTATTGTTTATTTGGGAATAAAATCTTTGCTGTGTCAGAAATAACTTGAAAAAGTAAGTTAGTAAAGGTTAACTTTTCGCTTTGATTCTAGCCTGAAACCCGAATGCTCACTATTCTGGCAGCGCACTAGTGGACTATCAGCCATTATTTTAATAGTGTTTAAGATACAGCTGATGAAATCGGGACGCCATGGTACACACAATCCCAAAGTATCAAGATTAACCATAAATCGCCCAAACTATCACCTAATCCATTAACGCCTCCGCTCGTAACATAGGCCACAGTTTATTGCGCGTATTTTTTCCTTACCTTTTATGACCCGTAGGTGTGAACTGGCTTTTATGCCCAATCAAATCACAATGTAGCCTAGCACTTGGCCTGGTCGTATCATCGGAACCAATTACTGGTAATAGAGCAGTCAAAGTCTGTGGTCGTATGTTGGCCGCATAAAATTTTAATTATAATTTTTGTGGTGATGTGAGTGAATTGGTTATGGTTTTATATACATAAGTTGGTTATTTTGTTGGGCAGTGCCTTTCCATGGCAACAAAAAAGAGAGGGAGAGGTAGACCGCAAGCTAACTGGATGAAAAATATCCTGTAGGACAGGCATAAGCTTGGCCTTACTGACGATGATGCTTATCAGCGCAGGAAGATTAAGAAAGCTGACCCCACGTAATGGGAAGCGACAAAGGCAAAGAAGGGGGGGGGGGGGGGCAAAACCATATTATATATTTTATTGTGACATATTCAAAATGAACGAAATCTTACTAGTAATAAAAAATCCTTCGAAGCTGAGAATTTGTATATACTTTCTTGAAAACAAATAGGTACTATTTTTTTTTTAATATCATTTTTGTGTCAAAGTCTGCCTATTTACCACTATTGTAAATGAAGTATACATAAATAATTCCATTAATCGGAACGGGATTAAAAACTTTTTTTTTCCTTGTATCATTATCTATTTATTTATTAAGATTGAATATGTCAGGTATTCAATTCTCATATTAAAAAATCAAAAGCTCATACAGTTATCAATGAGTCACCAAAAACCAAAATCAAAACTCACGTTGCATAAAAAATATTCCCAATTCGGATCGACAGAACTTGCGATCCATCTCACGAAACATGATATCATCTGCAATAACTTAAAAAATACATCACAGGCATTAAAGGATTAACTTGACAGCTTGATTCAATCATTTCTTCGTGATAACACTTAATTAATTGAAGATTTTCGTTACTCATAATATTGTTATAATAAGATCGTTTCAAAAACGGATCAAACGGTTTTCTCGTTGCTGATTTTTGAGCTACCAAATCAAATAAAAGAAATATCTTTACTAAGATGATATTTTATGCACAAAGATATTTTTGCGAAAATATACAAAAAAAAAATACAAACCCAGTTGATACTTGAAACAAAAGTAGACTCTTTGTAGACTATAAATCTTTTGTAAACAGTTTTAGATTGGACGTAGTAAAACTAGAGTTGAGTTCTAAATAGCATTAATGTTTCTTTTTACATCGAAAGGACTGAGTAATGATGCTTTTAATTTTGTTTGTTTTTTTTTCTCACAACATTTTCTTATACTTTTTCATTACAATTTAATTGATCTCAAGCGTTCAGTTAAGATTTAATCAAGCTCAAGTGATGTTGGGTTCATAATAACGTTACTATATGAGTTCGTAACTGTCATCTACGACCTTTACGGGTAAACAAGGGGTACGGGTATTATCAATCATAATTACCCTTAATAAATCAATCAACTCGACTGTTGGACATAATATTATTATTTGCCCAACGGTTAACTTAGGGGTCGATCTGATGTGGGATTTGGCGGTCCAAGTTAGATCCCCATCTGTTCCAACATTATAGTTACAGGAACTACTGTGAATATTGTACCGAGTGTACATATTATGAACACTATTGAAAATGAATGTGGTTGGCTATAAGAGTAGAGGAAGACCAAAACAATGGTGGATAAATTGTAATAAAGATATGGCTAGAAAGACTGCTGAGATTAAGAGTAATAGAGACGTATAGAAGGAGAAGGCATGCTGAGCCGGCCTCTCAAAAAAAAACTAAGATAAGATATTTATTTGCTGAAACATGTGTAGTACAAAAACGCGCATGCAGAATATCTAAAAGAAACGGTTCGGACTTGTTTACCACATATTATGGCTTGCAAATATTATGTTTATGTGATTTTTTATATTAAAAATGATCATAATGGTAGTTACAAAAAAATAATTATGAGAATAATAAAAAAGTGAAAATATATGTATGTCAGAATAATAATAGAATTTATATAATTTCAAATCTTTATTAAACGTTAGTCAATGAATGCCAAAATTACAATGCATATTATGTAAAACTTAAGGCTTACACTAACTAAATCTGTAATATAATAGTAAATGTTAATGGGGCGACGTCCTCTGGGTCTCTAGTCAAGATGGGCGTGCCCCAAGGTTCTATTCTCGGTCCCTTCCTATTTCTTGTTTATATAAATGATCTTCCTTATATGATGGCCAAACTATCGGATATAATTTTATTTGCTGACGACACTTCGCTAATTTTTAAAATAAATAGAAAAAATCCGGATGTTGTTAATGTTAACAAAAGTCTAACCGTTCTATCGAAATGGTTCGCAGCTAACAATCTCTTACTGAATGCGAACAAAACCAAATGTCTAAAGTTTGCCTTACCAAATGTACCACAACGTGATCTAAATTTAAATCTTGACGGCAAAAATCTTGATGTTATAGCAGAAACTGTATTCTTGGGGATGACTATTGATTCTAAACTGCAATGGGGCGCGCACATAAGAACTCTTTCCGGTAGGCTCAGCTCAGCTGCATATGCAGTAAGGAAAATAAGGCAGTTAACTGATGTAGATACAGCTAGGTTAGTATACTATGCTTACTTTCACAGTATTATGTCCTATGGCGTTCTCCTGTGGGGATCAGCAGCAGACGTCGATTCAGTTTTTATATTACAAAAGAGGGCAGTCCACGCGATCTATAAAATGGGTCCTCGCGAGTCCCTCAGAGAAAAATTTAAAGAGATCGATATACTGACTCTGCCTTCACCTTATATCTTAGAATGTATATTGTATGTCCGTAAAAATCGGGGGCTTTTCAAAATTAGGAGCGACTACCACAATATTAATACACGCAGTAAACACGAAATTGTAATTCCTAAATTTAGATTATCAAAAACTAGCAAGTCATTTCTAATAAACAGTATACGCTTTTATAACAAGTTGCCAAAATCAGTTATAGAACTGACAGATGGAAAGTTTAAAAACTACATAAAACGTGTCCTTATTAAAAACGCATATTACAAAATCAAGGACTACGTTGAAGATAAAGAAGTTTGGCTATAGTTCCTTCTGCGCATGCGGCTTCCCTGGTAGCTATAATCAGCACAAATTTGTGGATGTCTCTAACTATTCTCAATCTTATTTATTTTTGTGATCTCTTTAATCATTTTTTTTTTTTGCAATAGTTGTCAAATCACATATTTATATCACCCTTGTTCTGTATAGTTACAGTACTGATAGCAACATCTGTGTGACTCGTCTTTTAGTTATTATTTTGTTTTTGCAATATTGTTTTATTTTTTATTTTTTTACTCTTGTATAGATTCTTTTCTACCTATTCGTTGTGAATGAGTGGACATGGTTGGCCTTGTAGATTCTTAGACGCTTGTTAACTTTTGTTAACGTATTATTTTATTTTACTTTTTGTAAAGTAAGCAATGACTTATTGTCGGGCCTACGCTGTCCTCTCATACTTAAGTGCTAACGCTGTAACAACAACAACACTGTAAAACTAAATGATTTTAAAAGAGTAACCATGGAGTTTCTTGCCGGTTCTTCTCCATAGGAAACGACCAACCCGAACCGTGCATCTTTTCTCGACGTTTTATAAGTGCCCATGTAGGCCTATGTAAAATAAAAATATTTTGATTTTGATTTTGAATATCTAATCTAATCTATCTCTATCCATCTCTCCTCCATTCTTTTGTTGTTTCTCTTCGCAGACGTAATCTTATGATAACGAATACGTCCACAGACTAGACAGAATAAATGTCTGCGCACGCGTCACTTGGTTCGTGAGTATTGCCATTGCCTGTCTTGGTATAGACAAACATTAATGTTACGCTAGGCGTAGGAGATAAATTAAATATTACTGACCGTTCTAAATTTTCTTTTTTTTTTATTTATTTGGTCGTTCCTGACCGTGGCATCACTTGCTTGGGCCCTGTCAGAATGCCAGCGCTAATTGTATAATAATAGTATTTTTTAAATTAAATGTTACAGCATGCTATGCTGAGACCTCGTATAGGGCAAATTTATTTAATGTATGCATCATTTTCTAATATTTTTTATATTTTGTTTTACTATTTCGTTCTGTGAGTCAAATAAATATTTTTTCTTTCTTTATTTTTTAAATCCATAAAGCTCTAATAATAGAACCGAATTTTATGCAACTTCTCGGGCACTGCAAGTATCAATTTTAGGTAAAGAAACCTTTTATTCATCTTTTTATACGTAAAAATGTACAGAAGTTTATAATAGCTTCTTTATAAGATCACTCCTTCGTAATAGCTCTCAGTGAACAGCAATAAGCTCTCTTCTATTCCACAAGATTTAATAAGGTCATCGGGGATTCAATAAAGATTGAAACCTCTTCGCCACCTCATTTTGCACAGTATCCGTTTTTTATCTTTTTTGAATCTGCTGAATATCTATAGAAATGATGTAGGTACGCTAAAAATCTTTTTCACTAAAACCTTCTTCACTTCTTTGTTGATGCGTTTTTAATCATCATTTAAGTAACTCGTTTCGAAATGTATGAATGTAAAAATTCCGAAAAATTAATACCTATTAAGGTTACACATTAAAATAAATCTCGCTATCTTATGTTCGGGTATAAACTAACAAGGATTGGTCTCTAGTATTTTTTATCATAAAACCAGAATAAATTTAATTGTAAAATGAAATTAAACACAAACAAAAAAGATAATCAAACTTAATACTTTGACTTCGTAAAATCTAATAATCATTGGACTAATTAAACTCTAAAAATCGTGACTCAAATCAATTTATAATTATTATCCATTAAGACACTAAACATCACACCCACATATTCTAAGTTAAGCAATTACCGAAACTCAGATCAAGTTACCATTTGATGTCATTTATTCGGATTTATGGACTCTCGATACTGAAATGAAGTGATATTTCAACTAATTAGGGTTATTTTCGACTCGCAAAATTGATAAATGTAAGGGATTAAGTCGCCGAGAAATAGGATACGTTAAATATCACTTGAAAATTTGATCTAAAGATCTAACTGACAAACCGATTGCCCCTAGAGCGCAATTGCGCTGCGCCTAGAGCGGAAAAAGTCATTTGATGATATACCATCCGGAAATCAATCACTATCATTTTCTTTCCCCGGTCCCATTCTACTTGGGGTAGATGCAACACGTTTTCTTCTTCAATTCTCCCATATCAGACGTCACGTCACGGCATCTTTTCTATAACGGCATATCTATCAGTATTTTAGTCATACGTTATATGGAGGTAAATCATGTGGTGATGGGGCCATCTAAACCTATCGAAATAATACCGGAGAGCGCAAGAATGTACAAGTATGTCTTGAGCTTGAGACTCATGTCGCGGTAGGTATTGTATGTTTTTAAGCAAGTCACAGTCCGAACACAAAAGCCCTAATTTTCTTCAGACGTCACAAAACGTAGACCCATAGACAAAACAAAACTTCTCCTCCGGCTTCTACGTTATGGATTTTTCGGATAATTTTCTTATCAAAAATGTCTGATCTACACTAAATTTCTAAAGAAATCTGTAGCAAACATGTTCAAACTTCAATAAAGTTCTTAAACTTAATTTATATAAAGATCAACTTTGAAGCACGACACATAAGGCCTTTGTTTATTGAACTAATAATCATAGTAGTCATAGAAGTTTCAATACTAGCTGGCGACAAATAGTAAAACCCTTTATGTAACTTCAGTATTAATTAAATGTTTCCGAAGTAATTTACCGATGGCACCGATGCGGGCGGCGGCGACATAATTCAAATCACCAATATAACTTACTATCAGCCGCGACTTTACTTTATTCAACACTAGTTTCAGCGTATTCAGTACATCATTTCGAAATTCGAACCGTGGGTGGTTAAATTTTTTATCGCTAATTTGAAGAATATTTGCTTGCATCAAAAAACTTGAGAGGTGTCAAGGGACAGCCGGATGGAACGAAGTTATTATTTATTATGTACAAAAAACCTGTAAACACTCAACAAAAATAATCGTCGCGACACCACGGTGTTCAATGCGAAATAGTAAGACAAAACGAAAATAACTGGCTTGCTTTGTATGAGAGAGAGAGAGACAGACAGAGAAACACGCGCACGCCGCACGGCTTACGACTATAGCAAAAAGTGTCGTTACAACTTTTGGTCTTAATTTTTTCCGTCTAACCCCCTTTCGCAAAGCGCGATAAAAAACTTCGTTCCAAAAATAGAATAAATAGAATTTATTGATGATAATATCAATGCGTGGATGCCCAAACAGATAATAAGCCAGTAATGTTCCCATTTCTGTTTTGCCCTACAGGCTTCGTCTGTGTAACGAAGGACGTAACAACCACTTGGATACACTGCAAAATGGTCACATAGACAGATACGATGAAATACTTTAATTTATGCTATTATTCAACATAGAAACAAGCGAGTAAATACTTTTTCGAGAGAAAAAAAGAATTTCCAGAAAGTGTTCTCGTATTTCCTTGGACTTTGATTAACAAGAGTCGTTGAGATTCTGATTACTTTGAGAATGCTTGGCCCTTTTTTCACATCTTTGGGTCAATGATCCTAGTTCTTGTTCACTTCATTCCTTGCTGATTTGTTACACCTCCTAATACCAGGGAGAGGAAGGAATCTGTACTATATTCTTTTCAATTTATCGTGGTTAGGCCGACGCTGACGGTTTTTCTATTTTCAGAACAATCGATGATTTATTAAAGGTCGTCACAAGTCACAAACTAACTTTTAAAACACCTATGTAGTCATAGGTGTTTTACACCTAAAATTCCGGATTCGGGCTACGTTTATCAATGGTATTAACATAAAGTAATGTAATTGTTATTAGACCGGCGTGATGTTATGTGAAGTTTATGTAAATTAGAATTATATCAAAATTTAATGTTAACATTGAAAAAGTATTGAAATAAAATACATTACAAGGTTATACGCAATATTACGTTAATTCATAAATCGGCATCCAGTACCTACACGCGTCTGAAATACCAAACATGTGTGAAAGCGCTTCACTGCTCAGGAAAGTGATAGGTTCGCAACAGCATCCTGAGAACTAAAGTGGAGAGATATAAGCTCTCCAATTGTAAAATTCTAGTGCAAAGGGTAAATTGTAATAACACTAATCAAGTTATTTATTAGGTTATACTACATGGATCTTGTCGTACCAAATAAAAAAAAATATGTTTTATTCTAAAAAGTGTTTTTCAGAAAAAATATTGTAGCCATTATATTAAACGATGTGAGGCCCTTTTTGTAATAACACCATTAAAACTATTATAGCTTTTTCAATTCGCTAGATCGTTATAATCGCGTGATAGTAATATTTTATTTTATAGTCTACGACTCGAAATTCACGTATGCAATGTATTTTGAAGCGTGCGAACATTAAGTTCTGTAAAAAGTCGATTTCTCATCGGCACTCCTTTCGTATAAAAAAATAATGCTGGCACAGCTGTGCTCTATGACGGTACCAAGAAAAAAGACCTGTCAGGCTTCAGATGTTTTTTAAATGACGAACATATTTGAATTTGGATTGGAACATTACAACGAACGAATAACGCTTAGTTCTTGTGATGATAGTCACGTTTATGGATTTGGGAAAAACGTTAATTACTTTTGTATAATTTCCCCAGTGAATTTGGTATAATTGTAACCAGAGTAAACTTTACACAAAGTTGGCAGACTTATTCCATGTTGTCACGAGCAACACGAATTCCACAAAGCTGATTTGAAGCGATTTTTCGTAGCGCTGAGTAGAAACCCTTCATTTTTATTTAAAATTTTCATACTGAATTATACAAATTTGTACTTAATGCCTTGGGCATTCTCGGAAGGACCCGTCAGGGCCATTTCCTGCCGAGGTTAAGAGTTGTTCGAAAGAGGTACCGCGGCCGCGGAACAAAAAGGGGAAAAGAAGGAACATGGGTGGGTTTCATTCAGTACAAGTCTGACACTCCCTTCCCCCCCGCCCAGAGCGGGACAACTTAATTGATGATTTGCTGCTAAGTAAGTGTGGTGGCAAACATGTCATGGTGATTTTCTAAAAAAATACTAAAAAGAAAGTCATGTGTACATACCTATTGCAGACAGGAACACATCAATCTGGAAATAAATAAACGGAATTAGTCAATTATAGTTATTCAAATTGCTTAAAGGGCATTCAAGTTATAAATATATTAGGGATATAGGGTCACCTCAAACGATAAAGTCCTCGTTTTCGGCCACGGTGGCCAATCTTTCTCACTCTCATATTCCGATAGGACGGCAATCCTACACGATCGGAGAGAGATCAGGCGCAGGTCCAACGGCTTAACGTGCTTTCTGAGGCACGGGGTTTCTTACCACTAGCTTGCAAACTCCGGGCTGCTAATCGATCTGCTTGGAATCGAACCCAGGGCCATGTGCTCAGGAGCCGTGCTTGCAACTGTGAGACCAACGGAGCATTCAAAATGCATGGTGGTTCTAGGTTGCTCAGCCTAGCCCAGAGTAAAGGGGAGATATTAATATCAGAGAAATGAGACATTGAAATAAAAACCATTATTTTATCTTACGAGAAAACATGACTCTCATTATTTCGAAGGAATATTAATTTTCATTCATCTAATGCTGAAGTACACTAATTGGAAGAAAAATAAAAGTAATGTCTTCAAAAAATATGAAATAAAATATTTTATTACCTTTTATGATATTAAATCAAGGGTCGTATCTTTTATCTTTCATTTTATTCTTTGTACCCAAGCCTGAATTTCTCCGAAAACACGTGTTATTATGAAGAGTGTGAATTATTAGCGTCATATATTGAAAATTGAACTCGCCAGGGATTTTGCTAGATGGTAGGTATGAATTTTTCAGAATATAGAAGTGTCACGTGCCTTGAATTTGAGTGGTATGATGTTATTTAGAAGTTTTATACGAAAATATTCAATATTTGTTTATTGGTTGATTTTTTATATCAAAAACACACGAAGATTCAATTTTATTTATCAGAAAGTATTGTCTACATTTCTACAATATAACAAGTCTTTCTGAATCAATCTTGTAAAATACAGTTGTACGAACAGTTTTAAACTTTTTATTCATATTACTTAACAAGAGGTTACATGAAATCATATATGAAATCAACCAATTAAATAATTATATTATGTTTTTATTTTAATAAAACTTTGTCCCACACTAGGAATTTCTCCTGTATCCAGGGTGCAAACATTATAAACATGAAACTCACATACACAAACAGCCAGACCCTGGCTGACTGGCTATACAAATATTTGTTCCGTGTAGGGATTGAACCTGACACGCAGCGCAGCAGTCGATCGCTCAGCCACTGCGCCAACCGTGTCGTCATGTTTAATAACACACGACGAAAAATGGAACATTATCAAAAAGATTGTTTTAATTATTAAATAATTTAAAATTTATTTTTGATAATGGTCAAATTTTTAACTTTCGCCGCGATTTTGTTTTATCAATTTTTACAAATCGCAACGGTGCAAAAAAGATTTTTTGGGCGCCATCATAAAGTGTCTAGCATCCAAATGTCAACGCGTCCATTTGTCATGTTTTCATAAATGACCCTTTTAAAAACATGTTGGCAGTATATCTAATAAGAAATCCATTAATTTGGTTATTTTTCTGCGCCACAATATATATATCTAATGATCATTGTCGATAGATTAATGAACTACTTTTCTTAGGAGCTGTCAACTTGCTGAAAAAGCGGTTTATTCGCCGAAAAAAGAATCTTTTTGGTTTCTTAAAATTCTTTTATATTTTATAATGTCCTCTATCTTAATTACCATTAAAAATGATTCATTTATCTAGCTTATTCTTCATAAGAATATTTCAATGTCAATTAAAGTTGCTAAATACTATAATATGTTAGACTCCAAAATTAATGATTTAGTTCGTTAAGTATCGGATACCCAACTGTCTTTGATATTTAGTTTTTTTATAAGTGACTAGCTTTTGCCCGCGGCTTCGCTCGCGTTAAATTCGAGGTAACACAGTTCCCCTTGCGCCTTATTGATTTGTAATAGCAACGCTAAGTTTTCTCTTTTCTTCCCTCTTTCTCCCTCACATCCCAGTTTTTTAAAATAAAAGTTAGCCTATGTCCGTCTCCTGGTTCCCAACTATCTCTGTACCAAAATTCATCAAAATCGGTGTAGCCATTAAAGCGTGAAGAGGTAACAAACAAACAAACAAACAAACAAACTCACTTTCGCTTTTATAATATTAGTAAGGATAAATTGGCTATTTTATAAATATTACTAGCTATGCCCAGCGGTTTCACTTGCTGCACAGGTGCCCTTCTAAAGAGGACCACCCTTATCACATACGGGCATAAAAAATAGAATACAACCGATTCTTAGATCTAAAAACATACATACAAAACGATTAAACCGTTTCGGAGGAGTATGGCAACTAAAACTGTTACACGAAAATAAAATTTTAAATAATGTAAGAAAGAAAGACTTGCCTAAACAAAAAAATCCTGACAGGGTTTTTAATTTCAATTAACTTAATTAACGTTATCATATTTCGTAACACTTAGTAAAGACATTTTTAGACTAAGCAAATTCTCTAAGGTTAAAAAATGATTTACAAATGAAAGGCTTTTAAATCGTATCACGAATTCACGATTAACAAAGCACTTTACCTTGCCATGCCTGTATTCATGTATTTCTTTTTTAAAGTGAGAATTGAGGGAGAAAGAGGGAAGAAAAGGGAAAACTTAGCTTTGCTATTACAATAAATAAGGCGCAAGGGCATAAACTACAGGTAGCAGGTACCTGCAAATCAGGAAAGGGGAACTGTGTTACCCCTAATTTAACGCAAGCGAAGCCGCGGGCAAAAGCTAGTAATAATATAAAAGCGAAAGTGGGTTTGTTTGTTACGTCTTCATGCTTAAATGGCCCAACCGATTTTGATTTAATTTGGTACAGAGATAGTTGGGACCCTGGAGACAGACATGGAGGCTAAAAAAAGTGAGGAAACGGGGAGAAAGAGAGAAGAACAGGGGAGTGAAAGATATTTTACTTTCAATCATCACGCAGGTTAAAGTTAGCGTTAGCCCAAAGTAACTGTGCCACGCGGACGAAGTCACGGGCGTAAGCTAGTATTATTATACTTGCCCCACACTAGGAATTTGTCCTGTATTGTGGGTGCGTTTACAGACATTTAAACTCACATACACAAACAGAATCAACAAGTTCTTTACTTTACTAAGTAGTTATTGGAACCTCCTTTTAGGTTAAAAAAGCCTGTATAGGAGTCTGTTCTCACTCAGTACTGTCTACGTTTCTTTTCTTCATATTCCCTTTCGCAGGCCTGCTAGTAGAAATTTCTTTTAAAATAAGCTGTGCCTTTGTACTCTATGTTTTGTCATGATGTTACCTTATATTTCTTCTTATTGTGCGTACATAAATGATTAAATAAAACAAAAGCAGAGCAAGCCTTCCTATTACGGAGAAACCTTGCTCTTTGCAACGCCAACTCAAGATTAAAGTTTTGCCACGGTTGACTATACATGAGTAGATTAACTGATAAGTCTTCAATTTCCTCTCAGCTTTCAGAAAATATTTACTGGTCTAGACTTCTACTTGCATTCTTTACAAATTGCTGAAGGTCGTTCACCAGCTGCAACACTTTCAGCGAAACCCTTTAATTTAAACCCACAACGGCGTCTAAATTCACAACCAAGTCATTGAACTTGCCCTACCTTCCTAATTATATCGTGACCGCTTGAACTTGGCCCTTTTAGAGCGCCGATATTTTGAGGTCGCCCTTTGGTTTTCATTTCATAATATTTTTGTCAGTATCGGTAGTTGCTAAGCACATTTGCAGTGCAACCTTTTGTTTGAACTTTATAGTTCACGTTAAAATAATATTTTTGTATACAAGTGGGCTAGCAATTAAGTATTTCACATTTTAAAAGGTTACTTGACGTAGCTGTGGAAAAAACCTTTAAGATTGGAATCGCTCATGAGAAAGATATATGTTTTCACAGGGAGGCAAATCAAAACAACAAAAATCAGTACATCATTCTAACATAGAAATTGTTCATCGGCATAAAACTATTTTTAAATCAACTGTTCCACACATTTTGACCGTGTAAATAATGCACTTTTATAGGAAACAACAGTCTTTATTTTTAAATCTTTGGTGAAAAAATTGTGTTCATAATGATATAGGGTACCTATTGGATACGCGGTAATCGTTTGTGCGTCACTATTTCCTTTAACCCTAGACTCTGGGAATAGAATTTACTTTTACTGCTAACCCAGACCATACCATGGCTAGGCAAAGACGACACGGTTGACGCAGTGGCTGGGCGAGCGACTGCTGAACTGCGTTTTGTGGGTTCGATCTACGCACGTAACAAATATTTGTATGGCCTACAGAGAGTTGTTCCGGGTCTGGCTGTTTGTGTATGTGAGTTATACAGAAGAAACTCTTAGTATAGGATAACGTTTTATTAAAATAAATAAAAAAGGTCTGTCCTCATGCTTGCAAATTTAAAGAAAATTGATTTAATTATGGAAATCGTAGTCTAGAAAGAACTAGAATCAACAACAACATTAGAATAATATTGATAATATTACTCACTTCCAGAAACCACTCATCCGGAATGTGACTCATAATACCTCATCATCAAAATCACTCATAAATATCATAACAGTTCTGATGATCATTCGGATTCAGTTCAATAACTCACTCGCATCTAACCGGGATTTGAAATTAGAACAAACTTTATTTCAGTCGCCATTTTTAATATTTATCTTCCTACCATCGCTCGTAAAGATATTAATGCTTCGTTTACAATAATATACACTACTATACTGTCCCGTTAGAATATTTTATTCGAAATTTTGAGGAGATTAATAGTTTGTTGGGAGTAGAGCAATATTAATAGCAGCTTGAGTGAGTCTGTTTGTCTCTCTGTCAAGGCTAAACTACTTAACCAATTTTGTTGGAATTTGGCAAAAAGGTTGAAAGGCTGGTAAGAATAAAAAAAAGTTGCTACAGTAATCAACACAAACGAGTTCTATTGGACTACTAGTTTTTGCCCGCAACTTCTTCCGCGTGGCATAGTTACTTTGGGCTAACGCTAACGTTAACCCACGTAATGATCGAAAAATAATAATCTTTTTTTCCACTTTTCTTCCCTCTCACTTCCCCTATTCTCACTTTTTTTAGCCAATGTCCGTCTCCAGAGTTTCAACTATCTCTGTACCAAATTCATCAAATTCATCGGTTAGGTCACTTCGGCGTGAAGACGTAACAAACAAACAAACAAACAGACTCATTTTCGCTTTTATAATATTAGTAAGAATTAATTACCTATGAAAAACTACAAAAACATCTTTCATGCGGCAAGTTTCGCCCCTCAGACAGAAATGTTAAAGCTCTAAAATAGTCTATGACTTTAAAGTCATTTAAGCAATTAATTCTCTAAAGTCTACGAAAGAATCCCCAGCTTCACCAACATTTGCCGCAGCGTTGACGGCGCTTTTGTGTTCCACGCGCAAAAACACAACACAACAAGCCACTGCTTGCCGGGGTGACGGCTTGTTCGAAAGAGATATTGCTGCCCCGGAGCACAAAAGACAAAATGGATGGCTTTTAGTCAGTAAAACTTTGACACTCCCTTCTTCTCCACCCAGAGCGGGAGAAGACATTACATGATTTCCCATCGAAAAAAAAAAATCACCAACCAGATCACCAATAACAGAAAAAAAAATCGTCTTCTTGTTAAAACATAAATCAACCATAATAAACAAATCATAAAATTCTTTTCAGCCAATAAAATAAAAATCTGCTCTTAAATTAAAACTATTTCAATTCACTGGCTGATCTAGATTTCCAGGCACAGTTAATCACAGTAGTTGGCTAGGCAATAAATAAATGCAACACTGAGTAATACACCTATACGTTAACGTCTTAAAAAGAATCCAACTTTTAACGCAGCGGCTGCAACAAAAATAGACCGTAGGTAATGTAAATATGTGTTGTTTTTCTGTGGCTGCTGACAATGTATTGGCTTTTGCTATTACATCCCTGTCGGAGGTTTTGCCCAGGCTCAGCTAAAAAACGGCTAGGTAGACCTCGTGAAGGTGATGGAATTTGCTATACAAAACAAACGACCCACTTAGGGACTCAAGTGGAGTCCACATTAGCAGCATTGGAAGTCATCAAAACAATAGTCATCAATAGAATCTTTTCCCGATCAATACTTTCAATTTTTTAGCGCCACGACCAAAGCATAAATTGTTGGTTTTTTTTTGTTTAGTCAGCCATAACCTTATATTGCGGGATTGTTCGAGAGAGATGGCCCCGGAACATGAAGGGCATAAGAAGGAACATGGGTGGGTTTTAGTCAGTTAAAGTCTGACACTCTCCCGCTCCGCCCAGAGCGGGGCAAGTTATTTGAAGATATACCAACGTAAATTACCTCATTTTTCAAAATCAAACGTCCTTTATTCAAATAAACGTTCAAAAACTGCTGATAATCAACACTTTTTGAACAAAAACAAGAGACAGTCCCACATAATGCCCGCCCTTAGCTACTTTCTAGTGTTTTAGCTGGGAAGAAAAAGTGGCGGAACAAACTACCCAGCAACACAGCTAGCAAACACCAATTATGTATGTGTATAAAAATATACCCAAGCATAAATAAATCTTCCAGCCCAACGGGCCCGCTTACACGTGCAGTACCATATGTTAATATAACATAGTTATACAGACGCACATATCTACATAAACTGGCTGACCATTAAGACGCTGCAACCTTCGTTAAACTTCGCTTCGCTTCGTATAATCTTGCGATTTGTTGCACCCCTGGGACTTAGTTACCGCTTTTGTCCTTTTACATAATTTATGACTTATGCTATTTATAACTTCAATGCAGTTTTCGTACTAATTAGTGGGTTACTGTTACTTGTTCTTAATAATAATTGGCTATAAATCATTTAGCTTTTAACGTTAATTTATCCGAACTAAAATGACTTTATATTAATTAAAGTTTATTACAGAGGGGAAATCATTCGTCCATCGGTCATGAGACATTTGACGTTTTAATGATTTAGTTTACAAATCAAGAATTCATCTGCCCAGCCTTTTTCCAACTATGTTTGGGTAGGCTTTCAGTGTCACTGGATTCAGCTGACTACCACTATTTTACATGGAGCGCCTATCTGAGCGCCACAACTGGGTAATACGATGGGTGTTTCGTCGTTTCGCACCACGAGTGGTTCGGACCGCGGTGTGAAACGCAGAAGAGCTCTTAGGAATAGGCTGTTTCGGACCGCGGTGTGAATCGACCATAGAAGATTTTGAATGGGTTTATTCGAACCGCAAATGGAACAAAAAGTTTTCTCAGTAATAATGCTTAAAGTACAGCCAGGCACAAAATAAAATAGCGGAAATAATTTAAACTCTAAGTAATACTTTTGGTACCTATTTACAACTCTTATTTTTACTATGCATAATGATGTATTTTAATGTTGGTTGGCTGACCAAAATAGGTATGTGTAAAAAATATACATAGTGTCGGTCTCGGTACACACGTTACTATCTCTTTGTTACTTTAAGGACTCCAGGTAAAAATTATCCCTTTGTAAAACCCTGGCAATAAACAATAGAAAAGGATAAACCGCAAATATGCGCTTCTGATTGGTTCACCTGAGTCTTAGGGCCATAAATAATCTATCTCGCTTGCACTAATGGGTCTTATGGAGCCGTCTAGTGAAGGGCGTAACAATAAAAGACATATTATCGATAAGTAACGTTTATTATCGTATATTGTTCACAAAATTAAAAAAAATCACAATATTTTATATTAAACTATATTTAAAAATTATATACAGTATTTTCATACACAGAGAAAGAAAGTTTATTACAAGAAACAAAGTAGATCATATTGTGTCCCTTAAATGAGCCGTTAATATTACAAAAAGATTTAAATTACCTATATAATTATTAAAGAAAAAAGAATCTTCATCGGAGTCTTCATCATCAGAGTCTTCGTCTTCTGCCAAATTTATTATACGTGGCGCGTGATCTCTAATTAGAGCTTTTTGTAAGTCTTTGCTTTGAAGTTCTTCGGCATGCCTCACACATGTGGCCTAGTTTTCTCGTGTGGCATTATCTATGGCTTGGTGGAGTTAATTTTTGACATCTGCTATCTTGAAAGTATTACTGTTCTTCGCAACTCCCTTTATTTGTGCCCAAATTAGTTCTATCGTTAGCACGTGCGCAGGTAGCCGTTTATCGATAACTAGGGTCCGGCGCGTTGCACATTCCTATCTTTTTTAACTTTTATGACCTTACGACTCAAATGATAATGCGCGAACATTACTATTAGCATGCGTTTGAATGTAAAAGGATCTCAGTACCCTTCTGGCTTCTATAGTGGGTTTAATGTGACGGGATGAAGTGTTTTCCAAATATGTGAACTTGTAAATCGAACAAGGTAAGTAAATCCTGCAATAATCTTCTCATATTCTTCTTATAATTTTCAAAGTGATATCATCTTAAAAAAATATTTTCTACTTAGCTTTAAATAAATAAAGAAGCTCCATGATTACTTTTAATGTTTTACATTTATATGATAGGCAGCCCAAAATAACATCAAAAGTTAATATGAAAAACCCTGACACTGCTTAGTTATTTACCATAAAAAAGTTATTAAATTACCTATATGAATATGACCAATTTATTTTTAACCACATACGTTTTCATGCATATTTTTTGTTTAGGTTGCTGCTTCATCTCTCTGAAAATGTCTGGTGACCCATCAACTTCACATGGTGGCCCAATTATCCACTTTCTAAAAACGAAGAGAGGTGGCCAAATGCTGTGTCGTGCTGGATATAACTATGTGTTAAAGCGAACGAACAAAGACGGCTCTGAATTATGGAGGTGCACCAACAAAGATTCAAGTAAGTGCAACGCAACAATCAAAGTCAAACAAAATCCACTTGCAATACTTCATGAGACTGCCCATAACCATCCACCAAGGGAAGAAGCAGAGATTGAAATAGAGAAACAGATGTATTTATGTACTGAATCAGTCAAAAAGAATATTAATAAACCAGTAATGCAAATTTTCGACGATACCATACAAAATCTATCCGACCAAGGAGTAAATTTGGTAAATCCATTACCAAAATTTAAAAACATCAAGAACAAACTGTACAGACAAAGAAATTCATCTCTGGGTGCTAAAAAACTAAACTTCCGAAAAGCCCGTGACCTCGAAGTACCGAAAAAATTTGAAAATTTCTTGTTTGCCGAATTCAAACACAAAAACATCCGCGCGCATCCTTATTTTTGCTAACAAAGAAATGATTAAATATTTAAAAAAATGTACACGATTTCTTATCGACGGCACATTCAAAATTTGCCCGAAGTGTTTCTATCAAGTATACACTATTCACGCTGATGTAGGCAGCAATGATGAATACGTAAATGTGGTTCCTGTGCTGTATGCATTGCTTCCCGACAAGAAAAGAGCCACATATGACATTTTATTTCAAATGATAAAAAGTCAAGTAAAAGAAAGGGCGCCTACACATATTTCAATGGACTTTGAAATGACTGCGATATCAGCAATCAAAGATTTATTTCCAGAAGTCAAAATAGTCGGATGCTATTTTCACTATATTCGCAGTTTATGGCGTAAAGCTAAGCAATTGGGAGTAGTGAAATCAAAACTGGGCGCTAACCATGTGAAATTGTGCATGGCATTGTCACATTTACCGCCGGACTTGTTGGAAGATGGCTGGCTATATGTAATGGCAGAAAGTCCAAAGAGTAACAAAGTCACACAGTTCAATGACTATTTTGTCAAAACATGGCTGGAACATGATGTGCTTTCAAACACATGGAACACTTACAATGAAAGCGACAGAACCAACAACATGGTGGAGTCGTGGAATGCAAGGATAAAAAAGACCATTACAGAAAAACCCAATATTGCACAGTTTCTTCAGGGAATACAAAATGATGCCAAATATTATTGTGGTATATTAGCAAGAACTGGTGACATCCAAATTTCAAAAAGGAAAGCAGAAACCATTGAAATGAATCAAAGAATACAGAGCATCATACAAGAGTTATTGACTGGTGAGATTACTGTCGGTCATTGTTTGGAAAAATTGAGAGTTTAGCATTTCAGTTTATTATTAATTAAAGTAAATTTTTATATTCTGTTGATTTTAAATATTTTTATTTTATTTTTACTATTGGTTAAAAATTAAGAGTTTAATGTTACTTGAATATGTATAGGATTAGGTATATTTTTATTATTGTCATTTGCATATTTTAAAACTAAATGAAAAAGAGCCCTTTGACCGATCATATAAAGGAAAGTGCCTATGTAAACAAAACAATTATTTTTACAAAATCATCAATATATCCGTTAATTTTTTTATAATACATGTTAAAACTTTCCATAGATTCTATCACATGACACTGAAGAAAAATTAATAAAACACAATTAAAATATTTGGAGGTTACCTATGAAAAGGCTATTTTCGTTTAGACTTTATGTCAGTATATTATTTTATTTTTATTTAATTTAATTTTTACGTCAACCAACAGATAAAACACAAGACAGGCTTAATCTAGACAAATGTAATTTTAAATGCTAGGTATACACGTCCTGATGGTAGGTTGACATGACGTGCATAAAGTTTATTTACCCTTGATGGGCGTGATAACATGTAAGGTGTGTCGAAGTTAGATGGTTCGTAAGTGTAGTCTAGACAATTTTTAAAAGATAAATAAGATAAATGAAACAATTTTCGAAGTCTGTGATTTTTAATAATTACTAGTGCATTTTGTCATGTTCATGTGCCATCAAACTGTTGACTTAAAAAATTACGTATGATGTTTCGAACTGTTGTTTTAATCAGTAGTAAATACTTAATTATTTTTTGTTAAGTTTTGTTGTGTATGTATTTGTTAGTTTTAAGTCAGAATGTGTACCTAATGTTTCAACTGTGATTTAAACTAGTTCTCAATTACTAATCAAACTGTGATTTTAATTCTACCACTTTTACTAAGTTTTCGTATGCGATTGTGATTTTGAAATATGATTACAAAATATCAAGTCGTAACTGTTTTATTTTCACGAAACCCTTTTCTACTCGACTGTACATACAAACTTTGAAATTAGCTTGTACCTAAACATAGTGGTTCCAATCGCCCCATTCCTAAGAGCTATTGGTCGATTCACACCGCTCGGCGCTCCAAGGACCGCCGCGGTGCGAAACAGCCCATTCTTAAGAGCTCTTCTGCGTTTCACACCGCGGTCCGAACCACTCGTGGTGCGAAACGACGAAACACCCAATACGATATCCCTTAGACTAAGACTGGTTGTCAAACTTTCGAGACACTGACTACCTGTAACGACAGTCAAAGATCTACAAATGACAGGCCTAACGTGCTTTCCGAAGCACGAAGGAAACTCGATGTATCGGTCGGTCACCCATCCACCTAGATCTACCTAGGCAAGCATGGCTTAACCTCAAGGTCGACACGAGTAGTTTTTATTAAGCCAAAAGCTCCTCAAATTGGCAATATTAATTATATCAATATAAAAGCCACGAACATTATTGCCAGCTATATTTTGTCCAGAGTAAATAATACTCAATCATTTGAATTTAATAACTTATTAAGAATAGTCTCAAGGTGACGATACCGACGTCAAAAGAATTTCAGAAAGTTGTCAATATAATAATCAACCTTTAAATATATAATGTCATCTTTTTCACTGTCTTCTTATTCCCCTGTAACACGGTATTCTCGTGTCAATTGCTCGCCAGGGGAAATCGGGTAGTAAAAAACAGCGAAATTCTGCCTACAAAAGAAATGTGAGAAGCGATGCTTTTTATTTCAAAATGGATTTATAATTTTATAGTATCGTAAAATATTAAACGTTTAATAAAATGTCTGAGGTTTATTTGTTTTTCGTGTTTTATTTGGTGTGATAAGGATGTTTGATGACTTTACAAACTGTGCTTAACATTAAGATTAACAGTTAATATCATAATTTTATGGAATATCAAAATGTGGGGATAATATTTATCTGTTCTCAGCCATGTTTTATTCGGTATAAAAGCTGTCGTCATCTTATAAATATGTAGTCAACAATATAAATAACTAAAAACGATTAAGAGAATATTGATCAACTACAATAATAATAGTCAATATAGTCAATAACATACTAATCGTACTAATCTGCATTGTCTTTTTGAAGATTGGCCAAGATTTTTGTCTGGACCGTAAAAGGGACTATTACCAATGAGTTTTTATAGCTCTTTCTTTAAGAGTGTTCAGGTACAATACACCACCCTCATCTAGTGTTAAAACCTAGGACTCGTAAAAAAACAACTTGCAAAATAAACACCATTTACCTCTTATCTAACAATAAGAACATGGACCAAAAACAATCAAACAACCATCAGAACGACCGCAATTAAGATACATCCGAACTACAAGACCCCTATACGATCCCCTTCACACATGTTTTAATAGACATTTTATATCGTCCGGAAAAACAGAGCTTAGTCTCCTAATCCCTTCCTTCCTCGGAGAGCTTTCAGTTCCTAAGACATTCCACCTAATTAACTTCGCCTGCCTTCCTAAGCCTGGTCCCAAGTTTCACTCGTATTATGACGTCACGGCCATTTATTTAAGGTACGGGCCTTGTATGAAATATTGCGTCGCCTTTGTGACATACGAGCTTCTTCAAGTTGCGGTGGAGATGCCCTTGAGTTTACATGATGAAGAGGAATTACGTTAAATAGAAGTAAAATGGTTCTAATCTACAAGGATTTTCAAGGATCTCCAAAATTTCAAGCGGTAAACATGTAAATGTAAACAAGTCTATTGTGGTGACGGGCGTTTTGTAGGGAAAGTAAAATATATTTTCACTTTTATACGCAACAATAGCTTCAATACCTTTCTGGATTATTCGGGTAACTATTTGAGGAATATAGTGTTGGTCCTTCGAGAATAAGGGGCTTTAAGAATGAAAAGGTGTGGCGAAGTCTCGGTGATGTAGAAGAGAGTGTTAATCGATCAGCTCCTTATCGCAATATCACGCCGTATGTATGTAATTTAGGAATATTCTAAGGTTTATCATTAACAAAACAGAGACCAGCTCGTCAGATAAATATTTTGTGTTTTTTTTTTCTTAGAAACCGATGGAAGTCTTCAAATCCAATTTAATTAATTTAATCAACTGTTTGTTTTTATCAAATAAATTTTACTTTGTCTAAAAACGTTTATGTATTTTTAAGAAAATATCACCGAGCCTGAGTTGTTGAGTGTACATCCATATTTCACCAGTAATATTTAGTGCTTTTCATGGCACTAAATATAATGTGTGACATCTGACGAGGTGGTTAGTTATCTCTTTTGTTGACGGTAAACCTTAATAGCATTGTAAGCATTGTAAATTCTTGTGTGCTTTTAAAAAAACTGATAAAAAAGCACAATTATAATAAGCCTCACCTAGAAATTGAACTCAAGACTTCAGCAGGAGCACTGACGTAGGCTACATAAACAGGCTAGTGTAAAAGAGGAAAAGGTAAATCAGTCTCACGTAAAAATATGTGAAAAAGTGCCGTTAATAGTTCTACTAATAGAATAAATATGGGTCTAAATGTCTGCCCACGTCCCTGTTACTCGGAAATCAGGGTTAATTACCACTTACATCAATGCCACGGTTCAACAGAGAGTAAACAAAGCACTCCAATAAGGTTGTTACCCCTTCTGATAAGCGGGTTAACGATTTTATGGAAGCTTATTGGAAGGGAAGCTTCTGGTGTTTATAAGTACGTTATTATCGAAATTGGGGTAAAGGTTCTGTACCTAACGAACCAAACGGAACCCTAATTGGATAGCTTTGTTGTCCTTCTGTCTGTCAAGACCCTTTATCTCGGAAAAGCGTGGAGGTATCGAGTTAAAAATCAAAACCATATACTCAAATTTGTAGTGCTTTAAAGCGGTGAAAAAATTAACCTTCTAACCCTCGGTGTGCGAGTCCGGCTCGTTCTTGGCTGGTTTTCTTTCGAATAATTATCACTTGGTGAAAGAAAACATCGTGAGAAAACCAGTATAGATGAGAGATCTTTCTCGGTGGAATCTTAAGCCAAAGCAGACACCAGGTTAGGCACTAACCACAAGATAAAAATAATAAATAAAATTTATTTATTTCAGGTAGTACAATTTACAATAGAAAATATATACCTACGACTAAGACATTATTATTATTCAAGTTTAAATACATTAATTTAGACAGTTACAAATATGAAATTTGCAGCAGTCATACACAACCTTGATAATTACATTTTTAGTGGCTCTTATTCGGGAAATGAAGGAGGCGGCCCGTTTCCTCATTATTGCATAAAAATCATCCACCCTGCTCTCAGCGAACATGCCAGACGCACTACACCTCCATGGCAGGTTGAGTTTAGCTCTAAAAAAGATAAATAAAGAAGATTGTATCTTTGCCTTTAAGGCAACTATCCGTGACGTCTTCTACGCCAAACAAAGAATTTAAAGCTTATTAGAAAGAATAGCATATTACTTTCCAGACGTAGTTTAATTTCATCTGTCTCTTGTAGAATTATCCGAAGAAAAGTTTGACGCAATTTGTAAGATTAATTATAATGAAGATTCAGTACAGTAATCCCTGCTTATTTATTCTTGTTCGTAATTGTTGTGCTCCTCAGCGTTTATTAAACATATTTATTTCAAGTTCTTTGTTAACAAGATTTCTGAGAGGGCGTCAGCAAGACGCGTAAAAGTTTTTGGATTAAGTATTTTCATATCTAAATCTGAAGACTGCAAGTTTTGTTATATTTTTTTCTTGCAATGACGTGGCAGCGATTGGTGAAAAGGATAACGATTAATTTTCAGGACTGCATCCTGAACTATTAATAGATTAACCGAATTGTTATTTTAAATGGCTTGTTATTAACAGCTTCCCAATAAAAAATATTAAAACAATTTTCTCCTGTATCGTGGGAGCGTTTACAAACATTTAAACTCACATACACAAATAGCCAGACCCGAAACCCGAAATATTTATTACGTGCGGGGATCGAAACCGCGACATGCGGCGCAGCAGTCGATAGCCCAGCCATTGCGCCAACCGTGTCGTCAAGTCAAGATAACAATACGAAACCCATAGTACCCTTGCACTTGTTTTTCTTAAAGAAACCCATTACATTTAAACAAAGTAACACTTTCTCCGTTTTAATGCTCAACACTAAAACAAATGCTAATTTAAAACAATGAAGACAACTGGAAGCTATTTTTACGTCTACACTCAAAGGGAATAAGTAGCCCAACAAATATGTATGTTATTCTAAAAATGCAGACACTTCCATAGCGTATAAATGTAAATACAAGTGTTGAGACACAATATTGTGGGGTTAATGACACGGGACTAAAAATATACAGCATAGTACACTGAAAGAGATTTTTCGTATTTTTAGAGCCATGATTATTCAGAAATGAGAATGAACATAAGATTTTTACAGTAACAGTGATAAATATTATGTATTTTATTTACTACACACAAAAATGTGTGCTCTACATTTGAATCCTTACTAATATTATAAAAGCGAAAGTGAGTTTGTTTGTTTGTTACGTCTTCACGCCTAAATGGCTAAATCGATTTTGATGAATTTTGGTACAGAGATAGTTGAGACCCTGGAGACGGACATAGGCTATTTTTTTCTAAAGTGAGAAATGAGGGAGAAACGGCGAAGAAAAGGGAAAAAAATACATTTAACGCGAATTTAACGCGAGCGAAGCCGCGGGCAAAAGTTAGTCTGACATAAATAAAATACTTTATAGGGTTCCGTACCGTTAAAAGAAAAAAAACGGAACCCTTATTAGATAACTTTGTTGTTCGCCTGTCTGTCTGTCAAGACCCTTTATCTCAGGAACGCGTAGAAGTATCGAGTTAAAATTAAAACTGTATACTCAAATCTGTAGTCCAACCTTCCAAGTCTACGCAGTCAAAAGATATGGCCGTTTATGTAGCAAGTCTGTAAGGAACGGTGCGCGAGTCTGACACGTACTTGATTGTTTTTTTTTTTATTCTATTAGCATTTTAAACTACAGTCATTTGATTCTTTACATAAGATAAAATAGTTATTTTTCATTTATATAGCCACCTCACTTACATTACTGAAAATGTCGTAGCAACTTCAGGACTTCATGAGAATTAATAACGCGTGCATAGCGTTCAGTACAAATTGCTGGTTTAAAATCTAATCAACATACCAATTCTACACTTAAATATACCAGCGTAATTAAATTAATTAGTTAGAAAGTTGCGCCTGTTACAGAAAAATTGAAAAGGAGTCGTTTGTTTTGGTATGGACATGTAATGAGAAGGGACAAAGCAAATGTTACTAAAAGAGTGATGGATCTGAATGTTGATGAATGGAGAGAGAGAGGAAGGTCAAAGAAAAGATGGATGGATTGTGTAAGGAATTATATGAAATCAGAAATCACGTCTGACAAGGAAGAATGAAAGAAGAAGACGTGTTGCGCCGACCCCAAATAAAATAGGATAAGGGCAGAAAAATAATGATGATTCGAGCGTAATTAAGCTAGGAATTAAACAGTTATTTTTATAACTGCGTGTATAGGAATAAACGTTAAAAATATTGTAACAAAAGAGCTTAAGATTTGATTATTCTGTCGTCTCAATTTCTTACTGGATGGATAGAAATTAATTTCAGCTCTATGCACTCATTAAAAGCTAATTACAAAATAATCTATTATTTGCTCGTGTTTTTACGGTACCAAAAATAGAATTAAGAATTGCTAATGACCGAAGTTTCAAACTACATATAAAACTTTAACTAAAGACGGTTCTTCGTTTTATTAGAAACTTTGTGGTTTGCTAGTTTTTATAACATTCTAATAACCAATTATTCCGATATCAAAAGTTTTATTTAATTCCAAGAATATTATAAAAAAACAGTATAATATTCCGACACTAGTTTTCTTGAGGCTCAGCCTTTGAATTAGAATTAAATTGTAAATAGTTTTTTGGTAACAGTCAAGGAGTCATCTTACCAAGACTTATCGTATTACCCAGTACTAAAAGGTATGTGAAGGACGGATTGGCCGTCTCTCCATGTAAAATACTGATATTTAGCTGCATCGCGTAAGACTGGAAGTCTCCAATATAGTTGGAAAAGGCTAGTCAGATGATGAATCACGGAGTATGGATTTGAGCTAGGTTGATGGCATTGCAATTACGTGTAGGGGATGAGCCTATGGCTATAAACTGTCTATTACATGGGACTTAAATATTAGGTCCTTACATATGAAATTGGCGTTTTTCGTACTGGCCACTTTAATCACGAATTTCTCCTCTTTGGTAAGGAATTCCAAATTCAAATTTGTACAGCTATTTACTCATGTATTTGTGCTTCGATTACCGTCATTCATTTGTTTTTTTTCTTCTGTTTTTTCTGTTTGCGTCACTCATTTTACAAAATGGAAAATTTAAAATATCGCATTATTTACGAGTACGAGTTCCGCCGTGGCACTAGTGCTGCGGAAACGACTCGAAGGGTGAATGATGTGTATGGCGGTCATGTTGCAAAAGAAAACACAGTTCGTTTTTGGTTCCAACGTTTTCGTTCTGGAAATTTCGACCTGCAGAACAAGCCCCGTGGACGGCCTGAGACCCAAGTTGATAATGGAGAATTGAAGGCTATTGTGGAAGCGGACCCATCGCAAACCACGTCCGAGTTAGCTGCAGGCTTCGATGTTAGTGATAAAACTGTTTTAATTCACTTGAAGCAAATTGGGAAGATTAAAAAGCTTGAAAGGTGGGTACCTCACGAATTGACTGAAGCAAACCGGCAAACGCGCGTCGACTGCTGCGTTACATTACTGAACCGGCACAACAATGAAGGTATTTTAAACCGAATCATTACCTGTGATGAAAAATGGATTCTTTACGATAATCGGAAGCGCTCAGCGCAATGGTTGGATCCTGGCCAGCCAGCCAAATCCTGCCCCAAGCGAAAATTAACCCCAAAAAAGTTACTTGTTAGCGTTTGGTGGACTAGTGCCGGTATTGTTCATTACAGTTTTCTCAAATCTGGCCAGACTATTACAGCTGATGTCTATTGTCAGCAATTACAAACCATGATGGAAAAGCTAGCGGCTAAACAACCAAGGCTGGTCAATCGCTCCACGCCACTGCTGCTTCACGACAACGCCAGACCACACACTGCGCAACAGACGGCTACCAAATTAGAAGAGCTTGAATTGGAATGTCTTAGACATCCTCCGTACTCCCCGGACCTTGCTCCAACAGATTACCATTTTTTTCGCAATTTGGATAACTTTTTGCAAGGGAAAAAATTCAACTCCGATGGGGCAGTCCAAATCGCCTTCAAAGATTTTATTGATTTCCGTCCGACTGGTTTTTTTAGTAAAGGGATCAATGAACTACCTATAAGATGGCAAAAGTGCATTGAAAACAATGGTTCATACTTTGATTAATTAAATATATTATATTAAAAAATATTCGACTTTTTGTTCCTTCCATACAAAACGCCAATTTCATATGTAAGGACCTAATATAACTAGCAAAATGTGGGTGTACTATAATTGGGTACACTTTTACATAAGGGGATCTCCTTTGGGGATACCGGCAAGATGTTATGTAATACGCCTGTCTGCCACGATATAACGATTAATTAGTCCGGCCGTTGCCACTGCACCACAACTATTCAAGAACACAATAATTGTAGACTTTAAGAAAGAAACAAAGAATTATTACAGAGAAAAACTTAATTAAAGAATGCAAATAAATTTTGTGGCAGTACAGCGGAATGTTACTTATATGTTTAACCAAAACTTTTATTTAATATACTAGCTTTTGCCCGCGGCTTCGCTCGCGTTAATTTCGGAAGCGCCTTATTGATTTGTAATAGCAACTTTCTCCCTCATATCCCACTCTTTTTTAAAAAACATAGCCTATGTCCGTCTCCTGGTTCCCAACTATCTCTGTACCAAAACTCATCAAAATCGGTTTAGCCATTAAAGCGTGAAGAGGTAACAAACAAACAAACAAACTCACTTTCGCTTTTATAATATTAGTAAGGAAGTAAGGATTTTGGCATACCAAACAAGACAGACAAGACGACAAGAAGATATTCGGATCATTATTTAATTTATCGTCTATTTTTATCGTTTCTTTATTATCTGCGTATTTTTATTTTACCCTCGTAGATAAAAAGTATGTGTTAATAAGCAAATGTATTAATCCATTATATAAACTATCTGTATGCAAAATTTTATCCAAATCAGTATCGTAGTTTTTGCGTCAAAGAGTATCAAACTTCCATCCATCCTCAGAAAATTTTGCATTTATAATATTAAGTAGGATAGGATAGACCATCAACTAAACGAGATTCTTCAGCCTATTAATATCCACTTAGCACAGATACCGAGCCACCTCTCCCTCCCAACGTAAATACGACCACTAAAGAGCGCAGAACAATAAAAGATTGCATGTAAATATCAATTAAAGAAAACCATTAACTAATAACGTCCCTAGGCGATAAACTGGCAAGTATTTTATTAACCTCTAGTTGACTAATTTACGGCTACGATTATTAAACTCGGCATCGAACCATAGAGAAGTATGTTCAGAAAGTTCACTTCATACGACAAGTGAAAAGTTTTGCCCGCAGTTCGAAGAGGTGTCGCGTCGTCCAATAGTCTATTACTGCAAAATTCTGGCGCAAGGGCGCAGCACTAGCGTAAGCAGTAAAAAGTTTTTTGCCGAGACGTAAATGGCCGTAGGACGCCATAATATATATAATTAAAGTACAGATAGGTAAGTTATACCAAAATAATTAACACTTTGACATATTTTCACAGAATATCTGGATACGCGATTGCGCACATGACGGTTTGTTTACTGCATGTGCTAGTGGCGCCCTCTGCGCCGAGGTTTGCGTAATATTCCCTATTAGAAACGAGATATTTGATTCTACAACTGAATGATTCGAAATTTAAATGTTGTATTAAAAGCATACTATGTAGGCAAGCATTATAAGTTAGGGGATTACGTAAATGATAAAAAAATGGCTCAATGATCCATCTTCACAATCATAGGGGGAAACTTTATCATTGATCAGCATCTAAAGTTTTTGTGGAAGCTGCAAAAGATTGTAAGACAATGTTTGCATTGTAAAGGGTGTCCAGGGGGAATTTTTCAACTTTAAATAATTCTTACCCTTTTGTTAGCAGGACTTGCGGAGCAGAAAAGATAGCATTCGTTGCGTAGTCTGTGCGGATTAATTAAAAACCATGAGTCAATGGTCAGGTGCGCATCGTGCGTTTGCGGTGGAACAATATTTAAAGTGTGGCGAATCGCTAGTTCGAGCGCGTCGTGCATTCTGTTCCCACTTCGATATTCGGCGACTAAGTGTTGGTCCGAGCACGCAACTTATCTGGTCATGGATGCAAAGGTTTCGTCATAATGGAACCACAGTTAATAAACCACCTCCGGGACCGTCAACATCAGTAGCAACGCCAGAACGTGTGGCGGAAGTTCGTCGAGAAATCGTTACAAATCCAAGGAAATCAATAAGAAAGATTGCAGCCTCCACAGGCATTAAAAAGTCAACCGTGCATGTAATTTTGAAGAAAAATCTTAAGCTTCACCCATATAAAATCCAAATCGCTCAAAAACTTAATGACGGTGATTATGTTTTAAGAGAATCCTACGCTCGAACGATGTTGGAATGTTTTCGGACTCCCACTACACTCGGCAACATATTGTTTAGCGATGAGGCTCACATTCATTTGGGGGTATGTAAATAAACAAAACATGCGGTACTGGAACCCCACAAACCCAAAGTAATGGCATCAGAAGAGTTTACACTGCCTAAAGACGACGGTATGGTGCGCGATTTCTGCGAAGGGAATAATTGGCCCATATTTTTTTAATAACAATGAAACTGTGACTTCATCTGTGTATTGCCACATGATCGATGAGTTTTTGGTGCCGCAATTGCAAGTGTTTCCCGGCCGCAACAATAGGACTCACTTTCAGCAGGATGGAGCAACTCCCCACACTGCCAGAGTCTCCATGATAAAGTTAAGGGACATTTTCCCTAAAAAATTTATTACAAAGTATGGAGACATACCCTGGCCACCACGGTCACCAGATTTGACACCGTGTGATTTTTTCTTGTGGGGTTATCTTAAATCAAAAGTGTATAGCAATAATCCCCGCACTATGTCTGCCCTACAAGAAAATAATCCGTAGTGAAATCGCTGCCATCTCCCCAGAGCTTTGTTCCCGCGTAATGGCGAATATGAGAGTTCGCTTACAAGAGTGTGTAGCAAGAAGTGGTCATCATTTGGACGACATTATTTTTAAAAAAATAAAATCCGCAACCGTGTACAGCATTTTTTAAGTACCATAAATGGTTTATAATTATCTGTTCGTTTTTTATTTAATTTTGAAATAGAAAAATTTCCACTGGACACCCTTTAGAAACTCAATTTCCTAGTATTGCGTGATTATAATGCCCATGCCACGGTACCTCGGTGGTTGAGAGATAGTCACGCTAACTTAAATGTCTTGTTGATGGTGGCGGGTGTGTCGGGTCATTTAGTTCCCTTCAAAATGGTTGAGCTGAATCTGTCTGTCTGTCAGTTGTGACTGGTCATCTCTTTGCTACCTCGGTTTATTTAAATTAATTCTTATTATTGGCTTTACGCCGAACGCTCTAAATGTGCTCGTTTTTCTACATCGTTCTCACATTGATGTATAATCTCAACATGAATGATGTAAGTATGATTTTGTAAAAATGTTTTGATTTAAAAGAGTGTACATGGTGTTTCATGCCCATTTTTCGCTATAGAGATCTACGCTTTGTAATGGGCAACTACAGTACTTTCACAAGTTATAATTACTTGTTTTTGGCCAGTTGCAGTTTTTTTTTGTTCAAAACCGACCCAAGTTCCTTCTTTTGCCTTTTATGTTCCGGGGCCGTTGTATCTCTTATATTAACCCCGGCAGACAGTGGCCCTGGCAGGCCTCTCTGTTTTGCTGTCCTTGAGGCGCCCGTGGAACACGGACAATCGACAAGGACTGTCGTCACAAGACGGAACGGATGGTGAGCCACCCATTGCTCACCGTCCACAAACCCGCATCAATGGTGGCTAGAAGTAGTCTCGCAAAAGCCTAACTATTCTATGTTTCGTGACGTAATCGTTAGGCGACGTTAATCGGTTGATTAAGACGCCCATGGATCTCTTATTAGTTCGCAAGGACATTTGGAAATTATAACCTAAAAGAATGAATGATATATTTACACGTGATGTCAATCACTACATGGTTGATATCGATATCACACTAATATTGTAAGGGAAAAAGTTTGTGTGGGTGATTGTTATTTCTTTACGCCTAAACGCTTAATTAAATGAACTTTGTTGTTAAAAGGCTATTTTTCATCCCTAAAAAATGCGATGTTCCCTTGAAATGTTCAAATAAATTAAATGTGTTTTTTTAGTGCGGGGAACACCGCAATGCGCGGCTAGTTGACAAATAAAAAACCCGCCGTTACAACTTTGAAGTGGATTAGGACCACTCTTATCCGTTACCGATCTTTGTTAACGTAATACCAAGGCTTTAGATATACGTAACAGTGATTGATATCTCTGGATTTTAATGTATAAGTTTTATTACATAAGCTTTCCGGATTTAAGTTTCTCAAACTTTACCAAGTTTCAACATTGTCGCTTACCGATTTTTATTTTTGTTGTAAACTTCCGATATTTCTACGTTATTGCCTTCCGCTATGGGAGAGAGTCACTACGGCCCCGGATCAAAAGGCAAAGAAGGATATACATGGGTGTTATTCAGTACAAGTCTGACGCTGCTCTGCCCAGAGCGGTAGAAGTCAATTGATTATTTCCCATCCGAAAAAAAAGCCCATGATCCCTGGATAACTGGAGAATGAATGCTACAATGACTGCAGAATGAGGTGGGTAAGAAATATCAGATGCAGATGAACCTGCCTACCCTCTGACAGTGTAAATATAGCTAGAAACAGACAATAACCGTTTAAACATATGACGTCATATGACGTTGAAGCTCTGCGGGTATTAATTACAAAACCGCAGGCGGCGCCGCCGGGCAATGCATGTCGGTGAAGCGAGCTCTCGGATTATAATGAAGGAATTCTTGTTCTGCATAATGCAAGCTTTATTTAGATTGTGTAAGACTAACCCGGAGTAGTGACTTCGCCTTTGGTATTTTTTTTTTAAGTATGGGATTCTGAAAGTCCAACTGACCCGAGTCTTTGGTAGGCTGGACACACACGAAATGGACCTGCGGGACCAACCAAACCAATCGCATTTTGAATAAGCCGACTGGATCCACTGCCCGATTTCATTATGAGTACATTCACGGAGTCAAGCAGAATCTTTATTTTATCAACCGATTTCAAAAAAGGGAGGAAGTTATCAATCCGACTGTTTTTTTTGTGTGCCTTACACCACTGATAAACAGAGAGAGAGAGATAAATCATTTATTTGATGCAACAAAAGACACAATACAGGAATGAACACAAAAAAAATATCAAACTGAATAAAAAGGAATAGATAAAAAAAAGTAAGGTAGAAGTTAGATTGACCCATATACATTTAGACATATCACATACATTTATAACGGTTGCCCACTACTGGGCGGTATGTGTCTCAAGATTGCACCAAATAGGAGTCCAGCTCAGCATAATGCATGCAGGCAGACTACCTGACGCTGGTATTCTGCTGAATCTTGGTGACACACGGTTGTCGAGAAAACGCAATGATTTAAAAGAACAAAATATGATATTATGCGGGTGACTGGGTGAACCGATTTTATTTTTTTTCTATTTGAAAGCTGGTAATTTCCGTGTGGTCCTATTTTAAATGGTCCAGTTCTGACACTGGCAACCACGAGAAAACTGAAAATTCGAATGTATATGGACGATGACGATGAGGGAAAATATTTGATAAGTATCTGTGTGTGATGCCATCACACCACAACTAAAAAGGCTGCAATAAATAGTTTCTTTTGCAAAAAATACTGTCTACTACCCGACTAGACCAGAAGAAAATAAATTATGCGGCCAAGTGGACCCACGAGTCTAGTAGCGAGTGGATCCAGCTGATTGAAGACTTACAACGTCTGATATTTTCGGCTATTATATGAAATTAGCAAATCATCATGAAAACTCAAAATCATTTTATTGTTTGCGCCTTTACCTTGACTTTACCTTTATTTATTTATTTATTTTGCCTTTATTTTACCTTTGCGCGACAAAGTGTGCAGACGGGTGCAAAGTTTACATACATTGTTACCCTACATTTTTGTAAACAATCGTGCAACGGGTTAATATTGTACATTATTATGGTCTTAAATGCTATCAAAAGTCTCATCACATTCTGCCATTCGAGCTAATTTATCATACAAGTGATTTACTGATACGCAAAAGCCTTGGTGTTATAGTAGGTAATTGAAAACAAAATTATTTGGGTCTTGTTCCAAATATAAAACAACCCTATCTTATACTGCTACAAAAAAGATATTTATTATTGTAAAGAATAAAAAAATGTTTCCAAACGGGTATAATTACATTCCGCCAGGAATCGTAAAAACCAATAACGAATCACGAAAGAAATACATTATTGACATAACATGAAATCACAATTATTATTATACAATTTATTGAAATTGTTGATCAATTTATTTTGGTCCTTCATAATTCTGTACGCAAGGACTAATTTATAAAACCGCAAATCCGTTTAGTAATGGATGTATTTTGGTATTTAATGGACGTTTTGTTTACATACGATGCTTGTTTAAATGATGTCGATGTTAAAAAGTAAAAGACAATTTCCTGACGTTTTTCAACTGAAAATAAACAGTAATTTATCAAAGACATAATTAGATTTTACATTTAATTTTGCACATTTAATTTTACTATAACAAGGTTAATTTTACGATCTACCTGAAACATATTATATACCACGTACACATCACGTTTTAAAATGGCTAAAGGTTATGCCAAAAACTAGTTCTTCCTAATACACCTACGTTTCGCCAATAACGTTCAAGTCACATATAATGGAGGCAAGCCTATTGCTTTAAACTGGATGCAATTTACAAACCCCGAGGGCAACAAAAATCCTTTTCGAAAAGCTTCCTATCGATTTAAAAAAAAGTTTCAGCTGAGCAAGGAGATCGCAAACAAAATCCGTTCACGTTCTATAATTAAAACTCCGCAACAGAAAGAGATGCACTGAAAGCCTTTTCCAGTTAAATGTTAGTAAATAGTAATTCCATACCACTGTGCCCTTAAGCTCTACTTTAGGTGGCTGAGCACTTAGACTTTATGTGTTAGCGCAATTTGAACTTAGAACATTTAAATTGAAGAATGCACTAATTGATCCTTGAGGCGTTTTTATTTTTAGTCGTCATTTGACGTTTAAGTTATAGTTTCTATTTAGAGGTCGCAGATTTGTTCTCGCAAGCTGAAAATATTACCCTGGCTTACATATTGAGAGAGTGAGAGTATAATTGTGATTTGGGAAACTAAAATTTTCTACTTTTGCTGTCAAACAATAAAAATGTATTACAGTTCGTACCATAAAACTTATAAATACTTTATTACTAATACTTAACACTATCTACTAGTATTAGTCTATTGTTTTCTCTTTTTACCAACTAAAAAGATACCAACTTGTATTTATCACTGACCTTTTGTAGAGCTTCTAAGCTGTCTCAAGCCGATGTAAGCTCAAAAGCCTTGACTACCACAATTACCTGTAGCATGGAATCACAAACGACGTACCTACCTTCTATATTTAAATCCAAAGCGGTGATGCAAATAGTTAGTTTTTTAACACTTTGTTTTATAACAAAAAATAGTAGGCCGCTTAAAACTTCTTCCAATACTGAAATACAATAGCAACTTTAAAACTAGAACAGTTTTAAAACTCGGTGGCCAGTGTCGATCGCTTCAATTCCATTTTCGAACTGTGATATTTTTTTTTTCATTCGGCGTGGTGGCCAGTCAATATATAGGCACGAAAAATTACATTGAGCGTAGTGGTGTTTGTAACTTTGAATGATATCTTGAGAAATAAAGTGTTTTTTTTAAACGTTGCCCCACACCACACTAAGAGTTTCTCCTGTATCGTGGCGCGTGGGTGCGTTTACAAACATAAACTCAGATACACAAACAGCCAGACCCGAAACAACTATCTGTAGGCCATACAAATATTTGTTCCGTGTGGGAATCGAACCCGTGACACGCAGCGCAGCAGTCGATCGCTCAGCCACTGCGCCAATCGTGTCGTCATGGTCGTTATGATCACACAATGTTGGTATTCAAGGCTAGCGTATTGCGGCGTTTTAAAATAATGGGGAACCCACTTGTACTGGTACTTGCAACCTAAAGTTTCCAGGATTAAGAAAAATATATAAAAAATCAGTCAAGTGCGAGTCGGTTTCGCGCACCGAGGGTTACATTCAAACTTGCGACATATATACAGCCATATCTTTTTTATCACAACTTGATAACCCCACGCGTTCGGGAGATAAAGGGTCTTGGCAGACAGATCAACAGAAGGACAACAAATTGATCCTACAAGGGTTCCGATTTTACCTCTTGAGGTACAGAACCCTAAAAGAAACTTGAGTGTTTTCCCAAAAACCAAGTAGTTATGAACCTAAGAACCAGAGTTGCGATTTTTTTTCAATTTTTTTTTTTTTTTTTTTTTTAAAAACGTTGCCCCACACTAGGAATGTCTCCTGTATCGTGGGTGCGTTTACAAACATTTAAACTCACATACACAAACGGCCAGACCCGAAACAACTATCTGCAGGTCATGCAAATATTTGTTCCGTGCGGGAATCGAACCCGCGACACGCAGCGCAGCAGTCGATCGCTCAACCACTGCGCCAACCGCCAATTAAAAGTTGGATAATTAAAGCCCCGTTCCAATAAACAAAAACGAGTCGTTTTGCTTACGGATAGTAGGATTTTGACATAAGTCTCATAGAAATTATGTCAAAATACTACCATCCGTAAGCAAAACGAGTCGTTTTTGTTTATTGGAAGGCGGCTTAAGAAATCATCACCCTATAAAGTTTTTAACCAATACGGTGACATGTTATAAATAATAATGAACCTCAATTTTCAGAAGAAACCCCTTGAATATTATTAATTTATTACCTAAATCTGAATATCCATTACGACAGTTTAGACGATTTCAATTCAATATCTAAGTTTGAATATAAATGTTCTAAGTTTCTTGGACTCAGAGAATTTTAGTTTCAGTAACATTGCCTGAATATTTTTGAAATATTGAAACTGCAACTCTCAGTTCAACGCTCAGAGTTGAAAATTCAACAGCCTGTTTTTATTTAGGCATTCTCTTAAGGAGTTACCTATTGATAGTGAAGATGGACAAGAGCACACCAAACCTATCGTTACCTATTAAGCCTGCTTTAATTTAGGCACAAACTTGGAGATTTGTTTGTGCATAATTAAGCAATGTTTGAGTCGATTGGATTAGTATTGTATCGTCAAGACTAAGACTGATTACCTACTTTATTTTAATACTTTTTTATCGTTAATCGATAATTTTGTTATTCTTTTTTTTTTAAGAACTAAAAATAAGTCAAGGACCATTTCGGAGCTAAATGTTCTGTTTTTAATTTTTTTAGGGCGGAAATCAAAACTTATCCATGTTCCGGGGCCGCGCTATCTCTAAGTAATAATAACTTGACCACCCATTACATGCCGAGTTTCTTCCACATCTGGGAAAGCATGAAAATCCGTTGCCCCATCGCCTTTACTAACTTTTCCAGTTTTCACGAAAACTTAATTCATACACAGTAAAATCACACCGTTCGATTTTCAACGCTAGACACAGCACTGAAAGCTTAAAATCTAACACCGAGCTTTTACTAAGGGATTCATTTAGATATTATCAATTGCTTATATTAGCTACTAACATACAACACCTTAATGACACCAAAGGCGTAGGTGACATTATGAGTCGATCAATAATTTGACAATAACATTCATACTTTGTCAATAAGTAAAGAAATTATTGAACCTTAGTTATATAAATAGGCTAACTTAAGTATATGACCTTCCTGTTGTGGGTTGTTTGAAAGAGATACCGCGGCCCAAACAAAGGATCAAAGACATAGATGGGTTGTAGTCACTAAAAGTTTAACACAACCCCCGATCCGCACAAAGCGGTGACGAATTCGGGGGAAGTTATGTGACGATTTCCAAACCCTAAAAAAAAGAATATGACCTTTTTTAACAAGTTAATTTTTCGAAATTTCGCATATGTTTTAAAAACAATAGTTTTGATGACAATTCATGGCTAGCTGAAAACGTCATTAAAGTCATTATGTTAGAGTCCCAACGACCGCCATCGTTTTTTTTTACTAGTTTTTTATGCATTCCTGTGACGTAGGTATCAAATGAAAGGGTTACATACTAAGAAAGCGAGAAAGCGTGCTTTTTAGTTTATCTAAGGATTATATTTTTTTAATAATTATATTCACCCTAAAACGAGGGAATGTCACTATTTTCTCCGCCTTTTGAGTTAATTCAAAGTATTTGCAAATAGAAGCACGTTTTCATTCAGTCCAATTAATGAGTAATTAGTGAATGAAAGCGTGAATGAAATTCTGTGTGTAAAACTGTAACTTTTTTGTACACTGGAATGTTATTTCACTTTGTGTTAGTTATTATTTTTTTGCCTTGGAAACATTTTAGAAAATGTTTCATAGCATGTGAATATTTAAAAGACATCACAGGCTAATAAAAATCATTAAACAATTTACCATGTTCGGATTGAGGCCTAAGCAAATTAAGCCAAGTTCAGATGGGACAGAATACATAGTAAGAATATTATAAATTCTAGAACGCATCAAATATCATAAATAAAATAACATCATTATACATTCATCATCAATTCGATGGCCCCACCGAATAAACGTGCAAGAGTTCTTACACGTTTTTTTTTTTTTTTCATTTTTCATTTTTTTTGCCTATCCTGCATCTACTTAATTTTTTTTTATGAATTTTAGGCTCAAAACACGAGTTTTATAATAGTGTATTTCTTTATTCTAGGGAAAAAAATAATTTTAAAATTATAGGAATAATAGTTTATGCTTTTATTACATGCTTTTTGAGTCGCCAAGTACACAAGAATAAACATGCTAAAACCTACAGACGTTTGAGAAGATTTGTGATTGTTTTCGAATTTGGGTAATGTCTTCTTACACGTTTATTCGTGTAGAAATGTATGCAAATTTCATTACTAATGTTTTACTGCACAAAATGGAAGTTTGAATATAAATAGATTATTAAAATTAGAGTATTGCATTGTCTTTTACTATAATATCTTTTTTTCTAACAACTGTGTTAAAGATTCAAACATTAATATTCTTTGCATATTAGATTAAGTTTAAAGCTAGTAATGGTAAATAAACAAATGTTTACGCGATAAATTCTATTGCAATCGTACGTTTTATCTTGTTGTGATTCTATGCGCGCTATTACGTGATTTTGTTTCGCGTAATATCATTCGATTGTAATTGTTATTATAGTCAAATTGTTGTTTTGTAGTTAAGTGTAACAATGAGAAGGTATCGGGATGCTTCTAGTCTCAAAAGGATATTAGAATTAGCGAACTGTCAACGAAATAAAGGTAAGAATCAACTTTAATATTATGTAAGTATAATTATTATCATTTAAAGCTTATGTGACTGTTCGTCTGTGTATATTATGTGATTTAAATGCAGTTTTTAATGACCTAAATAAAATAAGGTTGCTTCTATTTACATGGGTGAAGATCTGATGGAGATCTCTGGATATACACAGCGGTACTTTTCAATAGATTACTACAAATCAAAAGTTATTGCTGTAATAGCTTTTTTTTTTGGGGTGGGAAATCATCAAATAACTTCCCCCGCTCTGGGCGGAGCGGAGGGGCGTGTCAGATTTTTACTGACTAAAACCCACCCATGTTCCTTCTATTGCCCTTTACGTTCCGGGCCGCGGTATCTCTTTCGAACAACCCGCAACCCCGGCGGGCGGAGGCTCTGGCAAGCCCCTCTGGTTTGCTGACATCTCTTTGAGGCGCGCGTGAAACACGAACGCGCCGTGGACAGGGCCCGTCGTCAATAGCCGGTGCCCGGGGCGTCTCCTGCGGTGGCTGGGTTGGTTTGAGGCTCTCTCCCTCAAACGCCCGGCCTCCTCCTTCACTAGCATGACTGCTTCGCAGAAGGAGGTGACCGCTTCCCATTCCCTCTCGCTCCGGACCATGGACTGAACCTGGGCCGAACGCGAGAGATCGCCGCCGCCGATCGCCTCTACGAGGGCACGGCGGTGCTCCGCCCCGCGCTGGGCAGACCGCCACTGTGTGCTCCACCGTGTCCTCCGGGCGATCGTCACAATGGTGACACCCGGGCGTTTCCTCCCGCCCGATTATGTGCAGGAACCTCCCGAAACTTCCGTGTCCGGTGAGGACCTGCATCAGGCGGTAGGTGAGGACGCCATGACGCCTCTCCAGCCACTCCTCAAAGAGGGGACTTACCGCCACTATTTTGGCGTGCCCTGCACGGGGTTGCGACAGTCGCCTTTTCCATGCCACCATGAGATCGCACCGGAGGTCAGTCCGCTGAGCGGCAATTTGCCGCGGTAGCGGAGTTTCCCCCGGTGTAGTGCTTCCGCGCGCCACTCAAACAGGCGCGCGACAACTATCGCCTCAAGATCCCACGGTGGCAATCCGGCAAGGAGGCTCGCTGCCTTGCCGGAGATCGTGCGGTAGCCCCGGATCAGCCGTATGGCTACCACCTTTTGGGGCGCGTACAGGTAGTGGGCGGCGCCCTAAGGAACGCGCCCATACCGGGGCCCCGTAAAGGGCCATGGACCGCACGACTCTGGCATAGAGCCTACGGCAGGAGGCGTTTGGCACCCTCAGATTGGGCAGGAGCCGCTTGAAAGCAGCCCCCGCCCGCTCGAGTTTGGGAGCCAAACGTCGAAAGTGCTCCACGAAATTCCATCGGCTGTCGAGGACGATTCCCAGGTATTTCATCGTCGACCCGATGCCGATGCGAACCCCTCCTAGCGTCAACTGGGATCCCGACGGTGACGTGTTTCCGCGGCCATGAAAGACCATGGCCTCGGATTTGTGCAATGCCACCTCGAGACCCAGTAGCCGGATCCTCTCTGCGACTATCGCAACCTCGCGTGTCATGATGTCGGCCGCCGCCTGGTGCGACCCCCCCTGAGCCAGAACGAGCGTGTTGTCAGCGTAACAAACTACGCTGACGCCGCTGGGGAGGTCGGCGCGCAGCACCCAGTCGTAACCGATGGACCTGTGGGACACCGCACGACATCTCTCGCAGGTTCCACTCTCCAGAGCGACCGGGGTAGATGACGGCCCTGTCCGTCAGATATGCCCCGACCACACGACGAAGGTAGGTCGGCATCCGGTGGTATCGGAGTGCCTCCCTGGTGCAGCTCCAAGGCATGGTGTTGAACGCGTTGGCGATGTCGAGAGACACCGGCACGACAACTCCACCCCTGGACACTGCTGCCCCCGTCGTGAGGGCTCTCACGCGCATGATGGCGTCCACCGTCGAGCGCCCCTTGCGGAAACCAAACTGGTGTTCCGCAAAATCCGGCCCCGTCCCCACGAGGTGCCCGACGAGGCGGTTTGCAATTACTCTTTCAAAGAACTTGCCCGCCTCGTCGAGCAGCACAATGGGCCAAAATGCGGACGGAGAGTCCGCAGGGCGCCCCGGCTTCTGTATGAGGACCAGCTTCCCCGTCTTCCAACGAAGTGGGAACTGGCCTGTGTTCACGAAGACAAATACATAATTATATTTTTAATTCTATATATAGCTGTATTTTATTTCATCCTTTTACAAAATTATTTATATAATTATACCATGCATTAAAAAAGATGTATTACATTAATGAAAACTGATTTTATAAACACTAATATAAATGCATACGGTCTTTATAATCATATAATAGCCGAACAATGTACTGTAACAAGCGTGTAAATAGTTATAGCTGGGTTAAAAAATAAACTTAATATACGGAGAATAATAGTGTAACATTACAGTACGTTTTATTCGTTGTGTATTATTACACGAATAAACGTGTAATGATATATTGCTTTGACCTAGTCATGCAAATTTCACAAGAGTAAAAATATTAAATAGTTTTTCATGAATTTCCTGAATCTGGTTGATGTTTGAAAAAAAGTAAATATACAAGTCTATAGTTTTTTTTCTTACCTATAATTCGATAATACATTATCGATACCTATTTACAATGAAATGAGCGTTATTGAAGTTTAAACGTTTTTATTTTTTACTGAAAAGTTGTCATTTTTCTCTTACACGTTTATTCGGTGGGGCCATCGTTGGGCACGTATACATAGTTTTTTTCGGATCGGAATAATTTCCACCGCTCTGGGCGGAGGGGGAGGGGGAAGTGTCAGCCTTGTACTGGCTAAAACTCACCCATTTTCCTTATATTGCCCTTTATGATCCAGGGGTGCGGTATCTCTTTTGAACAACCTGCAGCCCCGGAACAACCCGCAACCTCGGGCATACATATAGTTTACAAATTGGATTAACATTGGTTGAAATTGGTTCCCTTGGAATAAATTAATAAATCAATGCCCACATCGTCAAAGCCACCAACAACAGCTAGTATTTTGTTCTTTTTTTGCCGCAATATAAGTTCAATTTAATACTTACTAATATTATAAAAGCGAAAGTGAGTTTTTTTGTTTGTTTGTTACATCTTCACGCCTAAATGGCTAAGCCGATTTTGATGAATTTTGGTACAGAGATAGTAAGAACCCTGGAGACGGACATAATTATGCATTTTTTTTAAATAAAAGTGAGAAATGAGGGATAAAGAGGGAAGAAAAGAGAAAACTAAGCTTTGCTATTACAATAAATAAGGCGCTAGGGCAAAAACTACAGGTGGCAGGTACTGCAAATCAGGAAAGGGCAATCTTATCCCGAATTTAACGCGGGCGAAGCCACGGGCGAAAGCTAGTAAATTGATAAATCAATGTCCACACCGTCAAAACCACAGACAACAGCTAGTATTTAATTATTTTTTTGCCCCAATATAAGTTCAATTTAATTAATCATATAACTTCAAGGATTGGTACAGATTTAAACATAGAGTTGAAAGTATTTCCACTATACTGATTAATTTATTATTTTAAATCTAATTGAAGATGAAGAGGAAAAACGTGTAACCTCACGAAAACTTATGCCTATGGGAAATACAGAAACATAATTTAACTCCTCAAAGACGAAAAAGCAATCAGAACTACTAATATTGACATTTGTCCTGATTGAAAATTGTTTGTATATGGGTCATATTTGAGAAGTAACCGAAGCTTAACTACTACGCTTTACTTATATGATAATATGGCTATGGTATATGGCTGTTTTTTTTTAAAACGTTGCCCCACACTAGGAATTTCTCCTGTATCATGGGTGCGTTTACAAACATTTAAACTCACATACACAAACGGCCAGACCCGAAACAACTATCTGCAGGTCATACAAATATTTGTTCCGTGCGGGAATCGAACCCGCGACACGCAGCGCAGCAGTCGATCGCTCAACCACTGCGCCAACCGCGTCGTCAAATGTTTGAATGTTTAAATGTTTGTAAACGCACCAACGATATAGGAGAAATTCCTAGTGTGGGGCTAAGTTTAAAAAAAAATATAAATGCGAATGTTTGTGAGGATGGCTGTATGGATGTTTGTCATGGATCTTTTTGACGTCAAAAACGGATCTTGATGAAATTTGGCCCAGAGGTAGATTATAGTCTGGAATAACACATATGATATTTTTTAACATTACGGGGGCGAAGCTGCAGGCGCCAGCTGGTACTCCTTAAATGTATTGCTAGCAAACACCTGAACTTTAAAAAAGCTTAAGCTTCTTTTGCATTCTAAATTGTGTTGGTCCAGATCTGAGTAATGAGTTAACATCAGGTGGGGTAGCATGACATAGTAAAGCTGTACTTATTCCAGTGATGAAAAGAGACGGAGCTACAAAGGCTGTTCAGTGCCACCATGACCAACACGTTGTGGTAACTCTGCAATAAACTAAACCGGCCAAGTGCGAGTCAGACTCGCTCACCAAGGGTTTCGTATAAGATTGCGATAACCGCCATATCTATAGCCGGGCCTGTTGGTCTAGTGGTTAGTGGCCCTGACTGCTGAGCCGGAGGTCGTGGGTTCGATTCCCACCCAGGACAAACTTTGTGTGATGAGCATGATTGTTTGTTCTGTGTCTGGGTGTGATTTATCTAAAATATGTATGTATTTATAAATTATATAAGTATGTATATCAGTTGTCTGGTTACCATAACACAAGCTCTGCTTAGCTTGGGATCAGATAGCCGTGTGTGAGTTGTCCCAAGATATTTATTTATTTATGGCTGCGCAGACTAAGCGGGTCAACTTTTACAGCTCTAAGAGACCACAGATTTGAGTATTTGGTTTTAATTTCAACTTGATGCTTCCACCCGTTCCCGAGATAAAGGGTCTTGACAGACAAACAGACAGACATACTGACGAACAACAAAGTGGTCTTATAAGGGGTCCGTTTTTTTTTCTTTTGAGGTATGGAACCCTGAAAAATAGGACATGGCATTAAATGCCCCTGTTTGTGAAACAGCAACTCATTTAAAATCTAGTGCAGAGATCCAGGGAAAAAGCTCAAAGCAACAATCTATACCTGCCGGGGTTGTGGGTTGTTCCTACCGGGGTTGCGGGTTGTTCCAAAGAAATACCGCGGCCCCGGAACATAAATTGCAATAAAAGGAACATGGGTGGGTTTTAGTCAGTACAAGTGTGACACACCCCCCTACTCCGCCCAGGGCGGGGGAACTTATTTGATGATTTCCCATCTGCAAAAAAAGCAACAATCTTACAAAAAAAGAAATAGCTCAACTGCGAATGAAATCAGCATAAAACAAAACAAAAAAGTCAGCAAATATTGAAACTTATAAACACATCAGAGAACATTGCCAACCTGAAAATTCCTTTTCGTCTTAACTGGCAAGCTTGGTAATTTTCCTTATTCGCCACTTAACGAAACACAATGCGGCTTAATATTAATTTGGGGTCAGGCATCCTTAAACCCTGAACGCTGGAGATCAGTTAACCCGTGAGAAGGCGCGCCTCTATTTGTTACATGGATAGGCGCGCGTGAGCAAATTGCTCACACTACTTTAAATGCTCATATTTCTACTTTTATGGTAGTTATTGACTTGCAATGGATTTATATGAATAAAACAAGGTTTAATAAGTAAGAAAACAAGTATTTTTATTAAAAATATGTAACATAAATGCAACTTCTAAAACAAATAACGAATCAACTAATTTTTATTTTCTAATTTTGTCAGTCTTCATTCAAATCACTATAAAAAATCTTACATAAAAAAAACTTAAAAAAATTACTTTTCCATGTAATCTGGACAAGTGTGTATCTCAAAACAAATCGAACACATATATGTAGCATGTTCGATGCAGAGTAATTGCTTGCACAAAGTGCAAGCTTTTTTTGTCCGTCTATTCTTACGTCTAGGGCATATAGAACAGAATCCGCTTGGCCTAGGCTCTGAAATAGGACTAGGAGCTGGCACAAATCGCTTCATTAGAAACTTGAGATCTGACGATATGTTCTCCATGCAAATTCGGCGTGAAATATGTGGTTTTACCAGCTCAATCATCCACAAACAATGAAAAGCATTGCAAGGGTTCTTTTGCATTCTTGGCTACGTTTTTGACTCCTGGTAAGTGAATAACGATATTACAACTCCTGGTACGTACGTTACGTAAAGGCTTATGCATAAGCCATTTCGTTGATTGATCTTTTCCAGTATAATATGGGGTCCTACTTCTTGGTTGTGTTGGCGCAGGAGTTGAAATGTCAGCTTCCGTTTCATCCGAAGATTGCTCTGTATCTGTTGCATGAGGGCTGCAAATGTTAGAAGCGTCGCTTTCTATGATGTCAACACGATGTTGTTCTCCATCAAGGTCCGCATCCAATGCTTCATCACCGGAATCCTCTTCCAGCCACGAACAAATTTGTTCTTGACGTCGGTCGCCCATTTTACACGTGTGTTGGTAGCTAAAAACAAAAAAGATTATTATTAAAATATTACTATAGAGTATTTACGTAATAATTAACCAGTTTAATATAAATAAATAAAATAATATAGTCTAGAAAATACAATTATACTTTTTAATTGGAAAAATAAATACTTACACGGATGGGCGCGTGATGAGCAAATTGCCGCACGATGGTACACGGCCTCCACAAACACTTAGCTGCGCAGTCGCAACAGGACTGATCGGCACGCGAGTTGCGTCACGGGGGAGGGGGTGAATAGTTAGGAAGGTACCTAGGCGCGTGAGACGTTAGGGTGTCGGTATCACCAAAAAATTTAGCTTTGAATTTTTGTGTGAGCAAATTGCTCATAGCGCGCCTTCTCACGGGTTAATGGAGAAAATCTTGGTCATGTAAACAATGATAAGTAATTTCTCAGGAGGGCTCGTTCACGTGTACGTTTTGTTCTGGTCCGCACATTCGATTGGGCAACATCTGTTGAATAATTTAGCCAAATCAAAGCAATGATTGCATGGTAGGCTTTCATTTGTCTTGTAGTGATCGGAAAAATTCGACATTACATACAGGGTGTAAACGGACATTTCACTAAGCCGTCAACCATGCATTATGTACCTACATCAAACTAAGTAACTCTTTTCAAAATTATTTTTGGAAAACTAGTGTGATAAATCACGTTTTACGGTAAAACTCAGTGTAAACTGAAAACATTGTGCCAAAGAAGCATTTAACAGTACAAGGATTGGGGAGGATTGAAAATAAAGTTATGACATTAATTCCTGGATTAAAAAAAAGTGTTTAAAAGTTGGATCTTTGAGCCCCGATAACTACGTAACTAGAAAGTTCTCATATAAATATGGCCTACAACAACAAAAACACAGCAATTACGGGAAAAACAAGTGCTCTTCAACTTCGGCAAGGGTGTAAAAGTACCTTTACACTCAACCATTATGCTCCACCTGGTGTAACAGAGGACTCTCTGAGAGGAATCCAACACCTGCCGGGGTTGCGGGTTGTTCGAAAGAGATACCGTGGCCCCGGAACATAAAGGGCAATAGAAGGTACATAGGTGAGTTTTAATTAGTACAAATCTGACACTATCCCATATAAGTTATTTGTCAATTTCCCATGCGCAAAAAAGGGGGATTTCGATGTCACTGTTTAAGGACAGTGATATAATTAACTACACAAAGTAACTCACCTACCCGAGATGGGACTTCACGACTTTTTCCCAAACGTTTATCTGCCTAAAGACGATTTTACCTGCCGGCCATGTCAGATCATGTCGAGTGGAGTATGCGTCTAGCGACCTTTATTGTCGGGTAAATCGAACGGTGTGTATTTGGGTTTTCTCCTTTGCTTACAAGCAATTGCCGTTTATACTCTAGAAGAGGGAAGGTTACCAACAGCGGTAATGCATGTCAAATGTTGTTTGTTTCTGTTTTTTCCTCAGTATTGTATTTTCAAACTGAGGTACTACTGAAGACACTGAAGGGCGACCACTTTTCAACCTTATAACTCAGTGCATAAGGATGAAAAATGGACGTCAGTGACCGTCGGTTGTTCCTATGTAGGTAAATTGGGCATCATGTAAATATATGGGAACTTTGTATGTAAGAAAACTACCTAGGGGTTTTGACTTATTGGAAGCGTAGAGAATTTTGTGGTTTATATAATATTTGACCAATAAATAATGTGTAGTAGAAAATCTTGAAGTCTATATCTAGATTATCGCATATCCATGCTTAGTATCATAACTGTGAAAGTAACTCTGTATGTTTGATACCTTTTTATGACAAAACAGCTGATCGGATTTAGTAAGGTGATAGATTTAAACCAAAATAAGGACATAGGCTTGTTTAAATCACGCTGATAATAACAGGGCGGTGAGCAATATAGCATATGTCCATATTCCTAAACTGTTTGACATGATTGCCTTAGAATAGAACAACTAAAAGACAAAGAAGATGATAGTGAATTAATACTCTAGACATCAAATAAAGATATCCTGTAAAAAATAAACAAATTTGCGAATCTAACGCGTGCAAAGTCACAAGTAAAACCAACTAGCTTTTACTTGAGACGAAGCAACTAGATTTCACACGCACACCCATAAATTGCAGCCCACGCACAGCTGTAACATGCATAGAAATATGGCTTTAGAACAAAACTTTAGAACGAAAAAATTATAAACAACATTAAAATCCATTAAACCTATCAAAACATTTCCGTGTATTTATTTCAAGAGAAGTGATAAATGTAAGGCGATCAAAATGTCGAAAATACTTGTGCAATAAAAATAGTTATAGGCATATAGTACATATATCATCATCTGCCTAGCCTGCCTCATTCCCAGCTTTTTTGAAGTAGCCTTCAGTCTAACCGAATGCAGCTGAATACCAATATTTTATATGGAGTGACTGCCTATCTGACCTCCACAACCTAGTTAGCACTAATACGATACCCCTTGGTAAGACTGGTTGTCACACTTTCGGGACAATGACTATCTGTAACGACTGGCAAAGATCTACAAATAACAGCCAGGACCAACAGCTTAACGTGCTTTGCAAAGCACGGAGGATACTCGGTATGTGACAGGTGGTCACCCATCCACAGTTTTTTTTTTCTTATAAAACGTTGCCATACTCTAGGAATTTCTTCTGTATCGTGGGTGTGTTTACAAACATTTAAATTCATATACACAAACAGCCAGACCCGAAACAACTACCTGTAGATCATACAAATATTTATTCCGTGCGGGAATCCAACCCGAGACACACAGCGCAGCAGTCGATCGCTCTGCACTAGCTTAACCTAAAGATTGACCCGAGCGGCTGCTATTTTTTAGCCACGATATCCTCAATATCTAAAATACTTATGCAACAAAAATAGATTAGACACACACTACAAGTGTCTGAAAATAGCATTCAAAGAAGAATGTATGATGAATACTTTTGTGAAGCACGGTTGTTTATTTTTACACTGACGTGACCCGATTGGTCCTCTCGTCGACCAAACAGTCAATACTGATTACTTTTATTAACAATAAATAAAATTCTTTAAAAATAAACAGATTGTTCGAGATAATATAAAATATTTAACACGCACTTAGTCATGTTTTTGCGCTGTTTTTAGTTTCGTGTACTTCGTTACTGACCTCTTGCAGTGCGTCAGATGTAAGACAAGTGCAAGGTTATATTATTATTGCATTTTATTAGCACACTGAACTTTGTAGCATCGAAATTGTTAATAAAAACGAACAAACTCGAACTCAAAGCATTCATTTCAATTAAACCGTTTACAGTCACTTTTTTGTGTTAAAAGTTGTTCGGTTAGTCGGAAAGTTCCGGAACGCAGATCTATGTCAATGCTCGGGAAAGAAACACCAGGAATAGACTTTTAATTTTTTTTGCGGATGGGAAATCATGAAATGACTTTACCCGCTCTGGGCGGAGCGGGGGAAGTGTCAGACTTGTACTCACTAAACCCCACCCATGTTTCTTCTATTGCCCATATTATGTTCCGGGGCCGCGGTATCTCTTTCGAACAACCGGCAACCCAACTCGATACCTTTACGCTTTTCCAGATAAAGGGGTTTGTCAGAGAGACAAAATTGATCCTATAAGGGGTTCCGTCTTTTCCTTTTCAGGTATGGAACTCTAAAAGCGTTATTAGATGAAATTGAATAAAATACAAGAAATAGAGGGCAAGCAATAATCAAGAAACAAGAATTCGATCTTGTAAAAATTTGGTCCTAAATTCCGCACGCTCAGAATAAAATAAATCAGAAGATAAATGAAAAAAAAACACGTGTCCACATTAAATCAATTATCAAAGCAAATGTCTTTCTATTTTCCCTGAAAAAGTAATTTATGTTGGTAATCCAGGAGCAATTTTCATAAGAAATCGTTTTATTAATATTGTAATTTCATTATGGGGCGAACAGATTTGGTGGGATCGTTCTCTCAGCGCGTAACCGACGTATACCGAAATAGAAATTAATTTATTTTAGATTAAAACAACGGTATTTTGATATGTTTGTATTTGATTGTTTTTACCATTCTGGATACCGTCGTATTTCACTGTTTTTGAGAGTTACAAAATTTTTTTACTTAAATAACTTTAAAAATTAGTTATGGCATTAGGTCTACCTTATTTGTATATGTATCAAAAATATAAATAAAATTAGGTACGCAAAAATATAAATTACTATGAAACACCCGTTTAAACAGTTAAAAACACGAGGTATAACAAGCTGATTCCAAATATCAAGAGCATTCGTTAATTATATAGGTACTTAGTAATTAAATACAAAAAAAAACAAAATATTCAAAAATAACTCATTACATCACATGCAAAATAGTTCAAAAACCTTAAATCATAAAACGTCCGACAAAAAGTAGATTAATGGAGAATAAATTACACGGTACTGACATTGCCCTTACACTTATGAAATGAATCCAAATGTCAATGTCAAAGTACAACAAAACTTCGACCGAGTTATAGTGCGATCAAAAAATATTGATACTTGGCAAAAAAAACAACAAAATGCATCGTCATGCAGATAAATTTTATATGGAGCAAGAGAAATTCAAAATATAATTTGAAAGGTTTAGTTTTGAAAGAGATTGGTGATAACCGGTTGGAAACTGAAAGCATTCCATCGTTGAATGGCACATTTAGAATGAATACAAAAATCAAACTGGGATTTACGTTTCTTTTGATAGCAACAAAACTACACTTGTTTTATGAGATAGATAAATAAACTTCAATGAAGTGACGTAATGCATTACAATTTGGTGGATAGTCTATTCACCAATCAGCTCGGGAACCGCGTTATTGTTTATGGCCCCATCCTTTTACGAAGTGAAGACCCAAGTCTCAGTGGAAAGAATATAATAGGCTGAACATTGCCATGGTGCGAACATCCCAGCCGTCTCTTGCTAGAGCCCGCGATAATGAGCTAGTAGTTTCAAACCAGTTCTAAAATAATATCACTCAGATCCAACCTGTCCCTTTTGCTGTCCTCCCCCAGAGACGCCCTAAGCCAAGGCTTGTAGGTACAAGCCAACACAAGCGACTTCTCGCTAGGGGCACCCCCTCTAGGGCAGGTGCCCTAGAGGGGGTGCCCCTAGAAGTCGCTTGGTTTTTACGTTTTTTGTATTTACTCTCGTGGCATCCACAGGAGTTGTCCGTTTAAGCTGACGTTAATCTCCTAGGTTGAAATGCGAGAAACTTAATATTTCCCAAAATAAAAGTGCAAGTAACCACTCAAACGTAATAACGCCATCAAGGACCAAGAAAAATTGGCTATCCTATACTTCGAACACATTTAAGAAATATAAACTGCAAAATAAAACTTAAAGTCGTTACGTAAATAAAGGTCATGTATATTTAAATACAACTGTTGATATTAAAATTAAAGTTATTTCGAAAAAAGTGATATCTCATAACATGCGTCCTACAACGCATTTAAATTATTTGCGTGACAAAGGTCAGTTTTTTTGCCAATGAACTTCAAAAAGTTATGTAATGTCAAATATAAAACTTGTGTCTTTGATGTGACACTGGACATGTCATAAACACGTAGTTTAACGTCTATAAATACATCATCATCTGAAATATCAGACAAATTAAAAAAAATAAGTAGGAGATCAAATAAAATATGACATAGTGTAGTCTGAAAGTATTTCTGGTTTATATGTTTTGTCAAGTGGTGATAAATCAAGTGAGACTTTTTTACTCTGTGACGAGTGCAATGCAGTGTAAACAACGTTTCCGTTGAATTTCCGCATTATCATTCGCCATTAATATTTTTTTAGTTGACTCCCAATTTTTCTAAACTTTATTATTTTGGCTTGAATCACTTTGATCTTCCATATGTTTGACAGACTCTTCTTTGCGCGACGATACAAGTATCTATATTGTTTGGACCCAGCAGGAGGCCACGATAATTACGGCGTCGTTAGGGTCGTTAAGGGTGCAGTAGGGCTATTTTCTATCTACAGGACCATCTAAATCAATTTTATTTATATTGCTTAGGTAGTTTATGGAAGGAGTCATGGAAAAGGATGGAGGAGGCCTTTACCCAGACAGGGGTTCAGATTATAAGAAACTTTCTTCAATTTAAGCAATAATCTAACAAATATTGTAATAAGTAGAGAGATCTGAAATAAATGGCTTTATTATTGTTATATTATTATTAGGTAGTTTATGAATTATCTTCTATTATACATATTTCTATTTCTGCATGGATGATCTGCTAAATCTTTTAGTAATAATGGAATATGAATACTCGGTAAGAAGTTGTGTGAGATGCCATAACTAAAAGGCTGAAATAAAAGTCACCGACTTCCGAAAGTAATTTTTTATTTCCACTTTTTAACCGACGAAAAAAAGGAAGTTCTCCGTTTGACATGTTTTTTTCGTTTCAATTGTTTCAATTTTACTTATATCTTTTGTATTATAATACAATCTACGTTCCACTCTAATCTGCTTCAATAAATTTAAAAGCAACACCATCAGTTCAAGTTCATTCTCCATAATTTCCATTTCAAGGTGCCTATTCTGGTCCTATTACCATTAACACGTCTGAATCTGTCTGTAATAGTTAGCCAAAAAAAATACAATCATTTTTGGTCCAATCACATGAAAGCACTCGACGTTCCGATCTGCGCCGGCGCCTATATTCCTCTCAATGTGACGTCACTTGGGAAACAGACGCTCATAATTTATTTGTTGGCAGCACTCTATCACTAGTCTGTAGTGTTGTGAACCAGATACACTATTTTTATTTTTAATTGCTCGAGTTTTTGCGTGAAATCTTTTTAGGAGTGTTTATTTTGAAAATATAGATAGACTAGCTGTGCCCAGCGGTTTCATTTGCTGCTGAGGTCCAATTCTCACTTAGGGGTATGAAAAATTTATGGTGGCTAATTTTCAGGCCTACCCAATATGCACACAAAATTTCATACAAATCGGTCTAGCAGTTTCGGAGGAGTTTGGTAACAAACACCGCGACACGAGAGATTTACATATTAGATTGCGTAAGGATGAGGAGTTATAGAAAACAAAGAGGTAAATAATATTGACAACTGAAAAGAGATACTAAAAACGAAAGCTACAACGAAAAATGAACACGCCTAATCTGACGACACGGTTGGCGCAGTGGCTGAGCTATCGGCTGCTGCGCTGCGTTTTGCGGGTTCGATCCCCGCACGGCACAAATATTTGTATGGCCTACAGATAGTTGTTCCGGGTCCGGCTGTTAGTTTACCTATGTGAGTTTAAATGTTTGTAAACGCGCCCATGATACAGGAAAATTCCTAGTGTGGGGCAACGTTTAAAAAAAGAACCTTCCGAAGGGTTAGTCAGAGATTTGCCTAAAAGTACACCCACATTTCGCCAGTTACGTTTTGAGTCCCTTCAAATAGGTGGCTAGCCTATTCCAAACAACCGGGCACAAATTCTCGACTCCGTAGCTGCTATTACTGTAAACTGAGACCAATTTAAGAAAACATTAAAAAATACTGACAATAAAGGCCTCTTATAATGTTGATGATTTTTTAAATGATAAATCGCTTTGAAGTAACTGACTAATCTATTGTATTTATTTTATTTTCTATTAATGTTAATTTGTTGATTTAATTATATTATTGTATTTTAAAATGTGACTGTCTTTCGACATAATTTGTACACCAGCCATGGTCAAACATGTTGAGCCAGAAAATTGTTTGTATCACCAATAATATTAAACATCATACCATGTTTTTTTATCTACTCGTGTTTTTGCAAATAAATGAATCTTGAATCTACTGTAAAATTCCTGATGAAAAATTCCGATAACACTTTTCACATCCGGGAATTGAAAATACTACCTCATTCTTAGCAGTCGCGCTTACGGACACTAGGCCAACGGCAGTCAAGATAGAAAGATGATGATGATAATTTTGCAATAGTCACAACCTAATAAGTCACCGAGCTATTCCAAACAGACCCATAATAACTCTTAAACATATTGGGGTACTGTCTATATTTCAATGTCTCTTTGTTCAAATTAGTCAACACTGCTCCACTGCTGCTGCCGCCATTTATCTTTATAATGGCCTTTGTTCCATCATTCTGAAGATAAAACAACACATATAAAGGAAGACGTTCATATTATCTTAAACCTACTAAGCACACAATACCAGCCCATAACCGATTTAACATTAAATATAAAATTAAACGAAAAATTACGAAGGAACGCTTGGGAAATATGAAGTATTTATCGTCGAGTAAAAAGTTGTTCTTTGCGCTGGGATTTGACAGTGTGAATGATGGGTTATACGAATAAAGTTAGTTATGGAAAAAAATGTGACAGACATTACAACGGCTAACAGCCAAAACCATACCCTCTAATTCTTATATTAAAAAAAAAAAAAAACGTTGCCCCACACTAGGAATTTCTCTTGTATCGTGGGTGCGTTTACAAACATTTAAATTCACATACACAAACAGCACGACCCGGAACAAAAATCTGTAGGCCATACAAATATATGTTCCGTGCGGGAATCGAACCCGCGACACGCAGCGCAGCAGTCGATCGTTCAGCCACTGCGCCAACCGTGTCGTCAAAAATAAATTAATCCTTTACCTAGTTACTAGATATTAATTTAATACCGTATGGAAAACTTACAGCTAAGTATATAAAAACTTAACAAAAGAAAGAAATCATCATCACATACATAGGTGATTCCGTTTTCATTGCTTTACATTAAATAGATATAGATGGAAAGATAGCATTACTTTTGAATAAAAACTTGCGTATATGGTGTTAATTTCAACTCGATACCTTTACGCATTCCCGAGATAAAGGGTCTCGTGAGACAGACAGACAGGCGTGAGGCGGACAACAAAGTGAGGATAAGGATTCCGTCTTTTCCTTTTGACGTTCGAAACACTAACAATGGTACCCCATAGATTGTCTTAGCGCTCTATCCGAAATCGATTTCCAACATAAGAAACAATCATCTCAAAGATTAACCAGTCTTATAATTTATCAAAATTCTTCACCTTAAAGATTTTTATTAATCCATTATTAGACAATAGACGTGACTCATTCACCATTGATAGAACACTCAAAATCTATTCTTCAAAAGTCTGGTCGCTTTATTTTGGTCTAGCATTTCACAAGTTCCACGTGTAAGAGAAAAAACAAATAACGCCTCTAAAAATAAATTATTTCGACAAAATACGAGGTCACCAAATGAAATTAGATCTATACTTTGGTATTGAACCCCTAATTCTATTTCCCTCAGGAGGAAAGGGCGTTTATTAAAAATATTCCAAAAATGGGGCTTTTTTATGAAAATATGAACCAATAATCGGGATAAGGGACCCAATTTATCGGGACAGACAAGTTTGTCGAAGTTAGAAAGTTGGAATAATCTTAATATTAACGGAATAACAATCAAAGGAAAGTTGACATAAATTGCGATTCAATTTACATTGACTTTAATTGTTTTGTTTATTTTTATATTTTCTGATTCACATCCAGCCAGAAATAAAAACAAAAATTACAATGTATTTAGACGGCGGCGGCGATCGAATATTCCTTCGGCTGTTGATAAGAAGCAAATAAAACAAACGTTTTATAAGGACATGTTCACATTTGTGTCTCATAAGCTCACGAGTAAAGTTATCGCCCATTCGCGTTTTCGATTTACATTTTAAAAACGGAACTTGCCTTTTTAGTGTCGTAACTCCTTCGAGTCGACTTTGTATTCTTATTTTAAATTCAAGATTGTGGAATCGAATGAACGAAAATAAACAAGTGATAGGTAGTTTTAACTGTCTTTAGTCTCCATCAAACATTTTCACTCATCAGACACGAACTATACATAAGCTGTAGGTGATGTCTTACTTTAAAATATCTACACATTGACGGTTTGGTCCTTTTACCTAACACTTCGAAACAGTAATAAAGGATTGACAAACGAGGTCCCAAAATCCGGATTGAAAACAACTGCTTGTCAGAAATACAAAAAACTAGACCTTTTTACAGACCTTCGGCAAAAAAATCTAATCTAAGGATGTAACAAAATGTTGCCCCAAAAAATCTCCATATCAATCTGGTCGGAAAGCGTGTCCATGTATCGATATCCTAACGTAACATTGGCCGTGAACACGAAACGTTTTATCGCGTAGTATTCGTAAATCGTAATTGAACTCGGCTTGCACGTCACTACTTCGATATTCGAATGTTTCCAACCCGTCGAATTATGTTGTCGGATTTTCGGGATCGTTCGGAAAGTCTCGGGACGGATGCCCGAACACGAATTTTATTGAAGGTTCTATGTATTTTAAACTGTGTGTGGGTGTGACCTATTTATGTTTTTCCGGAATGTTGAGATGCAAGTCCGTCGCACAACAATGCAATAATAAAGAGGACCAAATTAATTTTGATTTTGTTAATATTCAACAGTTCACGATTAAGAAGTTGTAGTAGAAATACTTTTTTTCCTTTTTATAGTGAGGCGACACATTTTTTTTTATATTTGGTTTTGACACATCATCGCCACTTCCACAACGCGTTATCGATGTCTCCGCAGAGGTCACTGCGGATTTCTATAGAAACTAGCTGGCGCCCGCGGCTTCGCCCACGTGATATCGGAAAAAAGTATCCTATGTGTTATTCTAGACCAAATTTCATCAAGATCCGTTCAGCCGTTTTGACGAGAAAGAGTAGCAAACATCCATCCAACCTCACAAACATTCGCATTTATACTTTTAATAGTAGGATGCGAAACAATTGAGAAGCGTTTGTCATTTGTCTAACGTTCTGACATTGTGTACAATGCTACAAACAGATATTGACCCCATGAAAACCACACAAATCAATGTCCAGTTAAGAGCCTCAATAAAACACATCAATCATTTTTAGTTTTCTTACATTATTTACTTTCGAATAAAATCAATAAAATACAAAAAAAAGGTTTTACATTATCGTGTTATTCTGTGAGTTCAATCGCGTGATGACTAGTGATATTATTGTGAACAATCTCATTCAAAAAACCTTCCAAAAAATGCCTAATATGATTAAAAAAAACACAAACAGTATGCTTCGTTTTTCAAAAGAGAGATTGCATTTTACATTACAATCAATTATTTGACTACATTTTTTTAAAGATGCAAATAATTTCAATTTCTTTTTCTTCATTAAAATTTCAAAATTAGAACAGTGGCATCTAACTTAGGCTGCAAGCACCCAGTCAGTTGCAAAGGACATGTGGCACATTCAGATACTAAAACTTTTTTTATTATAAATTATCATTTTCTCTTAGACTTAAAAAAATATATACCTATATAAAATCATTTATTTTATACACTTTGACATTTAATGATTTGACATTAATATTATGTACGTATTAAATATTTTATTACCTATTTCATTTTGCATTTTTTTTTTAATATTATTTTGATGTGTGACATTTTATGATTACCTACGTTATGATTTAATTAATTGATTACTGAATTTTTTTTTGCGAATGTATGGACTATGTGGATCATTATTTTGATTTAATTTGTTTATTTTTGACGATTAGCTGACAGTTTGAGTACTATAAGCGACCTACACAAATGTCCTTTTTTTGGTATTTTTCGTCATGTCGTTGAGCTCCTTGAGTTGAGCTACACGATAACTGACAAACGCTTATACTGACTGGATAGGTCCACTCAATCTGTTTGGTGGTTTCTTAAAAAGACTATTTCAGACACTAATCTGCATAGTCCTCATATAAGTTAACCAAGATTTTTGTCTGGAGCTCAAAAGAGACTATGACCTCTGAGTTTGTTTTGGCTGTTTCTTCTCAGAGTAGTCGGGTATGAAACACCGGCCTCAACTAGTTTTACAAAAAAAAAGTACTTTAAATCTTTAAAAACTTTATTTTGGAACAATTTCGTTAAACAATTTTACAAAAAGAAACGAAGATAGCTGCAAAATCCGTATAAAAGTGTTTGTAAAAACCTACTTGCACAATAAATATAATTTTTCAATATTATATTTATATGAAGATCATCAGTGACAGCCTAGAAATGTCACCGTCGAACTCGATTCGTCATTGATTTCGAGACCTTTGATTTTTAGATTTATATCTATATTATGTACTTGTCACTTCCCTCGTGAGGAATGAACTAGCATGCTTGAGAGATAATTCTCGATGACATATTAAGCTTAACTATGACAGCAGATTAGAGACCACACAATAAATAATGAAAGAAGGTCAGGAATTGCATTCATACTTTAAGTACCTACACTACAGCTGTTTTTTTTTACTTCAAAAGCTGTAGGTACTGCTAACAAAAAAATCGAGAGCGGTCCGAGTGTGTGATACGAAGGCTCAGTAAACAGATGTGTTACGAGTGGGGCGCTTGTTTGTCTGACCCTACTTCATATGAAGTTGACGTGTTTCAGCGTCGATTGGTCTGAAGAACAAAGAGGATGATTATTCTGACCTTACATTACCATACGTGGGACCTTCGTTTATTTCCAATAGGTAGGTAATATGAAATATCACCTTTATTGCTGTCGTGATAAGGCACTTAATTTATTTGATTTTAGTAAACAGGGAAAATCCATAACCATAGAATAATTTATCAGCCAATTTTTAAGATGCTATAAATAAACACGCAGTACAAAAACTGTTATTATCATAATTATCTAATTCAATAATAATTAAAAAATACGTCCATAACGGCGACACGGTTGGCGCAGCGGCTACGCGATTGACTGATGACTACACACGCAACAAATTTCAACCGAACTAAACTAACCAATCGGTACCAATACCGATATGCATGACCTACAGATTTGCTCCGGGTCTGGCTGTTTATGTATATGAGTTTCAATGTTTTGTAAAAAAAAAAATTACGTGATCATTATGTACCATACGTACCTACAACTTATATAGATGTTATATGTATCTACATAAAAAAAATTGTTCTTATGTATGTACGCACGTAGGGACAAAATTTATACATTATGGACTAGGCGGTTATCATTAACTAGTACATAGTTTAAAATTATATAACAAATGGAAAATCATGACGTGCCTAAAACAAAGTCAATTTATTACAGCAAGTCCTATTATTTAGGTTACACGCAATTTATGTTTCAGACTGTGTAAAACTTGTGTTTACCCAGTCTAATTAATTTCATTTCGAAATGTGATCATTTACAAAAACTTTTGCCTACTAATTAGGAGTAAAATAATATAATTTTTCGTTGCCATTCCATTGTTAATTCATGTTAAAGCGGCTGTAACAAAATGACTTAGTTAGAATCGAGCATTAACACAAAACAGTTATATGAAAAACAAAACGTTGGAGCAAATCGCTCATTGCTGTATTTTGAAGACTTCTTTGACAGCAGCTGTCACTATGACAGCTGTCACTATTGACACCGTTAAGAACTTCGGTTCTATTTTTATGGCTAGCAAAGCTGATGTCGACCCTTCTACTAATGTTTAAAGTGAATTTTACACAAGCAAGTGAGCATTTCCATCCAGAAAAAAATGTTCAAATTCCATTTTTACACACATATTTGATTAAGTAAGAACTACCCTATGTTCTTGCTTAGTCGAAGTAGTTTTATACGAAACTTGGTATGTACGTATCTACATACATATGTACCAAGTTTTACTTAGTTAGAGCAATTAAAAGAAATAATTTATACTTTGGTCTATACATAAATATGTACAATTAGTTCTCACGGAACTAATTATATATAGACCAAAGTATCATCCAGATATATAAAAAAGAGGACATTCAAAATTATTGCATCTTACTACATATTTTCTCTTATACCTTGTCGAATTTTTCCCAATATGTTCCTGAGTTATTTGAACTCATAAATTAAATAAAATGAAATTTGTCCTGAACAGAATTCAATTTAAATCACGTCATTATGTCTGACAAAGTGTTGAAACCGACCCTCTTGTTCATAACGTTGCAGAGTAGTAGTTCCATGGCAGAGTATATTGATGTTTACGTCATAAATACAGATACGTTATGATTATGAACATTTTATTAACAATAATATTGTGCGTGTTCTGGTATTCTTCAGGAAATGAGAAATTTTCAAGGCTGACTGGCGTGGCTTTCAACGATTACCTGTGCGAAACCGCAGATAAGCAATTATTTTTAACCAGAACATATTTGACTGCTTTTTTTGCGGATAGGAAATCATCAAATAACCTTCCTCGCTCTGGGCGGAGCCGGGGGGGAGTGTCAGACTTGTACTGACTAAAATCCACCCATGTTCCTTCTATTGCCCTTTATGTTCCGGGGTCGCGGTATCTCTTTCGAACAACCCGCAAACCCGGAAAATTTGACCATAATATTACCTTTTACACAGAATACTAATTTGATCATCCTCACGTGGTAATAAATCCGTTTAACAACTTGCAATAATCCGTATTCATGGTAACTGCCCCTTTCATGTCGGAAACACGGTTTTTTTATAATTTATTCGGGACATTTAAATTTTTGCGCCTACTAAAGGAAATCCCGTGCAAAATATGACGGAAATTAAACGAAAATATTCTTTTACCTTCGTTTACATCTAGGGGCTTCTAATTTATAGAATTACTTGTACTTATGAAACTGTGTACGATACAAGGGAAGCCAAATAAAAAATAGGACGAAATTTCAGTATTTAAAGTGGCTTTTGAGGTAAAAATCAATTAATGGAGTCATTATTTGTCAATCATACTTACTCAAAAGGATTAAACGAAAATACATATATAATTAATTCCAATTTTGACGACACGGTTGGCGCAATGGTTGAGCGATCGACTGCTGCGCTGCGTGTCGCGGGTTCGATCCCCGCCCGGAAAAAATATTTGTATGATCTACAGGTAGTTGCTCCGGGTCTGGCTGTTTGTGTATGTGAATTTAAATGTTTGTAAACGCACCCACGATACAGGAGAAGATACTAGTGTGGAGCAATGTTTTTTCAAAAAAAAATACATCTCAAACCCATTCTGAGTAATCTATTACATCTGGTTAACATTTTTATTGAATAAAACCTTCAATAAAAAACTCATATTTGACTAATGACCGCAATTTGCACCTCAAAATGCCAGAGGTGTCAAACACTAAAGCACCAATAAAACACAAAACTGACCAGAATCGGTCCCATTCGCTGCCAACCTTTACGTTATCACTACGGATTTATAGCTGCAATATGAGAAAGTTTCTGTCATCGTCAGGAGCGCTCAACATTTGGAGTAGGTCCCCGTTATTCATAGCCCCGTTTTTGTTTATCTGCGAAGATAAAAGAGAACTGCTTGTTTGGCTGGCGTTGAAAAATTTTGTGTTGTTTTAGGAACTCCCTACTAAAACAAAACATTTTTTTAAGGGAGAGTAGGCTGAGCTGAATTTTGAGTAGCTCTATCAAGTTTACTAGCTTTTGTTTATGGCTTCGTTTACGTAGAGATCAGAAACTATATCACGGAACTTACTAATGGGATATTTGTGTCGGTGTTATAGTGGCCGTAAGCGCGACTGCAGAGCAGGTGGTCCTGGGTGAGATTCCCAAGTTGGGCAAAGTGTTATTGGGATTTTCCTTCAAGAATTTCTTAGTAGCAGCTGTGGAGTCTTTATAAATACCCGTTGACAATAGGCTGAATGAAGCAGTAAGGTTGCCCTGGTTCAGGCCATGGTCCGGAGCGAGAGGGAATGGGAAGCGGTCACCACCTTCTGCGAAGCAGTAATGCTAGCAAAGGAGGTGGCCGGGCGTTTGAGGGAGAGAACATCTGCCCAACCCAGCCGCCGCGGGAGACGCCCATGGCGCCGGGCGCCGCGAGACGACTCCCGGCCACCGTAGATGCGGGCCTGTGGGCGGTGAGCAATGGGTAGTTCACCGTCCGTCCGTCGATTGACGACAGGCCGTGTCGACGGCGCGTTCGTGTTTCACGCGCGCCTCAAAGAGAGTCAGCAAAGCAGAGGGGCTTGCCAGAGCCTCCGCCTGCCGGGGTTGCGGGTTGTTCGAAAGAGATACCGCGGCCCCGGAACGTAAAGGGCAATAGAAGGAACATGGGTGGGTTTTAGTCAGTACAAGTCTGACATGCCCCCCCGCTCCACCCAGAGCGGGGGAAGTCATAGGATGATTTCCCACCCGAAAAAAAAAAAAAAAAAAAAAAAAAAAGCAGTAAGGTTGGAGGTGGCCCGGGGTTGCGAGTTTTCGAAAGAGATACCTCGGCTCCGGAACATAAAGGGCAATAGAAGGAACATAAGTGGGTTATAGTCAGTTCAAGTCCGACACTCCCCCTCGCTCTGCCAAGAGCGGGTAAGTTATTTAAAGATTTCCCAGCCTCATAAAAAAATTGGTGGGAGGTGGTCTAATTCTGAAAAAGATACGGTGTGTATTCAAGTGGTAGAGCCAGGCTCTTTGCTAAACTCTGTTGGCCATTTAACTTAATAGTTACCAGCTTCTCATCGAAACAACTTAACAGCTTTAAAAATTGAATACAGCCAATATAAATATAATAAATGAAACCGGGTTGCTGCCCAATCACGCACTGAATCCGCCACGCACAACGGTTTTGCAGATGTGTATCACCAAAATTGTGTTCAATGACCATTGTGTTTGAAGGCACGGTTGGCGCAGTGGCTAAGCGAACGACTCCCGATTCCCGCACGGAATATTATATTTGTATAACGTGCAGGTAGTTGTTCCGGGTCTGGCTATTTGTGTATGTGAGTTTAAATTTTTGTAAACGCACCCACGATACAGGAGAAATTCCTAGTGTTGGGCAACGTTTTATTTAAAAAAACACAATGACAAATAGGTAGGTTGGTACGCAAGTATGCTACTGGCTATGACTATACTGTTTTGAAACTTACTGATTTCCATTAAATTATAAGAAAAAATAAATCAACCAACTTTATTGTTGACTAGCTTTTGCCCGCGGCTTCGTATGCGTTAAATTCGTGGTAACACAGTTTCCCTTTCCTGATTTGCAGGTACCTGCTACCTCTAGTTTTTGCCCTTGCGCCTTATTTATTGTAATAGCAAAGCTACGTTTTCCCTTTTTTTCCCTCTTACTCCCTCATTTCTAACTTTTTTTAAAAAAAAATGTGCCTATTTCCTATGTGCCTATGTCCGTCTCCAGGGTCCCAACTATCTCCGTAGCAAAAGTCATCAAAATCGGTTTAGCCATTTATGCGTGAAGACGTAACAAACAAACAAACTCACTTTTTTTCTTTACTCGCTTGCTTTTATAATATTAGTAAGGATTTGCCTCGAATTTGATGACAATGCAAAACGACAGCTTGTATACATTTTCGAAAACAAGTGTTATTTTGTGTGGTCGTCGTAATTACGAATAATAATTATTTTTTCTTTCTAGTTCTTTTCTTAGGTTTTAGTTTTTTACCCTATCACAATGTTCGCCTATTTTGCCCAAAGGTTAACTTGTAGAAAATGCTTTAAAGAATTAAGTCCACATATGTACCAAAATCAATAAATCAAAATCAAGTAATTTATTAAAATTAGGCTGATAATCAGCACTTTTTGAACGTCAAATTACAAAAGAAAGTCCCCCAAAACGCCCGCCCTTCGCCACTTCCTAGTGTTTTAGCTGGGAAGAAGAAGTGGCGGAACAAACTCCCCAGCAACACATCTGTTTGTCAGGTTAGAAGAACCAGATACAATTCCATTTATGACAAGGTAAATTTAAGAATGCATTTATTTATTGTTATATGTTAGCTACCAAACATCAATTTACTAGCCTACTAATATTATAAATGCGAAAGTTTGTGAGTATGGATGTATGTTTGGTCTTCTTTCACGAAAAAAATACTGAACGGATCTTGATAAAATTTGCCACAGAGGTATATTATAGTCTGAAATAACACATAAGATACTTTTTTTAATAATCACGCGGGCGAAGCCGCGGGGCGCAGCTAGTATAAAATAAAATAAAACCCAAGCATAAATAAATCCTCCAGTCTAACGGGTGTGCCCACCACCACAACTACATGATGTTTAAATAAATAAATAGAAGAGTTTTATAATATAACTAGCTGTTCCCCGCGGTTTCACCCTCGCTGCTCAGCACCTGTTGGTCGTAGCGTGATGTTATATAGCCTATAGCCTTCCTCAAGAAATGGACTATCCAACACTAAAAGAATTTTCCAATTCCAACCAGTAGTCCCTGAGATTAGCGCGTTCAAACAAACAAACTCTTTATAATATTATTATTATATAATATAATATATTAATTATATATTATAGTTTAGATATTCTGTAATTGTTCTACGTGAGCTTATATGTAAACATTAATCTTTCCCTTTATGGATATCTTTGCGAAACTGTTTATTTCACCTTGCTAAATTAGAGAAAAGTCCTAATATGCACGCTAAGCTTTCTTGCCAGGCATTTTGATAACAAATTGCTTGCAAACTAAGCTCAAAATGGTTCTAGGTATATGAAAGTTCCCAAATAATGGTTCTCTGCACTAATTTCGTATAAAATGGAACGTGTTGAGCCATGGCGGTAAGCCAGTCACTTAAATATATGAGCGTCTAGCTTAACTAAAGCTACATGTTCGCATATTAGTACTTACGCGTAATTACCAGTGCTGGATTCACCACCTAGCTACAGGCCCCGCGCAAAATGTGTCCCCGCGTGTCCAATACAGCCCACTTTCATTTAAGCGTAATTTTTTAAAGAACTTGAACCCAGCAACTGATACTACAATGAATAACCGGCCAATAAATCGATAGTAGTATCAAAAACTACACAACAATAACCATCATTTTAACTTAATTTTAGAAGTTATATCCGGGCACGCTACACACTGGGCAAAATATTATTTATGATGGAATCCCTCTCTGGTTGAAGGGCCTCTCGACAGAATTTGCCATGGGCCCCACGCTTACTTAAACCGGCACTGGTAATTACAATGTTAACTTTACTGAAATAATTTATGATGTTGTAGGTAAGTCATGCAAAATAGTTATTAAAATGTTCAGCTATTTCAGTGAGTCACAAATGAGGACTGGCTGTAGACACAGGGCACTGAAATACTTCAGAGCAGTAGATTCGGACCTGCAACACGGTAACACTTTGACTGAATTCTACATATACTGCTTAATGTATGTCTGGATGTTTTTTACTCTTTCACGCAAAAACTGCTGAACATATTTGTATGGAATTTGTCACGCATATAATTTATAACCTGGAATAACAAACAGGATACTTTTAAAAAAATACCAAACTCCAAGCGAACGAAGCCGCGGTCATTAACTAATCTCTCTTTTACCCATTTCCGAATTTCAAATCCCTCTTCTTTTATTCACTAGTCCATTAGGACACAAACTTTCAAGGTTTCTGTCAAACACAATCTTAGTTTTCCAATACCCAAATAATAAAGAAATTAGAAAGTTAGGAAAAGATATCTCCGTCTCCGATCTTTTAGGGCTAGATCAAATTAATTTGACTTGGGAGACAGAAAATTATAATTGTTGACCAAATCTGATAAAACATAGTGTTACAAAATATGCATCTGAGTAAATACAAAAATGTCTTATCTATTAAGATTTTTTTATGTGCTAAGATGACGCAAAAGCCACAATTTTCAAGATCATAATGAATAAAAATCTCTCAATTTTCTCCAATATTTATATCGTGCATAACGTTAGTCTATAAAAATGTTACTATTTCTAGCATCACTTCCCAGACACCGCTTCCTCATACGACAAATTATCACCAATCAAATTTGACGTCACGTCCCGTATGTTCGGTCTTGTCAATTTAATTTGACGTATGAAAAGCGCTATTTTACAAACGAAACCTTCTTGAAGAACGAGAAATTAGCTGAATGAACGATGCCATTAAATCACATATCTTAACCTTTACTCAAAAAATTATGAGAAGTTCAATTTATTCTACTGATTATAATATTATTTTTACTTATGTATGTTTATTTATTTAGAAAACCATAATAAAATAATAATCCTTACTAATATTATAAAAGCGAAAGTGAGTTTGTTTGTTACGTCGTCGCGCTTAAATGGCTAAACCGATTTTGATGAATTTTGGTACAGAGGTAGTTAGCCTATGTCCGTCTCCGAATGGACATTATAAAAAAGTGGGATAAGGGGGAGAAAGAGGGAAGAAAAGGGGAGATAAAAAAAAAACATTTTTTTTTCGATCATCACGAGGGTTAAAGTTAGAGTTAGCCCAAAGTAACTATGCCACGCGGACGAAGTCGCGGGCGGAAGCTAGTAATAAATATAACGGTAAATATAACAGTTTAGTAAGGCTAATAATAGGTTTCTCTGTTTAACTTCGTTGTGTATACCATGTGAACCGACAGTAAACAACTTGTAAAAGTAAAAAAAGATTTTAAATTAGATACTAAGGTTAAGTACATTTTAGGTTATGTAAAAGTATGAATATGTTTATAATAAATTAAATAAGCATAGTCAATTTGACAGGCCTGTTGGTCTAGTGGTTAGTAGCCCTGACTGCTAAGCCGGAGGTCGTGGGTTCGATTCCCACCCAGGACAAACTTTGTGTGATGAGCATGATTGTTTGTTCTGTGTCTGGGTGTGATTTATTTATAATATGTATGTATTTATAAATTATATAAGTATGTATATCAGTTGTCTGGTTACCATAACACAAGCTCTGCTTAGCTTGGGATCAGATGACCGTGTGTGAGTTGTCCCAAGATATAAAAAGATATAAAAAATATATAAATGCTTGAGAGACAGAGCGTAATTGCTTGCTATTTGTTTTTATAAATGTAAATATATTTTTAACCTAAACTTTAAAACGTTGTTTTGTACAGTTTAATACATCAACTTGAGAGAAGTCATTGTCATATGTCCGAGCAATACAAGTAAGTACACAATCACTAGCAAATGTAGTTGCTATATATCTGTATGTTATTTGACAGTCTTCAAAGAAACTGATGTTAATTTTTTTATTGGTTCATTAATCATTCGAATCTCGTAAGATGTTAAAATTAAGGTAGTATCAAAACTTACGATTTATTGTATAATGTGGCTTCATTGGTCAAAGCTGCTCATTATCAGCTACCACTCCATGTACTCAGCCTGAAACAAAAAAAAATCTTAACATAATATCTCGCCGAATATGGTGAAGCCAAATAAGGACGACCAGACAATTGGGTACTAAGCTAGACCTCAGATTTGCAAACATAAACTATTCATTCGGTATCAATAAAAAAAAAACAGAAAAGCTTTAAAAAAAATCAAAACAGCAGTAAAACAATCAATTTCAATCAAGGTCTCTGACCATGTCAGAAGGACACGAGCAGAGGAGGGAGGTGGTTTTAGCCGGTTCGATTCTGACACTACTTCGACTGTCTCACAACCAATGAGGCTTCCAATGAGATTTTCCACCTCCTGCCAAAACAAAAAAAAACAATAATAAAAAAACCAGACCCCAAAACTGCTACTGATAAATTCCTGAAGGGAAAACTCAGTCCACTAACACTGCCAATCTTTGCGACCGTTTACCTAAAATCGAGTAGATATTGCACTATTTGTAGCATCTTCAAGCTAATGAACGCTTTATTTATCCGCAGTTGTTTTAAATGACTGAAATGCTAGAAGACAGATAGTATAATATAAATCGAGTTGTTTTGCTGTTACATTTTGTTTTCATTGAGCTTTGATGAGTTTACTAAACTAAATCTCTCGTTGTTTTCAATGTCGTATTTTCTTTCAAAGGTATCGTTGTGGTTTCAAAGGTATATATGACTTTCATAAATCTCGAAGATCAAGTACATTTTGATCACGAGTAAAATACTTTAAAATTGAAGAAATTGTTGCAAGTTCTAAAATAACGGTTTCCTATAATAAACAATGTGTCAAAGAATAATTATAAATAAAGAACAATTCTGAATTGCATAATTCTATTTTAATTAACTTGAGTGGTGTTTACACCACTAAATTCAGACCACAGAATGGACAGATCCACAAAAAGGAGTTAGTTGCGTTTTTTTTTCTTTTATAAAAATCGTTGCCCCACACTAGGAAGTTCTCCTGTATCGTGGGTGCGTTTACAAACATTTAAACTCACATAGGTACACAAATAGCCAGACCTGGAAGAACTATATGTAGGCCAAACAAATATTTGTACCATGCGGGGATCGGAACCGCGACACGCAAGGCAGCAGTCCATCGCTCAGTAACTGCGCCAACGTCGTCAAGTTTTAAAACATTTGAACATCCTACGTGTGCAAGTTACTACAACAAAAAGGTTCCATTCAAATATGAAAAACCCGGAACTATCCCAAAACTATCAACATTCCAACTGTGAGCCATTTTCTCCTTACTGTCAGCTGGCATTAAAAGCTGAATCACTTTTGATAAATGGCATATAGCTATCCAAGTGCCATACTGCCACGGGTCTACGTGTGAGAGTCCCCAAATGTACATATTATACTCAAGGGGACTTGTGAAGGGGGGAGGGGGGAGAAAAGTGTAAGAGTATGCTTTTTGCTGAGTGCTGATGTGGGGATGTCCTTGTGAGATGACATAGGATTAGTAACTAGGGTTGGGAATTTTATAAAGTGCATTACGATGACGTGTTCCTGTATAAGTCTTTAAACTGACACGGTCGCTAACATTATTATTAACACTTGAAACGGGATATACCATGTTTGTTATTTGTTTCGAGTTTCCGATATTTCGGCTATGTTGCAAATACCGTGATCACGGATTAACTGAAGCTATTGCGGGTAGGTGTTTATGAGCAGACAAAACGATCTACCCATTTCCTTATCCCGTTTCAATGTTAATAATAGTGTTCCTATATTTTATTAAAATATTATAGTTTATAAAAATAGGTACGCATTTAAGTAGGTTTAGACTTTTATTATGCTGATAACCTTGTTTCATAGTCAATGTCAGTTTGATTGACAAATGTGTTGTTATTTTTGAATGGGTTTTCTAAAATTTTTGTAAATGCTAAGATATCTTATATAGGTACTTAATTTTCGCTGGTGATCATAGCGTTACAGCACAATAATTGGAAGAATATATTAACGAGACTTAACAAACCATGCTTTGTTATCCAAACTATTTTACAAGTGTACAAAATTGCAACTCAATTTGACACCGGAAAGTGGATCAAATTTAATTTCTATGATTTTTTTATGGTGACCGGTGAAGTTAATAAAAGCGTGTTATTTTTTCGCAGGCTATCCAAAACAACCCAACGTTATTATCACAGTGATGCAATATCAGAGGACATTTAAAACCAAACCACTTTCAAAGATGGCGGAAGATAAAGATTCTTATTTTAAAACTGGAATGACGTAAAGAACAATATTTGCTGCACTGTTAATCTTTAGTACCAACAACACTTTTATAACCAGCCTGCATCCACGTTATTCAAAGCAACTGGCCAGTGACAATTTATGAGAAGTTAAATGCTCGTAATAAACATGAACTATAAAGTTGGATGTCTGAATAAACATAGATATAACACTTCTAGAAAAGCGTGGAAGTTTTTCTTTTATATGTTTTAGCTTTCGAACGAAAATATTTAGTAATAATTTTAGATAATATATTTCACTTGTTATTTTCAGAGTATTGGGTGGATGGACCGTCACAAGTACATGGAGTCATAGGTTCTGGGGGCAAACTAGGATTTAACTTCCCCATTCCTAAGAAACTTGAAGTGAGACGACTCACTGCCACCGTTGATGTGGGTTTGCAGGCGGTAAGCAATAGGTAGCTCACCGTCTGTCCGTCAATTGACGACAGGCTGTGTTGACGGCGCGTTTTAGTTCCACACGCGCCTCAAAAAGATGGCAACAAAGCAGAGGGGCCTGCCAGGGCCACCGCCTGCCGGGGTTACGGGTTGTTCGAAAGAGATACCACGGCTCCGGAACATAAAGGGCAATAGAAGGAACAAGTGGATTAGGAATAGGTGGGATTTCGTCATTAAAAGTCCAACAATCACCCCCGCTCCGCCCAGAGCGGGGAAAGTTATTTGATGATTTCCCATTCGCAAAAAAGGGTATAAGCAAATTCAAATTCAATTTCAATTCATCTTGTCCTAAATACAGGTAATATAGGTACGTTTCCAAATAATCTAGACCAACCTGATCTCATTCAACATGAAAATGTCAATCAAGCTTAATCAACTCCTTTTAGGGCGATTCTACCTGAAAACAATCCTGGCAAAACATGTTTTCACTACACTTAATCAATCTGAATGACGTCATGATTATAGCCACAATATGGCTTGTATCAGGGAAGTCAAACCTTTTCTTCTCCTCATACAAAACATTGAAACGTCGCTACTACACAATCGTGTACGCTCGGCGAGCGATCAAGCTATACTAAACCCGTTTATGCGGATTTTTCATTGTTTTGGAAATCTATACAAAACACAACCATGTTATACTGGAATCGCATTCTAGATGTGTCGCCGTTTAACTACACACCAGTTTATTACACACCAGAGTTAGGTTTTGTAATGAAACATGATAACATTAAGAAACTTCCTGAACATTTGCAGCCACTTGTCATTTGACGGCACGGTTAGCGCAGTGACTAAGCGATCAGTTGATTTGAAAGATTTGAGTTTATGGTTTTAATTTCAACTCAATACATACACGCATTTCCGAGATAAATAGTTTTGACTGACAGACGGACAACAAAAAAATCCAATAAGGGTTCCGTGTTTTCTTTTTGAGGTACGAAACTATAAAAATGGGTGACGCATATGTTTTACTAATCATCTTGTTTACTTATCTAGTGTTGATGCGTAAGATGATGATACAGCCAATTAACGAGCTGTTAATGTTAAGGATTAGACGATGGAAATTGACCCGGATGACGAAATCCAACTAGTCTCTAATTTGAAGGCTAAATACGAGCAGCTAAACATCGCATAGTAACTAAGAACCGGTCGTCAACAGACTGTCAGAGGCAATTCAAGAATAGAACTTCCGTATGGACAATTTTTTTTTTTTTGGTAACAAGGTTTTTTTTTATAAATCATGTGATGTTAGCCAACAAACGTGTCTGTATTTCCGCTCTATAAGACAGAAGTAGATCAAGTGTACAAATGTAGGTATACGAACTCGTTGGCCTCTTTCTTTACTTTCATTTTCCCGAACGAACGGCGATTCAAAAAGAGAGATAAGGCACAGGACCAAATGCTTAACATCCTTTTCCAGGTACAAGACTATCTGATCATTACTTTCAAGCTGTAAAATACTGTGATATTTGATGTAACACTTTGACCAACCTAGGTATCGTAAAATATTACATGTGAAACGGGTATTTCTAATTTTAAAATTGACACATTTATGTTACGTTGGCTATGTTGTACTCGCGCTAGCGCCTCGGGATTTGCAAGACGACTGCCGGCCACCGTAAACGCGGGTCTGTGGACGGTGAGCAATGGGTAGCTCACCGTCCGTCCCTCTAGTGACGACAGTCCGTGTCGACGGCGCGCAAGTATTCCACGCGCGCCTCAAATACATGCCAGCAGAGCAGACGGGCCTGCCAGGGTCACTGCTTGCCGGAGTTGCGAGTTGTTCGAAAGAGATACCACGGCCCCGAAACATAAAGGGCAAAAAAGTAATATGGATGAGTTTTAGTCGGTAAAAATCTTAGACTCCCTTCCGCTCCGCCCAGAACGGGAGAAGTTATTTCATGATTTTTCATCCGATAAAGAAGGCCCTTGGGATCAAACCGATGCTTCAAACACTAGTAAACGTAAGCTTTACTATGTGAAACTAAACACTTAAACTATGTTATAGTGAACGGAGCAGGTGCTTCTAATTCCCTCCGTTCTCAGCGGTGTGCCTTTGAAATTTATTATTAACCCGGCTTGCGTGATCGTCGTGATCGATGACCGATTTGTACTAAGGAGAGTTTACTTATTCAATTCAACAACAAGGATAATCCCAGAACGTGTCATTATAAATTTTAAATGTAGGGTTACGAAAAACAGCTGAAGATTGGGTTGCCTTGACATAAAAATGCCTTCGGAATTCAAACCCTTCGCGTTTAGAACATTTGGCTTAATTTATTTATTTACGTACACACAAAACATATATAATCGAAATAAATACAAACAGACAAAAGAGGACAAAGGTACTGCTTATTTCATTTAGAAATCTCTTCCAGCAGACCTGCGATAAGACACATTTTTATGACACGTAGACACAGTGTGTAAAACAATAAATTAGGCAATAACTTAAATGAACATAACTATATCAATATAGAAAAACATACTTATAAAATAAAAATAATAAATGTATGTTTACATATAGGTATAATTCTAAAATTATATATATACAAAAATCTTAATGTTGTCATTGAAACTCAGAGACAAACACTAAATGGATGTAAAGTATACAAACCCTTACTGGAACCGTCAACTATGCATTCTGTACTTGAAACTAAGGAACTGATATATTGCTGGGAACCTTTTTTTGGGTGTAAAATCTCCACATTTCTGTGCCAGCCTCATCCAGATTTCTCCCTGTTTTTTTTAAACATATCATCACTCATTATACATCAGTGTTTTAATTAACGTGGTTTAATCTTAATAGAACTTTGATAACATATACTATTAACCATGAGTAAAGACGGTTAAGGAGTTCTGTTAAGGATTCACATTTTTTTTAAAAAGTAAGAATTTCGTAATCGGACTGTATTTTGTTTTTTTTTAAACTAAGGTCAACCTCTTTTTATAAAATGAGCCTACTCTTGATCTCAATTTTTATTCATGAAGCATTCTGCCCTTAATATCAACCACGTTTTCAGGACTATGTAGCTAGCTTGATAAATATTAGCACGTATTGTACTGCAAACAAAAGAGGGTAATTAATACACTCTCCTCTCTACACACGGTCTTAGCTAAATCAAATTATTTACAATTTGGACATACCTTCCTTTGTGTATTAACAGCTGATGTTTATTTATCTGTGCTATTTACATTACTATATTCCTGGCGTCAGACGTCAATGGAACCATTGCTTTTGTTATAATTATTACAGAAAACCACTATTCAGTTCTAAGGAGAATTGGTTTCGTTGTAGTTGTGTTTATTTATTTATTAATAAAAATAAACAAAACAAGAGCTTGTAAGGTGGTAGGTAGCCCTAGATGCGGGTCTGTGGACGATGAGCAATAGGTAGCTCACCGTCCGTCCGTCCAGTAAAAAAATCAGTGATACAAGGCAAAAAATCAAGGCAACCGCCAACCGGGGTTGCGAGTTGTTTAAAAAAGATACCTCACCACAAATCCTAAGCACAATCTTTCAATTCCACCTTTTTTTCGGATAGGAAATCAATTCCTCCTTTGATCGTTTTGATTTTATCGCTCAGATTGTGCGTTGGAGATAAACATGCTGACCCCGAAAACAGAACAATTTATAACGCCAAATTCGAAACACCAATAACAGTAAGCAAAAAATAAGATACAGTAGACCATCAGTTATCTAAGTTATTCAAATATATGAGTACATTATCCCGATGAATAACTTTACATTCACTTACATCGGGAGTTACTTCAAGGCTCTAAAAAGCTCTTAAGACAGAAACTAGGTTAAAATTATTCAGGATTACTAGTGTAGGTACACTGCTAAAGCTCAATTTGCTAACTGTAAATTAATTAAGAAACATTTTATTTTAAGAATTTTTTAAATACTTATAACTGTCATTACTTTTGTAGGTAGATTAAGGCTGGCTTAGCCATGTCTAGACTTATTCAGAGTGCCTTGTAATTAAATTTTGTAAAAGGCTTACTTCGGAGGCGATATTCTTATTTCAACAATTGGAAATGACGGAAGATATGTTTTTGAAAACAAGTAGCTTTTTTTAGATATTATTTTTGTATCCTCTTACAACGTTGTCGTATTCAACTCAATGAGGCCTACCAGGGCCACCGCCTGCCGGGGTTACGGGTTGTTCGAAAGAAATGGAGACGGAAAATTGGTGTCTTTTAGCCAGTAAAAGTCTTACACTCCCCAAGTTATTTAAAAAAAAGAACAATCATTGGGTGGTAGAGAATGTGGCTTTTTGTCCACCTATTGCACGTGAAGTTAACCTTTTAAATGCCAGATCATAAGCGCATGCGACTAGCCTCAACGCTGAGAAACTCATTTTGCCTACATTTTTATGTCATTGTCACATTGCCATAAATGTGACAATGACATTCAAAAGATTAATAAAAAAATCAGATATCCCGTAAATGACAGTGTAATTTTACACCGTGAAAGCTTAAAACAATCGGAGTTGGGAAACAAGTCAAAGAGCCAGACGATAAAATAAAAATACATCAAGATACGAACAACTACAAAAAAGCACTTTTCTCCAAAAAAAAAAACAAAGTAAAAGGCATCCATAATTATTCTTGTAAGGATCTAGCCTAATACGCCAGTCTCATTATTATAATCAAGTGGCCTTCCAGAGAGGTCTCATTTCCACGAGGGATCTCTGGGAAATATATTCTACCATATAAAGGGGTCTTGACCCCAAGTTTTTGGGTGTCTGAGGTAAATTGAAATCTTTTGATGTAGCGTAATAATGTTGTGGGGTGTTTTAGTAAAGATGGAAAAAATACGTTTTGTTTTATTTCTTTGAAAGCATATTTTTGTTGTATAAAATATATAAGCTCGACTTCTAACTTCCTTGCATAATAACCAGAGATCGGAATTAGGTAGAGTTATTTATGTACTTGCATCGAAATGTTGATGTTAATATGGATTTTCCCGGGATTTCTAATGGAAAATCCCGTGTGACCAACAATATTACAGATAAATAATAATAAAAACAATATTCGTTTCTTTTTTTCCGACTAATTATATTAACTAATTCCGACCTCTGATGATAACAATTGGGAATGCTCTCACGGTTGGTCACAGACCCACACTCTCTCACTCACTCTCTTTTACTCTTCTACATTTGAGTTACCGAAACCTATAAAGGCGTGAGTTTATGTATGTATAAACTTTTTAATATATCAATGTCTATAGCAATAAGCAAAGGTATACATGCAAACATGGGAAAAATCCCGTACCATTTTCTATTTATCTATTCTACTTATTATCTCTTTGCGTACCTATAATCATTGTTATCAGTAGTAGATATCTGGTGTTATTGTGCCATAAAATTATCACAACCTAATACCTTTTTAACCTGAATATTAGAATACGCCATGTGACTACTGAGCGCAGGAAGGAGGACGCGCAGGTTTGTGAGCCCAGGAGTGCCATAGAACAGGCAAGAAATAAATATAAAAATATAAGATTAAAAGAGCATAACCTTTCCTCTCATCATCAACTGCCTAGCCTTTTCCCAACTATGTTGGGGTCGGCTTCCTGTCTAACCGGATGCAGCTGAATATCAGTATTTTACATGGAGCGACTGCCTATCTGACCTCCACAACCAGTTAATACTGGGTAATACGATACCCCTTGGTAAGACTGGTTGTCAGACTTTTGGAACACTGACTACCTGTTACGACTGTCAAAAATCTACAAATGACAGCCGGAACCAACGGCTTAACGTGCTTTCCGAGGCACGGAGGAAACTCGGTATGTAACGGGTGGTCACCCATCCACAGACCAACCTAGGCAAGCGCGGCTTAACCTAAAGATCGACCCGAGCGGCTGCTATTATTTAGCCACGAGCTCCTCATAACCTTTCCTCTCAATTGTGAATATTTGTAATATTGTATTTACATATCTGTTTATATATTTTTGTGTTATATATTTTTACAGGTATATAAATTATTATACTTATATGTGTACTTATATTTAGGTTAAGACATTCATAATTTATTATATTCTGTCTGTATGTATATTTCGTCATATTTCCTCTCGCAGGCCTGCTGGTAGAAATTTATTTTAAAATAAGTTGTACCTTTGTACTCTATGTTTTTTTATGATGTTTCCTTGTTTTTTATGATATTTTCTTGTTTTTATCCTGTGTGAACATAAATAAATAAATAATTACAGGCTGACTTTTCTATCAACTCAATAAAGTTGATTAAAATGTAATTAGGTTGTAGTAGCCTAATTTACAAATCTCATTGATTGGTTTTTTTAGATGCCCTCATACGTTAAGTTTTACTATGGAACTTAGGACATTCGACGGATTTTAGTTTTTTGTAAATAAAAGGCTAACTGCGAGTTGAACTCGTAGACACTTCGTATACGAGTTTTCATTAAGAAAAACTCAACAAAAAACACGTAAGTATTGGTGATGACCATGTAAAATAATCAATAAATAAAGATAATAATTTCGACTCACTTCCCGGTTTACGATTGATCTGAAATTTAATGTTTAGTTTGAATGACAATGCATAAGGAGATATTTATTTATCTCATTCATGTCTCAGTCATTCTATATCCAATATGGCGCACTCCCAAAGTTAGCGGACTGGATATTTTATGACATGAAAAGTTTTTTTTTAAACTATTATATTTTATTTAAATTTTATATATGCGAGCTGTGCCCAGCGGTTTTACCCGCTACTCAGAGCCTTTTCTGAAGAGGGCCAACCTTATTACATAGCGGTCTGAAAACTAAATCACAACCGATTCTCAGACCTATCGAATATACATTTAATATTTCATAAAAATCAGCCGTTTTGGAGGAGGGTATTGTAGCGTATAATAAATACCGACACGCTTAGTGGTAGGGCGAGCGGTGGCGGGAGCGCGCTCGGTCATATTAATGGACTGAGCGCTCACTCGCTTCTGGTCCGCCGTGCTAGTAAGACGTGCTCATTGGAGACAGACTGTTGTTTAATTTAACATACCTAACACCCTAATAGTGTAACCTGTACAAGTGGCGACCCTGCCAGGATTACATAAGTGTAAGGTATGTACCAAAATTCAAAACATATTGTGAATAAAGAGGTAAATCAGTGACTAATCAGTTTTTATTCATTGAGATGTTCCATGTAGCCCATAACTGGGTTTTAAAATGAATTAATTACTTACTTTTAATCTGGGTACGTAATTATTAAATTGTTACGTAATTATTGAAATAAAATAACGAATTTAAATATAATTTTGGTTATGACACAATAATTAAAACGATTGGCTTATTTAGCTTACGTATGCTATTATTTTAGAAACCAGCATTCTAATTAATTTACGTAATTTGTGTGCTTTGAGATCACAAAAGGAATATTTCAAGATAAATCTGATTTTGTTACTTGGTTGGTACCTAAATAGTCGTTATTGACTAATCGAAGTACCTGTACATCAAAATATACCACAAATGAAAGTCGTTGACAGAACAAAACTATCAAAGGTGTTAATTAATAATTTGAATGTCAGTGTTTTCGAAGTAGCTATTGTTACAATACACGATTTCATAAATATTATGAATAATAATAAATTATTTATTGGCATAAACAAGTTAATACATATTTGTGAATCACTGGCGCCTGTGGTGGGTATTGAAACACCTGTATCACCGGTCACCGGGTATTATATTATAAAATCTTATTCATTAGACAAACTTTATGAGAACTTATGGCTTACTTACCTGTATACAGTATAACACTAAATATGTTTTTCTTTTATATAATTTTTACATACACAACAATATAGTAATATAGTTACAATAACTTGATAAGTGTGAGTGTAACTGATATTAAATAACTCACTGTAGTTTATTATGTTATTTTACTTTTGTTCTGTCAACAAAAACGTGGTTATTAGAGGTAGTTTGGGTAACCAAACAGTACCTAAATGGTCTTGTAAAATAAGATCAAGGGAAGTTCGATGAAAATCGGAACGGTACCTATAAAGGAAGTAATTCCTTAGAGAGGTAGTTTGGGTAACCAAACAGTACCTAAATGGTCTTGTAAAATAAGATCAAGGGAAGTTCGATGAAAATCGGAACGGTACCTATAAAGGAAGTCATTCCTTATAGAGGTAGTTTGGGTAACCAAACAGTACCTAAATGGTCTTGTAAAATAAGATCAAGGGAAGTTCGATGAAAATCGGAACGGTACCTATAAAGGAAGTAATTCCTTAGAGAGGTAGTTTGGGTAACCAAACAGTACCTAAATGGTCTTGTAAAATAAGATCAAGGGAAGTTCGATGAAAATCGGAACGGTACCTATAAAGGAAATAATTCTTTCAAGAGGTAGTTTGGGTAACCAAACAGTACCTAAATGATCTTGTGAAATAAGATCAAGGGAAGTTCGATGAAAATCGGAACGGTACCTATAATGGAAGTAATTCCGTCGAAAAAAAAAAAAAAAAAAAAAAAAAAAAAAACCATGTCGACGGTCCCTGCGTGCATGAGGACATGTCGAAAATGGCATTTTATTATTGTATCATCGGCTTTAGATTATAAATTATCTATGCCTACATGCTGAACTTGTTTTTATTCAATAAAGCAAACTAACAACCTTGCACAATTCAACTTACTTACAAATAAGCAGTAGAGGTAGTAGACACTTTTTGTCGGTACTCATTATAGATGGTTGTTAACACAGAACTGATTCACTCTGTTCCCCCCGTACTAGTATAAACTGTATTACGGTGGAACAGTTTTCCTCGCTATGTTATTTTATTTATGGTAGCAGACTTGTGACAAAATAATTACTTATTAGTTGAAATAATTAATACATACGATTTTTATTTAACTTATTTACCGTGTTTTAGAAATCGTATAAGACGTATAAAAAGTATTATAAATACAACGAATAAGTGTCGTATAAATGGTCATCTATAAGTTTTTCAAAAAAAAAAAAACGTGGAAAAAATAAAATACCGATGTACGTAGGAACCGTCGAAATACACCTACCGCCACTAGACTCGACGTAGCAACGTCAACAAAAAAAAAAAAAAAACGGATTGCGATGTTCGCATCTGTGTACATATGATATGAGAGCCAATCGAGCTATCATTAGGGAAAAGCATCCTTTGCCCACTATGGAACGAAGCGACGAGGCCGAACATAGCACAGGCTTACAAAATATGTCTTACGGGTTTTAAAAGATAACAATGTTCTGCTAAACGAATCAAAACGCGCTTAATAAAAACCCTTTAAAATAAAAGCTCTGGATTGTTCAAACTGAATTATACACAAATTTAACGTTATTCATTTTGAAACTTTCATGCATTAGAAAAAAGGAAAATTAATGACTGAATTAACGTTTTAAATAATGCGCTAGGCATGTGAACGTCGTGGGAATTTAAAAATGTACTTTGTTTATTGTATTTTCCTTTGAAAACATGGCGTCGGTAATTACTAAGCGAAGGCTATGTTTTTATCAAAGTAAAGTAAGATGGCTGATTGTCTAGTCAATAAACTGTTTTAGTTGACATAAAATCACGCGTATAATCTCTGGAGGGTTAAGCAGAGGTCAAACTCAAAGCATTTATTACGATTAGACCTTTACAGGCATATTGAATGTCATGAAAATAAAAAGGATTGTGCTACAGTCCCAATCACGAGACATAGTAGCTTGTGAAAAATTAAATACTGTAGTTGCCATTCCAAAGCGCAGATCTCTGTGGAGATGAATGGGCAGAGGGCTCCGTGAACGCTCTTTTAAATCATAATATTTTTACAAAATCATGGATATATCATTCATGTTGAGATTATGCATACATGTGAGAACGATGTACAAAAACGAGCACATTAAGAGCGTCCAGAGTAAAAGCAAAAACAAGAGTTTAATAGATGAATGAACGAATTAATTTAAACAAAACCGTGGCGGCTAATAGTCGACTGTCAGTGCCCGTTCATGAACATGACGGCAGCCCCGTTCAACCATTTTGAAGGGAACTAAATGACCCGATACTGATAGAATCGTTGCGAGTGCCAACAGTAATTGGAAGGTACAAAGCTTCTTAGGGCTAGTATATTATGTAGGAAAATGGATCCCTTATTCAGCTTCATAGACCGAATCCTTGCGCGAACTTTTAAGACTAAAACTAGGCAAAGATACGGATATCATCTCTTATTGGCACGATACACAAACACAAGCTTTTGATGATGATAATAGGGTGGATGACACCACCAATCATTTGACATACTTTTTATGAGCTGTCAAAACGCGATTCCCCCATAGATTTTGTATGGGACTCGCAAACGATGACGTCACTAAGTTGTCAAGTCAATGACGCAACTATTTATTGATTTAAAAGCAACTAAAAATCGAATTTTAAAGTTATTTTGAAATTAATGCAGTTCTCAGGTCTAGAATAACGTGTTCTTTCAGAAAAATTGTGTCTTTAAATTATTGGTTGATGGTGTCAGCTACCCAATTATTTATACTTGGTAGTTGATCAATATCATCCTGTAGCAATTACTTTGCGTGAATAAAGCCTGTGAGGGAGATTCAGAGCTAAAGTTAGTCAGGAATGAAATATAGAACAATAGTTGGGCGAATTGTATATCCATTAAATTGGACGAATTGGCTATCCATTAAATTGGACGCATTGGCTATCCATTAAATTGGACGCATGGCTATCCATTGGCGCATTCTTGTGGCCAAAGCCACCCGGGCATTGTAGCCATGAAAATGAGACTACGTTCCAAAGTGGACAGTGATGGTGAACATTGTAGAGATTACTTTGGATAAGCCAAACCAAAAAGGTGAACTGACATCCAAATTCAAATTAGGTCACAATTGCAAAGGCGTTTCACAGGGCAATATTTTAGGCCCACCCTTTTTATATATATCAATGACCTGACAAAAGTAACTGATGATCCTTGCGTAGTCTTTGCAGACGATATGTCCGTAACCATTCCTAAAAATGAAGTAAACTTTAAATGAGGAAATCAATAGTAATGTGAGCAAAGTAATAACTAAGAAAAAAAAAAGAAACTTTAACCTCTAGAGCCCCAGCGGCACAAAAACGTGCCAGTAAACAAGTATTACCGTTGAGCCCCGCTGGCACAAATTCGTGCCACCAAACCTCGATCGATTGAAAACTGTATTTGTAGTAAAGACAAGTCTTAAAATCAGATTACACATACGATAAGAATCCGCCCGGCGGTGCTTGACGGATAGTTGACGTAAATAATGGGGGTCCTTGAGAGGTTAAACCCAACATAGAAAAACCTAATATGTCCAATTTTGTAACAATAATTGGAATAAAATAAATTTGAACATCAATTATAAAGATAAAAGTATACAACAATCAGATAGTATGACTTTTCTTGGGACAAATCTAGATCATAAATGTTCCTGGATTAGTCATATTGACAAGATATGTGAAAAGCTCAGTAAAAAAAAAAGAGGGGGAAAGAAAAGGGAATGTTTAGCTTTGCTATTACAATAAATAAGGCGCAAGGGTAAACACTAGTATGTGTGTGGCAGCTGTATGTAGCATGGTCGCGAGTGTCCAGTGCCCGAAATCTATATTTATCAGCACCAAATGGAAAGACATTCAATATAGTTTACAGTAGCGTCCTAAAATAATGCTGTTACTCACATTTATTATTCAAGTACAAATATTATTAGTAAATTAAAGTACATATATTAGGCTAGTAGTAGATATAAACAAATGAAAACCTTTAACATAGACTCTGCACACTCCAAGCTTAAAGAGGTATTTTCTTGGTTAGGTGCACCCGTAAGCGTTACCGCTGATCATGGTCGGCAGTTTGTTAGTTCAATTTGAAAGTTTTTGTAAAGAATTTGGTATCCAGTTGTTCCAAACAGAAATTTCCAAATGTCGAAGTTAAGAGGCAGAACTGTTTGATTCTTTATAAGCAATTTAATGTGAATGAGTGGACATTGTTGGCCTTGTAGATTCTTAGACGCTTGTTAACTTATTATTTTATTTTGCGTTTTATAAAGCAAGCAATGACTTATTGCCTGGCCTACGCTGTCCTCTCATATCTAAGTACTAACGCTGTAACAACCACATTGTAAAACCAAATGATTTTAAAAGAGTGACTATGGAGTTTCTTGCCGGTTCTTCTCCATAGGAAACGACCAACCCGAACCGTGCACCTTTTCTCGAATGTTATTTATAAGTGCCCATGTAGGCCAATGTGACATAAAAATATTTTGATTTTGACTAAAAACAGATTCTGCAAAGAAAAGAAAATGCAGATAGCAAGAGGAAAGCAACAGAATCTAGGAAAGATATTGGGAAAAAAGTATATGTTGAGAATACAATAAAGAAAACAAGTTATCCACCACATTCAAGGATACGACACACATTGGTGAATAAATAGTGGACAGCGGTTGCGCAGAAATATAGTAAAGAAAGTGGGAAGTTTGACCAAATAAGGATAATAAGCTTTCAGAAAATAGCGATACCGCCTGTAACAACGTGTGTGACGAAAATGAATAAGTGATTGTTTAACGGAATATTATTAAAATTATTTGATGATTATTCTTGAAATAAACTCATTTGTATGTTATTATATTTATACGAAATTATGCTATTTTTAAAATTTTGTAAAAGGTAGATGTAGCGTATAATAAATACCGACACGCTTAGTGGTAGGGCGAGCGGTGGCGGGAGCGCGCTCGGTCATATTAATGGACTGAGCGCTCACTCGCTTCTGGTCCGCCGTGCTAGTAAGACGTGCTCATTGGAGACAGACTGTTGTTTAATTTAACATACCTAACACCCTAATAGTGTAACCTGTACAGGTATTGTCCTCCAAAACGGCTTGACTGTTTTTTTTTACGGAGTAAACTCGTGAATATAATGGATGCTCACCCATCCATGGACCGACCCAGGCAAGCGCCGCTTAACTACCTAACTAAATATTTTTCTTTTCAAACAGTAAGTTCCAATTCTATAAAACTTAAACAAATACGCGCTCTATTAACAACAATAAAATAGAACAAATAAACAACAGATTTTCCTCCAAGCACCGGAAAATTGCAACCACACTACAGTTCCCGATAAGTAATAGTCTTGAGGGAAATAAAGTAAATCAAAACCAATAAACGCAGGATATCGAAAGGTTTAGCGGTTCCGGTTTTTATCAGGCGTACCGGTATTTTTTATTCGTTTCGGTTTTTTCCGCTTTATATTTGCATAAGTATAGAGTCGTAGTTTGTTTAGTTTTCTTTTACAGAAAGTGGTATATGATAAAATGAGATATCCCTGTTCCTGATACCGTTGGGTTACTATTTTTTAAGTTTTTAAATGACTTTCTTTTATTTATTATTTTTATTATGAGCCAGTTGTGTCCCACTGCAGGGCAAAGGCCTCCCTTCCTTCCTCCCATTTTTTTCTGTCTTTTGCTGTTGTGGCCCAGTCCTTTTCGTGGAAGTCTAGCTCGTCACGCCATCTCCTCCTGGGCCTACCGCGTCGCCGGAGTCAAGAGATTAACTTGACTTTCTTTTGTTTTTTTTGAATACTTTAAAAATTAAATGATGTGTATGATAAATAAAAAAGTTCCAAGTGCGAGTCAGGTTCGCGCACCGAGTTCGTTACAAACTTGACACATAAACGGACGGATTGAAAGTGTAAACTTAGAACGTTGATTAAGTCAACGTTCTAAGTTTAAACTTAGACAACGTTCTAACTTAGAGACTTGAGTATATGGTATTTATTTTAAGTCGATACTTCCACGCATTTTCGCGATAAAAGATCTTGACAGTCAGAGGGACAATAAGGGTCCCGTTTTTCCATTTGAGGTGCGGAACTTTAAAAAGGGGTTTTCCTGTTTTATTACACGAAGTAACTTCATACCAATAACTCCACATAAATAACGCTGTATAGCATACCCATAAATAACGTCCGATTACATTCTAATCCCATTCGCATAATCTTCCCATAACTCATTAAAATCCAAGGGAATATACCCAATAACGAACACCAATTTGCAATATTAATACTAAACACTAAATAAACAAAGTTCTCTTTGAGTCTGCGCCAGCAGCGGATATCCGGAGCAATTGTTTATACTATGTCAGATGACTGGTTCAACATATTTATACCATGTCAAATGACTGTACAGTTGCCATCACCAATATGTATATATACATTTTATCATCATTATCCACGTACAGGACAAAAGTCTTACCAAGGGGTATCGTAGTACCAAGTACTAACTGGGTTGTAGATGTCAGACAATCAGTCGCTCCATGTAAAATACTGGTATTCAGCTGCATCCGGTTAGACTGGAAGCCGACCCCAACAAAGTTGGGAGAAGGCTAGTCAGGTAATGATGGCCCACGTAAGTACAGGGCGACTACAAACTCTAAGTATAGGCTTCCCTTTGTTTGTTGTCTATCCTTTTCAAACACTTACCCAAATTTCAAAGCGATATTTGTGGAATAACAATTGAAACTTTGAAATACGCTAACCTGTTTCATTTTATCATGGATTCTTAAATACCCATGTTCGGAACCACATGATAATCATAATCACAGAAAAACATTATGAAAGCAGTTTGTGGCTTAGTGGCTGATTTATATTACGAGTCTAATTACACACGCGCCCACAATCACTAAAGAACCTGGGATGTGACGTGAGACCCCACTCTCTCATAGAGGAAGCCGGGGTTTATGTAATAGGAACACTGTAGACTGATTATGCTAAGTATAAACATATTGATGCTAGTGACTGTACCTACATATCAATGACATATTGGAGCAACAGATGTTGGAGTAATTTGACTTCACGCAGGAAAGCGGTGTCGAAATTATACCAAGGACCGTCATAAAAGTTAATTTGAAATTTCATTTCCTTCATGAATCAGTTGATTGAATTTTTAATAATGCTCGATTTTATTACCGGCTGTTATTATTCCCGCATCTGGTCTGGAAAATCATAAGCTTACCGTATTCATAGAACAGAACTACGACGCGATGCCCAGATTGAAGAAGATGGCGTTACGAGCTCGAGTCTTACCAAAACGAATTGGCACTAATAACCAAAGACTGAGGAAAGTTCAAGAAATGCTTTTGTCCTGCAGTGGGACACATTAGACTCGTAATAATTAATAGGTTAATATGTGAAAAACTTCCTTTGAAACGACACGTGCTTAATCATTAGTAAAAAACAGCTGAAACTAATTTCATCTACGTGACGAAAGTAAAGCATGAGAGACAGACAAGACATTTGAAAGCACCATTAAAGTCATTCATTGCATTTTAGAAACTCACTGAATTTATTCTTAGACTTTATAATTCGAGAGTTTTAAAGGAATCGTTTGACTAAGAGTGACGACAAACTACAGTTTGTAAATATTGCAAATTATGAGGGCTTTTAATGGCCGCTTTAGCAATGACGATTTTGTTGAAGTGGCCATCTTAAATCTTTGCATCTAAATGGGTAATAACAAAAATGTTTTAATACAATAAAATAAAATAATACACACTGTATACGGAAACTCGAATATTCCCACCAAACACACAGCAGTATTTAATACGATTAGCTCCAGAATTCTTTACGATAAAACTCATCGGAAAATGTGTTTAACCTTTTCTTTCATCTGTCAAAAAGTTATAAGCAATTAAAACGCCGTTTGTTTCCACGCGATTTTAAAAATAAAATTTGCTCGAGAGACATTATTTTTATCTAGCCATGGTAGGGTCAATGTGACACGTGGCTCCGTTAAAAATAACTTTAAACGTGCCACTATCAGATTTTCTGCTGAGCGACACAGTTATTTATTTTCTTCTACACATGTTTTTGAGTTATTTTTGTATAAAAAAACCGTAATTTTAACGGAAAAACACATAGTAAAAATAAAGCTATAGACGGAGAAAACATTCCTTGTTCTATTATTTAATTCACAATCTTATCTATCTACAAAAAAATCATCAGGTTCTGTGACAAAAATTTCAGAAAACGAAATTTTAGGCTATTTTTAGTCTTTCCAATTTAGTGAGCGAAATTGCCTGCAAAAATCCCTTGAGAAAGAATCATGGTGGAATAAGTGAGTCCAATTCAAAGCTTCCATGATCAACTTTATAGAGGGCACCAAAAATTGAGGCCTTTGTAGATTACAAATTGGAAATGCAAATCTAATGTTGACAAACGAAGATCAATCGACTTTGATTCCGTGGAAGTCTAATTAATTTGAAACGTACGTAATACTTAATTTAACTTTACAGTTCGATTTTTTACAGTGTTTATATGTACTTAGCTAACGGGTTTTTTTTTTAAAAAACCGGCAAGTGCGAGTCGGACTCGCGCACCGAAAGTTCCATATCTATTAACCGCGTCGATTTAAACTGTTGATTTTTTCACAGTTCCAAGAAACTATTGACCTGGCTGACATGACATGAGTACATGGCTTTAATTTAAACTCGATACCTGCGCACGCGTTTTCTAGATAAAATGTTTTGACAGACAGACGCTTAACAAAGTGATCCTGTAATTTTTTTCATTATTAGCGGAGCCTTAAAAAGTAAAAAAAAACTTCCGAAGTTTTCACATTTAATACAAGCCCAATAAAACCGGTCAAACTGCAAACGGTTTCTCTTTCACGTGTCTCAAAGTATACACCAGAAAAGGTTCACACGATCACATTATACTAACAAATCTGAATTTGATTTTTATTACCAAGATACTTACATAAATAATTCAAAATCTTTCAAGAGAGCAGTATATTCTTCATTGCTTCCCAAATAAGTTTAATACAATGATATAACTCACGGTGCTCTATTTTGAAAGGCCTTGATTTTCGTTATTCCAATCTTAGAAGCTTCACTAAATTTCCTCTGAAACGTTTTCCGTGTAAAACAAAGGTCAATTTTCTCCACGATCATGTAAAAACCTTATAATTGTACGTTACCACTAACCCATATATCTTGCCACTAGTCTTTGAGCTTGCAAAACGAAAAGTCAAGGATACATCCTTGATTGAAGGACGAATCCGGATCGAAGGACGCGGCTTAGATTTTCAGGCGAAATCAAACCGATTGAGTACAGCAAGGTCAATTGAATGGCATTTCTTTAATTGTAGGGAAAGTGATGTGGGATTATTTCATTCGATGCTTATGTATATTGTTGTAGATTTTGAAATCGTAAGAGTAGGGTGTTTTTTTTAATAGCTTTTGTCTAAATATTTTTCTTAAAATAGATATTATTAACTTATAGTAATAGCTAGCCATTACTTACAAAATAATTAAGGGAAATTGAAAAAAAATAACCAAAAGTTATTGTTCAAGTTTAGTACTAATAACTGATATCATTAGTAGTAGTTTAGCTAATTTATCGATTCTTAAAAGCTAACTTTGCAGTCTTTTAATAGAATAATTTTATTATACAGTCTTCTCATTCTTCTACATCAATTAGAAATCCTGTACTTTTGTTAATTGCAACAGTTTGGAAATTCATCTGTTCACTTAATAATCGGACAAAAGACCGCGTAACAGTATATTCAGTTTTCCTTTAAACAACGGCCTTTTATAGCTTTACTTAAAGTAGGCATGCCAGTTTCTTATGCTTTCGCAGAATTAAAAAAAGATTCATAGCAATAAAGCAGTAAAATATCTTTCTTTGTCGAAAATTATCTGTAAATTTTACTTTTACCCAATTATTAAATAATTTGACATTTGCTTGAAATACGTTTTGTCACTGTAGTTCTCAGCTCCATTACACTTGCGCCTACTCCTTGGGCGTGAATTCTGCTTAGGTTGCAATTACAAAGTTAATAACTTATAGCACGCACATATTTTCAACAAGCACATATTTTGTTATTATCAAATAAAACTGTCCAATTACCATGCTTTCATTGAGAAAATCATTAAAATTAGATTCATTAGTACTATTGAGAGCAAACCGCAGATATTTTTAATTGAGAAAAACGGGTGGATATTTTTCTCGTACTTACTTTAATTGACTTATTTTACTTGTATTTTATACGTCCTTAATTTCTAGAAATATAAATATTCTCTCACTGTAAAAGTAGGAATCATTTATATAAAAAAATAGATAATATTAATGAGAAAGACTCTACAGGTGCACTATCACTGCTTGGGGAAATCTACATTTTGTTGTCAGCGTAACTTAATGCGTACCTCCCACATACCCCCAATTTTATTTTTCTCCGTCACAGACCTAAGCGTGTCTGTATCTAGACAGACCTTAGGGAGGTCCGGGTGGACCACTTAAGAAATTATAGACTCACGTTTATTTTCGCTGCTAAACTAACTACCACTATCTACTAATTTAACCTATGATAATACCTTTATCGCCTTAATTAATATATCATAATATTATAAATGCTGTTTATGAGGATGAATGGATGTATGTTTGTTACTCTTTTACGTAAAAACGTCAGAATGGATCTGAATCTGATGAAATTTGGCAAAGAGCTAGATTATGGTCTGGATTAACACATAGGATACTTTTTTTTCGATATCACGCGAAATCAGAAATCTGATATATTACTAATATGTATTATGTTACTCTTTCACGTCAAAACGGCTGAACGGATCTTGATGAAATTTGGCACAGAGCTAGATTATGGTCTGGAATAACACATATAACTTTCGATATAACGCGGGCTTAGAAGCGGGCGCCAGCTAGTATATCATAATAATTATATAATATTTGTTGAAATGAGGTCCTAGGTACGATTCCTGGGTCGTACAAAATGTTTTTGGGTTTTCCGTCAGTAATTTCTCAGTAGCAGCCAATGAGTCTGTTTTTTTAGTCGATTAATGGCAATAGACTTGCCCCCCAATAACATGGGGCTTAAATATAACTGGCGGAATACACCTCTGCATAACCATTCATTTTCTACATAGGATTACAGGTGTTATGTTATCTTTTTATTCTATACTAGCTTTTGCCCGCGGCTTCGCTCGCGTTAAATTCGGTAGCGCCTTAATGATTTGTAATAGCAACGCTAAGTTTTCCCTTTTCTTCCCTCTTTCTCCCTCACAGCCCTATGTCCGTCTCCTGGTTCCCAACTATCTCTGTACCAAAATTCATCAAAATCGGTTTAGCCATTAAAGCGTGAAGAGGTAACAAACAAACAAACTCACTTTCGCTTTTATATTATAATATTAGTAAGGAAGTAAGGATAAGGATTTTTTTAAAACGTTTTCCCACACTTGGAATTTCTCCTGTATTGTGGGTGCGTTTACAAACATTTAAATTCACATACACAAACAGCCAGACCCGAAACAACTACCTGTTATGTAGGCCATGCAAATATTTGTTCCGTGCGGGAATCGAACCCGCCACACGCAGCGCAGCAGTCAATCGCTCAGCCACTGCGCGCGTTATGAGTAAAATATTTGTAAGCCAGCAAAGTAGAGACCTGGTTAAATAGCTCAGGATTTGCCAGACATCCGCATTTCTAACACATCTAACCGTAGTTTAATGCTATGATATAGCTAAAATCTAAAGACCATTCATTAGACCAACAAAATTCGTAGTACCGGAAGTAAACATTAACATGTATTTGATAAATGGCCAACCAATTAATCATGAGCGTTTCAAGTAATTAACACATGTGCTGCACACTCCCAAGTTCGAAGATTAAGCCATCTTATGTTATGAAAAAGTTACGTCGTGTAGTTGTGTAGGATAATGGAATTTGGTTTTCATTATTAACAACTCGATTGAAAAAAATGATGAAAAGCAAAATTCAGAGCATATTAGTAAAGAAATAAAAGTTGGAACCACTTGAATTTGAAAATATAAAATCGAATGGGTCCCTTATTTATTTCCAGCTTTTTACTTAGGTAATGTAAAGATTTCGCAGACATTTTTTTTAATATTACGTCTTTTATACGATTGTCACTTCGAATTTCTTAAAACTATTTATATATTTATTAGCTGTGCCCACCGGTTTCTTTCACTGCTCAGCTCTCCCTTATCACTTAAACCCCTAAGGGCCTAAGTGATAATAGAAACCTGAGCAGCATGAAAAATAGACGTTGACCAATTCTCAGACAGATTTAAATAGTATGAATGACGTACTTACGTATTTAATGATAGTCTTTTAGGATTAAAACTAAGTGAGGAATTGTGTCATGCTCTGCCGCAGAGCCACCTTGTTAGAATTCGATCAATTACATCTTAAAATGATGTACGTCTAACGTACATAATGTACGCTTACCGGTATTGCTGTACGTACATTAGGTAATGATAAAATAGACATTGATTGTGGATCTGCGGCAGAGCATACTCTCTGGCAGAGCCACACAGAACTTAAACTTACGAAAGGCAAATGTTACTGTGTTTTGATAAAAACTGTTGTACAAACAGTGTTTGTTGCGTACGTGTTAAAAAATATCATTATTATACAGTGGTTTCATTTATTTCAGGTTTTTATAATTTTCGTATACAGCGCCTGGTTATTTTGTGTCGGCAATATGTTTAGTAGCCATTGCTATTTTAGTGAACAGGCGTACAACTAATGTTCTTATCAAGGGAAATCAGCGCACTATTTGTTACATAATATTACCGAGATTTATTTATTTTTCTTTTTACAACTAAAAAACTTTTTTTTTTCAAATTTCCTCAGCCCTTGCTTTATCCATTCATGTCAACCCACACATCCAACTCAACTTTTCATCTCCGCAACATGCGATCGGTTTTCATTCGTCTTCTTACAGCTCAGCCTATTGCTATCAACTCGGCATAAATCCAGACACCAGACGCCAGAGCCTGATTCTTTGGCTGCTACTGGGAAATTCCTGATGGTAAGACCCAATAATGCTTGGGCCGACCTGAAGTCGGCGCAACACGTTTTCTTTTTCCATTCTCCCCTCACGTCGCAACGTCACTGCATCATTTACTGCTTTCTCCTCATATCATTCCTTACACAATCCATCTATCTATTTTTTGGCCTTTCTCTCGCTCTCCGTCTATCAACATTCAGATCCATTACTCTTTTAGTTACATGTGCTTCGTCCCTCCTCTCATAACTTTTCCATACCAAGACAAACGATTCCCTTTATTTTTTTCTGTAACAGGCGCAACTTTCTCTAATATACTCATTCCTTACCTTATCCATTCTTGTTACTCCACACATCCATTTCAACATTCTCATCTCCGCTACATGCAATCGTTTTTCATCCACCTTTTGAACAGCCGAGCATTCTGACCCATAACAGGTCTAATCACGGACTTGTCGCCATTTCATACATCCTGCGTTGATCCGGTGCGTTACGTTACGGTCTACTTCGCCATCCCCTAGGACAAGCGACTTGAAATACTGGAAGTTGGAGCAGATTGGTATGGGTATTCCGGCAAGAATTATAGGCACAGGACTGGAGACACCACCGAAATTGCAGATCAAGTATTCTGTTTTAGTTTGACTTAATTTCAGTCCAACGTTCCTACTGTGTCTGCCACTACACATCCAATCTATGTTAAACCTATTTGCGGGATTTCTTTAGTTTTTATTTAATTTCCGTTTTTTTTAATTAGACATAATAACGCGTAAATACGTTGTGCTACTCTGCGACAAAATATTTGAGGTAGCAGCCGTAATTGAATTTATTCCAAATTCAGAGGTGTTGGTCATTACAAAACTGTCTACGGCGTTATCCTTACTAATATTATAAAAGCGAAAGTGAATTTGTTTGTTTGTTACCTCTTCACGCTTTAATGGCTAAACCGATTTTGATGAATTTTGGTACAGAGATAGTTGGGAACCAGGAGACGGACATAAGCTATTTTTTATTTTAAAAAAGTGGGATATGAGGGAGAACGAGGGAAGAAAAGGAAAAACTTAGCGTTGCTATTACAAATCAATAAGGCGCAAGGGCAAAAACTGCAGGTAGCAGGTACTGTGTTATACCGAATTTAACGAGAGCAAAGCCGCGGGCAAAAGCTAGTTCTGAATACAAATAATAGTTAATTTCCATCTGCTGATATATAGACGCTGGAAAGCATAGTTTGGAAAGTGTTAGATGTTATTGTTGCGATTGCGAAGCTAAATGAAAACATACCATTTTTTAAACAAAATACATGAAGGCATTATGATTCTCCTAGAACAAGTTTTTTTTACTTCTTTTCCTACCATTCATTATACATGTACTAAATACGTTTTACTTTACATATATTTTATTATCAAATATTATTCTTAGTTATTTTATTTTATTATAATTTTACTGACAAAATTTACTGTAGTTTGATTGAAATGACAAAAAATAAATATACAAAACCATGGAAAATAATTCATATTTTAAAAATAAATAAATCTCGGTAATATTATGTAACAAATAGTGCGCTGATTTCCCTTGATAAGAACATTTATAGTTGTACGCCTATTCACTAAAATAGCAATGGCTACTAAACATATTGCCGACACAAAATAACCAGGCGCTGTATACGAAAATTATAAAAACCTGAAATAAATGAAACCACTGTATAATAATGATATTTTTTAACACGTACGCAACAAACACTGTTTGTACAACAGTTTTTATCAAAACACAGTAACATTTGCCTTTCGTAAGTTTAAGTTCTGTGTGGCTCTGCCAGAGAGTATGCTCTGCCGCAGATCCACAATCAATGTCTATTTTATCATTACCTAATGTACGTACAGCAATACCGGTAAGCGTACATTATGTACGTTAGACGTACATCATTTTAAGATGTAATTGATCGAATTCTAACAAGGTGGCTCTGCGGCAGAGCATGACACGAGGAATTAGCGTGGCTTAGAAGTACCAGCCTTCTTAATCCGTAGTCACTCCCTAACTTACATAAACAGCGTATATGAAAAGGGTTGCATTCAATATGACACTACCCATTAGACCCAACACGAAAAGCCGAACACCAACCACAAAGCGTTTGTGTGAAAGGAGTCTTATGTCCCTTTTCCTTTTAATCTAAACCCAATTTCAAATGCATATTTTTAGGATTCCGTACCTCAAAAGGAAACAACGGAACCCTTATTGGATCACTTTGTTGTCTATCTGTCAGTCTATTAGTCCGTCTGTCTGTCAAGACCATTTATCTTGGGAAACTATCGAGTTGAAACCATATATATACTCAAGTCTGCGGTCCCTTTGTGCTGTGAAAAAATCAAACAACAAGACTTAGAGAGTCTACGCAGTTAAAAGATATGGCCGTTTATGTGTAAGGAACCCTCAGTGTGAGTCTGACTCGCTCTTGGCCGGTTCTTTTTGTTTATGTCCCGTTTTTATTGGGCATGTTTGTAAATTGAAACGACATTATCGTCATCATCTATCAAGCCTTTAATCAATGTTGAAGACTTCCAGTCCCACAGGTTGCAGCGGAATCGTAACGAAAAACCCAATTAAAACGCAATATGAATGTTGACGAAATCTGAACACAAAATGAATCACAAGTGAAAAATGGTCAGTTAGTGAGCTGATTCTACGATGTTGAATATCGGCAGTTGACTGGGATATTTCACTTGCGAACTTGAAATTCTTCACTTTTTGCCTCGTACAAGACCAATTAATTTTAATCCTACGTCTCTATTTCTTTTTTAGGGATCTGTTGTCTGTCTATCTGTCAAGATTCTTTATCTAAACACGCGTGAAGGTATCAAGCCTCTAAAATTAAAACCATAAACTCAAGCCTGTGGTTCCTTAGAGCTGTGAAAACCTCGGACCGTGATTTCGACTCGTACTTAGCTGGATTTTTTGAGTGGTTTTGACCTGAGCAAATCTAATAAATACTTGTCTTTTATTTCATTTCATGAGATTTGATTAAAGTACAATTCAATATATAAGAGATATAAAGACCAACAAATTGTATTGTATAAAAGGCTGGTGTCCGCAACTCCACGTTCAAGGCTCTAAGACCAATGAAATAGTTTGTTGGAATTCCAACTGATCCTATTTAGACATTTAGGTGTCATGTTTGTGAAAACGCGCATTAGTCTCTTGTGAAACACAGAAAACAGGTTACAACCTATTCTTGGCTAAAACGGTTGCTTAAAATGAGCTCTTTCCACCCAAATGTTTACCAAAACGCCAGATGTAAATAATGAATCGTCTTTAGTGTTATTAAACAAGGTTATTACAAACAGGAAATCTTTTTTAAGTTTACGATCCAAGAAATAATAACATGGATAACAAGAATTCATTTCTCTTCCCGAATTTCCTGCGGGAACAATTCTTTATAACGTTTGAAAGCAATTTGAAAACGGTTACCGTGAAGACTACGGTGAAATGGTTGTGAGTGTCTGGACTTGAAGAATTGTATAGCAAGGGTTGTTTGGTTTTGAGTTGGACAAATGTAGTGCGAAATGTAGGTTAATAGAGAGTGGAAATTTGAGTGACACTGAATGGAGAACATTAATGAGTAAAATGTAAAAGTTGGTTTATGAATAAAATATGACTATGTTTGATGAATTTGTCGTAATGCATTAGGAATATGGCTTGATAATGAAAATATTTATGAAACATTACACATACATTAAGCACAAAACGACTTCCAGACCCGTGATAGGTAAAATCATAAAAATGCTACACATATTTGTTTTAAGATTTTTAACGGCAAAAATAAGAACATAGTGCAACCTAAAAACAAAACTCGATTCTAAAAAAAACAACGCAATTGAGTACTTTATATCTTCTATTACAAAACAAAGAAAAGTAAACAAACAACCAAACAAGTGAATGAAACAAAAACAAACTACTATCGGCGTATCATCCACATAGCAGTAAAAGTCAGCAAAGCGAATTAGGTCATTGCGGTCCTCCCATAAGATGGCCGATGGGTCAGATATTACGTATGCACAGTTATGAGCTCGACCTACCACCATATTGAGGCTTTTGAACATCTTCATGGAACAGAGGAACAGAAATTACTGAGTTTTCTACCTCAATTGCCTTGGGTTAAATAGTATTTTCTATTTCTGGTCCATATTTAACAAGATAATTTGGTTTACAGAATCTCTACACTAACTTTTAACATGGCTAAATTAAATCAATACATTCAAAAATCTTTGCTTTACGCAAAGGTTTTATGTGTTTCGGATTAAGGCGAGGGTTAACGAATTTCGTTTTTCTTTTGGAGCTATGGAAATTCACAAATATAACAAACTAGCTTTCGCCCGCGGCTTCGCTCGCGTTAAATTCGGTATAACACACCAAGCAGACCTGCAGTTTTTGCTCTTGCGCCTGATTGATTTGTAATAGCAACGCTAAGTTTTCCCTTTTCTTCCCTCGTTCTCCCTCATATCCCACTTTTTTTAAATAAAAATTAGCCTATGTCCGTCTCCTGGTTCCCAACTACCTCTGTACCAAAATTCATCAAAATCGGTTTTGCCATTAAAGCGTGAAGAGGTAACAAACAAACAAACAAACAAACTCACTTTCGCTTTTATAATATTAGTAAGGATAAGGATTAAGTAAGGATTAGTAGAACATATGACCAAAAGCTGTATAAAAATCAAAATATGATATAAATTAGTTGGCTTGATAAATAAAAAAAAAACAAAAATATATTTGAAAGTTACTTAAAATAATAAAGCTTGCATTTTTTCAAATTATGAACAATTTGTAATTCAAAACAAGCTGCTATTTTGGGGCTGCGAAGTCATACACCCGACCAATGAGCACTGAGTAAAAAAGTGATCAGTAAAAAGTGAAACGTGATCAAACCAGCCGAGAAAACGTTTCTAATTTTCATAGGCCATGTTCCAACACGTATAAGGCAAAGTAATGTCATTTAAATCAGACCAGTCGTTTAGAAGTAATAAGGAGACAGACCTACATACTTCTAGATCTACTTTTGCTTTTTCGTTAAGTATGTTCCAGATAGTCATATTACAGGTCGTCATATTCCAGATAGTCATATTCTAGATAGTCATATTCCAGATAGTCATATTCCAGATAGTTAAATTCCGGATTGTCATAGTTCAGATAGTCATATTTCAGATAGTGATATTCAAGATGGTCATATTCTAGATGGTCATATTCCAGATAGTCATATTCCAGATAGTTAAATTCCGGATTGTCATAGTCCAGATAGTCATATTTCAGATAGCCATATTCAAGACGGACATATTCTAGATGGTCATATTCCAGATAGTCATATTCCAGGTTATGCGTTTTTTTTCGTCTGAAACATATTTCACTCTATAGTCACGGAGCTTTTCCAGGAAAGCTCAATACTTTTTTATAAAACAAACTTTTTCTTTGACCTTGTATGTTTTTCCCACGAAACATGCCACGTGTCGTTGATTAATTTTTTATGCATTCATAGTAATGTTATTAGTGCAATATTATCTCTTTGAAAGACACAATGATAGATCATGACCAGGGTAACGAAATAAAATACTTTGTTTACAGAGGTTGCGGGTTGTTCGAAAGAGATACCGCGACCCCGGAACACAAGAAGGAGAACAGAAGAAGGACCATCATGTGGGTTTTAGTTAGTACGAATCTGACACTCCCTTCCACTCCGCCTAGAACGGGAGAAGTTATATGATGATTTTCCAGTGTGTGCAAGTCAGACTCGCCCACCAAGGGTTCTTTACAAACATGTGACATAAATGGTCTAATATCTTTTGACTGCGTAAGCTTAGAGGGTTGTATTTTTCACAGCTCCAAAGGTCCATAGATTTGAATATACCGTTTCAATTTCAACTTGATATCTCCACGCGTTCTCGAGATAAAAGGTCTTGACAGACAGACTAACGGACAAATAATGCTGTAAGGGTTTTTACAAAAAAAAAAAAAAAATGTAAGGAACCCTAAAAAAGACTGCTACTCAGAAATTCACCCGGTCCGGTAACCCACCCTCCTGCCCAGCAGAAGTGCTCAGGAAACCTAGTCAATGGCGTGACCCCTGATGTCACAGAGTGTCATAATCCAGTAGGACAATGACGGGTCAAATGCTACCAATGACAAGAACGTGATCAATATCTGATATCCAAGCTTAACTTAGTTTTAGTCACTGTATTTTATGGTAATCCTTTAAGATTATCGGCAGCCGTAAGGAAAAGGTCATTGTAAGTTTTAGGGGTGATGTCCTTTGGCAAACTCTTCGTTAAAAAACATCTCTTGGACAAAGTTTGGGAAAGTTTTGAGGTTAATAGTTTCGTTCCGTGATTTCAATAGTTTTGTAACTAAAACCCAACTGGCGACGCAAAAGTATATCTTGGAAGGGATTAAATGAATCCCTTATATTTTCTATAATTTATAATAATGTTTTCCGAGTCTGGATTAAAACTTGAAAAAAGGATTTTCAACAATTATTTTATCATAAAAATTCAGTATGAAAAAAATCAATCAATCCCTTTTTTTCACCCTCAGGGGAGGATATTTGTTTTCAATTTCAAATGGAACCCACTTTGAAATAAACTCTCTACAATAAAAAAAGGTATTTTTTTTTAAATTGTACATAAAAAATACATGTCGAATTGAGAACCTCCTCTTTTTTATTTCGTCGGTAATTGACGAAATTCACAATCAATCGATTATGACGGTAAATTATGCTATAGGCTCTTGTTTATTACGTTTGAGTACCGTCGTCTCAAAAAGTGCTGCTGCTTCAGTGAGCATTAGCTTGTGGCCAAACAAAAATACCTAATCAAAAATTCTAAAAATAACAATTCCGAAATCAAATCTACCAGAAATAGAATCGTAACACAATCGAATGCAATCAATTTGAACATTCCAGTTGACACACTACACGATGAAAGAGTGAGCGAATGAACGAATGAAAAGTAAACAATAACAGAATAGAAGGGGGTGAACGAATTAACACGGTCAATGGTTCGTGAAACGGGAATGCGTTGTCGGGGCAGAATGATGGCGTTCGTGCGTTGTCGCGCAACTAGCGAAAACTGACGGCTTACGTTCCGGGGTGGGTTAAATTTGTTTCGTGTTTTACTGGAATGTTGGTATTTATTTACAAAACTGATGAAACACTTTACAGAAGCCCATAGATCTCTTGGTCAAAAAGGTCATGTTGTACTCGAAAACGGCGTGTAGGATCAGATATATTATGAGACAAAAAAAGTATGTAGAGATGGGAAGAAATGGTGTAAAAAAATTAATTAAATTAATCTTTATTTCAGACCATGTCCGTTGTAATTATTATCCTATATATTTGAGCACGACTAAATATTTTCAGGATATTTCAATCTGCAATGACCTGAGGGATGCTGTTAGTGCTACTTCGGACTTTGCCTAACAACGATGCGAGATACAATAATCTTAAAAAATATAATTATTCTGTTAGTGTTTGTCTCCTAGCTCCTCTTAAACGGCTTTTCAGAATTGGATGTTGTTTTTTTGGTTTATTCGGTCTTTATCGGTTTGTGACCAAATTTCATTTGCAGGACAACGTCTGCCAGGTTCGCTAGTTTATCTATATTTCTTCCGTTCCGGGTGGAGTGGGGGAAAGTGACAAACTTTTAATGGCTTAAACCCACTCATGTTCCGTCTTATGCCCTTTATGTTCCGGGGAGTTTGAGTAGAATTGTTAATAAATAACGACTCACAATTTTTATTTGATGTAGTCAAAGAATTCGTAAACTTGCCTAAAAATAAATAAAGTCTCCACTTGAAACTCAGGTAAAACAGGCTAACGGGAAATGTTTTAGACGGTAATGGAGTCTGCTCCAGAAGCGTTTGAGACGCAAATATGTGGTTGAGATTAAAGAGACTTATCCGTCGCCTTTGAGTTTTTAACTCCCCATAGTATTTTTCTGCCCTCTTTAAACCAGCAAGTGTTTCCTGTATCTGCTATAATTAATTTTGTTCGTCCCAAATAAACATGTCCCATCTCTATACCTCCATTTCTCTACCTGCATATCAATTAAATACCCTGCCTTTCATCTGCCTTGGATACTTGTAAAAAATACAAAACAGTGTAAGGATGTCGACATTAAAACGTACGTACGTATTCAGGATCCACCAGACGTCAATTGTAACAAAAAAAAAAACTGCTGTTCCAAACATTGTGAACGAACATTTAGAAAGTTATGTTAAATAGTCCATTGAGGTCGTAAAAGAATGCCTATTCAAAATTTCAAGTTAATCCAGCCAAGGAATCGCGTTCAACTGCTGCGCTGCGTGTTGCGGGTTCGATTCCCGCACGGAACAAATATTTGTATGGTCTACAAATAGTTTTTCCGGGTCTGGCTGTTTGTGTATGTGGGTTTAAATGTTTGTAAACGCGCCTATGATACAGGAGAAATTCCAGTTTTTATTTAAGAAAAATATCTTTAAAAAAAATCCTCATGCAAAATTTGGAATCCCTAAAACTTGTAGTTTCGGAGATTTCCTAAAAAGTGAGTCAGTGATTGTCCCTCTTATATCGCACACCTAGATCTAAACCGGGACAATTAAAAAAAAACGTGTGTTTTTAGTACTACTATACAAATGTTTAGTTATAACATAACACATTTTACATACATTGTCATTTTATAGCATTTTTACAATTTAAAATCAATTCAATGTTCATAAATTTCCATACTAAGAGTAACACGTTGTTTTGTCTCCTAAAAAAAAAACCTTTTTTGTGTTATCTCAGTTCAAATCTAGGTGTGCGATATATAAATTGTGATTGGTTGCTGTAATTCAGAGTAACACTTTTCGCGTTGATCGCTCTCACATTTTGTGTATTTTGTAGGTCGTATTTTACAACACTCACACAATAACATACGGGTGGCCTTTCCAAGATATCAATCGAATTTTCAGCTGTACACAAATTGTCGATTCGATGGTCGTACAAGCGTTATCCTTGTGGAAAGTGATGGATGACTAGTATCACAATTGAATGACATAAATATAAATAAAGTTTTATGTGTCCTATACTCTATTTTATTCGCCCGTAACAATTACTTTTAGTGTTGTTTTTATTCTAGTTGCTTTTTTGCCTGGCATGGTGAGTTATTGAAATGGCATTTCGTACTTTTTTTCGAAATAAAAGGAGCTAAAAAAAACACAAAATATCTTTATTTTACATAGGCCTAGGCACTTATCAAATGTCGAGAAAAGGTGCACGGTTCGGGTTGGTCTTTTCCTATGGAGAAGAACCGGCAAGAAACTCCATGGTTACTCTTTTAAAATCATTTGGTTTTACAATGTTTTTGTTACAGCGTTAGTACTTAAGTATGAGAGGACAGCGTGGGCCCGACAATTCCCGAGAAGAAGTTAACAAAATTAACGTTACAAAATCTAAGTAGATACAAAAACAAAGAGGTTAGCATCACCAAAATCAACGGTGTCCGCCTCTTCCAAAATGAAATGGTATAGTATTATAAGGCTTGAATTTCTGAAACCTTTGCATTACACCACTCTTTCAATAAAATCCATTAAACTTATTTTCAATTGAAAACGAAAGACACTCATCTTTCTCGCGGAAAGATGAGTGTCTTTCGCGCTCTAAGTAAAACCCATAATCGAATGTCTGTTCTACTGGTTCGCAATTTATCTGCGACAGGACAACAGTACAGATCTGTCGTAAAATGTGTTCACCTAAATGTTAGTTCTTTTTAAGTTACTTTTAGTAGAGTTATTTTCTAATAAATATTATTTTTGTAGTGTTATACTTTTATTTATTTATTACATTTGAGAAAATAAACAATATTTAGCATAAATAGTGTTGTTACTTTAGTGTTCTTGTGAATAAAATATTGCTAAAAACGACTTTTTATTAGGTGTAAAATTTTAAGGTAGAACACAATATAAAGCCCCTAAAACGTGCTGCTGAATGCATATTAGGAAAAAGGAACAATTTAAAGTAATTATGTAATATTGAAATTTTTATTCGGCCGAAAGTTGGAACTTTGACCCCAAATATATCTGTAACTAGAAGGTTCCTAGTTATGGTCTAGAACAATAAAAATATGTCAATGATGGGAAAAACACATGCCTTTTTTAGGGATGGGAAATAACTTCCCCCGGTCTGGCTGGAGCGGGGGGGAGTGTCAGACTTGTACTGGCTAAAACCCAGTCATGTTCCTTCTACTGCCCTTTATTTTCCGGGGCCGCGGTATCTCTTCCGAACAACCCGCAACCCCGGCAGGCGGTGGCCCTTGCAGGCCCGTCTGTTTTGCTGACATCTCTTTGAGGCGCGCGAGGGTGCTTTTTTATCCTTTACAATAAATACAAACCGTTACAACTATCACGTTAACTGTGGCACAGCTAAATTGATGTAAACCAGGTAAAAAAGAAACAATATTTATCTATACAAGAGGTTACAACCAAAACACATGCGTGATATATCATACAGGTCCCTAGGCTATATAAATGATACATTGTGTAAAACCTATGGAGATTGTAAAAATATCATGTTTTCCTCAAAAGGAAAAAATGTAACCCTTATAGGATTACTTTGTTGTCCGTCTGCTAAGAAGGGAACGCGTGCAGGTATCGAGTTGAAATTATAACCATATACGCAAGTCTGTGGTAACTTGAAGCTGTAAAAAAACGTCCCTTTAAGTCTAAGCTGTCAAAAGATATGGTCGTTTATGTCGCAAGTATGTAGCGAACCCTGAGTGCGCAAGTACGACTCACACTTGGCTGGTATTTTTTAAATATATTCACTTAGGAATAATACCAAAACGCGTGTTGTATATGGCGCCTATGCGGTGAGCGCACACCAACATTGCATCTACAAAAAATCAAAAGCTAGTAACGAACAGTTGCATGTCGCGTACTTCTCGCCCATGCAATGTTCAAAGAACTACGAAACTACGCATATCTCAAAGAAATGTCAACAAAGCAGAGGGGCAACTGCCTGCTTTGCGAGTTGTTCGAAAGAGATACCGCGCATAAAGGGCAAATGAAGGAATATGGATGGGTTTTAGTCAGTAAAAGTCTGACACTACCCCTTCGATCCGGACAGAGTGGGGGAAGTTATTTGATAATTTGATACGAAAAACAAAAAGTACAACATTCACATTTTTTACAATGCCTGACATTTAATTGAAACTGTCTAACTGTGGCTACTGACATTATTGTAATGATTTTTAATAATTTGAATAACATTAACGAGTTACCAAGGCACTTACCGATGACCTTTACTTCATAAAACTAATAGTCCATTGAAATGTTACATTTTTTAGGCCTAACCTTGCGTTTTTTAGAGGACGCAATTTTATTTTTTTGATGTGTAAAGGGGGTCAGTGTAAAGCTAAAACCAAGTTTGTGGGGTCGCCACTCTTGTCCCACGGCCGCCATCTTGAAAATAGGGGTTGAAATGGTTTTTACGATATATCTCTTAAACTATTTATTTGATAAAAAAAATTGTTAACATTTTTTGTTGCAAATTAAATTCTCTACAACTTTGGTCCAGTAACTTTTTGTCGTAGAACTATAAATAAAAAAGTTATAAGCGAAAATCTTCAGAAATTCGAGAAAAAAATTAAGCTATTCTTACAATAACAAAGGTTAGGAATAATAATAACAATAGCAGGCAGCTGTTCTTTTGTTCCCTCATGGTTACTTGGGTATTTTCTACCTGAACAGTATTCTCAGTAACAGCCATGACATTTAAAATTATTTTAAAAATCAATAATTGTTAAATCCTGTTAAAGAGTGAAAAAGAGCATATAATTATTTTTTAATAATATTGCAAAAATTATAATTAAAAAAATTATAGGTAATAACAAAGTAAATAAATAAAAAAAAACAATAACTGATGATAAAAAATAATATGCCATCAGTTATTGTTTTTTTTTATTTAATAATAATATTTTTTAATAATATTATTATTAGCACACACGTATAATATAGGTATAGTTAAGAGTACTGAAAAATAGTACTGACTTCGGAGCGCTGTAAAACCTTAGCTATTGACTTAATGAAAAAAATAAGCGAATGAAAGTTGTTTCTTAAAAAAAACTATCTACAAAAATGGTCAGATATCATTTTTTCGTAAAATGATAAAAAAAAGTTACATCAAAAAATATTTTTTTTTTCTCGAATTTCTGAAGATTTTCGCTTATAACTTCTTTATTTATTGTTTTACGACAAAAAGTTACTGAACCAAAGTTGTAGAGAATTTAATTTGCAACAAAAAATGTTAACAATTTTTTTTTATCAAATAAATAGTTTAAGAGATATATCGTAAAAACCATTTCAACCCTTATTTTCAAGATGGCGGCCGTGGGAAAAGGGTGGCGACCCCACAAACTTGGTTTTAGCTTTACACTGATCCCCCCTACACATCAAAAAAATAAAATTGCGTCCTCTAAAAAACGCAACCCCAAATGTAACTTTTCAATGGACACGTATTTATAAAGGTGGCATCCAAATTACTTGTGCGTAAACATGTTATTACAAAAATATACTCCCTCCTACACTAACTTACGGTTGGCGTGACTGAAACTGGATCCTAAGGTTCTGAAAATAGGTTTTTACTCAGTCAGAATACCTATTGTTAATCGACTGATTTACGAGAACATTCTAGAATACATTTAAGTCTAAGACGTAACAAACAAACTCACTTTCGCTTTTATAATATTAGTAAGGATAAGGATTTTGTGACCAATCAGAATAAATTGCAACACTATTTGGTGTCCAGTTGGTAGTGTTTCAATGTATTTCATAACCAGCTCGTAATACTACCAGAAACTAACTGAAGCGTAGCCTAACACTAGTAACTTGCACTAGGTAAATATGAACTTACTTTACCCAAATGTTATTTCACGTAAAATTTTCAAAACTCAGCGCTCAACCTAGCGTTGAAAATTCCCAGGTTGAGTTAGGTAAGTCCCATCCTATTAGGCAAGCTTATTGCCATCAACCGGGCTCAAACCCAGAGCTGCTCCGTAGCTGCTACTGAGATATTATGGAAAAACCCCAATAATACTTCGCCCGGCCCCGGAATAGAGCCCAGGACCTAATTCATCAGCAGTCGCGCTTGCGACTCGACTAACGGGGAACAGAACATTTTCACACAACAAAATCCTAGATTTTATATTTTTTGCGGATGGAAAATCATCAAATAACTTTCCCCGCTCTGGGAGCGGGGGGGAATGTCCGACTTGTACTGACTAAAATCCACCCATGCTCCTTCTATTGCTCTTTATCTTCACGACGTCTCTTTAAGGCGCCCGGAGCGTCTCCCGCGGCGAAACAAAATCCTACAAACGGTACTCTTCATCTAATCCCAAAAAAAATCCCAGACCGATAAATGACGGAAGTTATAACCAAAATAATAGCACAGACAGTGCCAAGAATAAGCAAGAAATAGCTAATCTTATTGGAACGAGTTTACAAGATCAGATTACTGAGAAAACGAAAACAATGAACTCAAAGATAACAATCGTTTGGCAGAAGTGTCTTGATCTCAGATTTGTACTGCTGTATTAGTAGAAAATTTATCTTTGATCATGTGGTCGCTAATGTAACTACTGGACCTATGTTAGTTCAATTCTCAGGTAGAGTAAAGAACTACTTTTTTTACAAATGGGAAATTATCAAATAACTTCGCCGAGTTCTCCGGGAGCGGAGGAAGAGTGTCCGACTTTTACTGATTAAAACCCACCAATGTTCCTTCTTTTGCCCTTTTATTCCGGGGCCGCGGTATCTCTTTCGAACAACTCGCAACCTCGGCAGGCGCTGGCCCTAGCAGACCCCTCTGCTTTGCTGTCATCTCTTTAAGACGCGTGTAGAACACTAACGCGCCTGTCGTCACTGGATGGTCGGACGGTGAGCTACCCATTGCTCACCGTTCACAGACCTGCATCTACGGTGGCCGGGAGTTGTCTCGCGGAGTAAAGCACTACTTGGTTTTTCAATTTTTGGAATACTCAGAAGTTGCCCGGACACTGGATTAACGGCAACAGATTATTAGCTTCTAATTTCATGGGATTTATAGCATCATTGAAAAAGAGGTAGTTGATACACCTCTGAAAGTAAATTGTACGACCTTTGTAACTTTTAAAACCACCTGGCAACACGTTTTTCCGCCCAGACAGTCAGCGTAACTTGTTACCAGGCAAAAATGGCGAATTCTGTGTTAACTAAAAACTCTTTTAAATAAAACCTACCACAGTTCTGCGAATTCGTCTTAGCAACACTTATTTAACTTAACAAAAATACAAATATTGCCTTAAGATCAAGTTATCGAGATGATTAAATAATTCTAAAACCACTTAGATAAGTTTATTCAAAGCAAGTAATCACAAGTTGCCTGGAGCATTACAGTCGTAGATTAATTTTAAATCATTATTAAAGGATAAACTGATTAATATGATATTGGGAAAGTTACTGAAGGATAACTTAGTTAATTTAAGAGAAGTTACTTTTACACTTCCCGTGACGTAAGGGCTAGCTTTTACTTTGGTCTGAGGCTAACCGTTGCCACAAAACGTGGCATCATTACGTTATTAATCACTGAGAAGTAAGGCCGAAGAGTTATGTTTAAGATTTATGTTATAGGGTGAGACATATTACCATCAAATCAAAATAATTTTATTTCACATAGGCTTACATGGGCACTTATAAAAAGTTGAGAAAAGGTGCACGGTTTGGGTTGGTCATTTCCTATGGAGAAGAACCAGCAAGAAAATCCATAGTTACTTTTTTAAAATCATTTAGTTTTACAATGTTGTTATTACAGCGTTAGTACTTAAATATGAAGCGTAGGCCCGACAATATGTCATAGCTTATTTTACAAAACGTAAAATAAGAAAAGAAGTAAACAAAAGTTAACAAGCGTCTAAAAATCTACAAGGCCAACAATGTCCACTCATTAACAAATAATTTGTAAAAAAGAATCTATACAAAAAAATATATAATATGGCAAAACAAAAAAATAACTATTTGAAACAAGTGACAGAGATTTTTATTTTTTTTAAACGTTGCCCCACACTAGGAATTTCTTCTGTATCGTGGGTGCGTTTATAAACATTTAAACACACATACACAAACAGCCAGACCCGAAACAAATATCTGCAGGTCATACAGATATTTGTTCCGTGCGGGAATCGAACCCGCGACACGCAGCGCAGCAGTCGTTAGCTCAGCCACTGCGCCAACCGTGCCGTCAAGTGCCTATTGCCTTCAGTGCTGTAACTATTCAGAACAAAATTTGTATAAATATGTGATTTGACAACTATCGGACATAACATCAACAAATACTAGGTTGGGAAATGAACCCAGGATCTATTGCTCTGCAATCGCGGTTGCGATCACTCAAACAACAACGCTAATGTAAAATATCTAAAATAAAAACAAAAATATATATAACCTATAATAAATAAATAATAAATATCTTGGGACAACTCACACACGGCTATCTGATCCCAAGCTAAGCAGAGCTTGTGTTATGGTAACCAGACAACTGATATACATACTTATATAATTTATAAATACATACATATTATAGATAAACGCTAACCTATCTTAATGCTATATGCAGCAATTACAGAAGAATCCTTAATCCCTGTGGTATAAGGTTTAATTTTTAAAATATAGCCTTGTAAGTACGAAAATCGAAACATGACACTGCTGACCTCGAAGAGCAACACAGAACTTATACATAATAGAGATTATTCTATCTACGATCAATCTTATGATATGCACCCACGACCTAAATTCTTCAAGAAACGAATGACTGACTGAAAGGCCTTTCCTTCACTTTCAGTACCCACTAAATGCTGTCAAACATTCTATAGTAATGACATCATCACCCGCCTAATCTTTTTCCAACTGTGTTTGGGTCGCCTTCCAGTCTAACCGAATGCAGCTGAAGACCAGTATTTTACATAGAGCGACTGCCTATTTAACCTCCACTACCCAGTTAGTACCCCTTGGTAAGACTGATTGTCAGACTTTTGGGCCACTGACTATCTGTAAGGACTGTTAAAGATCCACAAATGACAGCTGGGATCAACAGGTTAACGTGCTTTCCGAGGCACTGAGGAAACTCGGTGTGTAACGGGTGGTCACCCAGCCACAGACCAACGTAGGTAGCGCAGCTTAACCTTAAGATCGACCCGTGGACGAGCTCGTGTCTAAATAATAGCAACTGGCTATTATTTAGACACGAGCTAGTCCACGTTCCGAATTTACAACAAAAATATTTCAGAGAATTACCTTCCCGTACACGCCTTGTTTTTGGTATAAATACATTTTGAGAACCCTTTTGTAGAGATGGGACTCAATAATATATTTACAAACTTGAGATAAAAATATATGCTTGTTTGATTAATGCTATCGCGTAGCAATCTTGAATTATTACTTAAGTAACACTTTCAGATTTAAGTTTTTGAAATATATATACAACAAAGAAAATTAGGTTGCGATATTTATGATTAAGAAGTGAAAAGTCAACAGCTTGTTCTGACTTACTTAGTTTGAAACTTTTTGAATTAGAGTCTGTACTAATTAGTAGAATTCTTATTATTATTTTACTGCACTCAATATTTTAGAACAAAAAATGTTTCATTTGAAATAACACTGAGAACCAGTTGCCGTCGCCGCCAATTGTTTTAGAACGATGCTAATGAATTCAGCGAATCTTACTGATTTTCTATTATCTAGACTAGGATCTATCTTTAATCAAGATTCGTGAATACTATTTTAGAATGTAAGGCTTAGAAAATACAACTTAAAATGATATACCTGCCTTTTGAATGTGATACCGAATCTCATTGCCAAATAAAAGCGAGAACTGACATCATTTTCTATAGAATGATTAGAATACATAATCATTCAGCAGTATTTACTATTTTATCAGAAAATAAGTATCAAATTACAACAAATATTTGTATGGCCTACAGATATTTGTTCCGGGTCTGGCTGTTTATGTATGTAATTTTAAATGTTTGTAAACGCACCCACGATGCAGGAGAAATTCCTAGGGTTGGGCAACGTTTTAAAAAAAACATTCAAAGTGAAATTTTATATAGCGATACCATAGTAACAGCTACAGAATTCAACAATAGAACTACTTTATCTACAAAATGTATAAAAAGTTATCCGTCGTTTACATTTATTTGGCTTTAAATGCTTAAAAATATATACTTAATACCCTCTTAAAAATCTTTACATAGTATAAAATCAAGTCGCTTCTGCTGTCTGTTCGCTTAGATCTTTTATACTTTTCAACATATTTTAATGCGGTTTTCAGCAATATATTGAGTGATTCAAGAGAAAGGATAACATGTATATTATTTGTATACTAGTATCTGCCATAGATCACAGAAAGAAGTTGCTTTTATTATCTTAATGGTGTCTAGATTGCACCCTTGAAAAGCCGGGTCACTAGTCTTTACTAATATTATAAAAGCGAAAGTGAGTTTGTTTGTTTGTTACCTGTTCACGCTTTAATGGCTAAACCAATTTTAATGAATTTTGGTACAGAGATAGTTGGGAACCAAGAGACGGACATAGGCTATTTTATTTTAAAGAGTGGGATATGAGGGAGAAAGAGGGACGAAACGGGAAAACTGAGCGTTGCTATTACAAATCAATAAGGCGCTACCGAATTTAAAGCGAGTGAAGCCGCGGGCAAAAGCTAGTATATTATAAAACACAAGGTGTACGATTATCAAACTTAGTAACTCTACGTAAAACAAGATTAGAAGAAAACGATTTTTTAGTTTAAAAAAAACGTTGCCCCACACTAGGAATCCCTGTATCGTGGGTGCGTTTACAAACATTTAAACTCACATACACAAACAACCAGACCCGGAACAACTATCTGTAGGCCATACAATTATTTGTTTCGTGCGGGAATCGAACCCGCGACACGCAGCGCAGCAGTCGATGCTCAGCCACTGCGCCAACCGTGTCGTCTTGACGGAATATTGTGCTGATGGCGTTCGACACGGGTCATGGAAGTACTTAAAGTAGAGTTCCTGCATTAAAACATGTATTTAAATAAAAATTCGGGAATAAGTTAAGGATTTCAATATTTTCATTACAAATTGAGTTGAGGCCTACAATATCTTGAGAAGACCGTTCCTAAAAAACAAGAGCTAGTCAGACTCGCGCACCGAGAGTTCCGTACAAACTTGCGACATAAACGGGAATATCATTTGACGGGGGTGGGTTGATCTTTTCACAGCACAAAGGGACCACAGACTTGAATATATGGTTGTAATTTCAACTCGATACCTCCACGCATGCCTGAGATAGAGGGTCTTGACAGACAGACATACGCACTATAAAGTGATCCAACAAGGGTTCCGTTTTTTCCTTTTGAGGTACAGAACACAAAAAATCATAATGAAGGGAGGAACAAGTGCCTTTCCGCTTTCTTTAAGTCTTTTTACACCTTTATTTTGGATGACGAGTAACGGACACTGAATCAAAGTAATTTTAACTAGCTTTTGCCCGCGTCTTCGCTCGCGTTAAATTCGGTAGCGCCTTATTGATTTGTAATAGCAACGCTAAGATTTCCCGTTTCTTCCCTCTTTCTCCCTCATATCCCACTCTTTTTTTAAAAAAATAGCCTATGTCCGTCTCCTGGTTCCCAACCATCTCTGTACCAAAATTCATCAAAATCGGTTTAGCCATTAAAGCGTGAAGAGGTAACAAACAAACTCACTTTCGCTTTTATAATATTAGTAAGGATATTGGGTACTTCTACAATATCTTGTCAAGTGGTTTCCTCCTTGGAAAAAGACTATTATTATAGCCACACAGTTTCATTCTCTAAAACAAAACAAAAAGAAAACTACATTTATAACACCACACGACGTCGAGATACTTTTCAATGATTTACACCCAATCGTCTCAAGCGTCAATTACGATCCATTGAACGAACTTCCTTGTTCTTCATAGAAACAACTTTACGATCAATTTAGACAAATCTAAAACAATTTTGAGTCATGTGAGATATAAAAGATAATAATAATATGATGGGATAACAGCTGGGATCAAATTGCATGTAGCCGCGAACAAATATGGTTAGGCGAGAATTATGTATTTTATTTATGGATGCATGCAAACTCCCACAACTTACACCCACATACTCACACACTACACACACAAACAAACAAACATACCTTCACTCCCCTACATATATAACTGTAATTTAATTCAATGGTGTATAATTTTTATTTAAGTATGATGTAAAGTAAGTAATTGTTTAATCCAATACGTTTGGCTTCTAACATTGTCCGCGGAGAGACACTGATCTCTAAGATACAGGGTCTCACCTAGTTTAGAGGTTAGGGTTTCAATGTTTTATAAATTTGGTACCTATAGTCTGTTAACCCATAATTTTAACTTTACCTTGTATTTAGATGTAGACTTTAGTTCAATAAAGATTTTTATTATTTTTACTAGCTGTACGTTTGTTAAATGATACATGATCTCCTAGTGTCATGGCGTGAAATAGTTAATTATTTTCGTGAATGAAGGCCTATGTTAATGTGCAAATCAATCCACCAGCACGTTTCACCCCTTTATCTGCCTATGACGAGCACCTATGTGATAAAAATATCCTCCTTGCAAAATTTAAGACTCCTAATACTTTTAGTATCTAAGATTTCGTGATGAGTGAATCAATGATTTTCTCTTTTATAAATAGAATAGCTTCCGCCCGCGACTTCGTCCTCGTGGCATAGTTACTATGGGCTGGCTAGCTATATCTTTTACTTCCCTCTTTCTTCCCCTTTTCTCACTTTTTATTAAATTAGCCTATGTTCGTCTCCAGAGGCCCAACTAACTTTGTACCAAAATTAATCAAAATCGGTTTAGCCATTTAGCCGTGTGAAGACGTAACAAACAAATAAATAAACAAACTCACTTTCGCTTTTAAAATATCGATGACAAGACTTGGGATAGACTGGACGCAGCTTAGCATCACGCATAGCTTGATCATTTCTTTATTTTTTCATGACACTGACAATTTTTAAAGTTTGACAAAAATATCCGTGGTAACGTTTCTACCATCTGTAACTGTATATTTCATTCATTTTGTTACTACGAAGATCATTCCATGCATGCAGGATTTAATTTCATCAATACATACTATCATCTATAGTCAAACATTTTTGCCTTTAAAAATGTTCCATTTACTCCATGCAAAGGGTAAGGATCCGTAGCTTGTTCTTGTCAGTTTCCCCCGAAACGATCAGTCATTGCCAATTTCATCTGTTCATTAATATCCTCAAGTTTATCCTTATACTATATAGGTACACAAAAAATGTGTACAAATTTTATGAAGAAGTACATACACTGTGTAAGTTTTGAGATACTCTTTGAAACTACTAATTCTTTTCCGAAAATATTTCACTAATATAAAGTGACAATATTCCCGAGTGTCTGAATGAATGTTTAAAACTTTCCCGAGTGATAGTTTTCGGCTACAAAAAGAGCGAAGCCGTGGGCAAAAATTAGTACGTAAATACGATTATAATTAGCTAAAGTGCAAGCTCAGTCAAGTGATTATGACAGTTCTTATGATCGCTGAAGTTGTTAATCTAAATTCCAAATTCAAGAGTGAGCTTTAAAGAAATTCTTTGATTATGTCTTCAAAATGTCATTTACAGTTGTGCTTAATTAAGTTGTGCGTGAACGCACACCAAGAAATAGATTAGGCGAAAGAATTACGGTTGCAATAAAAAGGTAGACAACATTCTGTAAAATGTGTGATTAGCAATCGAGAAATTCCATAATCAACAACCACTCGACTTGACCAATACTCCATGCAATGATTTTGACTTTTCTATTATCACTAGAAAAATTGTCTTATACCTTTTCTACTTAAGCCCAGGTAGTTAATTTAGGGCTAAAATTAATAAAATAATTAAATTGTCAACTTCCCGTATTCCGTATTGTATGACTCTGCTTTAAACAACACACACCTCATGACAAACAACATAATCAATATTAAAATGGAAGCAAGATTGGATACAAAAATATCGAATCGAACATCGGTGACGCGTTTCACCTCTGATTGAATTACATTCCTTTGGTATCAGGCGTTGGTCCTACTGTTAGCGATTAGCGAGAAGCGAGTTCATGAAAGAGTGAAGGAAAACATAGTGGGGAAATTGGCTTGTCCCCCTATGCGCAAGGGATTATTTTAAATAATTTAAAAATATGTGACATATTAAAAGAGTTTTTTTCTAATGAGCGGAGCTGAGGGGAGTGTCAGACTTGTATTGACTAAAATCCATCCAAGTTTCTTCTTCTGCCCTTTGTGTTTCGGGGCCACGGTATCTCTTTTGAAGCAACTCGCAGCCATGGGCCAACCAGTACTGGGGTAAGCGTGATGTATAATATACCCATTTCTTCCTTTTAGAGAGGAAGTCTTGTCTGTCCGCTATCATTACGCTATGAGTAGAGCTTGTACCTTAAGACGTTTTGACGAGCAAAGAACAGCGAGATCAGGACGGGCAATTACTCACTGGTATGCGTATGTGCTAAACGAGAGTCATACAGCAAGAGTACAGCTTCTGAGTAAGTATTCTCTTTGATAGAACTTCTGTGACAAAAGAATACGCCCTCTTTTGCGAATGGGAAATCATCAAATAACTTCCCCGCTCTGGGCGGAGCGTTGGGGGAGTGTCAGAGTTGTATTGACTAAACACCTATGTTCCTTCTATTGCCCTTTATGTTCCGGGGCCGCGGTATCTTTCGAACAACCGCAACCCCTGCAGAAAGAATACGCCCTGGCCTGAACATGGAAATCGTTTGTATGTTTCTAGTAGCGAGAAAATCGTTTTTGCGTCCTCGTCACGTGTCTGCGGCGGTGAGACGGAGCCTTACACGCACGGTATTGCATATAAATTGTTACCAAAATTAATTATACAGAGATACACGCAGGTTTATGCTAATGTAATTTGTGATTTCTTTATACGTGTTCGTGCAGAATTGTCTTGTTTATTATCGATATTGACTTCTTTCAAGATTGGGTTATTAAGGAGATCGTTATTGGGGTCATGAGATTGAGGCGCCATCGGTATGTTTTTGAAAGGTAGAATGTCGTTAGTATTTTCTATTACACACACTTACAAACAACGTGGCTTTCTATTGGTAACATAATTTTGAAAATCGGTAGATCGAGAGATTAGCTCTACAACCTCACAAACTTTACTTCTGTATAATATTATTATTCTTTTTGATATTGTAAATTATTGTAGCATAAACAGTACAGATATCGATAATCCGTGTTTTGTTAAATCAGAAAAAGTTTTTGTTTAAATAATATTATCATTTGGTTTTTTAAATGTAGCCAGAAATATAAATAACTATTTGAGAGTATTGTCATATTTGTTTAATGCATTAAAGTAGTAGTATTTTAGCGAGTTAAAATATATAATTAACACTCGCGTGGTTACTGAATATACATTATATCTTTATGAATTGTCAGCATATGTGTTATTTTGACATGCAAGCTTTATTATTGTTTCATCAAAATCCAGTCAGTAGTTTTTGCGTAAAAGAGCAAAAAACATACATACATCCACAGAAACTTTCGCTTTTATAATATTAGTAGGATATTTTTAATGGGTGTATTTACACTCTAGAAATAGTACTACTTACCCTATCTGATTTATAGCTTTTATCTACATACAAACAGTTTTCACTTACCGTTTTATCTGCATGTATAATATACAGCCTTTGCATTTGACCGCCGCACTTTAACATTAAGCTGTTAAACTCATTGTTTTTACTGTGAATCCGATAAATGAATGGGTGCACTTTCGGTTTTGGCTTGATATCGAGCGCAGCCATCTTGTTTAGTTGTTTTTTTCAAACCCACAGAAGTTTGTGAGTGGTTGTTAGTACCTTTAAAGAAGATGAAGAAGAGGAAGATTTTCCAATTAGTAATTTTTAAGTTCCTTGTACAAGGGATCTTAAAGAATCATATAGGACTAAAACTAAACAATTTTCTTTAGATTCAAAGAAGTTGTTAATAATGTGTATTTTGCTGTGAAACAGTGATGAAGTGTTTTATGAGAAACTAGCTTAACCTGTGGCGTTGCCCGCGTGAAGTTCTGTAATTGTTTTTACGTGAAAAGTAACAATAATTTACATCCAGACGTCCTTACAAACTTACATATTTATACTAGCTGTATCCAGTGGTTTCACCCGTTGCCCAATTCCTTAGTATGTGAATGCCTATGCAAAATTTCAAGTCCATTCAGCAAAGGAATCGGTTCCCATACAAAGTTGAATACAAAGATGAATTTTGCAAAATCCCGTCTTACTGAGCACCTACGTCTTAATAGGATACCCTATGCAGAATTTAAGACTCCTAAACCTTTTTTCCTACGATTTCGTAATGAGTAACTCACTCATAAATTATAATAATGATAATATAGCCCTTTAATCCGAACGTTTACAGTATTTGTTGTTGTTAAATTATATACATAATTATACGAAAGTGTGTTGAATAGTTAATCTCAGATTTATTAATAAACTAGCTTTTGCCCGCGGCTTCGCTCGCGTTAAATACAGGGTAACACAGTTCCCCCTGCGCCTTATTGATTTGTAATAGCAACGCTAAGTTTTCTCTTGTCTTCCCTCTTTCTCCCTCACATCCCACGTTTTTTTTTTTAAAAAAATTATATCCCTATGTCCGTCTCCTAGTTCCCAACTATCTCTGTACCAAAATTCATCAAAATCGGCTTAGCCATTAAAGCGTGCAGAGGTAACAAACTCACTTTCGCTTTTATAATATTAGTAAGGATGTCCCTCAGTTCTGTGTGTCTTTGACATAGACCTCCTCCAACTGTTTCCATTGCACTCTATCTCATGCTACTCTGGTCCAGTAAGGTCCCAAAGATAGGCATTCATAGATTAAGTAGAATTAAAACCCACTATATAAATTTGTTAGTCGGGACGGTCCAGCTATACCTACCAACGTACCTACTCTCGAGACAATAAGCAATTAGATGATAATATTTAAACTAAAAATAAACAGCTTGGTGTAACGCCATGCGTACTAATCACGTATCTACCTTACTAATAACAATAAACAATTGATATGTACCTACTTACATTATCTTGATAAACATTATCATTTATTACGAGCATTCAATATTTTAATACTAAGTACCTATACGAGTCTCTTTGTAGGTAAGTTTATTTAAAAAGTGGCCATCATCTGCCCTCCTGTCTTACTGGATGCAGCTGAATACCAGTATTTCACATGGAGCCACTGCCTACCTCACCTCCACAACCCAGTTAGTACTGTGAAGGTAAAGGAAGAATGGTAAAACTAGTTGTCACACTTTGGGCCACTGATTACCTGTAATGACTGTCGAAGATCTACAAATGACAGCCGCAACCAACGCCTTTACATGTTTTCCGAAACACCGAGAAAACCTGGTATGTAATGGACAGTAATCCACGGACCAACCTAGGAAAACACAGCTTTACCTTGAAGATTCGACTCGTGCACCTGTTATTATTTTACCACGAACTAAAATTTGTGTGCGTTTTCACTTAAAATGTATTATAATGTGTAAAACAATATTTACTTAATGTTTTACCAAAAAAAAATAGATAGTTCTACATTTCCAAGATTCCGCCAAGTTGCAGTTCTAAAAAAAGACATTTAAAAAAATGCTCGCTACAATAGAGAGATCGTCGTTTGTTTTGCAGTTATAGCTGACAGAAAAGTGAACGCTGATGACTGCAAAGGATAATTTAAAAAGGATGGTATTTAAAAGTACTTCAATTTATTCCCATTTCGTTTACCTAATTTTGCCTGTGTTGCACCAAATATACTGAATGTGCACCAAAATATGTTAATTAAAATATGTCATAACGAGCATCAGCGCACTACAATAAAAAAGTGTTATATCTTTATCCATTTTCTATTAATGCAGGTCGTTACTACGTAGGGGGTCACAGTTTTAACCTAACCTAACCTACGCATTTTTTAAACATTCAGGAAAGAATATTTGGTGCACGATCAGTATTTTTGATGAACACAAAAATATTATCCATTTAAAAAGAGTCAACAAAAATATATAGAAAAAGTATTTTGAACTCACACACATTATAAACTCACTTTTCTAGCTCCATTCACAACTTATCCAGGGTCAAAAAAAAGCTAATACTCCAAATCAAAAGTATTTTCCAATTAAACTAAGTTGATGTTTAGCGCCAGCGTCAATTACACAAGACAATCCCCCAAAATGCCCACCATTTTTTATGGTTGGGAAATCATCAAATAGCCACCCATGTTCTTTCGTATGCCCTTTATGTTCCGGGGCCGCGGTATCTCTTTCGAACAACCCGCAAACCCGAAAACGCCTACCCTTCACTCCTTTATAATGATGAATGACACTTTTTGTTTTTGCGGCTAGGAAATTATCATATAACTTCTCCCGCTCGTGGCTTTCAACGATTACCGGTCTGTGCGAAACCGCAGATAAGCAATTATTTTTAACCAGAACAGGTACGAACATATTTGACTGCTTTTTTTGCGGATAGGAAATCATCAATTAACCTTCCCCGCTCTGGGCGGAGCCGGGGGGGGGGGAGGGTGTCAGATTGTACTGACTAAAACCCACCCATGTTCCTTCTATTGCCCTTTATGTTCTGAAGGCCGCGGTATCTCTTTCGAACAACCCGCAACCCCGGCAGGGTACTGAATGACACTTCAGCTCCAATAAAATTATGAATGAACGCACTTCGCTCGCGTGACAAATAACATAAAAAGATGCTAAAAATAACTCGCAATCATTACAACCAACGTTATCGATTTATTACATAAATTACAAAATACTCGTCGTTTATCATTTTACGAAGTCACAAGTCACAATTAAATATGGCGTTTATATTCGTATGTATAAGATTGTGGAGTGGCGATATGAAATGTGAAATAAAAATGACTTATTGGACTAGCACTTTGATGAAACTATTTATTTGATACTAGCTATTGCCCGCGGCTTCGCTTGCGTTAAATTCGGGGTAACACAGTTCCCCTTTTCTGATTTGCAGGTACCTGCTACCTGCTACCAGTTTTTGCCCTTGCGCCTTATTGATTTGTAATAGCAACGCTAAGTTTTCCCTTTTCTTCCCTCTTTCTCCCTCATATCCCACTTTAAAAAAAAAAATTGCCTATGTCCGTCTCCTGGTTCCCAACAATCTTTGTACCAAAATTCATCAAAATCGGTTTAGCCATTAAAGCGTGAAGAGGTAACAAACAAACAAACTCACTTTCGCTTTTATAATATTAGTAAGGATTAAATAACGCTGATTGCTCCATTCTAAATCGACATTCTTCAACACTATTAAAAAATGCTTGGTTTTTTTTAAGTTATTTTTCTAACGTTAGGTGGTCTACATTGTATTTTTAGGATTTCGTACCCAAAGGGTAAAACGGGACCCTATTAGTAAGACTCCGCAGTCTGTCACGAGGCCATGAATAGTAGAAGACAGTGGTAATTTTCACAGATGATGGATTGCCCCTATAACAACAAAGACTAAAAAAGCAGGACATAATATAGAATAATAGTATTTAAGGGGTATCCCATACAACAAACATGTTTTTTTGCCGTTTTTATAGACAATGGTACGAAAACCTTCATACGCGTGTCTGTCTCGCACTTGGCAAGTTTTTACATACTTGCGACTAGGAACAGATTTTCATACTTTGATTTGCTGACGATTCGGATGCAATGTATTCGGACACAGTGCCAGAATTCACACATTTGAATTTTATATATTTTTCACTGACAATTTGAATACCGTCAAATTATTAAAGCTATGTACAGTCAGATAAACAAGTGTGAAAATATACCAAAACCGTTAAAAACAATTAATAACTTTTTTTCAGAACCGTAGGCAGGTAACCGTAGGTTTTCAGAGCCGTGAACGGAGCATTACTACAATAATTTAAGTAATGTTGGAATTTTATTATCTGGCTGTAGAAACAGTTTTTTTTTTATTTCTGACGCCCTGTAATTATTAGTTTGTATCTATTTATCGCTTATTTTCGTTGGATCCCAGTTTTTGATCCCACTTTAATATTTTTGGCGTTGGATCCCACAAAACATTATTATATATTTCCGTTGAATCCCAAATTTGAAAAATACTAAAAAAATACGTTTTATTGCCACTGAATCCCAAAAACTATTTCCGTTGGATCCCAGATGTTTAAAAACATCTGAATGCGGGTACATCCAACAACAAAATCACAATAATATTTTAAGGCGAAATTTTGTATGTATGTTTGTTATTCCAACACGCTCAAACTTCTAGACTGATTTGGATGAAATTTGGGTATGTGGATAGGTTATGTTAAAATAACGGGTGCCTGCCGTTTTTCCGAAAAGATTTGGACAAAATTTCATTACCCAAACAAATTATAGGAACCGGGAACTAGGTTTGGTTAGGTTAAAACTGTGACCTCCTACGCACGAGCCGAGCGAGCGGAGCGAGCGGTGCCGCGGCAGCGGCCGGCGAGTGCCACAAACGACTTGCATTTATAGAAAAAAGAGATTGTTTTTAGTTGTTTACCCGGAACTGAACTATTTAGATTAGGATAATTACTTATTTACAAAAAAAAGGTTAGGTTAAAACTGTGACCTGTGTGCCAGAAACGGCCACATTATATAAAAAAAAATATGGAAAAATTATGACGACAGTATTTTTTTTTTAGCTTAGAGGCGCTTGTTTTGAAGGCGTTCATATTTATTTATTTATAAACATCACAAATAAACCTGATCATTTTTAACTCATGCCAGTCTAGTACTATTTGGAGTACATCATTTGTCTCATTTATTCCCCAGTGGCAACAATCCTAAAAAATCCAAAATACACACACGGTGTTTTTGAAATATTTAATATAAGTAAATCACTTTTCTTCTGAAATGTACACATGTTGTCATAAAATGGGATTCAATGGTAATATCAAATGGGACCCATCGTTAATACCTAAAAAATGGGATCAAAAACTGGGATCCAACGAAAATAAATCCTATTTATAGTTTGTATATAGTAATTAATTTCAAAATAGTAATAAATGTACAGAAAATATAATAAATAAACCTCAACCTTTCTGTCCGAAATAAATATCTTCTTTAAATATGAAACAAACGGCTTTTCGAGGCATGGAGGAAACTCGATACGTAATGACTGGTCAGCTAGTCACCCATCCCCAGACCAACCTAGGTAAACATAGCTTAACCAATAAATATCGATCATACCAGCCGTTATAAGATAGCCAAGAGCTCCTCAAAGAGAAGAATATAACATTTGAAAGAAAAAGAAAATATCATGCGCACACAAGAAAACATTAATGAGCTCCATAAATTAACCGCCGTATCCGCCAGTGACTTAATTAGCAACATCACACAGCCAACCGTCGTCAACGAACAGAAGTCTAATAATCAATTAGGAATATCTAATTCCGTAATCCTTACTACATATAATATTATAAAAGCGAAAGTGAGTTTGTTTGTTTGTTTGCTACGTCTTCGGCTAAACGGCTAAACCGATCTTGATGTTTTGTTACAGAGTTAGTTGGGACCCTGGACACGAACAAAGGCTTAAAAAACATTAGAAAAGGGGGAGAAAGAGGGAAGAAAAGGGGAGAGAAAGATAGAAGATTTTTTTTTCGATGATCACGCGGGTTAAAGTTAGCGTTAGCCCAAAGTAACTATGCCACGCGGACGAAGTCGCGGGCGAAGTATACATAGCATAACATCTCGCTTGTTCTATTCTCTTACGAACGAATGTTCGACTTCGTTTATTCCTCACACACCATAACAATATTTCGACAAGTATCATGTAATATGGGGCGAACCTATTGCCAACAACTGGATAAAAATCCTGAATCCGTGGCAAAAAGAAGAACAAGAAACAAGAGAAAGACAATATTTTCTGTAAACGACAAAATCACTTTTATTAATTTTCATTTCACTAAGAAATTTGTGTTCATGTACACACGACGACACATCAACCTATACAAAACCAGTTTATGCTGCTCTCTCAACAACGGATCGAACACCATAGATTTCAAGTACAATGAGAGATCCGCATAAACTGGTTTTGTATAGGTTGATGTGTCGTCATGTGTACATGTATGTTGTACATGTACTCGTATTTATTCGATGGGAATTCGTTTTCGTCCTAAACGGTTTTAAAACCATATTAAATACCTGTTAATAAATTTTCTGGCTATTAAGCCATACAACTATGATATATACATATTTATTTGGAAATAGGTATGTCTGTATTTTTTTACCACACTAGGAATTACTCATGTATCGTGGGTGCGTTTACAAACATTTAAACTCACATACACAAACAGCCAGATCCAGAACAACTATCTGTAGGCCATACAAATAATTGACCGTGCGGGGATCGAACCCACGACACGCAGCGTAGCAGTCGATCGCTCAGCCATTGCGCCAACCGTGTCGTCCAGTATTAGTTTGCTTTTGGAAATATTTTAATGATGTAAACCACTTTTGCATATTTTTTTATTAATTTTAAAAACTATTGGCGGAACCGAGATCGAGAGGAGCTCGTGGCTAAATAATGGCAGCCGCTCGGGTCGATCTTTAGGTTAAGCCGCGCTTGCCTAGGTTGGTCTGTGGATGGGTGACCACCCGTTACATACCGAGTTTCCTCCGTGCCTCGGAAAGCACGTTAAGCCGTTGGTCCCGGCTGTCATTTGTAGATCTTTGACAATCGTTACAGTTAGTCAGTGTCCCGAAAGTCTGACAACCAGTCTTACCAAGGGGTATCGTATTACCCAGTACTAACTGGGTCGTGGAGGTCAGATAGGCAGTCGCTCCATGTAAAATACTGATATTCAGCTGCATCCGGTTAGACTGGAAGCCGACCCCAACATAGTTGGGAAAAGGCTAGGCAGATGATGGCGGAATCGAGATCGGGGTCGGGATTGGCGTAGCTTGTCTTCTTCATATTCTCAATTATTCGTCATTTCAGTAGTGACCTTTCTAGCCAAAATATCATCCTTCAAACAATTCATATACCATGTCTTTGGTCTTCTTCTATTTGTATAGCCGCTTATATAATTATTAGTAAAAATCTTTAATCATCGTATTGACCTCCATTATTGCGCATCACATTATTACTAAAAAAAAAGTATGTATGTATCTATCAATCGAACTATAAGGTTTGTAGTTATGAAAAAAGTGACGCTTGAAAAGAATTAAAAAAAAAACAAAAATGGTGGACCGGACTTTATTCTATTCAGACTATCCAATTTGTGAATAGTCTCAATTTGTGTTTCTTTTAAATACACTTTAGTTGATACATTAATTCCGAGCCATTTATCCTCCATAGTTCTCAGTAAAATAATATATTAAATTGTGAGAACGTAAATTCTTTCTTCCAAAAACAAAATAAAGATAGACTAAACCAAAGATAATATAAATAGAGCTATAAACACTTCAAATCCTTGTTTATCTACCTCTTGAAGTCTGGTGCGAAAACATGGGTCTTGTTTAGTGAAATTATACTCCTATTCTATTAAATGGAAGCATTGTATTGATATATATTACACTAGCTTTTGCCCGCAGCTTCGCTCGCGTTAAATTCGGGGTAACACAGTTCCCCTAGCGCCTTATTGTTTTGTAATAGCAACGCTAAGTTTTGCCTTTTCTTCCCTCTTTCTCCCTCACATCCCACTTTTTTTTTAAAAAAGACTTAGATCCTACTTTAAAAAAAAATAGCCTATGTCCGTCTCCTGGTTCCCAACTATCTCTGTACCAAAATTCATCAAAATCGGTTTAGCCATTAAAGCGTGAAGAGGTAACAAACAAACAAACTCACTTTCGCTTTTATAATATTAGTAAGGAAGTAAGGATTCATTTAATTTATATTTTAGCTATATCATTTTCAGGGGATTTCTGGGTCATTTTTTTGATGATGCAAAGCAGAGTCAGGTAGCAATAATTAAAATGACTGATAAAAATGAAATACATGACTGATCTATAAACGCGATTAATACACTGAGAGAATGTCAAAAAAGGACGTTTTTCGTTTTTTTGGTCAGTGTAGTTCAATTAACAAGGAAACGGTCCTAACAAAAGCTATTTTGTTTTTTTTTTTCTAATTAATAAATCCCGTTTTTTTTAATAAATTAGTTGTTTAATATCAAACCATTTTCACTTAGAACTCTTGCTCTAGATACACATATTGTCACTGGTTCAGTACTAAGTTCTGAAATAACTAGAAAGTGACTTGGCGAAATGTCTAGAAAAGAATTCATTGCTAAAAAGTACATGTGATGCTTTCAGAACGCGATATACTTTTACAGATGTCTTTCTGATTACTGTTTTTTTTTTGTTTTTGTCTCAACATTAAACCCAATGACTACATATATTTATATTTTTGGCTTGACTTTAGTTTAATGCTGCAGGATTTGGGCTCTACAAAGGGTCAAAGCTGGTAGGGCTTGAGTCCCCGATTATAACGCTACCACTCTTATCACAAGGTAATGCATATTTCTCGAGAAATTTACAAAATAAGTTTCTAACCTTAAATCCGATAAAAGGGAAAACGGAACGTGAAAATGGGTGTTGACAACTCAAGCTGTCACAATATTGTTGATTGTGGTGTAAAATATCGTGCTAAATCGGTAAAACGAAACGAAAAAAAAAAGTGACATTTTGTGACTGTGTAACTGTCATTCGTTTCTGTCATTCATTCCGTTTCTCTTCAATTTTTTATATTAACGTTTAGTTTTTTATTTTCTCTTATATCATCCTAGATAATTATCCTGAGATCATAAGACGCAACAAAGAGCGAGCGAAGCGAGCTCAAAACTTGGGGGCACCCCGACTCGGATAGATTTAGGTTAGAAGGAGGTGGCGGGGTCGTAGTGAGCGAGCGAAGCGAGCGAACAGACCCCGCCACCTCCTTCGTGGTTGTTTTTTTTTAAACCACCCAGAAGGTAGGGGACCCGCAGTCGACTACTTCGTCAACAGACTTGGGGGCGGCCCGACTCGGATAGATTTAGGTTAGAAGGAGGTGGCGGGGTCGTAGTGAGCGAGCGAAGCGAGCGAACAGACCCCGCCACCTCCTTCGTGGTTGTTTTTTTTTTAAACCACCTAGAAGTAGAGGCCTTTTAAGCAATTTTTGAGTGTTTTGAGGTTAGTTAACAAAAGATCGTTTTTCTCGGAAACGGTGAGTTACCTTGTCATGGGAGTGGTACTAGGGGGGAGGGGGTTGACCCACACCTCATTCGTGGTGTTTTTTTTTTTAAACCACCCAGATGTAAAGGCCTTTTAAGCAATTTTTGAGTGTTTTGAGGTTAGTTAACAAAAGATCGTTTTTCTCGGAAACGGTGAGTTACCTTGTCATGGGAGTGGTACTAGGGGGGAGGGGTTAACCCCCTCCCCCTCCCCTCCCACTACCACCACCCCCCTCCTGCAGCACTATTCTAAAGTTATACCCATTAAATGAAAAAAGCATAAATAAAAGACAGTAACGCACTTATAAACCCGTAAATATAAAAGTGATTTTATGTGCACTCAATACGACGTGTTTATTTTTAAATGTTAGCTTTTCTGATGTTTATTTCATTTAACAATGTAAAATATTTCGTGGTTCAGTTGTATTTTTAAATTAGATTTATAAAAACATTTAATATATTTCGTGTTAAGACGTACCCGTTTCTAAAATAAAGTTTTTAATATTTACAAAGCTAAATAAAAAGTTTTTAATACGATATCCATTTTTAAGGACAATATTTTGTTTTATTTTCTACCTTCTAAAGTGCATTTTAAAATTATCGCATGTTAAAACAACAACTTTATAACTCAAGGAGTTCAGGTAATATAAAAGTGATCATAAAGGTTTAAACTGCAACGTTCTTAGTAAATTAAATACTTAATTATAATTACTTACACTTTGCTGCCTTGACTTCAAAACTGTTGTATTCACTGTTTATAGCAACATTGTCAGTTCAAACTCACAAATAAACAAACAAATGACAACTTTAAAACTTCACAAACAAAAAAGATTTAAAAGTCCAAAAAAAAATTAAACTGTTATAAACTCTTTGGAAATTCTAAGTCACGTCGTTTTGAAACATTTTCGTTATACTTTTAAAAGTTTTTTTTTTTAAGTTTCCGAGCGCGGGAATCTGCGAGGGCTGCGGGCGCGTTCGCTCGCAACCGCAGTTAGTCGACAAGTGAAATGAGCGAGGAACGCTCCCGGTTCGTCACTCGATCAAACGCTATCCCATCTTTTTTGCAACCGTTGCGTGCCAGTCAATTAGGAAAGATTATACTTAGATTGAATGAACGTTTTAAAATCAAAACCATAACGGTCGTTCTGCTCCTTTCAAATTTCGATTCCTTTAACTGTCAAGCGGCGCCGGCGTATCCAGGTTAAGTGGCCTCTTTGAATGTCAACATTCTTTCATAAGATTGCATTTCCTTTAGCTACCGCAATGAGTTTTCTTTTGGGTTTATTTCCGCTTGCACACAGAGCGTCAAAAGTGAGAATTCTTCGCGGGATTTAATTAAACAGGGGTGGTTTTAAGACGTTGTTTATTTCTATTCATTTATTCTAATAGAATTCATAGCGTTCCACCTATATACTTCTACGAGTAATTCTGTGTTCTTGATCTCTGTTTGTTGAACTTTGTTATGCTCGTAAAATATTGCTTGTTATTGTAAGTTGTTACAGTTTCAGAAATTTCATTAAAGACTTGTTAAAGACTACATTTTTAAAACTCTCAGAAACAATTACTTCGATTTATTGAATGTTCTAAGAAGTTTTTGTACAGGACTTTTTTATAAATTGCCTTTCTAGTTTGAATACACAAACTCAGTTTAAAATTCAGACGCGCCCTAGCACGAACGCGTAAAATAAACTTTTTTTTTCTGCGAATTTTGGGCGCAAGAACCACAGAATTGAAATGTATCTCATATAGTGGCTTATAATTACTACTTCACTTTAAATTCACGGTTTTAATATTTTTTTAATAATAATAATAAATAATAATAATAAATATCTTGGGACAACTCACACACGGCTATCTGATCCCAAGCTAAGCAGAGCTTGTGTTATGGTAACCAGACAACTGATATAATATACATACTTATATAATTTATAAATACATACATATTATAGATAAATCACACCCAGACACAGAACAAACAATCATGCTCATCACACAAAGTTTGTCCTGGGTGGGAATCGAACCCACGACCTCCGGCTCAGCAGTCAGGGCCACTAACCACTAGACCAACAGGCCCGTCATCGGCCCATAATTAAAAATAAGGTTGTGTGACACAGCCATACCAGTTCTTTATTAATTTTAGGACTTTATCAACCCAATTCGGATTAATAACTGTCTGTTTAACTTTAGCACAATGTTTGTATCAACATGATCTGCTTTAAAAAGACTTTTTTTTACATTTTTAGAATACACCTACGTTATATTTACCCGAGCTGAGCTGAGCTTTAAGCGAAACCTACTGAAGTATCATGAACTAAGTAAAACTAAAAATAAGTCCATCTGTTTCCTTCGGAAGTTTTAATTACCTTCTTAATTAAAGGCGTAATGACACAAGAAGAATGCTGAACCCTGCGGAGTTTGTCAACTTGGGTGTCTATCTCAATGTATCCGTTACAGTCAAAACTGTAAATCAGTCAAAACTTATTTTGACCGGTTAAAACTGTATTAGCAAACATTTAGCTACTTAAAAAGCTTTTTTAATTTGACAGGTTTTTTGTGACCCTCTAAAAAATTTTGTGTTGTAATTAGTTCTTGGTACCTAATTATGAATGAGGCGTTCTCAACAAATGTTATTTTAATTTAAAAAAATGCATTTTATTTTAATAATAGTTTTGACTGGCATCAGTCAAAAGTATTTTTGACTGATTAACAGTTTTGACAGTAACATATCTAACACTTCCAACCTTTGAAGAAACCACAAAAATGTCACAGGGTTGGGCTTGGGTTAAGTTCACCTGTTTAATAATTCTGATTGTACTCGCAGGGTCTGAGGCTAGGATCTTAAGTCATCAGGAGTTTACGCAGTGTTTCATGCGTATGTTGTGCCTCAAATGTCACAATATATGTTTTTTTTGGGCATTCTGACTTTCCTAGTACTGAAACTACGAGTCGTTCTCATAGTTTTTTGTCCTTTTCGGGAATAAAATTGAATAAAAAAATTGGTAAAAATTGCATTTTTCTTGTTTTTTTTTGTTCGGCAAAAAGTTATGGTTTGTATTTTTAGACCACTCCTTGTAACTACAACGGTGAAGGTCAAGTTATGACTCATCTTAAATTTTCACCCTGTTTACTTAATTCAGACTTATTGTCAAAATCAAAGTGATCTTTATTTTCGTGACAATATAACGTTGAAGACGAGCTTTTTGATGCCCTTTTATAGTCTGTTGTTTGTTAGTTTAACTATTTTAGTTTATTATATTGTAGTTTACTTTCTGTTAAAATTAAGATTAAAATTTCATTGATAGTTATGTTCCGTTGTATTTAATGAATAACAAAAAGTTAATTAAAGTTGCTATTAAAGTTGCTGCTGTCAAAGGTAAATTAACTATGAGCGTGCTGTAGCTTTTTTACATCACTGAAAGCTAATCTTTAGGTATTCGCGGAAGTGAGGCTGGCTGCATACTGGGCATGGTCTGACACAAGTACACGACAGTATTGCATCGAAATAATAGAAATAAGGTCGAAAATATTTTGGTGTTTGATTTTATTAGAATATCATGTCCGCCAAAATGTAGGCCATTTTGCAGTTTTAATTGAATATAAAAAAAATACAGTTCCGTGTTTGAAAATTTTTAGATATCTCTATAGTCTATAACATTTCCTTTGTTATAGATATAAAAAATATTTATGATGGTTGTCGAATTTCGAGACGAAAAACATTTTTTCGTGTTCTTTTTAAAAAAAAAATTTTTCATACTACTAGACCACTTTTGTAAACTGATTTTGTTTAAGTCTTTACTTTATGTATTGAACTATACACGGTATTTTTTTTTAGCTAGTGGCATGTACAGATACGGCTAACTTTGCGACGAAAATCTAGACGTTTTACGAAGTGTTTGCTTTGTACAGCGCCTATGTGTGTGCTCCTAACTTAAAAACTAGGTAGACATTTTTTACCGAACAAGATTGGAGCAAATATTGTTTGTTTTCAGGGTTACGTACCTCAAAAGGGAAAACACGGAACCCTTATTGGATCACTTTGTTGTTCTTCTGTCTTTCAGTCTGCCTGTCTGTCTGTCAAGACCCTTTATCTCGGGAACGCGTGGAGGTATCGAGTTGCAATTAAAGCCATACACTCAAGTCTGTAGTCCCTTTGTGTCGTACAAACAACAACCCTCTAAGTTTACACAGTCAAATGTTATGACTGTTTATGTCGAAAGGAAAAATAAAAAGTTTGTACGGAACCCTTGGTGCGCGAGTCTGACTTGGCTGGTTTTTTTTCACAAACCAGAACTTGATTATATAGAAAGAGCTAGTTAAACAAACACCATATGGGTGTTGTAAATCCATACTATGTAATCATAAGCAAATTGACAACTTCCTGAATTATCGACTTGTAGCACTTGTGTTATAATTTATTGAGAGCTTTTTATTTACATCCTGATTATGTACATAATTATAATTATATGAAAGTGTGTTGAATAGTTAATCTCAGATTTATTAAAAAAACTGGCTCTTGCCCGCGGCTTCGTCCGCGTTAAATTCGGTGTAACACAGTCCCCCTTGCGCCTTATTGATTTGTAATAGCAACGCTAAGTTTTCCCTTTTCTTCCCTCTTTCTCCCTCACATCCCACTTTTTTTTAAAAATAGCCTATATCTGTCTCCTGGTTCCCTCTGTACATCATCTCTGTACCAAAATTCAAAATCCGTGTAGCCATTAAAGCGTGAAGAGGTAACAAACAAACAAACTCACTTTCGCTATTATAATATTAGTAAAGATAACCTAACGACATGACTACACTTGACCTGTACGAGTGACCCCAAGGTTTGACAACCAGTCTCACAAAGGGGATCGTATAACCCAGCACTGGATGGGTCGTGGAGGTCAGATAGTTAGTTGCTTCATGTAAAATACTGTTCAGCTGCATCTTGCCATCTCCTGGTCATGCCTAGTGGATCCCGCCTAAAATGAAAACTACTGCTGTTTCATAATTTTCCTGCCTTTGTCCCATTCTATTTGGGGTCGGCGCAATACGTTTTCTTCTTCCATTCACCGATATCAGACGTCACGGCATCATTTACTCCCTTCTCCTTCATATCATTCCTTACACAATCTATATTTTCATCTACTTTTTCTGAAAAACTACTGCTATTTAAGAAGTAAATATTATTTTATTTTGTTAACTTCTTAGTTGTTCTTTTGGTGTAGTACGCTTCCAATAGTATCGGAATAACATTTGATTTGACGTCTTTTGCCAAAAGTTTTGTTGTTGCCGACTTCCGAAAGTACTTGAAGGCAATCAATCTATTTATTTTACAACTATCAATTTCCTATGAAACTGGTCAACATCCTTGGATTTGTAATAGTTTTGGATATGATAATAGATCAACATCAACATTAATATTTTACGAGGTAAAATATGCGTGAGGCTTTTTTTGCGGATGGGATTTCTTCAAATAACTTTAGAGTGTGAGGAGAGTGTCAGACTTTTACTTACTAAAACCCCAAATGTTTCTTTTGCCCTTGTGTTCGCGGTATCTCTTTCGAATAACCCGCAACCCCGGATATGCCTGTGATTTAACGCACGTCTTAGTTGGAAATTAACCTACAGGAGGTTATTATCAAGGCAAACGATGGGATTATGGAACAGAATACAAAAAAAACTTAAAAAACGATTGCAAAAAAGTGTACAGGTAGGTAAGGGCAGCGCAATAGTATGATTGTTTTTAAATTAAATAATCTTTATTCAGGTAAGTTACTCACATATCGTCACCTTAACATCAAATACATTATAATACAATAGTAAATTTAATAAAACCATCTCATAAATCAAATTAAATTCTAATAATGGATGCATTCAAGTAAACTATAATTAAATAAATTTAACAGTTGCAAATAGGTACTGACAATTATTGTGTTATGAGGATAGACGAAGCACATCTGACTAAAAGAGTGATGGATCTAAATTTTGGTGGATAGAGAGGGAGAGGAAGGCCAAAGAAAAGATGGATGGATTGTGTAAAGAATGATATAAGGAAGAAAGGAGTAAATGATGCCGTAACGTCTGATAGGGGAGAATGGAAGAAGAAAACGTGTTGCGCCGACCCCAAATAGAAAAAACAAGGGCAGGAAAATGATGATGTAGTAATGACAATTGTGTGAACCGCCAGTCTGTGAAATGTGAAAGGCACTGCCGGCTTCTCTATTCCCAGAGCATTATAATCTATGTCCCTTCAAAATTCGAGTGAATTGGTTTCTTCTAGGCAAGCATGCTCCACCCTACCACGCTTCATTGCTTCACGTCAGGCGAATTGCGGCCAAACGAAAGCCTATCTTTAGTAATATATTATAAAAGCTAAAGTGAGTTTGTTTGTTGGTTACGCCTTCACGCCTAAATGGCTAAACCGATTTTGATGATTTTTGGTACAGAGATTTTTCGATCATCACGAGTTAAAGTAAGCGCTAGCCCATAGTAACTATGCCTCGCGGACGCGTGAGCGAAAGCTAGTTTAGTATAAAAAAAAAATACGTTATCGGGTATCCATCGCGGGCTAGCTAGGACAGAATGAACTTGTAAAAAAATATACATGTCAAATAAAGAGAGCCGTAGGTCACAAAAACAAAAAAAAACGATAACTGTCATGTTTCACATTTCCTGAAAACGAAAAGTGGACATTTCACACACACTTTGACAATGACGAAATTAAATCCCATTTGATGCGGGCGAGCCCTTTGCAATTTCCTGTTAGCAATGAATTATACAACTTCTCTTTTTAACCGGCTTGTAACTTAGGTTGTCAATTCGTGTAATTGATGATTCTTTTAGATTGGAAAGTATTCGTTCAAGGCCCACATTTTTCAACCGGGCTCAAATCCATACTCCGTGACTGCTATGGAAAATATCCTAATGGAAATCCAACAAAACGTTGACCAAACTGGGAATCGAAACCAGGACAATATTCTGAACAGTCGCGCTTACGATCACTAGACGGTCATGGCAGTACAGTAAATAAAACTCTAGACGATAAAATCCCTTCAAAAGTGAATCCTCACCCCCCCCCCACTCCCCTCTTTGACAAATATGTCATTATGGATTATGCCACCTGGAGTTAATTCTTCTCTATTTCGTTTTGTTGCCCAAAAACAGCTTGATTATACCGTTGTACGCACGACGACTCATCAAGCTATACATTCCATTATATGTGGATCTCTCATTGTACGGAAAATCTATACAAAGCGAGGCTATGTTATACTGGAAATATCCGCTTGATGTGTCACCGTGTGCACCTGTAAAATGACTATGCTAAAGTAACCTTTTCAGGAAATCCTCACGGATACCCTTGGTCAGTAGATGGCACAGCATCATGCTGAGTGGTGACCTACCTGTCGCAGTCACGACGTGCAAGCTATTATTATTTTGTCCCATATATGGGACATTAGATTTTTTTTGTTATTTTGTGCGCTCGTCGTAATTTGCGACGAAACATGAAAACATGCGTAATATTACGGTATATTCGGCCAAAGATCAGCTCTTATCTATTTGAGAAGCTGCCTCGGGTTTCAGTGACCAGTGAGATTAATCATACCATAAGGGAAAATACGTAAGTTTCGCTATCAATCTTAATATTCATTGACAGCCGTGTTATATAGATAAGTGTTTGTAATTATATCTCGTTGGACAAGTAATTGTTAGAGGTAGTTATCTACATAATTATATTTAAGCCTCGTGCCTAGCAAACTACCTAGAATTCATATTAGCCCAAGTAGTTTCTAGTTGAGATTACCTAATTACTTTAGCACTACCCCTTGGTATCCTAAATAAATATCTTACTAATATAATAAATGCGAATGTTTGTGAGGGTGGATGGATGTATGGATGTTTGTTACTTTTTAACGTCAAAACGGCTGAACGGATCTTGATGAAATTTGGCACAGAGGTAGATTATAGTCTGGAATAATACATAGGATAGTTGTAAATAAATACTCCTTGTTAAGATTGGTTGTTGGACTTTTGAGTCACAGACTACCTATAACGACTGTCAAAGGTTTACAAATAATTATGCCTGGATTAACGGTTTAACGTGCTTCGGAGACATGGAGGAAACTTGGTATGTAATAGGATGCTTTTTTTATCATCACGCGGGCGAAGCTGCAGGCGCCAGCTAGTACCCGCTAGTAAACGGCGAAATTTAGGGGTATTATTGTAGTCCGGTCAATTTAGACATTCGAAGCTACATTTATTTACAACAAGCTGAATATTAGTGAAATCGTTTAAAATATAATTATAAATAAAATTTCAAAGTTCCCTATAATTATAAATGTTTTCAAAAATTATTCAAGGTCAAAGGTTAAAAAAATGAGTTTTTCGCGATTTTCCGCAAAACGGTAAGTTTTATTATAAAAATCCCTGTGACAAAAATCTATCATAAAATGATCTATGAAAACTAGATAAATACTTCTTTTTTACAAGCCACCGATTTTTTTTTAAAGTGGGATGTGGGGGTGAAAGGGAAAACTTAGCGTTGCTATTACCAATCATTAAGGCGCAAAGGGAACTGTGTTACCCCGAATTTATCGCGAGTGAAGCCGCGGGCAAAAGCTAGTACTATTATAAACGCAAAAGTTTGTATGTTTATATATATATATATATTTGTATGGATGTTTGTTACTCCTCACGCAAAAACTACTTAACGGATTTTAATTAAACTTTACAAAAATATAGCAATAATTAACATAGGCTCTATAACATCATGCTACTACCCGCGTGAGCGGGGCAGTAACAAGCGTAACAGTAAGACGTGAGTGAAACCGCGCCGGACAGCTAGTATTAGAGGAAAGATTTTTTTGTTTGTTTGTACTAAATACGCTCTGAAACTACTGAACCGATTTTAACCATTTACTTCGTCAGTAGAAAGCTAAAATATCAGGAAGTAAAATGGGCTATATATTATCAAATTACAGCACAAAGGAGCTGAGCAGTGCTGTAAAACCGATGGGCCCAGTTTTTACTGTACTATATTTTTATCAGTAGGTCACTAACCTAGTTTTGAGAGTACCATACAGTCCATACATACGGTACCGTTTTCCCCAACAAATAGTTCGACCTCTCCTCAAATGTCCCCACGATGACCGCGAAGTCAATTTCCTTATAAAAAATATTGACTCGAACAACACGAACCAAAAATCCACTGACCCGCCTCACATTTTCTAACAAACGCTTATTGAGTCCTATCAACTAACTGCCGCAGAAATAGTAACTGTTGACCTTGACGTTATGCCGCACTTGCGCAAGTTGACCCGTGGATGGGTGAATAAAAAACCTGTTAAATACCGAGTTTCCTCCATGTCTCCGAAGCCCGTTAAGCCGTTGGTCCAGGCTATCATTTGTAAACCTTTGACAGTCGTTATAGGTAGCCAGTGACTCAAAAGTCTAACAACCAATCTTAGCAAGGAGTATTTATTTACAAGTAGGTGGTGACCGCGGCTTCGCCCGCGTGATATCGACAAAAAGTATCCTATCTGTTATTCCAGAGTATAATCAACCTCTGTGACAAATTTCATCAAGACCCGTTCAGCCGTTTTGACGTGAAAGAGTAACCAACATCCATACATTCATCCATCCATCCTCAAAAACATTTCAGTAGGATTGATATTGACACAGTAGGTAAGATAGGAAAACAATATCGTATCGAGTATTATCGTATTACCCAGGTATCAACTGGATTGTGGAGGTCAGATAGGCAGACGCCATGTAAAATACTGGTATTCAAGTATTGGTATATTATTATTGGTATACGACTGAAAGAACATCGTAGGGAATAGGCAAAGCACAAACACATCGAATCGCATCAACAACATCAATTTATCAACAAACAACATTCACGAACACATAGTAACTTTCCAAATGATAATAAAAACACGTGATATATGTTTCAATAACAGTAATTCAAAGAATATATTCATTTATTCTTATACTGCTTATATAGAATCCTCGTGTCGTTTAAGTTGCCATACTCCCCCGAAATGGCTTGACCGATTTTTATAAAATTTTGTATATCTATTTGGTAGGTGTGAGAATTGGTGATTACGACCAATTCTCAGACCTTTTTTTATGGGCCTGTTGGTCTAGTGGTTAGTGGCCCTGACTGCTGAGCCGGAGGTCGTGGGTTCGATTCCCACCCAGGACAAACTTTGTGTGATGAGCATGATTGTTTGTTCTGTGTCTGGGTGTGATTTATCTATAATATGTATGTATTTATAACTTATATAAGTATGTATATCAGTTGTCTGGTTACCATAACACAAGCTCTGCTTAGCTTGGGATCAGATAGCCGTGTGTGAGTTGTCCCAAGATATTTATTATTATTATATTATTTATGTTTATTTTAACTGAGCAGCGGGTGACGCCGCTGGGCACAACTAGTTCTTATGTTTATAATTCTCGTGTCAGAGTTATAGTTGCCATACTACTCCGAAACGGCTTGACTGATTTTTATGAAATTTTAAAATATGTACGAGTAAATTTGGTGGAGCTCGTGGCTAAATAATAGCAGCCGCTCGGGTCGATCTTTAGGTTAAGCCACGCTTGCCTAGGTTGGTCTGTGGATGGGTGACCACCCGTTACATACCGAGTTTCCTCCGTGCCTCGGAAAGCACGTTAAGCCGTTGGTCCCGGCTGTCATTTGTAGATCTTTGACAGTCGTAACAGGTAGTCAGTGTTCCGAAAGTCTGACAACCAGTCTTACCAAGGGATATCGTATTACCCAGTATTAACTGGTTGTGGAGGTCAGATAGGCAGTCGCTCCATGTAAAATACTGATATTCAGCTGCATCCGGTTAGACTGGAAGCCGACCCCAACATAATTGGGAAAAGGCTAGGCAGATGATGTACGAGTAAATTTGGTAGTTCTGCCAATCGGTCGTAATCTATTTTTATGTGATAAGGCTAGGTCCCTCTTCAGGTGACCTGAACAGCAAGTGAAACCGAACGACACAGCTAGTACCTCCATAATAATCGTAATGAAAGGCCCAAAATCTGTCGTTTGTGACTTTTATTGCCCATAACCTTACTGGATACACAAGTGCTATTAAGTTTTAAGTAAGTTGTAAGTAACTTGTGTCTGTCAAAAAGACCATAAAATAACATTTTGTCTCAATCTTTATTCATACTTTTAAGGTGGGTTTAAACGATAAATGTATTAGTATCTCCCTATTCAACATTAAGTTCCCCCTAACGGCCCTTACGAGACCTATAATTTTTCATTTGAGGATTAAAACATTCTTGATGAAAAAAGAGAGAGAGAAAGATTCTTGCCGAAAAACCAGCTTATTGCCACTAACCGGTTTCTGTGACTGCTACTGAGTAATTTCTAATGGAAAACCCAATAACACTATGCAAAACCTGGAACCAGGAAATAACTACCAGTTTTTAACACCCGAAAATGATTTTTAAATCAATTTGTAACCATAAATATTACACCAGTGACCCAACGATACTTTGCTAAGATGCAAGTATCCAGCAAAGAAAACTGATACTATCAAAATCTTCATAGGTTTCGTTTCCAAATGTCATACACAGCAGTTTGTGATCGTAGAAGTAATTAGTAGATTTTACAAAAGTCTTTTGCATCATACTTTGTTGAACGAATTTGTTCTGTTTTAGGGTTCCGTAACTTAAAAGGAAAGATCGGAACCCTTATTGGAGCACTATGTTGTCCGTCTGTCTGTCTGTCAAGACCCTTTATCTCGGGAACGCTTAGAGGGATCGAGTTGAAATTTAAACCCTATACTCAAACTTATAGCCTCTTGGAGTTATAGTAAAATCATATCTCTCAGTCTACGCAGTCAAGAAATATGGCCATTTATGTCGGAAGTCTGTGCGGAGCCCTCGTAGCGCGTGTCGGACTCGCACTTTCCCGGGATTAATTATTACCGAGTTGGATAGATGGCCTAATGGTGTGAGCGTCGGATTGCCACACCATAGGTCCCGAACCCTGGACACGAACCTTAGATTTGTCGGATTCGTGACGGATTCATTGAACTTGTCTTATAAGAAACACTTGCTTCGAAGAAGGAAAACATCGTGCGGAATCCAAACACACAACTAACCTGAGAGATATTTCTCGGTGACATGTTAAGCCAAGTCAATAAACTCTGTACTTAACAATTAAACAAATAAGTTCTTACTTAAGAATGTTTCATTTTCACACTATCTTATGGCACATAGGCGATAAACACTAGAGGTAAATTCGATCGCAATGTTATAACGCCAAGCCCAAAAGCCTCAGCTTTTATATGTATGAATTAAGTATCGCGTAGTTTAGTAATAGTACGCGTAGTATTAAAGGATTTTTTTTTATGGATTTCATGACTAAAACAGACCAGTATTTTTTTTTAAAGGGTAAGTCAAATAGTTCGTTTACCTTCTTTTGCCCTTTGTGTTCCGGAACCATGGTATCTACCCAACAGGGTGAACACTACCCACACGATAGTGAAAGAAGAAGATAGATGTTATCGAATACAGATAAATTTATTTGTTAGAAAACAATTAGTAAATAATTAGCATTACCATCTAACGCGGTATGCGTAATGCTGCCAGCCTTCTGGGGACTTTACCTATTGACAGCAATGCGGACGATTTTTTGACGTCCTGTAATTATTTTACCATTTTTATACTTGTACATGTATTTATTATAAGTTTATGTCTATTTTTAGTTTGTAAATAATAGTTGTTATACATAAAATTAATACGATATGAAATAAAAGCAAACGGTTTAATTAAATGTGACTCGAAGACGTCCCTCCATTTCTAAGATAAATGCAACTAATCTGACGATACTGGTAATGTATATCTTTTGCAGACAGTATATATTTAGACAAGTAGCTTTTGCCCGCGGCTTTACTCGCGTTAAATTCGGGGTAACACAATTCCCCTTCCCTGATTTGCAAGTACCTGCTACCTGTAGTTTTTGCCCTTGCCCCTTATTGATGATAATAGCAAAGCTAAGTTTTCCCTTTTCTTCCCTCTTTCTCCCTCATTTCCCACTTAAAAAAATGCCTATGTCCGTCTCCAGGGTCCCAACTATCTCTGTACCAAAATTCATCAAAATCGGTTCATCCATTAAGGCGTGAAGACGTAACAAACATACTCACTTTCGCTTTTATAATATTAGTAAGGATATTGAACTATATTATACAGACCGTCTAATTTACGGAATCATCGAACGAAAAGATAGTCCTTTGAACTCTGAAATTCATTAATCTCTCCAACGATGTATCTCAGTAGCCATGAGATACTCAAGCAGGAAGTAAGGAAGATAAATCTTGCGAAAAAGATTATCTGGCAGACAAATGTATGCGATAACATTATGTGATGACCTTTATAACCTTTTGAAGTCTTTTGAGCCCGTGTGGGTGTGCAGATAACCGATTAACATCGGGCCAATAGGCGATGAGAATAGAACATTGGATGATGTTGATTTACTGGGTAACTACTGTTTTGTTTGCATGTGGAATGAGAAAGAGATATCGCGGCCCCAGTACATAAAGGGCGATAGAAGGAACATGGGTGGGTTTTAGTCAGTACAAAAAGATACTCCCCCCCGCTCCGCCTAGAGCGGGGGAAGTTATTTGATGATTTCAAATCAGCAAAAAATAAAGGCATAATTTGTCAGTAATATCTGTAGTTAACTGTCCACACTAACAATAGCATTTATATTCTAAAGACTTAAAGTTTGTAAGTTCGGATGTAGGACGTAATCTCTGAAAATACTTAGTCAACTCAGTTATTCATAAACTCATCCTTCACGGCTCATTGAGGACGACCAATCAAAATCTTTTTTTTTTTTAATTCTTCAACTGTCAAAAATACGGGAAAGGTTAAAATTACCTTTTTCAGCAGTCTCCTACGCGTTTTGTATGGCAATACAAAAATAACAGACTTCCGAATGTGCGTGGGTTTTCCGATCTGGTAGGTTTTATTTAGAGATCCTATGCAGGTAAGGTAGACTGCTCTCATAAATACGTGGGTTTAGGGTCCTTACACTAAAAGCGTTCGGGTAAATTATGACGCATGGAGTGACGTCATCTTAATTCAGTCTTGTCTAGGTGAGACTTACGTGGGTCGTGATACGCTTTACGCATTAGTAAACGAATATACTTATTAACCTGTGGACAAAATTTGTTCTAAAATGGATGGTACTTTACCTGGGAGTAATTGCATTTTATGCCTGGCTAGCTTACTATTAAAATTCCTGACGTCTAGATTTATAAACTGCGTTTCTTTTCTTTTACAGATTCCTTTTAAAGTAGCTCTTAGCGCACGTTCAGATAACTCGTACCGAGCACGCACACGCGTTGTGCCTGCCAACATCCGCGCTTGGCACGCGTAAAATTAGCGTACCTATTCAAAGTAATTTAACATTACGGTTACAACTCGAGTGCGGGGTGAGCGCGAGATCGGCATGAGAGCGTGTGCAGTTAAACTTCGAATGAAAAAATGCAATTTGAGATCTATTGATGTGTCATAACGTCCAATAATCAAATTAAATACAAAAAAAAAATTAAAGGCAGTTAGACGCGGTTACTGTTGCGCGTGGGTAGCGCTTAGAAGGTGCGTGTTGTCTGAACGGAGCCTTATAGCTTTAGTCAGCCACTGAAAAAAGATAAACGAATCCATGCCTAATTCAAATAACCTATTATAATGGTGCTGTACGTTGTTTTACATATAAAATATTGGCGTTCATTAGAACATTTTTTAACCTGAGGGAATATTACGACGGGCTATCAACCTTCTTGGACTGGGTCCTTAAAATGCGTAATAGAAAATGATTTAAAAATAAAATAAATATTAAATATAATATTTTTTTAAAAACTGTCAAAAATTTCCAGCTATTTTTCCGAAAAAACTAATAAGATAAAAAAACACCGCATAAAAGTGATGACCCAAAACGGGTCAGTGATAATTTTTAGTGTTTACATGCCGGTTAACGGTATCGAGAATTTAACGGTATTTACGGACTGCCTGAGTGTAATAAAGTCTGTGATAGAAGTTAACACTGATAGTAAGTGAGGCAGCTTATATTTTAGGGGATTTTAATGCTCATCCAAACGAGCTATTTTGTAATGAACTGTTGAGTTTCTGTGTAGAACAAGACTGGTGCTGTGTTGATATGGAGAGGTTAGGTATGCAGTCTAGTACTTACACTTTTACGAGTGAGGCGCATGGATGTAGGAGATGGTTGGACCACTGTATTGTCACGAAAGCGGCTCAGGAGACTATTCATAACGTGTGGGTGCAGCATGACGTGTATTGGTCTGACCACTCTCCACTTTATGTGGAATGTAATATTGACAAGATTGTTGTTAAGTGTGCTATTGATAATAAGCCTGTCTGTAACGGTGTGAGCTGGGGCAGAAGAGATGTTGAGCAGGTTGAGCTATATCAGAGCCTATGCCATCAGGAGCTCAAAGAGCTGGATTTCCCAATGGAACTCAGTTCATGCGCTGATACATGCTGTTCTGACCCGGCTCATACGGTTTTGTTAGATAATATGTACACTAGAATAACAAATATTTTAACGCAGGCGTCTATGAGATCCTACGGCCGTGCATGTTTCAGAGGGGGTGGGTACATTACCGGGTGGAACAAGTATGTCGCGGACGCTCACAGGAGGGCTAGGCTGGGGTTTCAGCTATGGGTGTTAGCTGGTAGACCATCAAATGGGAATGTTTATAAACAAATGTGTGATAGTCGGAGGGTTTTTAAGTCCAAGCTGAAATGGTGTCAGAGCAGGCAGGAACAAATTAAGATGGATATTCTTGCCTCCAATCATTCTGAGGGGAATTTTTCAGCCTTTTGGAAGAATACCAACAAGCTGAACCCCAGGCCAAGTGTTCCTGTGAGTGTCGGTGGCATCAGTGATCCTAAAAGTATTGCCAATAATTTTAGAGATCACTTTACGGTAAGATCTTCCCTTGGGCCAGCGATGGCCGATACGGGCGGCGCTGGGCCTGTCGTGTCCGGGAGAACAACACGCTTTTCCGCTAAAGAAGTTGTCGCTGCAATTCGTAGGATGAAGGGTGGGAAGTCTCCAGGGTACGACGGGCTCAGCATCGAGCACTTTAGGCATGCTGGTGTCCATCTGCCGCGTGTACTGGCTATGTTTTTTACGCTGTGTATCGGTCACTCACACTTGCCCCAATCGCTGATGAAAACCGTGGTTGTGCCCGTTCTTAAGAACAGGACTGGGGATGTATCGGATAGGTCAAACTATCGACCCATCTCACTTGCTACAACAACAGCTAAGATACTTGACGGTTTGCTTAATCAGAGTCTCAGTGGGTACTTACATTTACATGACGCACAATTTGGTTTCAGGGCGGGGCTATCCACTGAGAGTGCTATTTTATGCCTTAAGCATACTGTCAAGTATTACACGGAGAGGAAGACACCGATATATGCCTGTTTCCTAGATCTGTCAAAGGCTTTTGACACAGTTGCTTATGGCATGCTGTGGCGAAAGCTTGAGGAAACGGGCATGCCAACGGAATATACCAGAATTCTCCAATTCTGGTATAAAAACCAGACTAACCAGGTGAGATGGGTGGATACACTATCTGACGAGTACACGTTGGAATGCGGTGTGAGGCAGGGCGGCCTCACGTCGACCGGCCTTTTTAGCCTGTATGTCAACCAGTTGATCGAGGAGCTCAGCAGTACACATGTCGGATGCTACATTGACGGAACCTGTGTCAACAACATAAGCTATGCTGATGATATGGTTCTGCTGGCCCCCTCGGTCAACGCCCTGCGGACGTTGGTTGACATTTGCGAGCGCTACGCTAACGAGCATGGTCTCAGGTACAACACACAAAAAAGTGAGGTCCTGATATTTAGAGCCGGTAAACAGAGACCTAGTGAAGTGCCTCCGATCATGGTCGATGGAACGGCCTTGAAAATTGTAAATACTTTTAAATATCTCGGTCATCTGGTCACGGAGGACTTAAAGGATGACGCGGATATTGAAAGAGAGCGTAGGGCGTTGGCGGTAAGGAGTAATATGCTGGCCCGTAGGTTCGCTCGATGTACAAGGGAAGTAAAAATAACGCTTTTTAGGGCGTATTGCCAATCCTTTTACTCGAGCGGCCTGTGGGTTCGGTATACGCAACGAGCCTACAACGTCCTACGCGTTCAATATAATAATGCTTTCAGAATGCTGTTGGGGTTGCCGCGCTACTGTAGTGCATCGCAAATGTTCGCAGACGCGCGCGTTGACGGTTTCCACGCCTTAATGCGTAAGAAAGCGGCGTCGTTATTGCAAAGACTACGCGGTAGCACCAACAGCATTTTGCAAATGATTGCATCCCGCTACGACTGTCCCATTCAGGCTCACTGGGTGGGAATAGTCACGGGAAAATTGTGATGTTGTGTATTGTGTACCTACTAACATAGATCGTAAGAAAATTGTTACTAACACTTATAATTATTATGTACCTACTAACATAGATCTTAAGATACATTGTTACTAACACTTATATGGATTCTGTCCGAAATAAATGGTTATTATTATAAATTTCACCTATCGGTAAACGACCAGTTAGACGATAATTCTACAAGTCCAAGATACGTGAAAGTTCCAAATAGGTCTGAAACAGTTCATCGACTCATTCATTGTACCTCTGGGACGGATTTTGTTATTTAAAACTAGGAAAATGTTTTCTAGTAAAAAAGAAGGAAAATAAGTTTACTTCCAGAAATCGGTGACTTGTGTTTGACAATTTTTTGCGGTATGGTAGTATGGTCATAAACTACTGAAGCAATATATTATATACTTTAACAATATTGATACATATAATTTACCCTTTTTTAAAAAAAAAAGAATTTGAAAATCCACCCTTAATTGACCAAGACGACGACGACAATCAACAAACATAAAAACGCTGTCGAACTGAGAACCTCCTCTTTTTTTAAGTCGGTGAACTAAAAAGTTTTGCCATTCACTAAACTGAAATGATACTCGAACATTGTTTACTGCAATTATTACGCTGTTTAACTTTTAACAAACTAATGAATCAAAATAAAATAAATTTGTTTTTTCAAATCCTTTAGGTTGTTTGTGTGTAAGGTGTGCAATCAGGTGGGTGCTGGATACCCGCTAGATGCACCCTTCTTTGTTTTCGAATGGGAAATCATCAAATAACTTCTCCCGCTCTGAGCGATATAGCGGCGGAGCGGAAGGGAGTGTCAGACTTTAACTGACACCCCCCCCCCCCTCCCGGCTTTGCCGACTTCTTTTAAGGCACGCGTGGAACACGAACGTGCCGTCGACACAGCCTATGGTCCCAAGACGGACGGACGGTGAGTTACCCATTACTCCCCGGTCACAGACCCGCATCTACGGTGGCCCAGAGTCGTCTCACGGCACCCGGCGACCGGAGCGTCTTCTGTGAGGGAAACTTACAGCCACCCTTACATCAGCTTAAAATAATGAGAATCGACATGAAATTATCACTGTACCTAACCAAAGTTATTACGATTTATACCTCTTGGAAACTTTAGTATGTTGTTATGATTTACTACATTAATTGCGACCGCGCATTGACTAAGTTCGAAATAATTTGACTTTCTCTATTAGTGGGTTAAAACTATGAACATTATGAACGAAGTGGTGCATGAAATTTTATGGCCAATGCATGAAGAACAAATACGTCGCACTCAAGTTGAAATGACAAGCGTTGAAAGCGTCATCAATCGCACAATAGTCTGTTTTGTTTGAGTAGATTGTTCACTATCCGTCAGATGTGTGCAATGTTACTAACTGTATATTCTATATACTTATTATAACAAACATTCTAATACTCAAATTTATTGATTTTCAAAAAAAGCTACCATTTTTTTTTCACAAAAAAATTTACAATACTTTGCATATTTTTTTTGTACTTTAATTTTGTTTTCTTAAGTTACCAAAAATGTAAGCTCATCATTTCTTAATTTAAACGATAGACAATATTGTTGCCCTCTGAATAAATCTATTTTCGTCTCAGTAAGACCAAAACTTTGAGAGAGATATGATTATCGAAATTATGATTATGAGATTTTAAATATGAGAATATCTGAAAATGGCTGCCAAAAAGCGGGGAAGTGAATTAGACGCGCCTTACGATACACACTTGGGTGTGTATCGTAAGGCGCGTCGCCCACACGATTAACAGTCGAGGTGCAGTTGAGGCGCGGGCGCATTAGAGGCACGCCGTAACAAGATTTTCTTTACAAATGAATGGCAGTGCGCTCATACAAGAGTTGCGGCGCGCGGGCGAGGTGAAGGCGGGGCGGAGGCGACGTGCAGGCACAGGAGGGGCGCTCAAGTGTGCCCAAGCCACGACTCCACCTCTATTTTGACATTTGGTTTTGTGCGTAGCTACCGGCAGCTATCCGCCTGCGCCTCGACTCTACGCAGAGGCCTATCCTCGCCTCGACAAGGCGACGGCGAGGCACTGGTAAGTCAAGGCGACGTCGCGTCCCGCGCCTCAACTGCACCTCGACTGTTAATCGTGTGAGCGACGCGCCTAATAGTATATTAAAACACTCGTTACATAAGTATCTAGAATATCGCTAGTCCATGACCGGACACAATTGGATATGATTAAAAAGACGATATTACCGGATGAACGAAATTATTTTACTAATTAAAAACACAGTCGTATTTCTGACTGTACATTGTGACAGCCATGTCAAAGTGAAACAAAGACAACGCATCAAAACCACCTGCCGGTGTTGCGGGTTGTTCGAAAGAGATACCGCGGCCCCGGAACATAAAGGGCAAAAGAAGGAACATGGGTGGGTTTTAGTCAGTACAAGCCTGGCACTCCCCCTCGCTCCGCCCAAAGCAGGGGAAGTTATTTGGTGATTTAACATCTGTAAAAAAACAAATCGCATCAAACCATTAATCAGGAGTCGACGTTAAGGGCATCGACATAGTGAGAATGCTCTAGTCATTTGATGGGACACGTGGTACCACACCATTATCAACAACATCATTTTCCATCCTCCCCCAAGCACTGCCACATCGCCCGGTACCTTGTTTCTCGTTTCCAGAAAATTTCCACGGCATTTTATCAGCAAGGGGTCTCAAAACCGGTGTTGCGGGTTGGTCGAAAGAGATACCGCGGCCCCGGAACGTAAAGGGCAATAAAGGAACATGGGTGGGTTTTAGTCAGTAAAAGTCTGACACTCCCCCCCGCTCCGCCAAGAGCGGGGGAAGTTATTTGACATTTCCCACCCCAAAAAAAAGGGGTCTCAAAAGGCAAAATTTATCCCCAAAACAAATGAATAAGTCATAATCGAATTCACTTATAAATCAGAGTAACTAAAAACAAAGTAGAAGTTATGGACTAGGTATAAAGGTACGATAAAATATTCTCTTTTCCATATCATGTAAGCACGTCATTTCATTGAATGCTCCCACATCTTATTACCTAACGGTTCCAACAAACCATCTAAATGTACTGGAGGTTAACGAAACGTGACATCTTTATTGTTGAGGCTTTTCTCAGAATTACATTTAGTAAACAAAAAAGTTTCAATTTGCGACGGCACCCACTTTACGTTCAAATAAACAACAGCTTTTCATCTCGACTTTTATCTTAACCATTTTACACGACATCATTGCAATTTTGTACCAATTCATATTTTTACAGACCATTCCATTTATATGAGACGTGTAAACTGCATTCAGAAAATGAGTTAAGTTTTAGTATCTAACAGAAAGTCGTAATGTTAGAGAAACTTTTAATAATATGTGAGGGTTAGCGATAAAAGCCTGACAAAATGGATGTCCACGTATAAAGATGAAAGGATTTTTTATGAGTAATAAAGATAAATATGCCTAAATCCACCAGCCTTCTCCACATTGTCCAGGCTTCTTAGCATATCACCAAACCACACTAAACGTTTTTTTGTAACGCAACATTTTTTTTTTATTTTGAGTTTAATACTATTGCTCCCATGAGTCTACGTGTTTTAGTTTGTTAAGCAGTTTTCGAATTGTACACAATCAAATGAATATGCTCAATTTTCCTATTCCCAATGAGACGGTTGAATTTCGGCTTTACATTTTGGTGGATCAGTGAGAAATTTAGAGACAGTAAAAATGTATTTGAAAAGCCAATTTACCCTTTAGGCAAATATTTTGCTGGATAAATATGAAATGTAACATCATTAGAGCTATTAACGTTTAGACCAACCCAGAATGTTTAATTACTGTCATTTAAATGTAAAACTTTTTGTCCACTCTTGAACTTTCAAGCACTTGGTAAAACTTCGTTTCTTTTGCAAATAATCCATTACGATTTTAATTATATTTTTTTTTCGGTAATTCCTATGTTTGTCCACAGACATTCCGTAGCAAAATTTTAGTATCTCAACGAAACGATCTTACCAAGATCTTGTTAAATATTACGATTTAAAAGAGCGTGGAGTTTTTTGCCTTTTCTTCTTGATGGAGATCGAAGCTTTGGGATTGGGGGGGGGGGGGGGGCAACTACAATACTTTCACAAGTTAAACTGGCTTTTTTTCGGGTAGAAAAATATCAAATGACGTTCCGCTCTGAGTGGAGTGAAAGGGAGTGTCAAACTTATGCTTACTAAAACCCATCCATGTTCCTCCTTTTGTTCATTAAGTTCCGGGGCCGCGATATTTCTTGCGAACGAACCTGCAGCCGAAGTTATGTCTTGTGATTTGGACTGTAGCTTTATTCTTTTGTGTTTGTCATTTAAAGTGCCTATAATTACTTTGATTTTAAGACTCACGTCTCCCTCTTTCTGCCCTAAAGATTTAGTTGGTGTATCTCAACAAGCTTGTTACCGCCCGACATCAGAAGCTTTTAACACCAGTTACGTCTGGAATCCGCCATGACACCTCAATATAGATTTGACAGTGCATCTCACACCACTATCTTATCAGCCTTTACGTAGGCGCCTATCAAATTAACATATGAGAACCGTGATAACAGATATTTGCTAACCACTTGTCGAATTTCACTTACCTGCTTAAAACGTTTGCTTTGTTCCCAATTCTTTGACATTTCCGCCAGGGAAAGAACAATGGCTGATTAGAGATTTGGGGTTAACGACCCGGTTAGCCTTCGGGATTGGTTCAATTAATCTTATAAAGATCGTATTGGGAGCATAAGTGTTCCTAAATAGAGGGCAATGTGGCACTTTCAGCGACATTACACTCTTCTCTCTCTTTTCGGTTTTAATCGTAACACGAGCGTACGATGTTAACTTATCGGGCACGTGACTACAAACATAATATTATTATGTACCGTTGGCACCCGTTAATGTTATTAACAAAAAAGGTACTTCCACATTACAGGTACTTCTGAAGCACAATAACCATTGCTTAAGGGCACGTTAAACCTCAGGTCAATAATCACATTATTGGAGAACTGTAAATATTTGTCTATCTTTAGTAGTAGAGTTCCGTAAAGTTATAGGGCCTGATTCATAAGGCAGTACACCTGGATACGGCCCGCATTGTGAGGAGGTTCCTGTCTCTGGAGCCACCGATAGCTTGGCTTCGCTCCCGATATCGGCACACCATTTTTTATATTTTAAATTATAGATAATGATAGATCAATCCCAGTACAGCGTGACATGGTATTCCTCGAGAAATGGTACCTCAGAATCCAAAAGATTATATTTTAATTTACATGGTTAATTATTAACAGTTGGAGCTAACGAAAGTGTGTTAAACGAATGCCTGTTTTCATATAAGCTACATCTAAATAAATGGGTTGATGCGCCTTTATTTCAATGTCACCTAGTGCTTGTGGAGACGTGCAAGTATTTTAACTTAAAATCATTACGTGGCAATATTCTGTTAAAAGTTATTTACAGACATTTTTTCGTAAACTATATAAAGTTTAATTTTTTTATGTTGTTCAGTGTCTTTTGACCTTAAGTTTTGACAGCGCCAAATAATGTGACTTGACAGTTTCTAGAAGTTTTAGTTTTTCAAATAACTTTTTGTTCCACGATCACTGTGCTTAATAATAGCTAATTTCATAAAGAAAACAATTTCAGTTTTGAAATAACCTAATAACGGGTACTACTTCGATCACGAACTTGGATTATTTTACATCAAGCTGAAAAAACAGGGCATGCGCGAGGACACGCTTAATGTCTGCGTCGAATTTTATACTTGGACCTAAGGTTCAAAGGGGCGTGCCAGGGCCACCGCCATAAGAAGGATATCCGAAGGAACTTCCCCCGCTCCGCCCAGAGCTGGGGAAGTTATTTGATGGTTTACAATCCGCAAAAAAAGTACCTAGGGATCAGATAAAGTTTGGAAGGTGTTTGCTATAGGTATCTCAGTTATTATCAGGAGGCCGGGCGTTTGTAGGAGGCCGGGCGTTTGAGGGAGAGAACATCAGGCCAACCCAGCCGCCGCGTGAGACGCCCAGGGCGCCGGGCGCCGCGAGACGACTCCCGGCCACCGTAGATGCGGGCCTGTGGACGGTGAGCAATGGGTAGCTCACCGTCTGCCCGTCTATTGACGACAGGCCGTGTCGACGGCGCGTTCGTGTTTCACGCGCGCCTCAAAGAGAGTCAGCAAAGCAGAGGGGCTTGCCAGGGCCTCCGCCTGCCGGGGTTGCGGGTTGTTCGAAAGAGATACCGCGGCCTCGGAACGTAAAGGGCAACAGAAGGAACATCGGTGGGTTTTAGTCAGTACAAGTCTGACACATGCCCCCCCGCTCCGCCCAGAGCGGGGCAAGTCATTGGATGATTTCCCACCCGAAAAAAAAAAAGTTGTTATTTGTATGGAGATGTCCGGTGTGTGTCCGGAGCCGTATGCCTAATTAGCCCGTGCAAAAGCTTTACTTTTAGTAGAGAAGCACACAAAAAAGTTACTAGTATTAACATTTATAGATTCTTTATACACTAACGATGTTGCCCCCCTAGTAATCCAAAAAGTTTATGATATATATAATCCTCTTTTCGAAAGTAAAATTCACACTTGACCGCTTATTTGTAGGTACTTATAATCAAGGTGATAGTAGGTAAGTGCCGAGAGCGACATCAAGTAGATGAGTGGCATTAATCAGAGTTCTATTCATGTTTGTACTATTTTGTTAAAGAAACTGTAGTGAAGGTCAATGCCCTAATGACAGATTGTTGTTGAGGTTGACGTGTATTGTGTTTTTAATATAATAGAAGTTTGTTTAGTTATGTTGGTATAATTTGGGAGTAAGTAAATTAGGTAGGTACTGTTCTGTGGTATGAGGTTAACTTTGAGATTGCACTGGTGCCACCCATATTTTTATACTTCACTTCACTTTTTTATTTAATGGCGTTTGTGGAAAGAGACACCATAATTTTGCCAATATCACGTAGGTACTATGGTAGATAATCAAACGCTGGAGATTATATCAGTAATTATTATTGTTGTATAGAACACAGCAAAGAGATTAAATGATTTAAAATATTTCAACAAACAAATAATGAACCATTTTCTGCACAGACATTTCAGACAGTGTTCTAAGAAAAGAAAAAAAAAATATACTTAAAAGCATAAATGCAAAAGTAACACTGTCAGTAAGACACTAATTAATTGTGTCAGTAATTTTTTTTATGGTTCTGTACCTCAAAAGAGAAATACGGAACTCTTATAAAATCACTTTGTTGGCCGTCTGTCTGTCTGTCCCTTTATTTCGGGAGCGCGTGGAGGTATCGTTGAAATGAAAACCGTATGCTTAAATCTATGTTCCCTTGAAGATTTGAAAAATTAACCCTCTTAGTATACGCAGTCAAAAGATTTCGCAAGTTAGTACGGAACAATCGGTGCGCGGGTCTGACTCGCACTTGACCGTTTTTTTTTGTTAACCATGTTAAGCTGAACGAATTCTCTAGGCAAAAGCTGATAACTAATAAATTACCCATTTACCAGTAGCTTGGGGTATTAAAACATTAAGGTATAAGATTATTAAAACAAAAACACAAAATGAAAAAAAAAAACATTTAATACACCCAAATTTCTATAGTAACAGAAAAAACACTTTAACAAATCCAATAAATTATAACATACTTTGCATAATCACAGTAAACTACATTCGACTTTTCTGTGAAACTTTTAGGAAAACCGACAGAAGATCGGGATTTACGAAGTTCCCCGATTGTAAATCAAACGTTTTGATTTATTAATCGTTCAGGTGGAAAATGGAGGCATTTTTCCCATTTTCGTCTTCCCTAACTGTTCTGTATAAGTTCGTCACGTGAAAAATTGGATTAAAACGTTTTCTGAAAGCCTACATTTTCCTTCAAAATATTTGCATTTCCTTTTTCTCAACCTGATTTTAGTAGTATTAGTTGCGCCGCAGTTAGCCGCGGTGAAAAACCTTTTTTCGGTAGCAAATAAAGCCTAAAAAAAACATTCACCTGTATAAAACTAATCTGATGGCTTATAATTACCTTTTGAGGTATAAAAAGTTACTTATATCCATCCTAATTTCTTATGGTGTTAATGGTTATCGATCGATCGATCCGGAACTAAGCGACGAGTTAGGCATCTTCTATAAAGTCTTAAATTAGTTCTTGTAACGTGCTGACAACATATTAAGTACCTATTCCATCGTTTGTACAACAAACGAGAGACTCCTAGTCAAAGTCACAGGCCATACTGGGATCCAAGTATTTGCTTTCAAGTATTTCTTTTAATTTTTTTATTGAAACGTTGTGAGATATAAGTAATTGACTCATGGTAATAATAATTCTGTACCTATTTTTTTAGTTTAGGCACCTGTCTGTCCCTATGTTGGCAAGTAGCGAAAAGCTAGTTGAGCTATCAACTTTTGACAGCAACTGTACCGTTTTCGCTGTAGCATGTTGTGGGTGATATTAGATGACAAGCCATGTTTAGTTGTAGTCCTTTAAGATTACGATGTTCAGAACCATTAAAAATCTAAAAGGTACTATATATAGACTAGCTTTTGCCCGCGAATTTAACGCCCGAATTTAACGCGAGCGAAGCGCTCGCGTTAAATTCGGTATAACACGGTACCTGCTACCTGCAGTTTTTCCCCTTGCGCCTTATTGATTTGTAATTTGCAACGCTAAGTTTTCCCTTTTCTTCCCTCGTTCTCCCTCATACCCCGCTATTTTTTTTAAATAGCCTATGACCGTCTCCTGGTTCCCAACTATCTCTGTACCAAAATTCATCAAAATCGGTTTAGCCATTAAAGCGTGAAGAGGTAACAAACAAACAAACTCACTTTCGCTTTTATAATATTAAAGTAAGGATATTATACATATCTATACATATTATAAAACAAAGTCCCCCGCCCCGCGTCTGTCTTGAAAAATGTCGAGACAACATTTTAATATTATGCCAGAAATGTTTTGTGAGTAAATATTTATTTGCCCAAACGTGTTTTCGATACAAAATGATTTATTTCATCCAACCACATCGACAATGAATACCAATAAGGCTCTTTTTGAAAACTCCATGTGATATTTCCAACCCTTTTGTTTACAAATAATTGATTGAATATCAGGCTACGTTTTTTATTGATTTGGTCGTGAATTTGTAAAACTAAACAGTACAAAATCACTATCAAATAAAAATAAATAGAAAGTATACTAAAACCGTTTGACCTTTGTACAAAATTTACGATATTTGGTCTTATTTATTTGGGCGTAAATATAATGATAGAGTAATAAACTCGTAAATAATAAGCTGGAATCGAACGTCGTAAAAAGTCTACCAAATAAATCTTCGATTGAATTGATAAACACTTGACTTTCTACTAAATAAAATTATATTTTTCAAGGTATTTTGAAAGACGTCATAATATAGACCTATTTTTTATTCTTAATAATTAATAAGCGGTTTTTGTCGACATGAATACGCCAACTCCATTGCAGCTACGACTATGACACTATTAAACTATGATAAAGATAATAAAAGTTAGTAGTACTAGACAACATAATTATTTTGCTACATTCGATAATAAACCAAAATAGATGAATGAGCCCAAGATCTAAAAAAATAAACTAACCTCCCTTATCAATTAATCTCTCTCACTTTTGTTCTTAATACTATCCCTTCAGCAAATGTTGCACCGTTTCTATTTTATTGCATACTCGTAGTTTGAAGACGCTGCCTTTTGCATTAAGAAAGCAAATTTTACTGATGGAAAGTGTCCAGAACGAAGTTTAAAAAAGCTACTTTTACGTAACTGCAGGTCAAATTTGTTGATATCAAACCACACGCACACGGGGAACACAAGGATCCGTTTAGTGGCCATGTCGACGTTGCGTTCGTGTTCCACCCGTGCCTAAAGAGATGTCAGCAAAGCAGAGGGGCCGGCCAGGGCTACAGGCCCGTTGCGGGGTTACGGGTTGTTCGAAAGAGATATCGCGGCCCCGGAACATATAGGGCAAAGGAAGAAACATGAGTGGGTTTTAGTCAGTAAAAGTCTGACACTCTTCCCTGCTCTGGGTTTATAGGTCTAAGTTAGTTGATGATTTTCCCACCCGCAATAAAAAGAGCACACGGCGATGTTCAGGATATGAGGTGGTGTCAAAATCTTCGATTTCAGTGCTTTCACGTAATAAGGTTTTCTTACCATTTTATTACTATTTCTCTTATCTTTACTGGAGCATATAAAATATGCATGTCTATGCAAAATTCAGGATAAGACTTGCTGGACCCGAATATTTAGCGCTTTCCTAGACTTTATTCGCTATAAAAGCTTTATTGGATTTTGTTTGTTGTCAACTTAGAAACCGCTACTATGGTAAGACATTCTGCATCGTCGGTCTAGTGAGCATAAGGTTCTGGGTTCGATGCCAATGTCGGGAATAGTGTTATTAGGTTATTCCATTAGGATTTTTTCAGTAGCAGCCACGTAGTCTGAATGTGTGCACGGTTGATGGCAATAGGCTCACCCCCTATTACATGGGGCTCTAACATAACTGGTGAAAGTTTGCCTCCCCTGCGCTAGGCGGTCGTGGTTGAGCTATAAGCTGCCTTTTAAAACTTCAATTTCTTTTCAGTTCGCCGTGAATATACCATGATTTACTTTATGATTTTATTAGAAATAAATAAGAAAATTTAACTTGAAATATGTGATACCGGGTGGCAACTCTGTCCATGACCACTGCCTATGGTTGCTGTCTATGATTTTTTATTACACGAGTGTTCTTAGAAAGTGTACTATATGAGAATAAATAAATCAGTTTTTCTATCGTCTACAATATATTATTTTCGTTAAGAAGTTAATTACCCAATAGATTTCACTAGCAGTCTATCGCGGTTTCACCCGCGTTTTAGGTTACTGCCCTGCTCCTGTGGGTAGTAGCGTGATGTTATATAGCCTATGTCATTTAGTAAAAATGTAGCTTTGTAATGATGAATGACTTTTTTAGATCGGTCATGTCAAACAAACAATCAAATCCTTCCTCTTAATTATATTAATAAAATAAAATATTATAAAGTGTAGATTTCCAACAATTTTATTAATTTATTTCCTTCGCATTAAAGTGCTAAACAGTTTAACTCAGATTTTTCACAATGTTTAACATCATTCTACTTTTATCACGAGTATATTGACCTTTGCCTCTAGAGAAAACTGCAGAAGACGAAATACTTGCAAGATGTTATTCTTAAAAGCTGGGATAGCTTTATTCCTTAGAGAGAAAACGTAGAGAAGCTATCTTTTTAAAGACCCGTCTTATTGAAATTTCTAAATATTTACTCAACTTTTTGGCGCCAGAAAGGTAAATCACTTTCGATATGTAAGAGGTGACCAAACAGATTTAGATCAAATACAGATCGATAACCAACACTATATATTACATACATATTGTCCTTCTGACCGTTTTCGGCCACTGTGACTAATCACAGCAGAGATTAGCCATCTGCGCTGGAGATATTATAGTGCTCAAGTACGTGCGCAGACACAGGTGCACTCTCTGTTCCCTCACGCATTTCCGATGGGACAGAAAAACTGCCGGATAGAGATCAGGCGCAGGACCAACGGCTTAAGGTGCTTTCCGAGGCACGGGGTATTTTACCGCCAACTTCCAAACTCCAAGCTGCTGCTGTAAAACTCCTAATCGAAAAACCCAATAAAACTTATTGTCCAACCCGTGCTCAGCAGACGCGCTTGCGAACGCAAGACCAACAACACTATAAGAGCATCAAAAGATGAAGCGATATCTTTAACACAGTTATGAAATTCGCCCGTAGACGTACGAATCAACTTCATTATGAAGTCGATTCGTACGTCTACGGGTGAATTTCATAGCTTTACGTTTACGACAACAATTTCCACAAAGACTTTAGGACCTAGATAAAATTACTTCTATCAGCTAAAACCACTACGGAAAACATAAAAATGTAAGGGACCAACTAATCCACTAATGAACGCACCTATTACTATAAGAACCTACCTCTAAGATTCTGTTCTCAGTGCTTTGTACATGTATTTAACATGTAGTTTTATGTAACATCTTATTTCTATTTAGTTTACCTTAATTTCCCCATTTTTATTTAAGACAAAAGCTCCACACTTACAACATGACACCATTTTTTTAGGGATGGAATAACATCAAATAACTTCCCGCGCCCTGGGCGTAGCTAAAAGGATTGTCAGATTTCTACTTACTAAAACTCACCCATGTTCCTTGTTTTGCCTTTTATGTTCCGGGGCCGCGGTATCTTTATCAAACAACCCGCCTCCGTGGCAGGACACCCACGCCTCTAATATTCTTCTTCCTTTATCGTGTGGTGTAGTGCCTTACCTAGTGCCAGAGTTTTATGATGCCTCTGACTTGACTTAACATGCCGTCGAGAATCTCTCATGCCATGTCTTTGGGGGTCGTAAATGACCGGAGAATTATAATACGTTAATAATATGAATTAAGTTACCATTCGTAAAATGGTTATAAAATTCATAATCCTTCTAATAATTCTACTAAATATTATAAATGCGAATGTTTGTGAGGATGGATGGATTTATGGATGTATGGATGTTAGTTACTCTTTCACGTCAAAACGGCTGAACGGACCTTGATGAATTTTGGCACAGAGGTAGATTATAGTCTGGAATAACACATAAGATACATTTTTGCTGCTTTTTTAACTGGCGAAGCCGCGGGCGCCAGCTAGTACAATTCATAATATTCACTGCGTCCGTAACTATTTTAGGAATTTTAACGAAATACATATTATTATTCTGTTATTTTTCTCCTAAAGCAGTCATTTTAAACCCCTAGGTCTGGCTTCTGGTTTTTCACTATGTTTGCCTTTACTAAATTAAGCATAATAAGTAATAATTATAAAATTTGCACATAAATCACACAGTTTCGAGTTGGAACACTAGGGTTTTGACATGGTCAGTCATACCACAAGGCCATCACTCTTATGACAATATCAGTACATCTCTGGTCAAGAGAAACATGGAGAAGTACAGAACACACTATTTTCACACACATCGCTACTAATTTCTAAACAAAGTCTCTGCGTTTAAATTATGTAAGTAATTATTTGTAATTCAGTTGGTAATATTGTTATCTTAACTAACTTAAGATAACACGGAGCGTAATAAGATTGCAAGGATTAGCTTAGCTTTCAGGATTTTAGTTTCTATATCAGGGAAGTGTCCCTTAGCTTAGGATACCTTGGGATTACCCCTTGGTAAGTCTGGTTGTCAGACTTTCGGGACACTGACTAGCTGTAACGACTGTCAAATGACAGCCAAAACTAACGCCTTAGCGAGTTTTTCGAGGCAAGGAGGAAACTTTGTTTGTAAAAGGTGGTCAGCCATCCATGGAGCAACCTAGGCAAGCGCGGCTTAACTTAATGATCGACCCGAGCGCCTGTTATTATTTAGCCACGACCCAATAGTTATATGTGCAACAAGAGAGCAACGTTAATTTCGTTGCGAGTGCTGATTTTGATATAATAATCATGGTGTAATAATTTACATAAAATATCGTAAAATTATTTATTTTACAGTCTTTTAATTTTATGTTATTACGGTTTTCCGAAAGTAACAATGAAAATGCGCGGCTCTCTTGATTAAAAATAAAAATGCTATTTTGTCTCACGCAGTGAGGAAAATCGCGTTTTGCCAGCTGTTTTCACGCAGCAAAACGTGCATGTTTAAGCTACTAAGGTGAAAAGTAATTTGAGTTCGACCCCATAATCTCCTTCTCGTAATTGGGGGCCGTAACCTCTATACTGGAGCTCCACTGTTGTATTATCTGTGGACTTTTGCATAAAACAGCTCAACGGGTCGCAACGCACTAACATGTCCACCCCGCCTGTTAGTATGCGATAGTCCACACAAAATGTACGAAAGTGCTTTTGCAATGTATTGCGGTCTGTCTAAACGACATCTAGTCTTAATACTTTTATACGAAACATACGTCCTCGTTAACATAACCAATCTAGGCTCATCTAAAACGTCAATTACCATAAGAATGGCTTTCTCCAGCTTCTCAATTGATACTTAACTCACACAGCACCACCAAAGAGCATTTATTGTATTACTTTACAACATTTTAACAAAAAGGGACAGATCAAAGAAAATTGTATGAATAAAGAATTGCGTTTGGTCGATAAAGCTAAAGGTTCGAAGTTCAAAATCCCGGCCTCCTCATTATAAGTTGGCATTTTACCTTGTATAATTTTATTCTTGTGAAAAAATCTTTTTTTTTCTGGCGAATAAAACCTTTGAAGCTTTGATGTAAGCTATTATTTATTTTCTAAAATATGTATGTAAAATATACATATATATTACATACATATTTTAGAAAATAAATAATAGCTTACATTATAAACTAGCTGTTGTCCGCGACTCATCATCCGAGTGAAATGATAACAATATAATTACTTACCCAGTTGAATCAGATTTTGTTAACAATATTGGGTTCGAATATTTTTACACGGAATTCTGGATTTCTATTTTGTTATAAGAAATCAAAGTAGATTTATTTACCTTTAGAATATTAAGCTATCTGTCAGTAAAAGTCCCGCCAAAATCAGCCAAGTCGTTTCGGAGAATAGATAGACAGGTTTTTTTTTGACAAAAGTGCCATATTCTTTCATATGCATTCGGGAAAATTCTGTTATTTGTATATTGATGCATAGATAGACAGGTTTGTAAGGAGGAAAGAAAGGCCCAGCCGTGGGAAACTTGACAGAATATTAAAAAAAATGATGCAAAGATACCTTGCCGTCTTTCTCTTACTTTCTTCTTCTCTTTTATTTCTCAGAACTCTGTCACCTCATTAGCGTCAGTATTTACATAGCCTAAGATGCAAGTGGAATTGTACAACAAGCAAGACAGGACGTCTACGATGTGTCTCTACAATACATTTTCCCGTCCAAGTGTTGCACAGATTTGGATGTTTTTTTATTTGTTTTTGTTGCCCTACACTAAGAATTTCTCTTGAATCGTGGGTGCGTTTACAAACATTTAAACTCACATACACAAACAGCCAGATCCGGAACAACTATCTGTAGGCTATATAAATATTTGTTCCGTGCGGGGATCGAACACGCGACACGCAGCGCAGCAGTCGATCGCTCAGCCACTGCGCCAACCGTGTTGTCAATTGTGTTGTATTGCGTGTTATTTTGCACGCGTGTTCATGACCTAGGTAAGAACATATAACTCTTTCTATCCCGGTACTACTACCGGGGAACTACCGGGTAGTTTCTGTTTCCGACTTCCACTCGGGTAAAGGCGAAGAAAAGATGGTCTTAAAGAAAATCTCTTGTATTCAAAGAGTTAGGTCGAGCGAGAAAGATGGAGGTTGTAATTCAGGGTCCTGTGTAGTTTGTTAAAACAAATTGGATATGCAGCTGGGGTGGTATTCCCCGACGAGCCGGGCAGAAGTGAACAGTAATTGTAGCGATATTCTTATATCCCTTAGGCTGTTGTTAATGGGTAAATAGGCCAGCGGTCTATTTCTTTAGAAACCGGTCTATTTTTAGGGTTCCGTACTTTCAACAGGAGAAAACAGAACCCTTATTGGATCACTTTGTTGTCCGTCTGTCTGTCTGTCAAGACCCTTTATCTCGGTAACGCGTAGAGGTATCTAGTTGAAATTAAAACCATATACCTACTCAAGTTTGAGCTCCCTTGGAGTTGTGAAAATCAACTCTCTAAATCTACGCAGTCATAAGATATGGCCGTTTAAGTCGCATGTTTGTACGGAACCCTCGCGAGTTCGGCTCGCACTAGGCTTTTTTTAGGCCTTGGTCAGCCCAGGAACAATTTTCCGAGACTAAAAAAATGTGCTTAAGAATTGGAACTAGTTTTCTAAAGCAAGATTTCAATCATGAAGAAGATAAAATAAATGTCACTTACACTTACAAAAAGATGTGTCTTAGAAATATAACTGTGCCAGTTAATCTAAAACGGTTGAATTTTTATTTTGGAGGACACTCTTACAGTAACATAAATATTGAAAAGTTAATTTTAATTCTCTTATAATACCACGATTTAGCTGAACTTGTCTTAATTAGTTAGTTTTAGCATAAGGGAGATACGATAAGGTAGCCCGCGAAATTCTAATCCTAATTCGTTTTTCAAATTAGCAGTCATTGTCAGATTGTATATTGCTTAAAGTATGATTCACAAAAAATATGGTTTTACAGAGTTATAATAATTAAAATCAACAATACAAATGTCTCATTTAAACCCATTGTATGTCTATTTCATGAAAAAGTCGTTCAAAAACTTCCACCGTCATTAACTAATAGACGGTTTACTGAAAATGTACAAGATTTTGCTATCATCTTAGAACATTGAAAGTTTCAGAACTTTTACAAGCTTTTAAGCTTATATTTTCATCCCAGGTGGTCATTTTGTTATCCACCTTTTAATATTCAACCTATCTCTGCAATGCTTCTTTCGCCTCCCGGGAGTTAGGTTCGAAGATCCATGATAAAATCAAAATGTTTAGTGTTTATTCATATTATTATACGAACAAAACTTGGAGTAATAATATGGAATATATACAACTAAAATATCTCGACTCGATCTACAGTTGTTTTGGGGTCTAGCTGTTTGTGTGAGAAATTCTTAGTGAGGGGGAACGAGGTTTAAAAAAAGACCGAAAACAAAGGTTAAAAAAGTCTAAGCAGTTGATGATTGTAATGATGTTTGTAAACGCACCCACGATACCCTCGCGCGCGTTAACACGGGTGTACAAGAGAGTTGAGTGCCCATCGCGCAATTGTACACACAGGTGTACGAAAGTGACTTGCACCGATTGGCTATTTTTTCTGTGACGTATATTTTCAAGTTGCAACCCGTTCTTTATTTGATTGAACAGAATAGTTCATTCGCTTTCTATTAAAATATTTTCCATTGACAATATCGATACATGGAATGAAGAAGATTGAAAAAAATAAAGTGATCCGTCATTCAGCTATCTGTCACTTTTCGAGCCATTGTTGCGTGTGGTTGCGTGCGGACGAAAATCATGTTTCCAATTAGAAAACGGAGAGTAATCTTATAAGATTTATATAGAATTACTGAGAAATAAGTGTAGATTACGTTGCAAGTGTTTGTTTTTGGAAAAGTAATAAATATGTGAAAAAGTGACGAAACTTGTGAAGATGCGTATTTTTTTCCGTCATGGCCGTCGTATTTCGACTTGTGTTAGTGCAAAATTTATCTCGAAATGCTTTGAAATCTACATAAGTTGTTAGTTTATTTACCTATAAACTTAATGAAGTTACTACAAAATGATATAATTGCATATTGTTATCATAATCGTTGTTGAAAGAAAATAAACCGGTAAAATGGCGCCAAAGTCGTAAACATTGCCTATAGTACAGACAGCGGCGAATGCGGCTAGAATGGCGGCTTTTTGTTGAGTTGCGGAAAAAGTGATTGTGTCGTGTAATTATTGTGTTTTGATGTGATATGAGTAATATTGTTTTTGCGCAAATGTATGGACTATCGTATTCAAGTGTTTTTTTCGAGAATATGTGTGTGGTTTTGGTGTAATGTGAGAAAGTTAAAGGATATGTGTAAGAAAATTTGCAAAATGCCAATTTATCTCGTCGCTACGAAGTCAGCTCAGTTTCATTTATTTATAATCTTACACAGTTCGATAGGAAAACTTATTGCATATAATTATCAATATAACCAAAAAAATTGCGTTTTTCTCAAGGTCAAACCAAAAAAAAGAATAATCGAAAAATCCTCGACGCGTGAGGCATCTTGGGTGAATGTTCGCGAACGTTCGAGAGGATACAGGAGAAACTCCTATTATGGAGAAAGTAAAACAAAAACCTGGCCTCTTGGCCAAGAGCCTCGACGAACATCTGTCGAAACTCTCCTTTGGCGGTTGGATTAAGGGCCTAATTCAGAAGGCAGTACTCCTCGATACGGCCGCCTGCATAATGGGGAGCTTCTTGTCTCTGGAGTTTGAGTTTGTGAGTGGAGTTTGATTTACCGGTAGCTTCAACCCTGCTCCTACTATGTTATATTTTTGAATGTTTTTTTTTATACGGGGTTATTTGTAAAACACCGACAACTTTGCAGGAATGTATTACAATCATCATAATATTAAACAACAACTTTTGTTCTATGATTATTTACAAAATTTTATACATTTACCAAAAACAAATCTTCAAGATTTCTGTGTCCTATCTAACACATTTCAACTCCGTATTTTGCTGTACCTACATACCTACACCGCCGCTTGTAGGTACGTTTGCTTCGCATAGATTTCGTAACATTTAGAGCGTTCAATTTCAATATTTTTATTTTTGTATGAAAATCTGATGAACTAAAATATGATAAATGTTTAAATGTCCTAGAACAAAAGTTGTTGATTATGATGTTAGTAACATGGTCCTGAGACGTTGCCAGTGTTTTACAACACACAGCACAGATTATAAATGATTAATATAGTATTAATTTAATCAATGTGTGAGCTTAGCATGGAATTCGAGTTTGTGGTGAGATTTTGGTGTAAGATAAACAACGGGTCGATAAAAATAAACACAATGTCATGTCAGATATCTTGCGAAAAATAATGCAAAAAGTTTGCATAACAATTTCTGGGTATTCTTGTAAAAAAAATATCGGTGATTTAAAAAAAAACAGCGTTCCATACATTTTAAACGTGTTCGAATTGCAGTTTTATAGGAAAAAGCTATTTTTAGGGTTGTACCTCAATAGGAAAAAACGGGATTCTTATAGAATCACTTTGTTGTCCGTCTGTCTGTTAAGGCCTTTTATCTAGGGAATACGTGGAGGTATCGAGTTGAAATTAAAATCGTATACTCAAATCTGTAGTCCCTTGGAGCTGCTAAAAATTCAACCCTATAAATTTACACAGTTGAAAGATATGACGGATTAATACGTAATAACCGTTTAGCGTCGGTTCACCTTGTATTAATTAGAGACAAATGATGACAATCTCCCAAAATAATATTTGCATCCGACACCTAATTTAAAAGTAGTCCAGACAAAACATTCCTGAACAAGTGTTCATCAGTTTCCGAGGAACGTGCAGGAAAACGGACATTGCTCTTTGTACAATGAATGAAATAAAATTATTTTTATCCACGAGGATATTCCGCATGCAATTTACGCGAATTGTATAAGATAAGAGCATGTGGGGCGTATTATTATAATTAAAATGTTTTTATCAAAACCAGTGGCCTTCCAATTTGACATTGTATCTTTTACAACTGTATGATAATGTTCCAGTTGTGTCATGTTTATTTCCTTCCTTCCTTAATTTTAAATCTTGGATGATTCAGAGATTTTTTTTTAATTGTTTTTTGTGTAATTGTTAATTTTTTTTGTGCAGTTATCTAATTTATTTGCCTATTCGGTTGTAAAGTTTTGTTTTTAATTTTGTACATTTAGTGCTGTTTTTATATTATTTGCTAAGCAAATCAATGCAGCAAAAAATTAAATTACATAAAGATGCCCAACAAATCTTGCTTGAATTTGTAACTAGTTGACGGTGATAGGGTCGTTCCCAATGGCATGAGGACGATGTTATATAGGAATTAAATAAAACTGGCTTAATGTGACAATACTACTAGTAATAATTAAAGTATTCTAACTCTGCCTAAACCTTCAGGGATCAAAGGTGTGATATTGTAATATGTACCTTACAAACATGGTTATTGAACATTTATTTACTTTAGTTGCCAAAACAAACTCAGTATGTTACATAAAATAAGTCATCAAGCAGTTTTCAAGTACTCTCATACCCAAAACTCTGTCCTAAATAAATATCTTCAGGTTATAATGTAAGTTTTTGTCTTAATTTCAAACATGATCCCTGGGTCACGTGTAGGTAAACTTAGTTAAGGGAAAAAGTATAAGAAGGTACTAATAATATATCTATTACTAGTACCTTCACTATCACACTTTTCTATCAAGGCGAAAATTTGTGTTATGTGTATGTTTGTTACTCTTTGTCGCTAAAACTACTTAACACGGTTGGATAAAATTTGTTATTAAGATAATTTACATTCTGGATTAACACCTAGACTTATCTAATTATTATTAACTAGCTTTTGTCCGCGGCTTCGCTCGCGTTGAATTCGGTATAACACAGTACCTGCTACCTGCAGTTTTTGCCCTTATTGATTTGTAATTTGCAACGCCAAGTTTTCCCTTTTCTTCCCTCATTCTCCCTCACATCCCACTTTAAAAAAAAATGCCTATGTCCGTCTCTTGGTTTTCAACTATCTCTGTACCAAAATTCATCAAAATCTGTTTAGCCATTAAAGCGTGAAGAGGTAACAAACAAACAAACAAACCAACAAATTCACTTTCGCTTTTATAATATTAGTAAGGATTATAAATCCGGTGATCATATGTTTTTTTTTTTCAAGTCAGTTATAATGTAACACCGGTAATCTTAGTTTGCAACCAAGTCTAATTTTGCTCTGAACTTAGACAAATACGTGGGCGTACATCAATCTAATTGCAAGTCTAGTGAAAGCTAATCCGTCTGCAAAGTTTTACTACACACATGTAGTCATTTTTACGACACCACATTGTACATAAAATGTTTATTGGTAAACCTGTTCAACTAATTGAGTTAGAGGTATGTAACTATTTCAAAAACCACATTAGAAGTAATGAAATGGGGAATTAAAAGTCCATTAAACTATTTAGTGATGAGTAATTATTGATAAGGGTTGGTTATAACAAACCAACTCTTTTGCATAACAACACATGACTGAATTGAGTATTTAAATTTGAATTGAGAACTAGTCAAACTCTACTAAGGGCCTTCAGTTTGATTTAGCACTCGAAATTCAAAATTTCGAACACACAAGTACAGCTTGACAAATTCTATCAATTACTCAATTCAGAAAACAGTGATTAGTTTCTCCAAACCTACTCGTAAGGTTTCAATTAATACTAGCATGTTCACAAGTAACAACGTAAATCAAAAATATAATGAAGATTCTCCTTAGGCGGTTGGATCAAGGGCTGGATTCAGAAGGCAGTACTCCTCGATACGGCCTGCATACGGCGATGCGGCCTCGATATGGCCTTGGGAGGAGGTTCCAGTCCTGTCTTTGGAGCCCTAACTACTTGTAGTGTGTACTACAATGTTTATATATATTTTTAATGTAATTTTATAAAACATTTTAAAATATACCATACGAATATTTTTAACTAATTTAAATAAAACAAAGTAATGTACTAAACATCGGCGTCGAAGTACTCCTTCACGCCGCCGTCATTCGGTAACGTGTACAGCAGAATATCCACGTAGAATGGAACTCCTTGGACAAAGAAAGAGCCAGCCAAAACAAATTTTCAATTTTCTTTTGTACCAAAGATGCGATTTTGTTTTAAAATTCAGATCTACCTACATCAATCTTCAGCAGTCTTTCACACTCTCTTATTTACGAACCTGTGCTCAAAAGGGTACTGTCAAAATTGGAATATATTTTCATATAAACTAATATTTTCATATTGTGATAGTGTTTTTGTAGATGTATTTTTGGCCATTCACGGCTCGGTCTTGTGAAAATGTTTTGTATTAAAAAGTTGGGATCACAAGTTCATTACCAAATGTTTAATCACAATATAGAATACACTTACCATATAGACACTATACACATATCACTTACCTCCTTATAACATGTTTTTTTTTTTCATACATATACAGGATGTAACGGAAAGGGTATATACATACCAATAGCGAGGCTTCTTTTTTTTTTTTTTTCTTTCTTTCTTTCTTTCCTTTTTTTTTTCTTTTTTTTTTTTTTTTTTTTTTTATATTTAGCTGAAACCCTTGCGATATCGTTTGATAAGCCTTGAAGAAGCCTTGCACTTGATATGTATATACCCTTTCCGTTACACGTTGTATATATATATTATTTTTTTGCGGATGGGAAATCATCAAATAACTTTCCCCGCTCTGGCATTTAACATAGTATTTTGGAAGCCTTACTATTACGAAATAATTCTTAACTCAAAATAGAAACCGTATTTCCCCAAAAAATTGCTTTTGAATGTTGGTAAGTGTTTACATGGTATTGAACGTGATTGTTCATACGGTTAAAAATAAATACAGTATTAAACTGACAAGTGATTACAAAATCATACTGCAAAATATCGTAATATCCACGCCGTGTGTACAGGGACTAAAAGTAATCAAATAAGGAACATACCTATAAAACGAGAACTTAAGACTATTAACTAGAACTCTGTAGTGATTTGGAAAATGGTTAATGATATTCGTTAGACACCAGATGTCCTGTTAAGCTTACCCCAAACAAATATTTCACTGGTTTAAGCAGTTCTAACATTTACGAAGTTCCTCTAATCGCTTTAATGCGGAAGCGCTAGGGTAGCCCGTGAAAATTAAATTTTCTTACGTTTTGATAGATAGATAAATCATTTATTTGATGCAACAAAAGAAACAATACAGGAATTAGCACAAAAAATATATCAAACTGAGAAAACATTAAAAAAAATAAGATAGAAGTTAGATTGACCCATAGACAATTCGATACATCATATACATTTATAACGGTCGCCCACTACTGGGCGGTGTGTGTCTCAAGGTTTCACAGCTCAGCATAAATTAATCAAAAAGCCCTATTTATTTCTCGCAAATCACAAAGCATAATTTTACATTTTCTATGTAGTAGGTGTGTTACTTTTTCTTATAAGTAGGTATATTATGTTAGCAGTAACTTTATCTAATCTTATGTAATTAAATGCAATGAAAATGAATGTAAATTGCAAAAAAAGGTCAAGTGCGAGTCAGACTCGCGCACTGAGGGTTCCTTACAAACTTGCGACATAAACATTTGTATCTTTTGACTGCGAAGTCTTAAGGAGTTGATTTTTTCACAGCACCAAGAGAGCGTAGACGTAAATACATATATGGTTTAACTTGAACCCGATACCACCACGCGTTTCTGAGATAAAGGTCTTGACAGACAGACAGACAACCCTTTTGAGGTACGAAACCTTTGAAACGTAAGAAAAATTAAATTTCCCAAGCTACACTGGCGCTTCCCCCTTAACCAACTCTAATTGTTACGAAGTTCCTCTAATCGCTTTAAGTTAAATTGCTGTTTCTATAAGATATAATGCAAGTGCATAACTAGTTGATTAATCAATGTACTATGTCAGGAAAATTGAATTTTCTTAACAACATTTTGTAGCTAGGGAAATTGCAGTGTTATCCTTACTATATCCTTACTAATATTATAAAAGCGAAAGTGAGTTTGTTTGTTTATTTGTTTGTTTGTTACCTCTTCACGCTTTAATGGCTAAACCGATTTTGATAAATTTTGGTACAGAGATAGTTGGGAATCAGGAGACGGACATAGGCTAATTTTTTCTTTAAAAAAAATGGTATGTGAGGGAGAAAGAGGGAAGAAAAGGGAAAACTTAGCGTTGCTATTACAAATCAATAACGCCCAAGGGGAACTGTGTTACCCCGAATTTAACGCGAGCGAAGCCGCGGGCAAAAGCTAGTATGTAATATTTTTACCTAAATTGTTTTAAATTAGTGGGTACGGTAAGCAGCACGCCACTGATAAACCAAACAGCAAAAACAGATCTCGTATTCTATTCAAAGTTATTTTTGTCCAAAGTTGCTATTATTAGTTCATTTTTCATTTAGGTATGGAGAGCAATCTTTACTAATATTATTAAAGCGACAGTGAGTTTGTTTGTTTAATTTTTTTTAAATAAAAGTGAGAAATGAGGGAGAAAGAGGGAAGAAAAGGGAAAACTTAGCTTTGCTATTACAATAAATCAGGCACAAGTGCAAAAACTACAGGTAGCAGGTACCTGCAAATCTGCTAAGGGGAACTGTGTTATCCCGAATTTACACAAATATACAAAAACTAGAAAAATATATTCTTTGGGTGTTCTAAAGTTTATTTAAATTCTTTATTTGCATAAAAACATGGAAAATATACAGGTTTTATAGTTAGCACAAGAGTAGAACCATGTTTAGCTATTAGAAGTATACGTGCATGCCAAATCAAGTCATAACATGGGTAGTCATAATTTATGTTTATGTTTCTAGGGAGTAGAAGTTATGGGTATTCAGCCATTCCAAGAATTAATTTTTGTTCAGTTTATAATTTAGGTTTCTAAGTTCTCTATAAATCCTTACTAATATTATAAAAGCGAAAGTGAGTTTGTTTGTTTGTTATCTCTTCACGCTTTAATGGCTAAACCGATTTTGATGAATATTGGTACTGAGATAGTTGGGAACCAGGAGACAGACATAATTTTTATTTTAAAAAAGTGGGATATGAGGGAGAACGAGGGAAGAAAAGGGAAAACTTAGCGTTGCTATTACAAATCAATCAGGCGCAAGAGCAAAAACTGCAGGTCTGCTTAGTGTGTTATATAGAATTTAACGCGAGCAAAGCCGCGGGCGAAAGCTAGTTTTATTATAATTTCTTACACACATCGTTAGACATCGTTTAGACAGGCAGGCTGACAATAAGCACTTATTCAATATAAAACAAAGTGGTATAGTAGAATATTTAATCTAGACGTCCTTGCGTCTTGCGTATCACATCAGCACTAAGCGTCCCCCAACGCTATGAGGGTGTTCAAACTTCTGATTATATGTTCTTGAAACATAACTAAGATAATCTCGATTAAGACACCTTTCAAACAAAAAAATAATAATCAATATTTCAGGAGCTCCGATGCCATATACACATCAAATTTTTAACATCGATTTTAGGTCGGGGGTTTAAAATTAAACAAAACAGTCTCCGTAAAGACCCACCCTTTTCCGCTTCCTAGTGTAGTGTAGTGTAGTGTAGTGTAGGGGTGTAGAAGCGGCGCAAACTCCTCAGCAAGACTTAAGTTTAAGAGCTTGTTTTTTATTGTTTGTATTTCCTGTGCGTGTCCTAAATAAGATACCTTCCTTTTTAGGGTTCCGTACCCCATAAGGTAAAAACCGAAGTCTTATAGGCCACTTTGCTGTCCGTCTGTCTTTCTGTCTCTGGAGGTATCGAAACGAAATTATTAACTAACTAGTTTTTGCCCGCGGCTTCGCTCGCGTTAAATTCGGGGTAACACAGTTCCCCTTTCCTGATTTGCAAGTACCTGCTACCTGTAGTTTTTGCCCTAGCGCCTAATTTATTAGAATAGCAATGCTAAGTTTTCCCTTTTCTTCCCTCTTTCTCCCTCACATTTAAAAAAAATAGCCTATGTCCGTCTCCAGGGTCCCAACTATCTCTGTACCAAAATTCATCGAAATTGGTTTAGGCATGTAGGCGTAAAGACGTAACAAACAAACAAACTCACTTTCGGTTTTATAATGAGTTAGGAATAATAAATGATTACTAATTAAATTTATGATATAATTATAATACCACTCATATTTTTACGTGTTGTGCGTGTGTGTATGTTCTAACCCATTTTATAAACTATAAATAAGTTCTTAAAAATGTATAAATATAAAACAAAAAACTGGTCTTACAATGTAACTTTAGGTGTCAAGTGTAACTGTAATACATAGGTTTAAAACTAAAATTGTGTAATGTTGTAATATTTTGACATTAAGATTATATTTAATTTTAACACTTGCTGTGCCCTATCAGGGTCCATAAATGTACACACACATTATAGTACGCAAATAAATGAATATGAAATTTAAAAAGAAGAAAGAAAACAAGCCATCTACTCAAGTCTGTGGTCATATGTGCTGTAAAAAAAACAACCCTCTAGGTCTATGCAGTCAACAGATGAATGCATGCATGAAGTGAAGGCTGTTTATGTCGCAAGTTTGTTCGAAACCCTTGGCGCGATCTCACTCGCTCTTTGTCGGATTTTTATTCTATAGTTTCGATCGTTGTTTTCGCTAAAACGGCTGAAACAGAATGACAAACCAGGTTAATAAGTTACTGTTACCTGCGTCCACTTGTATCTAGGTCGAAAATAAACCAAAGAAATAGTTTCCTTAACAGCCTTTTTCCCCTACGATTTCCTACTTGAGCCTCAAGGTAAAAAATGTATGTAAACAAGTAAAAAAATGTTTTCAGTCCAAAGCTTTTCTAGGGCATCATAACATAGTGAACAAACAGAAACCTATACATATTCAGAGCGTTGTATGAACAGAAAAGTTGGTCGAAAAAATGGCTGCAAAAACTTTGGATAGATCGTCGTGTTTTTTCCAGGTAAAGTTTAGACCGTTGAAAAACTATAAAAGAATAACAAAAGTATCGTGTATATCAGATTGAAGGTACTTATTGTAAGGGTACTCCCGTAGTAAAGAAGGAAAAGGGGTAAAATAATTAGTTTTTTTTAAGTCGACACTGCTTTTTGGCTGTTTAAGGGCGCGCTGAAACGATTCGGACACAATAAATTTATTTTCGTTAGAGCAATGTTCGGTACTTTTTACGTTCCCTAAACTTTGTACGGAACCTTCTGTGCGCGAGTCCGACTGGCACTTGTCCGTTTTTTTAAATAACTATAGGCTGAGTAGAGGACGCGTTCCTGCAATAAAGGTATCGTTGGAAGTTTTCTATCTGACTGTACAATACAGCATTCTTATTGGATTAGGAATTGCCAGTGGAAAAAATATTTTATACTGAAATGTTTTCATTCGAACATTGGGTCCAAATTATCAGCGAGCCAAATAATGCTGTAGATGGTTTTTTTTGCGGATGCGAAATCATTAAATAACTTCCCCCGGTCGGCCCAGATCGGGTTTTAGTCAGAACAAGTCTGAACTTGTACTGACTGAAACTCACACATTCCTCCTATTGCTCTTTATGTTCCGGGGCATCTCTTTCGAACAACCCGCAATTCCAGCAGGTGCTGTAGATACCTTATTAAAGCTTCCAGACATGCAGGGAGTCTTGAAATGACTGCAAACTCTGATTCACACTGCTGCCAGCAGTGTGGATCCTCTATAAAAGAGGGTGGACTATCTATAACCCACTAGTTTTTGGTTATACTATATGCCAAATTCCTCACTTCTCAGTCGACCGACGACAAGCAAGTTGGGGCCATGGCTGTATTAAATGGAAAATTTAGAAGTCCTTATTTAGCCTCAATTTACCGTGCCTCGGAAAGCAAGTTAAGCCCAAGGTTCCAGCTGTCATTTGTAGATTTTTGGCAGTCGTTACATATAGACAGTTGCTCGAAAGTCTGACAACCAGTCTTACCAAGGACCTACTAATCGAGTCTTAGGAAGGATTGTATACCCAATTATGAACTGTCTTGTGGAGATCAGATATGCAGTCGCTCCATGTAAAATACCGCCTCCAAGTAGAAGCCGACCCCAAAAGCTAGGAAGATGACGTTTAGCCTTGTAGCGACACTACAATAAATACTAAACAAAAAGAACTGCAGCGCCATCTATGCCACAGCTGAAGTTAAATTTAAGAGCCGAAACCACCGAATCATTAAGTTTTGTTCATAATTTCCATTTCCGTTGTCTATGAACAAAATACGTGTAAACTTGTGAACAATGCTTCGATTCTGACGGTAGTTTTCAATGCGACTTCGCTTTCCGCTCCTCTTGCTTGTTTGTACACAAAGCCCATTTCATTTTAGCAAACATAAACTCACTTTGGTCTTTATTTGATATGTTTAGACTTGATAATACGACGTTGTTTGATTTATATTATAAAGTATTTTTTTCAAAATTAAGCTTTATAGGTAATTCAGACATTAAAAAACCTTCGAAATTACTGTCCCAAAGAAATTGACATTGACGTGACATCGTCCGTGTCATTTATAAATCGAGTTTCTCGTTCAGTTGTATTTATTTATTTCTGTTTAGTGTGGTTACTGGTATCAGAATTTTTATGCCGCCCATAAGCATCGGACTTGACGGTTGTGTTTATCTTTAGGCTTCCTTTAGGGGTTAAATAGTGAAAGTAAAACGGACATTAATTCCACTTAATTAAGCAAAGCAGTTGTAGTCTTTAATGATTAGATACCATTTAATTTGATGATTGTAATGGGCAACTACGGTACTTTCACAAGTAATTGTGCTTTGTGACTGGGACTGTAGCTTCATCTTGTTTTTGACATTCAAAAGTGCCTGTAACGGTCTAATTGAAATAAATGCTTTGAGTTACCAAAGCCAGTTAAAAAAGACACGCGATAATAATTCCCATGCAAATCTGAGAAAAAAAATTAACCTTTTTTTTTTTAAATGCGTTGCCCCCACTCTAGGAATTTCTCCTATGTTGTGGGTGCGTTTACAAACATTTAAACTCACATACACAAACTGCCATCTTGATTTTCGAACTATCACTCACTCTGTGAGTGGTATAAAATAAACCTAGTTTTCAGAATCGAGTGTCTAACGTTAGTATCGTGCATTCGTTGGAAATGTGAAGGCAATATTTGCATCAATCGTATCGCACTTGTAGCTGCCACATCAATGTTGCTGTGTAAGGAACGCAGAAGTTCTAGGTTAAAAAACATCTGTATCTGGCCTGTATTTCGCGAAGGTGTCGGCAGAAACATGATAGGCTTAGGTAAACCTAAACGAGTGGAAGAGAGCAAGCTTATTGTCCATTGATTGGCAAGAGTCCAAAGTTCAGGGCAAATAGCTATTTTTTTTTTGACGAACCTTTATCAAAACTACTTTATAAATGAATACCTGTATTTGACTGAGACGTGAAGAACAGAAAGGCAGCTAAAAGTACCTACTTGTTATGCTCGCGCCTCAAATCTGTTTACGTTTCGGAAATTATAACCTCACTTCTGACTCACTATACAAAGGTAAACCTTGAACCTTTGAGGGTTAATTTTGCTTTCTAATAGCCATAAGATAAACATTCTCCAACTTGAAACAAAAGCAGTTAATTACAAGGCACATCGTATAATTATAACATTACCCGCTTTTACTCGCGAATCCGGCCGCGGATGTTATATTATTATATCTTGTACCCACACACAGAATAAACGGATAAAAATACACATCTAAATTAACTGTGTGTCACTAGTATTGTGACAACAACTGCAGAAAATAGCAAATTAAAGAAATTGCTAAGAGCAGGCCGAGACAAGACACGCCGTGTCAACGTCGCGTTTGTGTTCAACGCGCGCCTCAATGAGATGTCAGCAAAACAGAGGGGCCAGGACCACTGCCTTCCGGGGTTGTGGGTTGTTCGAAAGAGATACTGCGGCTCCGGAACACAAACTGCAAAAGAAGGAACATGGATGGGATTTTGTCACTAAAAGTCTGACTCCCGCTCCGCCCAGAGCAGGGGAAGTTATTTGATGATTTCCCATCCGCAAAAAAGTGCATTGTGAGAACTACTGCAGAAAATCTCAAATTAAAGATATTGCTTAGAGCAAACCGCAAGTTAGCACGATGCAACGATTTTCGGTGTCCAGTTAAGGCCGTACCCTACGCAAATAACCTTGAGTATTTGCTTCCCTCTTTGCCGCGCAGGAGTGAGTGAGTGAGAGCAGTAGTGAATAATGCCTATTTTTTGGAATAAAATCTATATAAAATTAAGTATTGGGTTTTTGGAAAAAAAAATTCTACCAAAATGTTCATTATAGAATTGTGTATCCATTAGTGTCAGTAGCAAAATTAAACAATGTTTACTTTACGAGGAGATGCATTTTATTGATATTTTTTCTCATTTCGGGGGCTTTGTTGTAAGGAGATTTACTAAATAATGACTCAATAAAAATAAAAACTAAATCTACAATAATGGAATCAAGATTATAAAGAAATTTAATGTATTTTTTTTGTTACTTAGTTCGTTTTAAATAACAAGTAGATAGCTCTAGAAAACTGTACAAAAACGGCTTGCGCGGCGTTTTGGTCGGGGTGGCGCCTTAAACTGACACAGCTTCCTAGGTTGACCAGCGAGTTAATTATGTCTCCAGAAACATCTCCGGGGTCCAAGGAGGTATAACCCAGGTCATACTCTACTTCTTTTACTACTGAAATCAATAAGAAAAGGTTACAGATAGACCAACAAAGTTTTGTTCGCATTTACAATATTAGTATGGATTATCCGTGAATGACTTCCATTTGAAATTTGTTTACAACGGCACTTCTCTTTTTCCTGTTTCGCCATAATGTGCACTTCGTTGGTTCTGCATTCTAATAATATCTTACAAATTGGATGCATCGTACTGCAGTACTAATAAAGATTAGGAAATAGTTCCGGTGAAATTTTCATACCTGTTTCAAGTGGATTACAGCGCAGACTAAAAGCATTTTACGCAATAATTCTGCAATAGTAGTTTAACATTTTGTGGTTTATGGTTATTTCTACTTTGTGTACTCTATGGGTAAAAGAAATAAAGGTTATTTACTGGTACTTTGAAAGCATTAAGAGATTAGAAGTGTAGGGTACCTACACTTCTAATCTCTTCTATCAAATAACTTACCCCGCTCTGGGTGGATTTTACTGACTAAAACCCATCCATTATCCTTATTTTGTCCTTTGTGCTCCGAGGCCATGGTATCTCTTTCGAACAACTCACAAACCAGACAGGTGGTGACCCTGGCAGGCCCTCTGCTTTGCTGACATCGCGAACATTTGCTGAAACCGCCGAACGCGTCATAGACACGGCCTGTTGTCACTAGTCGGACAGGCGGTGAGCTACCCATTGCTCACCGTCCACAGACCCGCATCTACGGTGGCTGGTAGTCTTATCGCGGCACCCGACGCCCAGAGGGTCTCCCGCGGCGGCTGGCTTTGGTTGAAAATCCATATAGGTACCTAATAATAACCAGTAGATTTTTAAGAACTATCCTTTTTTTTCGGGTGGGAAATCTTCAAATAACTTCTCCCGCTCTGGGCGGAGCGGGGGGGCGTGTCAGACTTTTACTGACTAAAACCCACCCATGTTCCTTCTGTTGCCCTTTATGTTCCGGGGCCGCAGTATCTCTTTCGAACAACCCGCAACACCGGTTAAAAACTACCCTTAGATAGCATAAAAGTCTCGCTCGGACTCAGTGACCTTTGTAATGTGAGAAAGGACTAACAGTTGGAAAAAATCCGAAGACTTTCTAGCCTTTTTATCTTTCATAACTTTGTCCTATTGAAACTACGACATAATAAGTACGGTCAGTGCCTTGTATTACCTGATCCCCCTTCTGATCAGCTACCCTACCATGACGCCTTTAAGCAGAACTTATTCCGCTGAGGGAAAGAGACAGAGCTATACAGGGTGTCTAGCACCATCTCTTTCACTCAGTGGAATAAGTTCTGCTTTAAGACATCATAGTAGGCCTACAGTAATAGTCTGAGATTCCCCCCCGCATCGCCCAAAGCGGGGGAAGTTATTTGATAATTTCCCATCCGCAAAAAAAGACGAGTTAGGTAATACAAGGCGATAACGACGTCTTGGCAGCTATACAATTTAAACCAAAAAAGTCAACCTCACTTTGTAATAAATTAAACAACCCAGACAGTTGTGTATACTTTGCAATGCTTTATTTAACACCAAGCTTTTGTTCATTTTGAAAGTGATGTAGTGGTATATTATACTTATTAACTAAAAAGGTAATATTTTTTTTATTATTAAAAAAACGTTGCCCTTGAGTTTCTCCTGTATCGTGGGGGCGTTTACAATCATTAAAAGACATATACGCAAAATGTTAGTAAACGCACCCACAATATATGTATAAAGATGTAAAACAACGTTTAAAAAAAAAGTATAGAATTATTATCGTTATGATGAAATCAGTTGAGCTTTGTAAATAATACGCATAATACTTTTAGATTAAATTATTTGCATACGAATAAAATTAGCATGCGTAATTAGGACTTTCAAATTATCATTTCATAGAACATATCGAAACTACATATTTTGTTTTGACTATGCGTCATTTTCGTGAACGGTCTTTCTCAGTTGGGACTGGTTATATCTTAGCTGCCACGGTTTTTTTATTGATATTTTTGCTGTGAATCTGGACGCTATTAATGTACACGATACACTACGTCGTTCTCACATATTTGTTTAGTTTCAACATGCATGATGGAACCATGAGCTTGTAAACATATTATGACTAGCTTTTGCCCGCGGCTTCGCTCGCGTTAAATTCGGGGTAACACAGTTCCTCTTGCGCCTTATTGATTTGTAATAGCAACGCTAAGTTTTCCCTTTCCTTCCCTCTTTCTCCCTCACATCCCACTTTTTTTTAAAAAATAGCCTATGTCCGTCTCCTGGTTCCCAACTATCTTTGTACCAAAATTCATCACAATCGGTTTAGCCAATAAAGCGTGAAGAGGTAACAAACAAACACTCACTTTCGCTTTTATAATATTATTAGTAAGGATTTAAAAGAGGCAACTACAGTACTTTCATAAGTGATTACGCCTTGTGACTGGGACTGTAGCTTCACTCTTTAGTTTCTTATTATCCAAAAGTGCCTGTAATGGTCTAATTGTAATAAATGCTTTGAGTATTAAGTTCAGCTCTTGCCGGTTCTTCTCTATAGGAAACGACCAACCCGAACCGTGCACCTTATCTCGACGTTTTATAAGTGCCCATATAGGCCAATGTGAAATAAAATATTTTGATTTTGATCATTTAGCAGTGTAAACACGAGACGATTAATTATTCCAAAACTTCTATTTCTTACATCAATCTGCAATCTACTCCAGCAAAGTGACCTAAGTGTCTTAAAGTCACAACGCGGCGACATCGCGTCTGCGATCCTAATACATATCCCATTAACTGCTCCCGAAATGGAGTACAATAGTCCTAATATTAAAATGAGTGGGCGATAATGGGGCCCAAGGACGTAACTAAGGGGCACCATAATACTTAACCCTCATGGGGCAAAGCGTGGGAAGTTCCTTTTACAAGAAAATGAAAGTACTTTGAAACTCAAAGTGCTTTTTTCTGGGAGTATTGTTTCGCTCTTTCTTATAAAACAATGCGATGCATTATGGGACTTTCTTGTTGACTTTTAAATAGCTTTCTTCGATGGCAGGCCTTGATACACAAGGCTGAGAAAAAAAAGAAACACGTCGTTTATGCAAGGAGAAAATTAAATAACTGAAAATGTACCTATGCTTCAATGGTTCAGTTATTAAGGAATTGTGAAATCTTAATTATTTTAGTATTAATACTAAATATTTTTAAAGCATAAATTTCATACTATTCACTAATCAACATTTCAAAATAAAATTTAATTATTAAAATTACAGTACAATATTAGTACATTTTTGTAGTCTCCAAAAAAGGGACATGATGTTATACCAATGTCATGCATGTCTGTGATTTGTGTTATTACTTTTATAATATACTAGCTGTGCCCAGCGGTTTCACCCGCTGCTCACTTAGGAGTATGAAAAATAGATGTTGGCCGATTCTCAGACCTACCCGATGTGTACACAAAATTTCGTTTAAATCGGTCCAGCCGTTTCGGAGGAGTATGGGAACGAAAATTGTGACACGAGAATTTTATATATTAGATTGTTAATAGTATACCTGATTTTGTGTAATTATGCAGTTGGTGTGCTTATTGTTAAATAAATAAATTATTTAAACAACTGAAAGCATGAAATTAGTTGTTATAGTAAATAGAGAGGTACAGGTGGACATATGAAAAACTGGTTTATAGTTACTTTGTTTATTTTCTATATGTTTCACAAACAAAGCTTTAATTAACATACACTGTTTGTCTAATTTTCTGGTTTACTTGGAAATCTACAGCAAACAGTTTGTTTGACAACAAGGTCGCAATTGTTTGACAAACAAACAGACTAGTTTGCAGGGTGCAAATATGAAATATTGCGCTTATTAAAACAGATGTAAGTTACGAGAAATTGATTTTCAAAATCTATGCTTTCTACTAAGGGCCTGGACCTGATTCCACAGTCTCTACAATATAATTATGTACCTATAATTAATTATATGTACAATATAATTTTCGATTTTCAAAAATGGCCAGTCAATGAAAAGAAGATAATTTCGATTCTATGGACGTTGTCCGTCTCTAAATATCTTTGGGCAGAATCAACAATCAACTCACATGTCCAGGGAACGTATTGACTCTTGGAAATTACACACTTGGGCCCCATAATTAAATGCATAAATCGTGGTGACCATCCACGATTTACGATACTTAATTATGTCTTGACCTGACCTGCTTTGACTGGGTTTTCACCACGACATCAGCATTAAGGGTTCAGGTTGTGAAGACACTATAAAAGAAAAATACTGTAAATATAATCATTGTCTATGCTATTTTTTGTAGCAGTTACGGAGTATGGATTTTGACGACATGGTTGGCGCAGTAGCTTTGCGATCGACTGCTGCCCTGCGTGTCGCGGGTTCGATCCCCGCACGGAACAAATATTTCTATGTCCTACAGATAGTTGTTCCAGGGCTAGCTGTTTGGGTAAGAGAGTTTAAATATTTTTATTTTAAACACGCCCGCGATTCAGTAAAAATGCCTAGTGTGGCGCAATGCTAAAAAAACATCTTTCAAAATGTACTTTTCAATTTTATATATATCCTTTATAATCATTAGTAAAAGCGTTATATTAGATCTCATCCCAGCACGTTTTTTCGAAGAAGTTATTGACGAACCACATTCTTTTACTAGGACATCTGTAGCTTCATAAGCTGTGTCGCCACAAAATATGTTTTGAAATTTTTCCACGGCCGCGATTCTCACACTGATGCATCTAAATCAAAGATGTATCTCAAGCTAGTGACTCATCAACATCTAGTTATTTTACGCTGTTAGGGCTGGAACAGACTAGTCTTTAGTATGATAACCTACACGTGCATGTATGGCGCCTCCGCTTGCTCGGATAGGATAACAAGGCAACGTTATGCAGAAGGTTTGGCATTTAAACTCAATGTTCCATAAAAAGTGGTGTGGGTTTTGTATGGGACTAGTTGTTCTTCATAATCTACTTTATTTAATACTGATTTGCACCTGTGTTCGATTATCAGAATAGGGTCAGAATGCTGGGCTGTAAAAAAAAAAAGGTGGATGAAAAACGATTGCATGTAGCGGAGATGAGAATATTGAGATGGAAGTGTGGAGTGACAAGAATGGATAAAGTAAGGAATGAGTATATTAGAGGAAGTTTGAAAGTTTACAGAAAAAATGAAAGGGAGTCGTTTGTCTTGGTATGGACATGTAATAAGAAGGGATGAAGCACATGTGACTAAAAGAGTGATGGATATGAATGTTGATGGACGGAGAGCGAGAGGAAGGCCAAAAAAAGATAGATGGATTGTGTAAGGAATGATATGAAGTAGAAAGGAGTAACTGATGCCGTGACGTCTGATAGGGATCGTCGGAGAATGGGAGAAAAAAAATGTGTTGCGCCGACCCCAAATGGAATGGGACAAGGGCAGGAAAATGATGACTTGGGCACTATTATCACGTCCAGAAAAGTATTAGTGGGTTGCGTGTCAGCAGGATTTTTATTAATGAGAAGTAGCCAATCTGTATTTGTGTCCATTTGACGGTAATAAGCTGGCCCTCTATAACATAACTGGCGGACTATGGGTGTATTATTCCCACCTCTGCTTAACATTTTGTGGATCTTAGGCGTGATGTTATGCTGTATTACTTAACCATGTTCCTTCAATCAGGTAACACAACAGATATTTTTAAGTTATATTTATGTTTTTATCATTTGACATTATATAATTTGAGGACACGATTGGTGCAGTGATTGAGCGATCTAATGCTGCGCTGCGTGTTCCGGGTTCGATCCCCGAACGGAACAACTATCTGTATGATCTACAGGTAGTTGCTTTGGGTCTGGCTGTTTGTGTATGTGATTTTAAATGTTTGTAAACGCACCCACGAAACAGGAGGAATTCCTAGTGTGGGGCAACGTTTTTTTTTTAAAGAAAAAATTTAATAATTTAAATTTTATTCCAAAATTCATGAAAATCCGTTTAGCCATTTAGGCGTGAAGACGTAACAAACAAACAAACTCACTTTCGTTTTTATAATATTAGTAAGCATAATAAAAGAAATTATTTATAAATACATACTTACATAGTTGGTCAGCTTTTGTAAGAAGTTGACCTTCTGCTTTTATCTCGCATTTAAATAACCAGCCCGGAGATTATCCTTCTATTTACGTGATGAGAATATACATGCACATGAAACTTATGAATAGAATTATATATTTAGTTGCAATGAAAAAGGAAAATCCTCCTACATAATTATGTATACTGTGAGGCGATGAAAGGCATGGTTATGATTTCGGGGTTGCGGGTTGTTTAAAAGAGATCCGCGGCCCCGGAACATAAAGGGTAAAAGAAGGAATATTGGTGCGTTTTAGTCAGTAAAAGACTGACACTCCCTTCCGCTCTGCGCAGAGCAGGGGAAGTTACTTAATGATTTCCCATATGCAAAAAAAAGGCATAGACAAATGATGATGTACGAAAATCTGCTTATGAAAAAAAAATACTTTTGTTTTTTTTTTAAATGCGAATACTTTGACACTTATATCTGGGGCAGGATATCGAGGTAGAATATAAGACATTCGGAGGGCGAGTCGTGTCGTGGTATGGTCAGTCCCAAGGGAGAAAGGTAACAAGGGAGGCAATTTTGAAGATGGGTCGGCGATATCAAAGCAATGGCAAGAAACGACTGGTGAACAAAGCCGAGAGATATCATCAATGGACATTCATGGAGGAAGCCTTTCTTATAATAATAATCAAGCAATATACATAATATGTTTAGAAAATAATAAAATCTAAAAACAAATTAATAACAATAATTAAAAATTTAAAATATAAGTATATATATTTCTTTAAAAATAAGATAACCAAAACACAAATGTTATGGTAATAAATAAATATGAATTATACGTAAATATTTCGTTCAAGTATTTATTTATATACACATATTTTTAAAATTTTCATAAAATAACGTTAACAAATATAAAAATAGTGGTCTGCCGGTATCGGGTCGAACCTACTCTTGGTTAGAGCTCCAGAGACAGAAACCTCCTCACAATGCGGACCGTATCGAGGAGTACTGCCTTCATTTTTCACACTAATCAATACATTTTTAAATATTTCTTTTAAATAAAAAAATATAGAAAAACATATAAAAATAGGTATCCGCCGATATCGGGAGCTGGGTCCAAGCTACCGGTGGTTAGGGCTCCAGAGACAGGAACCTCCTCACAATGCGGGCCGTATCGAGGATTACTGCCTTCTGAATCAGGCCCTTGATCCAATCACCTAAGGAGAGCTTCGACAGATGTTCGTCGAGGCTCTTGGCAATTAAGCCATTGACCGTTACGACAATCGGCACAATGATAGCCGAGTTCACATTCCACATGTCGACAACCAAGTCACGTGCCAAGTCAAGATATTTTTTTCACTTCACTTCACTTATTTATTTAATGGCGTTTGTGGAAGGAGACACCACAATTTTGCCAATATCACGTAGGTACTTATGGTAGACAATCAAACGCTGGAGATTATATCAGTAATTATTATTGTTGAATAGAACACAGCAAAGAGATTAAATGATTTAAAATATTTTAACAAACAAATCATGAACCATTTTCTGCACAGACATTTCAGACAAAGTGTTCTAAGAAAAATAAAAAGATGTTAACAGTTGTTATAATTTACAACTTTATTTTATTAACTTCAACAAACTTACACAGTTTAAATACAAAACGAGAGAAAACAAGGGAGAGGAGACATTTAACGGATGTGGGAGATATTTTTTTCTATTATTATTGTTGGCCTGTCAGAGATGAAATAACTGTAGAAACTCGACGAAAGCGACTGTCACCTGTCTAGATTCCAGCGATCTACAAACTTACTATAGAACTCCTTGCACTTACTCGTAAGAAACTCGATTCGCAACGACAAGACATGCGGTCACACTTTATAAAGTTAGTTTCCATTCGCTTGTGAAGTCTGTGAGTCAAATAAAATCCGCTAAAGAACATGGCGGATTTTCGATGACCTCCGAGGTTTGCCACGGAGGTATGTAGAAAGTTGGAATTGGAAAATATAGGTACTTATGCCATCTCCACAAGTATATTAAAAGAAAGGTTTATTAAAAAAAGGAAAAATCTTGGGCACTAACTATTGGACATCACTTTGACTTATAATTTTAGCTACAAATATTATATAAAGGAAAGATTTGTATTTTTGTTTGTAACGAATAAACTCAAAAACTGCAGGACCGCTTTCAATTTTATTAGTAAGCTACATTATCACTGAGTATTGTAGGCTATATAACATCACGCTACTATTTTTATTTTTGGTTATTCATTTAACCAAAGACGTGGGTAAAACCGCGCTGGACTGCTAGTAATTAATATGAGTCAAAAACCCCTATTAAGTGAGCTGTGTGAAAAAGAGTCTTTGCCTAGCAATGGGACAGCAATGGACAATAATAGGCTAATATTATTTATACCTTATCGCCACTTTAACGACACTTTTTGCTATAGTTGTAAGCCGTGCGGCGTGCACATGTTTTTAAGCTATTGCATAGCTTCTATCGCGGGCCTTGAGCGCGGGGACCGAATCCAGAAATTCCGTAACGAAAAAAAACCTGACGCTCCCCACTCCGACGGGCACGGAGGTGTGGCTTGAAGACCGTGCATTGTCTAACGTTGTTTACACAATACGGTCAGTTATTTCAATCCCGATTCTAATGTTCTAATAGCGTGTTTGGTAGAGAATCGGATAGTCAATCGACATTACGCTGGATCAAACCCAAGGTCTTGTTTTTCTTTTTGCGACTTCTTTTCATTGGAAGTACTTTTTAAATATTATATTTATTTTTTTATTTATTGTCTAAGTTGATAAAAAAAATGTTTCTTTTTGCGACTTCTTTTCATTGGAAGTACTTTTTAAATATTTTATTTAGATTGTTTTTATTTATTGCATAAGTTGATAAAAAATGCTATGCAATAGCTTTACCGCGGCAGTCCCCGAGTGCCACACGTATTTTTCTGTTTGTCTCTCTCTCTCTCTCTCTCTCTCTCATAGAAAGCAAGCCAGTTATTTTTGTTTCGTCTTTCTATTTCGCATTGAACAGTGTGGTGTCGCGACTATTATTTTTGTTGAGTGTATACATTTTTTTTGTACATAATAAATAATAACTTCGTTCCATCCGGGTGTCCCTTGACACCTCTCAAGTTTTTTTATTAGTGGTACTATTTGATTACATGGTTAGTTCATAATATCACTTGCTCCATAGACACTAATAAAATGACATCACAACTCTATTCTATCAACAAACCAGTCGCATTCACAAAGGAGGTTCAATTATGCGCAAAACTGCATCAGACATGACAGGTGACTCACCAAATGCAGGCACACTTAGCTGAAAGAGCTATTTTCATGATGCGGGCAATAAATAACTGAACCACTGAAGTACTGAAACGAACCCGTAAATCAAAAACGGTTCAGTATGATTCAGTACCGAGTATAGACAGCGAAAGAGATATGCAACGAGGTTCGTCATATACATGTATTTGTTTTTTTTTTCTTAAAAACCGGTGGGACGGTTTTCAACAAAAACGGCTACTTCGCACTCTCAACCACATAGCTACTGACTTTAATCTATTTCATTGTTCTCTGAATGTGTTAACAAAAGTTGTTTTATTTGTAACTAAATTTTCCCTGCGGCTTCGCTCGCGTCCACCCCCCATTTTTGGGAAGTGGGGGGTTAGAAAGAGACAAAAAGTAGGCTATGTTACTCCATCCCTTCAACTATCTCAACTTAAAAAATCACGTCAATTCGTGGCTCTATTTTGCCGTGAAAGACGGACAAGCAAACAGACACACACAAACACTGTTTATAATATTAATTAGTATGGATGAGCTACCAAACGAAATTAAATGTAACCTTGTAATGATAGTCGTAAGATGGAAAATATTAATTTACTGATTGGATTCTATCAAATAAATTATAAGAAAATTTCAACTGTATCTGATGAGGCTGGTCACTTATCTCCTTTGCTGACTGTACTTATTGATGCAGAATTTATGATATTTAAACAAACAAAGAAACGGATGTTTTATTGTATAAAGGATTACATAAATTAGGTACCTTATGATGTATCGTGGGAATGCTTTTGACAGGTTTCGTAAACGATTTAAACTCGGTTGCATTTAGGAAGCAAATGGCCTATATATTAGTTCTGCATGGAGTCAACGAGACAAGTAATATTTAAAGTTTATTGATGTTCAGTGCCTTTAGCAGAAGCATAAAATATTGTGGCTTGCTTTCTATATAATACAAGTATAACGGCAAGTAATTTCTATATGTACATAACGTCTATAGGAAAAAACAGGCCAAGAGCGAGTTAGACTCGCGCAACGAGGGTTCCGTACAAAGTTGCGACATAAGTAAACGGCAATATCTTTTGACAGCATAGTGCATCTTTTGACTTAGAGAGTTGATTCTTTAAGAGCACAAAGGGAATACAGAGTTGATTATGGGGTTTTTTTTTAAACGTTGCCCCACACTAGGAATTTCTCCTGTATCGTGGGTGCGTTTACAAACATTAAACTCACATACACAAACAGCCAGACCCGGAACAATTAACTGTAGGCCATACAAATATTTGTTCCGTGCGGGAATCGAACCCGCGACACGCAGCGCAGTGGTCGATCGCTCAGCCACTGCGCCAACCTTGTCGTCGAAATTTCAACTCAACGCCCCCACGCGTTCCCGATATAAAAGATCTTGACAGACGGACAGAAAAGTGATCCAATAGGGGTTCAGTTTTTTCCTTTTGAGATACGAAACCCTAAAAATGACAATATATGGGCATAATTTTTACGGTAATCTTAGAAATTTGTCAGTCTTACTATACAGTGCGACATGCAACTATTATAAACTTTATTATATGTTTAGAACTAATACTCGGTCGCGGAGACATATTTATAAAAAGAAACGCACACTATGTAGGCAAACATCTTATAAGTTGGGGGATTATATTGATGATAAAAATGCTTGGCTCAATGCTGGTCCTGCTCCACAAGCATAGGGGGTACAAGAGACCCTTCTTGTCTTTGTCTTGTGCCACGCAATCCATCATCGACGAAACTATGCTCGCAAGTTGTAGACCGAATTCGAGTTAAATGGACCGATTGAACCAAAAATTAAAACTCCTATTTACGTAACGTCATCGGACGAAATGAAACAAATACCTACTCCTAATGATTTCAGTTGAATTCATGACACATTATTTTTCATATTTTTTTTCAAATTATAATGGGCTCACACTTGACTTCGATCTTGTATAAGAATAGAGAGATGAGATTGACAACGGGACGAGTTAATCCAAAAAAAGCCTCTTGACTTATATAGATTGCTTGAGTTGGACGACAACGATGGATTAAAGGGGCAGGCAAGTCGTATTCAATTCTGATATTTTTACAAAACGTTGTTTTATTTAATGTAAACTGTCTGGTCGTTTCCCTGTGAGTGTGCGGTTCTGGGATCGATTCCTGAGTCAAGTAAAGTGTTATTTATTGGGTCTAATGGAATCTATCACTAAAGAATTTCTCAGCCGAGAGTTTGAACATTGGTAATGTGACATACCCATAGCCCGAGAGCCAGGATCCTCCTAATTTTATAAATGCGCAAGTTTTTGAAGATTTAAAGATGTCTGGTTGTTTGTCACTCTTTTACGCAAAAACTGCGCAACGGATTTAGGTAAAATTTGGCACACAGATAGTTTATAACCTGTATTAACACAACTAATACTTTTGGTACCTACCGGTAATTCGATCCCGTGGGACAATTATCGAACCCCTTGCGGACGTGTTCGCGGACATAAACTTAAGTATTTTATACCTTGGAGGAAACATGAGCTCAATTAGCCTATCACTTACTCCAAGGACACAGGGAAAGAAGGAGTGGGCCGTAATCGACTACAGGGGCCAGGTGTGGTTAATAGACGTCATGTATCTTTGATTTTTTTGTCCCTCACGATGTTTTCACCTTGGCAACAGTTGTTATATGAAAGTTAGGAAGTTCGTCTTCCGGGAAAAAATACTTGGTTAGCGCCTGTTTATTTTTCTTTTTGTTTTCCTCCATGAGTAATAGAAAATGAGTTGGCTAGTTTCAAACTTCTAACGAAGAATGAATTCGTTTGAATTTTCTTTTCGCTTTTACAAGAACACTAACATCATCATTCGTTCTTGAAAATCACAAATATACACTAGTTTACTAGAAAACTATCAATAATTCAGTTGCTCTTCGTCTGATCTTGATCAATGTTCGATAGGTATATTTATGTTCGATATATTTATTCATGATCATCTAAAATAGAAATAGATCCAAACACAATAAAGAAACTTAGACAGGGTTAATAAATAAATACTAAAATATCTTATTGTGATGTGTTCAAAAGATGAAAATAATAGAAATAAAACATTTTATAACTGTATAAATATTCCTCCCGATCGTTTTCCGTCACGGCGGCCAATCTCTGTGGAGAGTAGCCATCTGCGTGAGAGATATTATAGTGCAGATGAGTTTGCGCAAGCACACGTGCACTCTCTGTTCCTTCACTCTCGTAGTCCGATGGGACGGCAATCTGGCACGACCGGAGATAGATCAGAAGGTTAAAGCTTAACGTGCCATCCGGGGCACGGGGGTATCTTACCGCCACCTTCCTAACTACGAGCTGCTCCTGTGAAATTCCAAATGGAATAATCTAATTACACTTTTTACCCGACCGAATCGAAGCCAAAACCCCGTGCTCAGCAGTCAGTCAGTTTTATATAACTAAGTATTTAAGTGTAATCTTAAATCTTAAATCTGAACTATTCAAGATTTATAGTGACAGCTTTTGGTAATACATTTCATGAAGCCTAAATATACCTCCTGATTGATGAATGCCCGATCAATCTTTCCAAGCAAACAAAACGGACTACTAAACATAAACAAAAGGAAAAATGCGAACTCAAACAGCAATGAAAGTCATACATTTAAACCAGACTCCTTTAACCGCATAATAGTTCATCGTGAAATACTGAAATCTTGCACGTAACTCAAATAGTTTGAAGACTCTTCGTTCATTCAGACTTCAGAACTTTTGTGTTCAAATGACGACATCTAGTGTGAAAGTATAAAACTAAAATATAGAACGTATGACTATTCTTGACTTCTAAAGGGCTATGTTTCTTTATGCGCTGAGAGCTTTTAAGATTATACTTTTCAGTTATTTTATAAGATTTTTCTCAAAGATAAAACAATAACGGTTCTTTGAACATTATTTCGAATTCTCTTGTTTTCTGATTCTATGTTAGTGAAAGTTTTTTTGCCATGTTCGCCTTGTCGACTACAATTTTCTACCCTTTTTATGCTCTTTTTATACCAAAAAATTCTGTATTAATATCGTTTACAGTGTAAATAATTTGCAATACAGTTTATTTATTTTTATCAAAAAATATTCTATTATATTCAGAATAAAAACACTTAAAATTTATGACTTTAGCTTCATCATATCTTTAATGAAAGCCATAAAAACGTGCCCTTTTATTAACAATACCATCTTATATACTGAATTTCAGCCGAAAAGCGTTGATAACATGGCCGAGTTCACTAATAAACAAAACACTACGTTGCCAACGGCCTTAGAAAAAGTAATAAGGTACAAGACAAGTTTAATCCAGTCCCGAAAGTTGTAAAGGAATTTCGGGCCCCTATTTTACGTAGTATATCTTCTATATAGGTAGTGTTTCTATAGACAAATCAGTAACAACGTTTTACGCACTACGAAGGTTGTATTTCGGCCACTTTAGATATATTATCTTTCAAAGATGTTCTAGGTACAGTTACGATCACAGTTCTCTTTCTCTTCTTCTGGACACGAACAGATTCCAAAAGTAATTTTCTCCTACTCTATTGATTATTTTTTCACGGTTTCATGAACATAGTATTTTGGAAGCCATTCTAACCGCACTTTGAACGAGGACTTCGAGACTCCAGCCCAATCCATACTTCATATAGGTTTATACATAAATGTGAAGTGTTTATATGTTTAATTTTTGATGTGTTTGTTACTTTTTTACATATTAGACGGTTGATCGAATCGTAGTGAAATTTGACAAGGAGGTAGATTTTAACTTAAGGATAATATATATTTTCAATATACTTTAATAATAAATATGTTATCACGTTAATAACTTAGAGGACTGAGCAAATATTGCATCCAATTGATTGTCGACATTCCTCGATTGTTTGAAAACTATAATCACATTATAGAATAAAACGGCTATCAAGCAAGGCAAATCGCGAGCCTAACGCGTAAAAAGTCGCGGGTAACAACTAGTATACAAAAACACAATTTATTATGAGTGGATCAGACCATTATTCACAACATTCCTTTTCTATCAGTTAATTCGCTGACTTTATTTTAGGGTCTCGAGTAGTTACTAGATCAGAGCTACCCGTGGAATTTTAAGCACGTTACACTCGAAACGTGAAGGAAAATTTGCGAGACACACACGTGTCCATAATAAATGTTTTAATAGCTTGTTATTTCTTGAAACACATCAATCGAACGGCCATTTTGATGAATTAATTTGTTTGTTTCTACTAGTATACAAGATACAAACTAATCTAATAGTGGAGACGGTCTTTGGAGTTTCGTCAAAACGGGTAGTGTTTTTGGGTTTTATCCATAACGATTAGTGGATCGTCCCGGATTTGTGCCCGTTTAATTTGGGTAAACTACTAATACCTTATCCTGTCCTGTTCTTCATCATACTAAGGAGTATCGCCATAGTATAAAGAGGGGAAGTACGATAACTTCATACAAACGCGTAGCGCGCGGCTTGTATGTGTGCGCCGTAGTATCTATGCGTCGCCGCACGCACACTAAACAAAATCTCGGCTCCTTTCGCGCTGCGCCAGTCGGGGCTAACACTGCACGAGGTTCGCGCGTCACGGCTTTTCGGCACCGCTAAACGAATAAAAAATGCCTGATAACCGCGGGAGAAAGTATTGCTGTGTGTTTGGGTGTCTTAATAATTCATCAATTCCAGAATTGTCTCAGTTCAAATTACCTATTGAACAGGAAAGGTAAGCTACTCACTTATTCTAGCATAATTCAATTTTTTACTTCATAATGAGATACCTACCTACCTACTGACTTCTTTTTGTTGTATTAGCATATTAGTTTTCTATCACACAGAGGAAGTAGAATAGAATATACTTTATTGCACACCAAAATCTACGAAACAAAACTGTTTTACAAAAAGATGTTAAATCTATGGTTACAATGGCGGTCTTATTGCTAAGAAGTACCGCGAGTTATCGCGAAGTAGGTAGGTAGGTAGGTCTACTTTCCCACTAGAATGTTTGTACTTTTGATCTGTCAACTGATTTACCGCTATTGCTTTGTTTACGTTTAGTTGTGCCGATTTCTCAGTATTGTAGGTATATTAACTAAGTACCTAACTACCCACAGTTATGAAATCGTAATTAAAAATAAGTTATTGACTAATTTTAAATTATATACAACATTATTTTTAGTATATGCGAAACCTGAATATAGTTTGTTCAGAATAAGTAACTGAATCGATTCCAATAGTTTTTACACCATGTTATATTTTGTCCCAAAAATATTAATAAAAGGTTACGAGTTGGACACTTAGTAGGCATACGAAATCATACGGCGCGCAACAAGGTCACGGCAGGTCAAAGCGACAGTACCTACGTGCGGCGTAGTTTGTGCCGCTCCGTGGCCGTGTTTTTGTACGGACAGCCAGGTTAAATAACAAGCTTATAACTTAAAAGCTTATAACTTAAAAGTGACAACCCTATGACAGTAGGCAATTATATCGCGAATTGGGCCGGAGATAACCTACTTCCCCTCTATTTACTTTGGTATCGCGTTTTCCGTATCTAGGTTTGGTCAGGTAGGCAATTGTTCTTTATAAATACCTGAATAAATACCTAATATTTACCAATGTTTTTTTTATTCATGTATATAAGTTTATTTCTTAGTTTTGTTCTGTTATTGCACCTACTGTGCTTTGTCTCTGCATCACTCTAAAGTAGACTGGAAAAAAACCCTAAGGCATTAAGTCCGCTTGGTACAGTTTTTACGTTTATATAAAGGTTCAATAAATAAATGAAGACTATTAATCAACCCTTTTTATGCAATTGGGAAATCATCAAATAACTTCCCCCGCTCGGGGCGGAGCGGGTCCCACCCAGCCTTGTTCCTTCTTATGCCTTTTATGTTCCGTGGACGCGGTATCTCTTTCGAACAACCCGCTACCCCGACAGGATTAATCAACCCTGACGTAGTATAAAAGTAAAGTCTTCTCTTTACAGGAAATGCTGTTCCGGTAGTATATACATACCTGTAGCCTTTATCGTTCAGCTCCGAAAAGAATGGATGCAGAAGTAACTACAGCAACGGAAAAACTTTGTATGTAGGATGGACATTGACAATGAGATAGCACTAGCTTTCGCCCGCGCCTTCGTCCGCGTGGCATAGTTACTTTGGGCTAACGCTATCTTTAACCCGCGTGATGATCGAAAAAAAATCTTTCTCTCCTCTTTTCTTTTCTTTTTCTACCCCTTTTCTCACTTTTTTAGGGTCCCAACTATATCTGTACCAAAATTTATCAAAATCGGTTTAGCCATTTAGGCGTGGAGACAAAACAAACAAACTCACTTTCGTTTTATAATATTAGTTAGGATTCCTATTATCCGTATGAACAGTCTGCGAGTCTACTCACACTCATGTAAGACAACGGATAAATAAAACTTCACGAATCTACAGATTTATTTATGCACGAAACTCATACGTTCTACACCCACGTTTCCCGAAATATCTATTTTCAATACATTACACAACATAAAACATAAACACTCACAAAAGCTTTACGAGCATCTGTTTTGAAAAACAACCGGAAAATATGTGAAGATTGTGGTAAAATTATAATATGTTGAATGACGTCATTTGGCGCGGTATATTGCAAATTCTCTAACGTATTTGTCTTGTATCGGATTGCGGAAAGATACCACAGATACTTCATAGTGCATGTTTGAGATATAATGGTGGATTGATATTGACTGCCTTGTTTGTCGAGTGGTCGTACAGTTGTCCTAGGTTCGGTTCCCGGATCAGGCAGTGTTATTGAGTCTTTTTTTCATCATGGTTATAGTTTCTTCTGGCTTCCTGGTAGCTCATGAACGGCACAAGTTTGTGGATATCTCTAATTATTCGCAATCTTATTTTTTGTGATTCTTTTAATCGGTTTTTTACAATTTCAAATCACATATTTATAAAACCTTTGTTCTGAATAGTTACAGTATTGATAGCAACATCTGTGTCACTTGTTTCAAATAGTATTTTTTTTCTATTTCTTGTATAGATTCTTTTTTTATTTATTTTTTTTGTTAATGAGTGGACATTGTTGGCCTTCTAGAATCATAGACACTTGTAAACTTTTTATCTTATTTCACGTTTTGTAAGCTAAGTAATGACTTATTGTCGGGCATACGCTGTTCTTTTATACTTAAGTGCTAATGCTCTAACAACAAAATTGTAAAACCAAATGATTTTAAAAGAATTAATATTTTGATTTTGATCTGAAATTTCTCGGTAGCAGCTATGGAGTGTGGATTTTGTGACCGGTTGACGGCAATAGGGTCGCTCCCTATTACTGGGGACTATTAACATAACTGCCAAATATAAGTGTACTATGCTTCATGGTACACGTCCAGCTCACCGTCCGTCCGTCTATTTACGACAGGCCGTGTCGGCGGCGCGTTATCGCGTTAGTGTTTCACGCGCGCCTCAAAGAGATGTCAGCAAAGCAGAGGGGCCTGCCAGGTCCTTCGCCTGCCGGGATTGCGGGTTGTTCGAAAGAGATACCGCGGCCCCGTAACGTAAAGGGCAATAGAAGGAACATGGGTGGGTTTAAGTCAGTACAAGTTTGACACTCCCCCCCGCTCCGCCCAGAGCGGGGGAAGTTATTTGATGATTTCCCACGCCAAAAAAAAAAGATACACGTCTGTCTAACGCTTTGGGAGTTACAAGCCTGAAATTATGTATGACACTGTTGTTTTGTTATAATAGTCTGAAAAAAATATATAAGTAATATAAAAACTGGAATATCAAATATTTTCTTACTTAAGAACACTTGAAAATCTGTCCGCAAAGAAAAGACTTCGCTGACTTTTTTTTTAATTAAAATTAAAGGCTGTCATTATAAAAAATATCGTTTAAAACTCCTAAGTGAGACCAAGGTTAGGAACCCATGTAAAATTACGAAATAATAATGTGAATTCAAAGTATGCTTAGGTACTCAAAGTGTAGCTCGCTAATCTTAAATATGAATGCTTTTTCCTCACATCTGCCAGGAGGTGGTTTTGGTGCAATAACCCTTCAAGATCGTTCGTCTTAGAATACAGTTCAAGAGAGGACATTTACAGCTTGTTTTGAAGTCTATACCATTGCAAAATGGCGATAAGTCAAAAGGTTTACGTGGTTTTCGACAATTTGCTTTGAATGTCTTTAGTTGATAATAACTCTTTTCTATTTTTATTTGTATGTTGCGTGAGAATTTGATTTGCTATTTTGTTTTTGACTTTGCAAATGTTGGTGTTATTTGATTTCTCTATTTTAAGTTTGTTTTGCATTTCAGTACTATAAAAGTGTATTTTGTTTTATTTCTTGCACGAGAAGCTTGAGTTGAACAACCTGGCTACGAAAAAAAGCAACTTAATATAACGCATATTTATGGTCGTTTATAACTGAGCTCGAGAATAAGGAATCCTAGTGAAAAAACTTAAACCAGAGACATTAGCAACACACCTCATACTACTAAAACTTTTAAATGAAAGCTTATGAAGATGGGTACCTAAATGTATTTATGTTACTCTATATCGCAAAAACGACTGAACGGATTTGGAAAAAATATGGCTCACAGATAGTTTATAACCTGTATTAGTGCACAGGTTACGTTTTATCCCGGTCTACGCGGGACGCCTCTAGTGATACCTAAATAAAGCAGTAGTCAATCAGAACCTTAGGCCCTATGTACTTCAGGCGGGAGGAAACGCCCGGGTGTCATCATTGTGATGATTGCCCGGAGCACACAGTGGCGGTCTGCCCAGCTTGGGCGAAGCACCGCCGTGCTCTCGTAGAGGCGATCGGCGGACCATGGTTCAGTCCATGGTCCCGAGCGAGAGAGAATGGAAGGCGGACACCGCCTTCGGCGAAGCAGTCATGCTAGCGAAGGAGGTGGCCGGGTGATTGAGGGAGAGAACCTCAAAGCAAATTGGAGATACTCAACAAATAAATAGTCAATATCGAATGTCTAGAAATAAAAATCCAACAACGTGCGAATTGAACTCGCGCACCGAGAGCTCCGTACAAACTTGCACATAAACGGTCATATCTTTTGACTAAATAGGTACATTATACTGTAGAGGTTTAAGGCCGGTTTGCTGCCGCAAAGAGATGTCAGCAAAGCAGAGGGGCTTGCCAGAGCCTCCGCCTGCCGGGGTTGCGGGTTGTTCGAAAGAGATACCGCGGCCCCGGAACGTAAAGGGCAACAGAAGGAACATGCGTGGGTTTTAGTCAGTACAAGTTTGACACTCCTCCCCACTCCGCCCAGAGTGGGGGAAGTCATTTGATAATTTCCCACGAAAAAAAAAGGCCGGTTTGCTACGACGTTCGATTACTCAAGTTAGTTTAAATATAAAAAGAGAATAGAATTGCTTAAGAACTGTTCGACATGTACCAAACAAAAACGCTTTTAGAACAAGTTGCCAAAATCAGTTATAGAACTGACAGATGGAAAGTTTAAAAACTACATAAAACGTGTCCTTATTAAAAACGCATATTACAAAATCAAGGACTACGTTGAAGATAAAGAAGTTTGGCTATACTTCCTTCTGCGCATGCGGCTTCCCTGGTAGCTATAATCAGCACAAATTTGTGGATGTCTCTAACTATTCTCAATCTTATTTATTTTTGTGATCTCTTTAATCATTTTGTTTTTTTTTGCAATAGTTGTCAAATCACATATTTATATCACCCTTGTTCTGAATAGTTACAGTAGGTACTGATAGCAACATCTGTGTGACTCGTCTTTTAGTTATTATTTTGTTTTTGCAATATTGGATTATTTTTTATTTTTTTTACTCTTGTATAGATTCTTTTCTACCTATTCGTTGTGAATGAGTGGACATGGTTGGCCTTGTAGATTCTTAGACGCTTGTTAACTTTTGTTAACGTATTATTTTATTTTACTTTTTGTAAAGTAAGCAATGACTTATTGTCGGGCCTACGCTGTCCTCTCATACTTAAGTGCTAACGCTGTAACAACAACAACATTGTAAAACTAAATGATTTTAAAAGAGTAACCATGGAGTTTCTTGCCGGTTCTTCTCCATAGGAAACGACCAACCCGAACCGTGCATCTTTTCTCGACGTTTTATAAGTGCCCATGTAGGCCTATGTAAAATAAAAATATTTTGATTTTGATTTTTAAAAATATTTTTGACAGGTATATTGCTGATTTGACAAGCTATAAATATAATTTGAAGTGTTCTTATGTCCTTTTAAATACGTAAAATCCACCAATTTCCTATAATATCTACATACTACGTCACAATCAGCGAACACTGAAAGCGTACATAATATTGTAATACCTACCGTTATGATTCGCTCGACTCGACTCGAGAGAAGCCGAAAGCTTAGATAACACTCTAAATTATTACAAAATACTCGTCGAAATACAGGAATATCAATATTCCTTCTAAATCCGCTATACTAAATCGGCGATTGAGTTACAAACGTCATATTAACTTTCACAAAATATTAGATTTCTAGGTAACCAGATGAAAAGGAACATCAATCCTTACTTCACCGCCGTTATCGTGTCGATAGTGCATAACCTAATCATTATCTGCTTAGTCTTTTATTTTGCGCAACTATTTTGGGAGTCGGCTTTAAGTATTACCGGATTCAGCTTAATACCAATATTAAACATGGAGCGACTCCACAACTCAGTTAATAACTGGGAAATACAAAACTCTTTGGTAAGACTGTTAAGATTTCTTTTTGTCGTGTTAAGATTTAAGTTTAATTTTTTGTAATGTTAAGATTTAATTTCCCTTTTTTGTAATGTTAAGATTTAATTTTCCTTTATTGTAATGTTAAGATTTAATTTTCCTTTTTTGTAATGTTAAGATTTAATTTTTCTTTTTTGTAATGTTAAGATTTAATTTTCCTTTTTTGTAATGTTAAGATTTAATTTTCCTTTTTTGTAATGTTAAGATTTAATTTTCCTTTTTTGTAATGTTAAGATTTAATTTTCCTTTTTTGTAGTGTTAAGATTTAATTTTCCTTTTTTGTAATGTTAAGATTTAATTTTCCTTTTTTGTAATGTTAAGATTTAATTTTCCTTTTTTGTAATGTTAAGATTTAATTTTCCTTTTTTGTAATGTTAAGATTTAATTTTCCTTTTTTGTAGTGTTAAGATTTAAGTTTTTTTTTCTAAAGTGTTAATATTTAAGTTTTATTTTTTGTAGTATTGAGATTTAAATTTTTAATGTTGTGTGTACTTGTGGCAACTACCAAATAAATATGTTTTCTTACTTCTTCTTCTTTAGATATTTCTCAGATATTCTGGTTTTATTTTCTCACGATGTTTTCCTTCACCGAAGCAACTGATTATTTATACATTACGCATAATTATGTAATCCGAAAAATCAGAGTAGTATGTCGTGGGTTTGAACTCGAGATCTATGACGTGGCAGACCGATGGTCACACCACTAGGCTTTTACTGCTTTGACTTAGTATTAAAGACTAAGAGGATATAGTATTACTAGCAGCGCCCCGCGGTTTCACTCACGTGTTGATAGAATAAACAATATATCTCTATGAATTGTAGCCTATGTGTTAATCTGATATGTAAGCTATATTATTGTAAAGTTTTATTAAAATCCATTAAATGGATTTTGCGTAAAAGACTAACAAATATCCATACAAACTTTCGTGTTTATAATATTAGTAGGATATTTGAAATCGACTTGCGGTTTCTTCTCAAACCCCCATCAACAAAAAAAGATAATCTCAACACGGGGAATGATTTCAAGCTTTTAATTAACAGCCAAACTTCTCCTTTCAGCCAAGGACCTCTTCTTGCGTAAACTCCTTGCTCCCATGTAAAAAGTTAAGTGAATATGTAAATGCTGGATCATTTGCGCGGCTCCGCCATATTTGATTAGGCCACTTACTAATCTACAAGGGGCTTTTTTCCCCTTCTATATTTTAGAAGCTGAGAGATAATATGGGTTGAATTTTAGGATTTTTTTCCTCGAAATTATTGTCCAAAAGGCCAAAGCAGACAACAGATGAAGCTTATTTTATTTGTAATATTTACTCTGCGTCGTAAATGCGTTCACAAAATTTAAACTCACATACACAGACAGCCACACACGCCTATCCTTCTGGTTTTACTGAAACAATAATGCCTGTTTTCACAAATACCAAACCTATATAAATTAACTAGCTTTCGCCCGCGGCTTCGCTCGCGTTAAATTCGGTATAACACACCAAACAGACCCGCAATTTTTGCTCTTGCGCCTGATGGATTTGTAATAGCAACGCTAAGTTTTCTCTTTTCTTCCCTCGTTCTCCCTCATATCCCACTTTTTTTTAATAAAAGTTAGCCTATGTCCGTCTCCTGGTTCCCAACTATCTCTGTACCAAAATTCATCAAAATCGGTTTAGCCATTAAAGCGTGAAGAGGTAACAAACAAACAAACTCACTTTCGCTTTTATAATATTAGTAAGGATTCTCAAACATTATCTTGTTGAAATTTCGCTTACGCTTTTTTCAGCCATCTTTTGTTTCGCATAGCCGTGATGGCATAAGCACGAGGCACTACTATTGTTGATTTCTTCGTAAGCTATTAATATTTACCAAAGAAGCAAAAGTAGCAAGTAAGGGGAATTCTCGGTCACACCTTAACTTTTTTATGTAGATTGATCTAGTACCTACCTAAGATCATCCCAAGGATTCATACAAGCCCATCAACAACATGGAAAAATAAGATCAGTCCAATGTACGTTAAAATGGCTACCGTAGTTCATTATGTACTGACAACATGCTCTCTTTTATATCCTTAGTAGAATTTATTTCATTACAAAGTCCGCTCAAGCTCTTGCCGTCACGGGAGACGACCATAAAAACCCTTAACCCACACATCTATGGAGGAAGTCTATAAAAATACACTCCCTTTGTTACAGACATAGAGTAGATGAGAATAGATGCGATACTCCTCCGGTCAAAAGACTGTTTAATGCCTACAGTTTCCCGCTGAAGCGAAGCAATAATGATTCCACTGGTTTTACAGAGGTCGGTTTGTAGCAGCAACTATTGGGTGATTATGAAGCAAACTAAAAACAATATTTTAAACCCCTTTCTTTATTTATTTCGTGGGTAGGATATTATCAAATAACTTCCTCGTGGCTGGAGCGTGGGGGAGTGTCAGACTTTTACTGAATAAAACCTACCCATGTTCCTTCTTCGGTCCATTAAGTTCCAGGGCCGCGGTATCTCTTCCGAACAACCCGCAACCCCGGATTGGAAACCCGTGTATTATACAAAAAGCGACGGGTATATGGGCCATAAAAGCTGATTGAAGCGCTAGATAGTTCTTTTGGCAGTATCGCCGTAGGTATTTAGAAATCACATAAGTTTGGTTTTCTTTTGTCATCGACTTCCAGTTTCGCTTCTCATTAATTTCTTATTCTATGATATAAGACGTTGTCACGTAGCAACGGCTGGTATAAAAGCGAGAGCAAAGGTAAATTAAAACACGATTTTCTCCTTAGTATAAGTTGATTGTAGGTGAATTGAATTTTCGTGTACTTTTAAATGTTTTTGTGGATGTTAAATATCGATACTTGGAAGTTTGTCTTTTAAAGTAATTTTATTATGTCAACGGAGGCATAAACTTTGAAAGGAATATCTACCAAAGGTATTTTACAAAGAGCTTCATGTTACTAAGCAAAATGTTCAAAAGTTTTTTTTTTGGATAGGTTGATACCACCCGAATCAAATTCGTTTGGCTTTTGAACGTGATTTCCATTGGTAGAACAATATTGATATAGAACTATTATCCTTATCCTTACTATCCTTACTAATATTATAAAAGCGAAAGTGAGTTTGTTTGTTTGTTACCTCTTCACGCTTTAATGGCTACACCGATTTTGATGAATTTTGGTAAAGAGATAGTTGGGAACCAGGAGACGGACATAGGCATTTTTTTTTTAAAGTGGGATGTGAGGGAGATAGAGGGAAGAAAAGGAAAAGAAACTTAGCGTTGCTATTACAAATCAATAAGGCGCAAGGGGAACTGTGTTACCCCGAATGTAACGCGAGCGAAGCCGCGGGCAAAAGCTAGTATATCAATAAAATTGGACAACGTCGTGATGTCTTTAGGGCACTCAGTAAGAAGTTTTCGGTGCACCTTTTCTCTAGTTTTTATAAGTGCCCATGTAGGCCTATGTGAAATAAAAATATTTTGATTTTGGCACCTTACCAGAGGGGCAATTAGCAATCACTTTCAGAGCAATTCGTGTTAGATAGGAGTAGCATTTTTGGTTTTTTGTTAACAAAAGCCGTTAGGTCGAATTTCAGATAAAACTGCAATGGCCTAGGTTGATCAGTGGATGGGTCGTTCGTCTCGGAAAACACGTTAAACCGTTGGTCACGGCTAATTGGCTATTATCTAAGACTAGCTTTTGCCCGCGGCTTCGCTCGCGTTAAATTCGGTAGCGCCTTATTGATTTGTTATAGCAACGCTAAGTTTTCCAGTTTCGTCCCTGTTTCTCCCTCATAACCCGCTCTTTAAAAAAAATAGCCTATGTCGTCTCCTGGATCCCAACTATCTCTGTGCCAAAATTCATCAAAATCGGTTTAGCCATCAAAGCGTGAAGAGGTAACAAACAAACTCACTTTCGCTTTTGTAATATTAGTAAGGATTTTGACAATCGTTACAGGTAGCCAGTGTCCCGAAAGGAGGAAGAGCCTAGAATATTCTAATTATATTTTAGCCTTTTATTTCCACACCTTATTATTATATTTCAAATGATTGTTAGTTGAGTTAGTACTTTTAACATATTAATCTAGTGTTAGTTAAGTTGTTTTTGCTCCTGCGATGTGGTTCCCATATGGGTAAAGGCCTCCTCTTTCTCCAATACTATAATACCTATTACCCAGTACTAACTGTGTTGTAAAGGTCAGATAAGCAGTCAGTCTGTGGTAAGTTTTTATTATGTTTATTTCGGAACAATAACATAAAAGTTACAGTACTACAAGTAAAACGATGTTAGCCGCTAAAGTATTGATCAACTGTTGCGCAGATATATTCAGCTGCATTCGGTTTAACTGGTGGCCGACACCAACATAGTTGAGAAAAAGCTAGGCAGATGTGATGAATGTCTAACTTCATTACTATAAATTACATCATTATCCTCACTAATATTATAAAAGCTAAAGTGAATTGGTTTGTTTGTTACGTCTTCACGCGTAAATGGCTAAACCGATTTTGATGAATTTTGGTAGATAGTTGAGACCCTGGAGATGGAAAGGGCTAATTTAAAAAAAAAGTGAGAAAAGGGAGAGAAAGAGGGAGGAAAAGGGGAGAGAGAGATTTTTTTTTTCGATCACCACGCGGTTGAAGTCGCGGTTGGAAGCTGGTTAGAAATAAATCTCCGGCAATTGTCAAAATTATCTAACCTTTTTTTTGTGGATCGGAAATCATCAAATAACGTCCCCGCTCTGAAAAGAGCGGGGGCAGTGTCAGACTTTTACTGACTAAAACTCACCCATGGGCCGCGGTATCTCTTTCGAAATATCTACCCCTTGCTTTTCTCTTACATGCCCCATCTCTTTCCCCCAATAACTAATATCGGAAGCGAGGAACTTTTTTTCGTCATGATCGTCCAAAGCCATCGACGGCGAACTGAAATCGCTCTCGGACCTAATGGGGGCCGAAATGTGTTCGACCTCGATACAAAGTAGGCGATACATGGAAAATGAACAATCATAATGGGGTTATGGTCGCTTATTACGGTAAGCGGGTTGTAACTTGTAAGTGCGAAGGTTAGATTCGGGTAGTGATGACAAAATTATGTATGTAGGTTTTTGGTACAAGAAAATTATTTATATTAGTAGCAACTTACAGTTCATTAAAACGCTACCCCACACTACGTTTCCTATTTCGTGGGTGCGTTTACAAACATTTCAGACATGCATGCATGGTATATGCATTTTCAATCATTCTTTGAGCACACTTCAGACTGTTGTATATTTCACAATCAATGGATGATATTTGATAGAATCGATAGAATCATTTTTTAAATGTTGGCCCCATTCTATGGACTTGTCCGTGGGTGCGGATACAAACAATCAAACTGACATACACAGACAGCCAGACCCGGAATCACTACCTATAAGTCATAAAAAATATTGGTTCCATGTGGGAATCGGCGAAACAGTGACATGCAGCGCAACAGCCAATCGCCGAACCACTGCGCTATCCAGCATGCCGAGAACTTTCAAAATGATTTTTGACTTTGAGGCCAACCTATAAGACTGGCCAGACAAACTACCTATCTTGTACATCTGATGCAGAACCCATGCAAAGGAAAATATCGCAATCCTCTCCGCGTCTTCACAAAACCATTTCAGAGACAGGTTGTGTACATTATAAAAGCGAAACTGTGTTTGTTTGAAGTTTGGAGACGGACTACTTTATATAGATAGGCTACCTTTTTTAAAGTGATAAATGAGGGAAGAAAAGGGAAAACATAACTTTGCTATTACAATAAATAAGGCGCAAGGGCAAAAACTACAGGTAGCAGGTACCTGCAAATCAGGAAAGGGGAACTGTGTTACCCCGAATTTAACGCGAGTGAAGCCGCGGGCAAAAGCTAGTTAATTATAAGTAACCTAAGATCATTCTTTGCACAGAGGCCGCGATACATGCTCATTTATTCTCGGTAATCCCGATTTACAATCAGGAAAAACGTTAGCCGAATTAACATATCAATAGAGGTTGTTCATGAAACCCCAGTGAGGTATTTAGTAGCTGTTCAATTTTATGGCGCTCTGGCGCTCCTAACTTGCTGTTAATTGTTCTCCACTCCCAGAATTATTTATAATGCAACGTTATACAAATGTAACTACGTAACTATCCGGTTTTATTTCGGGATTCGGTGACTCTTACTTTTCTTTATCGTGTACTTAACCTGGTGTCAGAGTTTTTATGGTGCCTATGGGACTCCGAGTAGGCTTATCATGCCGTTGAGAAGTCTCTTTCAGGCATACGTATTTCATTTCTTTCGCCAAAGAAAGTGATATTTATACTAGGTTTATTATTTTTTATTATAAAATCATAGAACCTTAATGTCATCGATTCCGCTAGATATTCGGCCCATTGTTATTTTTTTTTTGATTATTCAACCGGCGTTGACTCTAAGGCTATGTTGATTTGTTGATTCCCAGTTGTCTTAATACTCTGGAACAAAAACACAACTTTAAAAGAATGAAGTGTACTTATATGTGGTTTAAATGCCTCACACTAAGATTTTTTGTATCGTACGTGCGTTTACAAATATTTAAGCACACACACACAAACAGCCAGACCCGGAACAACCTGTAGGCCATACAAATATTTGTTCCGTGCGGGGAACAAGCCCGCGACAAGCAGCGCAGCAGCCAGTCGCTCATCTTAAGGCCGTACCCTACGCAAATAACCTTGAGTATTCGCTTCCCTCTTTGCCGCGCAGGAGTGAGTGAGTGAGAGCAGTAGTGAATAATGCCTATTTTTTGGAATAAAATCTATATAAAATTAAGTATTGGGTTTTTGGAAAAAATATTTCTACCAAAATGTTCATTATAGAATTGTGTATCCATTAGTGTCAGTAGCAAAATTAAACAATGTTTACTTTACGAGGAGATGCATGTTATTGATATTTTTTCTCATTTCGAGGGCTTTGTTGTAAGGAGATTTACTAAATAATGACTCAATAAAAATAAAAACTAAATCTACAATAATGGAATCAAGATTATAAAGAAATTTAATGTATTTTTTTTGTTACTTAGTTCGTATTAAATAACAAGTAGATAGCTCTAGAAAACTGTGCAAAAACGGCTTGCGCGGCGTTTTGGTCGGGGTGGCGCCTTAAGACAAGAAATAAAAAAGAAAAGAACGTTCGCTTCATCAAAATTGCAAACACGCCATCTAAAGGAGCATCAAGGAGTCAAGTCCCAAAGGAATAGCAGCACATGAACTTATAAACTAAAGTCAGTTTAAGGGGTCATTCAAAGGCGTTTGTTATGGGAGACTCGCAGGGAACCCCATGATTGTGTTACCGGAAAAAACGTAAACGATCCTTAACACTTGTGATGTTACTCACATTGTTTTAAACTTATCTACTAACTGGTTTATAGAACCACTTAAACTGTCATTTATGGGATATTTTCCATGATTTTCATTTGTTATGCTTTGTGTTTCCTTGTTGTGTTTTGCCAGTAGTGGGCAAACCGGAGTCACAGGTTGTTCAGACTTCAGAGCATATGGGTTATTCGAAAGAGATACCTCACAGAGGGCAAAAGAAGGAACATGGATGGGTTTTAGTCAGTACAAGTCTGACAATCCCTTCCGCTTCGCCCAGAACGGGTGAAGTCATTTGAAGATTTCAATTCCGAAAAAAAGTCCTATAATATTATAATACTGTAATATACGTTGTATTGCAAGTTGCTCTACTTATAAGCAGGCTTTTATATAGAACTTGTGATGCCTCCTAACTATGATAAGAGTAGATGTACAAAGGAAATCAACCTTCTAAACCTTGTTACACGTGTAAGAATAATATGATACACCATATTCAAGAGGGTTCTCAGATTACATTGAGCATCTTTTGCCCATTTTCACCCGCATATATAACCCTTTTACTTAAGCATTTATTTAGTTGTCGCTTTGTTCGTTACTAAATAACAATAGCCGGTCGGGACAGTCTTCAGGTTACGCTGACTTGCCCAGGTTGATCAGCAAATGAGGAACTACACATTACATACCAAGTTTCCTCCACGTTTCTCAAAAAGCAGGTTAAGCTGGTACTGGCTGCCAATTGGAGATCTTTGACACCTTGGAAAAGCAGTTTGGAAAAAGTTAGGCACCAGATTAGGTATCGCTTTGTGTTTGCGAAAATTGGTGAAAACTCTCAACCACCCGGAAGTAAATCTTGTTCCAAAATAAATGATGCAATTCAATGCATAGGGAATCAACACAAGTAAATAAAATCGCTGAACCGCAGTCCCCAAAGGAACGGTCAATGGTTTTCTCAAGAGAAATCACATTCATACATCCATAATGATTGAAACAGCTAGGTTAGTACTTGTTAATGCATTTGCATCCGTACCTGACCCAGGGTGGGTGAAATAGACTCAGGGAACATATTTAATAGGTTTGTATATTTTTAGAAACTTATTATATTCTTCTGTCTTCACCGTGTGGTTATCTAACCTGTTGTCAGTTTTTATGCCGCTCATGGGTTTCCGACTTGGTATAATATGCCGTCGTGAAATATCTCTCAGGTATGCTGGTTTCCTTACGATGGTATGTTTCTCCGAAGCAAGTAATAATTAAACAATAGGCATATCATATGTCAGAGGAAACCAGAGTCAGAGGTGCTTGTCTGGGGTTCGAACTTAAGACAACTAAACTATCACTTCTCATTTAATATAATATCACGTGACACGCGACACTATCACCTTTACTACACGAAGGCTGAGATGTGTTTGACACTTATATTCAAAATGAAAAAATACCTACTCCTATATTTTTCCTTTTCTTACCATAATTTCTTACCTCTCTGACTTCTAGTACTAACATTGATGAGAATCAATATTAGTAGGTACTAGAATTCAGAAAGAGTCTTCCATGAGAGCGGAAAACACTGGTTTAAAATTGAACCAGTGTTTTCCTGTATTTTATTATTGTATTCTACCAACCTCTTTACCAACTAGAAAATGATTTCAGAAATAAAACACTTGGATTGTATTGTATAACGGGCTGGTGTCTGCAACTCCACGGCCAAGGCGCGTTTTTTATGAATGGACTAGCTTTCGCCCGCGGGTTCGCTCGCGTTAAATTCGGTATAACACAGTACCTGCAGTTTTTGCTCTTGCGCCTGATTGATTTGTAATAGCAACGCTAAGTTTTCCGTTTTCTTCCCTCGTTCTCCCTCATATTCCAATTTTTTTTAATAAAAATTAGCCTATGTCCGTCTCCTGGTTCCCAACTATCTCTGTACCAAAATCGGTCGGTAAAAAATTCATCAAAATCGGTTTAGCCATTAAAGCGTGAAGAGGTAACAAACAAAAAAACAAACTCACTTTCGCTTTTATAATATTAGTAAGGATTAAAAAACTTTTATCGAACACCATATTCGAAATCAATTCGCCTCTATTATTTTCAAACTTTTTCCACTGTAACCAAAACAAATAACATTTGTCCTAATGCTTCCCATACAGCTGTAATATTCCCATACCCCAACAAGGGAAACTTACAGCTGTCGCCATATTTTTATTTGGTGGTTACCAAGGAACAAAAAATGAATAAGGATTTAACACTTCTCAGTAGCTATCAAAGGCAAGGTATATTCAATTTCTTCCCAGAAATAAATACCTTAATCCTCTTACAAGAAAATAATAATAATAATATCTTCTTTTTCGTGGTGTCTTTGTCGGGTGTAAAAGTACCTCCATTATTGCGATTATTTTTTTGTTTGAGGCCATTCCTGGGAACTTTCTAGTAACGAAGACATTGGAGGTCGACGTTACAACTTTTTCCCATGTTTCTTTTCATCCAAGTTTTTAATGTATTTTTTTCCTTTATTTAAATAAATGATTGATTTACTATAAATACCTCTCCGACCCCGTACTATACCATATCTATTAAATGCATCCATCCGCATAATGTTTTGAGTTCGTAACATCAAGTTCTGCCGTAAAACGTTAATAATTATTATTCACACCAAAAAACAGTAATTTCCCAGTAATCGGTTTTGCGTAGAGTTACTTAGTTTGATGTTCGGAATTCTTGGTTGAAGGCTTCATGCAGGGTTTGTTTCCACCCTGTATATCCGAAACTTTAATACGATTACGTCCAAATATTTTCCTCTCATACAAAGGCTGGGTCTAATCTCTGGCCAACAAAAACCCAACTACATAAGTTCACATCTGATATAACTTTTGATATGAGCTTGTATCGAATTTTTGGCTTGTTTCCATAATATTTTTGTGAAGTTTTTGAGGAAAACTGTGAAGATTTATCAGATTTGGAACAGGGTTACTGTTATGTTTTCTTTTTAAATAAAGGTTTTAGTTTGTCAGCCTTACTGTTGTTGTAAAAACTTGAAATTTGTTGCGTAAGAAACTCATAAGAACATAATATGCCGTTTGTTAAAACTTCATAACATCACGCCTGAAATTCACGAATGGTTAGGCTGTAGTGTTCCTAATATACTAACATCTACGTTTCGGAAGTTATGTTTAAGTCCCATGTTATAGGGGGAGAGCCTATTGCCGGACTCTTTGGCTGCTACAGAGAAATTTCGGGAAGAAAAACCCAATAACTCTTCGGGAATAGAACCTAGGACCTCGAACCCAGCAGTCGCAATTGCGACCACGTGCACAATGAAGCCGTCCAGTCAGTTGTAAAGAAAAACAAGTTAAAGTTTGACGACACGGTTGGCGCAGTGGCTGAGCGATTGAATGCTGCGCTGCGTGTCGCGGGTTCGATCCCCGCACGGAACAAATATTTGTATGGCCTACAGATAGTTGTTCTGTGTCTGACTGTTTGTGTATGTGAGTTTAAATGTTTGTAAACGCACCCACGATACAGGAGAAATTCCAAGTGTGGGGCAAAGTTTTTATAAAAAAAAAATATTAAATGGTAAGTAACGTGCTATTATTGTTAGGTATGCAATTAACTGACAAGGAAGAGAGCGGAGCAGAAAGGAGCGTCCCACTTTTACTGACTAAAACCCATCCATGTTCCTTCTTTTGCCTTTTATGTTCCGGAGCCGCGGTATCTCTTTCGAACAACCTGCAACCCCGGCAAGCAGTGGCCCTAGCGGACCGCCGATGTCTGCTTTGCAGACATCTCTCTGAGGCGCGTGTGGAACACGACATGTCGTCACTAGACGGACGGACGGTGAGCTACGCATTGCTCACCGTCTACAGATGCAAATTCCTACCGATAAATTAAAGCCTGTTTTTCCCTTAGGGCTTTAGAGGTCAGTCGGTCAAGCTCTTCTTCCAACGAAATTACTTTTGTACGATTGGCGTGATTTTATTCCAATCATTCTTCATTTACATTTAGGTATGATTGATTTTGCTCGTTCCGATTCCTATTCTGCAGAGTCAGAAGATCAAGCCTAGCAATGCATGTATTTTAATGTACGAAGAATATCTATGTTATCAATTATTTACTAAGTTGATTTTAGGAGTAAGGAGGTAGCAGGTAGCGCTCTGTGGTTCCTGCCTGCCCTATAAGAAAAAGCCGTGAGTTTATGGGTAAAAAAAATATTATGTTTTGTTGTTTCCTAATTTATGTCTTACTAGGTTTTGCCCGCGGCTTCACTCGCGTTAAAATCGAGGTAACACAGTTCTCCTTTCCTAATATTATATGCAGGTACCTGCTCTACCTGTAGTTTTTGCGCTAGCGCCTTATTTATTGTAATAGCAAAGCTAAGTTTTAACTTTTCTTCCCTCTGTCTCCCTCATTTCTCACTCTTTAAAAAAATAGCCTATGTTCGTCTCCAGGGTCCTCAAAATCGGTTTGGCCATTTAGGCGTGAAGACGTAACAAACAAACTCACTTTCGCTTTTATAATATTAGTTAGGATAAGGATTATATTTGAATTTAGATATTATTTGATCGCACATACAAATATGACCGCCGATTATCACCTCAGAAAAGTAGACCTAGGGACGCAAAAAATAGGTCAACCACAAATGAAGTTAAGTCAAGTAAAGTTGCGTCAATAACATTGTTTATAAAGGCATTTGTGTACTTTAAGTACCGAATTAATTACCGTCAGTAAAGAAAAGCTTTTAACATAATTAAATGAAGAACCACGTGGCTCAAGCAAAGAAAGTAAACGTTGGCATCAAGAGTCCATATTAGGTAGTTACAGTAGGTACTGCTGGCAACACCTGAGTCACTTATTTCATAAAGTTAATTTTTTTTTTCCTATTTCTTGTTTAGGTAGATCTTATTTACCAATTCTTTGTGAATGAGTAGACTCACAATGTCAAAAACGGAATAACGGAATAATTCCCTTGAATCATTTATTTTGGTTCAAATTCGGATTGCTAACGTGACTCCGATGAAATAACCCTTCCCTGGTTTAGTGGGTTTTGTGACTGAGGGAAAACGACCTAAAGATTTGTAAAGTAGGTAGTTAAAGCTTTCCTTTTTATCTATCATTCAACTGGAAAATGTAGGGAAGTAGCATCCCCAAAAGTTTTCTAACGTCTTTCAAAATATCCGTAGGTGAGTGAGTTCGATCATCCTTGTGTAGTTTGGTCTAATTTTATTACAGCCAATTGCGCCCTCTATAGGGCAAAGGCTTTTCTTACCTTCTTTCACTTATGCCTACCTATGTAATACTAGCCGTCAATCTTTAAGGATAGAGTCGACTTTGCCCTGCATTCATTCAGAGAATACCTACCGTGTTCAGTTAAAAAAAAAACAATGTATTTTTCGTAACATGAAAGCCTGTCAAATCAATCTTTTCTTTTTAGATTTTAATAACTTTGTTGTTGTTTAAAGGTTCAAGTTTCAAGGATTTCAATGAAGATGAATACGGACTAATAATTCCAAAATCTACGCGACCGAAACCGAAAGAAAAACTAGCAAGAAATAACAAAAGATCACCAAAGTAAACAGACATGCGACACCAACGCACACTGTTGAATGGTTGTAAGATGGATGACCTCACCATTATGACGGACATTAATCCGATACTGGAGTAATGGCGGATATAACGTGATCATTTGAGGTTCAGGTAAATAATGGGTGAAATGGAAATGTCAAGATGTCTTCAACAAGGAAAGTCATGTTGAAACTCATAATGTTGACTTGTACCGGATTCAATATTTTTTTATTCTTCTTTTAATTATTCCGTTAACTGTTACTTTGCCAGTTGTTTTTATTTTTTTAATTGGATAGCTATCAAAAACTACAGATTACATAGCATGTGACTTGATGATTTTTAAAAGAAGAAGCTTGGAGTTTCTTGCCTAATTTTTGCATAGAAATAACCTACCAATACGAAACTTCAAATTATAGATATATGCCTATATTTTGAATTTTCATAAGTGCCCATTAGGGGTATAATGCAATGTCCGATGATATAAATAAAATAAAAGACTTATTTTACGTACTAACACGAGCGAGGTCGATCATAAGCAGGAATCTTTGACGGGCCTGTTGGTCTAGTGGTTAGTGGCCCTGTCTGCTAAGCCGGAGGTCGTGGGTTCGATTTCCACCCAGGACAAACTTTGTGTGATGAGCATGATTGTTTGTTCTGTGTCTGGGTGTGATTTTTCTATAATATGTATGTATTTATAAATAATATAAGTATGTATATCAGTTGTCTGGTTACCATAACACAAGCTCTGCTTAGCTTGGGATCAGATGACCGTATGTGAGTTGTCCCAATATATTTATTTATGTATTAATTTATCTATAATATTTTCAGTCTAAAATATTATAATCTCCGAATAAAACGTAAACAAACATTTTTCATTCATCTAATTGTAAACGCCACAGTTTTATCCAACTAGATACAGGCAGGCTAGATTAATTAAATACAACCGACTCCATACTAAATGAACGAATTATTTCTTTGTATATTGTATCTGTGGACTTGTGACCCTTGTTTCGGTGTAGTGGTGGTGTAATTTCGAAATTAATTAATTTGGGCTATGTAAACTTTTCGTTTATAATAAAGTCTCTATTTGCTCAGTTAAATTATTAGGTAGGTACTTACAGGCTGAATGTAGTTTTCATTTAGTTAGTAATTACCTAATTAAGTAACAAATTACAAGTGCAGTGGTGGCCCAGCGGTAACGAATGAACTACGATTTGTGGTAAGTAAGCCTAAACCTAAGTTCGTGTAATAACAGCCGCTCGGGTCGGCCATGCTTCCTCGTTGCAACGGTTTTTCTTTTTCGGAAGGGTAATCATCAAATAACGTATATGTTCTCGAATTAAAATCATCAGCCAAGTCTTTTCCAAACTGTTTGCGGTCCGCTTTCAGTCTTTCCGGCTTTAGCTGAATACCAGTATTTTACATGGAGCGACTGCCTATCTGACCTCCACAACCCCTTGGTAAGTTTGTTTTGACTTTCGATCCACTGACTACCTGTGACGACAGTCAAAGATCTACAAAATGACAGCTGGGCTTAATATGCCATCCGAGGTAGGGAACTCGGTATATAATGGGTCGTCACCGATTTGCGGACCAACCTAGGCAAGCGCGGCTTAACCTCAAGATCAACCGGAGCGGCTGTTATAATTAAGCCACGAGCTCCCCTTCCTGTTAGCTTGTCCCATCGTCGTCCTCTATTAGAACTAGATGTAGGTCAAGAGTAGTCCCATAATATAATTATTTTAAAAAAAATCCTTGGTCCCTTATGTAGTCTACACATTGCACGCTTCAATCAATCGTTAGTGGCATTACAACTGTTAGAAATTTGGGATTCTGCTAGTTAACCAGGCCCACAGGCCACTACACATAAGTGGATAACTACCAGGTAATTGCATCGACCATTCCTGTGACGAACGATCATCGGGGACACTCTCATTAATATAATTTTCGACAGACTGATTGCAAATTGCATAGGCAATGATGTTGTCAGTCAGTACTATTCTGTGATGTCAAAGTGGCTAAATGAACCAATATGAACATCGTTTGGCATATAAGGTCCGCCGCGGGTCCAAATAGGTAGGTATTTAGTTACCTACCTACTACAATGCCACTAACGTAGCTACGGTTATGTACTGTACTGGAGTTCTCTGAACCAATCACAATATAACAAAAGATCTCGCTTAGTGTTAGTGAAAACGAGCGTACGTAAAAATGTATATTCTTGGATACTAAGAAAACTACCCATATAATCTTACCTACCCCAAAAAACTATAAAACAATAAAATTCGACCATAAAATATTTTATGTGGCCTCCGAATATCAATGTCCCTCAAACAAGTGAATTGATTCGCTTTTCCAACAAAAAGTGCTTGCCCAAACCCACTCAGCTTAACTAAATCCCTGTAGAATGCATCGCCATGACTCCCCATAATAAGTTGGGTAATAACTTGTGAAAAAATTAGGTCACCCATATACAGTGAGCTTTCAGGCCGGCACGTATGGGACATATTGTTGATATTGCCATTTTTTCCGCCAAAAATCTTTCCACTCCGATGGGCTTTGGGATATCCAATAAGGTCATGAGGAGGTCACTTGGTTTTTCATCAATTTAAGGGTACTTACTACCTTTGCAGACAACGAAGTAAATAGTTTCTGCTTTCTTAATTCAACGTGGTTCAAGATACTTGCATAGGAAAATAAATTAGAAAATTCTCTTTAATTTCTTGGTCTTTTTTTTGCGGGTGGGAAATCATCAAATAACTTCTCCCGCTCTGGACGGATCGGCGGGGAGTGTCAGACTTGTAATGACTAAAACCCACCCATGTTCTTTCTATTGCCCTTTATGTTCCGGGGCCGCCGTATCTCTTTCGCAACACACAAACCGCAACCCCGGCAGGCGGAGGCCTTGGCAGGTCCCTCTGCTTTGCTGACATCTCTTTGAGGTGCGCGTGGAACACTAACGCGCCGTCGACCCAGCCTGTCGTCAATAGACGGACGGACGGTGAGCTACCCATTGCTCATCGTCCACAGGCCCGCATCTACGGTGGCCGGGAGTCGTCTCGCGGCGCCCGGGGCATCTTCCGCGGCGGCTGGGTTGATTATAGGTTCTCTCCCTCAAAGGCCCGGCCACCTCCTTAATGCTAGCATGACTGCTTCGCAGAAGGAGCGACCGCTTCCCATTCCCTTTCGCTCCGGACCATGGACTTAACCAGGGCCGGACGCGAGAGATCGCCGCCGCCGATCGCCTCTGCCAGGGCACGGCGGTGCTCCGCCCAAGTTGGGCAGGCCGCCAATGTATGCTCCACCGTGTCCTCCGGGCGATCGTCACAATGGTGACACCCGGGCGTTTCCTCCCGCCCGATTAAGTGCAGGAACCTCCCGAAACTTCCGTGTTCGGTGAGGACCTGCGTCAGGCGGTAGGTGAGGACGCCATGGCGCCTCTCCAGCCACTCCTAAAAGAGGGGACATAGCGCCACTATTCTGGCGTGCCCTAATTTCTTGGTCTTTGCTTTTCTTTTGTTTTTTGTCATGCTCTTTGGAATATTTTCTGTCTTTCTTTAAATATTAAAGCGATATTTACCCTCTTACAAACGTTTAGATGGGAAATTTGAGATAGACTTTTATGCTGTACCTAACCTTCAAACTTGTACCTTAATTATTCTAAAAGTCTTTCATCTCGTCAACCTGCTTCATTGACTTTTATACGTATATTGATTTTAAGTGCCTACTGAAATAATATGAGTACATTTTAGCAAAGTGAATTTTGTTCAAGATGTTTTAAACTTACAGGCGCACGAGATATTTTATTCTTGTGCACTGTATTAAATTATAGTGCACTTAATATTCATATTATTCAAAGATTAATTTGAACCAATAAAAACGTAGGTAATAATAAAGACTTTGTTGCTTAATGCACACTGAAATAAAAACGTTAAACGGAGCGTTTTCAAAAATAAACTGGCAACACAATGGACCCGCTGTCAAAATGTCAAAGATCCAATTTTGAATTGTTTGTTTATGTAAATATTTGCAAATTCTTTTAATTTCTCGCTGTTTTATCAATATCAAGTCTATGAGAAGTGAAAGAGTGTGAAGTTGTGTTTGAAATGGCGAATAAACAAGAATACAAGTACACGTACTCCCCATTATGGGAAGGAAATGAGTGAGTAGAAATTATTGTTGTATTGTTGATTTTTAATTATTATTAAATGTACTTTTGAGATACTCTCATTTGAAGATCTTGCCACCACTTTACCGACCGGATATCTATGCAAAGCAACCAAAGCAGCAAAGTATTTCATTGGGTTTATTTGTTCTGTTCTGGTTTCAACATAACGGATATTCATGGGTAAAAAATTGGTGTTATTATTTATGATTACACCTATCAAGGCCACTTAACATGATAACTGAAGTCCTGTTAAAGTACTGAGTACATATTTATTTTGAACAAGTCGTATGCACGCGGGAAGTTCCTATCGGAAAAATGCATACGAAGTGAATTTTTAAAATCCCCAATGCTAATCAACATTGTAAGAAAAAACTCTGGTTCTTTTATGTTGTCTGAAAGCACCAACCAGTCTTATTATTTTTAAACCTCCAACTTGTTGAAACCACAGACAAAAGCAAGAATGATATTTAAAACTTTACAACACTACAACAAAACATATTTGCCCTGCAACAACTGTATGATTAATTACTCACTTTATTTACCAAAGAACAGACTGAAAATTTAATATTTCATTGCTTACAAGAAAGTGTATTTATCTCCTGGTTCAATTTGTTTTTGTCATAGCAAACAAATACTTATTTGATTAACTAATGTACATTTTTTCAAGTTTATGGCAAGTTTATTCTGTCTGATAAATCATAAAGTCAAAATTAGAAACATAATAATTGTTTTTCATTGTGTTGAATGTTATGGTCAGTACTTGAGGATACAAAAGCAAAGGTTCTTCTTTTTTTAAATGTTGCCCCACACTAGACCACAACCACACATCTGTGAAACAAACGAAAGGTAAGCAAACAAATGATTCTATAAAAAAGATATAATAATGTTTCCTTTGCAATTCAATCGATCACATATATTAAAGCAACAAGCAATTTATTGATAAGTAACCAGGTTAACCAGATATTTTTTAATTTTTCATAGTAATCGGTCAACATTTTCAGCTCAAATTGTCAACTGTTTGTTATCTATCAAATAAATTTAATTTAATTTGCACTTTTATAGTGTTTTTTGAAAATTTCAACCATATCTGATGAGTCTGGTTACTTATATCCTTTGTGACTGTACACAAACATAACATCTCGTTTGATATCCTGAGGAATGAAACAGGTGTGTCTACCCTACCCAACTCCCACATTTTGCCAATGTTTTTTTTTTTAGCTAGGGCTACTCAAATTGAGAGTTGTTATACTGCTTAACCGGTCTATCCTGTGGTGGCTGGTGCCTCAATAAATTAAGGCCCCCAGCCAGGGCTTAAAAACTAGTTACACTTAACTAAATTACCACTTGCTAGGAATTCCCATGGAATAAATAGATATATAATAACACTTCATAAAGTATGAAATCAAGTGCACCATGACTTTTAAAGTTTTCTCCCTTATCATATATGAAAACCAACAAAATGCTTAAGTTAAATAATGTGTCATACAATCATTTTACAAACAAATTCTTGCAGTGATAACATGGCTCTGGGGTAAACTTATCACTGTTGTGGCTAGCATAACTACTTGCTCTCAGCTCTGTGATTAAAGTTTGTTTCCATTGTATGAATACAGATATGAATAATATTTCGAAAACCTTAATAAGTATCATTTTTAACTGACTTAAAAAAAAGAGAAAGTTCTATGTTGGACCGTATTTTTTTTAAGACCTATGATGGATCGCCACACATATAATATTCTTAGATATATGTATTTTTTTTTCAAACCCTCAGTTAATTCTATGGAGATCTATTTTTGTAGCGGTTCACAGAAGGCATCTTCTCTCCAAGTTTCAACTATGTAGTGCTAATAGTCTCGTAGTAAAATGGCTGTGACACACGGACAGACAGACGTACAGGGCAAATCTATACGGGTTCCGTATCAAATAACAAACTTAATCTTAGTAGGAATACCTAAGCTAATTAAAGATCCTTCATTGTCTCCAGGCTTTCAAGTCTAGAATTTTCTTAATAAAGCAGTTCAAATATGAGAACAAAACACTGCACAGCACGCTGACTGCATTCAGCTACTTAAATGTGTGTGTCATGAACACCTCATCCTGCTGAGACTGCGGGCTGGTTGGAATGAGTTATAGGTCCCTGGAACACAAAGGGCAAAGCAAAATAAAGAACATGGAGGGGTTTTATTCAGTAAAACTCTGATGCTTCCTGCCGCTTCGCCCAGAGCGGGAGAAGTCATTTTGTGAATCCCCTTGGCCCTTATGACAAAAAAAATGCGACACCTTATTGACATTATGGTAAAAGGATGTCGACTCACACCTTCCGTGTTGGTCGACTTCACTTACTTACCTAAATAAGACTACTTCTTACAAACATAGTATGAATTGCCGTGCCGTATCGTCTAAAACAATGGACCGGCTCATAAGTGGGGGGTGCAGGCCGCGTGAGTGGGCGATCTAAGTCGATTGTCGTGTCAGTTCACAGTGAGAGGCGCGGGCGTCGAACGCTGACTTGCCGGCCTCCAAATATCAACCGACAATCACCTTTGAACCTTCACTCAAACGAAACTCAACCTTAAACTGTTTAAGATACGGTCAGTTTTTGAAATCCGAGTTACCCGGTTTTATGGTGTAGTGACCCCGTTGCCGAAAACCAGTGAATTCAGTGTTGTGAAAATGAATGAAGACAATACCGTTACTGACGATTTAAAAAGGCAAGCTGCAATGTTCTATAACAGCACACAAAGGTGAGTTTATAATGTTTATTGCGAAAACATGGCAATTGTTTGAAACTACCAACGGATGTCGCGAGTGTTACTTACGTTTGGTGTCTTATTGCCTTATTCCGCTTACATAAGGTTTGTTTTCGTTTGATATGCGGTTTGGTGTTAGAAATTCTGGTGCGGCATACCTATACCTATGCCTGCATTATACGTGTCGTGAAAAAATGTTCCGGTACGTTTGCTAATTCAGATTATCGATAGTTCCATATTATTAACTTTTTGAATGGCCACTCCAATTGCACTTAATAATAATTATTGAGGGTTATTTTAGAACATCAATATACATCACGTCCCTAGAATTAAAAAGAACAAAATAATCTTGTTTATTATTGAAGGACGTAAGTAGTTTTTATTCACTTTACTTATTCACTTTTAGTTAAATAGGTACCTCACCTGTTATAGTTTTTTGCTAGTTGACAGATGGAACGATGGTTGACTAAAATCCTCCGTTTTATTTCGCCAAATATGTAGGTAAACTTTTAAAACCTTTTTCCGCTTTTACCATTATACCTACAAAACCACACGGCCAATATAGTTTTTATTGCTATTAGGTATATTGTTGCCATTCATGTTTTGGTTTAACGATGTAGGTGCGAGCCTTCAACAATGCTGTATAACCACAAACTTATCCATCATTCAGTGGGTCCGGGTCCTGTACCTATACCTACGTATGGTCGTTGGTACAATACCTATCGCCTCAAATGGGAATGACTTTTGATAATAAACATTACTAGGTGTCATCGCATTTGTATCTCACAGCTGTTCACTTTCGAGTCATATTATCCGTGTCTTTGGACAGATAATTTCTTTATCTACATGTACTAAAAGTGGGTTCATCAACATAATCATCATCTACAGCATTCCACTGCTGGAAATAATCCTCTTCGCACTATTCTTGACAACTCTCATTCAGTAAGTAGGTAGGTACCTAATTATCAAATGACTTCAAGCGCAAGGGAGTTTCAGACTTGTACACCCCCAAAACCTATCCATGGTCCTTCTTGTGCCCTTTGTGTTCCGGGACCGCGGTATCTCTTTCGAACAACCCGCAGCCCAGGCAGTGGCCCTGAAAGGCCTGCTTTGCTGACATCTCTTTCAAGCGAGCGTGGAACTCGAACGTAGGGCACGACACCAGCCACCTTCCTTCTTCAATTCTCTCTCTTCGTAGGGTAACAAAAACCGGCCAAGAGCGTGTCGGGCCACGCTCAGTGTAGGGTTCCGTAGTTTATTTTTTTGTTTGAAAAAAGATACGTTCAGGATAATAAAATATGTAAACGAAGTTAAAAAAAATGCTTGCTACGATTATACTACAAAAATTATTTTGTACAACTTTTTGTCTTTTTTGTACAAAAACTGTTGTCTCAATCAAGTTCAAAATGATTTTCATAGAAAGTCCTTATAAAGTTCTACTTTTCAGATTTTTTTCATATTTTCTAAACTTGTGGTTCAAAAGTTAGAGGGGGGGGGACACATTGTTTTTTACTTTTGGAGCGATTATTTCCGAAATTATTGACATTATCAAAAAATGATTTTAGTAAACCCCTATTCATTTTTAAATACCTTTCCAACAATATATCACACGTTAGGGTTGAAATTAAAAAAAAAATCACTTCCCACTTTACATATAGGGTGGCTACCCTAATAAAACATTTTTTTCCAATTTTTATTTTACCACTTTGTCGGCGTGATTGATATACATATTGGTACCAAATTTCAGCTTTCTAGTGCTAACGGTCACAGAGATTAAGCGAGGACGGACGGACGGACGGACAGACAGACATGGCGAAACTATAAGGGTTCCTAGTTGACTACGGAACCCTAAAAACTAGTATCTACCCTCCACTTTTAGACCCTAGCAAAACGGTGTATACGGTGGCAAAACGTGGCCATTTGCAATTAAGCTCTATTGAGTGTGTAGATTAATCAAGTGTCGTTAATACTAAGCTTGCCAAGTAATGAACCACATGTGGTTTACTAAACAATAAAAATAAACAGTTTCGCTAAGAATTGCCATGAATCATATCATAAATATGACGCATAGGACTGGGAAATGTAGGCCTAAAAAAATATACTAGGTGTTTAGCCGTAGAGCTCACACAATAGCTTAAAAAGTGTCCTGAATCATAAATTCTCAAGTTCGTGGGGCTAAATAAGGGCTGTACGGTAACAGGCTCATACAGCCGACTAATTGAAGCGCGAAGCGAAACTTGGTCAACTTAATTTCTGTATAAGCTTGATATCGACCTGATTTTTGCACTTGTTCTTATCAAAGAGGATCAATAACCAACTGTCGAACAATGGATGAATTAAATTCACTTTTAATAATTGTCATTATTCAAAAAGAGTTTTCTATTACTTACCTTACCGTGGTATGTGCAGAAGTTTTGTTCATACGCAATGTCGCTACAATCGCTACGATTTTGGCAAAGACCTGTAAACGCAAGAGTTAATACCTACCACAGAAATATTAAAACCTACTTTCATCCTCCTTTGTTATCTCCCTCCTTCTTTTATCCTTATTTATGGTTAATACCCAAGAACATAAAAAATAATGCAACGCCGACTCCAAATAAATTTTGAAAAAGGACAGAAAGAACCTGTTGATGCTCCAAGAACCAAGTTTCGCAATTTTATGGATCCTCGTCCTTGGACGAGAATATTTAACACCACAGTACTATTTATTCTCTAAATTATTTAGAGAATAAATAGTTACTGTTATTACGCCTCAGGAATGTCACATTATACGATCAATAATTGATATTCTAGAGACTGTTTCGATAAACAAACGTAGGAGCTGAACTGGCACTACTCTGAGTAGGTAGGTACACGAATTACATAATAATTTTATATTTATTTAAATACTAGCTTTGCCCCGTGGGTCGCAAGCGCACCCACTACGTATATTCCTCTAAAACTGTTATTGGGTGTCTCAATAGCGGCCAAGGAGTAAAGAGTTATATCCATAGATATCAGAAAGCATTGACAAAGACTTTTTAATAATTATATCTGTGGTTATATCCGTTTGACGCAATCATTACTGGCGAAATGTGGGTTTAGACCTAACCATTCGGGGATTACAGCCGCGATATGTTAATGTGGAAAGAATTTGCCTGCAAAACATTTTCCCTCCTCGTCCGTACCTATTTATTAGTCTATATTATCTTGGCAGACACACGCAAGTCTCAGGGGAAGTTGCTTATTGAATAAATTGGTCAGCTCCGCTGTAATGTACTTTTATAACCAGATAGGTAGTTCTTACATCGATCGATAAATATAACTTGAACGTAGTGACCTATTTATAGGTTCTTATAGTACAGTAGGGAGCTGATAGATATTCGTAATTAAGAGAAGCATAAAACAATATAAGTCTATTTAGTTTATCATTTTAGCAACACATGCCACACAGATCCCAAAGCTATGCTATTTTATTGTGTCTTTGTTTTGAATTCTCCCTTTAAACAACCTGAGTATGCGAACGTCATCGCAAACCAGCCAGCACTTTTGAAGTTTAGCTTAAAACCTTCACAGTACGAATGAGATACCTTATTATCTACACGATTCTAAAACCGTCACCATCTACGTACCAGACAATTTGTTTAAGGATGCATTAAGTTCATTGAATTGAATCACCTTGAATGACTAATTCTTGATAAGAATTCACTTATTGTGATTCAATTATAGGGATTATATTGATGATTTTAAGCATTATAACTCTGTCATACGTGTTGCAGCCTTGCAGGTCTTCTACATAATATAGATGAACTTCGCGGCTATGTTCGCCTTAAAGGGATAAAAAATACAATACAAAACACCGGCCAATTGCGAGATGGATTCGCGCACCGTGGGTTTCGCACAAACTTGCATCATAAACGGCCATATCTTTTGACTGCCTTGACTTAGAGGATTGATATTTTCACAGCTCCAAGGAACCACAAACTGGCGTACCTATATATTATTTCAACTCGAAACCTCCTCGGGTTCCCGAGATAAAGTGTCTTGAGAGACAGGCAGACGGACAACAAAGTTTTAAAATAGCTTGCAAAGGTCAGTTGCATATGATGCTACCATCAATTCTTGGAAGTCATCACTTGTTCAATATATGTATGCCAAACAGCAATAAACAAGCTTAAGAAATACCTATCGAACTTTAAAAATACCCACTCCTTTCTAAGAAGTGCTTGATTGTTCTTTTAAAATTGAGTAACAGATAGGTACTTAAAAAAAATGATATTACATTGCATGTGGCGTTGTTTGTTTTAAACATTTGTGAAAATGTTTACAAACAATTAATAAATTAATTGGTAATTAGTTCCGATTTTGGGCACAAGCTAAAATATCCATGTACAAACTATTCTATACCATGTATCATGTCACACTTTACGGATATCTTAACGTAATGATACATAATAATAACTTGCTTTCTTACAAAAACTAGTGCAAGAAATAAAAGCGATGAGAAGTCTCTTTAGTTAAAAATGCTAGTTTCCTCTGTTTATTTATCTTTAAGACTGTCAAGGCTAGAGCCATTGAAAGTTTTTACCTAAGATTTTGCTTCTTCAACTTATTGTATTATATATCGGTCAACGATTGACTGCCAAGGAAACGATGAATCACTACACCTTCCTGAATTCTCTAATTCAATAATTAAATTAGATATTTTTGTCACCAAACCTACGTAAACGGCTTTGTTATTATTAAATTTGGTAATTTGTGTGCGTAACATGCTTTCTGTTACTTACATTCAGTCGTAAAAAAGGGCCACTTACACTCGCGTATTTTAATAAACACATCAAGTGCAGTGAAAAATAGTTGTTTGGCAGAAAATAAAACTGAAAATCAGGTAACTAAAACGTTATATAAAGTACCTAATGTTACTATTTGAATAAATTGGACCTTTAAACCAAACTCACAGACCAAGACTAACGAGCGATATATATTACGATATTTATAAAAGAAATGATTTATTATTTAATCAAACAAACAACGATAAGAGGCCTTCAACGACGTTCCAGTCTAAATATCAATATTACATAACGGAATATTTAAATATAGGATGTAATTACATAGAGTAATTAACTTTTGTGAGGTGTACAATTCATGTGAACCTGTGATGTCACGTGTCTGCTTCTTTTGACCAGTTTTTGTTTCTTTTTTCCAGAACGGATCTAAGGGCCACTTGTGGGACAATACAAGCTAATGTCTCAGTGGCGTAATAATGATGGTCGATTATCACTATAAAAAGTAACTATAATTTCAACTAACTGCATATAATTGAGCTCACTTAGTTATTATCACAATTACGTGAATAATGTAGGAAAATGTTTATAAACACAGCAACAGCATTATTGTCATACAGCCAAGTTGTACACGGATTGCGACTTACAATTTTATTGCAATAAAGATTATTCGACCTCCATGCAAGAGTTGAGAATATTGTGTTCGCACACGCTGTGAATGCACCAACAGGCAATACGAAATACCAGTCGTAGAGGAAATAAAATGATAAAACTGACAATTCTTTGGAAAAATCTTCAGTTATACATTAGGGGGAATGATTATGTTGAATGCCTCATTAGTCGAGTGGCAATAAGTTCCTTTTTTATCGGATGGGAAAATTATTAAATAACTTCTCCCGTTTTGGGCGGAGCGAAGGGGAGTGTCAGACTTACTGACTAAATCCCAACCATCCATGATCCATCTGTTACCCTTTGTGTTCCGGGATCCCGGTATCTCTTTCGAACTACCCGTAACCCCAGCAGAGCTAGTGCTCCTGAAGCGACAAATATACAAGCAGATCCCTTTTAGTAGCTGTTTCGTACATCCAGATAAGCTAAATAGCGCAGTTCTATGAAACTCTCGCGTTTCTAATCCCCGCCCCAACTGGAGAATTTTCTCATCGAAATACGTGATTGCATGAAGATGTATCCAGTTTCTAATAATATTTGACCTTTTCCAGAATATTCTACATACCTATTGCATATTTTATTTTCCTTAAGAAAGCTCCTGACTTAAATTTCTGGGTGGTGCTATTGGGGTTTTCATCAGAAATTAGAAATTTCCGGTTGATGACAATACACCTTATTAAATGGAGTATAATCATAACTGGCAAAATGTGAGGAAACTTTTAGGTACACGGTACTGTGCTGACTTTGGGATATGTGTTGCGTTTATTCGTAATAAAAGAAGCATAAAACACATAAGACTATAGTTTTAGTTCATAATTTCACCAATACATGTCACATAATTTCAAATCTATTCTCCTCTCTATTTTTCTATTCTCTATTTAAACAACCTGAGTATTCAAACGTCATTACAAACCAGCCTGCACTCGGGTTTGAATAATGTGATTAAACCTTCACAGTACACTTCTACCTAACCGTCCAGGAACTCCACAGTATTTCCTATTTTACCACCGTGAGTCGGGGTATTTTATTTCACTTGACGCCAAAAGTATTTCATCATTATTATTAGCCAACTTCCGAAAGGAGGAGTTCTCCCTCTTTCGATTTTTTGCTGCGGGTTCCAAGACTGTTAAATTGTTTCTCTGGGACTTCGCCTTCTTCATTCAGATTCATTGTCTCGACGGTATTCTGGTGATCGCCACTGTTGATTCTGGCTTTCAGAAGTTGCTGTTATTTGGGAATAATGTGTCGGGCTTGTCCCATTTAAAATGCCAATTTATTTGAAATCGGCGCAGTACAATTTCTTCACCCTCTTTTTAGCCATAATTATGATCTTTCACACAGTCTATCCACTGTTTGGTTGGTCTTTCCCTAGTCAGTAGTTCTAAATTTCCAATAGCTTCAAAGAGTGGCACAGTACAAAGTTCTATTTCAATTTTTAATAAATGCCGGAGCAATAGTGTCAGCAACGAAACGCAATGGACGGCATTTCACGTACCAAGCACGATAGCTGTCAATCTGAATGCATTTTAAATAGAAAAGAAATTCCAGTCACAATTAAACGAGTAACCTTTCGTCTTTTCAAAGTGCCTGTCAAGAAGTTCATTGATTTCATTCCAAAACGAACATTTTATAGTCTTAAAACCAACATTAACACCAACGGTTCTGACTTGTAATTTGATTCTGTTTAATTAATTCGTAGACCACATGACATTTATACTTTTCCGTATGGCTTGGCTATGCAACCACTTCCTAATGCCCTGGTTTGGAAAGAGCACAGTCGTGGCCGTCTAAAACATGAGGTGTAAATCAGAATATTATACTTACAGATTCAAAATAACAGTTCCGTGTTGCCAGAACTAAAAACTAAACTTTTTTTTATCAGTCAAGCTATCTGTAATTTTAATCCGGTTTCAAAATTAGATTTTTTTAATAATTTCTGTTTTTTTTAATCTGTCTGGTTCGTATCTAGTCTATTCTATGAAAGCACAAATAATAACCCTTGTATACCTTGTGAGGACTGTTTTTTTATAATAAAAAAAACATTGCAACGTATGTTTTTTTATTATAAAAAAGCAGTCCTCTAGAGAAACAAACAATGCAATTCCTGCATGAGAATTCCCACCGAATTCGTAATGGTCTGTAGGCCACAAAATTAAAAATGGCGTCATCCTCAAAGCATTCCCTAGCTGCCTTCATCCAATTACCCCAAACAGGCCCGTGAAAATTTTCAATTAAATTCACATGAGAGCCGTAATCAAGTAGCTGCATACCGCTCGTACGCTTAAGTAACTTCGTTATTATACTGGATGTTTCATTATTTTAAAACAATGGTAAATGTTTTCTTCTGTGTTACCCGGTGCTTGTATATTAAGTTAATTTTCATAACATCTCGCCTTGTAATCCCCAAAGGAAGAGGTGAACATAACAAAAACACCCACAGCTAGTCAGAGCCCAAGGTTGAGTCCCATGTGAAAAGAAGCAATCAGATTGCCGTCAACCGTACACAAAAACCAGACTACATAGCTGCTACTGAGCAGAGGGGCCTGCTAGGACCACCGCCTGCCGAGGTTTGCGGGTTGTTCGAAAGAGATACCGCGGCCCCGGAACATTAAGGGCAAAAGAAGGAACCTCCCCGCTCAGCTCAGTTATTTCCAACCCTCAAAAAATAATGGCTGTGTTTGAGAAATTCTTAATGGAAAAACCTAAAAGCACTCTGCCCGACCCGGGGAGGAGGTCTAACCTCTTACTAAGAACGAAGCAGTCGTACGGTAATCCTTACTTCCTTACTAATAAAAGCGAAAGTGAGTTTTGTTTGTTTGTTACCTCTTCACGCTTTAATGGCTAAACCGATTTTGATGAATTTTGGTTCAGAGATAGTTGGGAACCAGGAGACGGACATAGGCTATTTTTTTTAAAAAAAAAAGTGGTATAAGAGGGAGAAAGAGGGAAGAAACGGGAAAACTTAGCGTTGCTATTACAAATCAATAAGGCGCTACCGAATTTAACGCGAGCGAAGCCGCGGGCAAAAGCTAGTAATTATTATAATTCGTAGTACCTTAATTATCATTTTCTTTTTTTAATAGTGTTTTTAGTTTAGGTTTTTGATGCGGAAATTGAACTCTCGTCACACAAGTCATTGTCCACAATAAACGAATTACTTTGTTTTCGTATGTCTTTCTTTTTGTTGCGCAAGACATCGCCGTTCCTTTTTCATCTTTTAGGGTTTTAACTGCAAAAGAAGAATCTTATTTTTACTAACATAACTCGGAAAGTGTGTTTTGGAGTTACACAATCTGATTCCCCCAACTCCATTCTATCATCGGACAAGGAGACCTACGGCTTAGCGTCGCCATTATATGCTTAATGTTCCACAGACCCAAATAACAAAGCGCTATGTTTCTACATTTATTGTACAAACTGCCAGTCTGTTCAATTCACTACCGGTTTCTCTGTTCTTTGATCATTATAATCTGGATCTTTCCAAAGTTTGAGTGTAGCGCTTTCTTTGAAGCAAGCGTTCCACCATAAGACGCATGATCGCTTCACCTCAGGCGAGTTTTGGCCAACCGCAAGCCTATTTTGTAGTTAAAAAAACTATCATATGAGGCCAAGTTAAGTTTTTGCGTAAGATCTCTTGGCATTGCTGAGGTCATCGACTCTGCACGCTCGATATTAATAGTATGATCTCACTTATAAAATTCTATGTAAATACGATTTTGTAATAATATTCTAATTTAAAAGAGTGTCCATGGAGTTTCTTGCCCATTCTTCTCCATAAAGATCAAGGCTTTGGAATGGGCAACTGCAGTACTTTTACACTGTCTTGTGAGCGGGACTGTAGCTTCAACATTCTTTTTCTTGACATTCAAAAGTGCCTTTAATGGTCTAATTGAAATAACTTTTGAGTTTTGACATTTGCAAGTCATTTTTATAAGCACTGATTACATTTTGGCGCTCAGATATAAAACGGTAATGCTACTTTGAGACATAAAATTTGCATCCTGAAAGGTTTGTTGTAAAAAGCGCTTAATGACTTACAAAACACGATTTCGTTCGTAATAAAATTAACTTTATGGATTTTCAGAGGCACGCGAAGAATTATTACGTAATAGGTACCTACATAACCTTTCGTAAAAAATGCTGTAATGGCTCGGTAGTGAAAAACGTAACCTTGAGGTAAATGCAGAAGAAAATTTTCAATGTGTATGTAGGTTGTATTTTTAAATATCGACGCTGAAAAAGCAGTGTTATGAGTTTAACTTACATGTGTATTTGTATGTACCTACATCTGTTTGTTGTGTCATAGCACCCAAAACGATTAAACGATTTGTTTAAGGGTTTCGTTGGTGTCCGTCTGTCTGTCTGTCAAAGCCCTTTATCCAGGGAACTCGTGGAGGTATCGAGTTGAAATTAACGAGTCTGTTGTCCCTTAGAGTGAAAAGATGGCGTTTATGTCGAAGTTTGTATGGAACCCTCGCGCGTCCAACCCGGACTTGACCAGATTTTTTGTTGTTGTACCTAATGTTCGAACTTGTTTACTTCCTTTACTAATGAAATAACATGAAATTAATTTATTCTCAGACAACGTTTGCCCCACACTTTCTTTGGCACTCGGCGGCACATCAATGTATACCATTCCGGTTAAAGATGGACCTCACTTTGTATCTAGATTTCCCATATGATACGAGATCCTCATGAACTGGTTTTGTATAACCTGATTGGTCATCGTGCGTACCCTTTTTTGGGATGGTAAAACAAGAAATAACTTCCCCTGCTCTGGGCGGAGCGGGAGGGGGGGACTGTTTGTCGGACTTTTACTGACCAAAACCCATCCATGTTCCTTTTTTTTGTTCTGTGTTCCGGGGCCGCGCTATCTGTTTCGAACGACCCGCAGTACATTACAGACTAAACATACCTACTACATAATAATAAAATACAAATTATGTTAGTAAAATAGAACCTTAACACTAAGTCAGTAATACTCATATTTCCACAGACTTCGGTTGCAACAACAGGAAATAACATACATCTGGTATTAACACTAATCACCCTCATCATGCCGTGGAATGACATGGTCGCTGATCGTAATTTTTCCATTCATCGTAAACTAGTTGTACCCCGCAGTTTCACCCACGAAGACTGGGATTATCATCATCTGCTTAGCCTTTTTCCAACTTTGTTGGGGTCGGCTTCCAGTCTAACCGAATGCAGCTGAGTACTAGTATTTTACATGGAGCGACTGCCTATGTGACCTCTAAAACCCAGTTAGTACTGGGTAATACTATACCCCTTGTTAAGACTTGTTGGCAGACTTTTGGGGATACTGACCTGTAATGACTGTCAAAGATCTATAAATGATAGCCGGGACAGGTAGCTTAACGTTCCACGTAGACTGGGATATCTATATATACCTACATGTAAAAGAAAGTCGTGTTAATTATGCTATTTATAACTCAAGAACGGCTGAACTGACTCGGCATAGGATACTTTTTATCCCTCTGGGTAGGGTAGGTAGGGTAGGTATAGTAAAGTAGTAAAAAGTGCTTTGCAACGATGCTGGGCACGGCTAGTTATACATAAAAACCATCCTGGAATAATAAATAATAAATAAATATCTTGGGACAACTCACACACGGCTATCTGATCCCAAGCTAAGCAGAGCTTGTGTTATGGTAACCAGACAACTGATATACATACTTATATAATGTATAAATACATACATATTATAGATAAATCACACCCAGACACAGAACAAAAAATCATGCTCATCACACAAAGTTTGTCCTGGGTGGGAATCGAACCCACGACCTCCGGCTCAGCAGTCAGGGCCACTAACCACTAGACCAACAGGCCCGTCAAATCGCTCTTAAGTATTGTTGAAAGCTGCATTAAAATCCTTTTAGTAGTTTAAAAGATCTAAGCGAACAGACAGCGGAAACTACAGCATTTTTACTAAGTAAAGATAATTACGTAGGGAACTGCGTCGACGATTCTAGCTATAAAATATAACGTTATGTGTTTTTGCATCATTTATTAACATAAATTGGAGTGCCCGTCTGTTTCTATTTGATATGGTAAACAATTTGCTAGCTAGCATAATAATACGTAATGGTAGACTCGTGGTCACTAGCGCGACTGCTGGAATCCTAGATTCGATTCCCGTGTTGAGCAAAGTTCTAATGCTTTACTGCGGAAATTCTCAGTATTGAATTGTATAACGGGTTGGTGTTCACAACTCCACGATTAAGCCGCGTATTTTGCGTACAAGTGGGAATATTATTCGATCCAACTCCTCGAAAAAGGCCAGCAACGCAGCAACGTCTTTGTGTTGCTGACGATTTCGCGGTGTGCTTGTTTGTCACATATAAAAATTCAAAATGTTAGCAATAGGGGTATCATCGTAGTCCCGTGCTTCAGCATTTATTGTCTCCCTAATTACATGCAAAAAAATATGTCAAAATGACGGATAGTGCTTAAAATCACCCAATTGATGAAACTATTCTTTTTCTTAGGCCTATGAAAGCTATGAAAGATAAGAGGGCATAGTAATTATTACACCTGTTGTCTATAAAGTATAATGATGCTATAGATATACCTAGATCATTGTTTAGACAGCTTGAACATACGCTGGGCTAGGTCACTGATATTATAAAGCGACTGTCTAGAATAATTAATTAATATGTGCTCCCATAAAATTTAACACATATCAATGACAATTTTAGTTATCGTCGCTATATGACCATAGATAAATTGTGCGTTTCTGTTGTATGTTCTCGATTTTCCAAACGAAAACAGACACATCTCTATTTGCTGTACTTTTTGTTGAAACCAGCGCTGGGCTAATGAAAAAAGCATAAACATTAGAAATAAGACATAATGCACAGTAATAAAAACAAAGGCCATATTAGTTACTTTTTTTCATCAAAGCTGTTTTGTTTGTCCGTAATCGCGAGTACTTATTAAATAAATACTTAAAAAAAAACTTAATACATTTATGTGATAAAAAAAATATATAATTACGAAATGCAAAGGCCAAGTATTACTTTATACAAACACAAAACTACTTATTATTATATTTTATTTCCTACTAAGGTTTTTATAAAGTGAACGGTTAATTCTTTATTATTAAAATGTTTCCTGGTTTGACATAGATAAATAGTAGGTAACCCCTACATAATAATTATGTACCTATAGTTGAAAATAAAACTTCCTGAAATGTTTTTTGTGTCACCAGTGCTTTAGTTCCTCACACGTTAGGTTTGTCGCTCTTTGATAAATATCAAGATAAATATTAAATATTTTTTTACTTCATAATGACAATTTTCTTTCGTATTGTTGTTTTCTTTAGTAATACAAATGTACCAAAAACTAATGTCTATTTTTTTTAATCGTTACGCAAGGAAACGGAAAATCGCATTCGGATACAAGTGAAGTTTATAAATTATAGTTTAAGATTTTTGTATTCAAGATAGAATTAACAAGTTGTTATTATCAAGGTATACATAATTATCAATAATAATTATTACTTTTAAATCTTAAATAAGATCCTTTATTTTTAAGGATGGGGTTATCATCAAATAAGTTCCCCAACTCTAGGCGGAACGGGGGGAAGTGTCAGACTTTTCCGGTCTGAAACTCACTCCTCCACTCCATATTCCTTTGTTTGCCCTCTATGTTCCGGGGCCGCGGTATCTCTTTCGAACAACCCGCAACCTCGACAGAACGCAACCCCGGTAGGAAATAAGATCATTGATGTCTGTTTCCCCTCTCACTCAGCAACACCAGCTGGTCGTAATTACAACAGAGAATACGGAGAACGGACGAATGAGGAACCGATGGTAGGTACTTGAATAGCATTGCTGAGATATATCTCTTACAAATAACTCATTCGAAGGTCTAAAGGGTCCAAGTTACTGTTTACTGTTAATAAAGGTAGCCAAGGTCAACAACCCGTCACTTGTACGGCTGTACAACAGCGTCATACAATTTGTGTTTGTTCAGCAATTTTCCATTGTTTACTAATAAAGACTCAAACAACATATAATATTTTTAACGGACTTCATAATAAGGAAGAGGTTCTCAATTCGTCGGAATTTTCTTTTTATTTATTTTTAATGAGAAAATCCAGGTGAAATGGTCATATCATACTCTTCTTAATATTATTTATAGTACTATTTTAAATCGGATTTTGTTAGGTTTAGGTTTAAAGATCTTTATTCTCAATAAAAACATTACATGTCACTTACTTGAGAACATTATTACTTAAATTTTATACTAAATTGGGTTCGACAACATCCGTTAAAAACTAATTATGTAATACTAACTGAAACTCCACCACCCAACGCATTCATTTCTCGGGTTATTTCCGGTTTGCGATTAAATACAAGCTAAGTTGGGTTTTGAATGCATTGAATGATGATAGGTTTCTTATGCGTGAGGGTATTTTATTATATAGCTGTGCTCCTTCAAATGTTAGAATTTTTTTGCCATAGTTAGTCCGGGTTTTTGGTAAAACTAATAAGCTTGCTCGTCGTGAGCTTCGTTGAGTAACTTGTCTATAGTGGGTAAGTGTGATATTTGTGTGAATGTTTTTGTTTAGTATTTTTTTGATAAATATACATGTGTTATAAATATATAGTTCGTTTATATTCATTATTTTTGTGTCTCCGTATATTTTAGTCGTTGTTAAAAATTTCAAAGGTTTTAAATTTCGCGGAACCGTAATCTTTAAATAAAAGTAGCCTATGTAAGTTACTCCATATAACAGCAACTATCTGCTAGCAAGAATCCCGTCAACGAATAAAAAATGGTTTTCGCAGTAGCTCAGCGATCGACTATTGCGCTGCGTGTCGCGCGTTCGATCCCCGGAACAAATATTTTTTTAAACTACAGGTAGTTGGTGTGGTGAGCTACCCATTGCTCATCGTCCACAGACCCGCATCTACACTGGCTGGGAGTCGTCTCGCGGAGCCCGACGCCCGGCGGAACGTCTCCCGCGGCGGCGGCTAGGTCGGTTTGAGGTTCACAATAAATAGGCCAAAAAAAAACTATAAAGTTCTCGTGTCACAGTGTTACGGCTGGACCGATTTGAACGAAATTTTGTGTGCATATCGGGTAGGTCGTAATAGATGTCGGCCAAGTCTCAATCGCCGACATCTCTTTATGGTACCCTTCTCTAGAAAAGGAGCTGAGCAGTGGGTGAAACCGCTGGGCACAGCTAGTAATCCTTACTAATACTATAAAAGCGAAAGTGAGTTTGTTTGTTTGTTACCTGCTTTAATGGCTACACCAATTTTGATGAATTTTGGTACTGAGATAGTTGGGAACCAGGAGACGGACATAGGCTATTTTTTTTTAAAGTGGGATGTGAGGGAGAAAGAGGGAAGAAAAGGGAAAACTTAGCGTTGCTATTATAAATCAATAAGGCGCAAGGGGAACTGTGTTACCCCGAATTTAACGCGAGCGAAGCCGCGGGCAAAAGCTAGTAATATATAATAATGCTATGTTGAAACATGCGTCCGTCCAACACTACTCGCATCTTCCACATCCAATCCTCCGTACGTACCTGCACCACATTTGACCTTCGAAAACATTCTTCCGCCGTTAATAAACCTCAAGTAAAAATAACCTCTCAGCAGACATGCCCAATAAAAATAAAAAAGATCCATTTGTATAAATAGATTCAGACACATTCAAAAAACCTATCAAGAATCGTTTAGACCTGTTTTTTTGTTATTCAACACGTGTTTGGACCTCATTAATATTTATTTCTCTCACTGAGGTACAGGTTTCTGTGACCTTCGCATTTCCTAGTTACTACTTACATCGGTAATATACGAAATTGAATTGACTTTTATTTTTTCATGAAATTTGAATCTGCTGACAGTTAATCTCATTATAATCTACTAGCTTCCGCCCGCGACTTCGTCCGCGTGGCATAGTTAGTTTGGTCTAATGCTAACTTTAACATGCGTGATGATCTAAAAAAAAATTGTTTTTTCCTCTTTCTCTCCCTTTTCTCACTTTTAAATTAGCCTATGTCCATCTCCAGTGTCCCAACTATCTCTGTACCAAAATTCATCAAAATCTGTTCAGCCATTTAGGCGTGAAGACGTAACTAACAAACCCACTTTCGCTTTTATAATATTCGTAAGGATTGCATATATTTGTTTGATGTAGTTTTATTGTATTTTTCTGACATTATTCTATTTAATTGAAATTGGAATGCATGTGTTTTGTGTTTGATGTTACCTAAAATGAGTGGTTTTGTTACTTGAAATAAATAAATATGAGTGTAAAGTGGCGTCGTAACTAATATTACTAATACATAAAAGTTACTATGATTTTATTTGACGGACTCGTTGGTCGAAGTGCGACTACAGGGCATCAGGTCTTAGATTTATTCCCAAGCTGGGCAAAGTCTGGATTAGTGCCCCGTTGATGGCTATAGGCTCGCACCCATTTACGTGCGACGGTTAGGGACACTTCTACCCAAACCTTTCGGAGATTACAGTCGTGAAGTTACGATTATGTTTTCAGTAACGATCGCAATATACGCCGATATTGCGCTCGCGCTGCGCACAAGCCTTTTTCTCCTCACTTATTTTCCTCTGAAAAAAAAAAAGGTTTGCGCCTTAGAACTAAAAGATTATGGACCTTACCTGCTAAAATACTTATTTCGAAAAGAATGAGTGGATATGTCTCCAAATCCCTTTATTATTCTTCAAAAAACGAATACTTGGGATTTTCTAAAGACAGAAATGGCAGTTCTAGCAAAATAAATGTGAGCTTTTTGCGCCAAATTAGTTTTTACTCGGCTGGGATAATCTTTTCATTCCAAAATAGATTATGTACTTACTGTATTTTATTTTTTATTATATCTCACTTGTAATTAGATGTTACTAAGTTCAGAATCAGCTTTTTTATTCTTGTCTTTATGTTATTTACGGAATTAACCTTTTGAACGCTACCGACAGCTAAAGTTGTCTCAATTATAATAAACTGGCTGGCGAACGCGGCTTCGCCCGCGTGATCATCCAAAAAAAGTATCCTATTTTTTATTCCAAACTATAATCTACATCTGTGCCGAATTTGATCAGGATCCGTTCAGCCGTTTTGACGTGAAAGAGTAACAAAAATCCATACATCCTCACAAACATTCGCATTTATAATTTTACTAGCTGTCGCCCGCGTGATGATCCAAAAAAATATCCTATATGTTATTCCAGACTATAATCTACTTCTGTGCCAAATTTCATCAAGATCTATTCAGTCGTTTTAACGTGAAAAAGTAACAAACATCCAAACATCCATCCATCCTCACAAACATTCGCAATTTATAATATTAGTAGGATAATGCGCTGGTATTTCCTGTATGTTTCTTGACTCATCGCCACGATTTAAATTAAGATAAGCAATTATTTGTACGTATTGTTAAAGAAGCATGTTTTCGTAACCGCAATCTCAATGACTAACAAAAGTACATAAGAGACGTAATTCTCAGCACTTATGCGAAAATGAACACAATACAAACGCCGGAAAACCAGAAATATTTTGCTAATGGCGTAATGAGTTCGTAATGCAGTTTAATAGCCAGTTATTAAAGCAATCGCAGACGGATTAAAAATGTTCCCAAGGAAGAATTCTGATCGCGTGCCGCTCACATAATTGACCCTATTAGTTTTCCATCAGTCCTTAATCGAGGACATGGACGCTCTTATCCTGAGGGACGTGGGGTACACGGCCCTAAGGATCGTTTTAGGGGATCCGCACCTCAAAAGAAAAAAAAGAAACCCTTTTAGGATTACTTGTTGTCTGCCTGTCTATCTGTCTGTCAAGACCCTTTATCTCGGGAACGCGAAGAGTTATCGAGTTGAAATTAATTTAAATCAGATACCTATTCAAATCTGTTGAGGGAGCTGGCAAAAAAGAACCCTTTAAGTCGCAGTTAAAAGACATTTATGTCGCAAGTTTGTACGGAACCTTCGGTGCACGAGTCGGAATCACACTTGGCCTGCATTTTTTATGAATGCCTTGCCTTAATTGTTTTGTCTTACAATTACATGGATCACAGTAGACTTAAATTACTCTTTGCTATTTTGGTACGGGATGAGAATGCTGCATTCTCGTGCAATGGCCTGCGAAATTAAAATCGGGATATTTACTTTTATCTGCAGTTAACGCAGAAAGCTTGTTTCCATGCAAATTGTTATTTTTGGGATTTGAAACAACAGTAAGCCAATTATGATTGTGCAAATATTGTAATGGTCAAAGGCATTGTTATACGGACGTGGATGTTAACCGCTGCATTTAATATTTTTCTCAATGGTAACCTCTCCGGGTTTTTGGACAAGCTATTTACGAATCCTTACTTCCTTACTAATATTATAAAAGCGAAAGTGAGTTTGTTTGTTTGTTACCTCTTCACGCTTTAATGGCTTAACCGATTTTGATGAATTTTGGTACAGAGATAGTTGGGAACCAGGAGACGGACATAGGCTAGTTTTTTTGTAGAAAAAAGTGGGATGTGAGGGAAGAAAAGGGAAAACTTAGCGTTGCTATTACAAATCAATAAGGCGCAAAGGGAACTGTGTTACCCCGAATTTAACGCGAGCGAAGCCGCGGCCACAAGCTAGTAACTTTATAAATTCAGTCTTGTCTCAGTTTAGAAGTACAAATTGCAAGTCGGTTTTTAATTTAATTTCCTGCTAAATAAATTCTTCAGAAGCACGATTTTCTCAGATAAATCTTTATTATTTATTCATGCTTAATTTAAAATAAACAAAGCTGTTTAAGGTGTTAATAGTTTTTGTCCGTATGTATTTTTGCATTAATATTTATGCTCATACTAAGTATTCACGGAACTGTTAAACAAGATTACTGCCAAGGCCGCAATAAACTGGAACTTACCAGTTTTTTTTATAGAAAAAGGCTCGGATCTAGTCGTAAACTTTGAAATTGGTGCTATTCAGGCACTTCGATAGGCTTGTTGAAAGTAAGAAGGCCATAAACTAATCATATGCGTAAGAGTAAGGAGGTTTGATTCATTTAGCAGATAAAAATGAATGTTTGCTTCAAACAGTTAGCCTATTTTGACTTGGTTTTAGTAAAGCCAAGCGGGTAATATTGGACCGTTGTTGCACAGATTAAAAGAAAAGTTTCATTTTATCGTAGAGAATTTCTTCCGGTTCGAGATAAGTGAAAGAAAAATACATATATACCTATAGATATTTATTATATTTATAAGAAAAATATCAGAGTTAAGTTATTTGATAATTTCCCATCCGTAAAGAAAAGACTCCTTACTCTTGTACAAGTATCCTTACTTCCTTACTAATAATATTATAAAAGCGAAAGTGAGTTTGTTTGTTTGTTACCTCTTCACGCTTTAATGGCTAAACCGATTTTGATGAATGTTGGTACAGAGATAGTTGGGAACCAGGAGACGGACATAGGCTATTTTTTTGGAAAAAGTGGGATGTGAGGGGGGAGAAAGAGGGAAGAAAAGGGAAAACTTAGCGTTGCTATTACAAATCAATAAGGCGCCAGGGGAACTGTGTTACCCCGAATTTAACGCGAGCGAAGCCGCGGGCAAAAGCTAGTATGATATAAACTGCCAAACAGCGCTAACGAGTCGTTAAGGAAAAGTCGTGATCTCACAATTTTCTCATGATACCAGTACCTATAAATTATAATATAACATAACGTGTATAGCAGTTACACTTGCAATTACTTAATAACTAGAGCTTCAGAAGATGTTATATTAACAAGATCTTGCAGAGAATATTCATGACGATTGCTTTACAGTTCGCAAGTTAAGAGACTCGACTCAGTTATAAAGCTCCTAAGTTAGTACTTCATCAAGCTATGAGTAATTTCGTTTACTTTAAACTCTTGAGTTGTTGGCAGGCGAAAGTCTGACTATCCATTTTTATTTTTGGTTAGAAAGGAACTAACTGAAAAGGTTGTGATTGAGTTACATCTACACATGAAAATTAAGACCATAATTACGAATTTGCATATGAATGTATGATAGACTGGATTCAGAAATTAAGTAGGTACACACACAACTAACTGTTCTCACTTTACGGAATGTCGACAGACAATTTTTTTTTTTTTGGATTATATCGAGTAGGTACTTATAATAATAATAAATCATTTATTTTCAGGCATCTTAGGCCCATAGATAAATACCTTACAAACAAACATATATATAGCTAATACAATTTGTGTTAGTAAATAAATCCTTAACAACTATGTTAGTAGCACTTCACTGCACTATGTCACTGCGCGTTCATGTGGCACTTGTCCGTGGAAGCGCCGGAACACCACTCCCTGCGGCCAAAAGTCCTCTTCCAAGACGAGGTGCAGATAACAAGTTGGTACTCGCAGCACAAACGCCTTAAAGTTGACGTTGCGACGCGACTCCAACAACTGCACTCTCGCTACGTACTTGAGCTTTTGGCGTACGTACTCAACGATGCCCTCCGCCGTAGTGGTGTAGTGTAGGCGGGAGATGTACACCGGAGTGTTCGGCTTAGCGGCTCTTATTGTGACGTTTGGCTCCGATGGAGCCGTGCCGCAGCGGTTCTTGGTGGTACGTTGACGATGCTTCCTCCTCAACACCGTCACAAAACCATCGTCAGCCCGAATCGGTGCCTCTTCAGGCATGGGCTTCTCAACGCGAGCAGTAATGCTCGCACCTACGCTAGCAGAATTCACACCAACTCGACGTGATTCTGCCGACACTGCGAAAACGGGCAGCGGTCGTGTGGCAACACGGGAAGGAGCCACAGGGGCGGGAGCGGGGCAGCGGGGCGCACAAGGAGTGCACACTGCAGGCTCAGCATTCCTTGGTGACGACTGCGACAAAACTGCTGACGCGAAACTTGCCGCCGATACATCGAGGCCAGCTCCGCGACGCGTGTTTACGTTTTTTGCACCCAACGATGACCCAGATACCGCTGCCTTTTGACGCAAGTCGTTAACTTCGTCGCGCAAATCAGCCACGGCTTTTTGGGAAGCATCCAACTTGGTCTGCACATCCACCAAACTTGCCTTGAGAAGAACAATGTCCTTCAATAGGCTCGTAACATCGACATGGTCGAATGTGACGGGAGGGAGCTTGTGCAAGTCCTTCGCCACAAACGTCGGCACGTCGTCAGGGTCGGTCTCCTTTAGCAGCGTGATAATGTCTTGTATGCTTCTCTTTGTCCCGTCACGCCGGCGGGACACCATCTGGTCACTCTTGTTGAGCACCCGGTACAACATCAGCTTGGCAGCAGCGATGTCCTCCTCACTGAAGTTCGTAGCGCAGATTTGGACTGCGGACACCTCGTCCATCACATCCAACTTCTGCTGCAGGAAAGCCAGCAATTCATTCGCCACCATTGGTTGTTGACCCATGGTGAATAAAATAACAAGCGAACGACTCGCGCCGCCGCGTTTACGGTATTATGTATGCGTCAGCAACACGTCCGCATCGAAACGTAGCTAAAACGAGACTTATACATATTGTTATCGCTTATTTTCGTTGGATCCCAGTTTTTGATCCCACTTTAATATTTTTGGCGTTGGATCCCACAAAACATTATTATATATTTCCGTTGAATCCCAAATTTGAAAAATACAAAAAAAATACGTTTTATTGCCACTGAATCCCAAAAACTATTTCCGTTGGATCCCAGATGTTTAAAAACATCTGAATGCGGGTACATCCAACAACAAAATCACAATAATAAGTTAAGGCGAAATTTTGTATGTATGTTTGTTATTCCAACACGCTCAAACTTCTAGACTGATTTGGATGAAATTTGGGTATGTGGATAGGTTATGTTAGAATAACGGGTGCCTGCCGTTTTTCCGAAAAGATTTGGACAAAATTTCATTACCCAAACAAATTATAGGAGCCGGGAACTAGGTTTGGTTAGGTTAAAACTGTGACCTCCTACGCACGAGCCGAGCGAGCGGAGCGAGCGGTGCCGCGGCAGCGGCCGGCGAGTGCCACAAACGACTTGCATTTATAGAAAAAAGAGATTGTTTTTAGTTGTTTACCCGGAACTGAACTATTAAGATTAGGATAATTACTTATTTACAAAAAAAGGTTAGGTTAAAACTGTGACCTGTGTGCCAGAAACGGCCACATTATATAAAAAAAATATGGAAAAATTATGACGGCAGTATTTTTTTTTTTGAGCTAAGAGGCGCTTGTTTTGAAGGCGTTCATATTTATTTATTTATAAACATCACAAATAAACCTGATCATTTTTAACTCATGCCAGTCTAGTACTATTTGGAGTACATCATTTGTCTCATTTATTCCCCAGTGGCAACAATCCTAAAAAAATTAAAATACACACACGGTGTTTTTGAAATATTTAATAAAAGTAAATCACTTTTCTTCTGAAATGTACACATGTTGTCATAAAATGGGATTCAATGGTAATATCAAATGGGACCCATCGTTAATACCTAAAAAATGGGATCAAAAACTGGGATCCAACGAAAATAAATCATTGTTATCCCAACAATAATGTCAATAAACGCTCGGAAGATTGATATAGCACCCACACATTAATTTAAAAAAAAATGTACTAGCTACTGGACTACACTTTGTTTTACTTACGTATTTATTCGATAAGTGAACAATGTATGTTCTTCTAGAATAAATAAAGAATTTTTAAACCCAAATCGTGAGTAATAAGATTAAGAAATAGATCAGGGTGCAAATCTCCTCCAGATTTGCGCCCTGATATATGTCTTTCTTTTTCTGTTGCTAGTGTAAAGACCGCTCACCCATACCAGTGAACTAGTAAATAAATCATCATCATTTTCCTGCCCTTGTCCCATTCTATTTGGGGTCGGCGCAACACGTTTTCTTCTTCCATTCTCCCCTATCAGACGTCACGGCATCATTTACTCCTTTCTCCTTCATATCATTCCTTACACAATCCATCCATCTTTTCTTTGGCCTTCCTTTCGCTCTCCGTCCATCAACATTCAGATTCATCACTCTTGAACTAGTTAATAAATAAATATCCAAATTAAGGAGCGGAAATATCCCATAAATATAATACCGCTTTCGCTTGAAAACCTTCGCGAATTTAGATTGAGGCTCAATTTTATTGGCCATAAAGTTTCAAACAGCGGCGGTCACAAACAAATGCTAGTAGAAAACTGTTTTCGCGACGTTTGTGACAACATTTTTCTTTCATCGATTTAATGTTTACTATTGTTGATGTTGGTTGTTTGAAAGAAATACCGCAGCCCCGGAATATAAAGGGCAAAAGAACAAGGGTGGGTCTTAGTCAGTACAAGTCTGATACTCCCCCCCCCCGCTCCTCCTAGAGCTGGGGAAGTTATTTGTTGGTTTGACATCCGCAAAAAAAGTGTTTACTATTGACAACTTAAGAGAAGGTGTATCACAGATATGTCACAAATTGCAACAAAACGTTGACCTTGCCCGCGAGAAACAAATTTAATCTTGATGCAAAACGTTCCAGTTTACCAAATAATGCATTCAAAAGCCACCGTGCGATAAATTTGCAACTAATGCCTACGAATGCCGTACTGCAACCACCAAATCGTCACGGTATATAACTCCAGTTCAAATGTAGCTCGGGCTACTGGAGATATCAAAACAAATGATCCATTTTACTGCGGAACGCTTATCGCAGACACAAAGCCAGCTATAATTCTTCTGGACTTTATCTTTAGGAGAGGAATTAGTTTAGGGTCATGTCGACAGTATGTATTTTTTAGGCTTTTTTTTTCGGATCGTCAAATACCTTCCCCCGTTTTGCGGAGCGGGGGGGAGGGTCAGATTTTACTGACTGAAACCCATCCATGTTCCTTATGTATCCTTGTTGTTCGACAGATATACCATGCCGCGGTATATCTGTCGAACAACCCGCAACCCCAGATTTTTTAAACTTCGCGCTACAATCATAAGAGAACAGCCAATAGATCGATAAATGTAAATGGATAAAGAAACTCTAGGAAGTACCTTTCGGAATTCGGCCACCTGATTTATACTCAACCAAACATGAACCATTTACATATTCCAAAAAAAACCGGCCAAGAGCGTGTCGGGCCACGCTCAGTGTAGGGTTCCGTAGTTTCCCGTCCGTCACAATAAGTGTTCCCACTTATGAGTTTAAAGGTGGAGGAGGAAATTATTTTGTACAACTTTTTGTCTTTTTTGTACAAAAACTGTTGTGTCAATCAAGTTCAAAATAATTTTCCTAGAAAGTCCTACTTTTCAGATTTTTTTCATATTTTCTAAACTTATGGTTCAAAAGTTAGAGGGGGACACATTGTTTTTTACTTTTGGAGCGATTATTTCCGAGATTATAGACATTATCAAAAAATGATTTTAGTAAACCCCTATTCATTTGTAAAATACCTTTCCAACAATATATCACACGTTAGGGTTGAAATAAAAAACAAAATCACTTCCCACTTTACATATAGGGTGGCTACCCTAATAAAACATTTTTTTCCAATTTTTATTTTACCACTTTGTCGGCGTGATTGATATACATATTGGTACCAAATTTCAGCTTTCTAGTGCTAACGGTCACAGAGATTAAGCGAGGACGGACGGACGGACAGACAGACATGGCGAAACTATAAGGGTTCCTAGTTGACTACGGAACCCTAAAAAACCAGTTGAAGGCACTTTTCACATTCTCAAATCGAAACATAAGTTTGAAAGAAGAACATGAAATAAAATCCATAAACAGCCTATACATATAAAAAAATAGGAAATAATATTGACCATTATTAATATTATGCTACAAATAAAAACCGGATTACGAGAGTGCTCACCGAAGCATAAAAAAACCCGTTATTACGGAACACAATGTCATACCCACCGCGGTATTATAATTATAGTATGCTAAAATCGCAAATATACATAGCAGAGTTTCTCCACCTTTCAACTGAACAGACTGTACGATAATACCACTTGTTTTAGATCTTGTCTGTAACCTGCAGACTGTTGAGGTCAGAGTTCGGGGAACTGTTGCCGTGATACGAATTTATATAACACGTTACATCACTACTAAAGCTAAGCTAGCGTGTTAAAACGAGTCTTTAGACCTGTCCGGTTCTTTAATACATCAATTAACAATACTTGATTCTTTCTGGAAAGTTCGAACTTAAAAATACTTATGAATTCTGGAGTTATATTCTGGAAGAGATGAGACTTTTTAACACGGTTTTATTAGTATCACCTATAATTAATGAACTATGTTAACAAATCTTGGAAGTTAAAGACCCACGACCCACGGTTTCCGATTGAGCAGAAATCTTCTATAATATAAAAATGAATCTGAATTTGTTGCTAAGCGCAAATCTCGAGAACAGCTGAACCGATTACGCTAATTCTTTTTTTGTTGTGTTGGTTAATTTCAGAAGAGGGTATCGTTAGATAAGAAGTACGGTAGGTAGAAAACTTGCATTGCAACGCACACGCCCGGCACAGCTAATTTTACATAAAAGTATGAATATTAAATTTTATTGACAATACATGACATAAGCTTAGAATTATTTACTAATGATTGGCTCAAAACAAAACACATTTAAAATAACGTCAATCAAATTGATAGACTATGAAATAAAGTTACCAGCATAATAAAAATCTTTATTTTTAAGCGTGTTTTTTTTAGTTTTTTAAACAAAATATTAAAAAAAAACCCGTGCAACGGAAAGCACACTAGTCCTTACTCCACGCTGTCCTTTATAGATCTTTAGAAATAGAAATTCTCCTTCTTGATTTGTTTAGTGAAAAAACATTTTTTTCTGATGTTTCCTTTAGTTTAAAATCTAGGTTAAATTATGACGATAAAAGCCTCCAATAAGATAAAAGATAAAAAAAATGGGACATTATTTCTGGATAGTTCTAAATCATACCACAATTCGTTCCAATCTTAAAAAAAGGATTTAATAGCTGTTGCCGCCCTATTAAGTGATCTATTACTATCGTTTTTTGGGTTCCGCACCTAAAAAGGAAAACACGGAAGTCAAGTCCTGTCTGTCAAGACCTTTTATCTCGGGAACGTGTAGAGGTATTGAGTTGAAATTAAAACCATATACTCAAATCTGTGGTCCATTGGAGCTGTGAAAAAATCAACATCAATTTTTATATAAACTCATGGCCGTTTAGTTTTTACGGAACCCTCGGTGCGCGAGTCCCGACTTGACCGGTTTTTTTTTATCTTAACCGCGAGCTCGACATTTTACGCCATCGACCGTTGCTAAACGTTTCTGATCCTGACGAACTGATTAGTTGACACTTTACGAACGAGTGCCATTTATCGTCATTGACGTAGTGCTAATGCATGTGGCATGAACATTTTGTTACATAAACATATCGTCAAGCCTGTATCACCGAAGGACTAGGCAGAAGTGTTATGTAACAGAAAGAAATACATTTAGCCTGTTTTGTTAAAGTCCCATGTCATATAAATAAATAAATAAATCTTTATTTCAGACCATGTGCCCATAATTATATTATTACTTACTTATATTAAAAATATTATTATTATAAAAGTCATCTAACATGAGCAAGAATAAATTTTCTTAGGATATTTGAGTCTTGCTTTTGCAATTGCAATGACCTGTAGGATGCTGTTAGTGCTACCCCGGACTCTGCCTAACAACGATGCGAGCCGCTTACGCACTAGGCATGGAAGCCATCTATATGGGCGAGCCTCATCATTTCTTTAGTGGTGGGAATGGTTTTGGATGATGCTGAGAGATATATGATTTCTTTAAATAACTTTTCCTTAGTTTTTGGTAATTTGTCATTGGATTCTATAGCATTTAATGTATTTCATGGTTGAAAATACACTGAAACTACCATCATCTACCTAGCCTTTCCTAACCATCTTGGGATCCGCTTCCAGTTGTAACTGGATGCAGTTAAATAACAGTATTTTACATGGAGCGGCTGCCTACCTGATATCCACAACATAATCAGTACTGGGTAACTCGATATACCCTGGTAAGACAAGTTGTCAGACTTTCGGATCACTGAACTTGTAGCGACTCCCGAGGATGTGCAGACGTAAGCCAGGGCCAACGGTTTAAATTTCATTAAAACATACGTAGGTATTTGTAAAAGGTTTAACTCATTTTGCCGTTCTGATAAGAACGTTTATTTTGTTACGCATATTTATTTTTACTCCGCAGTATGGCCGGTATTTGTGTAAGTTATATAGGTACGTACTTATTCCATGAAGAATCCATTTAAAAAAAACCGGAACCTTTTGCCTTCGTGCTCACATGGGCTGCACGAATGTGCTTATTATACTTACTTGAACAAATCGTAGGCATTTTTGTACTTTTCCATCAAGGTACCTACTTACTGTGAAAAATTGTACTGGAAATCAAATGGAATTTGACAGAAGTTCTTTAGATGATGCTCTTACAAAAAAACTGGTAGTATATAGCTTGTAACCAGTATCTTCTTTATTTATTTATACATATTTTAATCATTTTAAAATAAATAAAAATATAGTAGTCCGCCGGTACCGGGAGCGGGGTTGAAGCTACCGTTGGTTAGGGCTCCAGAGACAGGAACCTACTCACAATGCGGGCCGTATCGAGGAGTGCTGCCTTCTGAACCAGGCCCTTAATCCAACCACCTAAGGAGAGCTTCGTCAGATTAACCAGATTCTTTAAAATAAATGCATTTATTGTACGTCAAAAACACGATGTAAGGAATTTAAGCGCGGACAGTGACCATGAATTCAGTACCTTTATGTCCCTCGTATAATAATAAGAAAAATACATCTTTTCTCGTCAGTCGGCAAAACTGTTTTATTATTACTTATTTAACAAAAGTTTATAATGATAAAACATTTGAAAATATGCAAGAATAGGTTGCGGATGGTCTGGGTTCCAGAGAGAGGAACCTCCTCACTATGCGTTCCCTGTCTAGGAGAACTGCTTTCTGAATTAAGCCCTTGACCCAGCCGCTAAATGAGAGCCTTCTAAAGTGTTGGTCGAGGCTCTTTGCTATAAGTTCATTAAACGAAACGACTATTGGTGCAATGATTGCAGAGTTCACGTGCCACATGTCGATAACCTCGTGTGTTAAATCATTATTTTGATTATTATCCTTACTTAATATTATAAAAGGGAAAGAGAGTTTGTTTGTTTGTTACGTCTTCACGCCTAAACGGCCAAACCGATTTTGATGAATTTTGGTACAGACATGGGAACCAGGAGACGGGCATAGGTTAAAATAAGTGAGAAAAGGGTGAGAAAGAGGGAAGAAAAGAGGAGCGAAAGATATTTTTTCGACCATCACGCGGGTTAAAGTTAGCGTTCGCCCAAAGTAAATATGCCACGCGGACGAAGTCACGGGCGGAAGCTAGTTAACCATAAATAGATTTTTGTTTTTTCAATCTTAGAAGAACATGACAAGTAGGATAGTTTTTCCTATTTCCGCGTAACTCGACATTTTTCACGGTTTGCCCAGAGAACATTTATAAATGTATGTCCGTTTCAACCTCGAATGTGAAAGGTGTTGCAAATGCAGATAATTGATAATAGCACGCTTTGAAGTGATTTATCGAGACGTTATAGAATTTCGAAAATTGGAAAAGTGTTACCAAGATAATCTATCATTGCAACACTCGTATATTAGGTCTTAGTAGCTTTTGCTCGCGGTTTCGCTTGCGTAGACGTCGGAATATATCCAAAGGGAACATAGTAACCGAAGGTTGCGGGTTGTTCAAAAGAAATACTGCGGCCCCGGGAAACAAAAGGCAAATAAAGGAACATGAATGGGTTTTAGTCAGTAAAAGTCTGACACTCCCAAATAAGGGTACATAGTACCGGGATTAAACGTATCGTTAAAACTATCCGCGCCTTAAACTATATAATATGTGAGAAATTTCATGAAAATCTATTCAGTAGTTTTTGCGTGACAGATTAAAAAACGAAACATCCATGCATTCTCGCAAACTTTCGCATTTATAATTTTAGAAGGGTTAAAATTCCTTTTCATTATGAAAAAGTCATTATCGTTTTCTGATACAAACTGTATTCATTGATCAATAGGAATATGAGCACAGTACCATACCGAAATGATTATCCTACCTACTTAACGTGACATTTATCAATCGAATAATAATGGAATTGAAGAACAATCAAGTTATTGTTTCCAAAGACAATGACAAACGACTACATGAATAAAGAGCGAAGAATTTTAGAACTTCACTTCATTAAAATTGTATTATTCAATTCAATGTTGTTTTTAGCTAACTTCTAAGAAGGACACCATCATGCCTCAGCAACAAAAAATAATGAAACACACAAGTCTCCGACTTCCAGAAGTAAAGTTATTTTCCTCTTTTTAGGATTTTTAGGATTCCGTGCCTTAAAAGGAAAACACGGAAACCTTTTTGGATCACTTTGTTGTTTGGCTGTCTGTCTGTTTCTCTAGGTAAAATATATTTATTTATTTATTTAACGATGTATGTACATACACACTGAATACAGAAAAAAAAAGGTACAAAGGTAATGCTTATTTCTATAGAAATCTCTTCCAGCATACCTGCGAAAGGAGAGTAAATAAAAAGAGATGTAGACACAGTGCGTAAAAAGAATACATAAAAACAAAAGCAAATAATGACTAAATACAATATAAGAATATACTAACATACATACAAGTACAAAGACAAATATATAACATAAATACAATATAAAATATAATAATAAATACCTATGCAACTATGGTGAAGATCTCGGGAATGCGTTGAGGTATCGAGTTGAAATTAAAACTATATACTCAACTCTATGATCCCTTTGTGCTGTGAAAAATCAACCCTTTAAGTCTACGCAGTCAAAAGATATGGCTGTTTATGTCGTAAGTTTATACCATACCCTCCGCTTTTGGCCGGGTTTTTTTTAATGTCACTTATTTTATTTGCATATAAAGGTTTTCTTATTCGATGGTGCGTTCAAAGACTAGCTAGAATTTGGGCCAGTAACTTTTCACATACTATTCAAGTGCTAACTAGATCATAAATCAACTACCATGCAGGCTTCTCTTTCGAGATCTTTCTACAATTATTTTGAACATACCTGTATTACGACTCAACGACCGGAACCACGATTGATATCTATAAAACGACGCATCAATCTAACGAATCAACCGATTTCTCGTAACGGGACCTTTAAAATAGTAATTGGGTCACAACCTAATTAGGTCGTAGCCAATTCGACACCCGTGTCGAACATCTTATGGTACCCATCGAATTAATTTTACCACAGGGAGTTTTCTTAACGACATAAGCCATGAGGCCCATGAATGAGGGGAAAATTTCAGATGATGTCTCCCAAAACTTTGTTTACCACGAAGATTTTTACGGTCTGGCACTTTCGTGGTGTTTTTCTTATAAAAGTTATTGTGTTGTTGCTATCCTTCGTTAATAGAATGACTCAAATTGATTATATTTTGTGTGTTAGGCAGTTGATTGGTTTTTCTTATTATTTGCCCACGTTCTATGTCTACGTCATTGCTGGTAATTTTATTGATGAGAGTTTGTTTGTTAGTTGAAGCTGTGATCTTTTCCCTCTGTTTGTCTTGATTGGTCTAGTTTTCTTCTGATCAATGACGGCACGGTTGGTGCAGTGGCTGAGCGATCGACTGCTGCGCTGTGTATCGCGGGTTCGATCCGCGCACGGAACAAATATTTGTATGACCTACAGGTAGTTGTTTCGGGTCTGACTGTTTGTGTATGTGAGTTAAATGTTTGTAAACGCACCCACGATACAGGAGAAATTCCTAGTGTGGAGCAACGTTTTTATTTTTTTTACGTTTTTACTTTTGTTGATGTGTTATCGTTGACATTATGTTTCTTTGACTGCTGCGTGCAGTATTTAGTAGACAGATTAAAATATTTTTGTTTTTGTGTCATGTTTTTTACTCGTGGATGATGGAACGCGTTTGCGTGTTCCAGTCTCACATAAATTTCATCTATCTGTTATTTACTTCTTTTACATTCAGTATGAATAATGATATTGTTTCAAGTAAAACCTGTTTGTCACTGACGCCTTTTTATGTCTACTTAAGAACATTAAGTCACGGTTTATCTCTGAAAGATGTTTTTTGGACATTTTAAAGGACACCATTCACATCTTATTTGGCGTTTTTATTTGTATTAAATACTAGGTTGACTTTCATGCTATAGTAGACACAAAATAAAATAAAACTTTTCTCAGCGTTCTGCCACTAACTGAGTTCAATGTCAGTTCTAAAACTGTTGTTAATAGCTAACTCTGAATTGATAGCTTTATCTTTAAGATAAATCTAACAAACTTAAAGTCAATAGCTTTCTCCGGTTCAACGACAAAAATCTTTTATGATTTTCTTTTAAAACCTATACAGAAACTCCGTTTATTTTCTCTATCTACATTATACTCTAATCGTGTCTGCATCCGTTTTATGAAAATGTCGTGTACAAAGCAAAAGGCTGAGTCTAGAATAAAGAATGCTTTTAAGTACTAAAGTGGTTGCAATCTACATAAAAAATCAGTTAAGTCTTAAGGAGTTCATGTTTGTAGCAGCTGTTCGTTGGGATTCACTTTGATCAGCTTGCGAACAGATGGTAAGGTTGCATAAATCGTTTGTCTTAGTTAATTTGAATCGATTGTGTAATTTTGTTCATCATTTACCTAACGTTATTTGAATTTAACATGTTTAGTGTAGTGTTTTGCTAACCAAACATAGTCCCTTGCGCTTTGCCAGGGTTGTGCCGCCACTTAATCCAGGGTCATCGACGTAATATATTGGGTCAATCCTGGATGAAACGAGGCTTACTTATTTCCCACTGAAGTTTTAAATGGGAAGTTGTCTATAGGTGTTTTAAGCTCGAGAAATAGGAGAGCTCGGACACAAGATTTCGCCTTTATTTATCTGGGATGTTTAAATATTTGCATATAGTGTATAAGATTTCAAAAAATCATAGTTTGTCCTATAACACTATTGAGGTTGCGTTTCGTACGAAATGACTAGTACTCTAAAAGTATAGTCAACAAAAAATAAATATGTTTAAATATAAAGAACGGTCATAAGGAACGGTAAGGTTTATCAGGTAATTCAATTAAAAACAAACAGTTTAAAAACAAGTATTTCTATAATCTTTGAAATTCCAAAATACCATACTGATACATTCTCTCATGTGGCTACATTGCGTTAGAACATCTCTGTACCAATATTGAATGTCAGCACCCGTCTGCGAAATTTCACCGCTGTAAAATGCTGCCGCTGTGTGTGTGTGTGCTGTGTGTGGCTCTCTCAACAACGGATCGTACACCATAGATTTCAAGTACAATGAGAGATCCGCATAAACTGGTTTTGTATAGGTTGATGTGTCGTCGTGTGTACTTCACTGTAGTACCTAGTAGTAATCGATTTATTTTCGTTGGATCCCAGTTTTTGATCCCATTTTTTAGGTAATAACGATGGGTCCCATTTGATATTACCATTGAATCCCATTTTATGACAACATGTGTACATTTCAGAAGAAAAGTGATTTACTTTTATTAAATATTTCAAAAACACCGTGTGTGTATTTTGGATTTTTTAGGATTGTTGCCACTGGGGAATAAATGAGACAAATGATGTACTCCAAATAGTACTAGACTGGCATGAGTTAAAAATGATCAGGTTTATTTGTGATGTTTATAAATAAATAAATATGAACGCCTTCAAAACAAGCGCCTCTAAGCTCAAAAAAAATACTGCCGTCATAATTTTTCCATATTTTTTTTATATAATGTGGCCGTTTCTGGCACACAGGTCACAGTTTTAACCTAACCTTTTTTTTGTAAATAAGTAATTATCCTAATCTAAATAGTTCAGTTCCGGGTAAACAACTAAAAACAATCTCTTTTTTCTATAAATGCAAGTCGTTTGTGGCACTCGCCGGCCGCTGCCGCGGCACCGCTCGCTCCGCTCGCTCGGCTCGTGCGTAGGAGGTCACAGTTTTAACCTAACCAAACCTAGTTCCCGGTTCCTATAATTTGTTTGGGTAATGAAATTTTGTCCAAATCTTTTCGGAAAAACGGCAGGCACCCGTTATTCTAACATAACCTATCCACATACCCAAATTTCATCCAAATCAGTCTAGAAGTTTGAGCGTGTTGGAATAACAAACACACATACAAAATTTCGCCTTAAAATATTATTGTGATTTTGTTGTTGGATGTACCCGCATTCAGATGTTTTTAAACATCTGGGATCCAACGGAAATAGTTTTTGGGATTCAGTGGCAATAAAACGTATTTTTTTAGTATTTTTCAAATTTGGGATTCAACGGAAATATATAATAATGTTTTGTGGGATCCAACGCCAAAAATATTAAAGTGGGATCAAAAACTGGGATCCAACGAAAATAAGCGTAGTAATCCGTTGTAACATTACGAATGCAAAAGTAACTCTGTCTGTTTTTCTTTAAGGTGTGTTTTACAGAGAGACCAGAATCAAAAATTGCATAGAATCAGTAACGTATTGTAAATAGGCGCGTCATACACCAATGTTATTGCACTCAAAAACAACGTAAGCCATGATTATACCTGCCGGGGTTGCGGGTTGTTCGATAAAGATACCGCGGGCACGGAACATAAAGGGCAAAAGAAGGAAAATGGGTGGGTTTGAGTCAGTAAAAGTCTGACACTCCCCCTCGCTCCGCCCAGAACGGGGGAAGATATTTGGTGATTTCCCATCCGCAAAAAAAAACCATGAATATTACTATATACCAGAGCATTCAATCAGACAGTGGCTGAAGATAAGAAGAGTCCCATACCGATACCTGTTGTTAGAAATACACGAATTGTTGAATTTACGTGATTTTATTTGTAGAAGTTACGTGCGCGTAGGTTGCAGCAGCTCGCGGTAAAATGGCGGTACACATACAAATACAACAACAAAAAATCTTGTAATAAATAATACACTATTTACAAGTGAAATGCGACGTCCTTTTTAGGGTTCCGTAGTCAACTAGGAACCCTTATAGTTTCGCCATGTCTGTCTGTCCGTCCGTCCGTCCGTCCGTCCGTCCGTCCGTCCTCGCTTAATCTCTGTGACCGTTAGCACTAGAAAGCTGAAATTTGGTATCAATCACGCCGACAAAGTGGTAAAATAAAAATTGGAAAAAAATGTTTTATTAGGGTAGCCACCCTATATGTAAAGTGGGAAGTGTTTTTTTTTTAATTTCAACCCTAACGTGTGATATATTGAAAGGTATTTAAAAATGAATAGGGGTTTACTGAAATCATTTTTTGATAATGTCAATAATTTCGGAAATAATCGCTCCAAAAGTAAAAAACAATGTGTCCCCCCCCCCTCTAACTTTTTAACCATAAGTTTAGAAAATATGAAAAAAATCTGAAAAGTAGAACTTTATAAGGACTTTCTAGGAAAATTATTTTGAACTTGATTGACACAACAGTTTTTGTACAAAAAAGACAAAAAGTTGTACAAAATAATTTCTGGACTAAGTTTGTAGTATAATCGTTTAGGCAAGCATTTTTTTTAACTTCGTTTACATAATTTATTATCCTGAACGTATCTTTTTTCAAACAAAAAAAGAATTATTGAAATCGGTTCTCGCAATCCAAAATTACCACCGAAAACTTCTTGCACGTCTTTGTATTAATTAGTAACCCAATTCCCCGAGAGATGGCGCTGTAGGTACTTATAACATTGGATCGGGTATTACCGAATTGTTCAGTTGGTCTCTCCTTGGCATTGGCGGTATCTTATACTACATAAAACTTCTATCAAGAACATGCTAAGGCAATTTAGAACAAAACTAAAATTCTTTTTTTAACACCATCAAAATGTTAAGGTAAAAACCAGTTCATAAATGGTTCGAGAGATGGCGTTGCGTAATGACGTCAATTTTTTAAAAGTCGATGTTAAGATTTTCCGTGCTTTTATGACCTACCGTGGTAAAGTAAGTTGCACTTAAATGTATTTGTAATTTTATTTTATTAAGAGTGCATAATCTAATTAGTCGTCGAGGTTTGATTTTGATTTGTCCGGTATTAAAATTTTCTCGTATATTTTGAATTGAACAGTGAACTGATAATCATGTTGAGGACGACGCTGTGCGCGCCTTTCATGATTTGTTAGCCCAACACACATCGTTCGTTTCGGCCTAGAGAAGTGTCTCTTACCCGGAAATAATAGAGCCTGTGCCTCAAAACGATTCTCATTTACAAATTATATATGGCGGAGAAGTCGGGTTTGTGGGGCATTGGATTTGCATTTACTACATCAATGGAATATTACGGGTCTATGATAGTTTATATAATAGTTTAAGTCATTCGCAGCACAGCACGTTTACGTTAACGCACTATTCTCATACTTGCATAATAATAAAATACAATTAAGTACAATGGGCCCGTTTTTAGTGTCCCGTAATTATTAGAGTTCCGTAACAAATAGCCTTTTTTAAGTTGGGTTACCACTATGTTCGCGCTCCAGCAGCGCTCCGCGCTCCTGCAACTGCTCCAATGATGGATACGTCGCGTGCACTTCTACATGCACTCCCCTTTGATACACTGCGCTCCCCTTTGTGCTCGCGCTAAAAACCGTCACAAGTCGGAGCGCCTGCCGCGGAGCGTGCAATGTTGCACGCTCCTCCACCTTTAAACTCATAAGTGGGAACACTTATTGTGACGGACGGGAAACTACGGAACCCTACACTGAGCGTGGCCCGACACGCTCTTGGCCGGTTTTTCTCTGTTAGTAGTAGAGTAATTTTGTACATCGTGAATAGTAATAACAGTGGTAGGTATATTATGTAACTAGCTTCCGCCCGCGACTTCGTCCGCGTGGCATAGTTACTTTGGGCTAACGCTAACTTTAACCCGCGTGATGACCCGAAAAAATGTATCTTTCTCTCCCCTTTTCTTCCCTCATTCTCCCCCTTTCCTCACTTTAAAAAAACTTGCCTATTTCCGTCACCAGGGCCCCAACTATCTCTGTACCAAAATGCATCAAAATCGGTTCGGTCATTTAGGCGTGAAGCCGTAACAAACACGACACGGTTGGCGTAGTGGCTGAGCGATCGACTGCTGCGCTGTGTGTCGCGGGTTCGATTCCCGCACGGAACAAATATTTGTATGACCTACAGATAGTTGTTCCGGGTCTGGCTGTTTGTGTATGTGAGATTGAATGTTTGTAAACGCACCCACGATACAGGAGAAATTCCTAGTGTGGGGCAACGTTTTTAAAAAAAAAGAAAGAAAGAACAAACAAACTCACTGTCGCTTTTATAATATTAGTAAGGATATGAAAATAACCGAAGGTAACTGAATGCCTATTCAGTTACCTAACGAAATAAGCTACGTTAGAGGTCCTAACTGTAGCTACCTTACACTTAAAAAAGTGCCTACTTAAATAATAAAACTGATCCTAAATACACTACAGCTACAACTAAATAAAACAACAGCTAAATAAATTAAAAAATAATAATTTGAATTTATATTTAACCTCAAAATAATTTAAGTACTAAATTATATATAAATATTTTGTTTTTTTTTTTAATATATCTAACTATGCCTATTATCTATAAGAACCTATTAATTACCAAATAAAGTAGGTACTAAAACTAAATAATTCTAATAGAATTATACCCAGAAATATGTAGGTAAGTACAACTTGTAACAAAAAAAGAAATTAAAATAAAGCTAAAACGCCTGTCCAATACACCCAGTATTGGACAGGCGTTTTAGCTTTATTTTAATTTCTTTTTTTCCCACTCCACTCTATAAAGCAGAACTTTTTATGTCATAATTTTATTTTGCATAACAACGGATAGCATAAACTTCATTTCGCAGAAAATTGTTTGGCAGACACTCATTTATCATACATTCAAAACTCATAATTTTGTAAGTCAGAATCATCTCTAGACATAAATTTCATATCCATAATATTCAAAAAGCAGAAACATCATTTCGCAGAAAGTTCACAGTCAGAATCGTCTTTTGACATATATTTCATATCGTTATCATTAAACGGCAGAATTGTCATATCGCAGAAAGTTTATAGTTAGAATCATCTTTATCATTATTTGTTGTCATTTATTTTAATTATTTATTTCTTTAAAATAATATCATTGATTTTAACTATTATTTAATTGAATTTGTAATAATGTCATTTAATTCCATAAGTAATTATTATTCTAATGTAAATAGTTCAGTTCCGGGTAAACTACTAAAAACAATCTCATTTTCTATCAATGCAAGTCGTTACTGGCACTCGCCGGCCGCTGCCGCGGCACCGCTCGCTCCGCTCGCTCGGCTCGTGCGTAGGGGGTCACAGTTTTAACCTAACCTAACCTACGCATTTTTTTTGAACAAATTAACCTAATCTTAATAGTTGAGTCCCGGGTTACCAACTAAAAACAATGTCTTTTTTTCTATATAATTCCAAAAATATCTTATTTTTGCCTTAATATGTTTTTGTATACAATTGTAACTCACTGTATCGGTTCACACCAAAATATTGGAAACTCAAAATAAATAACAAACATGGTAAATATCCCGTTTTAACCGTTAATAATAATGTTAGTGACCATGTCAGTTTAAAGACTTATTAGGCATATAAGTCTTTAAACTTAAAGTTATTCTTAATTAAATTCTGCCATCTGCATAGTATGAAAAGTAAAATTATACCAAATACTCGTCGCTCTAAATGAACATTATGCTAAACGATACTATGCGAAATTTGAACTCTGCCAATCGTAATTATACTAAATGTAATTCTGCCATCTTAAAACTATGCAATTGTAAATTCGGAGTTTTAAACATCATGCCAAACGATAATTATATCAAATAATTTTTATGCCTTTAAAATGTTCGTTTAAAGAAAAATATGCTAAGTGTGTTATGCCAAATAACTATATAACGCTATGGCGCTCATTAGGGGAGGGCTATGTCCAGCAGTGGACTAATATAGCCTGATGATGATGATGATAACTATAATTAGTATAATTAACTACGCTTTTACCAATATAGTATAAAAAAAAACTGAACATAAAATTAGCCGAAACTCGGTTTTTAAAAATCTATGCGTATTACTACTACTTCACCTAAAAAGAAATAAAATGTAAACTATGAATAATTTGTAATTTGAACGAATATTTAAACACTACCAAAATAACTAATACCTATTTTATAAAATAACAACAAAAGAAATCTAAAAAGAAATTATTTAAAGACTAAAAGTCGGGCTGAAAGCATTGTCTGTCAATAAGGTCGAACACTCTGACTGTCTATTCGCATCAACAGCCAAATATTACACAAAAATAATCCTTATAGCATGATTCAGTATTCACACGCGATGGCTTATTAACGTATTTCATGCATAACTTTGGTGTTTGTATACCGATTTATATGATTCTTTTTTTATTGAATACGTAATAATGTTAACTGTTTTTAATTAGAGATGAGTGGGAGTGTTATAAACGTAAGAGTAGACAAATATAATCAGAAAGCTCTGAACTGCTAAGTTATCGGGAGTTACACGTGTTATTGTGAGTCAACCATAAAAGATAGACCTATGCTGTCGTAGGATATTTTTTATATAATTTTAAGGAGAACATTTCCGTCAAACATGATTTCTGTGTAGCTTTAACCAACTTCTCCCGATTACCCAACATTTTCCTTCACTGCTCTGCTCCTATTGATCGTAGCGTGATGAAAAGTATACTATAACCTGCCCAGGAGTATGAAGAATAATTGTACCAAGTTTCGTTAAAATCCGTCGAGTAGTTTTTGTTTCTATAACGAACATACAGACATCCAGACAGACAGACAGACAGACAGACAGACAGACAGACAAAAATTTTACTGATTGCATTTTTGGCATCAGTATCGATCACTAATCACCCCCTGATAGTTATTTTGGAAATATATTTCATGTACAGAATTGACCTCTCTACAGATTTATTATAAGTATAGAAGAAGATAACAGGAATGCATTTTATTCACAAATTTAATAATAGCTGAGAATTGCGAGTGATAGTGACGTGTAGCCGCGTACAAGACTAAGTTCAAGTCAGGCAATTGCCTTCCTGCCCGGGTTGCGGGTTGTTCGAAAGAGATACCGCGGCCCCGGAACGTAAAGGGCAATAGAAGGAACATGGGTGGGTTTTAGTCTGTAAAACTCTGACGCTCCCCCCCGCTTCGCCCAGAGCGGGGGAAGTTATTTGATGATTTCCCACCCCAAAAAAAAAGATACCTAATTGCCTTAATTTTTTTACCAAGTTTGATCGTGACAAAAAATCACGTTGCCCCACGCTAGGATTTCTCCTGTATCGTGGGTGCGTTAACAAACATTTAAACTCCCTTACACAAATAGCCAGACCCGAAAAATCTATCTGCAGGTCATACAATTATTTTCGGGAATCGAACCCACGACACGCAGCGCAGCAGTCGATCGCTCAGCCACTGTGCAAACCGTGTCGTCATCGTCGTCGTTTTGTCGCGTCTAAAGGCATCATTGCCTAGGATACTACTTATTTCTATAGTACTACGTCCCCGTAGAATAGTTTCTAAATTCCATGTAGATAAAATCTAGCATTTACTGAATATATTACCTGTATATTACGAACCTTTTGTCCCTACCCAAAGTCACCGAGCCAATCAATAAGAGATTTGCCTCGCAGATTGTGCCTGAATATCGTTCACAATGGTAGGTGCCGGCTGTATTGTAGAGCTTATCGTGCTCCATAGCTCCACTGATTATGTGTTTATTGTTGACGGTAATAAAATTACGGGTTTGATTTATACGTCATCATCTGCCTAGCCTTTTCCCAAGTATGTTGGGGTCGGCTTCCAGGCTAACCGGATGCAGCTGAATATCAGTATTTTATATGGAGCGACTGCCTATCTAACCTCCACAACCCAGTTAGTACTGGGTAATACGGTACCCCTTGGTAAGACTGGTTGTCAGACTTTCGGGACACTGACTACCTGTAACGACTGTCAAAGATCTACAAATGACAGCCGGGACCAACGGCTTAACGTGCTTTCCGAGGCACGGAGGAAACTCGGTATGTAACGGGTGGTCACCCATCCACAGACCAACCTAGGCAAGCGCGGCTTAACCTAAAGATCGACCCGAGCGGCTGCTATTATTTAGCCACGAGCTCCTCCGGGTTTGATTTATACGTACGTGTATAGAAAACCGACTCGCGCATTGAGGGTTCTCTACAAACTGGCGACATAAACGGTCACATCTTTTGACTGCGTAGATTTGTGAGGGTTGATTTTTCACAGGTCAAAGGAACCACAGATTTGAGTATATGGTTTTAATTTCAACTTGATACCTCCAGGCGTTACCGAGATAAAGGGTCTTAACAGACAAATAGACGGTCGACAAAGTGATCCTAAATGGGTTCCGTTTTTTTTCCTTTTATGCTACGGAACCCTAAAAACAGTGACTCGTTGATTTTCCTTTTTTAAAAGTATTTGATATGAAATATAATTATCACATACGTTACATTTTTTAGGATAATTCGAAGTAACATAGTTATTACTCTTAGTACATGCAACTAAGCGAATCAATGCTAAATGCATCTGATCTCTAGATAGCTATTTCTTTTGCATAGTTACACACAAACCCCTCTCCAGAAAAGGAGCAGAGCAGCGGGTGAAACCGCTGGGCACAATTAGCTAGTTATTAATATAAATTCCTGTATGCCAGGTACTGACTCATTCAGTTCCAGCCTGTCCCTTTACTGTCCTCCGTCAGTTACGCCTTAAGCCAAAACTCGTATCCCACAGGGGGTGGGGTGCCCTTAGCGTGTCGTCGCTTAGTTTTTAAGTTTTTTGCCCTGACTGGAGGCCTTACATCCACAGTAATTGTCCTTAACAGAGGACAACCTTATAGCTTGAACTGCGAGTTGCCATATAAAAAGGTACCTACTGTGTAGTACGTCTTATTTAAAGTATTTACAAACTCGTATTTTATAGTATGAAAAGCACGAATATAAAACACTGAATAAGTACACACTAATATACTTAATATGGTAACCCAATTTGTGTTTACACGGTACAATTCGACGAACGTGTTATATTAAATATCAAAATTAACAGTTCACAACGACCTCCAGTTACATTGTACTTTCGCTTTTAATAACCTCACGTACTTGTAAGTTAAAACGAATAAGTTAAACGAACCCTGGTTTAATAAAATTATGAAGTAAAAAATTACGTGGAATGAGAAAAATGTGTACCTACTAAAATATGGTTGTAGACTTTTAATTTGAAAGCCTATACACAAATGTATAGTTATATTTCTTCTAAATATCCCTATATACAATGCATCGTATGAGATGGCGGAAGGCAGCTAAAACATACAAACGACGAGTGGTCCACATTAGCCCTGGATCAAAAGAAATATAATTAAATGTAATTCATGGGGCTCACCTGTGCCTAGCTGTGGGATGGGACAGTAACAGAATCTATCATCATCATTTTTATGCCCTTGTCCCATTCTATTTAGGGTCGGCGCAACACGTTTTCTTCTTCCATTCATCCCTATCAGACGTCACGGCATCATTTACTCATTTTCTCCTTCATATCATTCCTTACACAATCCATCCATCTTTTCTTCGGCCTTCCTCTCGCTCATTATAGTAACTGAATCTATACTAAGCCTAAAAAGTGCCAAATCCCTTTTTTCTTTATAGGTACATTACCAACCATGGTTGCTTGCGTGGACACAGCTATCTAAGGTATCAGGATATTGCCGGGGCTGCGGGTTGGTTCGAAAGACATACCGCAGCCCGGAACACAAAGGGAAGTAGGAACATGGATGGGTCAGTATAAGTCTGACACTCTCTTCCGCTCCGTCCAAAGCCGGGGGAGGTTATTATTGATTTCCCATCCGGAAAATGGTATCAGGATTCGACGATAGTGTTTTCAAAAGATTCCCATTACTAAGTAAGGATAGTAAGCTTAGTAAAGGTAAAAGGGAACCCTTATTGGATCACATTGTTGTCTGTCTGTCAAGACCGGTATATTGGGAACGGTTCGGTATTTATTTATTTAAACTTCATGTACAATAGTGGTACATAGGCGGACTTAATGCCATAAGGCATACTCTACCAGTCAACCTTAGGGTAAAATACGACAACATTGATATCGATTTGGAATTAACTTAAACCATATACTCAAATCTCCAGTCCCCTTGTGCCGTGAAAAAATAAACCCTCCTAAGTCTATGCAGTCAAAAGATATGGCTGTTTAGGTATGTCGTAAGTTTGTACGGAACCCTCGGTGCACGATTCCGACTCGCTCTTGGCCGGTTTTGTTTACTATTCTAACCTTTTATGCAATTTAGTTTCTGTTTTCCCCGACAAACTATATACGAGTACCTAAGTTTAGTCATTATTTGCTTTCTAAAGCTAACAAAGTTTTACCAAAAGGTTTTTGGTTATCTAAATTAAATAAACTGTTATCTAACGAAACCCACACGTCAAATATTAACATTCTCAATACTTCTGAAAAAAAAAATACACAATGACGTAGTTTTCCCATTTTCAGTGTGACCAATCAAGCTGATAGTGTGAAGTGGTTTGAATGAAATACCAATAAATAACGAAATTGAGTGATAAGGTTTATATAGGTTTGGCATTGAACTTGATTATTTTATTTCTTTTCGAATTTACTAGGTACGACTGAAGCAGTTTGAAGCCGCAGGTCTGTAATATTATGAATATGAATATTATTTACATGAAAAAAGGTCGAGTGGTGACAAGTGCGACTGCTAAGCATGAGGTTGGGGTTTGATTCTGTGTCGGGCAGAGTGTTAGATAGATAGAATATTCTTTATTATGTACACCATACAAATTACAAGAATAACAGACTACAACTTTTAAATAGGGTGACACAATGGATCGCTTTTAGCGATAAGACCTTATCGCTAAAAGCGATCTTTTCAAGACAACCTTTGGATGAATTTAAAGGAGGAGAGACAGTACTGTAGGTACTCTTTGTGTTTGACTTTAACATGTAACATATACTTATTTGTAATTCACTTCCTTTCCCCATCCTTCTTCCTCACACAGACAATCCATCTATGTTTGCTGATTTAAAAATTCCACGTTTCTTCATGAAGATCTCGCTATCCATAACCATGACTGGAATTGGAAGTCGCGATTACCATGCGAAATTCATTCCATTCTAACATACGGCATTGGTGACCTTAATACATGCCTTCCTATAAATACATATAATAGGCTTCGCTTTGTCGCCAACTAAAATAACTCAGTCATGGCATTCGACGATGCGAAGCAGTCGGTACGGGCACGAAATGAAATATTCCGAGGTTTTTATATGTAAGACCATTTTCAAGAAAGTTCTAGAGAAAAATCTTCATAATAGTGTTGTTTTTTCAAGGATATGCATGGAAACTCTTTGGAGTCAGTGCAGATGAATTGTGAAGATGTTTTGTAAGTGATTTATCCTTGTTCATTTGTACATAAACTCATAGGGAAAATCGTACCTATTTGAAATGTTAATTTGAGGTCAGTTGAGGGCAATCGTAGATCTGTTTATTTATTATGATGCCACCATGACGCTGTTTCCTCGGAAGCTATAATATTGTATCTATGATAATCGTTTTTTTCCATGGTGCCTAAGTATAACTCCCCATAATTTTCATTAGTGCCTGTTTTACGTATGGGAAATCATCATATATCTTCCCCCGCTCTAGGCGGAGCGGGAAGAGTGTCGGTGTTTTTCTGAATAAAACCCATCCATGTTCCTTCTTACCTTTACCCTTCACTACGTCTTCGGTTAAGATTGGTACGCAGTTCTGTGGACAGTGAGCAATGGGTAGCTAGCTGAATGTTAGAGTACTTGCAAACGTGTCGGGTCCCGCTTCCCCGTCTAGGTTTTTTCCCACATAACTTGAAGCCGTTTACGGCACCGAATTCGGCCATACCTACCTCACTGTAGTACAACTCACCCGATATAATTCTCAAATAAACCATAATCACAGAACAAACGCAATAATCTAAACAGGTTCTGTATCTCCGATTCTAACTAACTGGTTTGTCTAACCATTCTATAACTTTACCCAACAAAATAACTAACTTCTTCGTTACCAATTTTCCTGTTTTACAACTGCTAGTTACGAAATGCGAGTTTACTTGGTACTTCGATACTTGTAACCGCGACCTGAATACATTTAGTATGGAGGAAAAGATATTTGATTTGATAGAACCATAGAACTGTCTATATTTCGACTTAAGATGTGAACATTTTAGAACCCATATCGAATATTTTTGTCGATCGTCTACTTTTTCACAGCCGGTGAGTGTTCCAATTTCTCAAAAAGCTATAAGCATACCAAGCTAGAAGTATATTATCGGCCAAACGAAAGCCGATTGCCGATTTTTTTGTTTGGAAAGCAATCGATCGTCTGTTTGGTTTTTGTGACGCATTTGTTGACTGTATTCCTACAATATATTCTGAATGTTATCATTCTATCAACAGTAGGTAAACGCTTAAGCACCTAGAAGCTTCGTCTGCCAAGTCTTCATTCTCGGCAATCCAATTTTTTCTAGCAAACGGGTCATCTTCTGCTTTTCTGCACATTCAAATATTTAAGAGTGATAAGCGGGTCAAATCGAAGAAAATCGCAATCCAAAATTTGTTACTACTTGGTAACAAATCGTTAGTTATTCACGCCCGCTTTCAGATAGCACTCAATTGTCAAAATTGAAAAAGGTGAAGACATTTTTTTTTTAATGAAAATGTTCCCAATGTAGGTAATTACAACTACATATACTTACCTAAGTCTTTTAAATCTCTTTGATTTAAGATCAAAAAAAAAATGTGGTGGTCATGGTCGACTTAGGCAAATGACCCGATGCGAAAATATGCATTTGCCTTCATTTACGTATTGTAAAGATTTGCTTTGCATTGCAAATAGCGATGTGTAATCTCTACATTGTTATTGTAAGGTATAGCACCTACAAGAGCTTCTCAAAGTCATAAATTGCAAAACAACGTGACACTAATGTCAATGTCAGCCGTCACAGTTGGATGGAGTGTTGCAAAGAGTCGTGCGTTTAAAATGCTGATAAATATCTGCATGTGAACTTTTCTTTATAATCCTATCTAAAGTTCATTGACACTTTTTATATGATGTCTGTCACAAGAGATATATTTCAAGATACTCATTTCCATTATTCAAATACCGAGTACGGTATGCAAGCGTTCTACGGAATCAAAGGCATTTAACTACTTAAATCTCTTTGTACGGAATCGGCTAAACGAATTCGAGTTCTCAAAAAGGTAGGTAGGCGAGAAAAGGGTCGGATAAGGCATTCTAAAAAGACAATAATAAGCATTGTTAAAAGAATTTCCGTGTAACACTTACAAAGTATTTGATACTCGAAAACGAACTCAATTAAAATTCATTCCAGTGTTAATTGCCGTGAAATTAATGCGTGGCCATTTTCTTTTTTCCTATTTTAATTTAATATACACTCTTTGTTAGAAAATAAGCGTGATTGTAAGCAGAAAGTAGTCGTCATCGATACTTTGTTTGTCTTGTTAGCTAATTAGTCATGCAGTCCGTGGATAACGAATTTGTTTAGGATACAACAACGTTGACCATGGGACCACAGAAACTGGGGTAACCCAAAATTCGTAAATTTTTAGTTGATCTTGTATTAGACTACTCGGTGATTTTAATTATACATGACAACATTTAACGAACCGTAACATTTTACAAACTACTAATGATTTAAAATAAATGTAAAAATGTAACATTAATACCTACTTTTTTGGGGATGGGAAATCATCAAATAACTCCGGCTCTGGGCAGAGCGGGGGGAATGTCAAACTTGTATGTACTGACTAATACCCACCTCTGTTCCTTGTTTTATCCTTTATGCTATGGGGCCGCGGTATCTTTTTCGAACAACCCGCAACCCCGGAAACAGTAATAGTTCTCCTGAAATATAACCTTTTTTGAGTTGTCGCAGTTTAGATCTAGGTGTGCGACAATTGACGGGACTTCTAGGTGTACCCACTCGTTAGGCAGTTAAGGCTTATGTAATATACGGCTAAAGTACTTAGTGTTTAGTTCTTAAGCCAGATTCGATCTTGAATTCTGTTCATTTCAATTGATTAGCTCGACGCTTAAGTCATCATCATCATCATCATCAGGCTATATTAGTCCACTGCTGGACATAGCCCTCCCCTAATGAGCGCCATAGCGCCCTGTCTTCAACTTGCCGCATCCAGTTAAGTAGTTCAATGCTTTAGTGCAAAATTCAACCGTATTCTACAATGCATTTCTATTGAGAAAGTGACTGAGCTCGCGCCACGGCGCCATATTTCGACTTTATCTGTTAACTGACATTTGAATACGGTTTACAAATTCTCGTTCATATATAATATTGGTGCGCAGTCATTGCCTACATCTTGAGGTTAATCTAAATCCTTTTATATATATTTTTGGCAATAAAAATAGAAACAATTCAACTGCTATGACGTTATCAACATGGCGCGAGATCAGTCACTTTCTCATAGTAAGTCTTAAGCTTTATTCAATTGTAACCGCTGAATTATTTGACTAATGATTATTATAATGATCAGTGTGTAACACAAAACGTAAACAGAATTATTAATCAGTTAATACATAATCGATACTCAGTACATAATACCCACTAGGTGTTATCGTTTAAATTTAACATAATCCAATACGCACATGTCTCATGTCTGCCTAAGTGAATATTCAATTGAGTTGAAGTCTGTTATCCATCAAACATATGTATAGACAGACATACAATAGACACAATATGTGTTGTTCTTTGTAATCTGACGCAGGCGTGTTATGTGACACCGTTACTTAGGGCCTGGGCAAATACTTTTAGTGCAGAGGTTCTCAAACTGGAGTTTGTTTGATAGCCGTATTTTATAACCGGATAATTTATATTAAAAAAAAACTTTGCTCCACACTAGGAATTTCTCCTGTATCGAAGGTGCGTTTACAAACATTTAAACTCACATACACAAACAGCCAGACCCGGAACAACTATCTGGCCATACAAATATTTGTTCCGTGCGGGAATTGAACCCGCAACACGCAGCGCGGCAGTCGATCGCTCAGCCACTGCGCCAACCGTGTCGTCAAATTCAATGGGGCCTCTGCTTCTTATAGTAATCATTTATAACTATTGTCCATCCAGTGTGTTTTGTATTTATAATTTGCATTAGCACCAAGAAAGAATTTTCGAAAATACATCGTAATAAGGGGTTAAATAAAAAATACAGTTTGCGCGGAACACTGTCTGTCTGTCAAGATCCTTTATGGAACGCGTGGGTGCATCGAGTTGAAATTACAACCATATACTTAACTCTGTGTCCCTTTGTGTTGTGAAAAAATTAACCCTCTAAGTCTACACATTAAAAATATATGGCGTTGTTGATGTACGGAACCTTCGGTACGAGACTCTGACTCGCCCTTAGCCGGTTTTTATACCGATTGGAAACCCGTCTGACACACAGCTTGCCTATGAAACGAGTAAGAACTACGAACACTGGTTGACATACTTACCTAAATGGAATCCTCAGTATACAATATCTGAAAAAAACATCGTTGACTGCTTTTATTTTCCTCCGAACGCTCCGTTTATTTCCACCGTTACGGTTGAGAATATGCCTGTGATTAGTTATGCCACTTTGCTCAATTCTGTACTAATCTGATTAACATCCATTTGACTAGGCCTGATCTGATGCCCTTACATTTGAAACCATTCACTGAACATCACAGAAATGCGTCCCAGGATAAAGTTTGAGCGTCACAGCTCCATGATAGTGCTGATTCAGTCGTTAAGCTCTAATAACGTATATAATTCGTACCACACGGCCTTACGCATTCGTTTCTAAATCAGATTTCCCCAGCATTTTTGTACCTGGCAACTTGAAGAATTGGTTCACTAAATAACTTTGCTTTTCCGGCGATTTTCACCTTATCTGTCTTGAGACAGGTAAATTAATTACATGTAATCACTTTACTTGGAAGTGTTTGCGGTCATAAATAAATGACTGGTTGTTATAGAATTTTCTGTTCGGCCTTGAGAAAAAATACTGTACTGTGCTACTTGAGTTTTACAAACAAAATTTTTAATTGCTTTCGCCATGACCGAAGTAACTGCTTGTCTTATGCTTTCTTATTGTTCAAGTTTTGGCTTACTGTTCTGTACCAGAAACTAACGACATAGACACTAAAAAAAGTCTATTTTCTACAAGAAAGATGAATTTTTCTAAAGCATTTTAATACAAAGCGTGGGGTCCAGGAATCAGGGATTTCCCCTATCGTTATTAAATGTTTCTGTTGTAGTCATTTTCAGTATTTTTTGACATAAACTATCACACAATTGACAGTAACTATACAAAATGGACCGACACTTAGTGGATTTGCTCGTTCTCTTTCTCAGAGCGGACGCTAGTGTCCCGGCAGTTAGAGGCTGATTCATCATTGTCTTATTCTTATCTCAACTAGAATTGGGTTCGGCTTCCAATCTTACCCGATGCAGTTAAATACCAGCATTTTACATGGAGCTATCTGATCTTAACAGCCCAGTACTGGGTTATACGAAACCCTTTCGGATGACAAGTTTACAGACTTTTGGGCCACTGACTACCTGTAACAACTGTCAAAGATTACAAATGACAGCCGTAACCGACAACTTAACGTGTTTTCCGAAACTCGAACGTAATCATAAACTCAATTTTTTTTCTTTTTTATTTTCAGAGAACAATCAAAAGACCACGAGATGACATGGCGGTTCTGGCGACGAAGACGGCTGGTGGTGGCACTGCTGGCATTCTTTGGATTCTTCAACGTGTATGCCTTGAGGGTCAACCTGTCAGTTGCCGTGGTTGCTATGACAGAGCCTGTGGAGACGAAACTAGAAAATGGGACTATTGTTTTTGTGAGTATCAATTGTGTAGTATATATATATATATACTTTCTTTGACTGCCTTGTTGGGGTAGTGGTCGCAATCGTGATTGCTAAGCAAGAGATCCTGGCTTCGACTCCCGGGTCGAGTAAAGAATTACATATTTAGTTTTTCTGTCAATCAGGAATTTTTCAGTAGCAGCTAGAGTCTTGATCTGTACCTGGTCGATGGCAATAGGCTCGTCCTCTATTAAATCGGAATTTAACACAACTAGCGTACTGAACTGTGGGTGTGTTATTAGGTAGACCTCTGCCTAACCCTTCCCTTACAGGCGTTATATTTTATGTTTATTTTTTCTGTGGATAGCATATTCTTCTGTGAAAGGATCGACCATTGAGAAATCGTCAATCGCGGTTGGTTTTTCATGGTGTAATGACGATCAGGCAGTCTTGCTGTAAATAGATAACAAGACAAAAAAGACTAATATAAATAATGAGAAAACAAACATAAAAAAATGCTCTTTGGAAAACCTACATGAAAGTGGTGGTGAAAATAGATCTTTATAAACAATAAAAAAAAACAAAATGCGAGTTAAGTACTAACTCTAGTTAGTACTTAACCCGCGTATCGAGTTAAGTACTAACTTCCGACATAAACGGCCATATATTTTGACTGTTTAGGCTTAGAGGGTTGCTTTTTTCGTTGCTCCAATTTCAACTCGATACCTCCACGCGTTCCCCAGATAAAGGGTCTTGACAGACAGATAGACAAGAACCCAGGGCCCTAATTGTTCCGTTTATTCGTACGGAACCCAACCAACTCAATTTAGACTGACGATCTCAAAAATATTCGCATAGTGACTACACAAATTGGTTCTAATAATTCAACATCCCATCCTGAATCCAGTCAACCATTTTGTTTAATAGGCAACAAAATAGACGCCGATACACTTAATGCTGAGAAGCTTTTTATACCCGTACGTTTAGTATTTATTGCTTCCACTAAAGTCATGTTATAGAATACTAGCCTGTGCCCGCGGGTTTACTCGCGTGTGATTAAAACGAAAGGTTTTGAAATTATTTCTCGTTGACGCACTACAGCAGGGATGGCAAACTTATAGCACGCGCCGCTGATGGCACGCGAAAAAATATTTTGGTTAGCAATTTAGTCTAAAATAACAAACTCACTATGAAATATTGTATAGTAATACATGTTTTCAGTTCTACTTGTTTTGTATGATTAGTATATTGTTTTTTTATAATATTTTCCCAATAAGTAATCACAAAGTCAACGTTTTTTGACGGCACAGGTATATTATGGCCTTATTAATGAGACATTTCTTTAGAATAATTAATCGCACGTTGATCCATTAAGAATCGGCACACTTGCCCTACAGGAATAAAAGTTAAAGTTAAAAGTCCTATGTATGTATGTCATAGTCTACCTTATCGGCCTACCCTATTCCCATCTAAATTGGGATCGAATTCCAGTCTAACCAGCTGTAGCTGAATACCAGTATTTTACATGGAACGACTGCCTATCTGACCTCCACAACTTAGTACTGTGGCATACGACACCCCTTGGTTGGTGACACTGGTGGTAAGACTTTCAGGTCACTGACTACCTGTAACGCCTTTGCGCTACGCCTATATGTAATAGATGGTCACCCATCTATGAAGCAACCTTGGCAAACGAGGCTTCACCTGAAGGCCGATCCGAGGGGCAACAATCGCTCCATGTAAATACTGGTATTGAGCCGCTGTTTAGACTGGAAGCTGAAGATTTCCTCATAGTTGGCTAAGGCTTGGCAGATGATGATCAGGGTAACAGACAGACAATTACTTACGCATTTCTATTAGTACGGATATAGGAAGCTCTTAGCAAAAGATTATGTCATTTATCTTCGCAATAATGTCGTTTTGAAATGTTTTTCCTGAAATGTACTTAAGTCTTCTTATGTCTGGTAAAATAAGGCTATTTTATTTATGTCTTAAGTACAGAACTGTATTAAGTCATGTTTTAGCCGTTGAAAGGATAGATTTATGTCTTTTTACTGATACTTCGTTCGACATAAATTAAGGTCTTTTATAAGCCGAAAACAAAGCTGGCTGACGATTCGAACACAATATTTTCGGACAGTGTCTGAATTAACACATTTTAATTTTGTTTTTATTGATAATTTGGACACCATTAAAAAGTTGTTTTGTAGTACGTATATTTATTTGAATAAAATGTGGTATAAAAAGGATGTTACAAAAGTGTTTTAAAATAATTATAGCATGCAAATGTAAAATAATCTTCCATGGCATAAAATTTAACACCATAGGTATCTTACTGGCATAATACCTATCAAAAACATACCCACATACATAGGCAAAAAAGTACCCACATCATAATAAACATTAAAATAATAATACTGAAACTCCTACATACATACACACGTCTAAACAATCATTGAAACTTTCTAAATCAAACAACATAATGTAATGTACAGTAAGATAAGTACTTTCCATGATACATTAATTTCTTTGATTTGACGACACGGTTGGCGCAGTGGCTGAGCGATCGACTGCTGCGCTGCGTGTCGCGGGTTTGATTCCCGCACGGAACAAATATTTGTATGGCCTACAGATAGTTGTTCCGGGTCTGGCTGTTTGTGTATGTGAGTTTAAATGTTTGTAAACGCACCCACGATACAGGAGAAATTCCTAGTGTGGGGCAACGTTTTATTAAAAAAAAAATAAAAAAAAAAATCGAAATCCGTCTTCTGCCCAGCCAATAGTTGTAATAAAACAGTTTTTTAATCGAAAGCACTCGTTTTAAATAAAGAGTTTTGGTAAAGTTTTGTTTTCCGCATTATTATTATATTTTAAAATTTTGAATCTGACTGTACTAAACTGAACAGCTTCAATAATTTGATAGTGTCCGAATAAAAAAATATACTTTAAAAAATGTCAATACGGATACTGTGTGCAATTCGTCAGCAAGTCGAAAATAACACCGGTTCGAAAAACAGAAATAATTTGAATAAGACATAGACATAGGGGTACTTTTTTGTGTACATACCCGCAGAACAAGAATCGTTGCAGTAACAATAATATCAATTTCAGCGTTTTTGTGAAAAAGCGCGTTGTTTTTTATAACAATGGAAATCAATGACTTGCTACAAACTAATAGACTTAGTTTCATCATCATTTTCCTGCCTTTGTCCCATTCTATTTGGGGTCGGCGCAACACGTTTTCTTCTTCCATTCTGCCCCGTCAGACGTCCTGGCATCCCTTACTCCTTTCTTCTTCATATCATTCCTTACACAATCCACCCATATTTTCTATGGCCTTCCTCTTCCTCTCGCACTTTTAGTCACATGTGCTTCGGCCCTCCTCATTACCTACCAAGACAAAAGACTCCCTTTATTTTTTCTCTAACAGACGCAACTTTCAAACTTCCTCTTAATATACTCGTTACTAACTTCATCAGCTTCATTGTTCTAGTAATCGCGATTATAACAAAATTGAGAGAAATGGTCCTGGGAAATTCATTCCGCAACTTCTCCACAGCCTAATCAACTGCCTCGAGTGGACGTAAGCGGGACTGCTGGATATTTCTCTGTAGCAGTATGTGCTCTGGTGATGGCAATAAGCCTGGCCCCAATTTAAAAAAAAATCTCCTGTATAATGGATGCGTTTACAAACATTTAAACTCACATATGAATAACTAACTGTAGGTCATGCAAACATTTGTTCCGTGCAGGGATCGAACTCGCGACACGTAACGCAGCAGTCGAACGCTTAGCCACTGCGTCAACCGTGTTGTCGCTTACATCGGACTTAAAAAAAACAGGCGATAAGTGGGTGTACTGTTAGGTATACCTCTAACAATCCCCTAGGGCATAACAGGCGTGATAATATTGTGCTTATGTAGTTCTGTCTATGTCTGCCCTCGATATATTTCTTTTGACATCTAAAAAAACCTTTAAGGTTCATAAATCCTTACATAGTATAAAATTAAGTCCCTTCAGCTCTCTGTTCGCTTAGATCTTTTTAACTACTCTACGGATTTTAATACAGTTTTCTGCTATAGGTAAAGTGATTCAAGAGGAAGGTTTATATTTAAATTATCAATTGTCGTTATTTTGTTTTTATTATTATTTTATATTATATTTGGAAATAATGACCAAATAATTGTTCTTATCTTATGCTAAAAAAAATTTGTTAAATTATTACATTCACGTAAGTATATAATAAACTAGCTGGCTTCGCCCGCGTGATATCGTAAAAAAAAAATCCTATGTGTTATTCCAGACTATAATCTAACTGTGCCAAATTTCATCAAGATCCGTTCAGCCGTTTTGACGTGAAAGAGTAACAAACATGCAAACATCCATCCATCCTTACAAACATTGACGGGCCTGTTGGTCTAGTGGTTAGTGGCCCTGACTGCTGAGCCGGAGGTCGTGGGTTCGATTCCCACCCAGGACAAACTTTGTGTGATGAGCATGATTGTTTGTTCTGTGTCTGGGTGTGATTTATCTATAATATGTATGTATTTATAAATTATATAAGTATGTATATCAGTTGTCTGGTTACCATAACACAAGCTCTGCTTAGCTTGGGATCAGATAGCCGTGTGTGAGTTGTCCCAAGATATTTATTTATTTTATTTTTATTTATTTATTCGCATTTATAATATTAGTAGGATAGTAGGATTGTGACACTGCAGCACTTAAGTATTTATTTAATGAATAGGCATTTATAAAAACAATAAATAAAAATATAATTAAATTATATACATTGCTGTGCCATACCAGGGTTCATGTATGAAACAAACTATACTTGTAGCAACCTCTAAACTACATGATTACAATAAACAATGAATATGAATAGGAATCCGTGGATAAAAAACCGCGGGGTGCAGCTAGTATAAAATGATATAACTAAATACTCTTTCAGATTCCAGAGTTCGACTGGAGCTCACAAACCAAGGGACTGGTGTTGAGTTCGTTCTTCTACGGGTACATCATCACGCAGCTCCCGGGCGGCTGGCTCGCGGCTAAAATAGGAGGTAACAGGTTCGTTCCGTTTTATAGAACCATAGACAATAATAGCTAGCGTAAGGCTTTACGAACTGTACTTTGTAAACAAGCTGAGTTGGCCAAACATTTCTAGAGAAGGCCTACGTGTCTTAACGAAAAGAAGGATTTAGTCTCACGTGACCACATTCTTACTCTTAGAGGAGCTCGTGGCTAAATAATAGCAGCCGCTCGGGTCGATCTTTAGGTTAAGCCGCGCTTGCCTAGGTTGGTCTGTGGATGGGTGACCACCCGTTACATACCGAGTTTCCTCCGTGCCTCGGAAAGCACGTTAAGCCGTTGGTCCCGGCTGTCATTTGTAGATCTTTGACAGTCGTTACAGGTAGTCAGTGTTCCAAAAGTCTGACAACCAGTCTTACCAAGGGGTATCGTATTACCCAGTATTAACTGGTTGTGGAGGTCAGATAGGCAGTCGCTCCATGTAAAATACTGATATTCAGCTGCATCCGGTTAGACTGGAAGCCGACCCCAACATAGTTGGGAAAAGGCTAGGCAGATGATGTGACCACATTCTTACCTTGACCGGCTATCCTTTTTTTTTCGTGAAGTTCTTAAGACCACTTTTGTTCCTCCTTCCCTCCTAGCCCTTGGTGATTTAAAGAAAGTTTAGTAGGTTTTTACGAAACATTGGAGATATTAGGCCATCACACGACAATTCTGGAAGCATTTGTTCAACTACTTTCTTTTAAAAAAAAAAAACAAAAGTTGCCCAACACTAGGAATTTCTCCTGTATCGTGGGTGCGTTTACAAACATTTAAACTCACATACACAAACAGCCAGACCCGAAACAACCATCTGGCCATACAAATATTAGTTCCGTACGAGGATCGAACCTGCGACACGCAGCGCAGCAGTCGATCGCTCTGCCACTGCGCCAACCGTGTCGTCAGTCACTTTAAATTAAAAGCTAATTAATTGTCTTGCAGGGTTTTTGCGATAGGCATCGGAGCGACATCTCTGCTGACGTTATTCACGCCGCCGCTTGCGCATACCAGCACAGCTCTGCTAATTGCGGTTCGAGTTGTCGAAGGATTCTTTGAGGTAAGTACTCTTATGCTTCTGATTAGATTTGAGTTTTTCTAAAAATCAGTTTTAAATACATTCATCTGTTTGCATTTAACGACAACATTTCAACACACAGATTTTATAAATGTAGGTAAAGATTTGCACAAGTCAAAGAATAACGAAAGAAGTGTATTGTTCTGCAGTTTATTCACAATGCCTATAGTAAGTTAACTCACAGATTAAAATACCAGAATAACACGAATAATTATACAACACACTACAGAATTAAGCAAGCATCTTCGCTAACTAACGTCACTTGTCATGATCTTCATAACATTCCGTATTTCCAACATAGCGATCTATGGCAGGCCTACTTATTCACAACATCCTCCCCCCTCCTTCCAGGGTGTGACGTACCCGTGCATCCACGCGGTGTGGTCCCGCTGGGCGCCGGCGTCGGAGCGCGCGCGGCTGGCCACGTTCGCGTTCAGCGGCAGCTACGCCGGGACTGTGGTCTCCATGCCCATATGCTCCTTACTGGCCCACTATACTGGTTGGCCAGGGATATTCTATGTTTTTGGTAAGTGTTGTACATAATGATTCTTCAAGTAGTTTACGGGTAGCGACATCTGTATGGGTATATTCGCCGTGTTCGTGTTCGGGACACCGTCATTGCGATATTTTTCTTTGTTCCAGACCTTACCATGGATTTTATTCAAGTGTTTAATGTTATAATTTTACTTTAAATACCTCGCCGATCCCCGTACTATTAAATGCATTACCACAATATTTTTAATGCCTTACATGTAACTAATGTAACGCATTAAAAAATAACATTTAATATTTTCTGCAAAGAGTTACAATATTTACTTAGTTTCATGTACAGAATTCATGTTTTGTGATTTGTTTTGGGAAATCAACAAATAACTTTTCTCGCTCTGCGTGGAGCGGAAGTGAGTGTAAGACTTTTACTGACTAAAACCCATCCGAGGAGAGGTTTTTGTCTCTTTCGAAAATCCCGTAAACCCGGATTTTGTAACCCTAAGTTATAAATAAGTCAAATTAAAGTCTGAAAAATTATAGAAATGTGTGTCTCTTCATGAAAAACGTGTATTGACTTTTATTTAATTTCATTACAGGGCTGTCTGGTTTGGTGTGGACGACGATATGGTGGCTCGTCGTGAAGGAATCACCAGAAAAGGATCCACATATAACTCCGGCCGAACTCAAATACATACAGGTTGGTAACATACATAACCCTTTTGATTGCCCCGCGAATAACTTAATTGACAGCACGGTTGGCGCAGTGGCTGAGCGATCGACTGTTGTGCCGCGTGTGGCGGGTTCGATTCCCGCACGGAACAAATATTTGTATGTCCTACAGATAGTTTTTTCGGGTCTGGCTGTTTGTGTATGTGAGTTTAAATGTTTGTAAACGCACCTACGATATAGGAGAAATTCCTAGTGTGGGGCAACGTTTTATAAAATAAAAAAAAACGTACACTATGGCGACTAAAATGCCATGATTTTACATTTTTCGACTATAACATAACACTTTGTTTACCCTTTTTTTTCGGATTTGAAATCATCAAATAACATCTCCTGCTCTGCGCGGAGGGAAAGGGTGTCAGACTTTTACTAACTAAATCCAAACCATGTTCCTTCTTCCGCCCGGGGCCGCGGTATTCCTTTCGAACAACTCGCAACCCCGCCAGGCAGTGGTTCTGACAGGCCCCTCTGTTGTACAGACGCCAGCACATCAAGCTACTACAATCTGTCAGATTTCTTTGATAGATTTTCGACTTTATTTCTAGAGTATTAGGTTCAAGGTTCATTGGGAAAAATTGACAGTTTCGGGTAGCTTGAACTGCTGGCGTCTGTACTTATCAGTACACACCTACATTTCCCCAGTTATCTTTAATAGTCCCATGTAATATTATGGCGAACTTATTGCCACCAACCTGGCACTAGTTAGTACAGAATTCGTGGTCGCTACTGAGAACGTCGCTAGTGTTGTGGTATATCACTAGTTGGTAAAATATCCGTCGGGAGTCGGGACACGCATTACGCGACGCAAGTCTTGGTTAGATACTGTAGTCATAATCAGGGCCGGATTAAGGAAGCGTGGGGCCCGTAGCGATGCCGAAGAAATATTTTGCCAACTTTCTCCATAAATAATATTTTGCGGTGTGCCTATGCGATCTAGCTATATTTTAGATCTAAGCTAAAAATATAATTATTGTTTATATTTTTAACTTAATTCTATATAGTACTTATAGTTAATATATGTAATATAGTTTAGCTTTTGATACTGCCATTGATCTCGCCGGTTTTCCATTGTAGCGACAAGTGGTCCGTTAATAAGGTTCCCTCAAAAAAAATTCGCTCTAATGGAAGTGGGCTGGTTTGTACACGCGGGGACCCTTTTACCGCGAGACCCGTAGCAATTGCTACTCCTGCCACGCGGTTAATCCGGCACTGCTCATAATTATGTCTGTCTATAATTGTGTCTAATAAACCTTAGTTTATTAAGACTTCAATTAGACTGGCTTACCAGTCTAATTGAAGTCTTATTAATATAACCACCCGGATCACTACAGTGGTTGCTACTGAGAAATTCCTCGCCCGGGAATAGAATCCAAGACCACATGCTCAGGAAATCTCTCTGTTACTTTCCAGATACCTAAAACTGTAACAACACCTTATCCAGTGTTACTTTTGCAATAGTTAGCCAAAATTTTACCGCAAAACACAGCAATAATATTGATTAAATAATTAAGATAACAATATACTTGAAAGCTATGTGCACATTGCCAACTTTCAGAATTCACCCTCACAAGACAAAGACTACACATTAACCAACTTATTTGTGCAGACGGAAAAACACTGAACTAAAATAAATGTACTAACTTTGACATAACGATGCATTTTTTCTTGACAAGCAGCGCCACCTTCAACTGTAAACATGAAAGTGGTTAATGTAACAAATCTATACTTATTGTAACAAATCTATACTTATTGTAACAAATCTATACTTATTGTAACAAATCTATACTTATTGTAACAAATCTATACTTATTGTAACAAATCTATACTTATTGTAACAAATCTATACTTATTGTAACAAATCTATACTTATTGTAACAAATCTATACTTATTGTAACAAATCTATACTTATTGTAACAAATCTATACTTATTGTAACAAATCTATACTTATTGTAACAAATCTATACTTATTGTAACAAATCTATACTTATTGTAACAAATCTATACTTATTGTAACAAATCTATACTTATTGTAACAAATCTATACTTATTGTAACAAATCTATACTTATTGATTCCAGGACTCCCGCGGCACTCAAGCGGTGGAAGGCTCGAGGATCCGTCACCCTTGGAAGGCGATGCTGACGTCACCGCCCGTGTGGGCCATCGTCGTGGCGCACTTCAGTGAGAACTGGGGCTTCTACACGTTACTCACGTTCTTACCTACTTTTATGCAAGGTATCATTATTTTGTGTTAGACTTTTACGTCTTTGAAATAAGGTTTATGTTGCTGTGATTAATGGTTGGTATATAATGTGGTACCTTCTTGTCAAATAAGTGTCATATGTCTTCTTTGCTTTCAAGACTGCTGTGTTCCAATTTGAAGTTTCCTGAGCTGCTATTTATTACAGTAACATGACACTATTTCAAACTTTGATTAATTTGCATTTATCTCCCTAAATGTTTTCCATCAAAACTGTCTTACTATTCACGTATATATAGATAAGTACAGTCTAAGCGGCGGTGTTTAATTGTGTCATGTGAGATGTGTAATTTTAGATAATCTGATTAATAATTTGCCGACCGATCTGCAACTACCTAGGTCTGCTTTTTTATAAAGAAATCAGTATATATGCGTTTACAATGAGAAAGCGCCTGATCTCGCGCCATGTTGATAACGTCAAAGCTATTGAAACGAAGAAGTTGGTTTTATGGTTCATATTTTATTGCCAAAAAAAAACCTTAAAATTACTTACATTGGCCTCAAGACGCCGCACCAATATATATCGAGAATATGCCAGCATTCAAGTGACAGTTGACAGATTACGAATATGGCGCGAGCTCAGTCACTTTCTCATTTAATCCCGTTTTAATAAGCTCCTAATTAAACTTTTTTCTATTTCTTTTGCAGACGTATTTAAGTTCGAAACATCCCAAACTGGCTTTCTGTCTGCCGTACCGTACCTAGCGATGGCGATAGTGCTGCAAGTGGCGGGACACATCGCCGACTGGATGCTGCGACGCGGCGTCATGTCGCGGACCAACATTAGGAAGCTGTTCAACTGTGGAGCTTTTTTGTCGCAGGTATGGTTCTTAAGGATTTTAAACCCAGAAGGATACAAAGCCAGATACGCTTCTTCTCACACGGGTCATGGCAAGCGAATCCAAGCTAACTTCGAGTAATATGAATCAAATCCTTACTAATATTATAAAAGCGAAAGTGAGTTTGTTTGTTTGTTACCTCTTCACGCTTTAATGGCTAAACCGATTTTGATGAATTTTGGTACAGAGATAGTTGGGAACCAGGACACGGACATAGGCATTTTATAAAAAAAAGTGGGATGTGAGGGAGAAAGAGGGAAGAAAAAGGAAAATTTAGCGTTGCTATTACAAATCAATATGGCGCAAGGGGAACTGTGTTACCCCGAATTTAACGCGAGCGAAGCCGCGGGCAAAAGCTAGTCATTGTAATAAATCAGTGTGGTCCCAGAAATGATAAAGCCACACGAGCTTGTCCGAAAACGATTCCGATACCGTTTATTGAAAGTTCACCTGAATTTCATACACAATTGAATTTCGGCGAACGACCAAGTGTAATATCGCCTTTACATGACTGTAAAGGCGTTATTACACTTAGTCGTTCGCACGGCTTACAACTATAGCTAAAAGTGTCGTTACAACTTTTGGTCTTAATTTTTTCCGTCTAGCCCCCTTTCGCAACGCGCGATAGGGAACTTCGTTCTTCTTCGTTAAAAATGTTATACAACATTTATGCCGAGATTATTTCTGATATGTGAGTACACCTCTGCCAAACCCTTCGAGGAGTACCGCCGTCATGTTATGTTATGTAATCATTAATTGCTTTGTTCAAAATATTTCAGACGGTGTTCATGGTAGCGGCGGCGTATTCAACAACGGTGACGTGGTGTATTGTGTTCCTAACCATCGCTGTAGGACTAGGAGGATTCGCCTGGTCGGGATTCAGGTAAAGATAATTTGTTGTAGTACTCTAAAAACTCACAAACACAAATGAAAGAAAGGTTATTCATTTATTTCTAGACGGAAATTTCAATTAAGACTGAGTACCTCAAGTTAACAGCGACAAAGCTCACTTGCAAAATGGTGGATTGTTATTAAGGGGCTAAAATGTTAGCTCACCGTCCGTCCGTCTATTGACGAGAGGCCGGGGAGAATGCGCGTTAGTGTTCCACGCGCGCTTCAAAGAGATGTGAGCAAAGCAGAGGGACGCCAGGGACACCGCCGCACGGGGGGAAGGGCGAGGAGAAAGAGATACCTCGGCCATTTAGTCAGTACAAGTGTGACACTCCCCCCCGCTCCGCCCAGAGCGGGGGAAGTTATTTGATGATTTCCCATCCATCCATAATTAATCTTAGAAATTAAATTTGACTTCCCGGTGTCTGATTGACATGAAAGTTTGCATACATGATTAGTTCGGAAGACAATGCATAAGTCATTTTAGCACCTTATATAACAAACCACAATTTTTTCAAGTGAACTTTCTCCCTATAAAGTATTCCAGCAACAAAGTGTTTTTTATTGACATGTAATGACAATTATTTTACCATACATTTTCAGTGTTAACCACCTGGATATAGCTCCACCCCACGCCAGCGTACTGATGGGTCTCTCCAACACGATCGCGACGCTACCCGGCATCATCAGCCCGCCACTTGCTGGCTCTATCGTTACTGATAAGGTACAACACAATTTATTACTATATCTATACGAAGAAAGAAAAGAAGAGAAAAGAAGAAAGTTTCGAGAAATCATCTGCCTAGCCTATGCTTAACTATGTTTGTAATCTATGGTGTACTATCAGTGTTGCTGCGTGAAATAAATCAAATAAATATGTATAAAGCTAAAATGGTAAATAATAAATATAATAAAGCCACAATGAAACCCCTAGGCCGCATCCTCATTTCGCATCAGGCCTGTTCAGTATCACGAGTCCGACTCACCGAGGTCTCCTTACAAACTTGCGACATAAACGGCCATATCTTTTGACTTTTGCCGGCTTCTCTGATTCCCTATCATTATTATAAAGATTTATTTACATCAGGCGAGTTGCCGCCAAACGCGTGCGTTTATTAAATAACTAGCTTTTGCCCGCGGCTTCGCTCGCGTCCAATTTTCTCCCCCTTTCCTCACATTTTTTTTTATATTAGCCTATGTTCGTCTCCAGGGTCCCAACTATCTCTGTACCAAAATTCATCAAAATCGTTCAAACAAACTCATTGTCGCTTTTATAATATTAGTAAGGATAATAATAAAAAATTGCAGCTACATTTTATCCTAACTCAGTAATAAAACCTTATTCCACCATTTCAGACTGCCGAGCAATGGCGCGTCGTATTCTTCTTATCTAGCGCCATCTACCTAATAGGCGCCGTCGTGTACGGGATGTTCTGTTCAGCCGAGCTGCAGCCGTGGGTCGTGGAGCGAGACACGGACGCCAGCTTCGACACAGATGGCGCTTCCGTCACCACGGCCCGCGGATACGATAACAAAGGATTGGATCAGAACTCAGAAATGTAAAATTGTGATAGATGATATTTTAAAATGTATGAGATAATTTATATGGTGGAATCGCGTATCCCGCAATATTTAAAATTTCTTATGTATTTTTGCAATTAGCAGGTCACTGTCAAATAATTGATAAAATATAAATTGCGACCTAACAAATATGGCTTTACAGAGTTCGTTGTACCCTAATAAATGAACATTTCATGAAAACCTCATTCAGTGGTGTCAAATGAAATTAGAGGCTTATAATTAAGACTTAAAGGATCATAATTGAGTAAACACGTATTTTAAACTGTCAAAATTTATATTTTAATCAACATATTACTCGACGCTGGCCTGCAAAATGCAAAAAGTCTAATCATTTGAATTTCGCTGGCTAGGCTAGCACTTTGACGGGATTTCTTATATCTATTAGGTGTCGACAAATCTGTTATATCGGGAGCTCACAGTAATAATGAATATAACGGCCAACTGAACGTAACTGGCCGTTTAAATATAGTTAGAAACTGAAAGCTTAAAACAATATAGGAGATAGTGTTGAGAATTTGACCGGTGTATGAATGTTTTAAAATGTTGATAGTGTTTTGTTTTTTTGTATATTTGACTTGAACAATATGATTGACGTCAAGTGAATTATTTTTGTAGTGTTTGACAAATTGGTATGATTTCTTGTATATTAATAGATTATTTTAAACTCAATTTCGTATTTAAACATATTTTAAGTTTTTTTTTTTTGTTTAATTAAGGATGTTCACATTTTAAATGGATGTAAGTAAAAATGTATAATTCATTTTATTGCTGATCTTTTATTATTTAAAGCTTTAATGTCGTCCATATCCGTCCGTGTATAAGTCATTCCATTTTCAAATGTTTGCTTTTTATTTTGCAAGAATGTTAAATCGTCGATAAAATCCTCTTTGGTAAATATATGTGATAAGAATTATTGTTTTTTATGATCAGTCTGCCACTAATATGTATACATTGAGAAACCTTAATTTGTTGGTAATTTCTTCCTTCTCTATTTTACTACTAGCTGTGCAGTTTTATCTGTCCAGCTCTTTAAGGTCGTAGCGTGATATTTGTGGTCTAAAAGTATCTTAGTATACATTCTATTCTAATGAAACCGGTTCGGGCACATCGCTTGGATAGTTTCAAAGTTTATAACGGACGTAGATAGAAATATTTCTCTATTTGGTCTTCTAATTTGCATAACGATTCCCCCTCAAGTGTGGCTATATATATATTGGCGGCAAAATACATATACCTACATTTGGTTTTGCCGCCCGACCTAATATTGCTGAATCAGACCAACCCGAACATGCAGGTAACATGTCCAGTATCCCTTACAAACACATGTCCAATGAATTTATAGGCCATCTTACTGTTTTGGGTTTATAGTTACTTAATTACCTCGCAAATATGTGCTTTATAATCTTCCGCACAAGGCTTACAATATGAATTATTATTGACGTGCGAACTATGAATACTTTTCTATGGCAGGGTCCAATGCTTCAAGCTTGTATATCAAAGATCTGCTTGTATGTATTAAATTGATTGTGATAATTTTAGTTTTAAGTGTAATACGGCATCTTTAATGTCCAACTATAGATATTTCTGCTGTAGCTTATGACGTTGTAATAAAGGCGCTTTTTCACTGGCACTCGACGACTCTTGAATGAACACATAATATAATCGCGCATTGGATTTCCAATTTTCGGCAAAGAGTCGAGAGTTGTAAATCCAACAGCGTTCATTTGGATGTCTTCTAGCGTTTGTGTTAAAGCCCATAGTGTGTATATTTATGTTATAATTATTATAATTGCCTACAGAAATACATACTGATGAATTCAGAAACGTCACAAAACGAGATACGTTTACATAAGCTCAAACTGAATAACTAGCCCTAAAAGCATAAAATCCTTGTTTTTTTTTCTTCATCGTGTCGTTAGCGCCAGGGTTTTTGTACCGCCTACGGACCTAAGACTTGGCTTAACATCAAGACATATCTCTCAAGCATGCTGAATTGATTTCCTCACGATGATTTCCTTCACCAGAAAAAAGTGATAATTTCACAAAACGCACATAAATATGAAATATCAGAAGTCTTGGGTACGAACTCGAGATTGATATCGTGCCAATCTAATTTCAACCATATAATCATGCAGTTAGATACATTATTAATTACAGAGATTACTCAAACTATTGTTTTGCATGTAAAGTCGCTTTGAATGTTACCGAATGCTGTATGTACTGATTAAGAATATAATTATTTTGTACGTGTTGTGTATTTGAGAATCATATTAAAAAATTTGAATTTATTTTTTTGTATTTTTTACTATGCCTAACACAAAATACTTATAGGGGAATGGGATGAATCCGATACTATCCTCTTTTCCTTAATAACCTTTTGAACGCTATTGTCACATATATGTGACAAGCTAGCGCTTGCCCTGGACGCCAACGACACAAATATGTGATAAAAATGTACGTAAAATGAGTTTCTCGGCGTGCAGGGCACGCGTGTGCCTCTGCTCTGGCGTTCAATGGGACCTAAGAGCGGGTTCAATTACGGTACGTTCATATCAGCCTGTTTTACAGGCCTGTGATTACTCGAAGGTGGATGTAGTTGTATGACAGAGTTCACGCACATGACAACACTGATCTGTTTTATCGGATTGAAGAAGCGTGGGCACGCAGCAGCAACGAATTCGTCAAAACGGTTTTGTAAAACTGTTTGCTGTGTGAACTTTACTTTAGGTAGCACGCTCTCTTACTCAAGGAAATGGATTATATTGGATATGTGGATGATATTTCCTAGTATAGAATCTATACCTCCATCAAGAAACGACTAATATAAGACTAAGACTAATGTTAGATAATATTAAAAAACTAAATATGATCATAATAGAAGATTACTGCATTTCTAGCTAGAGTATTCCTAATTTGTTTCTGAGATCTTTCATTTCTCACTCTTAACTCCCATCTTCACTAACTGAAAAGTTAAGAGAAACTGCTAACATTTACTACATTACCTCTAACAGAAAGTAATACAGTGAATGTAAGTAATATTTTTATATGAATATGTATAACTAAGCAAATTACAAGAAATTAAGCTGTGTTTAATGGGGAATTCCCCCGAATTTTAAAACTTTTATTTAATTGGTAACAGCGCCATCTATGGAACTAAAACTTTATCTAGGTGTAAATTTATTTATTATCCGGTCTTTTAAACTATTTGTTGCATTTTATAATATTAGTATACATAATTAAGGCTTTATTTTTTTAAACATACGACGTAAAACATCTTTGGTCATTAATAACACAAAACATTTATTGAGAAAACTATTTTTCAATAGTTTTGTAATTATTTATTCTCTGATGCTCATAAAACTCATTTCGATTGTAATTAACAATTTGATTAACTAAAAAATATTTGCTTTTACATCATTCTGGTCTTCAATAGGTTTAAAATATATTTGCATGTCATAAGAATTCAAGCAAAAGAAACGTAAACTTACAAAAATGGTTTCATAATTCGTAGGATTATTTTCTATTTATTTTATTTTAATCATTTCCTATTCATTAATAATCTTTTTGTTAAATTTCTTTTGTTTTACACATAAAAATAAAGCAGCGAAACGGAAGTTGCATCCCCAAATACCTACCTTCGTCCTTCATTTTAAAATACCGACGACGAGCTACTCAAATACAAACCTCTTTTCTCTGTTTTTGGCTCAAACTTAATAATTAATAAGAATAGCAATTACGTGGTACACAAAATAATAATATGTTAAGTCTACCAATTTCTATAAAATGTATTTTTCAAACAGTTAATAAAAATAAACGTACAAGAAATCAGCGCCGAATTCAAATCGTTTATTACGTCACAACCGCCGCACTGTTTGTCGGCTTGTCAGCAAAAGTATAAAGAAAGCCGCCACTTTGATTTGCCGCTTTTTCGTTGAACGGACTTCAGTATATTTGTTGCACGCGTTGGAGTAGCTGATTGTTCTTGATTATTCAAATTGATAAAATGGCAGAGCCAGGCCAGTGTATGACGAGAAAACTCCTCGACCTGATGCAGGAGACCGGGTACCCTCTGGTGCAGCACAACGGCCAAAGGAAATTCGGGCCGCCTCCGAATTGGACGGGCCCTGTTCCCCAGAAAGGCTGCGAAGTCTTCATTGGCAAGCTCCCCAGAGAAATCTTCGAAGATGAACTTGTTCCAGTGTTCTCAAAGATGGGTAAGATCTACGAAATGCGTCTTATGATGGATTTTTCTGGCTCCAACCGGGGTTACGCGTTCGTAACGTATACGAACAAGTCTGATGCCTCCAGGGCTGTGAGGGAACTGAACGGCTTCGAGATTAGACCGCGCCGACACATTGGCGTCGTCAAGTCTGTTGATAACTGTCGCCTATTCGTCGGTAATATCCCGAAGACAAAAACTAAAGAGGAAGTGTACGAGGAACTGTCGAAGCGAGTGGGTGGAATTGTAGACTTGATTCTGTACAAGAATTGCTATGACAAGAACCTGAATCGCGGCTTCGCGTTCGTGGAATTTACTTCTCACCGCGCAGCGGCGATGGCACGGCGAGCGCTTGTTCCTGGCTGCGTGAAGATATGGGACCAGGAGGTGATGGTGGACTGGGCCGAACCGGAGCCAGATATCGATGATGAGCAGATGCAAAGGGTGAGCAAATTCTAATATGTTGCGCAGCGTACCTATATTTTTAGTGGCCTCTCGTTTTATCTCTTGTTCAGTTTATAAGATCGCATTGCGATTTTTTTGTTTGAAATGGCGCACGGCGAGTTTTAATAGCAACCGTTCGTATTAGTTCTTACCCTTATAGAGTACCTTGTTATTTTTTTTTGTGAAATTGATTTCCTTTTAGGAACTGCTATCGCCGCTTTTTGCTCAACATTAATTTGTTCCCTCTAAGGCAATTATTATTTTTTATCTGGTGCTTTGCATGCCTTGGCAGGTGTCTGTTTACAATTAGTGTCCTGTAGCAATTGTTTATTTAATGTCAATTTGAGCTGGGTGACACCTGCTAACTCTGTTTATGTCGTAAATTTAAATTAATTAAACCTGCATCATCTTGCAGGTAAAGGTGCTCTATGTCAGAAACTTTCAAATCAAGACCACACCTGAAACCATCCAGGCAGTATTTGAGGCAGCCATAAATAATCAAATTGAGCGAGTTAAAAAGATCTATGACTATGCTTTCATCCACTTCTACCAGCGTGAGCATGCAGAGTTGGCTATGTTGATGTTGCAAAATACAGAAATTGATGGAAGCAATGTTGAAATACGATGGGCAAAACCAGTTGTCCGTGAAATTTACCGCATTCAAAAAATGAACAGAGGCAATGCAAAGTTCAACAATAGCTTCAACCTGTCTCAAACCTTGTTGCTCTATAAACAGCATTTAGAAAGGAAGGAATACATATCCTCTCCTAAAGAAGATGAAGGTATTGGTTCTGGAGGTGCAGGGGATTCGTCTTGTGGGTCTCCATCTGACAACAATTCTACCTATCCATATGTGACCAAGGAACATTACTCATTGGCTCCAGCTAAGCTTGATTCAATGTGTAAGAGGTAAGTTAATTTTGCAACAACTTTTCTTTTAAGGTGTAAGTGCCAATAGGCAATCAATTTTTTTTTATTGTTTAGTATTTGATGTGGGATTACTGATTCATAATAATTTAAACTCTGCCCCTAAGACTACCCACTGACCCAATGCAGCCCTCTTAAGTTAGTTGACCCCGTTAAGTGAGTTTTTAATTCTTCTTCCCTAAGTCCATTTATACCTACATGTATCCTTACAAATATTATAAAAGTGAAAGTGAGTTTGTTAGTTACCTCTTAACGCCTTAATGGCTAAACCGATTTTGATGAATTTTGGTATAGAGATAGTTGGGACCCAGGAGACGGACATAGGCTATTTAAAAAAAAAGTGGGATATGAGGGAGAAAGAGGGAAGCAAAGGGAAAACTTGGCTTTGCTATTACAAATCAATAAGGCGCAAGGGTAAAACTGCATGTTGCAGGTACCTGCTAATCAGGAAAGGGGAACTGTGTTACCCCAAATTTTACGTGAGCGAAGCCGCGGGCAAAAGCTAGTACCTACATATTTGTTTCACATTATTTTCTAGAATAAATGCTTATAACATTATTTTGTAATAGATACATGTGGGCACCCCCGGTCTACAACTATCAAAAGTACATAGACCCTACAAGCACTGAAATATGGATTGGAAGAGTTGAGCTGCCTCACATTGGTATGCCACTGCTGAGTGCCCCTCGAAGACTAGGACCTCTGGCAACAAAACCCTGTCTGACCATGCAACAGGCACACATTGAGGCTGCTGAAAGTGCTTTGCAAGTTATCAAGGTAGGGATATATTTCCTTATCCTTGTATATTTTGTTGCTATTGTATCCATTTATTCATAGCCATAAATAACCTCGAGATTATTTTTACTATTGGGGCTAACAATAATACTGCTCAAGTTCATACATCTGTTTGGAAATGCATGCCAGTGAATGTAACAATAGGACAGGGAAATTTTAGAATGTACCTTTTAAGTACCTAATCTTTTCAATCAGAAATTTTACTGCCTATATAAATTTTGCCTGTAAGAATGGAATAATCTATTCTAATGCTTTTTTACATACACATTGTAAAGTTATCTATAATGGATCCTTATGGACCTGAATTTCTCTGCTGAAAGCTCTGAATGCCAAATAATGTAAAATATCTCGAGTAGGTATTTACCCTATAACACATATTTAACTTGGCTTGAAATTGATTTCAGATGCTGAAAGCAGACCTGATTCAGCAGTCTATGCCACCACCACAACTTGCACCAGTCTACCCTACGATCATGTCGCCCATGCAGAGCTGCTTCAATTTACCATACGACTACATGAGCCCACAAACAGCCATCTACCAACCCAGACCGATGCCTGTCACTATGCCAATCTGGAGAAACGTCTGATTTCTAAATTCGAAATTTATTCTAGGTATTGATTTTATGAATTCTACACCCTATTCCTAAGAGAATAAGGTCGGAATTCATTTGTAACCTCTTGTTATAGCTGCTCATGATATCTTAACGGCAATTTGGCTATGGTTGTGCAGTTGGGATTTCTTGAACATTTCAAAGTTTGGTTTTTGGCGAAAAAGTATTTTAGGCTAAGCGACATTTATGTTAACTCGTCATATTCATGTCGTCTTTATTTTGACCAAGTTAAGTAAGTATGTTTTTGACCTGTTGTATGTCTGACGCGCAATCGCAGTAGTTTCTTTGACGATAGAAGTTTCGGACATTCGGTTTTTGATTTGTGTAATTTTTTGATTTTAAAGTAGGTATAATTTATATTTCTATTTGTATTTTGGTATTATAGGTGCTCAATCAAGAGTAGGTATCTAAATTGCAAGTGGTTAATAGTTTAAAATTGGATTTTAAACTAATCTGTCGCAATTTAGGGATTTGCTGGACTTTGATTCTCGATTGTCAATCATTTTCGGTACTTTTTAAACTAAGGCTATATTTACGACTGTAAAGCTACCTATTCAGTGCTTCCTTGTGCTTATATCCTAATATATTCAGAGTGAAGGCACTGCTTTGACATTTATTTTGGTTGCTATCGACTTCTATGTATTTTGTAGAATAAATAAACATTTAAAACATGCACACAATGCTTTTGATTTGTATATTACTCTGTATTCCCACTTGTAAAAATAATATTGAATATCTACTAGAAACAAGAATTTTTAATCTCTTTATGATCAGGTCAATACCAACATAAATGAAATTCACTTCTCATGTGATGATTTTATTATTATTCTTCACTGAACCCATGAAGTAACAAGTACAGTCCATAAAAATTTCGACACTTGTAAAACGGTTCACATGGTGAATCTTCCATCATCCTGATGAATCCGCCCTTGCAAACGCATCCCTGATTGCTGCACTGCTCTTCACTTACGCAGGGGGGTGGATTTATTATTGATGAACAGGTTTCTGTCGAGCAAGACTTCTTGCATTCCGTATAGACTTCATTTAGGCCATTCTGAGTTGCTGAAAAATATAGTGAAAAATTAATGTTATTTCACTACTGCTGACGGACTGCTATGAAATCTGCTTACGAGTCCATTAGGACTCGAAAGCAGATTTCATAACAGTCAGGCTAGTAAGCAGCTATACAATGGAATTGCCGCCGAATCAGGCCGCTCCACGCATTGCAAGGGCAAATTTTATTCAGACTGAATTTATTAGTCTATCAGGCGGAATCAATGCTGAATAAAATACGATTGGCGGCCGTAACGTTTGTATTCAATTTATTTACAGAAATACCTAAAATGTGTAATTAAATGAATTAAGAATTCTATTAGAAATATTTTGGTACGGTCGTGCTTTGTATTTTGGTCAGCAAACAATTTGACACCGACCGATATTAGAACCAACTAAATTTAATTTCGCAGACTACTCTTGCTCTTTTATTAACCCTAAAGAAAAAAGCCCGGGGTGACCCGCGAAATTCAAATTTTCTGAGGTTCGTTCGAAATTAGCAGATAAGTGTAGTTGTAGATGACGATTAGACTAAGTAATCGCGACCATTAGGTAGGTACACATTTTTTTTACAAAACATTCATAAATACCTTTCGTGTAAATCTCATTGATTACAGGAAGAAAATGTAACTAAGGGTTGTATTATTGATATTTTTTTTTCTGTAAATATAGATAACAGACACGTTGTTACAGAATACCAAATATGGCTTTTACCTACTGTGTTCTAAGCATTTTCATGAAATGTTCAACATGCACTACAAATTACAAAAGCCTTAATAAAAAAATGTAATTCGCGGGCTACACACTTCTCGCTTTTTCTCTTCAGACTAGAACCTGATAGTACCGGGGAACCGTACTTTGTCTAGTTAAATAGATATTTCGAAAATGAATACTCACGATATTCATCTATAGTTAAGCAAACACCGCTAGCGTTTCTTGCAAATCCATCATCACAGTAGCAGGGGCGGTCAGGGGCCTAAGTCTGCTATTACAATTAGGGTTGCCACCCGTACTTTATAATAAAGTATTGTACGTTATTTCAGGTAATTGTACTTTATACCATCTATAAAGTGCGCGAAAATACTTTATTTTGCGTGATTTGATTTCTTTTCACATAAAATATACAGAAACAGGGTACTATATTACTGTAAGATTTTTGCGTAAAACAGAACGACAGAATATGCCGTAATTTATTTTGATTTTGAATGTAAAGATCCTGTGGAGATATTCATTGAAAATAAATATTTGATTAAATGTGCTAAAAGTAATGAGTAATATATTTTCAAACGGTGCATACTCGTATAGTACTTTACTTTGACACGATGTACTTTTTTTTCTTCCTTCATTGCCAATGTTGTACTTTATTTGGACAAAAAAAAGGTGGCAACCCTAATTACAATGGTGTCAGAATGGTCGATCACTTGGTTGATTTTGACAAGTTTAGTATGTAGTAGATTACCAAAATTATCAAAATCAACCATAATGCGATCAGTGATCGACCATTCTGACACTATTGTAATAGCAGACTAAGGCCCCTGGAGGGTTGACAATCACTGTAGTTGTAACCAGGACAGCTAGTCTTGTTAAATAAATGAAGCGTGTGGCAGATGTTATCGCAAGGACCATCGCACGCATAGTGTTCGTTGGGACTTGGACATTTGTCTGAAAATAAGAGTAGCTAGGTATTATAAAAGAAACTAAAGTCAAGTCTATTCTTAATATGGCCGAACTTAATGATTTCATTTTTTGGAACGAAGTTCCATAAGGCAGGCTTGGAGGAGATAGGGATTTTGCTGGGGGACCTAACTGAAAAAAATGTGATAGTAAAACCGTAAGAAAAAAAGCGTGGAAAAAAAAACGTTAAATGAGACGTGCGCAGGCGCGACAGTCGTATCACAAGCGAGTAGTGTATTATAATACCAGTAAGCGAGTAGTGTATTTCTATTTTTCTATGCAATATTATGTTGTCAAACAAAAATAAATAGACATATTTTGTTATTATTTTAGTTGATAATTTGAATTACGATGTTTTTTTTTTATTTTAAGTAATTTTTTCCTAAAATACTGAATTTCCTAAATACTTTCTTGTATGTACTTAAATGAAAACTAATCAGCAAAATTAATTAGCCGAAGTAACTTCGTTCCTACCTGGTGTCCCACGACACCACATCATTTTTTTTATTTAAACTTCATGTAAAATAACAGTACATAAGCGGACTTAATGTCGTGAGGCATTCTCTACCAGTCAACCTTTGGGACAAATACGACAGCATTGTTATATGGTATGTATGAACGTTTTATCTTAAAAAAAAATACAATTTGAAATTATATACTTATACACAGATACAAATAAAATAAACTAATAAATACATTTAAAAAAATACGAAAAAACGAGAAACATGACTTTTAATTGGAAGTTATTTTGTCAAACCTAAATAGTGGTTACGAATTTTTAAAAGTTAGTTTGCGTTCAGCCTGTATAATACCGAAGGGTTTTGTTTTATTTTGTCATTAATAACTTACCACATTGCTTTTCTGCTACCCTACCATGACGTGTTAAAGTAGAACTTATTCCACTGAGTGAAAGAGATGGTGCTAGACACCCTGTATAGCTCTGTCCCTTTCCCTCAGCGGAATAAGTTCTGCTTTAACACATCATGGTAGGGTAGCTGATATACAAACGCCATTTTAAGTATTTCTAAAGAAACCAGGCTCGCACACTCATTTGTCTTCATAAGCGTTCTCTTCTTCCGTACAAGTTAAAGTTGTAACTTGGTTTCCACGATCTCTACAAGTCGGTTCAGGATGGCATGAATATGTGTATATTTCGTTTGGTGCACAATCTGAAAACGAAAAAAAAATGGATTTAGTTTCAAGGCAGTTATTTTTCTGTCAATGTCATATGGTCCTGTCAGGTGTTATGTCATGTCATGTCAACCTCAACGATAAACACACTACACAGTAAGCAACATTGTTGTAGTGCCGAAATAAGTGATAACATCTTTAACTCTAAAAGTTAATTCCGTACATAAATGGAGTTTCATACGGAATAGTGTGCTAAATGTGAATTAATTGATCACATTTACAATAATTACCGATTTATAAAAATTGTGAGGAAAAGTAGTTTGTTTCAGCAGCAAAAATGTTTGCCACAAAGTTATGTTTATATAAAAATTGTGTGAAGTATTGTTCTATATCTTCATACTGCTTAAAAAACAAGCACATAAATCAGCAATTTCGGACTATTGCAAACCTTAATTCTGTTGTCTCTCAAGATAAAAACATAACCTCTAATCATTCGTACTTGCTGAAGAGAAACCTGCACGAAACTAAACAACGTGTGAAAGAAGAACGGGAGGATCAGAACTTTAATACGTTTACGTATAGAACACATTCATGTGGAGAACTAAGACCTGAACATGTAGGAGAGAAGGTCACACTTTGTGGTTGGGTTCAATACTCAAGATTATCCAAGTTTCTTCTTCTCAGAGATGCATATGGCCTAATTCAGTGTGTTGTAAGCAACGACAATATAAATCTGTCTGACATTCCTTTAGAAACAGTTGTGAAAATCAAAGGTACCGTAGCGTTAAGACCCAAAGATATGATCAAGAAAACTATGATCACTGGTGAAGTAGAAGTCATTATGGACGAATTGGAAATACTTAACACAGTAGATAAGTTGCCATTCAACCTCAGAAGTTATCAAAAGCCTAAGGAACAGTTACGGTTGCAGCATAGGTACATAGATTTACGGTTTCCAGAGATGCAGAATAATTTGAGAATGCGTTCACATATGCTCCACAATATCAGAAAGTTCTTGATTGAAAATCATGGATTTGTGGAAGTTGAGACACCTACACTGTTCTGTCGGACGCCCGGTGGTGCAAGAGAGTTTGTAGTGCCTACACATCATGAAGGACTTTTCTACTCTTTGGTGCAAAGCCCACAGCAGTTCAAACAAATGCTAATGTCTGGTGGTGTAGATAGGTATTTCCAAGTTGCAAGATGTTACAGAGATGAGACAACCCGACCTGACAGACAGCCAGAATTCACACAATTGGATATAGAACTATCTTTTACTAACCTAGATGGTGTATTGACTATGATTGAACAGTTGCTTCACAATACATTTGTTAAACCCTTTCCAAAACCACCATTCAAAAGAATAACATACAGAGATGCTTTGAAAAATTATGGCACTGATAAGCCAAATTTAACTTATGAATTAAAATTTGTTAATCTAAATAATTTGTTCCCTGAGAAGTCCAATGATAATAAATTTGGTGCCTATGCATTGCCATATACTAAAGAAATTGGAAAGTTAACGGCAAAATACAAAGAAAAAATCAGAGAGTTTGCCAAAAAGCATTTGTGCAAAGTTGTTTTACATGAAAATATTTCAAAAGAATTAGGAATAGAAATCAGTCAAAGGATCCAAAGTACAATTGGGGACTTTGACGCAGCTATAATTGTTTTAGGTGATGATGAAAACTCTTGCTTATGTTTAGGAGAAATAAGAGAAATGATGGCTTCGTTGTTAAAGACAAATAAAATGCTTCAAGTCAAAGAAAATGTTCAACCACTGTGGGTGATAGATTTCCCTTTATTTTTGAAAGGTGAAAATAGTTTAGAAACCTGCCATCATCCTTTTACTGCACCCCATCCAGATGACTTGCATTTACTAGAATCCGAACCATTAAAAGTGAGATCTTTGGCATATGATATTGTTATGAATGGTAATGAAATTGGTGGTGGTTCAGTACGTGTGCACAATGCTGAATTACAGGAGAAAATATTGAAGATTCTGAATATTGACCCTTTAAAGCTATCACATTTCTTGAATGCATTGAAATGTGGGTGTCCACCGCATGCTGGGATTGCGTTAGGTATTGATAGGCTAGTGACAATTGCTTGTGATGCTGAGTCAATAAGGGAAGTAATAGCATTTCCTAAATCACATGATGGGAGAGATCCATTATCTGGTGCCCCCAACTATATAAGTGAAGAAGACAAAAAGTATTATCATATTTATACTGTTAAGTAAAATTTTGTTTTTTTTTGTTCCATTATAATTGTTTCATAAAAAAGGCTTTTATTTTCATGGAACCAATGAACGAGTGGGAGGCATATTCTTTCTTATTGGTGTGGTTTATGCATGCCTAACCAGGTTGCAGAGTTTTTATGCTGCCCGCAGCCCATGGACCTCTGACTTATCTTATGGGTAGGTACAGCAGTGTATGCTTTGCAATGGCTTTCTGCATGAAAGCCATTGCGAAGGATACATTTTGTTTATTTTCGAAACTTTGTATTTTTCCTATTAGTTTTTAAGTAGATTTTTCTGTATTAGCTTTTTCCTATTACTTAGTTGTTAACTAATTACACGATACCCTGAAAGATAGTCTTGCATGTGAGTATAATACCTACTTGTTTTATACTGTGTCGTTTTCATATTTAGCAATCAGAGAAAAAACATTGCTTATTAATATTAATTTAACTTTTAACTATATGTAATCAAATCAATATCTCGGGTAACACAAAATAGACAGAGTAGGTGTAAATAATTGGAATTTAAATAAAAAGAATTCTAAAACTTAGCCCATCTCAAATCATCCAAATAATAACTCGCAGTTCAACTCTCTTGACTTATTATCTGCTCAACCGGACTATGATAAACGGAAGCCTCACTCTGTTTATTATATACTCGCGATATTTGTGCGGACTCTTATGTATATTCAAGAACAAAAAGATAAGAACGTTTTTAGCTTTACATTGCAATGATTTATTAGGATTTTTAATAGTATCGATAAACCAACAAAACACTCATATTAGCAATAGGAAGTTTATCAAATAAATCGTTACTCCTTACTAATATTATAAAAGTGAAAGTGAGTTTGTTTGTTTGTTACGTCTTCACGCCTAAATGGCTGAACCGATTTTGATGAATTTTGGTACAGAGATAGTTCGGACTTTGGAGACGGACATACGCTTATTTTATTTTTTTTAAAGTGCGAAATGAGGGAGAACGAGGGAAAAAAAAGGAAAACTTGGCTTTGCTATTACAATCAATAAGGCGCAAGGGCGAAAACTAAAGGTGGCAGGTACCTGCAAATCAGGAAAGGGGAACTGTGTTACCCCGAATTTAACGCAAGGGAAGCCGCGGGCATAAGCTAGTAAATTTACAAATAAACAGTTTGTTTTTGTTCCACGGTAGTCAAGTGGTACACCGCACACTATCTTTCAATTTAGGACATGCGCATCGAGGTAGACAAGTCGAGAGATTAGATTCGGCGACGGCACGGCTGGCGCAGTGGCTAAGCAACTGCTGCGCTGCGAGTCGCGGTTTCAATCCCCGCACGGAACAAATATTTGTATGACCTACAGGTACCTAGTTAGTACCACAATTATACAGAAGAAATTCCTAGTGTGAGGCAACGTTTAATATTAAAAAAAATGATTAAGACGCAGCGTATGGGTACGCTGTTAGTTTAGTTTGATATATAAATGTGTGATAGATGTAGTGATCATGGACCTGCCACATAATGGGGTGTAACTTAAAGCCTAAGCAAATTGAAAAACTTTCTACAAGATTAATTCAAATTTTTCGGTCCTTTATTATCGCTTTGTGGATGTCCTCAGGATTTTCTGAGGACCTACTACAAAAATAAAACTCAAATTTTCACAGTTAAATATTTTTATTGTACAACATAACTTCAACAACTATGAGTTCAGTCAAAATGAATCCTTGGACCTTAGCCCTTTAAAATCGAAAGAATTAACAGGTTCAGAAACTTATCCGCGTGGTGTTTTCCAAGACTCGCAATAGGGTGTATTTTCCAACTCAGGACAAAAGCAACGATGTTGACAAGGCGAATTTTCATCCGCCCTGTAATATCCGCTCCAGCAAGTGCAACCCGCAGTGCATGACGTTTTACCCTCACAATCAGATTTGGTCGGATTCGTGATTGAGGAGCATGTTGCGTTCGAGCACTCTTTGCATTCTGTGTACTGTGTAAATATCTCGCAAGGAGGTCCTGAAAATGAAGATTTTATTAAAGAAACAATTAATTAAGGAAGGTTTTAAAGGACTTCTACTACTTTTATATTAATTGCAACACGCCGCATTGCACATTTGTGCTAAAGCTTCGGAGTTCATCAGGTAACATCGCAACGAATTTAATTTGAAATTGGAATGAGATTCGTGCACATTTTGGCGGTCCGCATAGGATGCACTGTTGTACTCTTCCATAATCATTTTCTTACATTTTGTATTAACTACTGCACACTACAGGCGGGCAGCATCATAACGCCCACAAAACTACTCCCATGGTGAGCGGTACGCCAGTGACTTGTGCTGCCGCCTGGTGCGACCCTCTCTAACCTACACTATCCTTCAGAGTTGTATTACTTACCACATTCTTCTTTTGGTATACATTCACTGCCTAAAGTTTTTCTGATGAAACCTTCCTTACAAACACACCCAGGGCTACAACCTAAAAATGCGGCTGGACAGGCAATCTGATTACGATCATAACAAGAATCTTCAGGAGGGCACCCCACGCATTTGTTTATTTCGTTTGGTCCACAATCTGGAAAATGGAAACAAGAATTATAAAATTAATTGAATTTAAACTCGATTATATTTAAAAAATAAGGATGATGTACTCGTATCGGAGCTCGCAAGTACAAAACGTTTGAAAGCCTCCTTTTCTGTGGAAAAAGAGAAGATTATCTGACAATTTCGCATTAATGAGGAATTTATTTTAAAGTTTTAAAATGATGAGCCTCCAATTGATGCCGGGGTTGCGGGTTGTTCGAGAGAGATACCGCGGCCCCGGAACGTGAAGGGCAATAGAACGAACATTTTTTTTTAAAACGTTGCCCCACAATAGGTATCTCTCCTGTATTGTGGGTGCGTTTACAAACATTTAAACTCACATACACAAACAGCCAGACCCGAAACAACTATCTGCAGGTCATACAAATATTTGTTCCGTGCGGGAATCGAACCCACGACACGCAGCGCAGCAGTCGATCGCTCAGCCACTGCGCCAACCGTGCCGTCATTGGTGGGTTTTAGCACAGATTACTAAATAGCTACTACGTAGGTTTTAGTACGTACAAGTCTGACACTCCCCCACGCTCTGCCCAGAGCGGGGGAAGTTATTTGATGATTTCCCTTCCGCAAAAATAAAAAAGCCTCCAATTCATCAGCAGGCAGTCTAGTCAAGGTTGATTTAACGAACGCAGTATGTGTGATTGCGTCACCGCTTGGGGAATTCCGGTTGCCATCACGATTTTCAACGCGCGACAGTACCTATATTAATTTCCACTGGCTGTTGTGATAAAAAATGATATAAGCTGTCTATCATTTTCCCAACTCTATTGCTGTCTACTTCCAGTCTTAAATCGGTATTTTGGTCCCAAAAAATTACATCCTCACAGTAAATATCTACTTTTAAATTTCGCAGCATAAGAAGCGAATTATGATTTAATTAATTAACTGAGGTCTTTGAAATAAAATAAAACAAAACTAAACGATATTATGATAATGGGTAGGTACATAATAAATTAAATACTAAGTAGATAATACATACATAATAGTAGGTATGCATAGGTCGGATTTGAATATAGGTATATGCATAATAAATTAAATACTAAGTAGATAATATATACATAATAGTAGGTATGCATAGGTCGGATTTGAAAATAGGTATATGCATGATAAATTAAATACCTATGCATTGGTACATACTTAATAACTATAGTGAAAATAAAGTAGAAATTCGATATAAACCCACCTGGTTGTTTTATTTCCAATGGCTGAAAATTGAGACTCTGAGCCACACCAAATGCGATACAGCCAACAAAAAACACAAGGAATGATCTCAACATGTTGACGACTTAATGTGTATTGGAGAGACGGTAACTTGACTTTGTTGATACAACTATTTATACCTAATGACTAGTTTGTTCAGTTGTGCACGAATGTTTGGGGTTCCTTCCTGTAAGTATAATTTTAATGTACGAGTTCTTTTACTTATCAAAACTAAGTATGTAGGATTATCATGATGATCCTACTATAATATTATATAAGCGAAAGTTTGTGAGGATGTATGTAAGTACCTACGTTTGTTGCTCTTTCAAAAACTCCTAAAGGGATTTTGATGAAACTTCACAATAATATAACTAACATAACAGAATAACACATAGGCTACTATTCATATAGATATATTGTATATTTTATCACCACGCGAGTGAAACCGCGGGGCGCAGCTAGTCTATTATATAAAATTCTCGTGTCGTGCGTGTTTGTTAATAAACTCCTCCGAAACGTCTGGACCGATTTGTATGAAATTTGATGTGCTAATCGGGTAACAAACATTCGCATTTAGATTAATATCCTACTAATATTATAAATGCGAATGTTCGTGAGTATGGATGTATGGATGTTTGTTACTCTTTCACGTCAAAACGGCTGAACGGATCTTGATGAAATTTGGCACAGAGGTAGATTATAGTCTAGAATCACACATAGGATATTTTTTTTCGATATCACGCGGACGAAGCCGCGGGCGCTATCTACTTATATATATATATATATTAGTAGGCTAGTAACTATTATTTTCAATTTTGGAGTTCTATTGTTTGTTATGAATAGTGAACATTATAAAATTTCCAACAACACTGTAACAAAAACATATTGCAGAAACATTTATAACAAAAAATACTTTGTCTTACATATTTATTTATTGCTTATCTTTATTGATGCTTCAAACAAACATGGTTTAGGTTAGGTACACCTTACTAAATGAATCTCTGTTTACATAGAATATTAAGTAAGAAACTGGTTCAGTAATTGTAATCTATTCATGTTATTTTTTCCAAGCCGGAGATTCATCCGTATTGTAGAGCTCAGGGCATAAGCAGCGCCTGTCCTGAAAAGTAACGATTTATTTTGAAAAAGAACATGTAAAGGAACACATTTAACACGTTCGTGTTCCACGCGCGCCTCAAAGAGATGTCAGCAAAACAGAGGGGCCTGCCAGGGCAACTGACTGCCGGGATTTCGGGTTGTTCGAAAAAGATACCGCGGCCCCGGAACATAAACGGAAAAAGAAGGATCATGAGTTTTCGTCAGTACAAACCTGACACTCTCTTTCGCTCTGCCCAGAGCGTGAGAAGTCATTTAATTATTTCCCATCCATAACAAAGACAGTCTTGTAGTTACGGGGGTTTGATAACTGTGAATATTTCACTTATAACATTATCATATCATATGCCTAGCCTTTTCCCAACTATGTTGGGGTCGGCTTCCAGTCTAACCGGATGCAGCTGAATATCAGTATTTTACAAGGAGCGACTGCCTATCTGACCTCCACAACCCAGTTAGTACTGGGTAATACGATACCCCTTGGTAAGACTGGTTGTCAGACTTTTGGGACACTGACTACCTGTAACGACTGTCAAAGATCTAAAAATGACAGCCGGGACCAACGGCTTAACGTGCTTTCCGAGGCACGGAGGAAACTCGGTATGTAATGGGTGGTCACCCATCCACAGACCAACCTAGGCAAGCGCGGCAAACTCAAAGAATCACCTTAGTAACTTGACATACTTCAATTAAGGGTCATGACTTATCTGCAATATTTAAAGATTTTTCCGCTTACTCCTAATTTCTAAAGAGTTGAATCTTCCATCATCAGCTCAGCTGTATAAGATATTGACTACCAGACCGAAATACTTAAATATCATCAAAAAATATTAACAGCAGACTTTGAGGGTTGCCCTCGATTTCTCTAAGTTCCCATTATCGGATCCTGATTTGGTGACAATGGGATGGGACCACCTGAGAAGTATAGGCTTTCGAACAAAACAATATTATGATTATGAAAATCGGTCCACAGTTGGCGGAGAAATCGGTGAAAAAAAAAAGGTCGAACATAGAACCTCCTTCTTTATTGCAGTCGGTTAAAAATCATACTAATATTATAAATGCGAATGTTTATGAGGATGGATAGATGTATGGATTTTTGTTACTCTTTTACGTCAAAACGGCTGAACGGATCTTGATGAAATTTGGCACAGAGGTAGATAACGGTCTGGAATAAAACATAGGAGACATTTTTTTCGAAATCAAGCGGGCGAAGCCGCGAAGTCCACATGGAGACTTATAAAACATTAAGAAAAAGTTCAGGATCTTGGAACTTAACACTAGCTCCCTTGCTTAGAAGTCGGGCTTACAGCCACGAGAAAAACGGGCTGGAATAACATAATTATGTACCTATTCGAAATAAACTAGCGACTACATAGTAAGTATAAAAACAGAATCAAGCCTCCATTTAATCAATACACATTGAGTGGTGAACATAACATGTTGAGATCAGTTCTTGTGTTGTTCATCTGCTGTGTGGGGTGCAGTGTGGCTGGCCTTCTGGATCTTGATCCATTTAATGTTAAACAAGGTAAGAACTTGCTAGCATCCTAATTTCGCAATTCACTCACAACATTCTATTTGGAAGGGAAAAGTTATTATAAAAGTTATTATATCTAAGTCTGCCTGTCTATAAGTAGTATTTGTACTTGTACCTTGAAAAATCGAAATTGACAACGCCATTTTGTTTTTTACACACTTCATTTCAGTGAATGTGCATGATACTGTTTCATAAACTGGTGCCTGTGGCTACATCATTTAACTGCAAAGGGATCCTTGTTTAGTAAACGTAGAGTGAGTTTTTTTTCCAATTCTATTAGGCACAGAATGGAAATAAGGGGAAGTACATCTGCCGACGCTCGTTCGTGATGTACACAAAAAACTTCATAAAACGCAAGATGTTGACTATAAACAAACGCTGGACTGTGTATTTTTTAATAATCACTAGATAATACATAATTATGTAGGTAGCGCATGTGGGTCAGAATACGTTGTATTCACGAAATCTAAGATATAACATTTAGTGTCATTGTGTAGATCTTCTTGGAATTCAAAATTGATACTAAACGTTTCAACGTAATAATGGCGGTTATGACTTGCCAATATAACGGGTGATTTTTTAAGAGGTATAGGATTTGATTTTCAAAAAAAACACAAAAAATTTGAAAAATTTGATGAAATCTTCATAATTCATCAATCAATATAATTTAATGTTTGAAGATGATTTCATGCAAATGCTGGCCGCGGCTCCGGTTTAGATGGCCCATTCGCAAGGCCCAATTTCGGCACACTCTCCAACATATCAGCCGGTATATCACGAATAAATGCTTCAATATTGGCTCCCAGTGCGTTAATCGTTGGTTTATCCCTGTAGACATGAGCCTTAACATGGCCCCACAAGAAATAGTCCAAAGGCGTTAGATCACACGATCTAGGCGGCCAATTGACGGGCCCAAAACGTTACTGTGAATGGCGAGCGCTACCGTGTGATGATTGGCGATTTTTTTTTGCCCAAAATGGAAGAATTGGACATGCCTTTTTTTTTTTCGGCTGGAAAATCATCCAATGACTTCCCCCACTCTGGGCGGAGCGGGGGGATGGGGGATGTCAGACTTGTACTGACTAAAACCCACCCATGTTCCTTCTATTGCCCTTTACGTTCCGAGGCCGCGGTATCTCTTTCGAACAACCCGCAACCCCGGCAGGCGGAGGCTCTGGCAAGCCCCTCTGCTTTGCTGACTCTCTTTGAGGCGCGCGTGAAACACGAACGCGCCGTCGACACGGCCTGTCGTCAATAGACGGACGGACGGTGAGCTACCCATTGCTCAGCCGTCCACAGGCCCGCATCTACGGTGGCCGGGAGTCGTCTCGAGGCGCCCGGCGCCCTGGGCGTCTCCCGCGGCGGCTGGGTTGGGCAGATGTTCTCTCCCTCAAACGCCCGGCCACCTCCTTTGCTAGCATTACTGCTTCGCAGAAGGTGGTGACCGCTTCCCATTCCCTCTCACTCCGGACCATGGCCTGAACCAGGGCCGGACGCGAGAGATCGCCGCCGCCGATCGCCTCTACGAGGGCACGGCGGTGCTCCGCCCACGCTGGGCAGATCGCCACTGTGTGCTCCACCGTGTTCTCAGGGCGATCGTCATAATGGTGACACACCCGGGCGCTTCCTCCCGCCCGATGATGTGCAGGAACCTCCCGAAACTTCCGTGTCCGGTGAGGACCTGCGTCAGGCGGTAGGTGAGGACGCCATGACGCCTATTGGACATGCCTGACATGTGGTTTCAACAAGACGGTGCCACATGGCACACGGCACGCGAAACAATGGCCCAATTGAGAGCCGCTTTCGGTGAACAGTTTATCTCACTTTTTCTTCATTTACACATTGTGTCTGCATCTCTTTCATCTCATCTTTTTTCGCAGGTAGAGATTTCTTTAGAAATAAGCGTGACCTTTGTACCTCTTTTCTGATCCTTTCTTCTTTTGCATATTCAGTGTGTATGTACATATCCCGTAACTAAATAATAAAACTAAGATGTAGTCTTAGAAGGGGCATTTTTATGTGTTGATGTGTAATGACTACATTACTGACGTGGCACCAATTACCACTATCGGGGACAGGGTATAATCTTCAGGCGATAGCGTGGCGATTGAGTTTAAAATGCATAGGTATGTATGAGGATATACGGTCAAAAACTGCTCGTACTGATATTTTCTTTCATCTTTTTCCAGAATGTGGGCCCAATGAAGTAGCAGCGGGATGCATAAACCCATGCCCTCCTGAGAAGACTTGTCAGGATCGTGAAAATTATGCTTGTTTAGACGTAGTTGTGCCTTGTGAATTCCTATGCCACTGTAAAGAAGGCTACATCAGGAAGACCGAGGGTGGTGAATGTGTACCAGTGGAAGACTGTGGTAGGTAATAATAAGTTTAAGTAGTTTCAAACATCAATTTTTAATCCTTTTCTGTATCGATTTTCTGAATAACTAATTCTTTGTATGGAATATGCTCAGTTATAAAAACCAGGTGAAGCAGCAACAACAGCAGCTGTTATCGCAGTTGTATAATAATTTCGATGCTTTTCAGGACCGTATTGCGGCGGAGATGAAGTGTATACTGATTGCAAACCATCTTGTCAAAGCGAACCGTGCTTTGCAACTAATACGACTTCAAACTGCGTCAACGATGAGCCCTGCAAACCCGGATGCATGTGCGAGGAAGGGTATTTAAGGGCTGCAGAAGATGAGGTTTGCGTACCGCGCTGCTTATGCCCTGAGCTCTACGATACAGAAGAATGTTCGGCTTGGAAAAAAGAACACAAATAGATCTACAATTACTGAACGAATATTACTCTACGCCAACGGAGTTTTATTAATTGTGTTTTACCCAGCCGGTAACTTCGTATGTCTAAAGCATCAACAACATTAGGCGATAAATAAACATGTAAAACCTATTTTTTTTGTTTTATTAACATTAATTATTTATTATTTTTCTGTAAAATGTTTTTGTTGTTGTGTAATAATAATTATGTACCTGTTCGAAACAAACTAGCGACTACATAGTAAGTATAAAAACAGAATCAAGTCGCCATTTTCATCAATACACTTTGAGTGGTGAACATAACATGTTGAGATCAGTTCTTGTGTTGTTCATCTGCTGTGTGGGGTGCAGTGTGGCTGGCCTTCTGGATCTTGATCCATTTAATGTTAAACAAGGTAAGTAGTTGCTGGCATCATAATTGCGTAACTTATTCACAATACCTTTTTTTGAAAGAGAAAAAATCGTTTGCTCGATATAATACAGCAGTCAGTTTCGTTGAATTATCAATATTTAAAATATAGGTGTGATGTGAAAAGTGGGCTTGGGGTAAGTTTATGGATATAATATATCAAATAAAAAAAAGTCTAATCCATACATGAGTTCGAATACTGATTATGACCAGCATCTAAATCAAAATATTTTATTAAAATATTTAAATATGTAATACCTACTTGAACTATTAGCTACTAATCTGATTCCGGAAAATAACAAGAATATTTTTGCAGTTGTTAATAAACCCTGACCTTTGATTTATACGAGTGATTTTTTTAAAGGACGTCTCTCTTTTTGTCTCCTAAACCACGTTAAACTGTTGGTCCCGGCTGTCATTTGTAGATCTTTGACAGTCGTTACAGGAAGTCAGTGTTCCGAAAGTCTGACAACCAGTCTTACCAAGGGGTATCGCATTACTAGTACTAACTGGGTTGTGGAGGTCAGATAGGCAGTCGCTCCATGTAAAATCCTGATATTCAGCTGCATCCGGTTAGACTGGAAACCGACCCCAACATAGTTGGGAAAAGGCTAGGCAGATGATGATGATCTTTTTGTCTCCAGTCTATGTGCTTATACCTATAGCTGTAAATTTATGGATATTTTGTTGGTTGGGTAAAATCAAAGCTCGCACGGTTGTCTTTTTTTATTCACACTTCAATGCAGTGACTGTGCATGTGCATTAAACTGTTTTACAAAATGGTAACGTCATTCAGGTGCAACAAAATTCTTGCCGTCGCGTTGCCATGGTAACGATTTTGTTGTTACAAGTTAAACTTAAACTAAGTGCTCTAAAAACCCTATTTTGTTTACTCCTGCCAACCGTCTCTCGTCCTCTTCTGAAATGAATTAAAGTGACACATCTTAACTAGTTTGACAGCATTAATGATGGTTTAGTTACTAATTAAAAGAAATTGGCAATCTCGCTATTCTAAAATTGATGTTTTTCACCAAAAATAGTGGTTGTCAAACTAAATCGAACTATCTTTATTCGCGACTAAAATGGTGTGGAATAAAATTAGATGTATTAAGTATGTATGCCTTTTAATATAAAATTAATCCGGTGGTTCATCAAAATTGGCATCAATCCTACTAATATTATAAATGCGAATGTGTGTGAGGTAGATGGATGGATGTATGGATGTTTGTTACTCTTTCACGTCAAAACGGCTTATAGTCTGGAATAACACATAGGATACTTTTTTCGATCATCACGCGGGCGAAGCCGCGGGCGCCAGCTAGTAATTAATATGCAAACTCGACTTGGGCGGTGAATCACATTTCAATCCTATGTAATCAAAGTGGTCAATTGCTAACTTTATCTACTGTAGGTACATAACGACCATGGTCGATCACTGTACACATTTAACTTTTTTTATAAATGTTATCTGACTAGTTTATGACAGGTACAGCAATTAAACCACAAATTGTTGGTCAGCTGATTAGCTTAAGGAAATATATTTGCAGTTTTTTTTTTCAATTCCATTAAGTAAGTAGGTACAGGTGTAAATAAGGGGAAGTACTTACGGCTACGCTGGTTCATGACGTACACAAAAAAAACTTGATAAATCGCGAGACGTTGAATACGAGTATAAACAAACACACTGGACTGTGTGTTTTTTGACGTGATAACGTCTTTAAAATCGTTTTAGTCGGGTGACATGTTCAGAAACTTGTGTCACACCAAAACCTCACGAGCGCGATCGATCGATCGATCGATCGATCGTCTTATTGGTGATAACTTATATCACCAATAAGACGTTATCACGTAAACATCTCGATCGTAAACCTACTTTACAAACAACCAATTTTTAGCAATTACAAAAGAATACATAAATTATTTATTTATTAAAACTTTATGCACAAGTAACAAAAACATTGTACAAAGGCGGACTTAATGCCTTGGGCATTTTCTACCAGTCAACCTTAGGGTGATGCAGAGACAAAGACATAGTAGGTGCAATGTGACAGGAAATATCAATTTTATTAATAATAAATACATATATACATACATAGAAAATATACAAAAGTAAAGAGAGGTAAAAATGATGAAAAAATGCCAACTTTTTAATTTTGAGATGAGTCTGCCAACTTCTTACGTAAGTGTTCGCGAGCTTTTACCTTAAATGTAAACCGACTGGTAGCCGTCCTGGATATTCAGAGGGAGCGCATTCCACAGGAAAACCGCCTGGACAAAGAAGGAATATTTAAGGAAACCAGAGCGATGAGTAGGACATCGTAGAAGACGATTATTGGAGGACCGAAGGTGTTTGCTGTGCGCAGCGCATAAATATTTAAAATGAGAAGTAAGATAAGAAGGAGATGTGGGTTTATCGAGCAGAGAAAACAAGGTGGTCAAAGCCCTCAGCGCTCGTCGCTGTCTGATGGGTAACCATTTCAAAAGCGACCGATGTGCAGATACATGGTCATACTTACGAAGATTGAAAACGAATCGAATGCAGTTATTTATAAGTCGGTCAAGTTTGTTGAGGAGATCTGCATTCAGGTCATAGTTCATCATTCAGGTCATAATTATGTAGGTAGCGCAAGTCGGTAGGAAAACGTTGTATTCAAAACTAGGATCACTGTAATAAGGGTGTACGGTCAAACATCTGCCCGTACTGATATTTTCTTTTTTGTTTTTCCAGAATGTGGGCCAAATGAAGTAGCAGCGGGATGCATAAACCCATGCCCTCCTGAGAAGACTTGTCAGGATCGTGAAACCTATTATTGTTTAGCCGTAGTTGTCCCTTGTCAATACCAATGCCACTGTAAAGAAGGCCACATCAGGAAGACCAAGGATGGTCAATGTGTACCAGTAGAAGAATGTGGTAAGTTGCAACTGTAAGGAGTTTCAAAGATTGTATATTGATCTTTGCCTGTATCGATTTTCGAAATTACTTATGAAATATATATCAGTTATCAAAATCAGTTGAAGCAGCAACATCAGCAGTTATAGTCGCAGTTGTATAACTATCACTTGCAACGGTGAAGAAAACATCGTGAGAAAACCAACATGTCTGAGAGATGTCGATTCTCGCCATGTAAACCCAAGTAAGAGACCCATGGGCGACATATAAACTCTGGTTAGAGCCTAACCTGGTGTGTTAGGCTCTAACCACACGAACGCGAAGAAGTTATCAAGTCGCATAACTATTTAAGTAAGGCAGTGGCCCTGACGGGCCCCTCTGCTTTGCTGACATCTCTTCTCGCGTAGAACACGAACGAACCATCGACACGGCCTGTCGTTAGTAGACGGACGGACGGTGAGCTACCCATTATCGACAGACCCGCGTCTACGGTGGCCGGGGGTCGTCTAGCGTCACCCGACATTCTGAGCGTCTTCCGCAGTAACTTGGTTTGTTTGAGGTTCGATCCTTCAAACGTCCAGCCACCTCCTTCGATAGCATAACTGATTCGCAGAAAAAGGTGACCGCTATTATTTTCTCGCTCCGGACCATGGACTGATCCAACGCAGCATGTCGTCGCCAACCGCTTATAGGAGGGCACAGCGGTGCTCCGCCCAAGCGGGGCAAACCGTTACAGTGTGCTCCACCAAGTCCTCCGCTATCATCAGTACTCAAGGCTATCATCAGTGGTGACGCCCGGGCGTTTCCTCCTGCTCGATTTATTTGAGTCCTTTACATGTACTTTATCGAATTTCGATGCGTTTCAGGACCGTATTGCGGCAGAGATGAAGTCTATACTGATTGCAAACCAGCTTGTCAAAGCCAACCGTGCTTTGCTACCAATACGACGGAAAACTGCGTCAACGATGAGTCCTGCAAACCCGGATGCATTTGCAAGGAAGGGTTTTTAAGGGCTGCAGAAGATGAGGATTGCGTACCGCGCTGCTTATGCCCTGAGCTCTACGATACGGAAGAATGCTCGGCTTGGAAAAAAGAACACGAATAGATCTACAATTACATAACATCTTATAGCAGTTCTTATTCCTGTGTGAGAAAGAGATGATGCTAGACAACATGTATAGCTCTGTCTCTTTCCCTCAGTGGAATAAGTTCTGCTTTAAGACGTCATGGTATGCTACGTCAACAGAGTTTTATTTAACCTACAACCTCGTTTGTTTAAAGCATCAACAACGATAAGGAATCAATAAACATGTAAAACCTAGTTTTTTTTGTTTCAGTGTTGTTAGTTATTTATAATGTTCCATAATCATAACTAGCTGTCCCGCGCGGTTTCAACTGCGTTTTTGGTTACTGACCTGCTCCCATAATCATAAATCATAAATAAATCATAAATCATTTAATCATTTGTTAACACAGGTACAATAAATAGTTGTTATAAAAAATTACAAGCTCGCCATGTTATACCCGGAGGTGTACAAATATTTGTAGAGGTCATTGACATCAAAATTCATAATAATTAAATTAATGGAATTAAAAATAGAAATAATATAAAAATGTCAAAAAGAAAATCTATGAAAAATGTCAAAAGAAAAAATATAAAATAATGTCCAAAATAAATCAAAAAATAAAAATAGAATAAACGACAAAATAGTAAAATAATAATTAAAATAATACAAAAATGTCACGTGGAATGTCAAACGGAATAGAATTTTATAACATAAGTACTAGGTCAAAATGAATACCAAAGTCAAAAAACACATTCATTCATTTCATTACAATTTGTCTGAGAAAAATTCCGAAATGTTGTAATACGCTTTAGTCAACAGCAAAGATTTAAGCCTTTTCTTAAATAAGGATACATTTAAATCTTTAATTGATTTTGGTATCTGGTTGTAAATTAATGGCGCCATACAAAAAACACTTTTTTTCATTAATGCTGTGTTGGACCTTCTTACGCACAAGTTATTATTTTGTGGTCGAGTTCGTGTGTTGTAAAATGTTAATTTGGTAAACAGATCTGGATTTGTCTTAACAAATACAGCTACCTCGAAAATATATAGGCACGGAAATGTCAATATTTTGTATTCGGTGAAAAATGGCTTACACGAATCTAAATAGTGGAGTCTAAACATTGACCTAATGCACCTTTTTTGCGCTTTAAAAACTATTTCTCTGTTGGTTGAGTTACCCCAGAAAATGATACCGTACCTTAATGCTGAACTCACCAAACCATGATATGCAGTAACTAAAGCATCGACGTTAATCACTGATTTATTTTGAGATTATTATTATCTAACCATGTCACTATGGAGGTTATTGTCTGAGTAACAACGTCGTCGTGGTTGCGATCATCAGTACTTGAAATGGTCACAGTGCTGTCATCAGCAAACAGTGACATAGGGTGACTTGTTATGGGTAGTAGTGTGATGTTATATAGCCTGTGTTACTTGGCACCAATGTAGCTTTCTAATGGTAAAAGATTTTTTGGAATCGGTCTAGTATTTTTTGAGTATATTCGTTACAAACAAAAATACAAATCTTTCCCCTTTAAACCTAATATTAGTGTAGATAAACAATAGAAATTCGTGATTTTATGAGTTTTAACTGTTAGTAGTTACTTAAGTACATTTTTAAGTTCAGAAAATCATGCATTTTGTCATCGACCCCTCTCCCCTGCGAAGTTACACCAGCCAACCTAATCACCTTGTATTTGTATACTTACTATATTGTAAACAACACTTACAATGAACCCTTGTTGTAAGTGTTCTTATTCGACTGTATTCGTAATTGTTGAAATTATGTAATACAATAAAAACATCTTACCGTGTTTACCTAAGTTTTATTTACGTGAAGTGAGTAATCAGAAAACCTGAGGACACTAGCAAAGTAACATTACATCAGCGATAGCGACGGACCGAAAAGGTTTAGTAAATATTGTTGAATGTTTTTATAGCGACCGCAACTTGCCTAGTCTCTAAAACAACAAATTACACGTCATTATGTGGCAGGTACTGTATGGCCTGCCAGGCCCACCAAGAGGCCCACCTATTATATATATAAGCCAATTAAAAGATACGCCCTATGGTGTGCGATGGAGCACTTTACTACCATAGAATGGAATCCACAAATAACAAACACTTTCGTCGCTTAAAAAACCTTCTATTAGTATAAGTGTTTCGTGTGTCTACTCGTACTGGGATTCAGTTTTTATATTTTAAGATCCTTAAAGTATAGAAGAAGTGTATTTTTATCGCTAGCTTCTTTACCTTCATTTCTTCAATTCAAAATCAAAAACAAAAGTCATTTATTCAAACTAGGCTGATGATTAGCACTTTTTGAACGTCAATAAACAAGATAGTCCCCCAAAAGGCCCACCCTTCGCTACTTTCTCGTGTTTAGCTGGGAACAAGAAGTGGCGGAACAAACTCCTCAGCAAATGACGATATTACGATATGATATTATGATGACTTGTGATTTTCAGTTATTGGCGGTTCACGATAAGGGGACATCCCATGCTTATTGATAACCGGGCTTTTGCGTCGGTTTAAAAGAGGATTTTCTCTTTAGTTAATGATGGACGGATCCCTAGATCGAACAAGGCAAACTGCAATGAGTATATAATAGCCTCCGGCTTTAATATTTCAATGTAAATTAAGTCGTCAACATGTCGAGACCTTTTCGTGTGTTGTGGATCTGCTGTGTCGTTTTGAGTGTGGTGCAAAAAGTTGTTACTGAGGATAAACTAGGTGAGTTCAATGTCAAATCTCTATGAAGGTGTTAATTTTTTTTGGGACATCTAGAATACCCCTATTTTTTTGCTCTTTATTAAAGAAATATTCGCTTTTTTATATTTTCCAGAGTGCGGACCAAACGAAGTATATAACGATTGTGTTGGATGCCCTCCCGAAGATATTTGTTACAATGGGATTCTCTGTCCGCGCTTTATCCAATCATGCAGTCCCGCATGCGTTTGTAAGGAAGGCTTCATCAGAAAGACCCTGGATACTGAATGTATACCAAAAGAAGAATGTAGTAAGTAACATGTCTAAATTCAATGTTGGCACGTTACTCTGTCCGCCTACACTGTTCAAAATACATTAAGGTATGTACCTAACCAAAAGTTTCTTTTTCAGGAGGTCCATGTGATGTGTTTGAAGAGTATACAGAATGCATAGAGTGTGCGAACGAAACCTGCTCTTCAATCACGACTCCGGTGAAGTGTAACAGCGAACAGCTACAGTCGTGTACCCCAGGATGCGCCTGCTTGGACGGATACTACAAGGCACATCAAGGAGACTCGTATTGTCAGTATCGTTGCTCATGTCCCGAGTTGAAAGATACGCCATATTGTGTGAGCTGGAATGCTCCATTCCTCGAGTTATTATCTGAACAAACAACCCATCCTTAATTATTACAATTTCGAAGGTCTACTGGAACTGAAGTTCAGTGGTCAAGTTTTGAGGAACCTGACTTATAATTTAGTTGTAGTTATGTGATGGAATATAATATAAAGAATATGACTAGAGTTTTATTTAATTTATTGAGAGAACGGGGTGAAATCCGTGAAATAGGCGAAGCTGTAATCACATATTCAGGATATCCTGAGGCCCTTGACAAAGTGACGATGTATCTGTCGGTCTCTGGTCGTGTAAAAAGGTATTGAACTTATGTAAGGAAAGACGGTCATGGAGTCCCGTTGGTAACGGTTCCGACTAACTTAAGGTAGGTAGGTCATGGGTTCGAACTCAAGCAGGCGTATTCCGGGGTTGCGGGTGTTTCGAAAGAGATACCCCGGCCCCGGAACATAAAGCAGCAAAAGAAGGACGGTGGGTTTCCGTCATTAAAAGTCTGACACTAAGCAGGGGAAGTTATTTGATGATTTCCTATCCCTAAAAAAAGACAGGCGCATTACATTGTGTACTTATTACGTAAGCTCTAACAACCAACGGTGACGAGACAGTATGAGGATAAAAAAAATACAGAACCAAAACAAATCCTTACTAATATTATAAAAGCGAAAGTGAGTTTGTTTGTTTGTTACGTCTTCACGCCTGAATGGCTTAACCGATTTTGATGAATTTTGGTACAGAAATAGTTGGGGGGGGGGCTGGAAACGGACATAGGCAATTTTTTTTAAGGTGTGAAATGAAGGAGAAAGAGGGAAGAAAAGGGAAAATTTAGCGTTGCTATTACAAATCAATAAGGCGCAAGGGGAACTGTGTTACCCCGAATTTAACGCGAGCGAAGCCGCGGGCAAAAGCTAGTATAAATAGATGCGTGGTCGATGAAATATTTCTTGTGTCATTATTCAGGTTTTTTTAGCGTCGTTTGCACACCGACCGTTCGAACCGTAAGGGAAATCAAATGACTTCTACCGCTCTGGGAAGAAAGGAAGGGAGAGTGAGACTTCTGCTAACTAAAACCTACCTATGTTCAGGCAATCGCTTCATCTTATGCATATTCTGGAGTTCATCAGTAAGACTGGAAGTCATCACGAAGAAAGTTTAGGGAAAAGGTTTATGTAACGCTTTAAATATTTTTCCAAATAAAAATACTTTGGAGAAATTGGTGATATGTTTATTGCTGTTAAATTAATAATTTTTTATCATATTTTTGGCCAAAAATTTAGTAAAAAATTACTGCAGATAACAACAAAAAAGACAAAAATAGTAAATCATAAGTCATTATTTACAAATAATTGTTCATTTTCTTCTAAATGAGATTATTTCAATCAATATTTTTTTTATAAATCAATGAACTCAAATACCTAATTAAATTAAGGAATTTCAGAAATTTACATATAAAATCTAAAATAATAATTTAGTGTAGTGTCATTTTCTTCTTGCCACATTCTTTTTCTGGTATACATTCGCCGCGTTCAGTCTTCCTGATAAAACCAACCTTACAAACACATTGGGATTCACAATCTTGTAATTCCTCCGTACAATAAAATGTTTCATCACCAGTAGCGCAAGTTCGTTGAGGAGGGCAGGGAAACTCACAAACGTATACTGCGTTTGGTCCACATTCTGGAAATAGAATAAAAAAAAGTTAAACTCATTTAATCAAATTTGCGGAGAATCAATTTTTTGGTATAATAATACAAGTCCCTTCAAAACACATTTTATAGTTTTAATTTTAGCTGGGAAGACGAAATGGTGTGTGTTAGTTAACTTTAATCTATAATATAAAAATGAATCGCAAAATGTGTTGATAAGCGCATAACTCAACAACGCGTGGACCAATTTTACTTATTCTTTTTTTTTAAATATTCGTTGAAGTCCAAGGATGTTTTTTACGCGCCTGTTTGAGTGGCGCGCGGAGGCACTACACCGGGGGGAATTGCCGCTCAGCGGACAGACCTCCGGTGCGATGTCATAGTGGCATGGAGCGAGCGACTGTCGCAACCCCGTGCAGGGCACGCCACAATAGTGGCGGTAAGTCCCTTCTTTGAGGAGTGGCTGGAGAGGCGTCATGGCGTCCTCACCCACCGCCTGACGCAGGTCCTCACCGGACACGGAAATTTCGGGAGGTTCCTGCACATAATCGGGCGGGAGGAAACGCCCGGGTGTCACCATTGTGACGATCGCCCGGAGGACACGGTGGAGCACACAGTGGCGGTCTGCTCAGCTTGGGCGGAGCACCGCCGTGCCCTCGTGGAGGCGATCGGCGGCGGCGATCTCTCGCATCCGGCCCTGGTTCAGGCCATGGTCTGGAGCGAGAGGGAATAGGAAGCGGTCACCTCCTTCTGCGAAGCAGTAATGCATGCTAGCATTACTGCTTCGCAGAAGGAGGTGACCGGGCGTTTGAGGGAGAGAACATCTAGCCAACCCAGCCGCCGCGGGAGACGCCCCGGGCGCCGGGCGCCGCGAGACGACTCCCGGCCACCGTAGATGCGGGCCTGTGGACGGTGAGCAATGGGTAGCTCGCCGTCCGTCCGTCGATTGACGACAGGCCGTGTCGACAGCGCGTTCGTGTTTCACGCGCGCCTCAAAGGGATGTCAGCAAAGCAGAGGGGCTTGCCAGAGCCTCCGCCTGCCGGGGTTGTTCGAAAGAGATACCGCGGCCCCGGAACGTAAAGAGCAATAGAAGGAACATGGGTGGGTTTTAGTCAGTAAAAGTCTGACATGTCCCCCCGCTCCACCCGGAGCGGGGGAAGTCATTTGATGATTTCCCACCCGAAAAAAAAGGATGGTTTTTACGTGGAGAAGAAATAGATAAAAAAAAGCTAAAGGCGGTATAGGATTTTGTGTAGGTAGGGTATGTAGCTAGAAAGATAGAACAATTGCATTGCAGCGCATGGGCACAGCTAGTGCTAAATAAAAGTGTGTTAGTCTTGTACTTACCCTGGCGCTGCGTAGTTTGGAAACATTTGAAATAATATTTATATTATTCGTGAGGAAAGTTTTGAGTATGAAAGTGGATGGGTAAATAAAAAATAATAATAATACCAGCCTATGGCTGTCCTAGTGATGGGCAAAGACGTCTTCTCATTCTGAGAAGGTACGAGCATTGATCACCACGGTTGCTCAAAATGTGGATGACATTAAAATAAAAAAAAAATTAAAACAAATGATGTGTGGAATGACTGTGAGAATAATAAATATCTTAAATAAATAAATATCTTGGGACAACTCACACACGGCTATCTGATCCCAAGCTAAGCAGAGCTTGTGTTATGGTAACCAGACAACTGATATACATACTTATATAATTTTTAAATACATACATATTATAGATAAATCACACCCAGACACAGAACAAACAATCATGCTCATCACACAAAGTTTGTCCTGAGTGGGAATCGAACCCACGACCTCCGGCTCAGCAGTCAGGGCCACTAACCACTAGACCAACAGGCTCGTCAAAGAGAGAGAAGCTAAGTGATATGGCAAGAAATAAAGTGATCTACGAGATGACGTGCCATATTTCTGTGTTAATACAGAAATATGGAAGAACAATACATGCAGCGTCAACCCCAAATTATTAGGGATATTGGCAAGAGAATGATAATGGTGATGAACTACAATTTGATGCTGCAAATGATGAACTACTACTTGCCTGAATGCGCAAGTTTGATATCCCGGGAATTCTCATTCTCAAGTAACTTCTGAGTCACAGTCGCCGCTACACAGCAGATAAACAACATAAGGAATGACTTCAACATGTTCACGACTTGATTTGCATTGATGAATTAAGACTGCAGCAATTTATATATGGTTCGTTATATGACATTCTGCAGTCATATTATGATGCACATAATATCTCAGAAATATGACTAAATTGTGACGATTTGAATGCACACTTGTGTCGCAAGTCGCAATACACGCGTGTGGTTTGAGCGTGGAGATCTTGGTGAAGAGATAAAATGATGATCGCGAAGATATTATTAGTTGTCGTTAGCCCGGTTGTCATTAGTAAACCTTTTTTTTTTTAGGGTTCCGTAGTCAACTAGGAACCCTTATAGTTTCGCCATGTCTGTCTGTCCGTCCGTCCGTCCGTCCTCGCTTAATCTCTGTGACCGTTAACACTAGAAAGCTGAAATTTGGTACCAATATGTATATTAATCACGCCGACAAAGTGGTAAAATAAAAATTGGAAAAAAATGTTTTATTAGGGTAGCCACCCTATATGTAAAGTGGGAAGTGATTTTTTTTTTAATTTCAACCCTAACGTGTGATATATTGTTGGAAAGGTATTTAAAAATGAATAGGGGTTTACTAAAATCATTTTTTGATAATGTCAATAGTTTCGATAATAATCGCTCCAAAAGTAAAAAACAATGTGTCCCCCCCCTCCTAACTTTTGAACCATAAGTTTAGAAAATATGAAAAAAATCTGAAAAGTAGAACTTTATAAGGACTTTCTATGAAAATCATTTTGAACTTGATTGACACAACAGTTTTTGTACAAAAAAGACAAAAAGTTGTACAAAATAATTTCTGGACTAAGTTTGTAGTATAATCATATATGCAAGCATTTTTTTAACTTTGTTTACATATTTTATTATCCTGAACGTATCTTTTTTCAAACAAAAAAAGAATTATTGAAATCGGTTCTCGCAATCCAAAATTACCACCGAAAGCTTCTTGCACTTCTCGTCTTTGAATTAATTAGTAACCCAATTCCCCGAGAGATGGCGCTGTAGGTACTTATTACATTGGATCGGGTATTACCGAATTGTTCGGTTGGTCTCTCCTTGGCATTGGCGGTATCTTATAACTACATAAAACTTCTATCAAGAACATGCTAAGGCAATTTAGAACAAAACTAAAATTCTTTTTTTTAACACCATCAAAATGTTAAGGTAAAAACCATTTCATAAATGGTTCGATTACATCATTGTCATTACGCAACGCCATCTGCGTTGCGTAATGACGTCATTTTTTTAAAAATCAGTTAAGATTTTTCGTGCTTTCATGACCTACCGTGGTAAAGAACACTTATTGTGACGGACGGGAAACTACGGAACCCTACACTGAGCGTGGCCTGACACGCTCTTGGCCGATTTTTTTAGATAAACATTGCCCCACACTAGGATTTCTCCTGTATCGTGGGTGCGTTTACAAACATTTAAACTCACAGACACAAACAGCCAGACCCGAAACAACTTTCTGCAGGTCATAAAAATTTTTGTTCCGTGCGGGAATCGAACCTGCGACACGCAGCGCAGCAATCGATCGTTCAGCCACTGCGCCAACAGTGCCGTCATTGCTTTCAAAGTCGTTTCAGGTCAGAATCCGGACAGTCTGGCAACCGGTCTGACCAAGGGGGATACGGGTTGTGGTTCTATCTCTGTATCTATGTGATCAGTCACCTAGGCAATAGCTCCATGTTAAATACTGGTATTCCATGATGATAGCTACACCTAACGTGTTTCGGCAATAGCCTGATGTTGATGCTTTAAAAAAAAGTCGAAGACATGTGACTTTTAAGTCGCACGGTATCTGTATTGTTGCTAAATAAACTGCTTTTTCATATAAAAACTCAAGCTAATTACGCTATATGTTTATGACGGTTGACACAGTGGCTGAGCGATCGACTGCTGCGCTGCGTGTCGCGGGTTCGATCCCCGCACGGAACAAAAATTGGTATGGCCTATAGATAGTTGTTTCGGGTCTGGACGTTGTGTATTTGAGTTTAAATGTTTGTAAACGCACCCACGCACGATACAGGTGAAACCCTAACCGGAATCACTCCGTGTTTTTTATGTCCCTGCATCACCAGCGCATTGGATACAACTGCATAGTTTGTACGTATATAAATTGGTCCTTCGATCCAGATGATGTTATTATGAAATTGAAGCATGTATAACTATTTTAGGATTACAACGGTATATTTGTATAATTTATTGGTTATCATTATTCTCACTTTTACTGAATACATTTCAAATCAATAAAATGTGAAGTCTTTGCGATCTTTTTCTTGTTTGAATTGAGTCAGCCAAGCTGTGTAGTCGTGCGATTCTTGCGCCTCAGGGCATAAGCAGAGCGGTATACACGGAGAACCTTCTTCTTTCCTGAAATATCCTTTTCTGCAGATACATGCCGCTTTGCAAGGCTCTTGGCTGTCGCAGTTCTGCCGACCAGCAATTGAAGAGCAGGTGTCGTTTGAGCATGAAAGTTTGCAATGCGTGTACTGTTCAAACCCACCACATCTAAGGATAGGTCCTGAAAAGAAACATTGTTTAATTGCACTGTGAAGCTAAATAAGTTGTTAGACATTGGTAGTTCCAAAGAATTATCTCCACACATTTTCGCCATCGAATCTTACACATAAGCGGTTTATAAGGCCTTATAAGAGTAATTGAATGGATGGATTCATTTTTAGGGTTCCGTAGTCAACTAGGAACCCTTATAGTTTCGCCATGTCTGTCTGTCCGTCCGTCCGTCCGTCCTCGCTTAATCTCTGTGACCGTTAGCACTAGAAAGCTGAAATTTGGTACCAATATGTATATCAATCACGCCGACAAAGTGGTAAAATAAAAATTGGAAAAAAATGTTTTATTAGGGTAGCCACCCTATATGTAAAGTGGGAAGTGTTTTTTTTTTAATTTCTACCCTAACGTGTGATATATTGTTGGAAAGGTATTTAAAAATGAATAGGGGTTTACTAAAACCATTTTTTGATAATGTCAATAATTTCGGAAATAATCGTTCCAAAAGTAAAAAACAATGTGTCCCCCCCCTCTAACTTTTGAACCATAAGTTTAGAAAATATGAAAAAAATCTGAAAAGTAGAACTTTATAAGGACTTTCTATGAAAATCATTTTGAACTTGATTGACACAACAGTTTTTGTACAAAAAAGACAAAAAGTTGTACAAAATAATTTCCTCCTCCACCTTTAAACTCATAAGTGGGAACACTTATTGTGACGGACGGGAAACTACGGAACCCTACACTGAGCGTGGCCCGACACGCTCTTGGCCGGTTTTTTACCTATGCCTTACCCCATCTTTTTTTTAATCGATTAGTGATTCGAAATAGGGACCTCTGTATTCAAAAGTCAAATAATTGGATAAATCAGTGCGATAATATAATTATGATAAGAGAAGGCTACTTATTTTTAGGGTTTTACCTCAAAAGGAAAAACGGAACCCTGTAGGATCACTGTGTGGACCGTCTGTCTGTCAAGACCCTTTATCTCGGAAACGCGTGGAGGTATCGAGTTGAAATTCAAACCATATACTTAAGTCTGTGGTCCCTTGAAATTGTGAAAAAAATAACCCTCTAAGTCAATGCAGTCAAAGATATGACCGTTTATGTCGCAAATTTGTAACGAAACCTTGGGGCGCGAGTCCGACTCGCACTTGGCAGGTTTTTTTTTTATTGCGTATGTGTATTTCTTGATGCTTTGGATGTTTAATGTTAATTTAATTTTTTGTGCTCGTCGTTATTGCGACTTATAAATGTTTTTTCTTTCTTTCTTTACTTACCACATTCTTCTTCTGAAATACATTCATCGTACTCAGTCCTTCTGAAGAATCCTTCCTTGCATACACATCGGAAGTCACAAACTTGGAACTTTGAGCAACGTATGTCAAGGGCACGATCTTCACACGTCTGTATTAGAGGGCACGGATTTACGCATTCATATATTTCGTCTGGACCACATTCTGGAAAAAAACACATCTAAATAAAATTGAACACCGAAATATTGCTTAGGTACATCTAGAAAAATTTAAATGCAACCAGCCAAAAACGATGATGAAGGAATCCTTACTAATTAATATTATAGAAGCGAAAGTGAGTTTGTTTGTTACCTCTTCACGCTTTAATGGCTAAACTGATTTTGATGAATTTTGGTACAGAGATAGTTGGGAACCAGTAGACGGACATAAGCTTTTTTTTAATTTTTTTTTAAAGTGGGGTATAAGGGAGGAGAACTTAGCGTTGCTATTACAAATCAATAAGGCGTAAGGCGCAAAACTGCAGGTAACAAGTACTGTGTTATACCGAATTTAACGCGAGCGAAGCTGCGGGCAAAAGCTAGTCATTAATATTTGACAAGTGCTACCAAGACGTCTTACGACACGGTTGGCGCAGTGGTTGAGCGATCGACTGAAGCGCTGCGTGTCGCGGGTTCGATCCCCGCACGGAATAAATATTTGTATGGCCTACAGATAGTTGTTCCGGGTCTGGCTGTTTGTGTATGTGAATTTAAATGACACGCACCCACGATACAGGAGTAATTCCTAGTGTAGGGCAAATTAAAAAAAAATGGTGCCGATTCTGTTGAACTACTCGATTAAACTATTTAAATAATCACCTCTAATTTTGTTCCAAACAAATTTAAGTCGCGATTAAAGATAGTCCGATATAGCTTGACACCAAAAATTTTCGGTAAAAAAACGTCAATTTCAGAATCTCAAAATTGCCATTTTCTCTAAATTGAGTAGCTAACTATCACTGATGCTGTCAAACTATAATAATAGTTAAGTTGTGTCAGTTTAATTTGATTGATTTCAGAATAGGAAACTTCGTTTGAAAGGAATAACCTTTATTTTTAGAGTAGTTTAATTTGTGACAACACACAACAATGTCAATCTTTTCAAAAGTCATTAGAGAAAACGATTTTCTCTTGTCACAGTTATTTTGAAAGGCAGGTTTTTTCTTCAATCCCAAAAGTAGTTGCTTCTTTCTCCGCTCACTGGGAAAGTGTTGCCATTGCTTAAAGGAAAAAAGTGTTGCCATCGAATGATTGTTTTTTTGGGCGCCAAACATCGTTGCTACATTCCAATTTTTAGTTAATTGGTGCTGGTATTTTGTCTACTAGGCAATGTAGGTCCTTAGATAAGCATTTTTATTTATATGTTGCTCCGCTCTGGGAATTTCTCCTTTATCTAGAGCTAATGCACCCACGGGTGCATTAACGACCATTTATACTCACAGACCCGAAACAACTATCTGTCGGTCACACAAATATTTGTTCTGTGCGGGGATCTAAAAAGGAGTTTAGATTTTTATTGCAGGTAGGTTGAGATGTAGGTATTTATGTTTACAATACTTTTTATGTAGAAGTAAATATAGACACACAATAATCATAGACTACTGAACAGACACTAGTCTGTGGTTGGATAACTCGGGTTTTTATAATGTTTTTTTTTTATATCACGTCACGTAGTAGTCTCGGTAAATCATTGTTAGTGCTTCCCCTTTTTTGCATCGTAGTAAAACAAGCGTCCATTTTCCTTATTATGCTGATTAGCTCATGTAGATTTTGTTTTGTTTTTTCATTAAACTAATATTGTAATGATTAAGTAGTTTTTATCATTATTGTTTAGTATTTTACGTGGTAACTAACTATTGTTTATGTTCGTGGTGCTCCAAAAGAATTAGAACTCAGAATTTTACACATAATGATTTCATTAATATGTTTGTAATAAACAAGTAAAGCCATGAGGACAAAGAACTTCCAGAATTAAACTTGACATGGGAATTTGTGTCATGTATTTACGAGGAAACGCTTGATTGACACAAAGAAAAGGATTGATGGCAAACACTGAAAATACAAAATGACGGAATACTGGCAATATATATTTGCATAGCTGTACAATTACATTTGTTGTATTTATATATATCTGCTATGTGTAATGAAAGCATCATTGACCAAAGACAATGAAAAAAAAACGTGTTGCCGACCCCAATTAATATGGGACAAAGATTTTGATGTTAAATATTTGTTATGTAAATATTTTTTCCTATTTTTCATGCCATCAGAACTATCTCATCTGCTCATAATCTATAGGTAAAACAAGTTTTTTTACAGACCGGTAATTGTGACCTTTTTTGCGGATGAGAAATCATCAAATAACTTCCCCCGGGGGGATTGTCAGTCTATTACTGACTAAAACCCACCCATGTTCCTTCTTTCGCCCTTTTTGTTCTCGGGCCGCTACATTTCTTCCAAACAACCCGCAACCACGTCATGGAGTTAATTGTGACCTTGACTGGCCTTAATATTCCAAACCTAAACATTACATAATCATATCTATTCATTTGCAAACATACAAAACGCAAACAACGCTACGCAATGCAACGCTTCATTTATATATTTACATCATCTGTCCGGCCTTTTACCAATCATGTTGGGGTCGGCTTCCAGTCAAACTGGTTGCAGCTGAAAGCACTGGGTAATACGATACCCCTTAGTAAGACTAGTCGTCAGACTTAAGGGACACTGACTATCTATAATGACTTTCAAAGATCTACAAAAGACAGCCGGGACCAACAGCTTAACGTCCTTTCCGGAGCACCCAGGAAACTCGGCGGGCGATCACCCATTCTGATTCATTAAGATCGACCAGAGCCGCTGCTATTTTATGTAGCCAAGAGCTTCTCTTATTTATTTATTTACATGTTTAAGAACCCTAGCACCGTTAAGACTTACCTGCTAGTATTGGGTGACTTGGCTCTTGAATCGGAAAATAATCTAGTTGGGCCAGACTGGACCCCGCACAACAGATGAACAACACAAGAAATTTTAATGTTCTCGACATGTTGACGACTCGATGTAGATTGATAAGCGAACTAAGCGTTCGCTCTATTAATCGACTCACTCTATTAATAGTAGTGATTTTGGGTTCCTTCGACCTGTATTTGTTTATTTCGGTATGGTCGGTTTAGTTAGGTAAGCCGCGTAATACGAGTAATTTTTCTTTCATTAAGTTTTTTTTTGCAATTTGCTAGTTAGTGTTACGCTTTATTAACACACAGCTGCTGCTAACGCAGACGGGCCTGCTAAGGCCACTAAGATGCCGCGGCCCCGGAACATAAAGGGCAAAAGAAGGAACAGGGCTGGGTTTATCAGTAAAAGTCTGGCACTCTGGATTGCGACTTTGAGACTATAGTACATTTTGATTCAAGTGGGAAAACTGTCATTGCAGATGAGGCGGATTTAACGTACGAGGCGAGAGCGTTATAGAGCTGAGAACAGCAGTGACAAATTCTCACGTGAATTAAACGACGTTTTTCAATACACTTAGGAGAAAATAAATAACAGAACAAAAAGTACTTTTGTCATTAATCAATATGAAACTACGATTTAATTTGTTTTTTCCCCGCGCTTTGTCTTCTCATACTGAAGGAGAAACAAAGGAATGACATCGGTAAACAGCCTTATATTAAAAATAAGAAATTCTAATATTTTTTGAATTTAGAATTCAAATATAAATATATTTTATAAATATTCATGTTTATTTGTGATTTTCTATTGTATTTTTGTTTATTAAAATAAAAATGAAGGCCTTAAAAACAAGCACCTACTTGCTCTAATAAAAAAAAAATCTACCGGTTTTAGAGATTTGAGCTGTGGGAGCCAGTTTTCGAGGAAGTGTATTGAAATATTATTTCTATGCTACCCGCCTCGATTTTGCACGGGTGCAATGAAGATACTAATCTCATACACATAAATCACTCTATCTGTTTAAAAAAAGCCGCATCAAAATCCGTTGCGCAGTTTTAAAGATTTAAGCATACATAGGGACAGACAGACAGCGGGTAGCGACTTTGTTTTAATACTAAAGTAAGTAAAACTGAACTAACATTGAGACCTAAACCTAACTACTTTTAAATGTGTGGGATATCTGCCGGATGACGACTTTTAACTAAAAGTCTCGGGACATCACAGTTATCTTAAGATTTCTTTGACCACTTCTTGTGTTAAAAGGGTACTTAGGCAGTCCAATCGTTCGCTGGGAAACGGTATATTACATATTAGGTAATGTCCTAAGTTTCAAATAAATGTTGCTCCAGTCGATGACCGCTGAATTATTAGTTTATAAAAACCTGCTTCTATTCTAAGAAGCAAGTACCTCTAGCTACTTAGACATTTGTTTATTTTAAAATTGAAAGCGTATTCTATAAGTTTTTTAGACACCACGATAAAACATTAATTATATACGTGTTCAGTATGTTATTAGCATTGTACCGAGAATACATAGATACATTTATATTTACATATAGAAAATCTTGTTTTTTAGGTATCCTTACCTCAAAACAAAGAAACGAAATTCTTTTAGTATCACTTTGATGTCTGTCTGTCAAGTTCCTTTATTCGGGAACGCGTAAAGGTATCGAGTTGAAATTAAAACCATAGTCTTGAAATCTATGGCCCCTAGAGCTGTGAAAAAAAATCAACCCTCTAGGTCTATGCAGTCAAAGGATATTGCCGTTTACTTCGCAAGTTTATACGACTCGCAATTGGCCGGATTTTTTCACATCGATTGCCAAACCGAAGCAATTAAAATTGTAGATTTTTTACTACATTGTAATTTCGAGTACGTTACACAACTAGGGCAGTCCCTAAAGGCAACAAATCCAAACATGACTAGCTAGCTTTCTTTTTTTCTAGATACCGCGGCCTTGGAACATAAAGGGCAATAGAAGGAGCATGCGCAAGGGCGGATCCAGCTTTTATATCAGGGAGGGGTCACCATATCGCAGACAGCTTTTTTTTTTTCGGGTGGGAAATCATCTTATGACTTCCCCCGCTCTGGGCGGAGCGGGGGGCATGTCAGACTTTTACTGACTAAAACCCACCCATGTTCCTTCAGTTGCCCTTTACGTTCCGGGGCCGCGGTATCTCTTTCGAACAACCCGCAACCCCGGCAGGCGGAGGCCCTGGCAAGCCCCTCTGCTTTGCTGACTCTCTTTGAAGCGCGCGTAAAACACGAACGCGCCGTCGACACGGCCTGTCGTCAATAGACGGACGGACGGTGAGCTACCCATTGCTCACCGTCCACAGGCCCGCATCTACGGTGGCCGGGAGTCGTCTCGCGGCGCCCAGCGCACGGGGCGTCTCCCGCGGTGGCTGGGTTGGCTAGGTGTTCTCTCCCTGTCGCCTAGTCTAGTTCGGAACGGAACGTGAAAGTGTGTTTGTCAATTTTTCACGTTGAGACCGCTAAACGGATAAGATTTCATGGGGTCGATTGCATTGGTCCTACTCCGCAGCGAAGTTACCTGGTCGCGGACGGTGTCACCGGAAAAATCTAGTATATCTCTATTTGTAAATAAATTATATAATTTTATTGGTGCACACTGAAGCACAATAAAAACTTCCAGAAATCCTCCCGCGTCCGAATTGCGCCCACCATGCGGCGCGATGGGACAATAAGCGCAGCGGCCAAATTTAAACTTACAACCAATTGAATGATTTTATTCGATGTTTTGCACTATATAACTACACTCGGCGTCACAAAATCGCACCTCTTCGAAAAAAAAGTTTCAACCATGTCCCGCCAGCAACGATTACATTAAACCCAATTAATATTGGTATCAATTGAAAGTATGTTTAACGACCTTGAAATTAAAAATAGAATTCCTAAACACACCAAATCTCATTAGCATGTAACGTTATAAAAAAATGTTGTCACAAGGGTATAAGAGGGCGACCCGGGTTAAATGTGGGTTTCCGGTTAAGCAGTCAAACAACTCAACTGAGAATTGAACTGCGACTGGCGCGTGGCGCTATCTAAAAAAAAGAAAATGTTGGGCCATTCGCTATTCAACCTTTGAAGTGAACACACGTGAATAGCTACAGCAAGAAAAATACCCAGAAGATGGATACCACTGCTGATGAAGCCGCTCAAGTCATTGCACTACTGCAATCAGGGATGCGGTCATGGTGATGTTGCTCGGCAACTGAACTTAAGTCGTTTTTTTTCCGTTCGACGAGTGTTCCAACGCTTCCAAGAGACTGGTGGCTATATCCGAAGACATAGATCTGACCGACAACTGTGCACATCAAAAAGAGACGATCGCTTCATCGTAATCGGTTCACCAATGCTGTTGAGCTGCAACAACAACTGCGATGAGCTCGCAGAACTTCTGTAAGCGTCTCTACAATTAGAAGAAGAATGCGGGAGAAGAAAATTTCAGCTCACAGGGCTGCTACAGGGCCAAAATTGAATGCAAAGCATAGGAGAGAACGGTTGCAATTTGCCCGTGACCATGTGGATTGGACAATAGACCACTGAAGGGCTGTGCTCTTCTCGGATGAGACGAGGGTATGTCTTTTCTGCAACGACAGGCGTCGAAGAGTGTACAGAAGGCAAGGGGAACGATTCGCACAAGCCCGTATTCACGATAACGCCCGTTATCACGGCGCTTTTATTGTAGAGACTGCCTGCAAGAAGTTGGGATCCCTGATACGCGCTGGCGCGAAGTCCAGACCTAAACCCTTTTGAGCACCTTTGGGATGAACTGAAACGGTGAGTACCGGCACGTGATCCTGCCCCTACCACTCTCCAAGACCTCCAATATGCCGTCGTTGCAGAAAGGGTCAACATGCCTCAAGAGGAGACTGTTGTGTTGTCACATTAATTAGGTCCATGAGAGAGCGCATGGAAGCAGTCATCAGGGCTAGGGGGGTAACACAATGATTTAAGTTGTTTTTAAGGACTTTATTGTAATTTTTGCTGATAAAATAAAATGTAACTTTTAATCATTTGCATTAGCTTTTTTTTATTCCTTGGTAAACAAAAAAACGAATCTATTGATTTATTCTGAAAATTAAATAAATTGCCTTTCCAATGATACTTTATAGTAATGTCTACCATTGATTAATAGGGACATTGAAGGGAATTCTTAAAGAGGTGCGATTTTTGTGAAGCCGAGTGTAATAACAGCACAGGATTGTGTTATGATTATGTGCAAAATCAAAAAATCAATATCATTTGTTTACGTTTATAAATAAAATTAGATAAAATTGTAGTGCCCAACTATGACCCAGCCTGTCGCCCAGGGGTGGGTCATGACCCCCATGACCCCCCCCTGGATCCGCCACAGAGCATGCGTGGGTTTTAGTCAGTAAAAGTCTGACACTTCCCCCCATAACTTCAAAGGGAAGTTATTTAATGATTTCCCATCCGCAAAAAAAGGGTTCGCTTTTACTTTGGTCAAAGGCTAAGTGTTGCCATACAACGTGGCAAAGCAGTCAGTCTCTTGAAGACATTTTTTAGTTTATTTTAAAGTTCGTTTTTCTAAGTTATATATTTATATAATTAATAAGTTTTATAAGTTATATAATTTATTTCTGTTAACTTAACAAAGTTATGTATCTACGTACTAGATATACCTCGTACCCTTGTTATAGCTGCAGCTTGGGTTGTTTTTTAGGTTAAGCTCCATTTACCTGGGGTGGTCTGTGGATGGGTGACTACCCTACAGAGTTTCAACCGTGCCTCGGAAAGTATATTTTGCCGTTGGTCTCGGTTGACATTTATAGATTTTTGGCAATTATTACAGGAAATCTGTGGCCTACAAGCCTGAAAACCAGTCTTACCAAGGTCTCATAATTATAATCTTACCTAATCCCTCTATAGAATTGTGTAGACTGTACTGTACAACAGAGAGTAAAACTGTGCCTGCGCACACACTTGTGCAATATAGTATGTCCCGCGCCGATGGCGATGCCGATGGATAATCTTCGCTGAGATTGGCCGCCGTGGCCTATAACAGACAGGAGGACTCTCCGTGATGGAAATAGGCGCGGCCCTATTACTTGGGATATAAAATATTCCTCGCGAAATGTGGGTGTTCTATTTATACACCTTTGCCTAACCCTTCACGAATTACAAGCGTGATATTACGGATGAAGAAATATAAAAAGAAGATAAAATGATATCTTAACAGTGATGGGCTCATTACTTTTATTTAATTTGTTTGTTTTTGACGATTATCTGTTAGTTTGAATACTATAAGCGACCTGCACAAATCTTTTCTTTGGTATTGTTTCTCGTGTCGTTGAGCTCCTTGGGTTAACGAGTCGAGTTACAGGATAACTAACAAATGCTTGCACTAACTAGAGAGGTGCACTTAATCTGTATGATGTTTTTTTAAAAAGACCATTTCAGATACTAATTTGCATAGTCCTCATGTAAGTTTATCAAGATATTTGTCTGGACCTTAAAAGAGACTATGAGTTCTGAGGTTGTTTCGTTTGTTTCTTCTCAAAGTAGTCGGGTACGAAACACCGGACTCTTCTAGATTTAAGAAAAAAAAAACGACGCTTAAAAGTCTTTGTAAAAACCTACTTGCAAAATAAATATCATTTATCATTTAGTGACCAAAAGTGATGGTCATAATATATAAGTAAAATCAAGCCTCAATTCTAATCAAGTTTATCAATTGAGCCGTTAACATGTTGAGATCAGTTCTTGTGTTGTTTGTCTTCTACGTGGGGTGCAATGTAGGGGAGTTTCCTGACTTTATGTTTTTTTTTATTTTCAGACAAATGTTTGGGTCCGAACGAACACTACGCGTGCGGCGGACTATGCGATAATATCTGCAACACGATTCATTTACAAAACAGAACTAGTTGTCCTCATGCTAACACTGAGTGCCAATCCTCCTGTTATTGCGATGACGGATATGCAAGGGATGACGACGGAGTTTGTACTTATTCCTATTGAAAATTGTGAAAAAGAGAACAAAATTTAATACTTTTGCAATCAATTCCTTTCAGAGCATGGGAAATTATAAAATGTATAAAAGGTGATTGTTAATGTTTATTTTATTAAACCATATACCATGTCCCGTGTCTTTACCGACACTTTTAAACGAAATTCTTCTTCCATTTTTTCTCAAGTCAAGGTCAATTATAACAGCTAATAGCAGGTATAATAGGAGGTAGCTTTCTTAAACTGCTAAAACAGTTTATTTGCTACGCCTTTGCCTTACATTCCGTTGTATGTATCACCTCGTCACACTGGCATATCGGTATACATGGTGAATCCATATCTTTCCGCAGAAATCCGGGCTTGCAAGCACATCCCTTCGTGCAAGACGTTGCATTGCGACAATCGAAAAAGGCGACGATCGAAACACATACTTCGGGTGGACAAGATTGCTTGCAGTCTGTATACACTTCATTTTCGCCGGTGCATTCTGTTTCTGAAAAGAGATTTCTTATGTTTACTTGCACGAATGCGTTAATATGGAGGTGTCTTTCGTTAGTAACACATCATTGACATCCATAAGAAGTAGTTGCAAACACCGACGACGGTCTGACTAAAAGTTTTATCTCGTTACTCAATAATATGTTTCATAATTTTATATCCCTTAATTCATTAGGCGATCAGATGCGTATAAAATGGAAAATTAAAACAAAAAAAAAGATATTTACATGTTTGTTTATTAATTTTACGTCTGGTTATTCCTAGTCCAAATTACACATCGTCCAAAGATGAACTGTCGTCATACATCCTACTAATATTAAAAACGTGAAAGTTTGTATGGATGGGTGTATGGATGTAGGGATGGATGTACTCTTACTTGAAAAACGACTGAATGGATTTTAATGAAACTTTACAATAATATAGCATGTACATCAGAATAACACATAGGCTACAATTCATAAATATATATTCTATCACCACGCGAGTGAAACTGCGGGGCGCAGCTAGTATTAAAATGAAAGTGTACTCAAAAGGCAAATACAAAAGATAAGTTCCATGTTCATCTAAGCTTTCTTATTCTTTATTCTGGCATTCTGGGGCATTCATCCGCTGAGGACATTTGCAGGACGGGATACAGGGTGTATCCCTCTGTTTCCGCAAAAATCCGGGCTTGCAAGCACATCCCTTCGTACAAGGCCCTGCACCGCGACAATCGAAAAAGGCGACGATCGAAGCACATACTTCAGGTGGACAAGATTGCTTGCAGTCTGTATACACTTCATTTTCGCCGGTGCATTTGGGTTCTGAAAAAAGACTTACTTATGTTTACTTGCACAGATAAGAAAATATTGAAGTGTCTTTCGTTAGTCACACATCGTTTATTACCAGTCGTATCAAAGGGTATCTCGTAACTCAATATTAGGCTTCATAATTTGATGTCTCTTGATTTGTTAGGCGACTTGACGTGTATAGGAAGGAAAATTAAAACAAACAATGTGACTGTTATATGTTTATTTATTAATTATACGTCTAGTAATTCCAAGTCTTTATTACACATCGCCCAAAGTTTAACTGTCGGCAAACATTTCAAAATGGTTAATAAAAGGCAAACCCGATCTTCCTCTAGGTTTTCTTATTCTTTATCCTGACATTCTGGTGCATTCACCAGCTCGGGACATTTGCAGGTCGGGATACAGGCTGTATCCCTCTGTTTCCGCAAAAATCCGGGCTTGCAAGCACAACCCTTTGTGCAGGGCTCCTCTCTAGAACAGTCGTAAAAGGCGACGATCGAAAAGCATACTTCGGGTGGACAAGATTGCTTGCAGTCTGTATATACTTCATTTTCACCAGTGCATTTGGGTTCTGAAAAGAGATTTGTTTATGTTTACTGCGCTAATCGGTAAATTTTGAGTTACTCGCAGGTGACATTTGTTCATCGTTGGCACAGTCTGACTAGCAGTCAAAACAAAGGGTATCGAGTAACTCGTTTTTGAGTTGTGTTGTCAAGGAATGATATGCAGTGGCTTCATAATTTTTAAACAACTTGAAAAAAAAAGGAGGTTCTATATGCATGTTCACCGATTACTCCGCCAAGTGTAGACCGATTTTCATAATTCTTTTTTTTTGTTTGAAAGGGTTTACTTTTGTGGTTGTCCTATATTAATTTTACATACAATTTTAATTGGGTAGTTTATGAAAATATATGTTTTCTGCTATTTCTATATGAATGACCTGCTAATATCTTTTAGTAACAATAGAAAATGAATATTCGATCAAAAATGTGTGAGACATCAATATACCAAAACTAAAAATACTCAATTAAAGATGGCAACAAAAAAAATCAAAACTCACCGACTTCCGGAAGTAAAGCTACTTTCCACTATTTAGTTTCTTTTTTAAGTCGGTTTTTGTCCCTTGTTTTCTTAAGCAATACGTCGGGTAGAGGAAGAAAAATAAAAACAAACAAAAACTGTGATCGATACATGTTAGTTTATTAATTAGACGTCTAGTTATTCCATGTCCTAATTACACATCATCCAAAGTTGAACTGTCGTCATAAATATCAAAATGAAAGTCTACTCAAACGGCTAATACAGTCGATTTTCATCTGAGTGTTTCGATACACAAAATTTCTACTGAATAAATACTAAATAAAGATCATCGAATGCGCAAGTGTCCAAAGTGTCTCTAGATCAAATCTTAAGGCGCGTCGTACACACGACCAACAGTCGAGGCGCAGTCGAGGCGCGGGCGCATTAGGCGCGTTGCCCACAAGATCAACAGTCGAGGTGCAGTTGAGGCGCAGGCACATAAGAGGCATGCCGCAACGAGATTTTCTTTACAAATGTCGTGTGGGCAACGCGCCTAACGCGCCCGCGACCCGACTGCGCCGCGACTGTTGGTCATGTGGGCGACACGCCTAAGAGGACTAAAAAAATGGAACTGACACCGTGTTCTAAGTGATTTTACAAGGCGAACCAAGGATACAAAAGAACGGGTCCGTGGACGGTGAGTAATGGGGAACTCACCGTCCGTCCATCTATTGACGTCAGGCCGTGTCCACGGCGCGTTCGTGTTCCACGCGTACCTCAGACAGATGTCAGCAAAGCAGAAGGGCTTGTCAGAGCCACCGCCTACTGAGGTTGCGGGTTGTTCTAAAGAGTAACCGCGGCACGGAACACAAAGGGAAAAAGAAAGAACTTGGATGGGTTTCAGTCAGTAAAAGTCTGACACTCCGCCCAGAGTGGAGGAAGTTATTTGATGATTTCCCATCCAAAAAAATGGGATACGAAAGAAAAGGAAGATCACTCAGTTTCCATATTCCTCTTCATTGTTCGACTTTGCATTCTTTCGCATTCTTCTTCTCAATGCACTGACATATCGGTATGCAAGGAGTGGGAGGTTCATCATCTTCCCTCAAGTACCCAGGATTGCAAATACATCCTTTCCGACAGGGTTCGTAGGCACACCTGAACTCTACCGTGAGCGAGAAACATATTTCAGGAGGGCAAGATCTCTTGCAGTCTGTATATACTTCGTTTTCTTCGCAGATTATTTCTGTAAATATCAGATATAAGATATAAGAGGTTGTATCTTTAAAACAGTGGCTTTTTATGTAAGTTATTTTTAAGTTAACTTCTATCTATCTACACCAATATTATAAAGAGGAAAGATTTTTATGTTTATTTGTTTGTATCGAATAGGCTCCAAAACTACTGAACCGATTTTAACGATTTTAACAATTTTTTTACTAATAATAAGCTCCACCATTAGAAAGTAATATAGGCTATACAACATCATGCAACTACAACGGAATTATGCCCGGTAAAAAAAGTTAAAAATGTTAATTAGACTAGCACAGGTAAAAAGAATTAAAAAATAAAAATAGAACAACAAATAAAACGAAAAATAAGACATCCCATATATTAGCATGTTGCTGTAACATACAAAAATGTGGAAAAAAAGCAAGCGGATATTAATAACAATTGTTGCTAAATAGTTTACCATTTGGAATGATGTAACCAAGGTTTTTTAATTATATTCTGATTTAAAAGAGTGTCCATGGAGTTTCTTGCCCATTCTTCTCCATAGAAATCTACGCTTTGGCATTCCAAAGCGTAGATTTCTATGGAGAAGAATGTAAAAAAAAATATGTGAATAAATGTGGAATAAATGTGAAAGTACTGTAGTTGCCCATTGGCAAATACAGTACTTTCACATTTATTACGCCTTATAACTGGGACTGTAGCTTAATTTTATTGTTGTCAATGTTTCGACAGTTTATAAGTGCCTGTAACTGGCCTACCTACTTGAAATAAATAATTTTGAATTTTAAGTACCTGTAGAAACCTATATCAACAAAATAAAGAAAAAGTCCGGTCTGCGACCTTGCCCTTATATCCTTCTAAAGAAATCGCTGTCGCGTAGGTACGAAACTTGCCGTCTTGCACTTCGGTGTTTAGGTTGTAGATTCCATTACTGAACACTCGCAGTAGTATTTTTTAGCCCTTTTAGGGTTCTGTACCTCAAAAGGAAAAAATCTGAATCCTTTTTTTGTAGATGGAAAATCATCAAGTAACTTCCCCCGCTCTGGGCGTAGTGGGATTCTGTCAGACTTTTACTGGCTGAAACTCATTCATGTTTCTTCTTTTACCCTTTATGTTTCGGAGCCGCGGTATTTCTGTCGAACGACCGTAACCCCTGCAGGCAGTGTTCCTGCCTGTGCTTCGTTGACGGAAGCGCGCGTGGAACACGAGCGCACCGTCGACACGGCGCAGTAGCGTGCCTAGGGTCACCAGTACAGCAAGCCCAAAAGGCAAACAAACATCAAAAACCCTAGAAGATGCCTTTGCCGATTACAAGGCAAGGTCTAATCCAAGTTTTTAGGTTTTACTTACTATACTGATCATTACTTCCACAAGGAATCCTTCCATAAAATATTTTTTGATAACAATGCCATAGGGCTTAGAAATATATAAATAAGAAGTCTTAACCTACCAGAGACTTCAAGATTGCTGCAAGTTCATTCTCCAAGACACTGGCAACAATGGATTTCTTTGTTTGTTACTCATGCTGAAAATATCGTCCATACGTTTGAGAAAGACGAAGATTAATATATTATTGAAGTCTCAGAAAGGAGAAGTGCGATACAGATTAAAAAAGCCCGATCCTGTGTAGTTATAAGAAGCTATGGAAAGCAGAAAGCGATAATATGGTGAACAGTGATTTGGTACTTCCCCTGATTGTAAAATCGCGTTTTTTGTAGAATATAAAAACACAAACAAAACGTATAATCTTACACATAAAATTACTCGCAGCTTCGGGTGTACACACGACGACATATCAACCTATACAACACCAGTTTATGCTGATCTCTCAACAACTACGATACGTTGTTGAGAGATCGTGTGGATTTCCCGTACGATAAGAGATCCGCACAAACTGGTTTTGTACAGGTTGATGTGTCGTCGTGTGTACGTGCACCTACAGTCACGAGAAATGAATTGTAAACATATAGCAAAATTCATAAAAAACTACTTAAAAAAAAGAGGGTTTTCAGGACAATTAGGACACTACGTGTAATATGGCTGACAGGGTAATAAGGCCATGTGTGACAATTAGGGCGCGTAGAGATGCTATGGCGGACCTGGCAATTACAGTTACGGCAAACAGGGCACTTAGGGCTATTAACACTTCGGGCAGACAGGGCGATCAGGGCATTTATGACACTTCGGGCAGACAGGACAATTAGTCCACGTAGGGCAATAACGGCAATTAGGGCACTCAGGGCAAATAAGGCACTTCGGACAGACAGAGCAATTAAAGCATTTACGGCAATTAGGGCAGACAGTACAGTTATGCCACGTAGGGCAATTAAGGCAGTTACGGTAGACAGATCACTCAGGGCAATTAAGACATTTCGAGCAGACAGGACTATTAGTGAAAATAGGACACTTCGGGCAGACAGGGCAGTTAGGACACGTAGGGCAATTAGAGCAGTTACGGCAGACAGGTCACTCAGGGCAATTAAGACACTTCGGGCAGATAGGCCAATTAGGCCACGTAGGGCAATTAGGGCAGTTACGGCAATTTGGACACTCAGTATTATTAGGACACTTCGGGCAGACAGGGCCATTTAGACACTCAGAGCAAATAGGGCAGTTATAGCATACAAATACAACTGTAAAACTTTACATGACTCATACAACGTAGTGGAGATGAAAACATGTTTTAAACAGGTTTTTGATAGAAATCAATAGGCTTATTTTTCAAACTTTTCGACTATATCGTGTATCTTATATAGTATTCTTTCTTTTATATCGTCGTTATTTCGTGGACAAAGGTATGGGTTATGCATTGTATTTGTTTTAACTAAATTTCAATATTGTAACGTATAAAAATCTAGCTTATTATATCCATGGATTTAGAATCATAAATGTACACACGACTGCAGGTCAACCTATTCTAAACTATTATAACCGGATCTCTCTACTACGGATCGCACACCGTAGTAGAGAGATCAGGTTAAAATGGCTTTGTGTAGGTTTGATGTGCCGTCGTGTGTACATTTATGGTCTAAATCTATACTTGGGTTGCGCGAAAATATTTTTACACTGAGATTAGCGAGCTCGAACATTCCGTATGAAACTAAAGAATGCAATATGAGTGAACGATAATATTATTACGATACTATTAATCTCTTAGTAAACGAAAAAAAAAGGATATTTAGAGGCGGGGTGGCGAATCTATGATTTAAATAACATAACAATATAACGCCTGGAATCGAGTACAATTAGGTACAACTTTTTCTAAGCAGAGAAGCACATTCCTATTAAATTCATATTTCACCAGTTAAACTCAAAGCATTTGTTACAATTACACCATTACAGGCACTTTTGAATGTCATGAAAACAAAAAAAGATGCTGCTACATTATGATTAAGTTTACGTTATGTTTAAGTCCTATCGTTACTAATATTATAAAAGCGAAAGTGAGTTTGTTTGTTTGTTATGTCTTCACGCCTAAATGGCTTAACCGATTTTGATGAATTTTGGTACAGAGATAGTTGGTATAGAGAATTTTGGTACAAAGACTCTGGAGACAGACAAAATGAAAAAATTGACTGTTTTTTTAAGTAAAAATGAAGGAGAAAGAGGGAAGAAAAGGGGAAACTTAGTTTTGCTATTACAATAAATAAGCCGCAAGGGCAAAACTACAGGTAGCAGGTACCTACAAATCAGGAAAGGTTTTTCCCTGAAATTGTGTTACCCTGAATTTAACGCAAGCGAAGCCGCGGGCAAAAACTAGTATAGAATATATGGCCTTTTATTATTTTACTAGCTGTGCCCAGCGATTTCACCCGCTGCTACGTCGATTCTCAGACTTACTGAATATGCATAAAAAAATACATAAGAATCGGTCGAGCCGTTTCGGAGGAGTATGGGAACGAACATTGTGATGAACACGAGAATTTTATATATTAAATTTATTTTATAATATAGGGCGAGCCTTTTAACATCAACGAGGCACAGATACAGACTCCATAGCTGGTACTGAGAAATTCCTGATGGAAAAACCTAATAACACCTAATACCTGACCCGGGATTCAAACCTAGGACTGTATGCTCAGTAGTTACGGTTGCGACCACTAGACCAACGAGGCAGTATTATGGTTGGTTTATTTAGTGCAAAACCGTTAACTTAATTAGTCTACTTACGTTCACATTTATCTTCAGGAACACAGACGCCATCTTCATTTCGAAGATAACCTTCTTTACAAACGCATCCTTGTTTGCAATACTTAGGGTCAATTCGGGCACACAGTATGGACTGGTTCTTTTGGGCGCAGTCTAAGGCCTTACATTCACCTTGTAGACATGACGAATATCTTTCGTGAGCAGGGCAAGTTCCAGCTGTAAAAAATATACAATATAATTCATAAAAACTATTTTGCAGAAACAATAAAATTAAGCTGAAAATCGGTCCACAGTTGGCGGAATAATCGGCGAACATACACAATAAAATTACCTCCTTTTTTAAGTTGGTTAAAAATATACAAGATGAAAAAGTGTTATTGGGTTATTCCATTAAGAATTACTCGGTAACAGCCACAGAGCCTCGAAATGACGACACGGTTGGCGCAATGAGCTATTGAACGTGTTGCGGGTTCGATCCCCGCACGGAACTCAAAATTTGTATGACCTACAGATAGTTGTACCGTGTCTGGCTATTTGTGTATGTGAGTTTAAATGTTTGTAAACGCACCCACGATAAGGATAAGTTCCTAGTGTCTCGAACGTTTCATAAAAAAACTAAAATAAAGAAATAAATTGCCTAGTAGAGACAGTAGGCGCGCCCACTTTTTTAAATCTCGAAATGTGGGTGTATGTATAGTTACACCTCTGCTTAAACCCTTCGGAGATTTTAACGGGATTTAAAAAAAACCTATTTATTTATAAGTACTTGCCTTCTTTATAGCCAGCACATAACACGACACAGGTCAACAACACAAGGTATCTGAACATCTCGACGTCTCAACTTGTTCTGTGCAAGCCACACGCAACTAGTTTTAACTTATAAGAAGTTAAACATCTTTTAGGGATCCCTTTTCAAATAACTTGTTTACTTTACTTTGACCAATAATTTTAATGATTGATCTAAAGGTGCCGATTTTGATGAACCACATCAAATAAAAATCAAATCAAATTTGTTTTCCACACAATTTTAATCGCAATTAAACATAGTCCGATTCAGCTTGGCAACCACTATTTTTGGCGATAAACGTCAATTTTAGAAAAGTTAGATTGCCATTTTCTCTAAATAGAGGAACTATCATTAATGCTGTCAAACTATAATATGGTTAAATTGTGTCAATTTGATCATTTTCAGAAGAGGAAACATCGTTTGACAGTTTAAATTATTTAAACTCTGTGCTGTGTTCTAAACAACAATGATAATTACTGATATAATCTCCAGCGTTTTATGGTTTAAAATAGTACCTACTCTTTCCACAAACGCCATTAAATAAATAAGTGAAGTCGTTTGACAGAAATAAACTAAATACTTTTTAGTGATTTTTAGTTTAGTTTGTGACATCAGAATCGACATGGACAAACTCTTGATGTGTTTTTAAATAAGGTAGATAGGTATATATTTATGTATTAAGGTATAAAAATTCCTACCTAATTTAAAAATAAAACAATTATCGTTGTGTTTGTTTTGTGTAGTCCGTGATCACTGATAAAGTCTTAAGACCGTAGTTCCTGCTTTGTTTTATATCAGGTACCAGTTGTTATTATATGCTTGGTACTTCCTTCTTATGTTATCTTTAGATGTAAGCTTTGGATAAACTTGTGAGTTTCAGGGTTTCTCGATTCCTTATGTGTTAAACCAACAGCAACAGTTATAGTTCTCAATTCACCAATGAGTGAATCCTTACTAATCCTTACTAATATTATAAAAGCGAAAGTGAGTTTGTTTATTTGTTACCTCTTCACGCTTTAATGGCTAAACCGATTTTGATGAAAAGATAGTTGGGAACCAGGAGACGGAAATAGGCTAATTTAAAAAAAAATGTGAGGGCGAAAGAGGGAAGAAAAGGGAAAACTTAGCGTTGCTATTACAAATCAATAAGGCGCAAGGGGAACTGTGTTACCCCGAATTTAACGCGAGCGAAGCCGCGGGCAAAAGCTAGTAAGACAATAGTTCAACCTTGTTCCTTTAATTTGTTTCAACCTAACTAACAGACACCTCAGTTTATCTCTGCATCACCTAATGGTTGACTGAAAACCATTGGCATTAAGTCATCATCTATACATTAAGTATTAAATAAAACCTTAACTGTAATGGTGTAAGCCTCCATTTTGAAAAAAAAAAATACAAACTTGCGACAAACATTTTGACTGCGTAAACTTAGAAGGTTGATTTTGTCACAGCTATAAGATACCACAAACTTGAGTATAGGGTTTTAATTTGAACTCGATGTTTCCACTCGTTTACAGGATAAATGGTCTTGACAGACAGACAGACGGAAAACAAAGTGATCCTCTATGGGTTCAGTTTTTCCTTTTTTACCCAAAAAAACAGTGACAATGCTCTTAGTAAACATTCTCTTTAAAAAGACAAAACTACACAAAAGGACAAACTGCTGGAACAGATTAAAAAAAAGTGTGTGTGTCAGCTCCGACGCACGACTGGAGTTTACTCCTTAAGTACAAAAAAAAAAATAATAAAAAAATATCATAAAAAAAAAATATCACTGACGGACGACAAATTTCATAAAGCGCCATCTAGTAATATTCAACTGTACGACAAACACCATAGGTGCAGTTGCACCAAAGTTGCACCAAAAACGTAACGAGGTCATTCATCAGTAGATTTTACACCTCACATTTTTCTCATACCGGGCGCCTTATATATGAAAATCGATTCTTAAGGAGTAAACTCCAAAAATACTTTGGTACGGAACTCTTGTTAGTTGAAGCACTACGTTTCAGTCTTTTTTGAAAATCATGTTTATCCTGTAGAGTTGCATACAGGTTTGGACATGACATGACATGAATAAATATTACTTATGGAACGCTAGTATTATATTATCTGTGCTTATGGTTAATGAAGTTACTCTCAAACTCTCAAGTGCACACAGCTTCTATAGATACGATTGACTTATTTAGCAAATAAAGATATTGAGTATATTTATTTTGCCCCACTCAAGGAATTTCTTCTGTACCGTAGTGCGCATTTACAAACATTTTACCTCATACACAAACAGCTAGACCCGGAACAACTATCTGTAGGTCATACAAATAATTGTTCCGTGCGGGGATCGAACTCGTGTCACGTAGCGTAGCAGTCAAACGCTAAGCCAATGCGCCAATCCGTACCTGCTCACCTAATTATTTTAAACTAGCTTTTGCCCGCGGCTTTGCTCGCGTTAAATTCTGGGTAACACAGTTCCCCTTTCCTGATTTGCAGGTACCTGCGACCTGTAGTTTTTGCCCTTGCGCCTTATTGATAGTAAAAGCAAAGCTAGGTTTTCCCTTTTCTTCCCTCTTTCTCCCTCACTTTCTAAGCCTAAACAAACAAACTCACGTCACTCACTCACTTTCGGTTTTATAATATTGGTAAGGATTAAAATGATCTACTTACAAGGTCTTCAACTTAAGGTGGATCCTCCATCATTTTAGTAGAAGAACGACACCCATCAACGAACCGGCCTGCGTTGCTTAACCTTGAAGATTGTCTCGTGCTGCCGTTTTTTGTATGTAGGTACTTATGTAGTCACGAACTAATTACTTTAATGATTTATTTTTATCTCGCGACGAGTTCATCGCATAAGTTCATTATACGCATACCTACAAAGTTTATGATTCAGAAACAAAATGCTAATGAAATGATTTACATTAAATAGAACTAGTATATATGACCGGTCAAGTTTATATTTTATCATAACGTGTTTAGTCGTCAAGATGTTGAGGTTTGTCGTGTTTTCGTGTTGTGTCGTGTCGTCTATGTGTGCGGCTGATAGTTTTTTAAGTAAGTACATAACATAGTAGATCCAATGCTTTTTGTTTGTAACTTTTGATTTTTTATACTTACTTAAACAAAAAAACTGATCAGTCCCACTTCTGAATAATTTGCAAATATTTTTTTAAGTAAGTAGGTACCTAATACAGATCCAATTTTTTTGAATTTTGATTTGTTTATTTTGAGTAATTTGTAATTAAAAACAAACACAGAATGTTTTTGTAAGTAGGTATTTTATGCTTTCTATGGTCTTACATACTTAAAAAAAAACTTATCTACCTGGACAAATGTACGTCCATTCCCCCCCTTTTTTCGATGTTGGTTGTCCTAAATTAAATTAATACTAACGGGTTTTAGTAAGACCAGGCACTAAGATTTTCTCCTGTATCGTGGGTGCGTTTACATGCAATTAAATTCACATACACAAACAGCCAGACCCGAAACAACTATCCGCAGGTGTTACAAATATTTTGTTCCGTGCGGGTATCGAACCCGCGACACGCAGCGCAGCAGTCGATCGCTCAGCCACTGCAACAACCGTGCCGTCAAATTTTAATTATCTACTTCAAAGTAATTCAACCGATCAACGTATTTATTCGAAATGTAAACATAGTCCCAGATGAATCAAAACAAAACAAAGTCGAGATAAAAATTACGATGTTGTTTCCCTGTTCCGCGGGATAATGAGTTTACACTACAGACAAATTACTGAGGGGAAATACCTCTACCAAGTCGATGTTCTATGACGTCAGAGTAATGTAGTTATTAATCAACGACCTAGCATGTACGCACGATGCCGTAAAGTTACTTCGAACGATTTTTTAATCGAAAATAGCAGTACTAAATACTTGTATACAACGCTTTTGTCATCAATGTCAGCAAATCTGAGAGGCCCGTCAGGGCCACTGTCTACTGTGTCTGCGGGTTTGAAAGAAATACGCGTGACCCCGAAACACAAAAGGCAAAAGAAAGAACATGGATGGTTTTACGACAGTACAATTCTGAGTAAATAGTCCCTTTCCCTGCGTCCAGAGCGAGAGGAGGCATTTCATAATATAAATAACTAACTTTTGCCCGCGGCTTCGCTCGCGTTAAATTCGGGGTAACGCAGTTCCCCTTACCTGATTTACAGGTACAAGCTATCTGTAGTTTTTGCCCACGTGCCTTATTTTTTGTAAAAGCAAAGCTAAGTTTTCCCTTTTCTTCCCTTATATCTCCCCTTAAAAATATTGCCTATGTCCGTCTCCTGGGTCCAAACTATCTCTGGACCAAAATTCATCAAAATCGGTTTAGCCGTTAAGGCGTGAAGACGTAACAAACAAACTCACTTTCGCTTTTATAATATTAGTAAGGATTCATTTATTTCTTACCATAATATTAAAAAAATGACATGGATATTATTATTTAACAAGAACATTCTATAATATTGTATATTTATTTGATTATTTCCCATCCGAAATAAAAAGGAAATAGATATATGTATAGCTTTTTAGCCCGATAAGTATCCCCCATAACTATGTGTATTTTTAATCTATACATATTATACTATTGCCGGCAGATCCTGGCAAGATAGAAAATAGTCCGGTTTAATTTCTACGTTGGACTTACTGTTATTTTGTCATTGGGTTGGTTAATGTGAATATTATTCTCACTTAGTCATCCCTTACGATAACATGAATGGTGAAATGTGTGCCTCTATACATACTTCTACCTCACCCCTACGGGAAATTGAGCGTGTTGTTAAGTTAATATGTCCACAATATTTTCTTGCAAGATTCCAAGCAACTTTTTCCTCATTATGTTATTGCAGTAGGGTTTTGCATCGCTACATACATCTTAGTCACATACTTGTGCACGAAGGCTTGAATTTGTACTTAATAGTTTTTTTTCGATTTTCCTGTAATTTCTTTCCCGTTTCCTGATCTATACATATATTTAAAAAAAAAGGAAACAATGGTAAGCAAAAAACGATACATATTTACTTCAAGTAATTTTTGGCTAACAGTACAAATATAATAATACTTAAGAGTAAAAATATCCCGGGATTATATACTAATCGGATGTATTATACTTCACTTATATTCCCTGAGATTTAATAGGCCCCACTTGACTTTGTTACAAATATCGTCAAAAATCACTGACAATAAAAGTAGGGAAAAGTAACCATGGAACGTAATGTAACTGTCATTTGTGTTAAATTGATTTTACCATATCTCACGGAGTCATTATTATTGGATTAAGAAATAATGAGGGTATTTTATAATGGCTAACATTTCAACTTTAGGTAAATATGCATCCGAATATCGCATCTCTAGTTATGGGTCCTGAAACCAATAATTTAATTCAACAACTCGTTCTGGACCCACATACCTACACGGCCCATAGATATGACTACATGGCTAGTATTATAGACGAGGAGCTGGGGAACAAAAGCGGACTTGTCCACTGTACTCGAATTTTTTATTTTTATTTTTTTGCACTCTTTAAGCTCATATCTATCGAACCCCGGAGTATTGTGTATCAAAAGCGGTCCGATCTTAGAGAAAAAAATTGTTAAAAATGATGATTTCGTTCAAAAGCGGACTTGTCCTGTTAGAAATTTATTAAAATTCTAAGGGATTTTTTCTCCAATCAAAACCGGACAAAAACGTAAGGAGAATTGCCGTTAGTACGAAAAATGTCAAACAAAACCGGACAAGTCTAAAAAAAATCATTGTTTTTTTGTTATGATATCCCTAAATCAGTTGTGGCAACACTGCTAAATAAAAAAAAAGATAATCAGCTGTGTGACGGTCATTGCTTTCGTAATTTTGAGAAGAATTTTCCTAGAAAACCGACAAAATTATGGACGGAATCGAAGAAATAGTGGCCAATATAAATGACGGCTCACGTAAACGAAAAAAAACAGGACGGCAAGCGCAAAACAACAGGGAATCGAAGTGAGTATAAAATTATACCTACCGGTGCGTGTTTGTTATTATTCTAACCTATGATGAATTTAAAATTGCTATTATTTTGTTTTAGGTACGCAGATAAAGACCCCCTTGCTTTGAATTTCGTGTCTGCGTGTGAACATAACAAGGGAAAATTTAAGTGCCAGACTTTGACATTAAACGAAATTGTTTACAACCGCAAACTACTATATGAAAAAATTGGCAAAAAATTACAGGATATTTACTTGTCACGGCTCATATCACCATGCCCCATAGAAAGAGAAAGATCGAGAGAGGAATCTCGCAAACCGCAGAGGAATAAGTACTTTGTGACATACTTTCTCTTCCGTGATTCAAAAAGGTTAGTAAAAGTATGCAAATCTTTTTTTTTGGCTGCTCTTGGGCTCAGTAAGCACAGGGTAAACTTAATTGCGAGCAAATTATATGAAGGCAAAACGCCACTTGACGGCAGAGGAGGAGACAGGAAAAGTTTCAAAAGTATTGATAAAAAGGAATCTGTAAGAAAATTTCTCGGTGGTTTGCCAGCAAAGGAGTCACATTACAATCGAAATAAATCAAAAAGAGTGTACCTGTCATACGAGCTAAACGTAAAAAAGTTGTGGGAGTTGTACAATAATTCAGCGACTGATGATTTGAAAGTCTCACAAACGATGTTCCGAAATGTTTTTGAGAACGATTTTAATATTGGGTTTGCGTCACCATCTTCCGACATATGTAGTACCTGCGAACTGCTTAAAAATAGGCAGAAGACTGAAAATAATCCTGAAGAACTTCAATCATTGAAACTTCAACTCCGAGTTCATAAAGCTAGAGCCAAAGCGTTCTTTTCCCTTACCAAAGAAAAACCTGAAAATTCTATGACAATATGTTTTGATCTCCAACAAATTCAATCCCTTCCTAAAACGCCAATCCAGGAATGTTTTTATTTACGACAAGTTGGACTTTATTCTTTCTGCATTACTGATATGCCTACAAAGGAGCCACATTTCTTCATATGGACAGAAAACCAAGCTAAAAAAGGCGCCACCGAAATTGCGTCTGCCCTTTTAACATACCTGATGTTTACTGATTTTTCTGAAGTGGAAGTTTTACGCCTTTTTTCGGACGGGTGTGGAGGTCAAAATAAAAATGCACATGTCGTCCACACTTTGATTTTCTGGTTGAAAAACTACGCCCCTCAAAATGTCGCCAAAATCGTACTAACCTTTCCTGTACGCGGTCACAGCTTCTTGCCGGCGGATCGAGTGTTCGGGAGGGTCGAAAAGGATTTGCGGAAGATGCCTTTCATTTTGGATCCAAAAAAATATCATGAGGTTTACGCAAAGCATGGCAAAGTTCATATTTTAGCTGAAAACTGGAACCTTTACAACGTCAAAAACCTTGAAGACTATTACAAGAAAGTGGAAAGTATTCGTGATGCAAAGAGAATAATAATAGAAAGAAAGTCAACCATCATCCAAACAGAAACTCCTAGTCAATCTCAACAATCAACACGAAGAAGTCAGGGCCGTAGTCGTGGCAGAGCACGTGGCCGAGGCACTGCAAACATACGAAGAGATCCTACTGCACGTTTAAATCACGTAAACTTTGGTGTGAAAGTCTTAAACACCTATTATGGAGATGAATCATCAGAAAATGCTGTATCATTGTTAAAAATGACAAAAAACCATCCGAGTTTACTACAAAGATTTTCAATGGTTAATGAACTAAAACCAAACAAGAAAAAAGATGTTGAAACACTCTTAAAGAAACAATTCGGAGATAATTGGATGGATAATCAAGAGCTTGATTGGTTTAAAAACAATATATTCCATACCTCACCAGTGGCAATTGCTGAAACAAGTCAAATAAATGACGAAGACGACGACCACAGTGACGATTGTGACTGTTGCGAACCAGATGTGGGAGAGTTCATATAATTTTTAAATAAAAAAATACAATAATAGAATCTAGTTTTCTTTCATAACCGGACATGTCCATAACTCTTTCAATCATAACCGGAGTTGTCCACCTTTTGTAATCAAAACCGGACTTGTCCATTACAAAAAAATAAAAAAAAAATTGAAAACGCATAGTTTTATGACCAACAAGCAGGCTATTAGTTATGTTGTATTAAATACTAATTATACTGAAATGCACAAAATTACAGCCCATATGCATATACCTATTTCAGTTTTTTTGCTCTAGTGTAAAATTTGATTAATTGGACAAGTCCGCTTTTGTTCCCCAGCTCCTCGGCCCACTTCTTTCCATAGACTACACCGCCACGTTGTTCTAGTAGTTGCTAGCACGACTACTGAGTATGAGGTCTTGGAAACGATTTCCGGGTCGACCAAAGTCTTATTGGGTTTTTCCATCTCAAATTTAGTAGCGTAACGTTGTCTGGATTTGTGATCGGCTAATGGCAATAGGCTCTTCCCATATTACTAGACTTTAAAGGTAACTGTCGAAATGTGGGTATAAGTTTAGGAACAATCCGACTAACCCTCCGGATATTATAGGCGTGATGTTTTGTTATTTTCATAAAGAAGAGGCCAGTGTCTGTCTGTTTGAATGTTAAAGCCTGTTTATATACAGGATGGAATTTTGTGATGCCACCTGAAGGGGAAGTACTATGTTACTTCAGATAGAAAATTTTACTCAAATAAAACATTCCTTTATTTTTGAAAAGAAAGAAAACGACATTCAAAGATTTTAAAAAATTCACTTGCCGCAAACGGTAATCGAACCGACTAAAATCTGTAAAAGTTGCACCCTTTACTTTTATTGCATCGATCGTTAGGGTCAATAAGGATGAAATCTCTTTAATAAACTTCATAAGTTAAATGAAAGGAAAACAATGAAATCTTAAATTAATTTAATTATTTACGAAAAAAAGTAAACTAACTAATTAGTCCTGTATCGTGGGTGCGTTTACAAACATTTAAACTCACATACACAAACAGCCAGACCCGAAACAACTACCATACAAATATTTGTTTCGTGCGGGGATCGAACCCGCAACACGCAGCGCAGCAGTTGATCGCTCAGCCACTGCACCAACCGTGTCGTCAAATTAACCTGTACTTATACTGTATCTTGTATGTATATTATATTTTAACTGTATTTCTTTGATTTTTAGATTGCGGATTAAATGAGGAAATAAAATGTGTGGACGCGTGCCCCCCTCAAAGGACTTGCAGAAACCGTGACATACAATATAGATGTAGGGAACCCACCGAGGCTTGTCGTGACACGTGTATTTGCAAGCAAGGATTCTTTAGAAATGCTGTGGGGGACTGTATATCCAATGAGGAGTGTGGTAAGTACCTTGATAAGGACCAAGAACCTAAACTGGTGACTTTCATCAACATGATTTTGTAAAAATATTATGATTTAAAAGAGTGGCCATGGAGTTTCTTGCCCATTCTTCTCCGTAGAGATCTACGCTTTGGAATGGGCAACTACAGTACTTTCACAAGTTATTATGTCTTGTGACTGGGACTGTAGCAGCATCTTTTTTTGTTTTTACGACATTCAAAAGTGCCTGTAATGGTCTAATTGAAATAAATGCTTTGAGTATGTGTTTGAGTTTATCGCTTTCAAAGTGTCTGGTATTTTTGCAAAGTTATACAATCGATTTGGGCAGAGTAGCTCATGGCCAAATGACAATAGTCGCTGGGCGATCTTTAGTTTAACCCGCGCTTGTCCAGGTTGATCTGTGGTTAGATGACCACCCGTTACGTAACAAGTTTCCTCCGTGCTGCGAAATTTGCACGTTAAGCTGTTGGTCCCGGTTGTCATTTGTAGATCTTTGACAGTCTTAGGCGCGTCGCCCACACGACCAACAGTCGAGGCGCAGTCCAGGCGCGGGCGCGTTAGGCGCGTCGCCCACACGACATTTGTAAAGAAAATCTCACATAAGAGACACGCCGCAACGAGATTTTCTTTCAGACAGTCAGTCAGTGCTTCAAAAGTCCGACAACAAGTTCCCTACAAACTTGCAACATAAACAACCAAATCTTTTGACTGCATTTTTCACAGCACAAAGGGACCACATAGTTGAGTATGTGGTTTTAATTTCAACTTGATACCTCATCATCGTCATCACGCGTTCCTGAGATAAAGGGTCTTGACAGACATACAGACAAACTGACAACAAAGTGATCCAATAAGGGTTCCGATTTTTTCTTTTAAAGTACGGAATCCTAATAACTGTTACAGTCGTTACCCATTAAATTATCTAGATTAGAATCATTCTATCCAATAAGGGACTATATAGGGGATAATTCCTGGACAGAACTTGTTTTTTTTTCTTTTCGAGATTTTATTTAAAGTAGTTTTCTACCTCTTCGAGTTTTGATTTCTTATTAGTTTGTAGTACAGAATCAAACCAAAAACACTTATTCCACATCGTAACTTAATAGTTAAAATATTTACTGCAACCATCATCATCATCTGCCTAGCCTTTTCCCAACTATGTTGGAGTCGGCTTCCAGTCTTGCCAGATGCAGCTGGATACCATTTTTATTTTACTTGGAGCGACTGCCTATCTGACCTCCATAACCCAGTTAGTACTGGGTAATACGATACCCCTTGGTAAGACTGGTAAAATATTAACTGCAACCAAAAACTTTAACCATGACCGACAGAAATTAAGGGTAGTTCCTAAAATTTTCAGATATGTGCCAACGCGAAAACGAATACTTTTCCTGTGGCAGTGCTTGTGACAACGAGTGTAACAAACTTGGCACACAGAACAGGACAAACTGTCCTATTGTCAACATCGTGTGTAATCGAAAGTGCTACTGTGAAGATGGATTCGCGAGAGATGACAAAGAAAACTGCATACCTGTTGAGCAATGTCGTATGTATTGATCTTTTTTTTAATTTACTTAACGACACTTCCCATAACATTTATTTTCAGACATCTTAGGCCCATAGATAAATACCTTACAAACAAACATATTATACATATATAGCTAATACAATAATAGCAATTCACTGCACTGTGTCACTGCGCGTTCATGTGGCACTTGTCCGTGGAAGCGCCGGAACACCACTCCTAGCGGCCAAAAAACCTCTTCCAAGACGAGGTGCAGATAACACGTCGGTACTCGCAGCACAAACGCCTTAAAGTTGACGTTGCGACTGACTCCAACAACTGCACTCTCCATAAACCTAGGGCTGGCTTTTACTTTGGCCAGAGGCTAAGCGTTGCCATCCAATGTGGCAAAGCGGCCAGTCTTTTGCGGACATAACCAACTGACAGCGTTGAAGCCGATTTTTTTAACGCTATTTTTTAGTTTATTTAAGTTATTTTTGTTTAACATAAGAGTAACTTTAAAAATATGGTTTTTGTGGTATTCAACATTACGCTTTGTAATCCCCGAAAAGTTGTCCAGGGGTGTACTGAATAGAGTATACTTACCTAATTTTCTATTATGTTTGAAAACCATGTATTAGGCAATTTCCTTAGCTAAATAATCATCAAATAACTTCCCCCACTCTGGGCGGAGCTGGAGAGGAATGTCAAACTTTTACTACCTAAAACACATCCATATTCCTTCTTTTCCATCCCATATTATATATTCTTATTCTTTATTGCACAAATAAAATATATATATATATATATATTCCTTTTTGTATCCCTTTCGAACAAACGACAACCCCAGCAGGATGTATTATGCCCTAATTGCTATTAACTAGGCACAAATCCGGACTCAATGATTGCTACTGAGAAATTAACGATGGAAAATCCCAACAAAAGCTTGCGAGACTTGGATATCGACCCAGGACCTCATACTGCGAACGCTACCGCTAAGATAGCGTTTGCAACTATTATACAGCTAAAACAGGTCCTCATAAATAGCAAAACTTGTCGGTTAAGTGGTCGTTAAAAATACAGCTTTGACAACCAGGTTATTGACCATCTATCATGTTTTGTTTTATCATTTACAGATAGCAAAAATGTTGAAGGCAGTTCGTATAAAGTACCTGAAAAAGAATACCGAGCGCGGCGAAGCTATGACTTATTTGGTAATATTATTATTATAGATTACTTGTATATGCCCGCGGCGTTGCTCTTGTGAAGTTCGTAATTTCCCCGTTTGTGTTAATCAAAAGTGTCCTATGGATTAACCCAGTTTATAAACTATCTGTAAATAATGTAATGTTTATAAGCTGAAGACAGGGCGCTATGGCGCTCATTAGGGGAGGGCTATGTCCAGCAGTGGACTAATATAGCCTGATGATGATGATGATAAACTATCTGTGTGCCAAATTGCATTTTTATCTGCTCCGTAGTTTTTGCATGAAAGAGTCATTAATAACCTATCATACGTCCTTATAATGCATACGTCCTCACAAACTTGCACATCACACTAGTGCGAAAATTTGTATGTGTTTGTTTTTTACTTCTTCACAAAGAAACAACTGAACGGATTGAATGAAATTTAGTATGTATAGCTTTACACATTATAATATCGATTACTTTAAAAAAAATGTAAAATCGCGGGGTGCAGCTAGTTTATAGTATTGTTACGCAGGAAGTAGGAAAGTTGTAGCATATGGGGTTAGTGCCGGGAGGGATTCAATTATAATGGGCTTTGGATACTAGGCCATTTAGAAACAGTTCAGTACAGACTGAGATCACATTGGTCAGCTAAAAATAGAGTTTACTGACTGCCGAATGTCAATAAAAGATGTTTTTTTAGAGAAAGAGAACTTTTCAATTGAAATAAAATACTGAAAAATTATCTGAGTAACAATGAAATAGATTTTAAATGGTAATTTTACGCCATGTATGTTTGAATATGACAACGAAAATAATCTAGCGGAACTGACTGGGAAACTAGCTTCGTATATAAAATAAAAAAAATATTTTACTTTTCAGATCCAATCTGTACTGGGGAAAACGAGGTACACACTGACTGCAAGAAGTCCTGCCCACCAAACACATGCCTATCCTTGGTTGCCCGGTTCAAGTGTGACGGCGATGAACCTTGCAGGAAGGGATGTATATGCAAGCCTGGGTACTTGAAGCAAACACCGACCTCTCCCTGCAAACCCATATGTCAATGTACCCAGATGAAAAATTCACCAGACTGTGAAAATAGATTTATTACCAAAAACTAGGATTATAGATAGTACTGCCGAGTTTAATAGCCCGCAGCTATTTATGTGGCGAGTTAATTGGCTTATTCTGGACTAGCTGCCGCCCGCGACTTCGTCCGCGTGGCATTATTACTTTGGGCTAACACTAACTTTAACCCGAGTTATGCTCGAAAAAAAAAAAGTTTCTCTCCCCTTTTCTCACTTTTTTTTAGTATATGTCCGTCTCCAGAGTTCCAACTATCTTGGTACCAAAATTCATCAAAATCGGTTCGGCCGTTGAGGCGTGAAGACGTAACAAACAAACTCACTTTCGCTTTTATAATATTACTAGTGACCCGCCCAGCGGTTTCACCCGCTGCTCACCTCCTAAGAGTCACAGCGTAAAGCATCATACATATAAACCTTCCTCTTGAATCAATCTATCTATTAAAAAAAACCGCATAAAAATCCGTTGCGTAGTTTCAAAGATTTAAGCATACAAAGGGACATAGGGACAGAGAAAGCGACTTTGTTTTATACTATGTAGTGAAGTAAGGATTAGTTCGTCCCACCGTCAACCTTGTACTGTCCTATAGACAAGATTGAGGGCAAGAGAGTAGGCCCATTTAATAAATGAAAAAATATAACACTCTCAATCACTATGGATAGCAATTATATCCCGCGTCCTGTTGATCAACATCGCTATACAAAAGGTGAAATTAATGTCCATAGGTTTTACGCGTCGTTGATTATAGATCCAGAAAACAGTTGAAAATTCTTGTGACAATTATTAATGTAAGTACAAATTAATGTAACTACTATCAATAAATAAATAGGTTACTATAGCTTTGTTTTTTTTTTATTCAATAAATAAACAATTACATATTCGTTGTGTGCGCGATGACAGCGCCCCTAGTGGCCACAACTATTCAGGACTTGTCATCTGTTCAAATCATGTTAACTAGATGTTAAGATATCTTTTTGATATTGATTTTCGACTAGTTTTTCAACGAAATTGATAAAAATTGTGTAAAAAGTGAGTGTGTATATTATACCTAGCGATTTTCTTCCTCGTGAAAAATATGGATATTATAATACGTACGGGATTTGAATCGATTAAGCATAAAATACATTTCCAACCTCAAACTGAGCAAAAAGGGAAAAAAATAGTATTAGCACAGCATGTGAGAGAAGTGGAAGAGCTTAGAACGAACGGGAAAAGCTTCTTAATAAGAGCTCTGATCATAAGACAAACGTCTGTGACACAAACTCCCTACAAAACATCATTAAATGTGAGTACATACCTACCTACATAATTATCAAGTTATAGAAATAGTATATTTGAGTTAGCTTCATGTCAGCTTACTTATATTAATTATTTTATTGTTTATTTTAATTCCAGATAAATGATGAACGTGTTGTTACAAATGTTAAGTGCGCCTGTGTTTACAACCAAAGTGGCAAGTGTAAGCATGTTGCTGCTTTGATACATTACATCAACACAGAAGAGAGCTTATCAAAAACAAGCAGCGAACAGCAGTGGGGAAAACCCAGCACTCGACAATTTGTCAAAAATAAATATACTAAAGGTAGATATTTCGAAGAAATGTTCCCGCCAGTTGCAAATCATACCCGAAATTTCGCATCATATTTCGTTTTTGCATAATCATGTCGTTTTGGGTGCCATGGGGACCCATCAGCACTAAAACAAATAAAAAAGGACTGTAATTTTGGAACGCTTATTATTATAGTGTACTAGGTTAAATTTCTTACTTTTTTCTCTTCCCAGCAGCTATCCATTTTTGTCTTTGCTGTAATGTCCACTTTGATGTTGGAAACGAATAAAACTTGCACGAACTGTTTTTCTCATTGTTTTTACAATTAACGACACAGCATGTACTGTGACCCATATCGCAAATTTTTACGTTTTTACTTAAAATTATAAAGGAAGTTATGAAAATAAAGCAATTTGACACATCACAGCCCAGAATTAATTCACATTTCTGCCACGTCGTGCGCTACGATCGATTTGCCGTTCCCCACCACCCACTTCGCACACTCTCAATACGAGTACACTAGACATAACCAGCCTATAACGTTTTTGTTACTTAGACTAAAAAATACCTCTCTCCTAAACTTTCGCTTTCGTAAGGCAAATAAATACACCAATAGTTGTGATATGATGGTATCTCATACAAATTCTTGTCGAGTATTTTCATTCGTTACAAAAAGTTGTTAGCAGGTTATTCAGAAAGACGTGGAAGAAAAATATGTAGTATAAAAGAGAATTAAAAAAAAAGTACTTTACTGGAGGCTTCTTCTAAAAAATTATAAAGAATCATGTTATTTGGATTAGAGATTTCCTAGAGAGAGTAAACGTCGATTTTTGAACTGAAATATAAATATCCCTTTGGATTGGATTGTTCTATTGTAAATCGCTGTGTGGGCGGATGTTTGCAGAAGAGCAATTATTATTTGATAAGCCTTAGATTTAATTCTAAAATTGAATATGATTTTAATTTGTAATTTGAATGAGTCAAAAATGAAACAAAAATAAAATTAATAAATTTATTTTGAAAATATTATCTACGTTTTACTTTAAATTTATACTTCGTACTCGTGCTAGGGCTTTTTTTTTGGGGTGGGAAATCATCAAAAAACTTCAGACTTGTACTGACTAAAACCCACCCATGTTCCTTCTATTACCATTTACTTTCCGGGGCCGCGGTATCTCTCTCGAACAACCCGCAACCCCGGCAGGCGGAGGCCCTGGCAGACCGCTAAGCCTGCCGCCCAGCGGACAGACCTCCGGTGCGATCTCATGGTGGCATGGAGAGAGCGACTGTCGCAACTCCGTGCAGGGAACGCCACAATACGGTAAGCGGTAAGTCCCCTCTTTAAGGAGTGGCTGGAAAGGCGTCATGGCGTCCTCACCTACCGCCTGACGCAGATCCTCACCGGACACGGAAGTTTTGGGAGGTTCCTGTACATAATTGGACGGGAGGAAACGCCCGGGTGTCATCATTGTGACGATCGCCCGGAGGACATGGTAGAGCACACAGTGGCGGTCTGCAGAACTTGGGCGGAGCACCGCTGTGCCCTCGTAGAGGCGATCGGCGGCGGCGATCTCTCGCGTCCGGCCCTGGTTCAGTCCATGGTCCGGAGCGAGAGGGAATGGGAAGCGTTTACTTCCTTCTACGAAGTAGTCATGCTAGCGAAGGAGGTGGCCGGGCGTTTGAGGGAGAGAACCTCAAACCAACTAAGCCCCCGCGGGAAAGGCCCCGGGCGCCGGGCGCCGCGAGACGACTCGCGGCCACCGTAGATGCGGGCCTGTGGACGGTGAGCAATGGGTAGCTCAACGTCCGTCCGTTTATTGACAACAGGCCGTATCGACGGCGCGTTAGTGTTTCACGCGCGCCTCAAAGAGATGTCAGCAAAGCAGAGGGGCAAGCCAAGGCCACCGCCTGCCGGGGTTGCGGGTTGTTCGAAAGAGATACCGCGGAGAAGAATAATAGAAGGAACATGGGTGGGTTTTAGTCAGTACAAGTCTGACAGTCCCCCTCGCTCCGCCCAGAGCGGGGGAAGTTATTTGATGATTTCCCATTCGCAAAATAAAAGAGCGAGTCAGAATCGCGAACCGAGGGTTTCGTACAAACTTGCGACAAAAACAGCCATATCGTTTGACTGCGCAGACTTCGAGGGTTGATTCTCACAGCACAGAGGGCAGTTGATTATATAGTTTTAATTACAACTAAGTACCTCCACGCGTTCCTGAGATAAAGGGTCTAGACAGACATACAGACAAAAAAGCGATCTAATAAGGGTTCCGTTTTTTCTTTTAAGGTATGAAACCTACATTCACATATTATGTTGGAATTTAATCTAATAACAAGACAATTGTTGGATAAACTTAAATTATGCATTCTAGTACATAAGCAAATAAACAAACAGTTGAATTTAGGTTGAGGTCGAGAAGTAACATGATGTAGATAACACTAAGTGAATTAACTAGGTAAGTTAAATTAAACTATTACGAGGTAAGCAGAGAGACTGACAGTAATTCTACATTAGAATCAGTTGTGAATTGGCTGCAAATTAATAATTTGGTTATAAATCCTTTCTTTTGCCCTTTATGTTCCGGGGCCGTGGTATCTCTTTCAACCTTGGCTACTTTAATACCTGTGTTCACAAATAAGAATGATTGATTGAATTGAGATAAATAAAACGAAAGAAGTATCGAACAGTAAGTTTTAATGAATAAAATACCACTTATTGACAATCGGGCGAATTTTTCATTTCTGGACAGTCACAAATTGGTATACAGGGTGATGTTTCGTTCAACCTTAAGTAACCGGACTGGCAGACACATGCTGGTTCCTCTGTCTGGTTGCCAGCACACTTGTATTTTGCGACCAGGGAATTGCAGATGTTAGGAGGGCATCTTTTGAATTTTAGCGTGTAGACTTCATGTGCATTTGGACACATAGGCCCTGTAGAAAAAAAAATGTTTGATCATACGACATGCTTTCATTCCACTTACTTTACTACTAGATCGCTATGAACTGAATAACTTAAAATATATTTTTATTTTGTTGTGCTAGACGCAATAATAGAACTCACTAAAGTACTCGTACTCATAATTATCCACAATCAATTTAAATATTTCTCTACAATAAACTAAGAATGAATTTCAACAGCGAAATTGATAGCGATCGGCACGTTTATACCGAATTTAAGGACAGCCAGTGTCATCATTGCTATAGAACATTGATACAGGCAGTGCTTCGTTTAATTAGTGAAATCCGCTGTAAATTACATGCGATGGACTTTTTCACAAGACAGAATATAAGCAGCTGAAGAATAGTTACTCGAAACGTATTTTTTTTCACTTTTATTTATTTATCTATTTTAGGATTACCAACAAGTTACATTACAAATTATCTTTTACAAAATTAAGTTTGCATATCTATTCTGCAATGCACACTGAATTACAGGTAACCACAGCTCGATTAATCAATCATTCAATTAGGAGCTCGAGGCTGCTAAATAATAACAAGGAAATCGTGATCAATCTTCAAGGTTAAGTAGCTATTGCCAAGGTCAAGCCAAGAATGAACTTCCATTACATACGACCTACATGCCTATAGAACCTACGGTAAGCCATTGATCTTTAAAAAAGTAGAGCAATCAGTTCCTCAAATTGTTGCTCTAAAATAACAACATAATAAGAAAAGGCTAGGCATGCAGCAGTCTTCTCACCTCCACATTTCTTGTAGGAAACACAAACTCCTTCGTCATTTCTATAGAAGTTCTCCTGGCACACGCAGCCTCTCTTACAGGAAGCTTCTTCAATTTTGGGACAGGATCCCATGACAACATCGCGGTTCGAGCAGTTCTGCGGACGGCGTACTTGTTGTATGCAGGAGGAATACTCTTCGCGGGCGGGGCAGAGATCAGCTGCAAGATTAATGAGAGACGAAAGATAGATAGACGGTTAAAATAATATCTGGGTCAAGGTTTTCAACGGCTACGATTTTGCCCACATGGAAATCAGAAATGATACTTAAAAGGGTGTCTTTGCAGGTCGTTAGAAGAGTATGGTTGTAAGGTCAAACAATGATTACCGAATGATGAAATGAGTTATGCAGACTTCTTGTACGGCCGAGATGGTTTGGTTTTATTCCTTCATTATGATCACAATTATAATACGGATATCTTTTGGGGCGTTAACCTGTTCTCTATGCCTTTTTTGGTTTCAAAATATAGTTTGATGTACAGGCACAGGCTACCCACCTGGGTCACCATTAAGTATTTTAAACCATTAAATTTAAGTACTGCAAAAATATCGCAAAGGATGATAAAAAAAATAGAAAAAAGTAACTTACGGCACTCTTCAAACGGCACACAAGTGCCATTTACTCTGCCATATCCATCTTTGCACTGGCACTTCGGCTTACATTGCAGGACGACACCTATTCTAAACGGGCATCGACCTTCAAGTCTAGGTTTGCCACATTCATCGGATGGGCAATATGGAGGGCAGGAGACATATTCTTCGTTAGGCTTAGCACTGCAGTCGAAAGCAGCTGAAAGAGTGATTGAGGTTTGGTATAAAGTGATAGTACTAGCGTGCCTGTGCGATTACGTGCGAAGGCTCTGTACCGCATCGTGGGGAAACTCCACCACTGCGGCAAATCGCCGCTCACCGTACAACGCTCCGGTGCGATCTCATGGTAGCAGGAAAAGAGCGAATGTCGCAACCCCGTGCAGGTTACTGCAGTCGCTCTTTCCATGTGATTGTGGAGTAACCTCCACAACCACAATCACTGTGCGATAAGTCCCCTCTTTGAGGAGTAGAGGGGCGAGTCCTCAGAAGACACAGTAGTTTCAGGAAGTTCCTAAGACATATTCGGGCGGGAGCGGAATGCCCGGAGCGCACCACACTGTGGCGTGGAGCACACTGTGGCGTGGAGCACACTGTGGCTGTCGGTCCCGCTAGCTCTTCTCTTGTTTGATCGTCGGTGTCGGGAAAGTTGTCTCAATAACAGTATATTGTCCTACATGGATTGTGGTCTTTTATCCCGTCTAATTTTTCAAGAATCTTTGTTAGTTTTCAAAACACTTTTCAATTTAATAAAAAGAGCAGACTTACGACAATCTCTAGTCGGGATGCAAGTCCCATTTGCAACGCGTTTGTAGTTGAACCTGCATTTACAAGCCGGGACGCACGGGTCCGCCTGGGCACACCAAGCTTCTTCATCATCGGCTGATTGAGGGCAGTTATCGCTGTTGCAAGTCGGTGGGCAATCATCCAGAACTTCGTTTTCACCACAAGTTGGTTGAGGGTCTCAGAAAAAATATTTATAAATATACTAAGAACGCTAACATCTTACTACTTTTAAAGTACCTTAAAAAAAAACAATTACTGCACTGTTCTTCAGGTACGCAGTCGCCATTTTCATTTCGTAAGTAATTCTCTTTGCACACGCATGCTTCCTCACAGGACCCATCCGCGATCATTGGACAAGACACAGGTTTGCCCTTTTCTGTACATAGTTGTGCTCTACACGTAGCTTGGGCACAAGTAGACCACTCTTCATTGGCAGAACAATTCAAGGCTGAAAAAAAATGGTCGTGTCAGATGGGCCAAAAGTGAAAAGAAATAGTTTTTTAGGATCTGTACTGAATGAGTGCTAATTTTTTTTTAAAAAAGTGGGATGTGAGGGAGAACGAGGGAAAAAAAGGGAAAACTTAGCGTTGCTATTACAAATCAATAAGGCGCAAGGGGAACTGTGTAACCCCGAATTTAACGCGAGCGAAGCCGCGGGCAAAAGCTAGTTAACAATAATTTGCTATTTGCATGCGCGGTTGCTTTGCAAATGGAGAGCCCTGCCCATCGTCAACATTAATATTCTAGACAAAAGACTACACTATTCACAGTTAATTACAGAGTTAACACGCTTAATTAAGTTGCGTCGCTTGTCTCATTGTATCTAAACACCGTCCAAATAAAAAGAAACAAAAATAAAATAATAGAAATTGTAGTATATAAAGGAAACGGACCAAGTCTTTAGTTATATCTTACGACTTGAGTCATGAAGATGTTGTGTTTATTGTTGTTGATCTGCAGTGTTGCGTTGAGTGTCAATGGGCAAATTGGTAAGTGATATCATAATATTTTGTTGTATTATTGTATGGCCTATGTTAGTGGCCGCGTGGCTGATGAGCATAAGGTCCTAGTTTCGATTCCCAGGTCGAGGAAAGTGTTATAGGCTTTTTTGTTAGATTTCTCTCATTTTAGAGTCGTAAATATATTATGTGTCCGTTTGATAACAATAGGCTTGCCCCCTATTAGATGGGGCTTTAACATATATTTCAAATATGTGTGGACATATATTTAACATATTTATGGTTTAAAAAAAAGAAAATATAATATTTCAGATTTCTTTAAGACATTCCTAACTTCTTTCAAAATTTTCAGGTCCTATAAATTGTACTCGCCCGAATGAGGAATATCAATGTGGGAGTGCTTGCCAAACTAGGTGTGCAACTCTTGGACAGCAATGCCCCATCATGAATGTTCGCTGTAACGATGCATGCTACTGCAGAGAAGGATACGCAAGGAACAGATCAGGAACTTGCATCCCTATTGAGGAATGTCCAAGGTATGTTTCTAATTATTTATTTTATACTTTATGAGTATGATGACCTTTAAGCTAGACCACCTACTACCATCCTATAATATGGTTAGTGGTATTTTGACATACCCGCTTTGTGTTTGGATTTTTACGACCAATGTTGTATAAAATCTGGTTCATCAAACCTATCAGATAGATGTGTTGCTGGGGAGTTTGTTCCACCACTTCTTCTTCCCAGGTAAAAAACTAGGATGTTGCAAAGGGTGGGTGTTTTGAGGGACTTGATCATCAGCCTAGTCTGAATAAATGTTTTTTTTATGTAACCCACTTGAGAGGGCATTATAGAGCCGCACACCAAAGCTCTCGAAAACCTCGAACCAATAAATCATCAAATGCATTAGCTATGGCTGAAATCGGCTGGATAGCATCATCGATTTATGACCATGAAAGCACAGAGGCGGACTTAATGTCAGAGGCATTCTCTGCGACATGGCGTAGGTTAGATACCTATCTATTCAGTGTAAATAGGAAGGAGCACACCTTTTTAGACACCACCAAGGGCACCGCGGATTTACGTCGAAGACCGATATTTTGTTGGCTTTGTAGACTTACTGGCTTGAACACTTAGTTTCCCAAAAACCCTGGGTCCTGGTACCCCACACCACTTTGTAACTTAGGTATCATGCCACTGAAAGTAGAAAATGATCCACACTTTTTTTTTGCAGAAACTGAACCCCATGAATTGGTGCAGGGTGTTTTGGAATTCGACATTTGTGAATAAAAAATAAATACGTTAAAATAACTTTTTTTTTAACATTCATTGCGGTACAGACAATTAAGCATGTGACAGTTAAGCATGTACATACTCATGTGCAAGAAAAAACTTTGAAAATTAACCCGTTTACTAATCAGTAAGTTAGGTTCTATAGTATTGTTGGGGGGTCGGGGGGTAATTTAAAACAAGAATAAGATAACGTAAAATTATTTAACGAAAACATTTTTCAATTAAGTTCAGTGACAACACAGTCTACAAAAAATACTGTCAACATGCAACACACTTTAAAATTTACTTAAGTTGATAATTAAACCAATGATAAGAATGTGGTTAGAAAAATAATTAATCCTGTTTATTATGTGTGCTAACGAATTACTAAATTCAGGTTGAGGTCGTGTTTCAAATTATGGAGGAAATAACACAGGATTGGGTTTGTGTTTTGGAATTATAGAAATAGTCGAACTAAATCATCATCTGCCTAGCCTTTTCCCAACTATGTATGTTGGGGTCGGCTTCCAGTCTAAACGGATGCAGCTGAATATCAGTATTTTACATGGAGCGACTGCCTATCTGACCTCCACAACCCAGTTAGTACTGGGTAATACGATACCCCTTGGTAAGACTGGTTGTCAGACTTTCGGGACACTGACTACTTGTAACGACTGTCAAAGATCTACAAATGACAGCCGGGACCAACGGCTTAACGTGTCAGTTGCCTCTATACAAATACTAAAAAACAGTAAATAAATATTTATGCGGGCTCCAAAAAACAAACATGATTTTTAACCGACGAAAAAAAAAGAGGAGGTTCTCAATTCGACATGTATATTTTTTTTTTTATGTATGACCACGCATAACTTTTTACTGAGACGTGCGATTTTAAAAATTCTTTTTTTATTGGAAAGAGTATATTTCAAAGTTGGTCCCATTTTAATTTGAAAAACAAAATCGTCCCCTAAGGGTGGGAAAATAGAGGGTGATTGATTTTTTTCATACTGAATTTTCAATTGTGAACTGATTTTGTTTAAATTTGGCAAATATATGTAGTTCTGATGACAATTCGACGTTCGTAAAGATCTGATGATGGATGATGGAGACGGAAAACATTTGCAACTTGCTAGAGGTCCTCAACAGTTTAAAGTAGTGACATATCGTGTTACAACTCATTTCATGCACGTTGAAGAGAACTTTAGATCTTGCTGGAGGATGGCGCTGTCATTGAAGGTCTGACGATGGAGACGGAATGCAATTGCAAGAGGTCCACATGGATTTACAGTAGCCATTCTGTGTTTGGGCTCCTTTTATATACCTTAAAGAGAACTTTGAGCCAAGCTGGATAATTACTGTCACGGATGATCTAACGATGGAGACGGAAGGTATTTGCAAGAGGTTCTGAACAGTTTACAGCAGTTGTATTGAGTTTAGGCTCATTTCTTGTACCTCGATGAGAACTGTTGACCTTGCCGGATTATGGTTTTCATCGAAACTCTGGCGGTGGAAACGGAAGACAATTACAAGAGGTCCCGAACAGTATAAAGCCACTTGGGCTCATTTCTTGAACTTTATAGCCCCGGTTCAGTCTATGGTCCGAAGCGAGAGGGAATAGGAAGCGGTTACCTCCTTAAAGAGATGTCAGCAAAGCAGAGAGGCTTGCCAGGTCTAGCAAAGAGCACGGTATCTCTTTCGAACAACTAGAAACCCCTGAACATAAAGGGCAATAGAAGGAACATGGTTGGGTTTTTGTCAGTACAAGTCTGATGCTCCCCGAAGGTTATTTGATGATTTCCCATCTGCAAAAAAAGGGTTCCAGCGACGGACGGATGCCCTTATTTGATAAAACATATTGTCTTTTAGAGATTACGGCAACAATTAAATTTCTGTATATGTGCAGGGCATAGTTAACCTTTCAGTCTCTGCACTTCAGTCAGCGCGCCCATCATACAGTTAGAATAACACCTTATTTGGTTCTAAATCTGATAATGTTGCTTAAACTTTCAGTCCCAGGTCAATTCATGCTTTATCGAGGGCCGACTCTTGCAGTTTATGTACCCTGACAGCCCAGCTTAGAATTACCGGCAACATCATGCGTTAAAAAACATTTTAAGTACTTATTTTTTTAGAAATTACAATCAATAGAGGTCTAGCAACACAGACATCGCTTTCACTTTATTTCGTTTGCTTTCATCGGTACCACAATTCTTTAGATTTTTGGTAGGTACAACAATATCTGGAGGTATCCCAAGGACGCGTTGGTGTTTCGAATTCATGGTAGTCATCTTAGCACTTGTCAAACTGTTTGACGGTGGGGAACAGTCTTATCGGAGCACCATCCTCGAGTCGAGTTAAGCAGAAAACCAAAAAGAGATAAATAAAAACTTTTTAACAAAAAATTGAACCGACGAAAAGTGAAAAATAAAAACCTTTTAGTCTAGGTAAGCTCCAAAGTTAAAGTAGGTATAAAATTAATTTTGAGGCGGCGCCAACATGTAATGATCGAGGATCAATAAAGCTGACTATATTTCCCGTTTAACCTTATTAGTTTTCTTGCTTGTTTGGCGCCGACTTGAAATTAATTTCATACCTACTTTAACTTTGGAGCTTACCTAGACTAAAAGGTTTTTATTTTTCACTTTTCGTCGGTTCAATTTTTTGTTAAAAAGTTTTTATTCTCTAAGTCTTGCGACATAAACATGTTTATGTCGCAAGTTTTTACGGAACCCTCGGTGCACGAGTCTGATTCGAATAGACAGTTTTAAGGGTACTGTACCTCAAAATCCAAAAACGTAACCCTTATAGGATCACTTTGTGGTCCGTCTGTCTGTCTGTCAAGTTATTTCGGGATTGTATTAAAACCAAATACTCCAATCTGTTGTCCCTGCTATAAAAATAAATCCTCTAAGTCTACTCAGTTAAAACATAATATGGCCGTTTATGTCGCAAGTTTGTACGGACCCTTCGGTGTGCGAGTCCGACTCGCACTTGGCCGATATTTTTTTATTAATTTACCTAATTGGCCACTAAAACTAATAATGAATTATAACAAACAAATTGAAAGTTATCAGCAAATTTATAATTTTATACTGAGTTTTAGAGCAGCCAGTGTCATCACGTGTATTCAATTGTTGGTTAGTCAAATAAAAACATTGTTGTAGATTTGTAGAACATTGACACAGACGATGAACTCGAAGATGGGCTGATCGCGCTTACTTTAATACTTAAAAACTCGCTGTACATTACATTAGATGGAAATTTTCACAAGAGTGAACAAAAGCAGATGTAAAACAGTTACTGTTTTTTAGCTTCTATGTATAATATTTAAGGTCAGGCCGCGGATGGGTGAACGTCTTTTACAAACTAAGGTACCTACGTGCCTCAGAATGCACGTTTAAAGTTCTTCAATTGTTACTCTAAAAATAACAACATAATTAAGAAAAGGTTAGGCCTATGATGATGCTCATGTAGCAGTCTTCTCACCTCCACACTCCTTGTAGGAAACACAAACTCCTTCATCATTTCGGTAGAAGTTCTTCTGGCACACGCAGCCTCTCTTACAGGAAGCTTTGTCTATTTTAGAATAGGTTTCCATGGCAACACCGCGGTTTGAGCAGTTCTGCGGACGGCCTGTTTGTTGTATGCAGGAGGAATACTCCTCGTTGGCGGGGCAGAGATCAGCTGCAAGATTAATGAGCAATTTGACATTTAAATAACATCAGGAACAAGTTTTTCCACGACCATGATATGGCCCACGTGAAGGTCACCGATGAAAAGGCCATCCGTGAAAAGATATCAGACATGGTTAGGTCGACAGATAGACATAATAGTGACTTTCGCATTTATATAACCAGAAATAAAGTAGAAATTAATACAAATTCATAGTAGAAATAGGTACTCACGGCATTCTGCAAAAGGCACACAACTGCCATTTACTCTGCCATATCCATCTTTGCACTGGCACTTCGGCTTACATTGCAGGACGACGCCTATTCTAAACGGGCATCGACCTTCAAGTCTAGGTTTGCCACATTCATCGGATGGACAAAATGGAGGGCAGGACACATATTCTTCGTTAGGCTTAGCACTGCAGTCGAAAGCAGCTGAAAGAGTGATTGAGGTTTGATATAAAAGATTCTAGATAAATAAGATTAACAACATTCAAATTTTCATTCAACTGTTAGGCTACAAAGCGTGATTCTAATATCTATACCAATATTATATAAAAGGAAAGAATTTTTGTTTTATTTTTCGAACAGGCTCCAGAACTACTGGACCGATTTTAACCAATATCCTCACTAATGGGAAGCTCATTATCAGGCAGTAACATAGACTATACAACATCAAAATCAAAATCATTTATTTCAAGTAGGCCAGTTACAGGCACTTTTGAACTGTCGAAACATTGACAACAATAAAAAAACCGGCCAAGAGCGTGTCGGGCCACGCTCAGTGTAGGGTTCCGTAGTTTATTTTTTTGTTTGAAAAAAGATACGTTCAGGATAATAAAATATGTAAACGAAGTTAAAAAAAATGCTTGCTACGATTATACTACAAAAATTATTTTGTACAACTTTTTGTCTTTTTTGTACAAAAACTGTTGTCTCAATCAAGTTCAAAATGATTTTCATAGAAAGTCCTTATAAAGTTCTACTTTTCAGATTTTTTTCATATTTTCTAAATTTGTGGTTCAAAAGTTAGAGGGGGGGGACACATTGTTTTTTACTTTTGGAGCGATTATTTCCGAAATTATTGACATTATCAAAAAATGATTTTAGTAAACCCCTATTCATTTTTAAATACCTTTCCAACAATATATCACACGTTAGGGTTGAAATTAAAAAAAAAAACACTTCCCACTTTACATATAGGGTGGCTACCCTAATAAAACATTTTTTTCCAATTTTTATTTTACCACTTTGTCGGCGTGATTGATATACATATTGGTACCAAATTTCAGCTTTCTAGTGCTAACGGTCACAGAGATTAAGCGAGGACGGACGGACGGACGGACAGACAGACATGGCGAAACTATAAGGGTTCCTAGTTGACTACGGAACCCTAAAAATGAAGCTACAGTCCCAGTCACAAGGCATAATAACTGTGAAAGTACTGTAGTTGCCCATTCCAAAGCGTAGATCTCTATGGAGAAGAATGGGCAAGAAACTCCATGGACACTCTTTTAAATCAGAATATTGTTACAAAACCTTGGTTACATCATTCGTGTTAATGTGGTAAACTATGTGAGAACGATGTAGCAAGACGTGCACATTAAAAGTGTCCATAGTAAAAGAAAAATAATTTCAAAAATACATAATTAAATTAAAAAAGCTGTGGCAACTGAGAGATGACCAGTCACAACTGACAGCGCCCGTTCACGAACATGACGCATAGATCAGCACCATTCAACTCAACCATTTTGAAGGGAACTAAATGATCCGACACATGCGCCACCATCAGCGAGACATTTGAGTGAGCATGACTTGCTTTCAACCGCCAGAGCAAATTAGTCAAGAAAACAACATCACGCTACTACCCTCGGGAGTGGGGCAGGAACTTCAGACGCATGTGAAAGCGCGCAGCACAGCTAGCAGTAGCAGTTAATTTATATATCAAATATAAATATTAACACTGTAAAATATCGTACAGAGTATTGGCATTAAGATCGTAGCCTAAAGCACCAGGGCCATTGCTGTCAGGGAATCGATTGTATTGATATTTTCCTGTTCAAGAAACACAAAATAGATGTAGGTCCGTGCCAGTTAATGAGATACATATTTGATCGCTAAATGTTTACATAATACATTTTTTTTACTCCTTCTTTTGCCCTTTATGTTCCAGAGCCGCAGTATCTCTTTCGAACAGCACGCAACCCAGGTACACAACACTAACAAGCAGTTCTATTCCAGCTTTTCTCAGAACCAGCTTTTTTCGATGGCAGAACAATTTCCTTATTCGCAATAAATTACAACGTCATAAATGAATTTTCGTCTTATTTATTGATATTTGTCAATACAACAGGAATGGATTACTTACGACAATCCCTAGTCGGGATGCAAGTCCCATTTGCAGCGCGTTTGTAATTGAACCTGCATTTACAAGCCGGGACGCACGGGTCCGCCTGGGCACACCACGCTTCTTCATCATCAGCTGATTGAGGGCAGTTATCGCTGTTGCAAGTCGGTGGACAATCATCCTGAACTTCGTTTTCACCACAAGTTAGTTGAGGTACTAAAAGTAAATGAGTGAAAATACATAATTTTGTACAAATCTAATAAGGTAGTTTCCTGGGTCAGAGTTACGTGTGACGTCACTTGTTGCGAAAAAATGCAGCAACACGTGACGTTTCATGTAACTTTAATGGGCTATATCTTTGTAATTTTTGATCTAATTTACAAAAAAATTATACGTGTCCCTTATTTCTAAAAGACGGACTCATATTTTTTTTTTGGAAACTAGCCTATTGCATCGTTTTCCATCTTTAGTCATAGTTTGTCTTAACATAGGACGTTAACATGTTACAAAAAAAAGCATTTTACCACACTGGTCTTCAGGTACGCAGACTCCATTTTCATTTCGTAAGTAATTCTCTTTGCACACACATGCTTCCTCACAGGACCCATCCGCGATTATTGGACAAGCCACAGGTTTGCCCTTTTCTGTACAAAGTTGTGCTCTACACGTAGCTTGGGCACATGTGGACCACTCTTCGTTGGCAGAACAGTTAGGGGCTGAAAAAATTAAGATCGTGTCAAACAGGTAAGAAAGTGTAAAGAGAAACGGTAAAACATCCTCTTGACCATGCTTCTTTTCGAGTTGAACTCTTTGTTTTTGTCCTAATGATGATAATATGAAGTATGTTTTATGTTATAAAATATTAACTACTTGACTACACTGAGTCGATCGATTATAATGCTAATTATGTCGTAAGTTAGCTAGGAATCTTGAAAAAAGAAATTAAGTTTCCTTCTTTACAAACGCATCCATCTTCGCACCATCCTTATCTGTTGGAAGTATATATCATCAGAGCATATTATTGTAAAATATACTATTATTATTAAATATTAACCACCAATCAAATTTTAAAAGGTTTGCCAATGTTTTCCTGATCTAAAACGTAATAGCCTTCCACCCTTATCACTTCATAAACTTACGTTCACATTGACCCTCCGGTACGCAGGTTCCATTTGCTGCTCTTAAGAAATTTTCCTTACATATGCAGCCGCTGTCACACTTTTCTCTAGGAACATCGGGACATGGAACATCTTGTCCTTTCTGTGAGCAGTTCTTGGCTCTGCACACACCTTGCATGCACGGGACGTACTCTTCGTTGGCCGAGATGCAAGATGGCTGCAAAGCTGCAAAAAAACCATAAAGAAACCTGAAATATTTCGCTGAAACGTCCGCCTTACATAACTTTCTAGTGTTTTGTTTAGGAAGCAGTGGCTGAATCAACTCAACATCAATACAAAACCAAGTCTTCTAACTTTGACTTCCTTTTGTACGTTCGTATGAGTACTACTCATTTTTGCTCTCGTGTACGAGATCAAAACTTTGGGGTTAAAAAGCGAAACACGTGTCGAGTCATGTTTGTACATGGCATGCCAATTTTTACATTTCCCTACTGCATCCTGCATCCGCTTCGCAAAATGAAAATGAAGCATTTTGTACAATATTTTGTTATGGGTAAATTAACACTTGAAACGGGATATTTACCATGTTTGTTATTTGTTTCGAGTTTCCGATTTTTCGCCGATGTTCATCTGTGATCATGGCGTTTGCAACATCGCCAAAATATCGGAAACTCGAAACAAATAACAAACATGGTAAATATCCCGGTTCAAGTGTTAATTATAATGTTGGTAACCATGTCAGTTTAAAGGCTTATTTTTTGTAATGGGTTTTCGCAAAATAGTCTTTGATTCCATAACTTATTTTGCATTGTTGGTAAATTATGTGTAAAAACCTTATCGACTAGTCTACTTACGTTCACATTTGTCTACTGAAACACAGACGCCATCTTGATTTCGGAGATAACCCTCTTCACAAACGCATCCTTTTTGGCAATACTGTGGATCAATTCGGACACACGGTATTGACTGATCTTTTTGGGCACAGTTTAAGGCTCTGCATTCACCTTCCAAGCATTCCGAATATCTTTCATTCGCAGGACAAACTCCAGCTGAGAAAGTAATATAATGCAGTTGAAATGATAAAAATATTTAAATTGATATGATTAGAAGATGTTCTGTGTGAGAGGTAGCTTGGCTGGAAGACTAAGAAAGAAGTATAGAAGAAGAAATCATGCTAAACTTTGGCCTGCATCACAATAAATTTAAATAAAAAAAAATGACAATTAGACAAATGCTCCATGGTACTGGTATTCAGCTGCATCCGTTTAGTTTTGAAGCTGACCCTTACCTAGATGGGAAACGGCTGGGCAAATGTGTGTATGTCTGCTATTTTGGCTCTATAATTCCTCACTTATTGAAACACTTTTTACTTACGACATTGTCCATAAGGCACACAAATCCCGTCTAACCTCCAGAATCCCTTAATGCATCTACATTTGGGGTTGCAAGGCAGTATGATTCCTATGTTTCCGAACCGGGGCGGACATTCTCCAGACGGTGAGGATTGACTACAGTCATCAGTAGGACAGAGAGGTGGACATGCATTAAATTCTTCGTTAGTTTTGCATGCAAATGGAGCTGTAGAAGGTAAAAATTAATATGAATATAAAATGATAAATACACCTAGAAACAATAATTTTACCATCGGATTTTAAACTTTTAGCTTAGCTCTGAACGTTGAAAATCCAAAAGTAAGATTTTTAACATGCTTGGATGTATTTTTTGGGATCTCCACACCGAGAGCACAAAAGCCGTGCGATATTGCGTTAAAAAACATGCTTGTAAAATTATAGTTCAGCTCATCAGCTGCCAACATGCTGTTAGACTGCTAGCCAACCAGAACTTGGTTGGAAATAATGTTAACTTACGGCATTCCCTGGTAGGTATACAAGACCCGTTGGAAGCACGGCGATAGTTGAAGCCGCACTTGCACTTAGGAGGCGGGCAAACGGTAGGCGTGGCACAAAATGCAGACTCAGAGGTGTCCTCAGTTGGACAGTAGTCCGAGTTACAGTCTGCTGGGCAGTTGTCTAGTATCTCGTTGGCACCACACGTGGGCGGACCTGGTAACCAAATAAATGGATTTTAAGGTTTTAATAAAGAGGAAAACAATTCTTTTAAGAAAACATTATTTTACGATGAAATAATTGTATAGAGGTTTTATTTTAGTATGGCAAAAATTTGTGGTCATGGACATGGCAGAATTAGACTTATTTATTTTAAAAATCGTAGATTTCCTACACAAAGTCTTTACCAAATTAGTAGTTTGCTCTTGGTGCGAAAACTATATATTATTAATATTGTTTTAGAAAAAACACATAAAACTCCTCTCAAGAAAACAATCTACAAAAGGACAAAATATTTAATAGCAGAAGTTCCTTACACTAAAACTAAGTTCGCACGGGTACAGTTCACCAGACGTACAGCTGCATGTTGTCATGGGTTTTCGCAAAGTAGTGCTTGATTCCATAACTTATCTTGCATTGTTGGTAAATTTGTGGTAAAACCTTATCGACCAGTCTACTTACGTTCACATTTGTCTACTGGAACACAGACGCCATCTTGATTTCGGAGATAACCCTCTTCACAAACGCATCCTTTTTGGCAATACTGTGGATCAATTCGGACACACGGTATTGACTGATCTTTTTGGGTACAGTTTAAGGCTCTGCATTCACCTTGCAAGCATTCCGAATATCTTTCGTTCGCAGGGCAAACTCCAGCTGAGAAAGTAATATAATGCAGTTGAAATGATAAAAATATTTGAATTGATATGATTAGAAGATTTTAGAATTCCTATATTTGGTAATTTCAATTGCTTCTCTTATCAGTCTAGGAATAGTCATTATTTCAATAATAAATAAATAAATAATAATGACTCTCAAAAGTCGGCGATAGCTCAACGTCTTTTGGAAGCAGGATCGAACCACTGGATTGAGTTACGTAACCCCCAGGTCATCTCGACAGAACGCCACTATATTCCTAGACTGGTAAGACAAGCAATAATAATTGAGAAAAAAATCAAAATAAAAAAAATTAAAATCATTTATTTCAATTAGACCATTACAGGCACTTTTGAATGTCAAAAAAATACAGATTAGCAAATATAGGAATTTCAACCGAGATGGGTTTCAACTATCAAGAGCCTGGAATCCAGTGGTTCAATTGTGAAAAACCCAAAAAGTAGTGAAAAAAGATCGCGACTTGATACAGTGAGTTTTGTGTGTCGAGGGCAAAATCCGTTTGAGTGTCAAGAACAGAATCGACTTGTGAGTAACGGTGTTAGTGGTACCGAACGCAAAATTTCAGAAAACGTCTAAATTTAGGGTAAAACCTTATCGACCAGTCTACTTACGTTCACATTTGTCTACAGGAACACAGACGCCATCTTGATTTCGGAGATAACCCTCTTCACAAACGCATCCTTTTTTGCAATACTGTGGATCAATTCGGACACACGGTATTGACTGATCTTTTTGGGAACAGTTTAAGGCTCTGCATTCACCTTGCAAGCATTCCGAATATCTTTCGTTCGCAGGGCAAACTCCAGCTGAGAAAGTAATATAATGCAGTTGAAATGATAAAAATATTTGAATTGATATGATTAGAAGATGTTCTGTGTGAGAGGTAGCTTGGCTGGAAGACTAAGAAAGAAGTATAGAAGAAAAAATCATGCTAAACTTTGGATAAATTTAAATAAAAAATAAATAATTATGTCAAATAGACAAATGCTCCATGGTACTGGTATTCAGCTGCCATCCGATTAGATTTGAAGCTGACCCTTAGCTATGTAGGAAACGGCTAGAATGTCTGTATGTTTGCTATTTAGACTCTTTAGTTCCTCACTTATTGAAACACTTTTTACTTACGACATTGTCCATAAGACACACACATCCCGTCTAACCTCCAGAATCCCTTAATGCATCTACATTTGGGGTTGCAAGGCAGTATAATTCCTATGTGTCCGAACTGAGGCGGACATTCTCCAGATGGAGAGGCTTGACTACAGTCATCAGTAGGACAGAGAGGTGGACATGCATTAAATTCTTCGTTAGTTTTGCATGCAAAGGGAGCTGTAGAAGGTAAAAAAGTATATGAAAATAAAATGATACGTAACAACAACTAGAAGCAGTAATTTTGCTATCGGATTTTGAACTTTTAGCTTAGCTGTGAACGTTGAAAATCCAAAAGCGTGATTTTTACAATGCTCGCATTTTTGTTCACCAAGAGCAGAAAAACGGCGCGATATCGGGTTAAAAAACATGCTTGTAAAATTATAGTTCACCTGCCAACATGCTGTTAGACTGCTAGCCGACCAGAACTTGGTTGGAAATAATGTTAACTTACGGCATTCCCTGGTAGGTATACAAGACCCATTGGAAGCACGGCGATAGTTGAAGCCGCACTTGCACTTGGGAGGCGGGCAAACGGTAGGCGTGGCACAAAATGCAGACTCAGAGGTTTCCTCAGTTGGACAGTAGTCCGAGTTACAGTCTGCTGGGCAGTTGTCTAGTATTTCGTTGGCACCACACGTGAGCGGACCTGGTAATGATATAAAGAGATTTTTAGGTTTAAAAAAATGAAACACAATGCTATTAAGTTTATGTATAAGGGCGCGTTCACACGACACGCGCACGCTCAGCGCATGCTCAGCGCACGCCACCCGCGTCCAACTCGCAATGAAATTTGTTAGATAAGAATTTGAGTCTTATAATCCATCAATAGATCTCAAATTGCATTTAACGAGGTCTACACGCGCACGCCCCGCGCCCGCCCCGCTCCCGCCTCGTGCCTACCCTGCGCTCGCCCTGCCCGCGCTCAGGAAGCCACTATACCTAGTGAACGAAGTAGTCCAGTCACTAGTAGTATAAGAGAGCGCGAGGCGTGTGCGAGGCGGATGCCGCGCGTGTGCGGGATTAAGGTGGGCAAAACGCGTGCGCGGGTGCTGTGCGTGATCCGCGCGTGTCATCTGAATACGCCCTTATGCTATGTCGACAGCGCGTTCATGTTCCGCGCTCGCCTCAAAGAGATAACAGCAAAGCAGAGGGGAATACCGGGGTTGCGGGTTGTTCAAAAGAGATAAAGCGGCCCAGAATACAAATGACAAAATAAAGAACATGGATTCGTTTTAGTCTTTTTAAATTCTAAGAAATTATTTGGTGATATCTCATTAAAAAAGAAAGAATAATGTTTATGTGCCATCAAAACATTTCAAATGATAATTAACTGGAAAACATTATTTTACGATTAATTAATGTTTTGTTTCAGTATGGTAAAAGTCGGTGGTCATGGACCCACCTATAGTTATTGACGGAATCATATCAAAAATCTAGTTGACGCTGTCTGTATCCCAAGGGCTGGCTTTTACTTTGGCGGCTATGTGGTGCCATACAACATGGCAACGCCGCCAGTCTCTTGGGCAAATAACTCACTGACAGCGTTGAGGATTCTTTTTTTTTTTTTTTAATCTTTTGATTTTTGGGACATTTACCGCAATGCGTATGTCAGTCCCATCGTAACCTAAATACATGTGTGTGTGCATATCAGGGTCATGAACAGACTCTTCGCATCATCGCCATTTGGCCTAGATAAAATGTTGTGGAAAGTGCCTACTTCAAATCTGTTCAACCTCAAGACCTAAACAGTTCATTTCTCTCAGACTCATACCGAACACATTCCATCAGTAAGTGGTGTAAATCTTCAACAATTCCACACTGTACACAGTTGGGCGAGTTCGTGAGGATTCTTTTCACTCAAAACTAACTCTCCACCTTAAAGTTTGATCAGTATATTAACGTTTATCACTTACATAGCTCTGCGGGTATACAGGTGCCATTTTCTGCCCTCAAGTAGTTCTCCTTACAGATGCATGCTTCCTTACATGAAGATTTGTCCGATGTTGATGTGTACGTAGAAGATGGCTCTGCTTTCTCCGAACAATATTGTGCTTTTTGGATGGGTTTAGCGCAGTTTGAAAATTCTTCATTTTTCGGACATTTGAACACTGGAAAAAATATAAATACATTGTGATACTAGTGAGAAAAGTTTGTCATAACTGTTTTGATTTTACGACAAATTTTGTAAATGCGTATGTTTTTTCCTTTTGACAATGTAAGTGTGTTAGCTTAATCATAGGAAATGATCCTATTATTACCCAAATTTATTTCGATTCTTAGTGTATTTAAGTATTTACCCAAAAAATAATTTAGTACAAATTACGATTAAACTTTAATAAGTTTATTTTTGTGTTCGAGTTCTAAATACATACCTATCGATTAATTAATTTGTCAACACATACTATGTTATCGATACCTTAGCTAACATTGCGCTAACTAGTGAACTGAAAATTAAGAGGTTCCATTTTAAAAAAATAATCTAAATGAAACAATTATGCATCTTGCATAAAACAAGTACTTAAACGTTTTCATATCTTAAAATTGTATTACAGTATAACATTTTTTTTCGAATGGAAAATCATCAAATATCTTCTCCCACTCTGGGCGGACCGGAAGGGAGTGTCAGACTTTTACTGACTTAAACCCACCCATGTTCCTTTTTTGTATTGTGATTCTCAATTATTTTCTGATTTCTATTTTTTTTCCATCTTAGCAAGTTATGGCTGTGGCTGTCCCCTCTGCATCAGTATAACCATTACATCTTGAATGAAACCCCACATTTAATACATTTCAAACTCAAACTTAACTAGGCTCATTCAAGGTCAAAGAATTATTATTGCATTAGATGTATATTTTTAATATTTTTTTTTATATTAAATGGGCATAAACTTGACCTCAATCTTGTCCTGAGGACAGAGTAGAGATCGACGATATTTTATAATTAATAATAAAGCAGTGATTCGTATTCATAATGCTATAAAGTGTGTTGAAAATCTCTAAAATACGTTTGTGTTTTGAAATTTTCTGCAGTTGAGAAACTTAAAATCAGTAAAGGAGGTATAATCTCGTATAAACAAGGAAATACAGAAATACAGGTAAAGATCGGTAGAAAACGAACTTGTGAAATACAACTTGTGATCTACGTTTTTGGTGAAATAGAATGGAATAATATTTATTTATGTAAAAACATGGTACATAAGGTCTTATAATTAGAGTTGTGAAATACATGGCATACAAATATTAAAGCATATTAATGGGTAACATTTTGAAATGAAACATTTATACTAAATCTTTATATTAATAGGTACTTATGAGTAGTTACTCATAGCCAACTAGTTAGCTGGCTATACAAAAAAGTATCATTTGTGTTATTCCAGACTATAATTGACCTTTGTGCCAAATTTCATCAAGATCCGTTTTGACGGGAAAGAGTTATATATATCCATACATACATCCATCTATCATCACAAACATTCGCATTTATAATATTAATAGGATAAAAAACAAGTTAAAATAGTTTTAAAACTTCGTAACCATATCTATCAGAACTTACTTTTTATCAAAAAAATCTGCAACCATGATTTCAAATGTTCTAAAAGTAGCCACTTAATTCCTTTGGTATGTTGTTATAATTTTTTGTAGAAGTAATATATACACGAAGAAACGGTGTAGTGGTAGTTCGATATGCGAAAATGGGAGATCACGACTAAACATTTTGTAGTTAGTACAATTCTGAACTAAAGTCTAAATTATCGAATTTCAAATTCAGCTTCAAGCTTTAATTATAATACAAAACACTGAATGTTAAAATATACTTTGACTTTGACTTTTAAATCTGAATATACAGACACGCGATTTACAAAAAAATATATTAATATCTTTTAGAAGCATTATTATCCTGATGTATTCTACTTAAGCAAAATTTTACATTTTTAAAATATTTATAAAAAAAAAACTAAAAATATTTGAAATCGTAGCAAGTTCCAAGCTACCCGGCGGCGGTGCCCAGGGCTCCAGCGTAGCTATTCACAAACAATCCAATCGTAACTGTAATCGACAATCGGCACTAGTCTATGTTCTCGTAATCCTATCGTCAAAGCGGCAAAACTCTATTCACAGATCGGTGTGGAGTTTCTTTTTTTTAAAACATTGCAATGTATGTTTGTTTTGTTGTGGTTAAAAATTTAAAGTGATAAATTTATTATTTCACTAGGTATTTGTTTGTTTTCCGTATGATTGACGTCTTCATATCGTAACACGGTTGTGCAGACATGACAAAATTGGCCGATTACGGATGTGAATAGCGTTTGGAGGACGATTTTGATTATACTCACGGCACGATTGCAATCGAGTGGTTGTGAATAGCTATGCAGAGAGAGAAATCTCCTAACAATACGAGTTTTATCCAGGAGAGCAGCGTAACGTGGCACTTTCTGAATCCAGCTTCCTAACGAGAGCCTCCTCTGATGTGGGGCAAGTAAGCCATTGGCTGAAAAATTCACACCCCACATGTCGACATGTCGACAACCTCGCGAGCCAACTCAAAACACTTGATTTGCTAAGAAGCATTATCTTTATTGTACTTTTTTTTGTAAAGCAATTTAACATTAATGACGTAATTTAGTATGTTTAAATAAATAGTGAATAATACGGATTTGTTTGAATAATTTTGTTGGTCTAAATACTGTTCATTGCTTATTTATGTACCACCTGTGTAAATGTTATAAACATAATCATGTTATCATAACAAAAGTAAAAATTATACCAGACAATGCCTCGGCTGACGTGCTTTACTTCTGGGTTTGCAATAAGCATAAAAGGCAATGTATTTTCTTAAAAAAAATTAAGAATGTTAGATTTTCAAAAAAAAAAAATTGGCTTAATCAGAAAGAGATTGTAATAAATATTTTTTTTAAGTGAATAAAATGAACTTGCCTTGAACATCTTACTTAGAATGTTATATAACATAAGTAAATTTTTCTTTAGTCTTAATTACTTATTTAATTATTCATCAAACATTCAAATCAAATCAAATCAAAATCATTTATTTCAAGTAGGCTAGTTACAGGCACTTTTGAACATTTGGATTGTGCTCACTTTTTATAATTCTGCCTTATGTGTTTGTTTGTTTATATGTTTTCCCAAAACTTAACTGATTTAAATATATCGACAGTTAACCAAAGTGACGTCATCAGTCCACCACGTGTTGACACTAACGACCTTCCGTAGTTATGTGCAAAAAACCGGTAATACAGAGGTCACGGGTTTCCATACTTATCTTATTTTTATTATTTACTAGCTTTTGCCCGCGGCTTCGCTCGCGTTAAATTCGGTAGCGCCTTATTGATTTGTAATAGCAACGCTAAGTTTTCCCGTTTCTTTCCTCTTTCTCCCTCATATCCCACTCTTTTAAAAAAAATAATAGCCTATGTCCGTCTCCTGGTTCCCAACTATCTCTACCAAAATTCATCAAAATCGGTTTAGTTATTAAAGCGTGAAGAGGTAACAAACAAACAAACAAACTCACTTTCGCTTTTATAATATTAGTAAGGATAGTAAGGATTTTTTTAACTTCTCCCCACACTAGGAATTTCTCCTGTATCGTGGATGCGTTTACAAACATTTAAACTCACATGCACAAACAGCCTTACTCGGAACAATTATCTGTAGGTCATACAAATATTTGTTCTGTAGGGTTACCGTCACGTCTTAAAAGAGTACTCATTCCAGTGTGGAAAAGAGATGGCGCTAGACACCCTGCATAGCACTGTCTCTTTCCCTCAATAGAATAAGTACGGCTTTAAGATGTCATGGTACATCACGTACACATCCCACCTGTGCGGGGATTGCCCAATTTGCGACACGCAGCGCAGCAGTCGATCACTTAGCCACTGCGCCACCCGTTTTTTTTAAGCAACTGTAGTTTTTCTAAATTCTATGTAGGTATACTTCTATAAACATAACAGCATCACGCCTTGTAATCCCCAAAGGGTAATGCAGAGGTGTCCGTTTCGGCGGCGGCGATCTCTCGCGTCCGGCCCTGGTTCAGTCCATGATCCGGAGCGAGAGGGAATGGGAAACGGTCACCTCCTTTTGCGAAGCAAATTGTAGCGAAGGAGGTGGCCGGGCGTTTGAGGGAGAGAACCTCAAACCAACCCAGCCGCCGCGGGAGAGGCCCTCGGGAGCCGCGAGACGACTCCCGGCCACCGTAGATTCGGGCCTGTGGACGGTGAGCAAGGGGTAGCTCACCGTCCGTCCGTCTATTGACGACATGCCGTGTCGACGGCGCGTTAGTGTTCCACGCGCGCCTCAAAGAGATGTGAGCAAAGCAGAGGGGCCTGCCAGGGCCACCGCTTGCCGGGGTTGCGGATTGTTCGAAAGAGGTACCGCGGCCCCGGAACATAAAGGGCAGTAGAAGGAACATGGAAGGGGTTTAGTCACTACAAGTCTGACACTCCCCCCCGAGTCCGCCCAGAGCGAAGGACGGTATTTGATGATTTCCCACCCAAAAAAAAGAGGTGTCCGTTACAGTACACTCACATTTAGCTAGTTAAGTCCCTTGTAAGGGGGTGGGCAGCCATAAACAGGGCACGTACTCAAACTTTTTTGCTGCTACTGGTAAATTCCTGATGGAAAACCCTAATAACACTTTTCCCGACCCGGGTATCGAACCTAGGACCTCATGCTCAGCAGTCGCGCTAACGACCACTAGACCGACAAGGTTCTTAATTGTTTTCATGGTCCCGTACTTCAAAAGGAACATACGGAACTCTTGATAATTACGTCTGTCTGTCCGTTTGTATGTTAAGACCTTTTTCTCGCGAACGCGTGGAGGTATCGAGTTGAAATGAAAACTATATACTCAACTCTGTGGTCCCTTTGTGCTGTGAAATAATCGACCTAAATCTACGCAGTCAAAAGATATGGCTGTTTATGTTGCAAGTTTGTACGGACTTGGTGCGCGAGTCTTCCTTGCTTTTGGTCGTTTTTTTAATGAAAGTTAACTTAAACCGACTTTAAATAGATTAAAGATACCTATAATTTCACATTACTGTTATCAGTCCTACTAAAAAGTGGATATTTTATGATATAGTAATTACCAGACATTTACGAGTGACTCACGATTCTAACACTATCGTGGCCACACGAGTATAACACCTATCTAATTGGAACCAGTTTTTTCCGCATTATTTTCTTAATACCATACATACATATTAATAAAAAAAAAAAATATATACATGTCGAATTGAGAACCTCCTTTTTTTCGTCGGTTAAAAAGCCATATGACACAATGTTCGCACACCCTAGTCTTCGAAACAGATTATAGTAAAATATTGTAAACATGTGTTTGGTTTTTGGGGTTCCAGAACTTAAAATGAAAAAAAAAACGAAACCCGTATAAGATGACTAGCTGGCGCCCGCGGCTTCGCCCGCGTGATGATCGAAAAAAAGTATCCTATGTGTTATTCCAGACTATAATCTAACTCTGTACCTAATTTCATCAAGATCCTACTAACTTTACTTTATAAAAAAAAAAACTGCAATAAAATATAATTCGATTTAGTTTTATGTAGCGTCTAGTAATTCGTTTTCTTTTAAAAAACATTTTTGAATAATGTACGTGCTGTGCACACTTTTGAAAAAATGGGAGTTCTATGTTAATTCAAAACGAGATGTTCTAATAGATTAACCCCCGAATACTGAAACGTCACTCAAAATTTAAGTACCACTTAAATTTAACAGATACTCAAAAGTGACGTTTGTCAATACAAAATCTAAAGTTTAAGAGCTGCTCAAATGTTAAGCAGCCCTCAAATTTTGAGTGACGTTTCAGTATTCGGGGGTAAGTATTCCTAGAATGAAAACGGAATTCCATAAGCTGCTATCTAATGTGTATCCAGATTTATAACAAAATTTTAACCATATTAAAGGACTTCCAATGGTCCGCTTCAGAATACCATATTTCAGGTGGTTAATTAATAATACCTTTCAAACCAAAAAAGAATTCCGTGAATTTAAATTACCTAAATATAAACCAAAAAATTTCCGGTCTTTATGTTATGAACAAATATGTTAAGTTAGTATTGTTAGAACTTTTGTTAGCATTTTTATCTGTAAATAAATCTTTGAAAGTAAAAGACTTTCGAAGAGACAAAATCACTTTAGATTTTAAATTTATTTATGCTAAGAGTCTCAAAATGTATTAGGCAGTGAATAAGTCGTTAGAATGACTTAAAAGTACTTTCATAGCTTAAAATTGTGGTTAGTTATCGAACTAGCCATTGATTGCAAAGATTTCAAGATGAAACCTCGTAGGTTTCATTTGAGTGGAGTGGAATAATGTTAAGTTACTAACCTCGTCGACATTTGACCGGCTTGGAAGTCGTAGTAAAAGCCTCTGAATAAGCACTAGAAAAAGCTTCGGATGACGTTGATGTCGTACTGGCTGACGATGAACTCGTAGCTGTAGATTGCGTGGTATCAGCTGAAAAAAAAACATCGACTTTTAAAACTTTTAATACCAACATTCCAATTTTAAAATCACTTAATAGTGAATTAAAAAAAACTTCAACGTCAATATATCATCAGCCTTATTGAAACCAAAATAAAGATCACTGTGTTTTTGGCAGAAATACGCTGATTTTCAGCGGGAAAACGGTAAAATGTCTGTATGAAGATTTGACGCATGTCAAACAAAATGTGGGCCTGTAAATCTCAGAATTGTTGCCCTGAAATTGCGACAGGGGTCGCGGCAGACCACGAAAGAGATGGCAGGATTTCTTGTAAGTCTTCCTTAGGAATTACCAAATAGAACAAAACGAAGAACGGGGGGAGATTCTACGACTAGGCTGGTTATAAATCTATTTACATGGTTACAATAAATCGCAAAAAAGAAATGTCACGGACATACAATATTAAGCGGCGTTTGAGATTGATAGGATTATGATGAATGAATAACGTCGACTTTTAAATATTTTGATTAATGAATCAATTAATTATCACAAGACCTTTGACATTTATACGCTAGACACCATTCTGATAACCTTGTTTGATCCACTACATTATAAATACACATGGTTCGACCATACGATCGATAGCGAGCTTGCGAAAAAAACTTAAAGAAAATTAAAAAAAAAAAACAATTTATTATAAGAGTTTATTAATAGTTTTGAGTTAAATGGTAGATTAAAAAAATATATACACTTTATTTAAAAAGTAAGTTTCTTTAAGTTTTATTTTTTAATTATTATTGTATAGCATTTTGTTAAGAAATAAAGTTGTTTTATTTAAGTCCACATAGAAATGTAAACAGACAACGAATATCATAGATAAGGTTAGTTATTTATTAAACATTATGCACAACAATTTAAGAACTAAACATTCCTTAAAATATTGATGAACAAAAAAATATACGAAGCTCTAAAAATATACTTTATAAAAACACAATTAAAACTTTTCCTTTTAACACTACACTAACTAACTTAAACTAGTTCAAGCATGTCCACGCGGAAAAAAATATATTCACAAAACGAAAAACAAAGAATCATTAACATCTATGATTGTAGATGTCTAATTTATTTTAACACGTTTACTTTTAAAACATGTGTCTTACCTGTCACACTTACTATCACTAAAATATTAGCCACCAAAGCGACACCAACGAATAGTCTAACCATCATCGCGAACGAACCACGTCTGATTACTTAACACAGCAATCAATTTAATTTATATACATAGACGTGTTTTTGAAAACCTCTGTTTTATTAAGCACTTAACACTTAAAACAACAACAATTAAGGTGTGACTATAAAGTATGTAATGACTACATTTCCTTGATAAGGATATGAATGGTTAATTTTAGGTTTCAAAAGAAAATCACAAGTATGGCAAAGAAGCAGTCGGTGGAGTAAACACGACGACTAATCTAGCTATACAAAACCAGTTTATGCAGATCTCTTATTGTACGAGAAATCTCTACAAAGCGAAGCCATGTTATACTTGTAATGTGTAACTTGATATGCCGCCGTGTGTACAGAAATAATTTTCATTATAGCGGGGATTAATTTTAGCGCGAACGTTATAATTATTACGTTGAAAAACTGCAAATTGCAGATGGTACTTTGTTATTTATGCAATTGAACTCAACTCACAAAAACGAACCCGTAGTTTTGTTAGATAATGATTTCGAGATTCTTGATCTGCTTACCCTTTTCCCAACTATGTTGGGGTTGGCTTCCAGTGTTACCGGATGCAGCTGGAGACCAGTATTTTCCATGGAGCGACTGCCTATTTAACCTCCACAACCCAGTTAGTGCTGGATAATACACTTGGTAAGACTGTTTGACCAATGACTTCGAGATTAGGTTTCGATTAGATTTTCTCATTTTGCTGACCCATAAACTTTGCCAATTTCACAACGCCGTCAGAGGAGAAGTCGAAAAATTGAATTAATTAATTTCACATAGGCTTATTGGTAGCAGAGGAAAAGTCAAAAAATCTAAATATTCAATTTGATATATAGGCCTACAGGAGCACTTTTAAATCGTCCGATAAAGGTGCAAGGTTTGAGTTGATCATTTCCTATGACGAAGAACCGGCAAGAAACTACACGTCTACTCTTTTAACATTTGATTTTACTATGATATTTTTTGATACAGCGGTAGTGCTATGTGCTATGGGAAGACAGCATAGGCCCGACAAGAAGTCGTTGCTTGCTTTATAAAAACGTAGAATAAGAATAAAAAGAAGCAGGATAGGACAGGAGGACTTGGTATGCGACACAACTCCACATTCGCTACCGGTGCCGAAGAGGTAGCCCCACTTCCTGTGGCAGTTATTTGCAGTTCATTACGAAAACGTGTCTGTGCAGTGCAGAATAATCTGAAGCCCGACCACCACTGCGCGGTGTAAACGTAACATAAATACGACGAATTCAAAGTATACAAGTCTTTTTTTTTGCTGATGTAGAATCATCAAATAACTTCCCCTGCTCTGGGTGGAGCGGGGGATGAGTCAGACTTACGGACTAAAACCATGTTCCTTCTTTTACATTATGTTGCGAGGCCGCGGCTTCTTTTTCGAACAACCCGCAACCCCGGCAGGCGGTGGCCCTGGCAGGACCCTCAGCAAGTATACAAGTCTCATTTCACTGATAATATTTTCATAATTTTGAGAATTTATTAATATGTGTGGCTGATAGTGATTGTGCTTGTTGCAAAAATTGTAAATGGAACAAGTAAATTTTTAAAATTTTTATTTTTAGTTCTATTCAAAATATCGACGTATGTTAAATTTACACCGCGCACTCGTATGCGAAGAGGAGCTAACCTGTGGTATTCTATATTGTCAACACATTGCGCTCACTAATTTGACTATGATAGCCAAATTAGTAAGCGCAATGTGTTGTCAAAATAGTGATAGGGTGATGTAAGAACCTATGGACTAATAACAGACCATTTCCAAATCATCGTATATGACGACAACATAGAATGAAGGTAGAACCGGTTTTTTGGAGCAACTTTAGAGGCTGTTTATATAGGTTGAGTTGTTAATCAACTTTATGCTAACTATGCATTTGTTCTTGTATAGATAGATCTTCATCTGATTACGTAAAGAGATTTTATTTGCATGTCATGTGCCTATTAATGGTTGTTTTTATTTAAACGTTGCCTCATACTAGTTACTTCTTCTTTATTGTGGGTGCGATTAAAACAATTAAGCACTTTCACAAACAGCCAGAGCCGGAACAACTACCTGTAGGTGACACTAATATTTGTTCCGTGCAGGGATCGCATTCCGCGACACGCAGCGCAGCAGTGGATCGCCCAACTACTGAGGCAACCGAGCTGCCAGAATCTCTTAATTTGACCCTATGGGTAAGGATCAGGGCATCTTTAGATATTTGAGGTAAAATCATTTTGAACTCTTGATTACCTGCCGGGGTTTCGGGTTGTTCAAAAGTGATAAAGAGATACCGTGGACCGGAACACAAAGGGCGAAAGATGGAACAAATCTTGATTTATCTCCGTTTATGAAAGGTAATATTTTACGTGTTGGTATAAATACAAAATAAATATATTCGTTTCCATTATTAAATCCATACAGTTTAAATGTCGTGTCGTTATAATGTCATGGTGCATGATCAGTACGATCACACTTACTGTATGCCAATGGCCTTATCCATTAACACATCGTAGTTTATAGCATATATCCTGTAGGGTAAAGTCGGGATAGATGCCACACTTTACGAGTTTACCTCCCATTTTGTTTTTTTGCGGATGGGAAATCATCAAATAACTTCCCCCGACTGACTAAAACCCACCCATATTCCTTCTATTGCCTTTTACGTTCCGGGGCCGCGGTATCTCTTTCGAACAACCCGCAACCCCGGCAGGCGGTGGCCCTGGCAGGCTCCTCACCTAGCACAGGAGTCAGGGACTTCACAATCAATGTATATACTTCTTGTGTAATAAAGATTATTCTTATATTCCTCTGCTTTTGCTGACTTGAACTCCCACTTCAAACGTCGAAACATTTTATTTGTAAAACTATCACTTGTAAGTGTTAGAAACAAAGTGCTTACTTTGTTTATTTATCTACTAATTAATGAAAGTAAAAAATATTATCTCTGAAAACCAGCGCTGTGCTGTGGGCTCCCATGGTGCAGCATCATGCTGAGTGGTGACCGACCTGTCGCAGTCATGACGTGCAAGCTATTTTTATTTTGTCCCATACCTATATGTATTTGTAAATGTTTGTGATAAGTACTTTGCATGTTGAATGTTTATTTTATTTTTTTTTGTTGCTCGTCATAATTTGCGACTAATAAATGTTTTTTTCTTTCTTTCTTTCTTTGATATTTCTAAGGTAGTAGCGATTTTTGCGGACCTCTACCTTTTGAGATGCTTGGTCCATAGAAATTTCGTTTAGGATAGATGACCCACTGAACAGATATCGATATCATATATCCCCATCCCATATCCCTTAAACTTTTGATTTCACCTTGGCTTCCTATGCAATTGCCAAAGTCGAAAGATCCAGGATCCGAGTCCAGGTACAGCTGTATCGCAGGACATCTCGATACGGACAACTGGGCTTATCTCTGGGTCTAATTGTCGATATACAGTTTATAAGCATAATTCACTGATTCTTTTTACTTTTATTTTAGACGCTCGTCTTTATACATATACGTGTGCACGTCTTTATACATTCGTTCTCAAATATTTCTATAATCTCAACATAAATGATGTAACCATGATCTTGAAAACATATTATGATTTAAAAGAGTGTCTAGGTAGTTTTTTGGCCATTTTTCTTCATAGAGATTAACGCTTTAGAATGGGCAACTATAGTATTTTCATAAGTTAACTAGCTGTGCCCAGCGGTTTCACCCGCTGCTCTATTTCTCATACCCTTCTCTAGAAGAGGAGCTCCTCTTCTAGAGAAGGGTATGAAAAATAGATGTTGGCCGATTCTCAGACCTACCCGATATGCACACAAATTTCGTTGAAATCGGTCCAGCCGTTTCGGAGGAGTATGGGAGCGAAAATTGTGACACGAGAATTTTATTTATTAGATATGACTTGAACACACAAATAAAGAAACACACTTGATTGTTTATTTATTCATTTAGAAAACCAACAGCGATACATGTAATGCATTACAAATAAATATAAAACAGTTTAGTAAGGCAGTTTAGTAAGGATATAAAAGGTTTCCCTGTTTAACTTATTTGTGTTTACCATGCGAACGGATAATAAACAACTTGTAAAACTAAAAGAGATTTTAAATCAGATACTAAAGTATGATACACTTTAGGCTATGTAAAAGTATGAATACATTTATAATAAACTAGCTTCCGCCCGCGACTTCTTCCGCGTGTCATAGTTACTTTGGGCTAACGCTAACTTTAACCCGCGTCGTGATCGAAAAAAATATATTTTTCTCTCCCCTTTTCTTCCCTCTTTCTCCCCTTTTTCTCACTTTTTTTGACTTATGTCCGTCTTCAGGGTCCCAACTATCTCTGTACCAAAATTCATCAAAATCGGTTTAGCCATTTAGGCGTGAAGACGTTACAAACAAACTCACTTTCGCTTTTATAATATTAGTAAAGATGAATTATGATTGAAAACAAAAAAGTGCGTGTAATGGTCAAGTTTAAATAAATGCTTTGAGTTTGATTGTACTGCAGTCAACGGTACAGTAACCTGAAAAATAACCTGAACTATTTATATTTTGTTTTTGCAGCATTTAAGTAATCACGTTTTGAATAGATACCCAACAAAAGAAATAACAGTTATTCTGAATGGACTTTTCGTGATTTAGTGCACGATCAAAATAGTAAGTGCCTCTTTTAATGATTCATCATTAACATACAATTTTTATTGCTTTCTCAAAAAGGTGGACATCAGACAATTATTGTTTTAATGTGCTCGTTGTGGGTTTTCTTTCCGTTCACCTGTAGTTAAGGGTTCGTTTTGATCGCTGGGTTATTTTCATTTTGCTAACCGTTTAAAAGTGACGTAGATTATATGATGTGTTAAAAAGCTAATGGCCTCATTAAAGCGTGAATCCCCACAGGCACTCGTTAGTATAGTTTGTTACTTAATTAACGTTTGACGTTCCGTGTTCATCATCTGCCTAGCCTTTTCCCAACTATGTTGGGGTCGGCTTCCAGTCTAACCGGATGCAGCTGAATATCAGTATTTTACATGGAGCGACTGCCTATCTGACCTCCACAACCCAGTTAATACTGGGTAATACGATACCCCTTGGTAGACTGGTTGTCAGACTTTCGGAACACTGACTACCTGTAACGACTGTCAAATATCTACAAATGACAGCCGGGACCAACGACTTAACGTGCTTTCCGAGGCACGGAGGAAACTCGGTATGTAACGGGTGGTCACCCATCTACAGACCAACCTAGGCAAGCGCGGCTTACCTAAAGATCGACCCGAGCGGCTGTTATTATTTAGCCACGAGCTCCTCCGACGTTCACTTGCACGTTGCCCTACACTAGGAATTTCTCTTTTGTCATGGGTGCTTTTACAAACATATAAATTCACATACACAAACAGCCAGACCCGGAACTACTATCTGTAGGCCATACAAATATTTTGTCCGTGCAGGGATCACGCAACACTAGCAGTCTATCGCCCAGCCACTGCGCTAACCGTGTTGTCAAGCACACATTAAGACTAACTCTTCTTTTTTAGGCTTCTGTACCTAAAAGGAAAAAAAAACGGAAGCCGTATTGGATCACTTTGTTGTCCATCTGTCTGTCAAGACCATTTATCACGGGAACTCGTGGAGGTACCTATTAAACTGAAATTAAAACCATAATTACATATACTCAAATCTGTGTCATCCTACGTCTCATTCTACGTAGTCTAAATATATAGCCGTTTATGTCACGACTGCTAAGCTTGAGGTCCTGGGTTCGATTTCCGGGTAGGGCAAAGTGCTATTGAGTTTTTCCATCATGATTTTCTCAGCCACTGAGTCTGTACTCGTGCCCGTTTGGTGGCAATAGGGTATCTAATGGGGTTAAAACATAATAGGGAATATGCATAATATTTAAATTTGTCTCAAAAATTTTTTTCTAGATTCTTTATAGTCTTTACATTATACTTAAAAGGTATTTTTTTTATTCAGTTATCATTTAAACCAGGAAATTTTTATTTAAAAAGTGAAAAATAACAAAAAAAATTAAAAGTGTAAAATGTGGGTGTACTATTAGGTACACACCTGCTTAACCCCTACGGGCTATTGGCGTGATGTTAACTTAGCTATACCTTTTAGTAAGGAAACATCGATACGATGACATAGAAGAAGAAAAACTACAGCTTAGGTAAATATTTATATTTATTTAGGTATGGTGTTAAAAAAATGATCGTATCCTTTTTTTATTTTTTCAGGGTTTTATAAATCAATATATATAGAACCCTGAAACCGGTTTTACATATCAATGCTTGAACCCCATAACATAATTCCACCAAAGGAAAAATATATCCGAAATAGTCTGACTGATTTGCAGAGGGGCCTGCCAGGACCACTGTTTGCCGGGGTTGCGGGGTGTTCAAAAGTGATACAGCGGCCCCGGAACGTAAAGGGCAAAAGGAGGATTTTTTGTGGGTTTTAGTCAGTAAAAGTCTGACACTTTTAAGTCACACAAATTATATGATGATTTCCCGCCCGTGAAAACGTTGGATGACTATAAACAACAAAAAAACATCATTCATTTTATCATTGTCGGTATATTCTAGCTTGTTATTAATTTCAATGTTAGGTTTCTTGAAGTTTTCATTTCAGCGAAGTTGTACTGGTTGTTGAGAAATTCGATTTAAGGCAATTTTTTTCTTTGGTTTGCTTAGGTGACTTGAGCTGAAAATTGTAAAAGATCTTTAATTAACAATAACTGCAGTATTCAAAATCCAAAATTAACGTCCATCATTTACCATCATCATTCACTAATATCAGTTATTAATTCACAGAGATTTTACAAATTAAATAATAGATTGATTCCATTCAAATTAATAAATTTATTCCAATTAACTTATTTATTGATGTCATACAAATTAAATTGATCATTAGCTTAGCTCATCTATTGGTGAATCGAGAAGTATTTTGTCATTAAAAAAGTCATTTTAGTGGCTCCTAATCTGCTTTAATCAAAAACAATTGATTATTGATTGATTTTTGCCAATATGCCAAAAATACAAATAGCCCGGAAGACATTTAATCCAAAAACAGTAATTATATTGATTCCTTGCGAGAGTCGACCCAGCTCGTGGCACACTAATCAAACGTTTGAGAACAGCGCCATCTAGCTTTCAATTTAATGTTTAACGTTTTGAACGTTTACCTTTTCTTTAGTAGTAGTTTTTCATTTAGTATCCAAAGGGTATCGATAGAGGTGTCGCGTACTCAGCTGGAATCACAAAAAAATAAACACATTTAAAGAATAGCAACTAAAAGTTACTTGTTAAAATCATTCAGTCATCCCAGATTTCAATTAATGGGCTCATTTGACGCAGCCGTAAGACACACAATATTATCTTTTTGTTTAGATTTAAGTTTTTATTTTATTTTTGCACTTGTGCACTTGTGAAGAGTTGTGAAGTTTAAGCCCAGAGACGTGAGAAAAGTTTTAAGCGATATGCAGGGGGGCAAGTCGCCTGGGCATGATGGTCTTAGTGTAGAGTATCTGAGATATGCAGGGGTTCATTTGCCGCGAGTCCTCTTTCGTGTATAACCTCTGTCTCTGTCATGGGTATTTGCCGGATGAACTTACCAGAACGATAGTGGTTCCGGTAATTAAGGATAGAACTGGAGACACCTCGGACAGGAATAATTACCGGCCCATCTCCCTGGCGACTATAATTGCTAAGGTGCTTGACAGCCTGCTTAATAAGATTCTTGTTCATCAGGTTGTATTGCATGAAGCTCAGTTTGGATTCAGGAGTGGGCTTTCCACCGAAAGTGCTATATTGTCTCTTAAGCAGGCTGTCGGGTACTACACTGACCGGAAAACACCAGTGTATGCGTGTTTCCTTGATTTGTCCAGAGCTTTTGATACTGTACTGTATGACAAGCTTTGGGGCAAACTGGGCGCGGGTGTGCCGGTGGAAGTCATACGTCTCTTAAAGGACTGGTACGGTTGCCAACAGAATCAGGTGAGATGGGCGGGTACTTTATCTGACCCGTATGACTTGGAGTGTGGGGTGAGGCAGGGTGGACTGACCTCTCCCCTGTTGTTTAACCTTTACGTGAATGGCCTTATCGGTGAGCTTAGCAGCACTCATACCGGTTGTCATATTGATAATGTGTGCGTCAATAATATCAGCTACGCTGACGTTAGGGTGTTGCTGGGACCATCGGTGGGTGCACTTCGTAAGTTGTTGACGATTTATTATTATTATTACTTGTGGCACGTGTGACCTAAACACCTTTTCTTTCTTTTCCTTCCTGTGATTCTTTATCATAAAGCTAAACTTTAATAGATTGTCTTACAGTATACTTATTATCTAAGTATGTTATGTTTGACGTCCATTGTTAAACCACCTGAATGGTACAACAAATGGCATCTTAATAATAATACCAGCCTATCACTACCCCACTGCTTGGCAAAGCTCTATTCTCATTCAGAAAAGGGACGAGCATTGGTCACCACGCCTGCCCACGATAAGTTGGCGATTTTAAACTTATATCAATTACAGGTCCAGTAGGGTTACCATGACATCTTATAGCAGTTCTTATTCCTGTGTGAGAAAGAGATGGTGCTAGACACCCTGTATAGCTCTGTCTCTTTCCCTCAGTGGAATAAGTTATGCTTTAAGACGTCACGGTAGGGTAGCAGGTTTCCTTACGAATGAAGTTAAAAAGCACATATGAATAGAAAAAGCCAGAATTTAAACCCATAACCTAGTACATAAGAGGTAAGGCCTTAACATCTAGGCCATCACGACATCATACCTAAGTAATATTAAATAATAATACTCACGGCACTCTTCATAAGGCACACATTTGCCGCCTTTTCTCCAGTGTCCCTTGATACACCGGCAAGTTGGGTTACATTCTATCACCGTCAAAATCATTAAACCAGAAATGGGACAGTTCCCGTCTGGTGTTGATTGCTTGCAGTCATCCGCGGGACATATTGGAGGGCAGGCCACGTACTCCTCGTTAGGTTTATTGCATTCGAATGGGGCTGAGGATTAACGAAAATATATTTTATATTATGTAACTACAGAAAAGAAGCTCGTGGCTAGATAAAAACAGCTGCTGGGGTCGATCGTTGGGTTATCCGCGCTTGTCTATTTTGATTTGTGGATGAGTCACCACCCGTTACATGCCGAGTTCCACCGCGCGGAAGGTACGTTAAACTGTTAGTTTCGGCTGTCTTTTGTTAATCTTTGACAGATAGTCAGTGTCCCGGAAGTCTGACAACCAGTCTTACCAAAAAGTATCATATTATCCAGTACTAACTGGGTTGTGGAGGTCAGAAAGGCAGTCCTTCCATGTGAAATACTGATATACGGCATACGGTTCGACTGGAAGCTGACTCCAATATGTTGGAAAAAGACTTGGCTGATGATGAATACATAACTAAAGAAAAAATAAAAACAAAACAAATATTGCAAATAATAAAAATATAACACAATTGACAATTGATACTGAATTAAAAGAATAATTTGATAAGAGCTAACTTAGGTCGGTATAGCTGCCACAGGTCTTTTGCGCGTAATTAATCACTATTGTGTCTCCTTTTAGAGTTTACCAATGATATCATCAAATTTTATCCGATGGACGTCCACTGCTGGTCACGCCATAGGCCTCGCCTAACTTCCACCAGAGCGAGTGGTCTTGAGTCGCTAAATAACGTTTTTTCGTTTTTTTTAAGCATTACATGATCCTCGTTACATTATGCACTTGTGCAATTTCTCTCATGTGTTTTGTGAGAAACATCGAATGCCAAACAAGATCTTTGTAAGTTGTTATCAAGACCAAACAAAGTATTTTCTTTATATAACGGCTTGTAATAGACGATATTCTGGACCGAGGAAGGACGCCTTCTATACGGGCACATGATAACTGGCAGACACAGGGGTTTTAACCTAAACCAATATGATGATTCGTCATATCAATTAGATACCGAATTCCCAACTTAATGTTGATGTTAATTTATTAAGAGATAACTGGTATTTTATGATACATAACCCAATTAGCGGACGCTACTAAATTGCATTGGTCATTAAATTGTCAAATAAGTCTATATTAATATTATTACACAATAAAATAATTATTTATGGAAAAAACAACTGAATGAATATACCTATATATTAAAGTATTTTTTTGTTGGCCTCTTAGTTTCCCACTGCCGGGCATAAACCTCCCCTTGCACGGTAACTGGCCGGATTCAACCCGCAAACAAGATCATATATCACACAATAGTCTCATGGTCGGCATCGGCGCAGCAAGTCCTTTTTCTTCATACCTACATCTCAATCAGTCATCATCTTTTGAGTCTTGAGGTCATTTCCTATCATCAAACCTTGGAATGTAGAGAATAATAGAAACAATGACACTTACGGCAATCCCTACTATGAACACAGGATCCATTCAGAGCCCTCTTCTGATTGAAAGGACATTTGCATATGGGAGTCCCACAGGCCTCAGCGTTGGAACAGACAACATTCTTTAGGTCTGTTGTTGGGCAGCTGTTTGTATAACAGTTTCTTGGACAAGTGTCCTCAACTTCTCCAGGAGAGCATTGCAGTTGAACTAAAAATATTAGATCAAAAAATAATTAGGTGTTCACAAAATGATAAGGTTAAGGCAGGACAAGGTTTTTCGTCATACCTACAATATTGCTTTATAATACGATTACAGAGTTTTTAAACTTGGTTTAATAGCTCTGTATTTATCAGAATAAAACCTTCATACCTAATTGAGCCAAAATCTGTAAACATCAAGTCCTTAGCATATATTTTGCTAAGCATTATTAAACTCAGTGTTGAAAAAATTTCTGGGAGACTTGAACATGTGTAACAAGGCAAGTACTTACAAACTTCCTATTTTAAAAACATGTTGGTACCGTTCTCATAAAGATTGTTTATTTAGATGTCACCTCGCCTGACATCTCTGAAAGGCACCTGCTCTAAAAGTTAAGTTTCTTTCAATCACTACAGCACTTACTATTATGTTTTCATGGTATTTCATTAACAACAAATACACTTTTGTAAAAATATGTGAAATGCTTACCGGTAAAACTGATAGTTCCAAAGATGAATAAAATAACAAACACTGTTTGCGTCATTTCTCAGCCGGTCTGTTCGTGATAATGAATGATGCGCAACTAAAGTAGGTACCTTATGTACCTACTTTAAACTCAATGACAATATTATTTAGCACTCCATATTTTATCTCCATTCCATTAGAGGCCGTCCATGATAGGTATTGGCAAATTACATTGCTTCATTAGTTCTTTAAATATTTGCATTAAGAGCCATCTATCTTTTATTCTAAAAACTATTTGATCATCGTGTCTACATAAATGTGAACCAATTTTGATATTTTATAATAGATGGCAGCACTAGTGTTAAATTTGAAAGAGCACTGGAAAAACAAACAGATTTTACACTGATCATTTAATATATTTCATTGTTTATCTTGCGTTTTTTTAAACTTGGGACTTTGTATTATGCCATATACGTTTATTGTCACTTTCAATGTTCAAGTTGTTTTAAAACTCAACAAAAAACACGTAATAAATAAAATTTGCAGTGGTAGTTCAACCACAGAAAACTTACAGTAATTACACTAATGACCGTAAATATATTTTTCTGCAAAGCCACTTCCAGCCTGTCCGTAATTAGGTTAACCGCACTAATCCTCTTTGCCGGACTTTTGAGCTTCCGGAACAATCTGCAACCCAGGATATAAGACCGGGGCGTCGTTTTGGTTCAAGCGTCCATTGTACGGGTCTAAGCGACCAATGAACGCTTGACTAATCTGGTATGAAGTTTGTTATTTAAAACAGACTAAAACTTCTTTCGCTCTGGGCGGAGCGGAAGGGACTGTCAGATTGTACTGACTAAAACCCACCCATGGCCCTTCTTTTGCCCTTTATGTTCCGGGGCCGCGGTATCTCTTTTGAACAACTTGAAACTGTAGAAAATGCTTATGTCTTTACGTCCGCCTCTCTACTTTGTGGTTGAAGTAGTAAATAAATATTTAAAAAAAGTATTCCGAATATATACCAAATTCGGCGTTCTATCTAAGTAGGTATTTTAACTTTATAAAGTGAAATGAGGTTGCCCTACAATTTGTCCTATTCAAGGGGTGATTTTTAATGAAAGTGACAAGTTGTTATCTCATCCTGAAGGCGCAATGATAAGGCGTTTTCCCTCTTAAGCCTCTTAACTCTTTTATTTTTATGCAAAGTGATAAGCGGAAGATTTACTTTAAGTGTTCTATTTTCGGAATTTTAAATGAAGGGTTTTCTTAGACGATATAGCACAAAAGGAGGTTTTAAAAACCTCCTTTTACTTATTTTATTTTTTTGTAAACTGCTCCATAGCAGTTTGAAAAAAGAAGACATGCTGCGCCGACTACAAATAAATTGGGAAGGGGTCAGGCGAATAAAAATTATTATTTATATATATTAATAGATAAAAATTACAATGCGACGCAAAATTACTGAATAAAAGGGCGCAGCGTCCAAAAAATCTGATCGGATCGAAATCGGATGTCTGTCTTTGGTATTTTGATCTGTCAAATGAAGGAAATTATACTTAGTTTAGTATTTATAAGATAATTTATTTATTTTAGGTTGATAGATGACAAGATTTCTCAAACTTGAAGGAGGAGTAATCATTAAATAGAAGGCATGATTAATAGCCTAGCTGCCATTATTTAACCTACCTACTGGTCGTTCCTGACAAACAATATCCGTGTGTGTTTTATTACCTGAACATAAAGATGAGCAGCGTAAGATGCATGATAAATTGTGCTGTATTTGATAAATGACAACGGTATTCTTGGCTGATGCTGCAGAGGACACCCTAACAATACTATCGTGATAATTTCTTCAAGGAATAAATATTTGTAAAAACAAATATAAAGATAAATGAAGTTTTACAAACAAACATATTTTAAATTTTAATTGTTTATCAACAGAATATCACAAATAAACATTATCATTTATAAAATAGTTGGCTTCTTACAACAAATTGTCATTTTTTTTGAGTTATTAATTCAAAAATACAAATATATTAAATAAGTAAAATAAATTTATAAACTTGATGTTAAAGTACTTTTTATCGTTTGATGAGTAAAGTTGTGTAACTTACTTTCATAGAAATAAATACTTCAGGAAATGGAGTAAGAAGTTTCGTTGCAAAACTTTGTTAATTTCCTGCAAGTAACGGTTTATTAAAATAAAATTATTAATTAATAAATGGTACATATATGATCTTGTTTATGAGATCGATAATATTATTCTCGCTGCTGAATTGAAAAGTTATGAGTGTTACACGAGAGCAAAATTATTTGAATCTCGTATCTGGGAATGCCTCGCCACCGCTCAGGATTCTACTTTAAAATCCCTCGCTACGCTCTGTTGTAACATCACTATTTAGTATGTTACTATTATGGTCTTCACTAGTCTATGTATTATCTGTGATCTGCCGGCGCTCTGCCACACTTCTTCCTGTGATGTCTTACTGTGTGTACCTCCTGTGTCTCCTGCCAATAAACCAGTATCATACCCAACGGAATATCTTTTATTAAGAATCCAACATAACATGGTGTCAGAAGTCATCTGAAGAAAACGAAATCTAAAGAAAAATGCCCAACCAAGTCGGCGACGCGACCCGGCAAGTCGGCCATGACGGTGAGTCAACTTTCAACTCACATATCAAAAATTTCAACATATCGTCGGATCCAGCTCATAACAACGCTGAATCATGGAAAAAATGGTCGCAAGCATTTGAGCTATATTTACTAGCGACAGGCCTTGACAAAGCAACTGAGAAACGCAAAATAGCCATTCTACTGCACTCAATCGGTGAGCGAGGTCTGAACATTTTCAACACATTTAACCTAACAATCAATGGCAGCACGCTTGAAGAGGTGAAAACAAAATTTGACAAATATTTCGAGCCAAGAAAAAATATCACGATGTGCAGATACCTATTCTTCACACGTAAGCAGGAAAAATCCGAAAGCATCGACGAATTCCTCACGGATTTGGAGAATAAAAGCAGAGAATGTGAGTTTGGCACGCTCAGGGAATCGCTCATCAAAGATATTTTCATTGCAAACCTCAATTTGGACTTGTCACATGTGCGTCAAAGGTTACTGCAAGAACATGACTTAACCTATCAGAGAATGCAAGAGCTAGCGAGGACGCTCATAGTCGCACAGCAGGATGCTGAGAAAATAGTCAAAGGGAGCAGCATCGCCAGTGAAAACGTCATGCATCTCAGTCGGAGGAGCCGTAGTCGAGGAGATGGTCGACAGCGAGCTTCCAGTCGCAAGTCAGCTTCAAGCAGTCGCAAGCCAGCTTCAGGCAGTCGCGAGTCACCTTCAGCTTCAAGCAGCTCGAAGACATGTAGCCGCTGTGGGCAGTCTCATCGCTACAAGTGTCCAGCTCAAGGAGTTCAATGCAGGTCATGTAAATCTTATAATCATTTTGCTAAATTTTGTCTCAAAAATAAAAAAGTCAGTCAGTTGCAATCGTTTAATTCAGATAATGGTAGTCAAGATTATTTCGTAGGTATGCTGAATAGTCAAAGTCATAATAGTCAAAGTCATAATAGTCATTCTCACGGTCAGTCACTCAGTCAGAGACACAGGAACACACAGACACACAGTAAGACATCACATCCATCCATCCATCCCTATGATGAGAAAAGTGACATGTCGGAGAGATTTATTATCCAGTCAAATAGTCGGAGTCCCAATTCATATCATCTCAATGATGAAATCAGTCACATGTCTGAGGGATTTCACAATAAGGCACAGTCGTCCAGTCAGTCACACAATGGATCATCAGTGGTCAATACTTTGAATCACTCAAAGCAGTCGTGGGAAATTAGCTTATCGGTAGGAGATACAAAAGTTAAATGCATTATAGACTCAGGTGCAGATGTCAATATAATGTCAAAACAAACATTTCAAAATGTTAAAAGTCAAAATAAGCTGTCAAAATTGTCACTTGTCAAATGTCAAATAAATGTCACAGGATTTGGTGGAAAATCCATTCCGATTTTAGGCAAAGTCAACTTAATTTGTAATTTTTGCTTAAACAATAAGAACATTGTTGAAAACATAATGTTTATAATACCAGATATAGAGTGTCCAAATGTCCTTGGTCTCCCAATTTGTGAAAAGTTAGGTATAATAAAACGTGTCTTTTCAGTATCAAAACAAGACTTTTGTGAACAAATTCATACACAATATAATGATGTATTCCAGGGTCTTGGCTGTCTGCCTCCAGTCTGTCATCTAAAACTCAAGCCTGATGCAGTACCATGTGTGGATCCGCCCAGGAAAGTCCCATTCGCATTACAAGGGAAACTGCGTGAGGAGTTGGATCGCATGGAGAAAATGCAAGTAGTTAAAAAAGTAACAAAACCTACAGAGTGGGTTAATTCAGTCGTTGTAACAGTAAAAAGTTCAGGTCAGTTACGAATTTGTCTTGATCCTAGAAATTTAAATAAAAATATCATGAGGGAACATTATCCACTCAAGTCAATTGATGAGATTAGGTCTCAGCTCGAAGGGGCTGTATGTTTTTCTCACTTAGATGCATTTTCAGGGTTTTGGATGCTACGTTTAGATGAATATAGTTCAGAATTATGTACCTTTCAAACACCATTTGGTAGATATAAATATTTAAGATTACCATACGGCATAAATGCCTCATCAGAAATATTTCAAAGAGTCATGATGAATTTATTTGGTGATATAGAAGGAGTTCTAATTTTTATTGACGATATTTTAGTGTATGGTCCAAACGAGTCAATTCACAATGAAAGATTACATAAAGTCATGCAAAGAGCTCGTCAAGTCAATTTAAAATTTAACAAGTCAAAGTGTAAATTTTCACTGTCAGAAGTATGTTTTTTAGGTTATGTCTTCAGTAAAGATGGTGCAAGGGCAGATCTTGAGAAGGTCAAAGCAATTGTCAACATGCCTACACCACAAAATGTCAAAGAGTTACAGAGAATACTAGGTATGATAAACTACCTAGGACCTTTTATAAGTAACCTGTCAGAAAAAACACAAATGTTAAGAAATCTTTTAAAAAAAGATGCAGTCTGGACTTGGGATGAGAATCATAGTCAATGTCTGAGGAAACTGAAAGATGAAATTACAAATTCACCAGTTTTAGCTCATTATAATCCCAAGATTCCATTAGTCTTGTCAGTCGACTCGTCAAAGTCAGCGTTAGGTGCAGTCATTTTACAAAAAAATAAACCTATAGCATACAGTTCAAAAACTTTAACTCAAACCCAAGAAAGGTATGCTCAAATAGAGAAGGAGCTGCTAGCAATTCAATTTGGTTGTGAAAAATTTCACCAATATGTATATGGTAACAGAGTCACAGTTCATACTGATCATAAACCATTAGTCTATCTGTTTAAAAAACCATTACATGACGTCCCAGCTAGATTACAGCGTATGATGTTAACTTGTCAAAAATATGATTTAGAAGTTATACATGTCCCAGGTAAAGAAATGTTTATATCAGACACTTTGTCAAGAGCCGCCTTGAAAGATCACTATATACCTGAAAATGAATCAGAAATGTCTTGTCATGTCAATCTAATGTATGCTAACTTAGCAATTACAAAAGAATATAGTACACAATTGGCACAGGAAACCAGAAAGGATGAATCCTTGCAATTATTAAAAAAATATTATAATGAAGGATGGCCAAACAATAAAAACAATGTCAGTCCATTGGTAAAACCATTTTGGAATATTCAAGGGGAAATTCATGTAATTAAAGATTTACTTTTCAAAGGCTCAAAATTAATAGTACCACAGTCTATGTACAAAGGAATGTTAGAACAGATTCACAAAGGTCACCAGGGTATAAACAAATGTTTAAAACTAGCTAAAGAATCTCTGTATTGGCCAAATATGTCAAGTGATATTAAGAATTTAGTAGAGCAATGTCTTATATGTGCTAAGTTTAAACAAAGCAATCAAAAGGAACCACTACAAAATTTTGAAATCTGTAAATACCCATGGCAACAAGTAGGTATTGATTTAATGCATTTTGATAGTTTAGTATATTTAATTGTCACAGACTATTACTCAAAATACATAGAAATAGCATTATTAAATAAAAATAGTACATCTCAGAATGTTATTACTCATTTAAAGTCAATTTTTGCACGCCATGGAATACCATTGTCACTAGTCTCAGATGGTGGACCTCCTTTTCAGTCAATCGAATTCAAAATTTTTTTGCAAGAATGGGACATAGAACATGTTGTTACTAGCCCATATCATTCACAGTCTAATGGACAAGCAGAGAGTTCAGTCAAAATTATAAAAAACATGCTAAGAAAATGCAAAGAAAATGGATCAGATCCATACATAGCATTGTTACAATATAGAAATACAGGTAAAAATAATTTTTCATCACCAGCACAGTTACTCATGTCTAGGAACTTAAGAGATAACATTCCAACATCATATAAGAAGTTAAAGCCAAAAGTGGTAACATTTAAAGATTACAAAGAGTCTGTCAAGAAAAATGATCAAAATAAGTCAAAATACTACAATAAGAATGCCAAGTCAATGTCTATGTTACATCATAATGATCATGTCTATTTTAAGAGAAACCCTAGTAGCAACTGGGAACAAGCTATTGTTAAGCAAAGATTGTCAAATAATAGATCATATGTTGTTGAGGATGTCAATGGAGTTAGGTATAGGAGGAATAGAATTCACTTAAGACATAAATATTCTCATAATTGTGCTAACCCTCCCATGCAATCCAACTCGTCACAAAGGGGAGAGGAAGGTGACAGACAGGAGTCTAGGCATCAAGGATCCTCATCTCAACAATCCTCAAATGTAACAACTAGGTCAGGTCGTATTGTAAAACCTACCAGAAGGTTAATTGAAGAAATTGATTAAGTTAAGTTATAAATAAAGTCATAAGTAAAGTTTAAGTATAACTATAAGTATAATTAAGCATATAGCATAGTCAAATAGCATAGCACTTATATTAATTGTCAGTCAGGGGTCTAATTTGAACTCAACAAGGGGGATGTTGTAACATCACTATTTAGTATGTTACTATTATGGTCTTCACTAGTCTATGTATTATCTGTGATCTGCCGGCGCTCTGCCACACTTCTTCCTGTGATGTCTTACTGTGTGTACCTCCTGTGTCTCCTGCCAATAAACCAGTATCATACCCAACGGAATATCTTTTATTAAGAATCCAACATAACACGCTCGTGATTTAATCATAGAATCCTTCGCGTCCTCTGGATTCAAAATTAGCACTCGCAGCAAATAATAACTTTGCTCTCTTGTTGCACAAATAACTATTGCTAACACAGAAAAATGTGACAAAATGCCACAATGTTAGCTTTACTTTTTGTTTCTTTAATAAAATTATCTTGCTCGCGCTTTTTGTCGTTTCAAATCGTAACAGCCTTTTTGTATATTTTATTAATATATTCTTGTCTTTCTCGTAAACCCTTTTCTTGTGCTAGTGAAGGAGGTTTGGTATGTTTTTTTTTTATGAGTGATGTAAGAAACAACACATTACTGCCAATCGGAATAGAATTTACTACTTGGTTTGACCCAGAAAATGCTCAAGTGACACTGCGGAAAAAAAATACAAAGAAATTGTTTACGATCAAGTTCAATTATTAAACAAAAAGGTTGTATGGGATTTCAATAAACTTTTTTAATGAGTTTCTGGAGGTCTGGAGAAGGAAGTTAAAAACAAAATCGCGGCTTGTGATTTATATTTTTTTGGAACTTTAAAACTTCCATAAAAATCAAGTATTTTTAGGGTTCCGTACCGCAAAAGGAGCAAGCGGACGGCTTATAAGATCGCTTTGTTGTTCGTCTTTTTGTCTATCTATCTGTCTATCTATCTGTCAAGACCCTTTATCTTGACAAAGTGTGGAGGTACCAAATGAAAATAATGCTGTGAAAAAATCAACCCTCTATATCTATGCAATTTGTTTGTACGGAACGCTCGGTCCGACTAGCACTTTAGCTGCACAAATAAAATAAAATATTTTTTTTATCAACATTTTTACTTCCCGATATTTTTTTTAACATTCTTACACACGAACACATCGTCCTAGCTTTTCTCCAAATGTGTATATCGAAGTTTAGTCTAGCCCAATGCATCTGAATTCCAGTGTTTAAGTTGAAGCAACTGCTAATCTGACTTCCACAACCTGGGAACACATCTAGTTGCAAGGTTAGTAAGTTCACACACTCCCTTTCTTATTTTTGCGGATAGGAAATCATCAAATAACTTCCCCCGCTCTGGGCGTAGCGGGGGGGAGGGTCAGACTTGTACAGACTAAAACCTACGTATGTTCCTTCTATTGCCCTTTATGTTCCAGGGTTACTCTTTCGAACAGTCCGCAACGCCCGGCAGGCGGTGGCCTTGGCAGGCCCCTCTGCTGTGCTGACATCTCTTTAACACTAACGCGCCGTCTGCTGCCTGTCGTCAATAGACGGACGGACCGGACGGTGAGCTACATACACACACCCTTGCATAGCTTCAAACAAATTACCACTGTATAAAATAATAAATCGTTTATTTCAGAAACAAGTTCCATAAAAGAAAAATAAAAGTTAGAAAAATTAGTCAGCAGAAAAAAAAACAAACATTAAATGAAATAAAAACAATCAATTAAACATCATATTATTATTAACATTAATTTGATAATAAAATAAAACAACACAAAAGCAAATAACAATGAAAAATAATTAGTTAAAACATAAAATAGCAGTTAAACATCTCATAAACGTTAACATGAACAAAATCAATTTAAGTGGCAAACATATAAAATATTTCTGTCCAACAATAATATAAATTAATAACACATCCTAAACATTCATTCGTCAATGTCAGACTTGTCCAGTAGTAATCCTCATCCACTTGGACTGGATCGGACAGTCAAATCGCCCAGCAATCATCTTAAGGATGCTGTTGCTACTATCCCTCAATCGTCGTTGCAAGGAAGCTACCCTTTTGCGCATTATGGCTTTATAACCGTCTGCATGTGCTTCAGCAAACATTAATGACGCGCTGCAATAGGGGGGGAAGCCGCATCAACATCCTAAAGATATTGTTGTATTGAACGCGCAAGACATTAGCGGCCCGACGGGTATGACTCACCCAAAGGCTGCACGAGTAAAATGATTGGCAGTATGCCTTGAATAAAGTGATTTTCACTTCTGTGGAGCATCGAGCAAATCTACGGGCAATCATATTCCCTCGGACCGCCAATACCCTACGCTCCCGTTCCAGGTCAGCATCATCAGACAGGTCGTCAGTCACAATATGCCCTGTCCGAGGCGTCTCCAGTTCTATCCTTAATTACCGGAACCACTATCGTTCTGGTAAGTTCATCCGGCAAATACCCATGACAAAGACAGAGGTTATAAAACAGAGAGAGGACTCACGTCAAATGAACCCCTGCATGTCTCAGATGCTCTATACTGAGACCATCATGCCCAGGCGACTTGCCCCCCTACATATCGCTTAAAACTTTTCTGACGTCTCTGGGCTTAAACTTCACAACTCTTTCCTGGGTGGGAGTCTCAGCATCGGGCACCAATAAAGAAGTCTGCATTTGTTTTTCCACAGCCCTACAAGAAAATCAATTTGTTTCATTTATGCAAGCTCGACTCCAGGGAGCTTGTAAACTGTGAACAATACGACGATTCCTGTTGTCTCAGAATGGTAAGTGGAAGAAATATAAGAGAGAATTTTAAGTAGCACACTGAGCACAGCTATCATCTCCAACAGTGAAATATAAATGCTTATCGTAGCTAGTGTTGCGTTCGTAGGCTGTGGTTTGAGTTATCGATAGAGCGGGCGAGGCGACAAATGAACGCTGACTTACTACGACGATATAGGACTTCGACAAACAGCTGTATGTGCTGTGGTCCGACTATTTTGGACA